>CM062817.1:1394314191-1395603288 GCA_031772625.1 Pinus tabuliformis | reverse complement strand
CTGCCATGTCTGTCTTCAAATCTATCTTCAAATCATCCCTCTTAGCTTCCATGCCCTTTATCTTAGATTCCACGCCATTTATCTTAGCTTTTGTTAGCTTTTGTGAGAGTGACATTTGTTGCACTTGTTCTTGTAATTTTGATATATCATGTAGCATTTCTTCCTCTTCTTCATGAGTCATGCTAGAGCTTTCAGGTTGCTTACTAGGTGTTTGCATTTTCTTTGCTCGGGGAATCATTTATCGATAATAATGCTTTACTATTCCCTTTGAATTCCTTCAAAATAAATTTTCAAACCAAGCTTAAGCAAAAATTTAAAAAAATCTACACACCTTTTTTCACTTTGTAGGACATCGATATTGCCTCTAATGTATATCTATACTTTATTATCATCCAGTTCTGAAATTGTGACCTGTAGTAGCCCTCTGTGTCTGCTTTCCAACGCCACCAGTCTGACACAAATTGGATTCTCCACGAAGAGTTATGTGAAATCTCCCACAGTGACTTGATTATAGACTAGTTCATTAGAGTGAACTTGTACGACGTGCCAGGAGTAACTGTTTTGACCTTTGGCTATGAAAAATATCTACAAGAAACCATAGTATGTCCTCTTTCTGCAACTTCTTATGAAATTTCAATCCGATGCTCAGAGAGAAAGTTATGACGATTTTCCCCAGGTCCTCTGTTTGGAATGTAATTCAGGATTCTGCAAAAAGACCAACTTCCTTAGATCATATCTCCGCAAATATAGCACGAAAAGCTCTAAAATTAGGACCTGAGCTTCATTGTGATGTCTTATCAAATGGGTTTTTTTAGCTTCTAAAACGTCGTAGAAAAAAAGTTATAGCGGAAATGCCACGATGACCTGTTTGGAGTAGCGAAACCCTAGAATCCAAAGCTCTGATATCAAATGTTATGAAACCAGCTTAAGAAAAGATAGAAAAGATAGATGAACGCCTTAGAATTCAGCCTCTTCGAGGGGGAAACGTCCTTTACATTACATAAATGAACAATTCTTGGATGATTCAAATGAAAAAACCTCATTTCTATATATAGGAGTCTAAGGAGTCACAATATAACCCAACCGTCCTAACAATAATAATATAAAACCACAAAAATAACAATAGAGGGATTCTATGGGGCACAGTAATAACAATATGGGGATAATAGGGGCACAACAATATTAATAAGGGATGCAACTACAATAGTAATGGGGTAATCACTAGTATTATAGGGACCCAACACAGTGAGAGTGGTACATACTATGATGCTAACTTCGGGTCGGTTGAGACTGGTCTAGGACTTGTGGTATACACTCTGAGACTGATGATACTGGTCTCGGACCAGTGGTAGGAGTGGTACCCACAATGACACTAACATTGGGTTGGTTGAGACTAGTCTGGGACCAGTGGTACACACTCTGAGACTGACTTCGGGTCAGTGGAGAATGGTATGACACATTCTCGATCAATTCTTCTTCTTCATTGTTCAATAGAGCAGACCAGAGCTAGCAGAGCTAGCAGAGCTGAGCAGAGCCAATAGAGTTGAGCAGAGCCAGCACAACTGAGCAGAGCTAGTAGAGCATAGCAGAGCAGAGCAGAGCCAACAGAGCTGAGCAGAGCTAGTAGAGCTAAGCAGAGATGAGGAGAGATGAATAGAGCAGTTCAGGGCACTGATGGCAGAGATAGTACTGTTGGACATATGCATCAATAGATGGAGTTCTCCCTAGTCGAGAGGGAGTGTTAAAATTGGCAACTAGGGCCAAACTCCATGTGGGTCAGCTTCTTTATGGCAACTGATATTTTTATTGGATCCCTCTCATCGAGAGGTTTAGGATTGATCTAAAGATCATCCAATTCCAATAAGTATTCATGGAGTTATGAATTTATTTGTATAGTAAGATATATTTTCAAGTCGGCCAGCATCCTATGTAGGCTTAGAAGCCCAATAGTTGTGACTATTCATCATATACGTTTTAGTATAAATATAGAGGACTTGAAATCACTTGGAATACATATCCTCTTCATGTGTTCTCCTCCTCTCCATGTCTTGGGTTTTTGGAGAAGGAGGGACACCAAGAATATACGTTGGATGATGCCCTAAACGCAGTAATGAAGGTCTTATATGCAACCCTAGCTTATACACTATAGTGGAGCCTAGCCGCAGTAAGGGAAGGAATTTATATGCCGTAATGGAGACATCAAGCCGCAGTAAGGGAAGAAATTTATATGCCATCAAGCCACATTAAGGGAAGTAATAAACGCAGTCTCTGCGGGCAATGGAGAAATATTCGCAGGTCATGAAGATCCATAGGCAAATGAAGATAGAGACATCTTCCGACAGTCGTAGGAGACATACTAACGTAGTCATGAAGACTGATCCAACAATGAAGACTCTACATGTTGTTATGAATACGCAAGTCATACGCAGCAATGGAGACCCTATACGCAGTCACTCTATACGCAGTCATACACAGTTCATGGAGACTCTTATGCACAGGTCGTAGAGACACTTATACACTGGTAATAAAGACATTTATACGCATACAATTCAGACATCTTTGCAATGAGGTTTAGGATCTCAGATGCCTCTGAAATCTCAAGGAAAATTACAGTGAGCAGTTACAGGATGAATGTCAAAAGTCTGTCCACTATAATGATCACACAGTCATGGGAATGAAGCTACAAGAAAGGTTGTAAAAGCCGCAGTCATAATAATGAAGTTGTAGGCAAGGTTGTCAAAGCCGCAGTCAAGGTTGTCAAAGCCGCAACAAAGACATGAAACATCGGTAAAGCAAATCAAATAGAGTCACAGTCAAGTTCATATTACTATCTTGCTATGAATCAATGATGAGATAAGGATTCGATGAGGAAATCATTGGAACATGTATCATCAACGTATTCCTATGACAAGAGGATCTACAAAATCCTACAACATCATGATAGATGAGATCATGGGAAACATGATGAACATGGGCAACATGATGCGTGGGCAACATGAAGCATAATGATCATGGGCAGCATGATAGATGAGATCATGGGCAGCATGATAATAAACTAGATCATGAGCATCATAATGATGCATGATGATATGAGCATGGGCAACATGATGATGAATGAGATCATGAGCATGGGCAACTTGATGATGAATAAGACCATGGAAGATGCAGCATGATGAGCAGCTTAGTCATCAAGGTTCAACACATGTGACAGTATAGCATGGTGTCACATGGTTATGTGCAGCAAATGGATGAGATGCAACATTAAGATAGGTGAAGGAGTCACCTTAGAGAATCACTTGATGCAATATGTCTTCAAATGATCTCATGCGATATCAAAATTCAAGTATGGACTTCTATTGTAAATGTACTATCTCTCTCACTTTCTCTGTTGAACTTTGAAGAACATAAAATAAGAATTGATCAAGGGTTTCCCCACATTGGGGTTTTCCCCTGGCTGGCACCACATCTTGTGTCCTCTTATCTTGCCTTGTCTTCTGTGATTTACATTTATGTTCTATTTTCAGTTTACTTTAATGCTTATGTGATTGCTAATGTGGAAAAGGCATTGAGCTAACTACGAAAATTGAAATAAATTGCTCTAGCATAGAACATACCTAAAATTCGACAAGAAGACGTAGATAATGTTGGTGGAATGAATTCCTCCATGCAGATTAGCAACTCATGCAACAACACATAGTTTTTTCTTCATTCACGCACAACTTTATGTAAACATGGAAAAGATGAGATGAGTTTGAGAAACTAATTTATTGATGGCTAATGGCATTAATCTATGGAATGGAATGATTTCTAATCTACAACAAACTCAAGAAACCAAAATGAAAATCACAGGTACTTCTAAGAAATCATCAAAAATGATCTAGTCAACAAGAAATCCTAAGTTATGTGATAACCAAAAGATAAATCTATTTTTGGGGCTATGAGAGTGCGGCCCTCAAGCCATGATCCCATGAGGTAGATGAGGATGAGGCCATTGTCACAATATTTTTTGAAGTCTTTTCTTTCACTACTGTCACACTAATCTACTTCTCTAACTAATGGAATCAAAGCTAACCAATCAGTTGAAGACTTGTAAATTAAGCAAAGAAGAGATAACTTCAGTAGCTAATCTATGATTCTAATCTAATAATACATGTACAAAAAGAGGAACCTTTGCTATTGGGGTTGGGCCCTAACCCAAGAGTTTCAGCCCTCTTAGTAAATTTAGTGCTAGATAAAATAAACCATTTCCATTATCACCAAAATGTCAAAAATAACATGAGAATAATAGTCACATTATCTTAGCTCAAAATTTCCTCTTGGTTACCATAAAAATTCGAATCCTAATGAGGCCCTAGGCCTTCTTATTTATGAAACTAAATATACCAACAAATTCCTTAAAATTAAGGAGGCTTGGCTCCAAATCTTGAGATTGAATCGTCTTCAAGTATCACTAGCTTGGCTGCTTGTAACTCTGAGCTGATGAGATCTGGTGGAGGAATATTCAAGTGGTTGAGGAGTTAAGGAGGGATACCCAATCTCCTAAAACCCCTCTTGCTTGTCTACTTCAAGTTCTTGCACTTAAATTAGCCCAAAACTGCTCCAAATCCTGCAATTAATACACATTAGGCCACATGACATAACATCTCTCCTTTACCCTTCTCACTAAGAAAAATATAGTAAAATCTGTAAATAAATGTGAGGAAAATTGATTTTAATAAGTGGGAGAGTGGAATTAAGGCCCTAATAATAAACTTATTGATGAACCTCATCATCACCCCCTACTGAAAGTGTTGCTAATCCTTTGAGAAACTTAGACTATGTCCATATCTTTCATAGCTCTTGTGGCCTCTCTGACATCCCAGGCCTCTGTTGATGGAGTTTCCTCTTGTGGATAAAACCTTGCATGTTTCTCTATTTCCTCCCACTGCTTTCTTTCCTCTTCCTCCTTCCTACCTTCTAGCATATCCAATAGCAAGGGTGGAATGAGTTTCAAACCAATTTAATTGATTTTGAGTCTCTGTAGTGCATTATCGTATAGTGGGGCCCTTTCTAGTGCATCTCTCATCCTCTCAGGGGAATGATACTCCTTGATCCTTGGGCTGTATAGTAGGGTGCTCCATCTCCTTTGTCAAGTTTGTTAGCTTTCATTCTCTATCAATCTCAAGGTGTTCTCAAAATGTGTGATTTCTTTCTTTTGTGTACCTAGGTATCTTGGTGCAAGTTGGGGATCATTGGCAATGATGTTATTGGTGTTAATGACATACATTGAATTTATATGTTCTTCTCTAATCTAAAGGGGCTCCTTTTCCTCACTTTCCAACACCCTCTTCACCTCCTTAGCCCTGGCCTCCTCATGACTCATTCATGATGCAAGGGAAATTAGTTATAAGTCCCCTAACTTTGCATTGGGGTCCCACACATTCAAGTTTGTTAAGGCCAAGTTGTTCAAGTAGAATTCAGATACCTTGGCCTTATCCTCTAGGGTTCTCTTGTCACATAGTTCAATGAATTTCCTACAGTCTTGGAAAGGCATAGTCCCCTGTTATGCTAGTGTCTCGATCTAAAATTGTAGCCATTGATATTTGAGGTACAAAGCATATGATTTTGGTGGCATCCTCCACTAGAGTACCTACATGGAGAGGCTTGCCATCATGGCCAATTGGCTCTCTTTTTCCTGTAACTGCCTTCTTAACCATATTTTTTTTGCATCTAGTTGAGTTCTCATAATTTGTTCCCTATCTCTTATCTTACTCAACTCTCTGCCCATATTTAGTAGATTATCTTCCATATGGCCCACATCCTCTACCTTCTTTGATTTGGATATTTTCATCCAGCAATGTGTCCTCCCTCTCTCTTTCTCAAGCTCAAAGAAGAGAGGGATAGAAAATTTATGTGGTATTACTTTGCCTACCTCAATGAATCTATAATAAGAGCTTAGAATGAGTTGTGGAATAGGCTCCTACAGCTCTTAGAACTCTTCCTCATATTTCTTTGGATAAGCTTCACCCACCTGCACTTGTGTTGTTGCTTCCTTGCCTTCCCTCTATCCCTGTTGTCCTCCCTGTAGATTTTTGTGTGTTTCTTGTAGTGCTGATAGAGTTTCCTGTAGGACTATCTAAGGATCATGTAGAATCCTTTTTCCTTTCCGAAATAGGGTCAAATGTTCCTTTCCTTTATTTGTTGATGTTGACTTGGTGGCAAGCTTCTTAAAATAAGTGATGGGAGAGTTCGTGGAATCTTGTTTTAATGCACCCTCTACACCTTTTATTTCCAGGGAAACTAGCTTTTCTTTCTCTTTTGGTGAGTCCTCAATTATGATTGGAGTCTTGGTAGGTGTTTGTGGTTTCCCTTGTTTGATCCTAGTGCTCCTCCTTGTTTTGAAATATAGGGGAGTCTACCTAATTCTTTTCCCTTTTGACTTGAAAGGTGTGCTTAGGGAAGTCAAGGTAACAACTGCCTCCCTCTCAGTGGGTTCAGGAGACAACCTTAGAGATTCCTCCCTTTCCTTGGTATGTTCCTCAGGGATTGCTTCTTCCTTCTGTTCTTCCTCTTCACTTTTCTCCTCTTCTCCTTCTTATTTTCCTTCTTCTTCCTCTATTTTCTTTGTTTCTGCCTCCTCTTCCTCCTCTGGTTCTTCTTCTTCCTCTTCAGGTTCTTCTTCATCTTCTTCTACCTCCTCTTCACCACTAGAGGTATTATCCCTATCATATTCAAGGGCTTGTATTTCAATCACAACCTCTCTGTCCATTTCTCTAAATGTGGACCATTGAATAGGGATTCTTAGTTGGCTCAAGGCATCCTATAGTATTGGCTTAATAAGTTCTTGGTGTGCCAACTGTTGATGTTTTCCCTCTTGGAACTTTAGGCTCATGTCTATCATTGATTGCAACAAGAAGTAGGGTACACTGAGTCTTCTTTTAATGGGTATTTCCTCTCCAAATATCAACTCGTGGAGGAGTCTAAATTGGTAGCCATAGATTATATTGAGCCTCCCCTAACAAGAGATATATTTTAGAATATGATAGCTCACCTCATTCCAAGGATAGGGGAGTATTTCCCTTCTTATACCATTTTTTTCCCTCAATTAGCTCTTCATCCCTTAAGAAGAAGATTTTCATTGAAAAAGTGCTTGTAGCCTATCCTCCTTTCTCCATGGCATCCCTTGAGGAAGTGTAGCAAGTCTGTTAATTACCCCAGGCATAATTGTAATTGACATTCCTCTTACCATAGTAGTAGCATTGGTTCTAGGCTGAGGGTTAAGTTCCATGGAAAATTCTCAATCTACATCATCATCATACCCTCTGAGAAGTTCAAAGAATCCCAATTAGTTATGCCTTCTAAATATTTCTACCACAAGGGGACGCAGGTGTATCCTGGATGTCTTTGTGGTTTCCTTTCTGTAAAATCCTCTTGTCATGTATATTCTTTGGTTAGCTAACTATAGGGAGTTTCGTAGGCTAGCCTTAGTGTTTCTAGGATGACTAAGAGTTTAGAATATTGGTGGATGGCTCTAATTTCTTTCTATCTCCACACAACTTTTAAAATTCACACAATTCTGTCTAAATCCCCATGCCCATTGTAATCACTTAGAAAACACATATTTTTTCTTTTCCTAGTTATCAATTCAAAGCATAGGAGATATGTGCCACCTAAATTTCACTGTGATTCTTTGGATGAGGAGAATTTCTTAACAAATAGACCCTAGGCACCCCCTTTCAGCGTTCTCTGTGAATTTCCAATGCTTCCTATAGCTCCCTGCGTTTCAAGTAGTTTTTCTTGTAGTTATGTTTTCTGTAGGGTGGATGAACTATGTTTGCTTCCTCAATAGATCGTCAAGGTGGTCCGAGTCTTATCTGATATCAAAATGAACAAATGGTTCATGAGAGTTTGGAGATTTTTCTATTTATGGTTGATTTCTTGCATCGTTGTATTGGCTAGCAGTGTACTAAATTTACTCTTTGGGAATGTTGGCCCATGGTTAGTTATCATGCAGCCTCCCCTCGTAAAAATCACCCACTATCACACAAATTAACTCAAACACCTTTTCAACTCACTCTCCTTGAAGTCACATTGTAACCTGTCATGCTCGCTAGGAGTTCACTTTTTGTTTTCGAGCTGAGGGTGGCCAAGTTAACTGGCCACCTCCAACTTATAAAATAAAAAAATTTCATATTCCTACACTTTTATGATATCATACTTAGGGAAGAATTTGGATGAGGTGCCATACATGTGCCTTCCTTCTCTTGGTTGATGCATGCTAGAAGGTGACCTTTTTGTGCTTCCTTTTGTTCAAGTGCGTGCTTTTCCTTGGTCACTTTTGTGTATATTTCTTCATGTTGATGTGGTTGTCTTCTTTGTTGTTTTGTGAAAGTGCTTGGTATTTGTTGCTACTACTAAGCTCTGGATATGAGTCATAGTGTCTTCAGGGGTGTTGGAGCTCTTAACTTGCATGGATGTTGAAGGAGAATGCATGGAGAAACTACTGCTGTGAGTACACAGGCTGCTACAGGGTTTCCTGTAGTTACTACAAGAAATCCTGTAGCTTCCTTTTTTCATCATTTATTTTCTTCTTTTTCACTTGAAGGAGGAATGGAAGTTGATGTAGGAGTGGAATGACGGAAATGGAGGATATGTAGTGGTATTTGAGTGAGGCGAATGAGTTCATGACCCTTGGACTCTCTTTTGCTATTTTTTTCTAATTTTTATTTTATTTTTCTGAGTGGTTTTTGATGGACACAAAGGTTGGTATGGTCATGAGATGGTGTTAGGTGAGAGGTGGTGAGGCATATAGTACCTTTTTCCAACCTAGAACATGCCTGTATCATCATTTTCCAACCAAGATTGCATTCCTATAGTGTTTCAGAACATCCTGTAGTACTACAGGAAACTCTTGTAGTAACTATAGGAAACCCTGTAGAAGTTAGAAAACTGCATTAAAATTGGCTTTTGATGCCTAGATGTGAGGATGGATGATGGAGACATAGTAGGCATGGGTGATACAAAGTGAATGGAGGAATAATGGGGTGATTCTTGGCTTGTTATCCCCTAAACTCTGAGTCATTTTCTTCCCTTAAAAACCTGCAAAAATAATAGAATTTTATTAGTTGGCAAGTTTGAGGTCCCTGCCATGGCATTCTTTTTTTTTTCTTTTCTATTTTTTTTAAAGACGTACAGGCCACCTCAAAGGAGGTTTTCAACTTGTTTTCCTGCCCTAGGTGCTTCAAGATAGGTTTTCACCTAGGGATCTTCTTATTTTCATTTTCTTTCACTCTTGGGCTTCCTCGAGGAGGTTTTAAACCCAGAAGTTGGTCTAAGGTGCCTCATAGAGGTTTTCACCTAGGTCACTTATTTTTTGTTCGTTTCTTTTTTTTTTTTTCATTTTTTTCCACAAATAAAAAAAATCTTCAAAAGTTTGGTGCGCTGGAAGCTGAGACACTTCCAAGCACATTCACTACCTTACTGATGGCACTTATGAATTCTTCCCTTAATAGATGTCTTTTATAGGGTTTCAATCTATATCCATTGACAATCAAGGAGATACATTCTTCATCAATGGTCCTTATTTTCCATGCCCCATTGTTGTGGCACTTTTCTATCAAATATGCACCCAACCACTTGGTCATCAATTTACCTTTGAAATCCTTGAACCTGGAGTCATATAGCAGAGTCCAAAAACATTTTTGAAAAATGTTTTCTTTGATGTTTTGCCATGCCAAACCTTTCTGTGTACTTGAATAAATTCTGTGTCTAGGAGGGCCTACATCCTGAATTAATCTAAATGATTGAGTTGGAGCAACATCTCTTGTTGTGCCTTTGTAACATCCAAATCCAACTGTGCTTCCATTCTCAAAGTGTGGTACTCAAAATCAATGGAGAGTAGAGCCTTATTCTGATATACCAAGTCATAAGGGGTGAAGCCAGTGGTTGTCTTCTAGGTTGTATTATAGGCCCAAGTGGCCTCCACTAGTCTATTAGCCCAGTATTTTTTGTTGTTACTCACAACCTTGGTGAGAATGACTTCCAATGATTTGTTAGTAACCTCTACTTGTCCATTGGCCTAATGATGATAAGCAATTGACTTTCGGTGTTTGATCTGATGTTGTCTCAATGGACTTTTAATCAGGTGTGAGGTAAATTGAGCTACCTTATCAATGACTAGCTCTCTAAGGTACCCAAACTTATAAAATACATCCTCCTAAACTCAACCACTTTCTCTTTTGTTGCTACCTTGATAGCCTTGGTTTTAGTCCACTTTGTCAAATAATCAATGCATACAATTATGTACCTTTTCTTCCCTAATGGTGGATCAATGGGCCAAATAATAATAATAATAATAATAATAATAATAATAATAATAATAATATCACTAGGCTTAATAATATATTTAATAATAATATTAATGATGTTAGTGACTCTGTTTTCAATTCCGATAGTTGTCATAATAATAGGATTGGTAATAAGACTCTAAGTTTGGATAATATTGGTTGTTCTAATTTTTTTCCTCTTCTAGTAATAGGGTTGTCAATCTCTTTATATTTTCTTTTGATCCCCTTGCCTTTAGTCTTTTGGAGAAAGGTTTAAATTTTTCTCTTGCTCCTAGAAAGATCCCGGTCGATGATATCATCTGTGACATTAAAAATGGTATTAGAGACTCACCGGACGTCACTAAAGATATCATTCGTCAACACTGTGTGGTTGTCCTTAGAAAGGTAAAGCCCTCCAAGAATAACATCAACAAAACTGAGTTTGATGTTCTCAAATCGTTAAACGATAATAAGAATATTGTTGTTCTCAAAGCCGACAAAGGTGGTGCTATGGTTATCATTCATAAAGATTATTACTGTTGGAAGATGTTGTACCACCTCCATAATAGCAGGAGCTACATGAAACTCAACAAGGATCCTCTGAAGAATATTTCCAAAAGTGATCCAAATGGATCCAAGAACACTCTCTAAGTCCGGAAAACTCGAAAAATCATGCCAAAGACCAAAGAAAACCACATGAGAAAACCTTTTAGAATGCGGAAAAACACTATTGGGAGGCAAAAAATAGAGAAAACAGTGAAAATATAGAGTATCGGAGGTAGAACAAGGTAACACATAGTAGTCGTTAGATCTAGCCAATCAACGGTCTAGATCTGAGCGGCGATGGCAATCGGCGGTGGCCTTCGGCAGATATCAGTGGATTCCACATAAGACTTGCGACGGTGATCGACAGAGACCTCATAGGAGATGCGATGGTGACTGGCAAGGTCAACGAGTATTGTCGATCAAGCACGCAAATTGACGGCCCACGTTGCATCACAAAATCACAATCGGCAAATACAAAGGAGCGAGGGTTTATGTACATATGTACATATGCATATATGCGATCCGATGGACCAAACCCGATAACATTATAAGCCATAATATATGGATCTTGAGATCCATCAAACACCATTTTTAATGTATTTTCGCAGTTTCGTTTGTTAAACGAAATGCAAAGGAGAAAGCGTCGATGCGATAAGTCGGACCCGAAAGGGTACCTTAAGGTTATTACGTATAGGTTTAAGTCCAGAGGAGAGCCATTTCTAATGCATTTTCGTAGTTTTTAATGTATTTCCAAAATACAAAGGGACGGGCCATTTCGATATGCGATGGCAACTTATAAGCGGACCCGATAGGAGAATAAGGTGGATTTAAGGTCTTTTGAAGTTCGATACATAGAGTTTTGGTGGATTTTCTCAGTTTCAAATACATTTCACTGTGCTAAACAGACTTTGGTTATTTCAGGAGTTCCAGAGGCCCAAGGCACTCTTACGTTACAGAATAGGTAGCCACCTCCCCTTTAGGCATTATGCAATGATTGTATAACACTGGAAGAGGGATTCAAAGCGAACAGAGGCTAGGGAGACTGAGAACCAAGAACTTGAAACGAACAGGTAGTGCAATTTTGGCTTTAAAAGCCACAGACAGAGAGAAAAGAGGGGAGGCAATATTGCAAGCAAATGCCAAGATAGAGTTAGCACAGAGACAGAGAGCATTGAGAGAGTCTGTGTACTCAGAGAGTCTTGAAAGGTTCAAGCAAAGCTCTTGTTGTTGCATCTGTTGTGTGTGAGGCTCAAATTGAGCTCACTGTTGTAAAAACTCTGCTTGAAGACATAATAGGGAGGCCACCACTGAAGGCTGGGCCAGGAGATGTATCCAAGGAGTATTGGGTGAACTCCTTATTAAATTTTTTGTGTTATGTGTTGTCTATTATGTTTTGTTTACTACTTCATTGTCTGTGTATTCCAAAATCTTATTGATCCATCGCATAAAATAACATAGGCACATCCAAGCACATGAGTCTGTAATACCTTATTAATTGTCTTAGATCTCATTATTAGATCAAGTGGAACCTAAGCTTTAGGTTTACTAAGGTTAGACAAGCTTGTGTTGGATTGGCGAATGATAACTAGGTCAAAGCTCAAATTACGAGAAGGAGAACTGGTTGAAACTAACCCAGAAATTGGTAGAGTCTATCCTAGGAGGAAAATGGCAAAAGAAAATCCCTTGGAATTAGACTCTTAGTTCATGGACAGTTTCATGACCATGAGAGCCATGGTAGAAGAAATGTATAGAGAATTTAAGAAAGGTCGAAGTGAAGATTCTTCAACTTCCAAGCAAGACAAAGGAATATAAGAATCTCTTATAGATGCCCATTCTAAAGGTAAAGGGAAAGGAAAAGACTCTCCTCTATCCACACCTCCTGATAGCCCTGAAAATAAAAAGATGAGAACATCTTTGATTAAATTAGATGTTAAATTTGATTTTCCAATATATGATGGAGAATTAGATGCAGAGAAGCTAGATAACTGGATCAGTCAGATTGATGTGTATTGTAGGGTGCAGAATATTGATTTAGACAGGAGTAAAATTCAGCTGGCCAACCTACGCCATGGAGGAACTGCCTTGGTATGGTGGGAAGGCAGGACACAAGCTCACTTGAAGAAGCATGTTAAAATTCTTTCTGTCTGGAGTGAATTTGTTTCTGCAATTAAAAAACAATTATATCCACTAGCTTATATACAGCAAGCTATGATGAGTTGGCAAACTCTTCACCAATTAAAAGGGAAAAGTGTACAAAGCTACACCCAAGAATTTATAAAAGGAGCTTTGATTCTAGGCATTTCCTTAGACTCACCTGAAACTTTGCTGAAGTATATAGGTGGTCTACATAGCTATTTTAGGCACACCATTCTCATGTTTAACCCTACTAGCATAGATGAGGTATCTATTCAGGCTACACATCTAGAGGCTAGAGGCAAGAATGTGAACCCAGAGATTGGGGGATCATCAAAACCCACTGCAAGCAAGAACAAGGAAAAAAGGAAGCAGAAATGGAAAGAGAGGAAGGAAAATGTTGTACAAAAGGCCAAACCTTCATGCACTCACTGCAAGAAGGATGGACATGATGATGAACATTGTTGGTCTTTGCATCTGGAGCTGAAACCCAAGAAGTTCGATGGCAAGAAGAAGAAGACTGTTGTGGCTATAGAAAAATATTTGAGGTTAGACTCAGGTGATGAAACAACAATCACAGCCACAGGTATAAAAGGTAAAAATTCTGAAGCATATACTAGTAATTCTTCCCAAACTATTGATAGTGAAGAAAATAAGAGGAAAAGACATGAGATTTTTCACATTAGAGTTATTTCCAAGCATCAAAAGATTGATACTTTGTTTGATAGTGGCTCACAAGTAAACTTAATTTCTAAAGCAATTGTAAAGAAATTGGGACTACTAACCACACCTCACAAGAAGCCATATCCATTAGGTTGGGTATGTGATAAGAAAAACTACAAGTGACTAGACAATGTAAACTTAGGTTTTCTTTTGGGTCAGCATTTGTAGATGAGGTCGAGTTAGATATCATTCCCTTGGATATATGTGGAATTGTTCTAGGAAGTCCTTAATTGTATGATAGAGAAGCCATTTTCTATAGAGCTGAAAATAAGTATCAACTCGTTAAAGATGGAATCGAATATATTGTAAGAGCTCATAAACTCAAGAATAATTATACTCTCATAAACTCAGGGCAAATGAAAAGAATTGTAAATTCATGCAAGCAATTTTTACTGATGGTTGTAAAGGAAAAGAAACCTAATAAAACCAATGTATTTGAAAGTTGTGATGCTAAACAACAAGCTGATTTAGAAAAAATTGTTTCAGAATATGATATCTTATTTCAAGAACCAAAAGGTATGCCACTCAAAAGGGAAATTGTACATGATATTAATTTGTAGCAAGATGCTCCATTTCCTAACATCAGAATGTACAGGTTATCCGATTTAGAGAATGTAGAAATCAAGAAGTAGGTACAAGAGCTGCTTGAGAAAGGGTTCATAAGACCAAGCACATCACCATGCAGATCTCCAATCGTGTTGGTGAGGAAGAAAGATGATTTGTGGAGGATGTGCATTGATTACCGAGCATGAATAAAATAATGATCAAGAATCGTTATCCCCTTCCTTGCATTTGATGATCTATTGGATCAGTTGAAGGAAGTTGTTTACTTTTCCAAGTTGGACCTATGTAGTGGTTACCATCAGGTCAGAGTAGTAGAGCAAGATGCATGGAAGATTGCTTTCAAAGCAAATCAAGGGCTGTATGAATGGCTAGTTATGCCTTTTGGCTTAACTAAGGATCCTGCCACTTTCATGAGAGTTATGAATGATGTACTCAGGCCTTTTATTGATGATTTTGTAATTGTATATCTCGATGACATTATTGTATTCAACAAAACATGGGAATAACATTTAAATCATGTAAAGCAGACTCTAGATGTGTTGAATTAAGAAAATATCTATGTTAAATGATCAAAATGTGAATTTGGTAAAACATATTTGAATTATTTGGGTCATATTGTAGGGGGTGATGAATTTAAGATAGATCCCTCTAAGGTTGTAGTCATTGTAAACTGGCCTACACCCAAGTCTGCTACAGAAGTTAGAAACTTCCTAGGAGCAGCACAGTATTGGAGAAAGTTTATTGCTAACTTTTCCTTAATTGCAGCTCCCTTACATGATTTAATAGGATTGAACAAGGTGTTTCAGTGGGGAGGCAAACAACAGAAAGCCTTCGACACCTTAAAAGAAAAAATTAGTACAACACCAGTACTAGCATTACCAAATCTTCAACAACCATTTGATATCGAAATAGATGCCCATGACTATGCCATGGGAGCAATGTTGATACAACATGGTAAAACCATATGCTACCATTATAAAACTTTTAATTCTGCAGTAGTTAATTATCCTACATATGATAAAGAATTGTATGCATTAGTCAGGAGTGTGAAGAAGTGGAAACATTACTTAATGGGCAGAGAAACAATTATACATACTGATCATCAGCCACTTCAATACTTGCACTCAAAACTAAATTGCAGCAATCAAGATACTATAGGTGGATGGGTTTCCTACAGCAGTTTCATTTAATCATCAGATATAAAAAGGGCATACACAATAAAGTTACAGATATGTTGTCCAGACCAATCATAAATGCATCTACTATACTTAAGCATAACTCAGTAATGCATGAAATCTATATTGAACAATATGCTCAAGATATAGACTTTAAAGATGTATATGCAGCTTTAAATAATGGAAAAAAGGTAGAAGAATTGGATTACTATGTTAAGGACCAACTCTTGTATCATTTGGGAAAGCTATGCATTCCACAAACAGAAAGAGCTAACATAATTAGGGAGGCACATACCTCTCTGATATCAGGTCACTTTGGGGTAAGTAAAGCAGTTGCATAGCTACAAAGATACTGCTATTGGCCAAGAATGCACTCCACTAACAGTCCCTTCCTGTCCTTGGGAAAGTGTTTCCATGGACTTTGTTGGGGGATTGCTAAAATATAGAAAGGCACATGACTATTTATATGTTATTATGGATAGGTTCAGCAAAATGTGTATTTTAATACCTTGTAATAAACAGATTACAACTGAAAAAACAATGAATTTGTTCTTTCAACATGTCTAGGTGCATTTTGGGTTACCCACTTCCATAGTATCTGATCGAGACTCCAGATTTGTTGGGAAGTTCTAGTCAAGTCTATGGGAATTAATGGACACAAAAATGAAGAAAATCACAGCCTTTCATCCACAAATAGATGGCCAAACAGAAGTAGTCAACAGGACAGTGATCCAATTGCTCAGGGGTTATTGCAACAAGCATCCCAAGCTTTGGGATGAACAATTTTATTATGTGTAGCATGCTTACAACCATGCTAAACATTCTTCTACACAGAGATCTCCTTTTGAGACCTGTTTTGATTTTATACCAAGGTCTCCCTTGGATTTTGTCTTTGAAAAAGACATAGCAGTTGTTGGACACAGTGATGTGGACAAAGCAACCAGGTTCGTCAAACAGATCCAAGAAATTCACCAGGGAGTGAAAGAAAAGCTGGAAAGGAGCCAAGCCAAGTACAAGGCAAGGCATGATAAACACCGGGTGGAGCACAGCTTCCAAGTTGGTGATCAAGTCTAGCTGTATATCAGCAAGGACAGAATGCAAGGTGAAGGAAAGAAGCTAAAGCCAATAAGGTATGGGCCTTTTAAGGTACTTGAGAAAATTGGTGAGAACACTTTCCACCTTGATTTGCCAGCATACATTCACATCTATTCTGTGGTAAATGCAGAAAATTTAAGACTGTTTGAACCTTCATTAATTGAAGATCCTAAAGAGAAAAGTCAATTGCCTTCCATTGATGATCTGTTGCCTGAATACCTCAATGAGTTGCAAGAAGATACATTTCTGGATAGGAAGGTGAGGACTACGCACAGAGGGGATGAGGAGTACCTTAGAACTGAACTCAAAGGTTCCAAACCTAGTAGCGCCAAATGGATAGAGATTGGGCAAGTGAGGCGGCTGTATCCTCACTTAAGCGATGCTTGAAAACCAACTTTTGGTGGTTCAAAAGCATTTTTCAGTGGGAAGGAGTGATCCAAATGGATCCAATAACACTCTCTAAGTCTTGAAAACTCAAAAAATCATGCCAAAGACCAAAGAAAACTGCATGAGAAAACCTTTCAGAATGTGGAAAAACACTATTGGGAGGCAAAAACTAGAGAAAATAGTGAAAAGATAGAGTATCGAAGGCGGAACAAGGTAATGCATAGTAGCAGTCAGATCTAGCCGATCAACGATCCAAATCTGAGTGGTGGATTGCAATTAGTGGTGGCCTTTGGCGGAATCCACATAAGACTTGCGATGGAAATCAACGAAGACCTCATAGGAGATGCAATGGCGACTGGTGGGGTCAATGAGGACTGTCGATCAAGCATGGAGATCGACGACCCACGTTGCATCTCCAAATTGCAATCGGCAAATACAAAGGAGTGAGGGTTTATGTACATATGCTTATATGCAATCCGATGGACCGGAGCCAATAACATTATAAGCCATAATATATGGATCTTGAGATCTGTCAAACACCACTTTTAATGTATTTTTGCAGTTTCGTTTGTTAAATGAAATGCGAAGGAGAAAGCGTTGATGTGATAAGCTGAACCTGAAAGGGTATCTTAAGGCTATTACATATAGTTTCAAGTCCGGAGGAGAGCCATTTCTAATGCATTTTTGCAGTTTTTAATGTATTTCCAAAATACAAAGGGACGGGCCATTTCGATATGCGATGGTGACTTACAGGCGGACCCAATAGGAGAATAAGGTGGATTTAAGGACTTTTGAAGTCCGATACATAGATTTTTGGTGGATTTTCTCAGTTTCAAATACATTTCACTGTGTTAAATAGAGAGTGGCTATTTCAGGAGTTCCAGAGGCTCGAGGCACTCTTACGTTACAGAATAGGTGGCCACCTCCCCTTTAGGCATTATGCAATGATTGTATAATGCTAGAAGATGGATTTGAAGTGAAAAGAGGCCAGGGAGACTGAGAGTCGAGAACCTGAAACAAACAGGAAGTGTAGTTTTGGCTTTAAAAGCCACAGATAAAGAGCAAAGAGGGGAGGCAGTATTGCAAGCAAATGCCGAGACAGAGTTAGCACAGAGACAAAGAGCATTGAGAGAGTCTGTGTACTCAGAGAGCCTTGAGAGGTTCAAGCAAAGCTCTTGTTGCTACATCTGTTGTGTGTGAGGCTCAAATTGAGCTCACTGTTGTAAAAAATCTGCTTGAAGACATAATAGAGAGGCCACCACTGAAGGCTAGACCAAGAGATGTAGCCCGGGAGTGTTAGGTGAACTCCTTATTAAATTTGTTGTGTTATGTGTTGTCTATTATGTTTTGTTTACTACTTCATTGTCTATGCATTTCGCAATCTTATCCATCCATTGCATAAAATAACATAGGCACACCCAAGCACATGAGTTTGTAATACCTTATTAATTGTCTTAGATCTCATTATCAGATCAAAAAGTGTGTCACTTGCTATAAAGGCTAGTAGCTCAGTCAACACGTTCAGTCATAATCTTATTGAAAGTTGCCCTCTTACCCCCAAAATCTATGGTCTGCCAAAGATTCATAAGGAATGGGCCCTTCTAAGACCCATTGTCAACACAATAGGAGGGCCAACTTATCTTCTTGCTAAATATTTAGCCCAGAAGCTTAAGCCCCTTGTTGGCCATACATAATCCTTCGTCAAGGACTCTGCATCGTTTGTTAATGATTTAAATAGTTTCAAGCTTGATCCAGATGATAAGCTTGTGAGCTTCGATGTGGTATCTCCCTACACTAATATCCTTATCAAAAAAGCCATAGAAGTCATCAAGCATATCACAGATCCTAATACGACTTATTTAGTTGGTATTTGTCTTACTTCTACTTTATTTTCATTTGATGGGGAATTCTATGAGCAAACTTGCGGTGTCGCCATGGGTTCCCCCCTCTCCCCTGTGGTAGCTATTCTATTCATGGATGATTTTGAATCAAAGGCGTTAGACTCTTCTCATCTTCTGCCTAAGTTATGGAAGAGGTTTTTGGATGACACTTGTGTCATCTGGTCCCATGTTAAAGAAAAGTTGGAACTGTTTTTCCTCCATATTAACAATCAATCTAGTTCTATAAAGTTCACCATGGAATTTGAATGTAATGGTAGTCTTCCCTTCCTTGATGTCCTCCTGTCAAGGAATGATGATGGCTCTTTCTCTCATTAGGTATATCGTAAGAAAACTCATACGGAACAATATCTTCATGCTAATTTTCATCATTTCCCAGCTCAAAAGCTTGTTGTTCTCAACACCTTAGCGACTAGAGCTTTAAGAGTTTCTGATGAGAACCATCTCAAGGAAGAGAAATCACATCTCCTACGTGTTTTCTTTCATAATGGGTATAGCAGACACCAATGTACTAAGGCTTTCCTCAGAGCTGAAAAAGGTCCTAGTGTTAAGAAAGATACCAAGGATCAATTTTCTGGTGTTCATATTCCTTTTATCCAAGGGACCACTAACAAGATTACAAGGATCCTAAGGAAGCATAAGGTGGCTTCAACCTTTCGGCTTTTAAATACCATCCGGAGCTCCCTTAGATCTGTAAAAGACCTAGTGGACCCCAAGAATATGAAGGGTGTTTATGTTATCCCATGCTCTTGTGGGACTCCCTACATTGGTGAGACTAGTCGCTCGATTAATTAAAGGATTCATGAGCATGCTATTGACATCAAGCATGGCAGGACCCACTCCTCTGCTTTGGCGGAGCATGCAGATAAATCTAAGCATCACATCTGCATTGAGGAGGCCCAAGTCATTTCTAAGGTTAGTCATTTCCATCATCGTAAATTGAGGGAGGCCCTAGAAATTGAGAAAAGACCCAATAATTTGAATAGAGATGATGGTTGGAATATAAGTAGAAGTTGGGTCCCTATCTTGTCCTCCTAGTTTTTTAGGCTTCTTTTTGGGATTTATTTTGTTTGTTTGTTTATCTATGTAGGTATTGGCATCCTTTTTATAGTATTTGTTGTTGATTTATTCTTCATTAGAGTTTATTTTCTTGATCCTTCATGTTTTTTTTATGTATTTTATCATCTTATTCGTTCTTAACTCCTTTTAGTATTTTTGTTATTCGTTTAATGGGCCTAAGCCCCATATTTTATTGTTGACCCCGTTTTATTTATTGATTTTTTTTTTCTTTGGATATATGTGTGTGTGTGTGTTTTTATGTTTCTATTTATTTATTTTTATATCTATATATATAGATATATATATATATATATATATATATATATATATATATATATATATATATATATATATATATATATATATATATATATATATATATATATATATATTGACTTGTGTATATTTTTCTTTTATTTTATTTATTTTTCCATTATTAATTTTTAATTTACTTTATTTTATTTCCATTAGTTATTTTATTTATCAAATAATCTTGTCTCGATTAGGGTCTTCCCTCGTTTTTATAATTTTTGAATCCCCTCCTTTAAAGTTTGACTTTGATTATTTATTTATTTATTTATTTTAAATATTATTTCTCAAAAACTAGTTGTTTAATATAGCAGTTACTTATTAATATTTGTTTTTAATAAATTAATAAACTAATATCACAGTTTAAATATTCTTTTTCAAGAACTAGTAATATTTGGTTTTAATAAATTAATTTAAATATTGTTTTTCAAAAACTAGCCGTTTAATATAGCCGTTACATATTAATATTTTAATAAATTAATATACTCATATCATTATTTAAAGATTATCTTTCAAAAACTAGTAATATTTGGTTTTAATAAATTAATTTAAATATTATTTTTCAAAAACTAGCCATTTAATATATACATTACCTATTAATATTTTTAATAAATTAATGAAATAATATCATTATTTAAATATATTTTTTCAAAAACTAGCCGTTTAATATAGCTGTTAATAATATTTGTTTTTAATATATTAGTAAATTAATATTATAATTTAAACATTATTGTTCAATTATAGCCATTACTTGAAATTATGTCTCTACATTGCTCTCTATTTAAGCCTTTGCCATGGTCTGCCTCTTCATCTGGTCCTCATGATGAACCACACTTGTTGGTTCGAAACGCGTCGGACAAAAAATTTTCTCATGTGATTTCTACCCAAAGACTTTGTTTAATTCATTATGGATCATAGAAGCTTGAATACAGAAATACAATAGTTATATATTACTTTCAAGGGATAGTTTAATGAGTGGCTTTTCATTATTAAGTACTTTTCTTATTGGGAAGTCACAAGGTCAAATCTCTTTGATGCGCTTGAGCTTAGGCTTTTGATGAATCTGTGTCGACCATTCAATGACCCCAGCCATGATTTCCTTTATATATATATATATATATATATATATATAGATGATCATATAATCAATTCATATAGCCATTTAATTTTTTATATTAATTATTCTCTTTATTATTATTACTAGCATAGATCCATTTTAACTTTAAATCTATCAAGCATCAAGAGGGATCAAATATCTTTTCACTTTAAAAAAAGTTTGCATGTCAAGAAATTTGATCCTTCTTGGCAGATCTCGAATTAAGATGGATTTATGTTGGTTTAATTATTAATTATAATTATAATTATAAATATTAATTTTATGTTTTTTATTTTATTTTTACCAAGTCAAAATGTTAAAGATTACAACATCTCTACCACACTGGGCTCAAATGTTACATAGGAGTTAAGCTTACTTATGAACCTCAAATATAAAGGAATTTTTTAATAAAAATTGAATTGGGTGAGGCAGATTTTATAAAATATAATAGCCACAGGATGGGAGAGAATATTAATTATACTAACTAAAATGTAATGTTATTACATTTTACTCAATATTTCCCCTCACCCGTGTTAATTTTATAGTTGAGTTTGAACCTTCCATGACTAGAAAAACATTATATGCCTCTACGGCTTGAGCTCAAATCCTTTGAATTTGTTATTATCTTTTATTACCTTAATGAAATATCCATAATTTTAATTTAATTATCAATAATTATTAGGTGGATTGTATGGATTTAACTTTCATGGAATATTTTAACATATTCTTAGTATTATTTACATATCAATGGTTGAGATTTACCTCAAAAGTAATTATGTATTTTCTACCCTTTTAATTAAGTTGATAAATTTAAAAAAAATGTTATATGAACAAGTGTCATATCAAATGAATTATGTTTTATGAGCATGTGGTCTTTATAAGTAGTGGTATTTGCCCATGATATTGTAACAAGTCATATTTAGATAGGAATATTGTAAAATGAGAGTGAATTTGCATTGTTAAGAATTTTGTTACATGCTTTTTCAAATGTATATATATGTAATTTATTTATTAATTCTTTTTATAATTGATAATAATAATAATTTAAGTTAAAGTTATTATGATTTTTTTAAATTTAGCAATGTGACATGTATCATTAAGTATCTTGATGCTGATCATGGATTGATGCCTATTGGGGTTTATCAATCATTTAATTTAATGGTTGAGCTAGTTATTATTATTTGATTTAATGTTTTATATTACACATCACTACAACATCTCCCCCATATTTGTGATACTCTGTAATTTATATGATTATTATGATGATGGGGGTAGTTAACATATATTGAAATCAACTTCTGATTAATATAATTATATAATTTTCATAATTAAATAACGATTATCATTCATTGAGATAAAATTTGGTTGAAATTTATAGTTTAGGTAATTATTTGGAATTCTTTAGCATTTTAGTTTAAAAAACATTAAGAAAACCATTCCAAGATCCTTGTAAATTTGTGTCTTTAAAAGGTGAAGAAGGTTTGTAGTGTGACAAATCTTTTTAAAATGAGATTTAATATAGATGTTTTCATCTTCAATGTCTTAGTATTGTAAAGATGAAAAACTATTTTATCCATGATGTTTTGGGAACTATTTCAAACAAAATTTGATTATAGAACTCATGAAAATTTGTTTTTATTTTAATAACGCATATTTTCTTTTTTATTCTAGTCATAATAGAGAGATAATTCCAATATTCTATGTTATAGTTGATCACCTCCATATGATATCTTAATTTTATGTGCCACTAGTGTTTTTCCTTAAATTTTGATGTAAAATATGTTTAATGTTATCCATATTCTATGAAATGATCTCTTCCTTTATTCAACAATTATTTAACCAAGACTAGACATCCTTGTGTTATCTTGGATTTCGTTAAAGGTGGTTGTGGCCAATGTGTGAAGCAATTTTAGAAATCCTCTTTTTTTCCCATAAAATTTAACTTGTTCTTATGCGTTAGGTATTTGATCATAGCCATGCTCTTAATGGAGGAAAGACTCACTCATAAGGAATATTTCTTTTAATCTTGAGATTATAGATTATAAATTTATTTTGGATCTGTTATATCTTTCTCCAAGATTCTCTGAATATATTTCATCCCCAAACTTCACATCTATATAAAAAATATGAGTAACATGAGTCTTAAAGAGGATATTTTTTAATCCCATTTCTAAATATTTTTTAATTTACAATTATTTTCAAGTTTGTAATAGAAAAAAAATATGAAAGACAAAGTAAAGAAAGTGAGATGCAACTCTCAAATGAGGCACTACTCATGCTAGAGAGGTTTCCCACACACTTTTTCTCACATTCAACATGGCGACATTTGAACACATAATTGAATTACAAGGTAGTTTAGTAGTTTGAACAAATTCCTGAATAATAGGATATGAAATTTAAATAAGAGAATCAATCTCAATGAAAACATAACAAAACCTAAATAATTTTCCAAATTTTCTCTATTATTATGTCAACATGCCCCCTTAGTGGAGAAATGGATTAATTATTTAGCTTGGATCACATTCATCTGAAGTCTTGTTTTTCCTTTCTTTTAGTGTTACATGATGGCACACCCTAAACCTTGTGATATGGATTATCCTAATATGGAAGTGCATGCTTACTCAGTGCATTTTTCCAATCACTGCTTCTAGTGTCAAGCATCTGAGTACACAATTATTTCCACACAAACAAGGTTTTATCTACTTCAATATGCTCCTTGTGAGTCACCCCATCAGGGTCCATTCTCCTGGTTGTTGAGGATGTATAATATGATTTGTTTTCTCATCCATAGGTTACTTTAGATATTTGAGATGAGAAAATTTTAGATGATGATTGCCTTGGATAAGAATTGTTAGCTCCCCTAAACAAACTCTAATGTCCTTTCTATCTCTACTACACTTTTAATCATGTGTTTCCTTGGTCATCATCTAGATATTCAAAAATAGGTTATTGACCGAATTTGTTATGCCCTTCCTCGTGATTAAATAACATCTCTTCAATTACAAGATCATGTCAAGCAAACTATAGTTCCTGATACTCATGGTCATCAATGAAACCATTTTGTTTATCAAAGAATTCTTCTAACACAAAAATACTATTTGACCCAAAAACACTTGCAAATGGACTCTTGAAAAATGGATCATCTAAAGGGTCAATGTCAAATATACTTGAGAAAATATTTATCCTACTCATGGAACCAAATGGGTTTGAAAGGAACACATATCCCAATATCCTATTCGAGACAACCTTTTACCACACTATCAAAATGAATTCAATACCACTTGAATTTAACACCACTTGAATGATTCCAAATAAAGCATGGAAATTTATTTCCAAACTAAAATTTCCAAGAAATTTAATTATGATGGGGATTAGTCCAAAGTGAATTTAATAATCCACCTTTTCAAGTCAAACTTTCAAATCTTTAACAACAACCAATATTTTTATTCACCTGAGTTCCACTAACATGAACACTGACATCAATTTATTTTATGCAAATTACCATCACTATTTAGCTTGTCGAGTGCAAAGCTCCAATGATTTGCAACCAATCTAAAATTTCCCTTAATAAAATATGTAACACACACGGGCTTCATACTTCTGATTGTGACACATACATTGATGAAATAGTTATATTTAACATAGCAAGAGTAATTTTCATGCTTGAAGATTATGATATCAATTTGCACACTCCAATAGCAAATAAGAGAACGACCCACTTTTTGTACTTGTTGAAATTATATAGCACGTGTAGTAGAATATAATTTTATGATCTAATAATTACTTCTTAATGTTTTTGAAATGATTTTTCTCATGGCACTAATATCATTGAACAATTATATACAAAAATATCAATAGTGAGTGTAGTGGAAATGATAAAGATCACTGAAATAAAACCATGCACAATAGAAACAATTTTTTACAATATTTTCTTGAAGAGAAATTGTCTTTCAATATAATGATTTACAAATCAAAAATTTGTCTAGAAATATATGCTAATAATACAAGTCAAATACTAATCAAACTTGTTCGAACTGTTGTGTAGTCAATGATGGTCAAACCAATAAAAATTAGAAGTCAAGGCATTCAATGATGGTCAAAGTTGTCCATGCATTCGATAATTTATTCAATCCCTCACATGTGTGGTTGTGGTCAAATTCAAACTATGCTCAACTATCTCCACATGTGGTTGAGGTCAAATAAGTCAAACAATGGCTATAAGGATCACACGTGCAATCTAGTTAAACTTGATAAAGTTGTGGTCAACTCAGTTGGTCAAATCAGTCAACCTCCTCACATGTGTGGTGTCTTAAAGAAAGATAAAAATGATAAAGATAATTTGTAGTAACATATTTCTCTTTGGCCAAATTTCTCCTGCACTAGAAAAGATTCAATTAGTTTGATATGTTGATGATTTCCTCTCACGTGCTTATCTATTTATATAAAACTCTAATGTTGAGTGGAGACTCATCAAGGTGCACCTCAACACCATAAATGTCTTCACTAATGGAGCCTACATCATAGCTCAACATTAGACTCCAATCAATAAATAATTCAAACCTTCTCTATAAAAAATAGATCACCCCATCCTAGAGTACAATGTGAGCATCATGGGCTAATTTCCCCTAGACAAATCAGCATGGTACCATGGGAGAAATTTTACTTCCCCCGGGACATTCAATACTGTCCAAATCAGCATGGACCCATGGGTGAATGTATCACTCTCCCCTAGTTAAATTAGCATGAAACCATGGGAGAATGTTTTCCCAGTGCTATTAAACCATCAACACTCCCTCTCAATGAGGGAGACAATTTTCATCATGCCAAGATTACCTTAGAAGTATAAAAAATCCCCCCTAGGCAGAGGCTTTGTGATAATTTCAACAATTTGTTCATTTGTGGATATGTATTGGAGCTTCATTTCTCCCTTCTACGCCATATCTCAGATGAAGTGATATTTTATCTCATTGTTCTTCAACCTATCATGAAATATTGTATTCTTCAAAATATTTACACAAATTTGATTATCATAATATATTAAGGTCTTCTCTAGCACCTGATCAAATATCCCTACAAGAAAATTTGGAAGTCACACTAATTCCTGACTTGTGGCACTAGCTGTGATATACTCTTCTTTTACTTTATTGAGTGCAAAAGAAGTTTGATTCCTGCTAAACAAGGATATCATAATTGATCCCAAGTTGAAGTAGCATCTCAAGGTGATATTTATATCCATTTCATTCCCAACCCATTTACAATTAACATACCTCTATAGCCTCACTTCACCATATGAGACATATCTCAAACCATATCCAACTGTACCATGTAGGTACATCAACATGTGCTTCACTGCAACCCAATATGCATGCTTAGACTCAACCATATACTAGCTCAGGGCATTCACAACAAAGAAAATATTTTTCTTGCTATTAGCCAAGCACATCAAGAATACAATCAACTACCTATACATAGTGGGATCCACCTAATCTGAATTTAAAGCATAATCACTTGGATAATTTAGATTGGTAAGCATAGATGTAGCCATAGACTTGAAATCCATCATACCAAATTTCCTCAAGATCTGAGCTATGTTATTCCCTTGCCCAAGGAAGATCTCCCCAAGTCTCTAGCACACCTCCAATCCTAAGGAACAATGCATCAAGCCAAGATCCTTCATATAAAACTACAAATCCAAGTCCCTCTTACACCAAAAAATGAGACTCTTTTCCCTAGTGAGGAATAGATCATCAACATACAACACCAAGATCAAAGGATCACAATCAACAACCATGAGGTAAAGGTTAGGATTTGCATTACTCTTGGTGAAGCCAAGACTCGACAAGTTTCCATCAATTTTGGAATACCATGCCTTGGGTTCCTACTCGAGTCTATATAAATCCTTCTTCAATTTGCAAACATGTAACTCCTTCCCATGTATCAAAAATCCCTAAGGTTTCTCTATGTACACCTCCTTCTCAATTGTACCATTGAGGATAATGATCATTACATCTATTTTTTGTAACCTCCAACCCATAATTGAAGCAAGAGAAGAAATAGTCCTGATGGAAGTGTACTTGATAACTGGAAAAATTGTCACCTCATATTCCTCTCCCTCTTTCCAAGAGAACCATCTCACCACAAACCTCACTTTTTACTTCTTGATGTTGCCATATGGTACATGCTTGATCTTATAAATCCACTTGTAATTCACTATTGACTTCCCCTCTAGTATCAATTATCTCCCACACATCCTTCCTCATAATGGACTAATATTCCTCCATCATGGCATCCTTCCAAAGTTGTCAGATTTCTACATACTCCTCATAACTGAAAGGCTCAAAATCAATGATGTGGCTCATCAATGGCATATAACACGAGATTTTTTTTTTGTTTTTTACTCTCCCTAAAGGTACAGTTGGTATCTACATGTCTCTCTACATATTGCAAAGTGTCATGAGGTTAGGTCAACCTCTTCCTAGTCTTTGTAACATCTCTAACAATTCACTAGCTTTGTTGGCTCTACTGACTCCTCCTGATAGTCTGAAGGATGAACTATAACAAACCTAGGTTAAATTTTCATGTAATAAATGTAATAAAGGAAAAATAAGGCCAAGGTCATGGGACATGTATTCTAAGTTGAATGTTAGGAAAAACACTATAGTGGGCACCAATTTTTGTATATTTATGGCTATGAAAATTGGGAAAGGCATTGGCAAAGGTAAAGAGACAATAATTGGCATTTATTTATGAAAATGAAGGAAAATAAAAGAAAAGGAAGGTGAAGAGACACAAATTTTCATGCAAGGGAAATTAGAATAAAGATGAAAGAAAATGAAGAAAAAGTAGACAACAATAATAACACAACATCATAGACATAGTTGACAACCTTTTTTGTCAATTTTGGCTTGGATCAGTTTTGAGAGAGAGAGAGGGAGCTCTGAGAGGAGAAATAAAGCAAGCAACAAAGACAAACAAAGGAAACCAAAGTAAGGAAAAGGACAAGTAAAAGAAAGTGAAGGAAAACAAGGAGAAGGTTGGATCAACAACTTCAGCAAGGGAATTTTGCAGGTAATAGGTTGCACGTGTATTTTCCCAGGTAAGTTGAGAATCCATAGTACATGAATTTGTTTATTTGGTTCATTTGCTATAATTGGCATGGGTTTTTCCTAGTTTGACAGTGGTTTAAGGCTTTCCTTACCATTTTTTGGATAGCCATGGTGTGATGGGATTCATTCTCGGTTGAACTTTGGATTGTTGGAAGGTTTTGGAACCAGGTGAGGTGGTCTCAATCAAATTCCCAAGGGTTAGGGGTGGAGATGATTTTCTCTAAGAAGCCCTTGACAGGTGGGCAGAGACACTGAGATTTCTCAATGTATGGTAAAGAAAATTTGAGGCATCCAAACTCAGTTTAGTTTTGTGATTTTGGGACTACTTTAGGTGAGATGACAATAGCTTAAGGGTGGAGGTGGTTTAATCTATGAATTCATTGGTTGTTATGTCTTTATTTATCCCATCAGATCCCACATTCATGCTTGGAATATGTCATGGGGGTGATTGGCTGAAAGAAATATTTCGCTCATCCCAATCTATGGTCATATGGTATGTGGAAGTCCTCGACTTGGATGGATTTTTCATAAGTTAATAGAAGCTCTTTTCCTATTGTGATCTATCAGCACTTGTACTTGTTATTGTGTTGATTTGATGGTTTTTTTTCATGGTTAATATTACGGTTATGTGCTAGCTATATGCGTGGATCTATGATGTGTTATAGCTATGGCTCGTGTTCATGTTTGATAAGTATTTGAATGGTTGATAAATGAAAGGGATAACAAGTGTTGTTGTAACTACTTGTGAGGGAATTAAACCTTCTTGGTGACTCTTAGATAAAGTTAAAATATTTATAATTAAATATTCATTCATGACCTGTAGCTTACATGTCTACCATATGTTTAATGAAATGTATTTCATGTTCTAGATTGTATAGGTCAAGGTCTTTCTTCAAGTTTTAATGTTTGGCATTGTCATCACTTTAATTATAATTCTAGAAAATTACAGGAAGTTCTGGGCAATGGTCTAGAGGCTAGCCTAATAAAATAGCTTAGATATCAGAAACACATGAAAAGAACTAGAGGATTTGGTTCATAATCACATGGAAGTAGGATTTTGCATGCGGTATGGGGCCTCATAAACACACTCTTTCCTTGTTGTGCATGTGCTTGGGTTTAGGCTTGTGAAAATGCATGTCTAGCTTAGAATTTGGTCATCAAAGGTTGTGGAATAACTTTTGGGTGTCTAGTACCCTTGAGGATTATCATAATTTTTTTAATTGTAGGCCACACTTCCATAATTGGAGCTTCGAGGTTGGGTCATGTCATAGTAGCACTCAATCTCTCATTTACCAGAGTAGCTTGTAAAAGTGGGTGAATATTGGGTGGGGTGTTACAAAGTGGCATCAGAGTGGGTTTCATTCTCTTTGGGTGATATTTGATACCACATATTGGTATCAAAGCTTACATGTTCAAACAATTGGATTGGATGGGCTAGATATGGTTGTAATGCATGCATGTGAGTTATATGCATGAATTGCAATAGCCATAGTTGTTATGTATATAGTCGATGTTACAATTGACTTTTCATGCATGATGTCAATAGGTTGATAATTTGGTTTCATTATATATATATATATATCGTGCTAATTTGGATTGATTTGTGCAGACAAGATAGCCTCCCCTGAACTTCACTAAGGTATCATTTTCATTATGTCTATAGTTTGTTTATCTAACATGGTATGTTTGTAGGAAGAAGAATATCATAGATGATGAGAATAATTGTGGATTACATCTCATGTGACTCTCCTTATAGATCAGCTAAGAAGTAAGGAGATGAGTAGTCTCTTGATATAATATATACACTAAAATGTTTGAAGGAAGAAATCAAAAGTTGCAAGGAAAATAATGACAAGATAATTGAGTCATAGGAAAGGATTTCCAGAGCTGAGGAAAAGCAAGTTGAGGTTAATGCAGTGATCCTTTAGAGCTTATTAGATTTGTAGAGACAAGTACAACCACTAATCAATCATGGATAAGAGGAAAGGACTAATGGGGCATATGGCAGAAAGTCTTGATCACGATATAGGTTGGACAAGGCTGACACAATCAGAGGTGGAATATGGTTGGATACACCTAATTGAGGTAGTTCTTATGGGTTCTATTCTAGTTCTAGTCTATAGAGACATCATTTTCATCACCTCCATCACCCTTATAGGAGGAGTGAGAGGGGATACTTTCTAGATGAGTTCAATAAATCCTAGCCTCCTACATTTGATGGAGATATGAAGAGACCAAAAGATGCAGAAGCATGGCTACTTGGGATGAAGAAGTTCTTCAAATTGCATGATTATACAAAGAATATGAAAGTCAAGATAACTATTTTCAGTCTCAAGGGGAAAGAAAATATTTGGTGGGAAGACATGAAGCGTGTTAGAGGCATCAAGGTAGAAGCATTGGGTTGGCATGAGTTTAAAATACTCTTAAGAAAGAAGTAATTTTTTGAGAGATACTATGATGAAAAGGCTAAGGAATTCTATGAGTTAAAGATGTGATCTATGACAGATGAAGAGTATACAACCAAGTTTCTAAAATTGTTGAGATATGTTCCTTACCTTAAGGATGAGAAGACAAATGTTCAAAGTTTCGTCATTGGTGTTGGTGAAAAATTGTAAGAGATAAAGACCCTAGGTTCAATTGTAGGGGCCAACGAAAGGTCCATTTTTGTCCAGTGTAACGTCAACATTTTCAACTTACTCTGAAGAAGTAAGGTGTCTCACCCGAGGTATCCCAAGACTTGAGTAGGATAGGGACTAGAACCAAACATCGAGGGGTGTTATGCAACAATTATCATCCACATATATTTAGGGAATCACATTATCAGACATGCAGGCGCAAAGTATGACTTGCAACACATCCAAAGAGATAGGTAACACTCACATTCATGCATAAGAAAATTTTAAAAGGACCATATAAACCAACACATTCATAAGCATAGAAAAGTCCCACAACTTCTTTCCATTAAACATAAAGGATCATTACATCTTGGCACTCTGGCCCTTCAGGTAGAATTAGAAGAATCATCATACAATTTGGCTCAGAAAGAGAAGAACTAAGAACAAAATGAATTTCAATAAACCCAATGACAACATCTCGGAATATGATCTTCACCTCCTCTCTGTTGTCTTCTCCTTTGTTTCTTATAAACTTTGCTCACCTGAATTTCTAGTCATTCCCTCAAATACTACACACTTTCCTGTTTAACAACTTTTGTAATTTTGCAGAAACAACTCTATCTCTCCTCGATAACGTTTGTGAACACTGCTACACTTTCATTTTCCCATACTTTCCACTTTCCAACTTCAATGTCTAACAAATCTTGGAAAATTTTCTCTCTTTTCCTCTATGGTTTCTTGCAAAACTACCTTTCAGTCAGACGTGGTCAAAATGTGTCGAAATTCCATCCTCGAAAATGAATGAGCCAACAGGACCCAACCACAATCAATTGACTCATCCCTGATTCAATCCTTGGTTGATGTTGTTTCTTCTTGTTGTTGTTGTGGGGCTCTTGCGTGTGTTTCTTCTTGCTGAACTTTTCCTTCGCATGTTTCAAGTTATACTTCAAACAAAGGATCCAAATCTAGGATAGATTGGATGTCTTTAGTCTTGAATTGGGTGTATTCAAAGATTGTCGACTACTAGGAATCCAACAAAGTAGAAAATTTCTCAAGAAATGCTATGGTAAGTTCAAATATCAGTTGTGCGGGACGGTTAGTCATGATGGAATTCTATTGCGTCTTCGTTTAACTGCTAAGCTGCCACAATTTCTGAAAATGGTTTTGTACTGGGGGTTTGAGGTCACACAGTAAAGCCTTGGTGGCTCTAGAGTCATGTTCAATTAGTATCATACTTAGTATAAAAAGTATTGTCATGTGTTTTCTTTCGGCACTTGGAGGTGGTTTGGAATGAAGGTGACATAGTGGTTCCCATAGAAGATAACCCCACCAAAATTTGGATGTCACTAGCATGTATTAGTTACTCTTAGTCGAGCCATAGGGATCCTGTAACACGCTCCTCCAACATTTACCCAATTTAACTAGTCTGCTTAGGGTGAACATGTGATGAGAGGCTACTACTATGTGATTAAAATATCCATGTTTAGTTAAGGAAGTGGAATTGACAAAACCAAACCAATCTGACCTTCCACACATGCCATAGGAACTTCAGGAGCCAACCAACCCTTCCAAGTGACCAAACCTGGAGAAAACTTGACATTTCCTTGATATGGACCCCCAACCACTCGCATGACAAGCCATGCATGCGACTGAGGACTTCCAATCACTCCCAAAACAAGGAATGCCAACGACTAGATGTTTTTAGCCAGTTCTAAGCCAGAAACCCTGGATCATGTGTCACTTTTTCAGCGCCAAGACTCAGGCGACTTCCCAGAACTTCATGAAACTTTAAGAAATGATAAATAAGATTGGAATAAGGCTACTAATGCAACCATTGGTACAAGTACATGATCTGACCCCTACTAGCCATGACAAACATTTCATCAAACATGTCACACATATGTAATCTACAGGTCATAACAACATATCAGAGAATAAGGGTCTCATACTTATCTGAGATTCGTAAAGAAACATTGTTTCTCTATCAAAATATTTAAATTATCATTTATTAGGTCATATATTCATTGTAAATTCATTTTCAAATCAAAACATGATGAGAGCCATACATCATAAAACATACTCATAACCAGCATATAACCAAGAGAAATAACAAGGGTATAACAAATATAAGAATCATATATAAACCAATATATTTACACATGAAATAACAAGGGGAAATATATCTTATTAATTAATGCATAAGCAAATCAAGTCTAGGAATTCCACGAACCACCCGACCATAGATTGGATGAACCAAATCTTTCTTTAGCTAATCACCCTTTTTCCATATTCCAAGCATGAATATGGGACTCACAAAAAAACCAATCCAATTTTCCTTAGGGTTTATTGCAATCCCCACCGGATCACTAGGACCTGTTGTAGCTTCTACAACACCCTCAAACATTTTGGCTTACACTCAATTTCAAAGCCTTCCTTGGTCTTGCACATTATTTTCATAAACACTGAAACTCATTTCATGTACTTTCTTAAAGTATTTTTCTCCCCCTTATCAGTTGGGTAAATTGTCGCATTTTTGCATGAATGACTACCACACAATGTGTAGATATTTTTTTTGGTGGTTTCAAGGGACTATCTTTTTGTATATGATTTATTCTAACCATGTAAAAATTTTTCATACTCATTCGAGGAGTTTAAAGCACTTTCACATAGGTGTCGTCACAGTCGTCGCAAAGTGTATCTTATGTGTCACACTTGTCGTAATTGGTCATAAAGTTGTCGCAAGGAGGGAAATGCATTGTTCATGTGTCTTGGGTGATATATTTTGTTTTTTCATCAAGAATTCTATGTGTGAGATCACAGTCAAAGTCTTATCGTTGTTCACATCAGTCTAACTGGTCTTACACTTAGCCATTTATGAGAAGTATTCTTGACCAAGAAACTTGGATTCACCTAACCTCCGTGAATTGCACACTGTGAAGTTTTAGTCCTCTAGTTGTGACGTTTCCCCTTGGCACTACACAATGTGCAGTTCTTGTCTCCCAGGATTGCTTCACTATGCATTTTCTATGTTGAAGCTCTGGCCTTCACTACGAACTATGCAATAGCAAGCCTCAGACTCATTCCTAGATCCTCTAAACTGCATAGTTGCACAATATCCCAACCTCCTGAAACTTCACAATGTCCTCTCAACACCTATCCCCTCATCCTATCCCACTGACTCTCAGAAATACTCATTTTCTTCCCTCAGTCCTATTAGAACTATGCACTACGTAGTCTTAGGGCTCAAGCCTCAACCCTGGATGCTTTAAATGCATAGTGCACAATCATTGAGCCCTCTCTCCTAGCCTGTCACCTAGTTCTAACTTAGTTAATGGATCAAAATGCATTATCTTAGACTAGGTCATTTTCACACTAATGTAGTCTCGTCATGAGGGAATTGTAGATGCAGGTACTCTATAATACCATGGAAAGATGATGAAGAAGGAAATGAATGATGGAAGGATGATGAAAGACACACTTGTAGCTGAAAACACAAGCCAATCAATCAAGAAAAGTGAAGAGACACTAGTTTGTGACCACCATTCAAGACTTGAGATCATTAAAGATTCCTTATCACCAAACCATGCAGAGGTGAAAAGAAAAGAATTCTCAAAAATACATTTAGCACTCAACAACAATAGTGTATTGACATTTCTACATCATCAAGTAGTCCATGTAAACGGTGTCATGTCATGTTATGTCATGAGTGGTAACATGTCATACCTTGTGGCCAATGATGTAACATATGTTTCAAAAATGTATTGTAAAGCGAAAGTCCAAAGGACATGTGTGGAATATGAAGAGTCATGTAAAGTTGAAAAGTCATAAGAAGTCAAACAGTCTGAGGATAGATGAAGAGTCACAAGGAAGGTGAAGCATCATCTACTCATTGCTATGTATACTCCCTCATTGTAATAACAAAGGACTTTTCACCTTAGCTCCTCCTACAAAGCATTAGAGAGATAGGCAAGTTCTATTGGGGAGAAAGGAGTGGCTCTAATGCTCCACTACTAGAACTAGTGATGTTCATTGTCTACATGTGTCTTGGAATTTTTACTTAACAATAGAAGCCTTCATGTCTAGCACATTATTCATGCATGGACTATGAATTTTTGTAAGATTATTCTACAGATGCTTGTACTTCATGTTTGCTTGCACATGTGCTAAGAGAGTTGAACTATTTTAGTTTTTTTAGTACTTATCTTATTGAGAATGTGCTCTAATGATTGTTATTATTGTCCCATCCTTTTGGACTACTCTGAAGGATATTAAACAAATTTTTCCTATTTTTTCGTTGTAATGACTATCACATACTTTGTGAACTATTCCAGTAGATGTTAGACATATCCTTCTAGTTCATGTGTGTCTATTATTGGGTGGTACTACTACCTCTCTCTTAGAGGCTCACTTTCCTCCCCTAGAAGAACCTTGACACATTTACAACTAAACACTCATGAGGCACACCTTCTTCCTTTCCGAAGGAACCATTGCATCCCTCTCTCTTGCAGCCATGGAAAATATTTAAGAGTGATCCAAGATCTTTTACTTATAGATGCATCAGAATTACATGTAGCAAAGCTTATTAACCATGGAGCTTAAAATCACATAAAACAATGCGGAAATAACAATATAAGCATGAAACCATGACACAAATATTTGATTACATAGTTCATCCAAATTTGGACTGCGTCCCCAAGCCCTGCTCAATAGTGGGGAGGCCTTCATTAATTAAGTGGCATAAAAAGATATAAAAGTAAAAGTGACATTTATTTACAATCCTTATACCTCCAAAATGGATGATGGATGAATAATGGAGAGCCCAACTTCAGAAATAGATAGTACCATTGAAATCCTAGAGAAAAATCATGCAGAATCGCCTATCCGAACACCCAATTCAGATAAATGAAGCTTCTGCGCCCTCTCAAAACCTCCCTGTTTCTCAAGGCAAGGTTTCGTCCTGCTGCTAGGTTGAGATAATGTTGTACACAATGGTTTCTAAACTTCTATGCTAGTATCCCCATTTTTATTGTGCAGACAATCCATTATATATGTTGGTTTCTAACTCCTTAACCCCGATAGTTCCAAAAAATGACAAGTATAGCAGGCAGACGGTTTCCATACCAAGAAGCTCAGACCTAGAATAGTATGTAGGTAATAACCTATTTAAACATAGAAAAACCTTCATAACCTCTTAAAAACACATTACCTTAACTTGACAACTTTAACAAAAAGAATTGACGTTTAAATTGATGGACAGACCCATGCCTTTACATTAGGAAATGCATGAAAGTCGATCAAATGATGATTGATCTATGATACTAGGTGAACCTGATAGCAATTATCAACTGCAATAAATAATATATATCGGATCTGATAGAATCATCACAAATCACAGACAACAAAGCAAGGGGTGTCTTACGGTTTATGACCATGTTGTGTGAGATATGCGTTTGTGATATCACAATTGCAACCTAGACTACCGAGGCACAACTGTAATGCCTTCCCTTTGCGGTGTACGATTGTGATCATTGCATCGAACTCTGGATTTCCTCTGAGGTTGATTCTTTACCGCCGACTCGTCTCCGGTATGTGACTACAATATCACAAATTGCAACCCGGTAGTGTTGGAGCCAATTTCCTTAATTATTGACCTCTTCCTTCTATAGTCTGTGAAATGTGGAGCTAATGGCAGCCTCCCTCTTGGCGCTTCCCCATTCTCTGAGAGTTTTGCCACGTTATCTTCTCCTGCCACCTATCCAAGTCAAACCTAAACTTTGACTTTCTCTAACTTCTTCATATGAGCTCATATTTGAGTGTCATTCACATCATTAGAATCAGGATGATGAGTACTTATATCGAATGCTATGTTTATCCAGATTCTACCACTATGAGTTTTGAGCCTTTTTACCACACCACTGGTACTTTTTAAAGATCCACTTGGATCAATCCTCTCCACTAAGAGATTTTGGACTACCAAAATCCTTCTCAGTCAATTGGAAAGTGAGGAAATTTCTCCCTCAATTTTTCTTTCTCCATCCATCAAAATTTACTCAGATGCATTCCTTTGAATCCAACACGAATGTACTCCACATCTCCCCATCGTGAAGTTCTAGTTTTCTTGTTGAATATGATATCTTTGGGAAACTTGTCTAGATACTCTGGTAAAAAATCATCCACTGTATGAAACTGTGCAACCTCTTCGGTATCCATAACCATTGAAGGTTCATAAAGCTTCAGGTTCTCAACATTCACTATTGAGTACATTTGCATATAAGAGGGAAAGTCAAGATGAAAAGCATGGTCTCCAATCTTTGCCAATATGATGAAGGGACCATATCGAATGGGTCTCAATGTATTCCCTTTTCCCTTCATTCTATCCTTATTGATGTGGAGCCATACCTTGTCCCCAACTTTAAACTGATGGTCAACTTGATACTTATCATGCTGAGCTTTATATTGAACCTGACTCTTCTCCAACTACTCATGTACTACCTGATGAATGACTTGTATCTGCTTAATAAACTTCTGTGCTTTTTCCCTATCATCTTTTCCATTTCCATCCTCATATTTACCAAAGACCATGTCTAAGGGATCCCTTGGTAGATAACCAAAACATGTCTCGAATGGTGAGCTTTGTGTGGATGAATGTGTTGCTCGATTGTATGCATGCTACACACAAGGAAGTTGTTCATTCCACAACTTGGGATGTTTTCCACAATAGCCTCGTAACAAGTGTACCACAGTGCAGTTAACAACCTCTATCTTCCCATCGGTCTGTTGATGAAATGTCATACTTATTTTCAGCTTAGTGTTCATCATTCTCCACAAGTTGGTCCAGAAATCTCTAAGAAATTGAGAGTCTCACTGTGACAAAATAGATGTGGGCAACCCAAAATGGACCCAGACATGCTGAAAGAAAAGATAAGCAGTTTTCTTAGCAATGACTTGCTTTTTACAAGGCATTAAAATACACATTTTACTAAAATGATCAATGATGACATACAAATAGTCATGACCTTTCCTAGACATAGGAAAACCACCTACAAAATCCATGGACACACTTTCCCATGGTTGACTCAGAATAGGAAGTGGTGTGTAGAGCCCAAGTTTTCTATTAGAGGGCTTTGAAACAGAACACAACACACAACCCTTTACAAAATGAGTCACAATGTTTTTCATATGAGGCCAAAAACAAAACCTCTGTAAATGACATAAAGTTTTTTCAACCCCAAAATGACCAGACACAAGAGATGTATGAGCCGCTCAAATTACACGTACCCTTTCATCAATGGGTATACACAGTTTTCCTATGTGATACAATAGTTTTCCCTAAAAATAATAATTCTCCGCCTATGATGCACAAGTAATTTATGCATAAATTTATTTAAAATCATTATCGCTAGCATATTGTTCGGCATAACTTTCTAATGATAAAGAAGCATTTTTCAAAACTACAGATGCAGAAATAGGCGGGCGAGAAAGCATATATGTTACTTTGTTGCTGCTACCTTTCTTGTATTTTATTACCAAATGAAACTGTTTGAGGAATCCCATCCATCTGAAATGGTGGGCTTGTTGAAGCTTGGTCTATGCGTGAAGGTATTGCAAGGGCTGATAATCCATATGGACGATGGTCTCCTTGTCGATCAGGTAGTCTTTCCACTTCTTTACACTCTGAACCAAGGCATACAACTCCCTGTCATATGTTGGATAATTCACAACACCCTGGGGGAAAGTCTCTGAATGGTAACATACAGGCTTCCTTTTTTGCATCAATACAACCCCCATGCCATATCCACTGGAATTTATCTCAATCCCAAAATGTTGTTGAAGGTCTAGTAAGGATAGCACTGGTGTTGTGTTGATCTTCTCTTTCAGCATGTCGAAGGATTTCTACTACTTTCTTACCCATTGAAAGGCCTGATTCACACTTGTCAATGTGTGTAAGGGGGTTGTGATAACAAAGAAGTTTGCAATTAACCTTCTACAATACTGTACCATAGCCAAAAAGCTTCGGATCTCTGTAACATTTGTGGGCTCAGGCCACTTCATAATCACATCTACTTTAGAGGGATATATTTTCAATTACACATTACCGACTATGTGACCTAAATAAACTAGAGAGGTCTTCCCAAACTCACACTTTGATAGTTTCACATACAATTTTTAATTTTTTAGAACATCGAGCACTTTCTTCACATGAAATACATGTTCATCCCATGTCATCCTATAAACAAGAATATCGTCCAAATATACAAGCACAAAATTATCAAGAAAATGCATAAAAATATCATTCATTACCCTCATAAACGTGGTCAAAGCATTGCATAGTCCAAATGGAATCACCATCCATTCGAACAACCCCTGCTTGGTTTACAATGTAGTCTTGCAAATGTCTTATTCTGCAACTCTAACCTGGCGATATCCACTACACAAATCCAGTTTTTTAAAATAGACAACATTTTTCAACTGATCTAATAATTCATCAATGCGAGGGAGAGGGTATTGATTCTTCAATGTAATTTTTTTAGTGACCTATAGTCTATGCACATTCCCCATGTGTCATCCTTCTTTGGCACCAACATCATCAGTGAGCCGCACTGAGAAGAACTCAATCTAATGACCTCTTGATTTAGCAATTTCTGCACCTATTTCTTGATCTCTTCCATCTTGATAGAAGCCATCCTATACATGCCAATACTCGGTAAAGGATAATCCTGTTGTAAATGGATCTCATGTTGGATTTCCTGTTTTTGGGGAAATCCTCTCGGTTCCTAAAACAATCCATAATAGTCATAAATAATTTCTAACAATTCTTTCTTATGATTAGGATCACAACCTTTGAAAGCATCAACCATCTCAACCTATTTCACTCTCACCACCATGAGCATGCACCCTTTTCTAGAATTAACCAGTCATTTAATCTATCCTACACTTACAAGCCTAGCACCAACTTTTGTATGATGAAATCTCACTATATATTCTACCCCATCCTTCACAAGGTGGTATTTATTTTCATGTTGAAAGAAGACTACTTTTCTGTCATATAGATATGAACTTCCCAAGATCATTCCACAGATATCCAAAGGTACAACATCTAACTCTACCTCATAAAATAATTTGGAAGCAATAAAAAATCTGGCCCTACAGTGCTTGGTTACTTGTAACTTTTCGTTATCTCTTACCGAACCAAATAGGTATGGACTGGGATGAGGCTTAGTTTCGAGGCCTAACTTTAAACTAACAACTCTAGGATTAAGTTTACTTGGGAACCTAAATTGAACAGAGTTTCCACCTTTATGTGTTTTATAATAACCCTAATGTGAACTAATTCAATTCTCTTTCATTCATTACTTACAGGCTCATTCAAAGAACTAGTAATTGCAATTGAATCAAAATTATTATTAACAAAAAGAGTACCTATTTTGCCCAGGTTTGCGAAAAATGTCTTGTCACTGGAGTCTGATCGAAGGTCATGTTGTGTTGTTTCCACTATATTTTGCTTCCCCTTTCCATTGAATCTCTTTGGTATCAACTCCAGATGTAGCTTCCAACAGTGGTCCTCATCATGACCTTCTCTCTTCCAATGCGTGCGAGATGGTGTTTCTCTATTCTCTTTCTTGGCTGCGATGGTCTTCTTATCCTTCCCCCTGCCTTTCTTCTGGAATTTACCATGTTGAGGCTTGAACGATGTTTTCTTGGCTTGATCATCTCTGTAATTATTTCCTCGGCTTTCAAGATAAATGGAATTTACGCTGGCCACATCAATCATAGTAGGCTTGAACAATAACAATGAGTGTCTTATGTAACTATGTAAGACACCAACATACTTAGTTATAGTCTTGGGAAAATCTAATGACATGCCTAAATTCAATGCTTGTTAATAAAATTCTTCAGTGAAGCTTTGAAAATTTTGGCCTTTACTTGGCATTAGATATTTCCATTCCATTAGTGCCTTTTTTTGATAACCCAAAGGGTAAAATTGGTCTTTCAATGCATAAATAAAATTGGACCGAGAGGAAAGAAGGTTACCTAATTTTTTTTTGCCCTTCTGCAAATTTCTCTCCCACCAAATGAGAGCAGTGCCACTCAGCCGAAGAGATGCTAACTAGACCTTTGCCTCCTCTTCTCCGATCTGCTAAATCAACCATTAAACCTCTATATGTCGTATCCAATTGTTAAGTTTTTCTGCACTACACTCTCCATTATACATGGGCAAGTCAAACTTTAATATAGCTTCAAGAATGGTTTCTTAGATGTAGGTTTGGAATCTCGATTATAGTGATGAGAACTATCACTTGAAGAAGGAGAGGGTGGAGGATCTTCTCCACCACCTTCATGATTTACCGATCTATTGCCATCGAAATCTTTCTTCTCGTGCCTAATTTCCTTCTCATACTCTGAAAACAACTTGTCCACATTCTCTACCATATTGTAGAATACCTTGCAGTAATTATGTTCCTCTTCCCAACGAGCTTCTTCATCAACCATGTTTCTTATTTGTTGTGCACGTCCTGCTTTGGGATCAAAGTACTTAAGCTTTCCTTCACCTTTTTTTAGCTTGTTCCGAGTTAGCATATACTCATGAAATTCGCATCGCCAAATACCTTCTCTAATACGAAACTTGATCCAAGATATTTTACTTATAGATGCATCAGAATTACATGTAACAAAGCTTATTAACCATGGAACTTAAAAGCACATAAAATAATGAGGAAATAACAAGATGGGCATGAAACCATGACACAAATATTTGATTACAGAGTTCATCCAATTTGGACTACATCTCTGAGCCCTAATCAATAGCGGGGAGGCCTTCATTCATTAAGTGGCATAAAAACAGATAAAAGTACAAGCAACATCCATTTACAATCCTTATACCTCCAAGTTGGAGGATGGATGAAGAATGGAGAGCTCAACTTCAGAAACATATAGTACAACTGAAATCATGGCAAAAAAAAGTGTAGAATCACCTATCCGAACACCCAATTCAGAGAAATGAAGCTTTTTCATCCTCTTAGAACCTCCCTGCTACTCAAGGCAAGGTTTGGGCTTGCTTCCAGGTTGGGTTACTATTGTACACAATAGTTTCTGAACTTCTATGCCAATCTCCCCTTTTTATTGTGTAGATAATCCATTATATATGATGGTGTCTAACTCCTCAACCCTGGCAGTCTCAACAAATGACAAGTATAGCAGGTAGGTGGTTTCCATACCAAGAATCTCAGACCTAGAATAGTCTATGGGTAATAACCTATTTAAACATAGAAAAACCTTCATAACCTCTTAACCGCATATTACATTAACCCGACAACTTTAACATTGATAGTCAACGTTTAAATTGGTGGACAGACTCGTTCCTTTACATTAAGCAATGCGCAAAAGGAGATAAAACGATGAGCAATTTGTGATAATAGGAGGACCCGACGACAATTATCAATTGCAATACATAATATATATTAGATAAGATAGAATCATCACAAATCACAATCGGTGGAGCCAGGGGTGTCTTAAGGTTTATGAACACGGCGTGTGCGATATGCAATTGCGATATCCAAATCGCAACCCTGATTACCAGCAGTTAATTCTATAACTTCCCTTTGTGATGTGTGATTGCAATCATCACATCGCACTTCAGCTTTGCTCTGGGGCTGATTATTTACCACTAACCTGGCTCTGATCTGTGATTATGATATTCCAAATCGCAACACAGTAGTGTTGGGGCCAATTTCCTCAACCGCGGACCTCTTCCTTTTGTGATTTGCGAAACGCAGGGCCAATGGCAGTTCCCATTCACTAAGAGCTCTGCGACATCATCTTCTCCTACGACCTGTCCAAGTCAAACCTAAACTTTGACTTTCTCTAAGTTCTTCACATGAGCTTAGATTTGAGTGTCGTTTGCATTGTTAGAATAAGGATGATGAGTACTTCAATCCGATGCTAATTTTATCTAGATTCTACCACTTTGAATTTTGAGCCTTTTTACCATGTCACTGGTACTTTTTAAAGATCCACCTAGATCAAAGAGCTTGGAAGCCAAGCCTTTATTGTTGATCAATGGTTGTCATTGATGTCAACCCAAGCAGCACTAAGGGCTACCCTGATCTTGCATGGGAATTTTGACTTGAAAACTTACTCTATTATGAGTCAAGGATCTTCCAGATGTATTCTGCTCGTTGAGATGTTTTTGTTGATATATGGCACACCAAGTAATTCTTCATGGTTTGAGAGATATTCATGTTTGAAGTTAGTAACCCCGGTTAGTGGGCTAAAACCCTATGGAGTGTGGCATGGCACTCATAATTGGTTGTCGTCATTGAATATTCAATAATTAAAAATAAAAAATTGCTCCTAAAATCCCTCCAATTTTCACTTGTTGAGGACCCTCTCAACTCAAGACATTCATATAAATAATGACCCTCATATCCTCCTCTAGTGGGGATTTTGGGTCTTCATACATGTCATCGTGGAATTGTTGCTATAACTTTGTTTGTGTGAAGCTTCAGAAGCTAAAATTAAAACCCATTTGAACCGAAATCTTGATGAACCTCATGACCGAATTTAAAATCTTGGTTCGCTATATTTTCGGATATATGATTTGATGAATTTAGGGTTTTATTAGACTCCTGAATTCCATGTAAAACAAGCGACGTTGGGAAAATCGCCATAAATTTCTCTCTGAGAATTGGATTCAAATTTCATAAGTAGTAACAAAAAGCAAATGGAATTTAGTTTGTTGAGTAGCATTTTGAGGACCTAAGGTCGCAATAGTGACATGTGTCACTTTGTACAATTTCGCTCTACGTAATTAGTCTATAATCAGGACATCATGGGAGATTGGGCATAACTCTTTCTTGAAGATCCAAAGGACATGGACATCATGGGAGATTGGGCATAACTCTTTCTTGAAGATCCAAAGGACAAAATTTCAGACCCTGGAGATCCGAAATTACGTAGATACAATAGATTCAATATCGAGCTCCTAAAGGGAAAGAAAAAACATGCATTCAAGGTTCACTACAGTAAGGAACACACATCAACAGTCAAGGGTAAGTATCCTACAACAGGTATGTATGATTAATGTTTACATTTGAATTTTTAGTATCATCTCTAACATATGTTTTTGCATGACAATGTAAGTATATACAATGTCTCGGTTATATCTCTATGTCTCTATATGTCACAATTAGTTTTTCAGATGTCCTATTCTCGATACTACACATTTTATGCTACATATTCTTGATGCTACACCATTTTTCTAAATCTATATGATGTTGTAAGTTCATGTTACTTGTATTGTTATAGTTGATGGAATGGTCTATGTTGTTGTACCTAGAACTTGGGTCCATCACAAGTCTAGGGTCCATCATCAGTTTTTATTGTATATCTTTAGGTCAATTTTAGATATAGTCTTGCATAGAGTCCAGGCCTATATCAAGGGTGGGAGTCTTTGTCTATACCAAAGGACAAAATTTTAGACCCTGGAGATCCGAAATTACATAGATACAATAGATTCAATATAGAGATCCTAAAAGGCAAGAAAAGACATGCATTCGAGGATCACTGCAGTAAGGACCACACATCAACGGTCAAGGGTAAGCATCCTACAACAAGGTATGTATGATTAATGTTTACATTTGAATTTTGAGTATCATATCTAACATATGTTTTTTGCATGACAAAGTAAGTATATATAGTGTCTCGATTATATCTCTATGTCTCTATATGTCACAATTAGTTTTTCGGATGTCCTATTATTGATACTACACATTTTATGCTACATATTATTAATGCTACACCAGTTTTCTAAATCTATATGATGTTGTAAGTTCATGTTACTTGTATTGTCATAGTTGATGGAATGGTCTCTGTCATTGTACTTAGAACTTGAGTCCCTCACAAGTCTAGGGTTTGTCATCAATGTTTATTGTATATATCTTTAGGTCAATTTTGGATATAGTTTTACATAGAGTCCAGGCCTATATCAAGAGTGGGAGTCTTTGTTTGCTGCTACAACAAGTCAACAACAAAAGTGACAAGCACACTTCAGGTACACATTGTAATTTTAATTTTTGTTTATTCATTATTATGCACTTACATGTGTTTTGTAGTCAGAGGTAAGTTCAAGGGTATTTTATTTTGTTTTGGGATTAGTTTTGCCAGGAAAATTTTGCATGCAAGTAGAAGAAGATTTAAGTACAACTTCAAGCAAGAATTGAAGAATAGAAGTACCAAATCAAAGGAAACATTGTAGTGGGACATCCTTTGAAGACATGAAAACAACCCGTATATTGTTAAGAAGTATCAAGGCAAAGAGTCATCGTTGTAAAGTTGTAAAAGAGTCATTTGTAAAAGTCATCATTGTAAAATTGTAAAAGAGTCATTTGTAAAAGTGTCATCATTGTAAATATTGTAAAAGAGTCATTTGTGAAAGATTCATTCTGCCTAGAGTCGAAGAGGCAGTGCTGGGAGGTATATGAGTCACTGCTGGGATGTTGTCATGGTTGGGTTGTAGGTCATAAAGTGATTGGGTATTTGGTAAAGTACACAAAAATCATTGTACATCTTATTGTATCGTGGATTGTTGTCCCTGTTTTGGGAATCCATAGCCTTGTCTTATTTTAGTCATTATAGGGTGGCAGAGAGGTGCTAGGTAGGTGTATGAATTCGCCTACAGGTTTGGGTCTATGAACACTTCAGGGTGGTAGGGTGGTGCTAGGGCGAGTTGTGATTCGCTAAGGTGTTGGGGCATCCATTTAGTTGATTACTAAAGAAACCAGGGCATTGGGGCATCCTTCCAGTGGGAGTTGGAGAAGAATGATTTTCTAGGATTCTAGGAAGTTGTTGCTTTCATTTTAGTTGGGGCTGAAGATTAGAGAATTTATTAGAAAAGTGTTCAGTGGTTTTTGACCCGAAGGGGGTTTTCCAACTAAAATTATTGTGTCTACTATGTTCTTTTATTTACTGTTATTACTACATAAACATGAATAATAATTGAATATTAGCTAATGCTCTGAAAATATTTAAAAGTGCTAATTGCTAAGGAACACTTATTCACCCCCTCTCTTAGTATTTTCAACACTTATACTGTATGGGACTCTTACACGAAACGGTGTGAGGTCTAATTTGGATTTCATATTGGGGAGATCCCATGAATGTTGGTGGTTCCAACACCATCAACATTTTTGGTTCTAGAAGGAGGGCCGCCAAATGTTTAAGGCTCATAACCCCACCAACCCCAATCTTACTTCCTCTAGTCAAGGTAGTAACATTCCTAGCAACTACCCTATGCACATTCCTGAAGTTGGTAATTCTTTTGAGCTTGGAGCTACAGAACCTTATGAAGAGTCTTACGATTAGATCTGGGCCACCTGCCCCATCACCCAATTCTTTTTTAGAGTTATTGGATCGATGTCTAGAATAGAAACTCTTCCATATTTTCCGAAGAAGAAGCAAACCACCCCTACTAGGATAGTGGTGTCAAAAGTTGAAGAGTTGGTTCTTACCACCCTTGAATAGTCAGCAGACTCTAAATAAAATGTAGAAAAGCTAGAAAAAACTCCAACCTTCAACGATGGTGATGGTGATAATGTAGTGCGCTTAGATGATGCTTTCCATGAGTTGGGGGGAGAAGAATAAGAAGAAGAAGAAGGCTAGTCAAATTATGAAGAAGAAGGCAAATAAAAAAATGAAGAAATGGTAGAAAAATATTTGGATTGGATGTCTCGGGGCCAACTTGCTTTACCAGGTGTGTTACACAATATTCTAAGGCATCCAACAAATATCTTAACAAAGTACAACCCTGATAAAATAGTAAAGGCAAGGATCATTTAGACAACTTCTACCTACATATGAAAACACTTGAGGTATGTTATGATGATGTTGCATGTAGAATTTTTCTGTGTACCTTAGATGGCAGAGAAATTGTACGGTATCATAGTCTTCCTCTGAATTCCATCTAGAACTAAAGGGGGTTTAAGAAAATTTTCCTTGAGAAATTTGTTGATGATAAGACCCCTGCCATGTTGTTGAAAGAACTCGGAAATTTCAAGATGGAGCATAAGGAAAAAGTGAAAGATTTCAATCAAAGGTTTAACCATATTCTCAATAAGTTCCCAACAAACCCTAAACATCATGACTCCATCACCATCGATTATTACACTTCTTCCCTAGCAAATAGCATTCTGTAGTTTGTAAAGAGAACCGTGAAACAAACTTTAACATAAACATATGAAGAGGAAATCGCAATTGAGCTGTACATGAACATAGATCATGCACAGAGTTGTACATGCACTTAGAGAGCACACCCCGGATGAGCATGCATCAGCTGCACACTTTGAGGAATGGGTGATTGTGTCATATGTACGAAGACATCCAACCGCCTTGGATGATGCTATAGAGGATTATCCCAAAGCCACAAGCTCGAGTGTTAAGTTCTTGATAGCAAAAAACGAGCGCATGACTAAGGAGTTGTAATCAACCAAGTAGAGAGAGGAGCAATCAACATGATTTGCCAGAGCAGAGATGAAGGACATACTTGCTAAAGTATCGACTCTTGAAACAATCATGGAGAGACTATATGACAGGTTCATCCCCGTGCACAAGGAAGTTGTCGACCTACATGGTCATCAACAACACTGCACCAAGATAGTGTGAACGCTCAGAGATATACATACCTCAATTGATCATGTATAGACATGAACAATGAGGTACAGGGGAGCCTCAATTCACTTGCACAAGATGATGAACCCACAGGTAGAGTTGGACAAAGCACGGATCCAGAGTCTGATCCAGAATTATGAGGAACTCCCACCGCTCATTACTAGTGTGGAGGCTTCGTATGGACGGTTTTACAGGAGTTTGGATGTTGCAGTGAGAAAGTATGGCACCCCGTCGATTGGTACGCTCACCAAGGCCCAAGAGAAGAACTAAGTCAGACTGGATCTCGATGCGTACTTTGATCAGTTGATTCTCACGGCCACCAGCGCATATTTGCATGTTAGCACATATAACATGCAGTCGTACATCATTGGTCTGACCTTGCTCAGGTGTAAGTTGTGCATGTTATAGGACGACTTGGACATAGGTTCCAAATTAGTATACCTAAAAGCAATGGAGGCAAGAGTTCGTTTCCATATAGACATCATCAAAGAGTATGTGGACACCATTGCGCACTACCAAGCATGGCATTAGTTCGTCGTTGAAGATCACGGAGAGGAGGTTGATGAGCTGGTATTTCCACAGTCGTCTAATTCTTAGTGTTGTCTTGTCTGGCTGACTCAAGCCAATTTTTTCCCACATGGGTATATGTGGAAAATGTATCATTTTTGTAAAGATTATGTAAATTGAAATTCCAAGTGTCAAGGGTCACCCCACTCTTTGTTATAAATAGAACCTCATAACTCATAAAACATGCTTTTGGGAGCTAAGCTTTTGCTAGGAATTACTTAGAGAGGGCTTGGAGAGTATTATGATGAGCCTTGGCTTCTCCATAATGCAGAGAAAGTATGTCTCTTTGGAGGATCAGGTGGTGTTGACTGTAACATTCCACTATTGGGACTAGTGGATGTCATGGTTGTATGTATGGATGGAACTTTCACTTTATATAATATAATAGAGTCAACATGTTTCATGCATTTGTTTTTATTGTAGTTCGACTATTCTGGTTACTTTAGTAATGTATATCATTTTACTTACGCATTGATGTATGGACTATTCTGTATGTGATTATATGAATCTTATTGTAGCATGTTGTTGGTATAACTAATCACTTTAGATTGTCGACTATTTGACTTTCCCGTTTGTGATGCCATTCATCTCATGTGTTCCTTTTAGGTTGCATACTATTACAGGCTTCTAAGGCACACACTTATTTTCCTTACAAGGATATCTTACTTACCTCTGCGCGCTATTGTAGTCAAGGCATAGCTTTACTACCCACTGTTGGGACTCCTACTCCAAACGGTTTATGGTCTAGTTGGGACTTCTCACCAGGGAGATCCCCTTACATGTTGATGGGTTCAGTACTGTCAACATGTATGGTGCTAGAAGGAGGGCCAGATGAAAAGCTGAGTCACCAAAGTCTATTTTGAATCTTCACACATCTATTATTTCTTAGTTTACACTTTGTCCTCCGAGATGTATATCTTATGGAGATGACTTTGAAATCTTAGAGGAGTTCTGGAATCTCTTGTCACAGAACACATATTGAGGTGAAGGCAGAATGACTTCGTAGAGGCATAGTCTTTCCCTTGCCAATATATGTGACAACCTCGAAACCTGTGAGTATTATGTGATCTGCACGATGTTCACATTCACGCTTCATGGGCACCCATTGCAATGGCTTGTCACACTGCCTGAAAAATATATTCACTCATTTGGTCACTTTTTTATAGGTTTATTTGATTCTTTCCATAAATTTGACCGTCAATTACTTATTAAAAAAGTTATCGAATTATGGAAATCCCCTCATGAATCCTTGGCTCAATTCTGGGATCGCTTTCGTAATCTCACATTTCAGTTCCTAGAAGATGAATTTGATTTGAAATTTCTCAATAAAATATTTCAATATCTTCTTCATGTTTATGAAAATGGACAAGTGCTAGAATCATTTCAATCAACCCCAGCATACCTCAGTGTTAGAGCCTATAAATCCAAGGTGGACAGGGTTGTTGTCACAAGTGACTACCCGTCCTCATCTCATCAAACATCTCTGGCCCCACCGTGTAAGGCAAGACAACTATTGAACTATCACATCCTCCCACCCCACATTCTCTTGATCTTTGCACAAATTTGGCTAGCAAGACTATTGGTTGTCACATGGAATTGTTTCCTCAACCTCCATTCCCACATTCTGTTGATCCTCTGGATTGTACCTTTTTGTGTTCTCCTGTTCCGAACTCCACACTTATTGTTCATGAGGATTAATTTGTTGACAGAATTGGTGTGGAGAAACGAACATGCACTATCATTTATGATGAGTATGTGTAGGAATATAAAGAAGAACTCGTGGTGAAGGATGACCTCCTTCTATCCACACCTCATCCACTTTTCCCTGAAATATTTGGTGATTATTCTATCATTGATCTTTTGTGTGAGAATACATTCCTGGGTGCATCTAATTCCAATCATTCATAGAATACATTGGATGTCAGTCTGTCATTGCATAGTGGAGAGAACACATTTGTGTTGGCAAATCCACTCAATATTTCATTTGTCATCTTCAGAAAAGAAGAGGGTGAAAATTCCTAGTTCTCATGAACCTCTTTGTACAATCCATTAGATCATGAGGATGTTGATGAACATATCGAATTTTCTAATCATGGTTGTTGTGATCCATTTTATCCTTCACCGATCACGATGTTGCTTAATTCACTTTCAATCTTTCTAAGCCACCCGTCTACGATGATCTACATGTTGATGAAGTATAAGCCCCACAAGTTGTCGAGGCACTTCAGCCCGAGCTAATGGTTATGTCAGGTCCTCAATGTCTTGAAGTCAATTCCACTCCAGATCAGAAATCTATTGAAACACCCAATGCTCCTCATCACTCTCCTATTTACATTGAAGATCAATCTAGTTCACAGAATTCACATCCTCCACCTGAATCACATGATCCCATCACTCATGCTTTGAAGGAAACATACACAATGAGAACTCTTTCTAAACGTAAGTTAGCTTTCTTTCTCATGCTTTCTTGTTTGTCATGATCAAAAGATTGTGCATGTTTCTCCTCTGTGAACAGTGTGATGCATGACCATGATATGCACATAGACTGCTTGTCTTGCGCATTTATTATTTTCTTTTCTGAGGATATTTTGAACTTGGAGCGTGTTGGTATTCACTGTTATATCTTTCTTGTTTGCTGGTTCACACATTTATCATTTTTTTAGACCACGACTTCACCAACATGGGTTAACAATGCACTAATGGCTGCATTGGAAATATCACTTCACTTGAGCCGGCCCATGCACTATTTAGTTTAGGAGTAGGAGTAGTGTTTTCTTTCTTGTTTTTATTTATTTTCATGCTTTGTTTGTTTACTTTGTTCATGTTGTGTGCTTGCTTTTCTTTCTTTCTTTCTTTCATTTACTTCTGTCCTTTGCCTTCTATTTGTTTGCTTGTTTTTCACCCATTGGTTAGGTTCGCATGAAACCGTGTGTGTCTCTCGAGACAAGCAAGGTAAAGTACAAGAGGAATTGTACAACTATCAACACTTGGTTATCTATTGTCCTCTCTCTTTACGAAATAATTTGTTGTCTCCAGTCGATGATACCCTGATGGAAATTATGTTATGCTCAGAGTGACTCTTGGTGAAAACACAATGCTTGCACAAGTACCACCTACTCTAATCAGTTCTTTTAGGTTAACCCTTGTCATCTCAGTCAAGTAGAGTAAGGTGAGGGGGAAAACCTTAACAAGTATTATCATAGGTATATATAAAATAATTCACTCAAGGAACAACCTCTTCTACTCTCAATAACTCTGGATCCCTCTTCCGCCTCTAAAATAAATAAGCGCCTATGCAAAGTTCTTTGAAAAAGGAAAAAAAAAATGAAAAATGAGAAAATGAATAAGGCGTAAGAAGAGAAAGGCTTCTAGCACAGAGAGGTGATGCAAGTAACTCCACCGGGGTACTGACCAAGCTTTCTGGTAGTGGAGCGATGCTTGTGTCCCTGCATGACTCTATCGAGGTACTATCCAGGCCTGCTGGCAGCGAAGAAACACCAGAGATGAAACAAAGACTCTGACATATTTATTACTTGTGCACTAATATACCCCTCATCCCTAATCAAAACAACTGAATTGACTTTGCATGGCTTGGAATGTGTGTTGATTAATCAAGAGAATGGTAAGGGACTATATCTTTAACTCAAGCTTAGTGTTGAAGCCATTATGATCAAAGAATCGAACAATACTTCCAGAGGAGTTAAACTTGATTTTGACAAACAAGGTCCATATAGAGAGCTAGAGTTCTACCAATGTGTTGCCAATGTCGTAGTGGCTACAACTACCCTCCAAAATTTTTCCTTCGCTTTGTTTTGGAGCCTCCCTCCTTGAAATCATTGCAGCTATCCTGCACTAATCAGGTACTTGTTTTTATTTGATTTCATCTATCATTTAACAACTTGTGTTCACTCACTCATCCTGTCATTCAACCACAAGCACACCTAGGACTTGGTTCCCATCCGGTCGATCATTTGTCAGGAAAAATTGTGCAAACCTGGAGGAAAGCTTGTCTTCCCCTTAGGAATTATGCAGAGCAACCTAGTAGCTGCCCTACACTCAACAATTGCATAGAGCATGCCAGCCAACCTTGCTCTAGAAATTGTGTAGAGTACACCAACCAACACTGCTCTCCAGAAATGCATAGTTGCATTCAACTGACAATGCTCTACAGAATTGCATAGAGCAGGCCAGGCTAGTTGCACTACCCTCTAGGAATGCACAGAATTAGCCCAGCTGCACTGCTCTCCAAAAACGCACAGAGTAGCTCATGCAGTTGCATTATTCTCTGGAACTGCGTAGAATTGGCCAGATGCACTTCTCTCCAAAAATGTGCACAGTAGCCAAAGATCACTTCTTTGGAAAAATGCGCAAAGCTACTCAGCCAGCCAGGGCCACACAACCTAGAAACAACGCATAATTTTTCCCTCAGTTGTTGTTCGTCGCATGTGCTAGTAGGTTGCATGGTTCCCTCCAGCATTGCACAATCCTTCTTTTCTTGTTAGATAACTTTTCACGAAAAGGAGAAAAAGAAAAAAGTGAAAAAGTGTCCCTAGATTTTAGAGATCTATTTTTAGCAGTAAGAGTTACATGCAAAATTATTTCTAGAAACTCCCTGCTAGGTGTTGCTTTTTCCTAGATTTGGGATATACACATCATAAACCCTAATTTCACAAAATATACTTAAATTATGCCTTAGATCTCATTCTTCACATTTGATCTTAGAGCTATGGCATTCCCAAGGCATCTAGGAACCTTCAGCATCATCGGCACAACTTTTCTGGGTAAGTCTTGCTTTTCTTTCATTTTGTCGCTTTTTAGTTTCTAGCTTGTATAAGTGTTCTTTCCTTGATTTTATTGAATGACCACTGGAATTTCAATGTATTTTAGCTTGTAGAAGTGTTGTTTCAAGTTTTGCATTACCTTTCCTTAGTGTCGCATGTATAACACTACTTTTGCACTCACAATTTTCATTTCGGCGACATGCTCCATAAGCTTGGTTTTTCCATTTGATTGATTTATGCACTTGATTGAAATGCATGCATGTCTATTTCACTTAGATCTAGACCAGCTTCACACACGCACTTAGTCCTTCATGTTTTCAGGTTTTCATTAGGCAGATTCGGGCTGGCTTGGCCTGGATCTTGTCTCTCCCAATATGCTCTGCACATTCCTAGCAGTCAAGGCTTTACCTTGCCACTGGGAATTACACAGAGGCTACCCACATTGTCTCCCACCTATGATCTACACAATGCTAGGAGGCAGTGCCTTGCCCTGCCCACTAGAATTGTGTAATGTATAGTTTCAGCTGGCAACCAAACCTGACAATTCTACGCATTGCATAGTTTCAGTCAGTAGTCATCCTCACTAGATTGGGCATTGAGAAATTCTAGCTAGTAGTCAACCTCATCGACAACTCGGACTACACAATGCATAGTTCCAACTGACAGTCTCCCAGTGTCCCAAAGTCAAGGTTGTGCAATTTTTCCGAGCAGTCACTACTTTTTTTCCTGAATGTTTCTCGAGTTGTTTGAGGTTTCTAGCTGACATTGTCTCACCATGAGTGCCTTCTCTATCTCTAGGTAGCACAAATTTTTGAGTAGCTTCTTAGTAGTACAGGTATCATGTTCTCCAAGAGATCTGGATCAAAAGACACAATTGAAAGAAGTATTGGGGATGTGGTTAAACATGGGTATATGATCTTTTCCATGTACACAGAAAGACGCATGTTCATTGAGAAAGAAATCAAGATCACATGGCAATACATCAACACTATTTTCTCAGGTAGCTTTGAGGAGAATCTAGAGGATCAATAGGTCTATGTGAACATCCATAAGTCATGATTGTAGAAGGTTACATGCATGTTTCTTGTGCTCCCATGCACATATGTGATCCACTGGATTGTCTCACACACTGATATTGAGATAATGATATTGAGTAATGTCAGTGGAACAAGGCTTGCTTCCTTTAGGATGGAATATTATCAGCAAATGTATCATTTTCCACTACCAGTAAGCAGGATGGATGCATCGTTCTACACTCCCAACAACAACACGAACACAAGAGACATATTGAAGAATTGGGTAAGGGATCCAACAAAGTTTAGGATGGCACACAACTAGATATATAGGACGAAGACACTCAAGAAGGCATACCAGTTCTTGGTCACCTTCGCATGTGGCTTGTATGGCCAAGGGAGTACATAGACCTTCCCATAAAGTTGGGCTTCTATGTTGGACCAGCTGGAAAGTGAAGTAAAATTGTTCAACTAGTCTCACATGTTAGCTCTCCAGTTGAAATTACATGTATCCAATGCCCGGATACTGCCCAAGGAGCAACAAGCAATATTCTTCATGTCTTCCTACCTACTCGATACAATTTGTGCCCGTCAACAATTTCCTGGCATGGGTTGGGCATGGACACCTTCAAAGAGTGTTGTGAACGTATATTGCAAGTTACTCTTGAACTACAGTTATCGAGGAGTCATGGCGAGAGTATCTGACCATTTCATCGCCCCATTGTACACAATGATCATTAAACAAGATCCACCCTGCATGTCCCAGGAAGCAATGGAGGTGTTACTAAACATTGCAGATTGGTACGCCTCACCCAAGGGCACCTTCATTAGGATTTACAGTGTGGAGAAAGCTCTGCATGTGTTGCCAAGGTTTTCTATGGACAAGTTGGTCATGTAGAAGGTCGCATACCACATCTCGACAGGGCTATCAGTTGGATTTCATAGGAAGAAGAAGGCACCATGGCCTACGCTTCTTGTGTGAATTGGCTTATACGCAATCGAGAGTTTGAAAGAAGTAGATACTGAGGTGGTAGACTTCAGGAAGTTTAAGTTCGACACTAAGAGTTTCAACCCATACAATCCACATGGTTTATGTAGGGACCACTGTGTGAGAGTGTACTATTATTGGATCCACAGGGCATGGCATTGGCTAGAGGAATGCCCATGGAGATAATGTAATAACACCTCTAGGCTTAATTAACCGATCAACATTGCAGTAGAGTGGCTAGCAGTGCTCAAGGAAGCAGCACCATAGGGGGCAGCAACAAAAACAACAACCAGAAGAAAACCTATGTAAGACAAAGGCTAAAGGAAGATTTTTGAAAGCACTAAGACAGAGCAAAGCTACAAGTTTAAGGAAGTCCCACTTGTAGAAAACTTAACTTTGGATATAGATGCAAATAGGTGATAGCACGACATGAGGATAGTGCAAAGAAAGAGAGAGAAGCAAAGACTAGAAGATGTTGAGATGATGTTGCAGGAAGTCCACCAAAAGCTCAAAGAAGAACAAGAGTTGTGCAGAAGAGAAAAGGAAGTGCAACATGAATAGGAACAAGAATAGGAACAAGAGGAAGTACAACGCACATAGATAGTGTACATTGTGTCAATACAAGTTGAAGACTCTGAAGCAGTAGTAGATGAGGAATAGGGTGAACAGACACAGGAATAGGAACTTGCTCCATAGGATGAACCAATAATAGAACAAATGGACATGGATATGGAGCAGCCGGAAAAGGATCAAGATACTGACCTCATGCTAAGAGAAACCGAGGTCACTCCATAGGCCTTACCAACTCCAACAACAAAGCAAGTCCCAAGTGAACAAGGGGATACCATTCTCCTTTAGGACCATCCGAGAATAGAGGTGTACAACATAGCCTTTGATGAGTCACAACACAGAGTTGTACAAGCATGTAGAGCGCGCACCCTGGATGAGCATGCATCACCTTCGCACTTTGCAGAATGGGTGATTGTGTCAGATTTATGAAGACATCCAACCACCTTGGATGATGCTACAAAGACTTATGTTGTAATCACGAGCTGGAGTGTTAAGTTCTTGATAGCATAAAACAAGCACATGGCTAAGGAGTTGCAAGCATCCAGGCAGAGAGAGGAGCAATCAACAGGATCCACCAAAGCATATATGAAGAAGGTCATACTTGCTGAAGTATCGACTCTTGAAACAATCATGCGAAGACTGTATCACATGTTTGTCACCGTGCATAAGGCAGTTGTCCATCTACATGGTCATGATCACCGTTGCACCAAGATAGTGCGAACACTCACAGATATACATACTTGTAACAAACTAAATTTATATAAAAATAAACACAAATAATGTAAAAGACAACAAATTAGATCAATGATTAATTAGTTAGTAATTAATGAAAAGGTATGACCCTAAAGGACGTAACCGTTAGTGAAAGGGTACTTACCTGGATATATCTATATCTATATCTATATCTATATCTATATCTATATATATATATATATATATATATATATATACAACCCTCATTCTCATTTGTGTCATCCTACATCAATTCTTTTATACAATATACAATTACAATTATTATCCTACAATGGATGCCTTTGTCTACGAAGTATTTTGAATATTTGTGTTGTGTATACGACTTTTTTCCATTACATTGATATCAGAGCCACGTTGGCTCATCACCAGGCCTTTGGCTATCAACTTCGTCAACATTATTGTCGTCAAAACTCAAGTGTTTCACTACAACTCGAAGGTTCTCCATTCTTCCAATTTTTCTACTAGGCCTTGGGCCATAATAATAATAATAATAATAAAATAGGAATTATATAAAAACATTATAGATAAAAAAAAGTCAATATAAAAATTAAAAAAAAATTATTACAAAAATAAAATAATATATATATAGATAGATAGGTATAATAAAATTAAAAATATTTATTAAAAAAAAAAGAGACTTACTCCTTAGTCACTCGATCCGTTTTTCGTTGACCTTCCATTGCACAAACTGTGGTTGTCCAACAAAACCCCCGTCACATCTCGGGTTCCTGTCGACCAATGGTTCAAGCTGCCTCTCGGCTCCCTATCCCTACTTGAGCCGTCATTGACCCATAATATCCACCACTGCCAATAGACTGGTGCCACCCTTCCTCATCCACCGCTAATCCCTGTCATGTCCGTTGTAACTTATTGCCAGCTACCTGCGCATTGTATCCAACCACTGTGAATACAGAGTTGGATACAACGCCTCAGCCTTAGCTTGCCACAAATTTTCAAGACAACCTCAACTCTGTTGTCTTCCCGAACGACTGCCTGTCCATCTACTACTCATAAACACTCAACCATACTCCACTGCCACCATCAAACCATCGCTACACGTCCATGCCAACATTACCACTAGACTCCTTGCACCTGTTTACACTCACACCGCCTTCACTGCGCATATGTATGGTTCTATCCGTACAGTCGCAAATTTCGAGAATTAAGAAGTTTGAAAAAAAAGAGGCATCACTTGTCTGCATTGTTCGACCACGACATCACGTTCTTCCATCTAATGTCATTTTGTACAGTCGCCCATGCGTTCTTACAATACTATTGCTCAGTTTAATTAAATATTTATACAAATCATAAACTAAGGTTCCAATAAGACTCTTCATGACTTTTTATATAAAGGTTTTAAAAATAAAAAGGGCATAGGGATAAAGTTAAAATTTTATTAAAAGTTTGAGAGACAACCTCAGGTATTCATGAATTATTAAAACTAATAAAATTAAAAGGGATACTTTTCAAAGTTCAAGTTGATTAAAAGGTTCTGAAGTTCTAAAGTTACAAAATAAAGGTATTACTACTTTTATAAAAAGTTAAGAAAAAGGGGGGCTATATGATAAAAATAAAAAGAATAAAAATTAATTTAATTAATTAAAATTACTTAATTAATTAGATTAAGAAAAAATATTAATTAAATTATTAAAAAGAAGAATAAGAAGAAGGAAATTATATAATACCTTAAGTCATCTTGATAAAACAAATGGGATCAGTCATTGAAAAAAATGATCAAGCTCAATTCTAAAACGACAAAGGAAAAAAGGTTTTCCTATAATGGTCTTTTAGTTAGAGACCACAGAGTAATTACATTAAAAGGAAGTATCCAAGGAAGAGAATTTAATCTCACCATCAACCCAAGCAACGATAAAAATTATATCAACATCAACTTAGCAAATCAACTATTAATTCTAAAGCCAAGCATTGGTGTAAGGAAAAATATTTTTGACCAAAAGGAGTATAAAATTAGTGATCTACAAGTGACAATAGGTCATTATGAATACATATCTCAATTTCATGGTATAATCACAGATAAAAAGACTGACATCATACTCGGTCAACCCTCATTTAAGGATTTGGGTACATTCATGTTAAACATAGAGAAACAAGTTTTGACATTTCCTTATAAAGGGAAGATGGTCATGTTTCGAGACATAACAAGTAAATAAAAATCAATAAAATATTCATTAGAATACCTTAAGGATATCTTAGACTTGATGTTTCAAGATAATGAAAAATCTATATCAAAGAAGTAAAAGGAGCTTCAAGAAGTCATCTGCAACAAAAACAAAGAAATTTCGCGCCTCAGAGATCACTAAGAAAAGCTACTCGAACATGTCAAGAAATATAAAGCATCAGAGAAGGAACTCAAGGAGAGTTTATTAGAACAAAAAGAAGAAAATTTACATTTAAAGAACCTTAAGAAAACATTAGTAGAAAAAATCAAGTGTTTAAAAGACGAGAAGCGTGAAGACCAAATAAAGTTGACTTAGAGAATAAGCAATGCTTACATATCAAAAATCATAATCAAAATATTCTCAAACAGATTAAAAAACTTAAGGACGAAAAGAAATCATTGACAAATAGGCTCAAAGAATGTGTCGTAAAGGAAGCATGAAAATCTCCAGATGTAGTAGTCCAAACTGAAGAAAAAACATCAAGACCACTAATCTCACAGTTCATGCAAATCCAAACCATATTGAAGTAAAAATGTACTTAGAGGTTGTCGTTCAAATAGAGGACACCCCAAATAAATATTCAGTAGTTATGTCAACGACAACAATGCCTAATGGAAATCAAGAAACTTCCATAAAAACGTTTAAGGAAGTTCAAACAAGAAAGATTCCTTATCTACATCTAGATCATAAGAGTAGATGCCTTAATAAATCTACAAACCTATCATGAAGATCATAAACAACAAACTTATGTTCCAAAGAATACTAAAGTGAGCTCAATCCATTCATACGATAACTACTCACCACACAACTCAAAGGGTCAAAAGATTTCCCAGAAGATTAATCTAGGATGGTCTGATCCATTTTCAGTACGACAATTCTATCTATCGCTTAGAACATTGTATCATCTTGTATCAACAAAGATGAAAGCTCAGAAATAAGAAGATATGCCAGTTAAAAGAAGAGAACCAATCCTTCATCAGTAAGCTTTGAGGACAAAACTTTTTGAAGGGGAAGGAAATGTAACAAATTGAATTTATATAAAAATAAGCACAAATAATGTAAAGGACAAAAAATAATATCTATGATTACTTAGTTAGCAATTAATGAAAAGGTATGTCCCTAAAGGACATAACCATTAGTAAAAGGGTACTTACCTGGCTATATATATATATATATATATATATATATATATATATATATATATATATATATATAGGACCCTCATTCTCATTTATATCATTGTAAATCAATTCTTTTATACAATATACAATTACAATTACCATCTTACAATTGATGTCTTTTTCTACGAAGTATTTTAAATATTTCCGCTACGTATACAACTTTTGGTCCTTACAATACTGCAGTTGATCATGTACAGACATGGACAATGAGGTACAAGGGAGCCCCACTTCACTTGCACAAGATGATGAAGCCACAGGTAGAGTTGGACAAAGTACGCATCTAGAGTCTGATTCAAAACTATGAGGAACTCCCACCACTCATCACCAGTGTGGAGGCTTCATATACATAGTTGTATAGGAGTTTGGATGTCGTGGTGAGAAAGTATGGCACCTCGTCGATTGGTACGCTCACCGAGGCCAAAGAGAAGAACCAAGTCAGATTGGAGCTCGATGTGTACTTTGATCAGTTGATGCTCATGGCCACCAACACAGATTTGCAAGAAAACGTAGATAACATGCAGATGTGCATCGAAGGTCTGACCTTGCTCAGGAATAAGCTGTGCATGTTACAAGATGAGTTGGAGGAAGGTTCCAAATCAGTATACCCGGAAACAATGGAGGAAAAAGTTCATTTCCAGATAGACATCATCAAAGAGTACATAGACACCATTGCAAACTACCAAGCATGGTATCAGTTCATCACTGAGGATCACATAGAGGAGGTTGATGAGTTGGTCCTTCCTCAACCACCCAAGTCTTAGTGCTGTCTTGTCTAGCTGACTCAAGCCAATTTCGTCCCACATGGGTATATGTGGAAAATGTATTATTTTTGTAAACTTGATGTAAAGTGAAATTCCAAGTGTCATTAGTTGAATACAAACAATCATATGTAATGTAAATAATTATGTAATGAAGTTGAAGAGTCACAAGGGTAGTCCAAGAGTCACAAAGGGGAATTTCAAGGGTCACCCCACCCTTTGTTATAAATATAACCTGATAACTCATAGAACAGGATTTTGGGAGCCAATATTTTGCTAGGCATTGCTTAAAGAGGGCTTGGAGAGTACTGTGATGAGCCTTGGCTTCTCCACAGTGCAGAGTGAGTACGTCTCTTTGGAGGAGTAGGCAATGTTGACCGTAATGTTATACACTATTGGGGTTAGTGGATGTCATGGTTGTATGTATGGATGGAACTTTCACTTTATATAATATAACAGAGCCAACACATTTCATGCATATGTTTTTATTATAGTCCGACTATCCTGGTTACTTTAGCAATGTATGTAGTTTTACTTACACAGTGATGTATGGACTATTCTGTATGTGATTGTATGAACCTTAATGAAGCATGTTGTTGGTTTAACTCGTCAATTTGGATTATCGACTATTCTTCTTTCTAGTTTAGGATTCCATTCAGCTCGTGTGTTCCTTTCAAGCTACGTACTATTATAGGCTTCTAAGGGATGTACTTCTTTTCCCCCTTCATGTGTTATAACCTCCCCATGCATCTCTCTTAACTTGCTGCAAGGTCACACACTTGCTTCCGACAAGGATTTATTACTTACCTCGACGCACTATCACAGTCAAGGCATAGTTTTATTACCCACTGTTGGGACTCCTAATCCAATGGGTCTGAGATCTAATTGGGACTTCTTACCGGGGAGACCCCCTGACATGTTGATAGGTCCAATGCTGTCAACAGGTACATTAAAGGAAGAAAGAACCAGGTTGCAGATTCTCTCAGTAGGAGAGTGCAGATGAATCATATTCCAATTGTGAGCTCGTTTGGGACAAATTATAGGAGTAGATCTTACATGTAGTGCAACATGATGAGAAGTACCAAAAACTGAAGTAAAGATTACAACAACAGAGTTAAGGTGATAGGGATGAGGAGTATCACCTCACATTAGATGGCTTGGTCAGATTGAAGAGAAAGATTTATGTGTGGGATCGTAGTGATTTGAAGAAGTTTATTTTGAGAGAATTTCATGTCAAGCCATATTCAGGCCACCCAAGATACAAGAAGACTTTGAAAACTATGAAGAAGTTCTACTATTGGCCAAATTTGAAGAAAGAGGTGGTAGATTTTATTGCAAGGTGCTTGGACTATCAGTGGGTGAAAGTTAAATGCAAGCATCTAGTTAGTTTATTACAACCTATTCTGATTCCAAAATGGAAATAGGAGGTCATTTCCATGGACTTCATTACATAATTTCCTAGGACATTAAGGCAACATGATTCCATTATGGTTGTGGTTGATAGGTTGATCAACGTAGCACACTCCATTGCAGTGAAGTCTACTAATTCATCTAGTGAGGTAGCTAAGATCTTTATCAGGGAGATAGTGAGGTTGCAAGGAGTTCCCAAGAATATTATATCAGATAAATATTCCAAGTTCACTTCTAGGTTTTGGAAGGAGTTATTTGTAGGCTTGGGGACATAATTAGCTTTCGGTACAACTTATCTTCCATAGAAAAATGGAAAAACAAAGAAGGTTAATAGGATCCTTGAGGATACGTTAATGATGTATTTCATGCATCAACATAGGAAGTGGGAGGAGTATCATCCAATGATAGAGTTTTCTTACAACAATGGGTATCAAGAATCATTAAAGATGAGTCCATTTTAGGCTCTCTATGGGAAAAGTTGTAATACTCCTATCAGCTAGGGTGATCTAGTGAACATGGTGTTTATTGGACTAGATATATTGGAAAAGATGGAGTAGGAGATGCAGGTTATTAACAGGAAGTTGAAGTGGAAAAGGATAGCCAGAAGAGCTAGGAGGATGGATCAACATAAAACATTCAAGGAGTTTCAGGTTGGGTAGCATGTGTACTTGCACATTTAGCACAAGAGGTGATTCTTGAGGATTGGGTCATGTGCCAAGTTGGCATCTCAATATTGTGGGCCTTTTGAGATCCATGAGAGGATTGGACCAATGGCCTACATACTTGTTTTTCTGCTATCGATCAAATTCCATGATGTTTTCCATGTTTCATTTCTTAAGAGATATGTGCAGAATATTGATCATGTGATTGATTGATCTGTATTGCAGGTGGAACCAGAGGGAGAGTTCCAGCCAGAGCCATCATGCATATTGCAGCATAAACAACTCATTGCTCTCGAACCGAGAAATAGAGGAAGCTAAAGTGAAGTGGAATCACTTTGGCCTCAATGAGGCTACACAGGAGATGGCTGATAAGATGCAAGAATTATATCCTTGTTTAATTGTTGGTTGAAGAAAATGAGTTTTTGCTATATATGTATGTATGTCTGTAAATACTGCATTGAGCTGTGTTTATAAGGATCTAATAAGGAGTATGTTTTGTTGGCCATAATTCACTTATGGTTTATCTTTGGCTATGTATGTATGTCAATGTAAATGTGTTTTATTATGAAGCTCCAATAAGTGATATGCTTGTCATGTTTTCAGCAGTTGTCATTGAAAATACTGCATCAGGTTGTGTTTATAAGGATCCAATAAGAAACATGGTTTTTTGGTCATAAGTGTTATCATATAGTGAGGATGATGTTCCCGCAAGGACGGGTTGTAGCAGCCCCAGGTTGATTCTATATGTAAATAAATTAAACCAAGGTCATGGGACACCTATTTCAAGCTAAATGGAGGGGGAACATTACATTGAGATTCACTTGTGGTTTATAATTCACTATGGAAATTGGAATTGGCATTGGTAAAGGTAAAAGGCAATAAATGGAAATTTAATATAAGAAATAAAGGAAAATAGGAGAAAATTAAGATGAAGAGACAAGAATATGCATGCAAGGGAAAACGAAAGAAAAAGGAATGGAAAGGGAAACAAAAGGAAAGGAAGAAAATTCTATGTTTTTCCTAAATTCGGGTGGACCTCTATTTTGGATAAAAATTGAGGTGGGCCTATATTTTGGATACAAATATTCTTGTTTGTGTGGTGGTGGGATAGGTCACTAGGGATTTCAGAACCCATTGGAATTGTGTTCTCTTATTTGATACTTGCTCTTCCTAAATTTATAATCTTGTGGTGGCCTTATCCTCTACTTCTTTTGTGGGTGATGTTCTTCCACTTATGATCTATTTTGGGAGTTTGGTTAGTGTTTCATAGCTACATTATGCTCTCTACTTTTCAACCTATCACCTAGACTATGGGCTTTGTTTATAGTAGAAGAAAATTTTGCAAGGGTATTCCCCTAGTTCTTAAAATCGTTCCTCCTAGAACCATCCAATGTAGGCTTACTTAGAATAGAAAGGATGAATTAAGGGAAACCTTAATATTCCAATTCAATTTCTTTGAGAATACAGAAAACAACAATGAGGATATTGAAAAGAAAATCAAATGACAAAGACATCATCTATTTAAGGAGCAAGAGAATAGAGATGCAAAAAATACCTAGTTCCTTCTTGGAGAATAGTTATCTTTCCAAAAATTATAAAGCCTCACCCTCCATTCCTTTCCTAATGGAAGAGGAATGAAGAAAACATCTCTAGAGAACAATTACAATAAGAAAGCTTAAAGCAAAGATGGATTTTCTACATAAATTCTTATGATCATGTACGACTATAAACATTTTCACAATCTTTATACATACATTTTCATAATTATTTAGAAAATTAAACCTTCATCATAAATAGTTATAATCATCTAACATTATACAAATATAAAAAAATAACTATCAATAAGAAAACAAAAAATTAATTTCATTTTCAATTTAAAAAAAAATAAAAAATTACTAAAGTATATGTTATCATTTCTATGATTCTAATCTTTTCAAGTCGCTAAAAAATGTGCTTCTCTTTCCTCTAATTTTTCAAATGGAAAATTACACAATTCCCTGTTTATACTCCCTTTCATATCACACTAATACCAAAATAAACTAAAAAGGTATATAATAATAAATGATCAAATATCAGAAAATATGATTTGAATAATGATTATCTGCATATAAAAGTAGTGAAGTATCAAATGATGTTGAATGTAACTATTTGTGTGAGCCCTTTCAATTATATTTTTAAATAATTTTAATTTTTTTGTTGGAAATTTTAATTCTAACTAATTGTTAGGTGTTGTATTTATTTATCTAAGTGTTACAATTGATTAGAGTTTATTTTAATTAGGTTGAGATTTAGTTTAGTTTTACTGTAGTCATTTGTTGTTGATGTTTAGTGTGTAATTTATTTAACTATCAATAATATTGAGACAAGTAGATATCTGCTTTAAGTTTTTCATTCCTTAACATGATATCAGAGCTCAATCTATGTAAGACTCCTTGAGGGAGAAACAAAAAGGGTGAACAAGCATATGTGGAAAAAAAATTCTCCACTGCTTGAAGAAATGTTGTGAAGAAGGTTGGGTGAGTGAGCGATTATGCTGTTGAAAGAAATAATAATAACAATAATAAATCGTGAAGGGACACCATTTCCCACTTAAAAAAAGAAAAAAATTGGAGTGTTTAGCGCATTGGACACAAAGGGCAAAATTGCAATACAATGCCACCTATCTCTGTCGAAAAGTGCAATGAGGAAAAAATGCAATGCCGCCAATCTCCGTCGAGAAGCACAGTGAAAAGTCAAACCATTGAATTACAGGCATGACATCATCTTCGAGCACAAGAAGAAGGTCACATTTTATTATTCCCTGCCTACGGCAAAGTAGGGACTATAACGATTGATAGATGGTTGACCTTTAATTAATCAGTTCTTTGACCAATAATTTTAGTGCCTTACGAAGTTTTAACCAAACTTTCACGTCGTAATTTGGCATCCCTCATATTTTAACCAAAGTCTCCAATTCGACCTCTTATTGGAAACTCCACATGTCCCGAGACAACTTTACATATCCAATTTGTTTTTATCCAAAGTCAGAGAAAACTTTACATATCCAAAAAAAATTATCCAAAGTCCTAAACAACTTTACATATCCAAAAAAATTATCCAAAGTCTAAGGCAACTAATATCTAAAAGAACTTATCCAAAGTATGAAAGGAAGGTACTTTTCATAATAAAATGCCAATTTTTCACGACACTTGTTGCACTTCTCATTATTTATCATCCACACACTTGTTGCACTTCTCATTATTTGTCATCCACACACTTGTTGCACTTCTCATTATTTATCATCCACACATCTTAGTTTCAAGTTTTTTTTTTTTTTTTTTTTAATATCACATTGCCCTCTTTCGCTTTTTCTTCCTGTAGAAATAATTCATTCCTCTTCTTCTTCCTTTGAATGATCTGTGAATTCCCACTTCCTCTTAATGATCTGTGAATTCATTCAGCGAAATGAAGCGGAATGAATTAATTCAATTAATTCATTCAGGGAAATGAATTACTTCATTCACAGGGAGAATATTGTTGCAATCGCTGGCCAGGAGTTCAATTTCCAAAGGGTGAATCTTTGAGAAAGCAATACCTAGCCAAAAGTTGTACAGGAGTTGCCACCAAAAACATGGCTAATTGCCAAAGGGTGAATCTTTCATAAAGCAATAGCTGGCCAAAATTTGTAGCAAAAGATGCCATAGAAAAGCTGGACATAGGCTACAATGTTGCAAAAAGCAAACTAACTAGAGGTGCAAAGCTGCAATCTTGCAGAAAAGCTAGCGAGAGGCGCAAAGATGCATTCTTGTAGAAAGCAATATCTGTAAGAAATATATGTAATAGCTGCCACAAAAGATATGGACAAAGGTTGCAATCTTGCAGAAAACAATAGCTACAAGAAGCTGCCACAGAAAATATGGACAAAGGTTGCAATCTTGCAGAAAACAATAGCTGCATGAAGCTCCCACAAAAAAAAAGAAGTTAGACAGAAGTTGCAATCTTACAGAAAAAAGGGCTAGAATTTTTGGGTAATTTGACAAATTTGAGAATTTCATTTTAAATAAATGTTATACTTCTACGTAAAACTGTATTTTATACAATAATATTGAATTTTCATGAAAGCTGTATTTTCTACAATAATATTGAATTTTCATGAAAATTTGATTTAGAGATTTCTAGATTTGTGATTAGATATTTTTCTTATATTTGTAGTTTGATAAATTTTCCAGGAATCCAATAACATTAAAAGCAACCCTAGTTTTAAATGTCTTTAGTTCAAACTTGCAGAAAAAAGTTGAAACTTGTAGAAAACAATCACAAAATTAATGATGGGGAGATGGATTTTGGAGATTCTGAGAAAAAAAATGAGGGCAGATGGAATTGCATTTAGAATTTTTTGGTTTTAAAATTTTTCCTTACCTTGGAGGCATCCTTTCTAGTTGCTGCAGCACTTCAAGGGATTGAAGCCTCTGGAATTTCCTACGTCTCTGGAATCTTCCAGAATCTTCAAGTTCCTTTATCTTGAATCATCACCAGAGCCATTCATGAGAACAATGGGCCCTAATTATTCATTATGTATTTCATTGTTGTGTATATAAATGAGAGTCCTTGTGATAGCTGCAACACCTTGATCACTAGAAGGGGAATGAGCCTATACTCGCAGAGTCCCAGGGCCAACAGAGTTGTTGTTTTGCTTTACAAATCTTGGCCCCCATTATCTATGCAATGGTCATATGCTTTCCTTCACTGATTTCCACTACAACAATTACCTTCATGGACATGGACCATCATGGGAACTTAAAAATAAAGGCTTGTGATAATGTTCTATATCCCTGGGACTCTTACCTCCAGAAAGCTTGCTACTCCTAGTCCCATAGCTTGTTACTCCTGGTCCCAACGAGTTGTTGCTATGAAAATCCTTGTCCTCATTATCTTCTTTGCAATGGTCAGATGCTTTCCACTGCTACAATGACCATGCCCAACATGGAACCTTATACAAAGATATACTTCTCTCATCATTGTCATCAAATGTGCCATAAATTTTCAAGGTAACGAATTAGGCAACATTCGCCTGCACCAGAATATTTAAAACCATGCCCAACATGGAACTTTATGCCCAACATAGAACCTTATACAAAGATATACTTCTCCCATCGTTGTCATCATACGTGCCAATTTAAATTTCCAAGGTAAGGAATTAGGCAACATTCGCCTGCACCAGAATATTTAAAATACCGTTTATCTTCAAGACATACCCAACTTTCTTTCTCATTTTCCAGTGATGAAGCGAAACTGCTGGAAACTTTGCAACGCAAAGATGATTGGGATTGTTAAGGCTTTATATATGGAAGCCGGAGTAAACAGAAAGCAGGAACTCCACCAATGTCATAGACAAAAGATCATCATGAAAAAATGCTAAGAGATCAACATAATCTATTACAAATCAAGCCAAAATTATGTAGATTAATCTATTTCAAATCAAGTCAAAATTATTTGAATCCACGGGGCTTAATTTGGCTCAGAGCCCTGCCGTGTCTAATTTTCTCAAAATTGTATTAATTGATTATATCAAACATATCTTCAGTGTCATGTAGAGCATGATAGCACACAGTGGCTAGAGTGGCATACCATAGTCATTTCCATATTCACACATCCCATTGACAGGAATGGTAGCTCACTAAATAAACACGTGGTTTCTTTTTCTATTTTTCACTAAACGCGTGGTTTCTTTTTCTATTTTCACTGAATGCGTGGTTATATTTTCAGAGTTTGATGAACACGTGGTTTCCTTTTCTATTTTCACTAAACCGGGGTATATCTGTAGAGTTTTAGAAACACTAGTTCATCTGCATAATCAAGGCAAGGAATAAATATTTGACGACTTACATGCCCTATTATGCTCTATTATTTTATTTTAGCAATGGAAACACTGATTTAGTTTAATGATTTGTTATGAATAATTCTCATTTGGATGAAGACTTCCGCATTTGAGCAATGGAAATATTGAATTAGTTTTGTATATCCAAGTATATTTATATTTGACATATTTGATTGGGTGTGATGCTCTGATCTGGTTTGATTGAATGGACTTAAGGTACCACTCACTATACTGGGCGTCCATTTTGAGAAGGAATTAATGTTTTAGCGTACTCGATGAATTGTTGGTAGACCCACTAGTATCACCTGAATCCCCTGAATGGTGCTATTAAAGAATGGTTCACATGCCAAAACTGCTCTCATATTAAAGAATGACTCACATGCAAAAACTGCTCTCATACCTGAAACCGGTGCATTATGGATTTATAGTAATATATTTTTTAAAAACAAAATTATTATAGTTTTTTAAACATTTAATTGTATATTTATTATTATATGCTAATTAATATTATGAAAAACTGCTCTCATGCCGAAAACGGTCCATGTGGATTTATAATAATATATCTTTTAAAAACAAAATTATTATAGTTTTTTAAACATTTAATTCTATATTTATTATTATATGCTAATTAATATTGTGAAATTATAATGAAAATGAACTATACAAACAACTAAATAGATTCCTGGCATCAATTCTTGTATGACTTTTTACATTGAGTGAAGTGCACGAAGCCTTGCAAGAGGAATTGCAATTGATGAGAGAGAAAAAGATTTTTTAAACATTTAATTCTATATTTATTATTATATGCTAATTAATATTATGAGATTATAATGAAAATGTGGTATAAGTTTGTGCTGTCTATTATCTACACTCATATATTTCAATTGTAGTTTTAGAAATTCATGATGGTAAAAGTTTCAGAAATTCATGATGTATTCATGATGTTATTAGCAGAATTGTTGCAAAATTGTTGTTTGTGTTGTCCATTACCTATTTACCCATATAAACTCTCCGCCTTCACCGTCCTCACTTGACTATGTTTAAGTTTACAATTGAAACAAATTACTACAAAACAAATTAATATATACATAGCTTACTTTACATACCTTACCCATATAAACTCTCTCTCTCACTTGACTATGTTTAAGTTTGCAATTGAAACAAATTACTACGAAACAAATTAATATGTAAATAGCTTACCCATATAAACTCGGCGATTCCTATTTCCAACACTATAGAAAATTTATTGCGCCTGACATGCGTCGGAGATAGCCCCTTATAACGCCGTTTTTTTTTTTTTTTTCCTACAGTCATCTGGGCGCGTGTTATATCTGCCTATCTCCAACGCATGTTAGGGCGTAATAAATTTTCTATAGTGTTGGAAATAGGAATCGCCTATAAACTCTCCGTCTTCACTTGACATGTATAAGATTGCAATTAAAACAAATTACCGGAAGAGACTACCGGCTACATGCAGCGCTTGTTTATAAAGGGAAGCACAGATCATGACAAGTCAACCTAAGGTATTTTTAAAGTTGGCCATCGTATTTTCATGAAGCGCCAGGTGACGACCCATAAAAATAAAAACCAGCACATTTCATTTAGAAGGAAAAGTGGAAAGGTCTCCATTCTTTATTAAAAAAGTCGAATGTCCATTAAAAAAACTACCGAAGGTAATTCATTGTCCATTATTTTTCTTAAGAGCAAAGAGCAAGCACATTTTTCATGTTCATTTTTTTTAAAAAGACCTCATATAATATAGAAAGGGCATCAATTTCCTCTTTCAAGGGACAAAGATTATTTGTTTTATTTGGAAATGAGTTTTTTTTTTTGGTTTTAAGTTTCGAAGCCCTTTTATTTGAAGGGCGTAGTTCCTTTTTAAAAGGAAAGTACAAAGTTTATTTGTTTTCTTCATATTTGGAAATTTCTAAAAGAAATTTTTAAAGAATAAAAAAGGTTTTATTTAAGGAGTTTGTAAAAAATAAAAGACGTTGTAAAAAGTTTTTATGGGTTTTGGGAAAGTATGTTTAGAAATTTTGTTTTTTTGAGAAATTTCAATAAAGATAGAGTAAGAGTTGACAACCAAATTTATTAGGCATTTTTATTGTAGAAAGATAGTATGTTTGTGAGTCATTTTTTTTGTTGAACTACATTTTTTCAGTGCTAAACAAATGGGAAAATCCAAGAGGTTGAGAAGGTCAACGTGACAACATGAAATTGTAGAGATCTTTTTCAAATATTTGAAAATGGAAAGGCAAAAGAATGTTTAGCGTTAAAATGCATAAAATAATGTGTTGATAACAACACTCTTCTCCTCATTGCAAATGCAAAGACAATCAAAGAAGCTTGGGACAACCTAGAGAAGATTTTTTGTGAAAGGTTGAGTAACCAATTTGAAAATGAAGAGTTTGGTGAATCCTATTGTGCTCAGCCACAAGTGGATGATGATTGCAAAGAATTTGCAGAAGCAGGGGAGAAGAGGCACATGGATGCTAATGAATCCTACTATACACAAATGCAAGTGGATGAAGATTTGGTGAATCCAACAACAAATTTTGTTGATGACCATGAAGTTGCCATTGAAGAAGCCAATGATATGATGAATCCAGCGATTCAATTTGTTGATGTTAAATTTGATGAAGACTTGTCGCCTAAAGATGAATGGTTGCAGATGATGCAACAAAAACATGATATTTACATGATGCTATTAAGTGCGAGAATCCCATTTGAGTTTGCAAACCGAGTGGAATAAAACCTCTTTGAAGCAGCTAAAGAAACAAAGATAGAGAAGGTACCACAACAGGAAAAAAACTCTCATTACAAAGTAGAAGGAGCATGACCAATGTAGTTCTCTGTATTTTTTTGAACTTACTATTGATTTCCAATGCGCAGGTAAATAAGTTGATTATGAACCAGAGTTAAATTTCCTTGAATCATGACTAGCAACACCGTGTATAGATGAGTTCAGGTTAAAAGTTGCAGCAATGAACCTTGAACACAACTTGAATGATGAAAACAGCTAGGACCTCAGTCACCGGAAGCGTAACCGCCAAGATCACAGCGCTCAACAGAGAGCTCGCCATGAACGTCACGCCGAAGACGCCAGTGAAATAAAACTGCCCCACGACTGCGCCCCATAGAACAACCATGAAGCAATTATTCTTCCCGAGACGAAATCCCTTGGCGTCACTGTTGAAGGTCTGGAAGCCTCCGTTAATGAGCATGCCCACTATACAGAAAACAGTGGCGGAATGACCATCCCTCGGGGTGCTCTAGCCAATAAGAGAACCGCCATTTTGGGTTTTATTGCAGAAGCTTGGGCAAGTTTTTTCATTATTGGAAAAAATTGTAAGTGTGGCCTCAATTTTGGTCTACATTGTGCCCAGTCCACCACCGGCTTCCAGCTTCTCCTGCTTCTGTAAGTGTACTCTAACGCCCTGCGAAAGACCATTGACGATGTCAATACTATCATGGAATCTGGAGTTAGTTTTAAGGGTTTATAGAAGGAGAATATCCAAGATGGGTAGATCTCCTTGCTACTCAAAAGAAGCGCTCAACTGCGGGGCCTGGACTGCCAAGAAGATATGATTCTGCCTGAATACATTTCACGACGATGTTGGATGGAGAAATTTCCCATAAAAACAGGTGAATCTCAACAGATCTGTATTAATGCCAACATAAATATTTATTGATAGACTAACAATGCGGCGAGAATATGTTTTGCAGGTCTCAATCAGTGTGAATAAAGTTGCAGATTACTTTGGGTGCACTATATTCATGCAACATTAAACGCAGAAACATTTCCCTCAATGAGGAGGAGCTTATTATTCGGCTACATTGTCACCGCTTCAAAACATGTAATATTCAAGAAATTACAAATGATTCAATTCATGGTGTGACCTATTTGTAAACTATTCCATTCCTGAAAATGACTTTGAGCACATCAACTTTGGTATGACAGATGCTAATTTTGTTGAAACAGAAGAGGAACAACAGTCCGATCATTTTACAGGAAATATAGCCACAATAGACGAGATTTTCATTGACGCCGGCGACCTCGACCAAAATGACATACGTCGGCTCACAAAAGGTTCCATGAAGGGATTTTTTTTCCCTTGCAGCAATTGGTGTATAAGATACATAAATTTTATAAAATGAAAATATATTTTGCACCCATTTAAAACATGTCAAAACTTGAATCATCATTTCTAAAGGGAAAGTATGTTTTGAGTGTAGGGTAGTTTGCAACCTGAAAACATGTCCAAACTTACACCGTTTAAGTAATTTGCTTTCCTTCATTATTGTGCCTTTTAACCTTGTTGATATTTGTGCTGAAAGGTTAACATTAAGAAAGAAAATATATTCTGAATGTATATTTAAAAATTAATGTGCACTAATTTAAAAATGCATTTCTTTTTAGCTATCATGTTTTTAACCTTATTGATTTTTGTATAAGAAGGTTAACTTTGTGAATGGGGCTAGTATTGTTAGGTATAATCTTTTGACTATTTTTATATTTTATATATTAAGTTTAAATAGAAAATAAATTCACATATCAATTTAATAAGAAGTGCTAATTAATTATAGTTTAGTTTTTATTAATTATAGTTAATTATAGTCAATGGTAATCAATCAATACTTGTTATAGTTTAGTTTTTATTAGTTGTAGTTAATTATGGTCAATGGTCATTAAGTATAGTTTGATCATATTTAATAATAGTCAATTATGGTTTACTAATCTTACCGAGATATGTTGGTGGTTAATTAGCACAATCACATTAATAAAGTGGTTGATATATACCCATTAGTGTCATTTTCTACTTTTCATATGGCAATTGACATATAGAAAATGACATTTGTGAAAGTATATCAAACGCTTTATTAATGTGGTTATACTAGTTGATACTTGTGCAAAAAAACATTGTGAATGAATATATTTAAAATTAAAGCACTACATTTGAAAAAACATATAACATTTTTTATTATTTTATGTTTTTTTTTGTTACCATATTTTTAACCTTAATGATTTTACAAAAAAGTTTACTTTATGAGTGACACAGATAACTTTCTATATATTAAGTTCGAAATTAATAGGATAGAAGTTGACATATGAATTTGGATATATTACTATCTCAAGGATATAAATTAAATCACATAGATAAATATCAAAACGCTTGCCTCATAACACTTACCTCATGATACATCTCACGTTGTTAAAATAAATAAATAAAATCATAAACCCTAACTAAATTATAACTTTATTATTATTATTATTATTCTTATTATTAATTATAAAATGAATTAATATGTAAGTTAAATATATATATTTAAAAAAGCATAGAACAAGATTTTTTATTATGGAGATTTACCTCCATTTTACCATGGATATTTCTAATTTGTAAATAAACTTTGTTACAATATCATAGCTTATCAATACCACATGCCTAAAAAACTATAACTCACTCCACATAACACTTGTCCTATGACATTTTGTTTTAATTAATCAATTTAATTAAAAGAGTGAAAAGATGATAACGAATTTGGCCATAAATTTTAGAAATTAATTCGTGTATACTATTATAAATATTCATGAATATTCTATGGATATTAAATCTCTACTATTCACACCTAATGGTTATTGATAATTAAATTAGAACCATCAAAGCCTTGTTCCAAAATAAACATGCCTATAGGTGTAATTAATGCTTATAAATTATGAAGTGTGTATTATAAATTCAAATATTTTTTCAAAAATATTTTTTAGATAATTAAAATTTTAATATTATAGGAAAAATATTTACAATAATAGTGATAATGATGTTCTCTTATAAGGTTTTTTTAGTTTAGTTTTTTATATAGACTATGTAGTTAACTTTTTAGAATGTTTTTGAATAAAAAATAATATAAAAAACTTGTAACATTTTGTTATAAATAGGTTGATTTATATTGATTTCATGTAAATTACACTAATCCATATAACATTACGAAAACCTCTTATTATATAAAATGACTTCAAGTTTTTGTGTTGGTGAGTCTTCCTCAAACAAATTCCTTGTGCCAATAACAAGCATTGTCAACATACATAAACACAAACAAGATTAAAGTGAACTTTTATATCATCATAACTATTATTTTTTTAAATGAAAGAATCTTGTCAAATATTTCTTGTTAAATTAGAACGGAATAATAAAATTATATAAACACAAACAAGATTAAAGGGAACTTTTACAATATCATAAGTTTTTTTAAAATACAAGGATTTTGTCAAAATATTTCCTCCTAAATTAGCAAGAAGAATAAAATTGAGTTCGCTAAAGGAAATTAAAATTGAAAAATGAAAATTTATATAAAAAAAATATATGAAAAATCATCAAAAAAACATATATTATTTAGATATAAAAGTTGGGAATAAGATAGATATTTATCTGATGAGAATTTTTTAGAATTCTTGATTTTTGAGATGAAATATCATATTTATTTGTTGTTTTTACCTTTGCCTTCGTTCAACTAGTGGTACTATAAATTCATCAAATTTTCAAGGTATTCTTTTGACATTTAGAATCTTCTTAGTTATAATGTATCAACATTTTTTTTTCAAATGTTGTTTTTCAAAAATTTCGCAAGTTTTGAAAATATCTATTGTTTAATGATGTGTTTTCTTATTTTCAAGATGAGTTGTTTTAGAATGTAAGGCTTCTAAATTATCCACATTGGTAGCCATAGTCTTGACATTTTAAATCCATATCAAGCTTCACCATTAAGAGAGAAAGAATAAGATAATGGATTTGATGAATAAATAACGAAAATGTATCATTGGGATAAAAGATACTTACATTTACCTAGTAAACCACGAAATTGTAAAATATTAAAAAGAGTTTTCTAGTTAATATTAAAATGACAATGTTAAAATTATCATTAAAACTAAAGTTATGATACTTTAGTAAAGATAATTAAAGAATTATTAATGTATTAAATGACATACTATATGTTGCATTAATAGTAAATATTATGTTATATCCTTTAATATGTTAGTAAATGTATTATTATATCATTTATTGTGTTATATTTTATGGGTATATTATATTAGATGATGGTGGCCATTTTAAGAATGAAAGGCTCGGGGATATGTTTGGAGGCTTCTAATGAAGGTAATGGGTCATCCTAGGGTTTTTGCATCATTTATTTTCTAGGTATTTAAACTCTAGAGTTTTGGCCTACTCTATCATTAAAGCCATGGCTCACAATCTAGACACGGTAGTCAATGGGAAGGATGACTCATGGAATTTGTTATTCATCTTTTATATGCATAATTAGTTGGTTAAAATCTAGAGAAAAACAAAAGCTTTTAAGGAGGACCTAGTCTATTAGGTGATGCCTTGAATTCCTAGACATATAGTGACAGATGACAAGCCAATGATCAAGCTAGACATTCTTGATCAATGATAGAGATCATGAGATAAGGTCATCTCACTCCAACCATAAAGGAAATGAAACAAGGATTTATGTACTACAAGTGCTCGAGCCTTTAATATCTATAATTTTGAGTATAGATCATATTGTGAAGTTTAAAGTCCTTAACTCTAGTCAAGTTGTGGAAAGAGTGAGAGAGGTGTTATTAGGGATGGAGCTAAGGTCAAATCATGAAGTGTGCATCTTAGAGACAAATTCAATCCAATATGCATTAATACTTAGAAAAGGAAAAAAATGTATTATATATAGAAAGGATGAGGTGAAACTAGTGCTCAAACTTGATGTATTATGGATAGGGTCGAAGTCTTGATGAACCAACCCTTGATCAACAAGATTATTGAGAAACTGGTAAAAGAAGACTCTCTAATACTTTGGTTTGAAAGAAATATTGTTAAAGATTCTTGGATATTCCCCCTAATATAAGTTGATGGTCAAGGGATGGATAACCTTCAAATTCAATAGAGAATAGGATAATACTATAATATTTAAAAATGCCTAGATGTAGGGGCCTTCCACTTCGGTATTGCACAGTTGGAAGCCGGGCTTTGACCCCCATTGTGAATTAATGAGTATCAAAGATGTTTGGATGCTTCTCCTTTGGATAACACTAGAATTATGGAATGAAGTGGTTTTAAAACTAATTGGAGGTAACATTAGGTGTTTAATTATGGTTGAGGAAAATCTCTAGGAATCCTTTGACAAATGAATGGAGAAAGTGCTCATTAAATTTGATATTATAGATAGGTTGTCAACATAAATTGAATTTTTTAGAGGGGAAACATTACTAATTTAATCATTATACTACTAGAATTGATTCATTAGTTAATGTATCATTGGGAAGACCCTTTGTGGAGGGAGTGTAGCATCTGAAGACCTTAAATGTAGCCTAAGAAGAAGTTGTGGATTAGAAAATGAGATGTCATCAATGATTAGACTCCATTGGATCAAGAAGAACCAAAAGGAAGAATGTCACCCATTGAGGGGGTTGACATCAACCTAGCTCTCCCTAAGTAGAGACAAGAATTCTAACCTAAAAAGAGTGAGTCCCATAAGGAGTCTACTTCAATTGCTGCATATAAAGGCAAGGAGTATCTTTCTTTGGATTCACAAGCTCTATTTTTTTTAATGAAGAGTCCTTATAGCCTAAAGGAGAGGTTTGGGAGGGGAAGCTTCAAATAGTTTTTATACCAAGTGGTCTTTCATTAATGGAATTTAGAGAATTGTCGATTTTTTAATGTGGTTTAAAATGCATCTCTAGAGTTTCAATAAGGGTGGCCATTCAATAATGTTACGGAAGTTGTGGATATTTAAAAAATTAGTTTCTTTATCTCCTACATAATTTTTCTTGTAGGAAATATAGCTTGGAAAATGAAAGAGGAAGGATCAAGGGTGCTTTAGGTTTCATGCATTATAAACTGGATCCAACGGGGACAAAATAATATATCTCCAAAAAAAATAAAAATTGAAGGCCTAAAGGGAGTTAAAGGTACGAAAATAATTGACCATGCAAAGGATACATAGAGTGAAAAAACCTAGGAATTTTTCTACATCATTCTTTCTTTGTCCTTTAATATTAGCAGGTTAGGGGGGTTCCCTACTGAATTTATCCCTCATAATGTTTCTTTCTATGCATAGGTTGGATGTGATTATGTTTCAAGAGGAAATGTGTGAGGGGAATAAATTAATTGAGTTTATTTCCTCCATCTTGAAGGAGAAAACATTTGGTTGTATGAATGCACAAGGATTCTCTAATCATTTAGTAACTAGTTAGAATGATAGATTTGAGGCTACTAATTTTATCTGTATCATTTATAGAATTATGGTTGAAGGAAGGGCTAAGGGCGTAGATGAGCTATTTAAACTTGTGAACTTATATGATCCATATAAAAACTGGGTACATTCTAGAAAAAAATAAAATATCAATGAATCTTGAGTTTTTTATCATAGGAGTTGACTTAAATCTTACTCTGAATTCCGGAGAATACTAGGGTGAGGATGGTAGATCAGATCCACTAGAAAAAAAATTCACTCATGTATTTGATGACTTAATATTCATGGATTTTGAACTAATTAAGGTTTTTTCAACTTGGTGAAATTCCAAATGTAGCAAGTTTGATGTTCTAGAGAAATTGAATCATTTTCTTATTTCTAAGAAGACCCTTGAGGAGATTTGTAGATAGAAATAATTTGGTAGGTTTCGTTGGGAACCATAACCATCTACCTACCCTTTTGTAATTTGAGGTGGAGAATATAAATACCTCATTTCCATTTATGTTTAATCACTCTTCGCTCTTGGAGTAAATCTTTAGACATCTAACTCTAAGCAATTGGATAAAGTATAAAATTTTCAGTAGTAAATCTGCAATGCTTCAATTATCTAACAATTTGATTAGAGTTAAGAAGGTGGCTGCAATTTGGGAAAAGGTAGAAGCAAAAGAATACCAAGAAGACTTATAGGTTGTGGATGCTGTTAGGGTCCTATAATTTATAGTATCAATGATCATTCAGTATTTTCTTTTAGTATTTCAAATTGTAAATAATATAGCTTTCTGCAAATTATTTCCAAAAAACAGAGAGATAGAAAAGTGAAAATAAAAAATGAAATGAGGGTATAAATACAAAAGAAAAAGAAAAAAGTGATAAATGAACCCCATAAAAAATAAATAAACCTGAAAGTGATGCTATTTTAAGTGCCACTATTAGCCTCCTGGATTTGTAAAAGAATAAATAGATTAAATTGTGCGCACCTTGTTTAAAATGACACAATCATTTTTTGCTTGAAGCATACTATTTAATCATGCTCAATTCGTCTTTAATTTATGTCAATTAGGTTAGAAGGAACAAATTAACCAAAGAGTTTAATCTTGGTTAAGATTAGATGGGTAGAAATATGTGAATAATGTTAATCCAATTGTTTAATCTGGATTAATTTAGCTGATTAGATTAGTCTAGTGTTTGAAATAAATAGCCTTTGTCTTTGAGAATAAGAATTGAAAGGGTTTGCATACCCAAATGCACCCACATTCGCTTTTTTAGCATTAGAATAGGCAAATGAGGATTTTTATGTAATATCTCTCAAGTACTCATTTATCCAAAGTTTTCACTTTGGGTTATGTATTATGTGCCGAAACATTTGGCAGGCCCTCATGTGTTAACTCCCCCTGCACTTCACCATCATCCAATCACTCAACACCAACATCCAACGATCCTGGACGTTTTTCGGACCCCCGCAAATGAGCCAAGTTAACGACGGGGAGGGGCAAGGGTCCAAAAAGCAGTTTACTGCCCCCCGACATGGCCCCACTAGGTGAGTTCGGACCCCCACCCCCATAAACTTGATACCACCGCACCCCCCGGTGAAAGTGGTTTTTCCTTCCTGCATATCGTGAATTCCTGCCAACGGTAGCCTCCACGTCCTATCACAACCACCACTCCCATCGCACCACCTCACACATGTCCTGTAATTTTCATCAATGATCCCACTCCACTTTTTCCCTAATCCCCAGCTGCCACATCTAAGATCGTTTCAGCCTCCATTAATATCCTAACCGTTTACCCGCACCATTATAGGGAGTTTAATGCTTAAAGAGACTGTTTATCTAATGGTTAAGACCAGTTTCATTGCTGATAAATACAAAATTTCACACTTCGATCATATTTTATTTCTATCTCTTGTTCAATAGAATTCCTCCCCTTTCCGCAACATTCCTACTGCACGTCATTCATTAATCGCCAGTGATCTTCCCCTCTTAATTTCCCAAATTACTAGACGCACTACGATTTCTATTATTACAGTCTTTGATTCTCATCCTACAAATCACCATGGCACCTAAAACTGCCCCTGTGATCAATCCAATGCTTAATCCCCCTATTGATTTAGACCATATCCCACTTGCAGACCGAGATTATAAAATCATGGAAACTTAGTGCGAATTTGACTTGTTTGAACTGCGTTGTTGGTTCCGAGATAACTTCCTTGACTAATCCAACGAGATACATCTCTGGCAATCTAGACTCCCTCTACTTTCTGTTCCTCAATCCTATCATTTCCCTGAGTTTTTCCTGAGATTCCAAGCCTCTTACCTTGCGAGAAAGAGGGCCATGATTTCCCCAAATGGTGAAATTCTCTTCACCATCATAACCAATAGCATTAATCAAATTCTCCAGTTTCCCTACTACGAATCCCTTTCCCCTTTCTCCATTGAAGCTCTTAGAGAAATCTACCAGAAGTTAACCTTTCCCCACAGAGAAGTTATCTTTGAAATTTTCCTCACTGAAGATTCCCAACTCCCTAAGAAAAATCCCCCATATCCCTCTTCTATGTTCCCTCAAAGCACAAGACACATTATTTCTATTTTGTCTTCCATTCTTGGTTACTACTCAGATGAGTGGGTAGATGAACCTATTCTAAGTTTTCAATCCACTCTTTCTTCAGAAGAAGGACCATCAGTCACCTTTGACTATGGTCACTTATTATCAAATATAATTCATGAACAATTAATTCAGTTTTTGACTAAAGAAATGTTCAGGTACTCATCCATTCTTATGCACATGTTTATATTTTTCCAAGAAGATAAGTTTCCATTCGAAGTGCAAAAACTAGATCAGAAAGGACAACCACAGTTAGCTGTTTTATGGACTTCTTTAGTCAGATAACAGTCACAGGAGTATAGCTTTTCAGAGTTTCTAGATCAATTTGTATTTCCAGCAAATTGTGTGTTGAGTGGCTAGCAAGTTCCAAGGATCAGTGAAGAAATTAAAAAGGTTCTGCAACTTAATGAACATGTTAAAATAGGGGATTAGTACCTTTACCAATCATTTATAGAGATTAGAGTGTGTGGTTCCAAGCTTCCATCATACAAACTACCCAAATACTTGCCCATGAGGATATTTACCTTCGAATACATCAGGCAGATAATTCATTCTGAAAATATTCACTTTGTGGTAGCCAAGAAAAATCCTAGTTCAGGATTAAGACACAAGTAGGACCATTCATCTACAACACTAGAGCAACAGGAGAGGAAATAGACCTCCTGCTAAAACAAATGAACTTCCCTCTCAGATTCACTTGGTATTATGACCCCCTTGGAGTAATTTCCAAGTTGAGAGTAGAACATAAAACTACACCATATGTGTAAACATAGAGGCCTAAAGTTGAAAAGTATATGAACCGGCACACTTGGGTGGAAAATATGTTACAGGAGCTCAAGGAGTAGCTACTTTCAAGGACAACTTCAGAGACTCCACTACCCAAAGAGAAATTAGAAAAGAGAGCAAGGGAGGATGATTCCCCAGTCACCGAAGTATCAGCTAAGGAATTTAAAATATATACTAAGAAGATTAAAGCTGGCTCCGGTTCTAAAATAGAATTTCCATCACTGGATGACACACAAGGCACTATTGTGCTCTCAGGTTTGAAGACTTTCAAGCTGGACAATGGAACTACAAAATCTCCATCATCTTCCTCAGTTACAAAGGATATTCCAGCTATTATCCCTCAAACACCTGAAACTTCTACAAAGTAGAAACGATTGGATATTTTTCAGAGATACAAGGAAATCAAGCAAAGGAATGAGGCCATTCATGAGCACATATCGACTCAATTTAGAAAACAATCCTCTTCCATTTAGCACAGAGTCATTTCAGCATATGATGCAGAGAAGGGAAGAATGCATATGGAATTCTTGCAAGCCCAGGTCCCTCAACCAAAGTGAGTAGAAGACTTCAAACAAACCACTTTTTAATTTGAGGCAAAGGATGTCTATCCTTTGGATCAAATAGATATGCATAGATAGGAAGGTGAGATGGTATATTCGACTTTCACACTGACTGCTATCACTCCCTCAAAGCAATAGCTTACTCTAAATAATGTGCAATCTCAACTCAAATTGGAGAAAGTATCCTCATTGGCCAAAGAAACTAGAATCAAATATTTGGAGGAAATAATAGTCAAAGTAGGCCTCGATTTGGAAAATGCAAAAGCTACAAAAGAAATAATCAGAATGATGAATGATGATATTGCAACATTGAAGATGTTAGCAACCGAAGAGCCCCAGGCTAAAGAAATTGGAGAGACAGAGTTACAAAAGGAAGAAATGCTAACGATGCTAGTAGAGCAAGTTGCTCAGATTAAAGAAATGAAAGCAGAAATGGATAAGTTAATAAAGGAAAAGTGGCAGAATTCACAGCTTGTTGTGGTTCCTCTTGATGTAGTTCCTATTGAATCTCTGCTTCAGACAGGAGTATCCACAACAACTTCTACAACGGGAATGTTTTCCTCAACAGTGATTTGCACCTCAGTGGTGGATGACATAATTAAATTGGCTTAATTTATGGAAAATATGACAGTACAGGGAGAAGAGCTCAAGAAACTGAAACAAGAGATAAAATTTTTGCAAGAGAAGAGTACAAGGTATGAAAATTCTTACTTGACAGAAACACATAAAACTCACACCTTGTCCCAAAGATTACAGAAAATGGAAGAAGACTGTGCCATGGGAAAAACATTGGCACATGTGAAGGAAAACATCTAGAAAACAATTAATGAAGACATGGGAGAAATTTGGCCTTCCATCCAAATAATTTTTGAATAGAAGGAACTTTTTGAAAGGTCAACTGAAGCCATTGAGCAGGTTAGAAAGAAGCTAGGAGACAAACCAAATGAAGCTACTGAGCTGATAAAATTTCTAAATTCCAAGAACAGTCAAGAGCTAGAAGAATTAGAGATTGAAGACAAAACTGAGACAATTTTGGAAGTCAAGAAGGTGCTAACTAAAAGGAACCTGATGAGATAGCTAGAGGAGAAAGGGAAAAACATGAACACATGCATACAAAGATTCTTTGCCAAGTTGGAGCCTCTCTACAAGAAGGGACTTCCAAACCTGTTAGTTATAAATGACAAACTCAGTACATGGCCAGATTATAGTGCACAGATTATGAATAAGGCGAGAGACAGCTCGAAAGTTATAACCGGAAGACTCAACATGACAGGAAGGGCATTTCTAGAAGCACTATCATTTGATCTCGACATCCAATATGCAATTGCGAATTTGTTCATCACCCGGACAACATTTTCCATGTACCGAAGTTGATGAAGTGTACATAAAATTAATGAAGATGCATATCTCAAGTGAACGATGCTAGGATAAACTCCTGTGAATTACTAGAGTAAAAGGTAAATTTATCAGCATGTCTCAACATCACAGCGCATCTAGTTTTTCAACACCAGACAACTAAATATTCCTTCATTTCGGTGCCACCACTTTAGACAGTTCAATTTTCCTCATTTCATTGTAATAAGTTAGCTTAATTCAGTCCTATCATTTTGTAGATACATCCTTGTCATCTTGACAGGATATTTTTGTAATTTAGTTATAAATACTTCAATTGTTGAAGTAGTATAGGTTGGTTTTTGTACGAAGAAACACTATTGTATATCTTTTGCTGAAGCATCAGCTGATTTTCCAAAGTAATACAGAAGCTCTTTCACAGGATTCATGTGTCAAATTGGTGGTGAAGTACATCTATCTATTATATGTGTTTATATCTCTCTGTTTATAGCACATGATTGTTTTCTAAAATCTAAATTATTCAATAGATAAATAAAGGGCAGAATTTGTTTAAATCTACACTCTGCACCTAGCTACGAATAATTTTTATCTTTTCTTATGATCTTTGAATATAGAATGCAGGTAACAATTCTCTATATTTTAAAGTGAACCTTTCTATGTTCTTCTTCTCCATTTCACATAATTTAAAGAATCCAGTCGGTTTGGCTACCTTGCCTTGTGAGATCTATCTATAGATACTCTAGTTAATCAGTATTTTATGTATTAGAATCCATAACCCAATGGAAATCTAAGTTATCAACCAACCATTCAAATACAAATCAAACCCCAAACTTCATAACTATCCTAATATTTGATTAAACAAAGCTAAATCTTACAAAGTGAGCCCTCTCTAAAGGGCTAGATCCCAACTTCCAAAGTTGGTTTGTAGTTACCTTGGTGATTTTCTTCTGAAACCTCAGAAAATTACTGAGTGTTAACATTCTGGCGACCATACTGGGGAATTAAAATAATCCTTTATTCCATCATCATAAGATTATTTCCCTAGTTTCTATATCCTTATTTCATGAAATTTAATGATTAACTCATTGGAAATAAAGGATTAGGGGTTATTTTTCTTTTAAAAACAAAAACAAAAAACATGGCTCCAAAGAGAGTTTATACTTGATTCAATCCTGATCCAGACTGACTGGAATTTCTAGACAACCTCAAAAGAATACTCAGAAGGAGAAGTTTAGATGAAAGCCAGGGAAGCAATAGCCCCCTTTCAAGGGTTAATTCTTTGCCTGAGAATCTTGACTCTATTCACGATATTCAGTCTGACCTTCCTTTCGAGCATAGTCTTTTCAGGAGTAAGTCTGAATCTTTTGTTCATCAGACTGTAGTTGGTGAAGCCATTCTTCAACCATATAAACCAATAAGACCATCTGTTGAACGTGATTTGGATCAACAAGCCCTTTAGGAGTTTAACAAACTCCAAGATATTGTTTCAGCCCTTGATTAAGCTATACATCAAGATTAGATATAACAGTTCATTGAGATCTCTGCTCTCACTATTGCTGCAACTACTTCATCCTCTTAATCAGTTCATCCGACATTAGTTGGCACTTCCTCTTATATAACTTCAACTACTCATCTAGTAGTATCTCAAGTAGTCACCCAATTAATTCCCACAAATCCTATATCTGCTTCTCCCTTAAGACCAAATATCATGGCTGCTCGCTATGCACCTCTGGTTCTACCTGCACAATTGCATAATATGCCCCAAGACTACCAGACTAGGATACCCCAGTTTGATGGTACTATTCCTATGACTGCACAACAGCACATTGACAAGATGAATGACTTCTTTGATCTTCATGAAGTAGATGAGAATGATGTAAAACTAAGGCTTTTTTCTTAGAGCTTAGGTGGAGAAGTCAGAAAGTGGTTCAAAGACCTAGCAGTTGGTAGTATAACTAACCTTGCTGCTTTTCACCAATCTTTCCTAACTAGGTGGGAAATCAAAAAGCGTCCCCTGCAGATCCTTAATGATTTTAAAAAACTTAAGCGAGGTTCCAATGAAACTGTAGAGGAGTATTGTAACATATTCAATAGGGTTTATAATGCAATTCCCATTGCCATTAAACCACCCCTGGGATTGGCCCTAATATATTTACCAGAAGGTTTCGATGTTGATATGGCCTATCAACTAAGAGAAAGAGATCCCTCCACCTTAGATGATATGCAAGAAAACACACTTAAAGTAGAGGCTAATTTATTAGCCAAGAAAGCTAAGTTAAAGTCTAAAAAAATAGTAATGATAAAAGAGGAACCTTCATATTCCATTTCTATTGATTATAAATTAGATAGTCTACTAAGAATAGTAGAAAAATGATGGACAATATCAATATAGTTGATAGGAATCCTCAAAGAGAAAATCAATTTGGGCACATAAGAAATCCAAACTACCAAAGAAATAAACCCTTGAATAAACAAAGAGACCAAAAGGGTCCAGACCAGTAGGTAATACCTCCTTTTCAGGAAAATTATACATATGAGGAGGCTGAAGTAGCTGATGATACAGAGAATACTCAAATAAATCTATTAGGAGTAAATGATAATGACTATATTTTTCTTACTGAGGAAGATCAAGACCTTTTCCTGTTATCCCAAAATGAAATAGAACCTGAAGAAACAGAGGATTACAAGAAAGGCTTTGAGAATGCTATTATGGAAGTTCATAAACAATACAACCTCAGGAGTAGAAAAGTACCTGATACTCCTCCAAAGAAACCAACTGAAACACCTGCCAAAAAGAATGTTGAGATCCTTGAAAGAATCCTGATGTTATAATCCCGAAAAAACCTGACACCGCATCCAAAACAATTCAAACAAATGATCCCTCTACCAGCCAACCAAGAGATATACCCCAAAGAGATGTGGCTGATAAACTAGAAGCTGTCAATTCAAATAAAACACAAACATCATTTAATATAGAAAACAAATTGGAAAAACTCAAAATCCTTATTCCTTTGACATAATTGATGAGTAAAACTCCTTATAGATCCCAAGTAATGAAAGCATTGAGCATAGGAGAAGGCACTGATATAATTAATGTATCATATGATCAACCCAAATTACTATTTGGCCCTGAAGTTGATGGCAAACTTCAAGAGGGATATGTTCCTCCCTTTTATGTTAGTCTAACTATTCATGACAAAATATTACACAATGCTATTCTTGACTCAGGGGATTCACTCAACCTTATGCCGAAAGTAATTATGGAGAAATTGGGGTTAGATATTACCATAAGGTATAAATACCTGTATTCATTTGATTCTAGTCAAGTTAAGTGCCTTGGACTTATAAAATATTTGTGTGTAAATTTAGTCCAAATCCTTGCCAAAAGTGTACTTATGGATATAGTTGTTGTTGATATTCCACCCAAATATGGAATGTTGCTTTCCTATTCATGGGGAGCCAAACTCCAATGAAATTTACAGATGGATATGTCTTATGCAACAATCCATGTCTTTGGTCAGAACATAAGACTCTATATAGAGAAACTAATGAAATTCATGGTCACCACTCAAGATAGGCCTAAAAGTTATCCTATATATTCTGTTCATTCTGATTTGGACTCTTTTATTTTTTACAATGATGTAAGCACACAGGAACAAATTCAAAGCCATAGTACTGATTTTTGTCTCAATGCTGATGGTCAAACCTTAATCATTGACCAGGATAATTCAGAGGAAGTTTTGTGGAATTTGGGTTTTGATGGATCAGTGAGTAAAGAAGGAGTTGGTGTCGACGTGTGGGGTTCTAATTCATATACTCATCACTCAAAAGGTCACTCTTATAAATTAAATTTTCAATGTTCCAATAATGTTGAAAAGTACAAAGCCTTTCTCTTAAGATTACAAGTCTTGAAGAAACTTGGTGCAAAACAAATTGCCATTCATGGAGATTCTCAGCCAATACTGTACCATAGCCAAAACGCTTCGGATCTCTGTAACATTTGTGGGCTCAGGCCACTTCATAATCACATCTACTTTAGAGGGATATATTTTCAATTACCCATTACCGACTATGTGACCTAAATAAACTAGAGAGGTCTTCCCAAACTCACACTTTGATAGTTTCACATACAATTTTTAATTTTTTAGAACATCAAGCACTTTCTTCACATGAAATACATGTTCATCCCATGTCATCCTTTAAACAAGAATATCGTCCAAATATACAAGCACAAAATTATCAAAAAAATGCCTAAAAAGATCATTCATTATCCTCATAAATGTGGTCAAAGCATTGCACAGTCCAAATGGAATCACCATCCATTCAAACAACCCCTGCTTGGTTTACAATGTAGTCTTGCAAATGTCTTATTCTGCAACTCTAACTTGGCGATATCCACTACACAAATCTAGTTTTTTAAAATAGACAACATTTTTCAACTGATCTAATAATTCATCAATGCGAGGGAGAGGGTATTGATTCTTCAATGTAATTTTTTTTAGTGCCATGTAGTCTACGCACATTCCCCATGTGTCATCTTTCTTTGGCACCAACATCATCGGTGAGCCGCACTGAGAAGAACTCAATCTGATGACCTCTTGATTTAGCAAATCCTGCACCTATTTCTTGATCTCTTCCATCTTGATAGAAGCCATCCTATACATGCCAATACTCGGTAAAGGATAATCCTGTTGTAAATGAATCTCATGTTGGATTTCCTATTTTTGGGGAAATCCTCTCGGTTTCTAAAACAATCCATAATAGTCATAAATAATTTCTAACAATTCTTTCTTATGATCAGGATCACAACCTTTGAAAGCATCAACCATCCCAACCTATTTCACTCTCACCACCATGAGCATGCACCCTTTCCTAGAATTAACCAGTCATTTAATCTATCCTACACTTCAAGGCTAGCACCGACTTTTGTATGATGAAATCTCACTATATATTCTACCCCATCCTTCATGAGGTGGTATTTATTTTCATGTTGAAAGAAGACTACCTTTCTGTCATATAGATATGAACTTCCCAAGATGATTCCACAGATATCCAAAAGTACAACATCTAACTCTACCTCATAAACTAATTTGGAAGCAATAACAAATCTGGCCCTACAGTGCTTGGTTACTTGTAACTTTTCGTTATCTCTTACCCAAACAAATAGGTATGGACTGGGATGAGGCTTAGTTTCGAGTCCTAACTTTAAACTAACAACTCTAGGATTAAGTTTACTTGGGAACCTAAATTGAACAGAGTTTCCACCTTTGTGTGTTTATAATAACCCTAATGTGAACTAATTCAATTCTCTTTCATTCATTACTTACAGGCTCATTCAAAGAACTAGTACTTGCAATTGAATCAAAATTATTATTAATAGAAAGAGTACCTATTTCGCCCACATTTGCGAAAAATGTCTTGTCACCGGAGTTTGATTGAAGGTCATGTTGTGTTGTTTCCACTGTATTTTGCTTCCCCTTTCCATTGAATCTCTTTGGTATCAACTCCAGATGTAGCTTCCAACAGTGGTCCTCATCATGACCTTCTCTCTTCCAATGCATGCAAGATGGTGTTTCTCCGTTCTCTTTCTTGGTTGCGATGGTCTTCTTATCCTTCCCCCTGGCTTTCTTCTGGAATTTACCATGTTGAGGCTTGAACGATGTTTTCTTGGCTTGATCATCTCTGTCATTCTTTCCTCGGCTTTCAAGATAAATGGAATTTACGATGGCCACATCAATCATAGTAGGCTTGAACAATAACAATGAGTGTCTTATGTAACTATGTAACACACCAACATACTTAGTTATAGTCTTGGGCAAATCTAATGACATGCCTAAATTCAATGCTTGTTTCTAAAATTGTTTAGTGAAGCTTCGAAAATTTTGGCCTTTACTTGGCATTAGATATTTCCATTCCATTAGTGCCTTTTTTAATAACCCAAAGGGTAAAATTGGTCTTTCAATGCAGGAATAAAATGGGACCGAGAGGAAAGAAGGTTAAATGACTTTTTGTTGCCCTTCTACAACTTTCTCTCCCACCAAACGAGAGCAGTGCCACTCAGCTGAAGTGATGCTAACTAGACCTTTGCCTCCTCTTCTTCGATCTGCTAAATCAACCATTAAACCTCTATATGTCATATCCAATTGTTAAGTTTTTCTGCACTACACTCTCCATTATACATGGGCAAGTCAAACTTTAATCTAGCTTCAAGAATGGTTTCTTAGATGTAGGTTTGGAATCTCGATTATAGTGATGAGAAATATCACTTGAAGAAGGAGAGGGTGGAGGATCTTCTCCACCACCTTCATGATTTACCGATCTATTGCCATCGAAATCTTTCTTCGCGTGCCTAATTTCCTTCTCATACCCTGAAAACAACTTGTCCACATTCTCTACCATATTGTAGAATAGCTTGCAATAATTATGTTCCTCTTCCCAACAAGCTTCTTCATCAACCATGTTTCTTATTTGTTGTGCACGTCCTGCTTTGGGATCAAAGTACTTAAGCTTTCCTTCACCTTTTTGTAGCTTGTTCCAAGTTAGCATATACTCATGAAATTCGCATCGACAAATACCTTCTCTAATACGAAACTTGATCCAAGATATTTTACTTATAGATGCGTCATAATTACATGTAACAAAGCTTATTAACCATGGAACTTAAAAGCACATAAAATAATGAGGAAATAACAAGATGGGCATGAAATCATGACACAAATATTTGATTACAAAGTTCATCCAATTTGGACTACATCTCTGAGCCCTACTCAATAGTGGGGAGGCCTTCATTCATTAAGTGGCATAAAAAGAGATAAAAGTACAAGCAACATTCACTTACAATCCTTATACCTCCAAGTTGGAGGATGGATGAAGAATGAAGAGCTCAACTTCAGAAACATATAGTACAACTGAAATCATGGCAAAAGAAAGTGTAGAATCGCCTATTCGAACACCCAATTCAAAGAAATGAACCTTTTGCGTCCTCTTAGAACCTCCCTGCTACTCAAGGCAAGGTTCTGGCTTGCTTCCAGGTTGGGTTACTATTGTACACAATAGTTTCTGAACTTCTATGCAAATCTCCCCCTTTTATTGTGTAGATAATCCATTATATATGATGGTGGCTAACTCCTCAACCCTGGCAGTTTCAACAAATGTCAAGTATAGCAGGTAGGTGGTTTCCATACCAAGAATCTTGGACCTAGAATAGTCTGTGGGTAATAACCTATTTAAACATAGAAAAAACTTCATAACCTCTTAACCGCATATTACATTAACCTGGCAACTTTAACATAGATAGTGAACGTTTAAATCGGTGGACATACTCGTTCCTTTACATTAAGCGATGCGAAAAAGCAGATAAAACGATGAGAAATTTGTGATAATAGGAGGACCCGACGACAATTATCAACTGCAATACATAATATATATCGGATCCGATAGAATCATCGCAAATCGCAATCGATGGAGCCAGGGGTGTCTTATGGTTTATGAACACGACGTGTGCGATATGCGATTGCGATATCCAAATCGAAACCCTGATTACCAGCAGTTAATTCTATAACTTCCCTTTGTGATGTGTGATTGCAATCATCACATCGCACTTCGGCTTTGCTCTGGGGCTGATTATTTACCACTAACCTGGCTCTGATCTGTGATTGCGATATTGCAAATCGCAACCCAGTAGTGTTGGGGCCGATTTCCTTAACCGCGGACCTCTTCCTTTTGTGATTTGCGAAATGCAGGGCCAATGGCAGCCTGCCACTTGGTGCTTTCCCATTCACTAAGAGCTCTGCCACATCATCTTCTCCTATGACCTGTCTAAGTCAAACCTAAACTTTGACTTTCTCTAAGTTCTTCACATGAGCTCAGATTTGAGTGTCGTTTGCATCGTTAGAATAAGGATGATGAGCACTTCAATCCGATGCTAATTTTATCTAGATTCTACCACTTTGAATTTTGAGCCTTTTTACCATGCCACTGGTAATTTTTAAAGATCCACCTAGATCAAAGAGCTTGGAAGCCAAGCCTTTATTGTTGATCACTGGTTGTCATTGATGTCAACCCAAGCAGCACCAAGGGCTACCCTAATCTTGCATGGGAATTTTGACTTGACAACTTACTCTATTATGAGTCAAGGATCTTCCAGATGTATTCTACCCGTTGAGATGTTTCCATTGATATATGGCACACCAAGTAATTCTTCATGGTTTGAGAGATATTTATGTTTGAAGTTAGTAACCCCGGTTAGTGGGCTAAAACCATATGGAGTGTGGCATGGCACTCATAATTGGTTGTGGTCATTGAATATTCAATAATTAATAATAAAAAAATTCTCCTAAAATCCCTCCAATTTTCACTTGTTGAGGACCCTCTCAACTCAAGACATTCATAAAAATAATGACCCTCATATCCTCCTCTAGTGGGGATTTTGTGTCTTCAAACATGTCATCGTGGAATTGTTGCTATAACTTTGTTTGTGTGAAGCTTTAGAAGATGAAATTAAAACCCATTTGAACCGAAATATTGATGAACCTCATGACCAAATTTAAAATCTTGGTTCGCTATATTTTCGAATATATGATTTGATGAATTTAGGGTTTTATTAGACTCCCGAATTCCATGTAAAACAGGTGACGTTGGGAAAATTGCCATAACTTTCTCTCTGAGAATTGGATTCAAATTTCATAAGTAGTAACAGAAAGCAAATGGAATTTAGTTTGTTGAGTAGCATTTTGAGGACCTAAGGTCGCAACAGTGACATGTGTCACTTTGTACAAGTTCGCTCTACGTAACTAGTCTATAATCAGGACATCATGGGAAATTGGGCATAACTCTTTCTTGAAGATCCAAAGGACAAAATTTCAAACCCTGGAGATCCGAAATTACACAGATACAATAGATTCAATATCGAGCTCCTAAAGGGAAAGAAAAAACATGCATTCAAGGTTCACTATAGTAAGGACCACACATCAACAGTCAAGGGTAAGTATCCTACAACAAGGTATGTATGATTAATGTTTACATTTGAATTTTTAGTATCATCTCTAACATATGTTTTTGCATGACAACGTAAGTATATACAATGTCTCGGTTATATCTCTATGTCTCTATATGTCACAATTAGTTTTTCAGATGTCCTATTCTCGATACTACACATTTTATGCTACATATTCTTGATGCTACACCAATTTTCTAAATCTATATGATGTTGTAAGTTCATGTTACTTGTATTGTTATAGTTGATGGAATGGTCTATGTTGTTGTACCTAGAACTTGGGTCCATCACAAGTCTAGGGTCTGTCATCAGTTTTTATTGTATATCCTTAGGTCAATTTTGGATATAGTCTTGCATAGAGTCCAGGCCTATATCAAGGGTGGGAGTCTTTGTCTATACAAAAGGACAAAATTTTAGACCCTGGAGATCTGAAATTACATAGATACAATAGATTCAATATAGAGCTCCTAAAAGGCAAGAAAAAACATGCATTCGAGGATCACTGCAGTAAGGACCACACATCAACAGTCAAGGGTAAGCATCCTACAACAAGATATGTATGATTAATGTTTACATTTGAATTTTGAGTATCATATCTAACATATGTTTTTTGCATGACAACGTAAGTATATATAGTGTCTCGGTTATATCTTTACGTCTCTATATGTCACAATTAGTTTTTCGGATGTCCTATTATTGATACTACACATTTTATGCTACATATTCTTAATGCTACACCAATTTTCTAAATCTATATGATGTTGTAAGTTCATGTTACTTGTATTGTCATAGTTGATGGAATGGTCTCTATCATTGTACTTAGAACTTGAGTCCATCACAAGTCTAGGGTTTGTCATCAGTGTTTATTGTATATATCTTTAGGTCAATTTTGGATATAGTTTTACATAGAGTCCAGGCCTATATCAAGAGTGGGAGTCTTTGTTTGCTGCTACAACAAGTCAACAACAAAAGTGACAAGCACACTTCAGGTACACATTGTAATTTTAATTTTTGTTTATTCATTATTATGCACTTACCTATGTTTTGTAGTCAAAGGTAAGTTCAAGGGTATTTTGTTTTGTTTTGGGATTAGTTTTGCCAGGAAAATTTTGCATGCAAGTAGAAGAAGATTTAAGTACAACTTCAAGCAAGAATTCAAGATTAGAAGTATCAAATCAAAGGAAGCATTGTAGTGGGACATCCTTTGAAGACATGAAAACCACCCGTATATTGTTAAGAAGTATCAAGGCAAAGAGTCATCATTGTAAAGTTGTAAAAGAGTCATTTGTAAAAGTCATCATTGTAAAATTGTAAAAGAGTAATTTGTAAAAGTGTCATCATTGTAAATATTGTAAAAGAGTCATTTGTGAAAGATTCATTCTGCCTAGAGTCGAAGAGGCAGTGCTGGGAGGTATACGAGTCACTGTTGGGATGTTGTCATAGTTGGGTTGCAGGTCATAAAGTGATTGGGTATTTGGTAAAGTACACAAAAATCATTGTACATCTTATTGTATTGTGGATTGTTGTCCCTGTTTTGGGAATCCATAGCCTTGTCTTATTTTAGTCATTATAGGGTGGCAGAGAGGTGCTAGGTAGGTGTATGAAGTCGCCTACAGGTTTGGGCCTATGAACACTTCAGGGTGGTAGGGTGGTGCTAGGGTGAGTTGTGGCTCGCTAAGGTGTTGGGGCATCCATTTAGTTGATTACTAAAGAAACCAGGGCACTGGGGCATCCTTCCAGTGGGAGCTGGAGAAGAATGATTTTCTAGGATTCTAGGAAGTTGTTGCTTTCATTTCAGTTGGGGCTGAAGATTAAAGAATTTATTAGAAAAGTGTTCAGTGGTTTTTGACCCAAGGGGGTTTTCCAACTAAAATTATTGTGTCTAATATGTTCTTTTATTTACTGTTATTACTGCATAAACATGAATAATAATTGAATATTAGCTAATGCTCTGAAAATATTTAAAAGTGCTAATTGCTAAGGAACACTTATTCACCCCATCTCTCAGTATTTTCAACATTTATATTGTATGGGACTCTTACACGAAACGGTGTGAGGTCTAATTTGGATTTCATATTGGGGAGATCCCCTGAATGTTGGTGGGTCTAACACCATCAACATTTTTGGTTCTATAAGGAGGGTCGTCAAACGTTTATGGCTCATAACCCCACCAACCCCGATCTTACTTCCTCTAGTCAAGGTAGTAACATTCCTAGCAACTATCCTATGCACATTCCTGAAGTTGGTAATTCTTCTGAGCTTGAAGCTACACAACCTTATGAAGACTCTTACGATTAGATCTGGGCCACCTGCCCCATCACCCAATTCTTTTTTAGAGTTATTGGATTGATGTCTAGAATAGAAACTCTTCCATATTTTCTGAAGAAGAACCAAACCACCCCCACTAGGATAGTGGTGTCAAAAGTTGAAGAGTTGTTTCCTACCACCCTTGAATAGTTAGCAGACTCTAAAGAAAATGTAGAAAAACTAGAAAAAACACCAACCTTCAACGATGGTGATGGTGATAATGTAGTGCTCTTAGACGATGCTTTCCATGAGTTGGGGGGAGAAGAATAAGAAAAAGAAGAAAGCTAGTCAAATTATGAAGAAGAAGGCAAATAAAAAAATGAAGAAATGGTAGAAAAATATTTGGATTGGATGTCTCGGGGCCAACTTGCATTACCAGGTGTGTTACACAATATTCCAAGGCATCCAACAAATCTCTTAACAAAGTAAAACCCTGATAAAATAGTAAAGGCAAGGATCATTTAGACAACTTCTACCTACATATGAAAACACTTGAGGTATGCTATGATGATGTTGCATGTAGAATTTTTCTGTGTACCTTAGATGGCAGAGAAATTGTATGGTATCATAGTCTTCCTCTGAATTCCATCTAGAACTGAAGGGGGTTTAAGAAAATTTTCCTTAAGAAATTTGTTGATGATAAGACCCCTGCCATGTTGTTGAAAGAACTCAGAAATTTCAAGATGGAGCACAAGGAAAAAGTGAAAGATTTCAATCAAAGGTTTAACCATATTCTCAATAAGTTCCCAACAAACCCTAAACATCATGACTCTATCACCATCGATTATTACACTTCTTCCCTACCAAATAGCATTCTGTAGTTTGTAAAGAGAACCGTGAAACAAACTTTAACATAAACTTATGAAGAGGAAATTGCAATTGAGCTGTACATGCACATAGATCACGCACAGAGTTGTACATGCACTTAGAGAGCGCACCTCGAATGAGCATGCATCAGCTGCACAATTTGAGGAATGGGTGATTGTGTCATATGTACGAAGACATCCAACCGCCTTGGATGATGCTATAGAGGCTTATCCCAAAGCCAGAAGCTCGAGTGTTAAGTTCTTGATAGCAAAAAACGAGCGCATGACTAAGGAGTTGTAATCAACCAAGTAGAGAGAGGAGCAATCAACATGATTTGCCAGAGCAGAGATGAATGACATACTTGCTAAAGTATCGACTCTTGAAACAATCATGCAGAAACTATATGACAGGTTCATCACCGTGCACAAGGAAGTTGTCGACCTACATGGTCATCAACAGCACTGCACCAAGATAGTGTGAACGCTCACCGATATACATACCTCAATTGATCATGTATAGACATGGAAAATGAGGTACAGGGGAGCCTCAATTCACTTGCACAATATGATGAACCCACAGGTAGAGTTGGACAAAGCACAGATCCAGAGTTTGATCCAGAATTATGAGGAACTCCCACCACTCATTACCAGTGTGGAGGCTTTGTATGGATGGTTTTACAGGAGTTTGGATGTTGTAGTGAGAATGTATGGCACCCCGTCGATTGGTACACTCACCGAGGCCCAAGAGAAGAACCAAGTCAGACTGGAGCTCAATGCGTACTTTGATCAGCTGATTCTCATGGCCACTAGCACATATTTGGATGTCAGCACATATAACATGTAGTCATACATCATTGGTCTGACCTTGCTCATGTCTAAGTTGTGCATGTTATAGGACGACTTGGACATAGGTTCCAAATTAGTATACCTGAAATCAATGGAGGCAAGAGTTCGTTTCCATATAGACATCATCAAAGAGTATGTGGACACCATTGTGCACTACCAAGCATGGCATTAGTTCGTCGTTGAGGATCACGGAGAGGAGGTTGATGAGCTGGTATTTCGACAGCCGTTTGAGTCTTAGTGTTGTCTTGTCTGGCTGACTCAAGCCAATTTCGTCCCACATGGGTATATGTGGAAAATGTATCATTTTTGTAAAGATTATGTAAATTGAAATTCCAAGTGTCATTAGTGGAATACAAACAGTCATATGTAATCTAAAGAGTTATGTAACGAAGATGAAGAGTCATGAGGGTAGTCCAAGAGTCACAAAGGGGAATGTCAAGGGTCACCCCACTCTTTGTTATAAATAGAACCTCATAACTCATAGAACATGCTTTTGGGAGCTAAACTTTTGCTAGGCATTACTTAGAGAGGGCTTGGAGAGTATTATGATGAGCCTTGACTTCTCCATAATGCAGAGAAGGTATGTCTCTTTGGAGGATCAAGTGGTGTTGACTGTAACATTCCACTATTGGGACTAGTGGTTGTCATGGTTGTATGTATGGATGGAACTTTCACTTTATATAATATAATAGAGTCAACATGTTTCATGCATTTGTTTTTATTGTAGTTTGACTATTCTGGTTACTTTAGTAATGTATATCATTTTACTTACGCATTGATGTATGGACTATTCTGTATGTGATTATATGAATCTTATTGAAGCATGTTGTTAGTATAACTAATCACTTTAGATTGTCGACTATTCGGCTTTCCCATTTGTGATGCCATTCATCTCATGTGTTCCTTTTAGGTTGCGTACTATTACAGGCTTCTAAGGCACACACTTATTTTCCTTACAAGGATATCTTGCTTACCTTTGCGCGCTATTGTAGTCAAGGCATAGCTTTACTACCCACTGTTGGGACTCCTACTCCAAACGGTTTATGGTCTAGTTGGGACTTCTCACCAGGGAGATCCCCTTACATGTTGACGGGTTCAGTACTGTCAACATGTATGGCGCTAGAAGGAGGGCCAGATGACAAGCTGAGTCGCCAAAGTCTATTTTGAATCTTCACACATCTATTGTTTCTTAGTTTACACTTTGTCCTCTGAGATGTATATCTTATGGAGATGACTTTGAAATCTTAGAGGAGTTTTGGAATCTCTTGTCACAGAACACATATTGAGGTGAAGGCAGAATGACTTGGTAGAGGCATAGTCTTTCCCTTGCCAATATATGTGACAACCTCAAAATTTGTGAGGATTATGTGATCTGCACGATGTTCACATTCACACTTCATGGGCACCCATTGCAATGGCTTGTCACATTGCCTAAAAAATATATTCACTCATTTCGTCACCTTGTTATAGGTTTATTTGATTCTTTCCATAAGTTTGACCGTCAATTACTTATTAAAAAAATTATCGAATTACGGAAATCCCCTCATGAATCCTTGGTTCAATTCTGGGATCGCTTTCGTAATCTCACATTTCAGTTCCTAGAAGATGAATTTGATTTGAAATTTCTCAATAAAATATTTCAATATCTTCTTCACGTTTATGAAAATGGACAAGTGTTAGAATCATTTGAGTCAACCCCAGCTTACCTCAGTGTTAGAGCCTATAAATCCAAGGTGGACACGGTTGTTGTCACAAGTGACTACCCGTCCTCATCTCATCAAACATCTCTGGCCCCACAGTCTGAGGCAGAACAACTATTGAACTGTCACATCCTCCCACCCCACATTCTCTTGATCTTTGCACAAATTTGGCTAGCAAGACTATTGGTTGTCACATGGAATTGTTTCCTCAACCTCCATTCCCACATTCTGTCGATCCTCTGGATTGTACCTTTTTGTGTTCTCCTGTTCCGAACTCCACACTTGTTGTTCATGAGGATTAAGTTGTTGACGGAATTGGTGTGGAGAAACGAACATGCACAATCATTTATGATGAGTATGTGTGGGAATATAAAGAAGAACTCGTGGTGAAAGATGACCTCCTTCTATCCACACCTCATCCACTTTTCCCTGAAATTTTTGGTGATTATTCTATCATTGATCTTCTGTGTGAGAATACATTCCTGGGTGCATCTAATTCCAATCATTCATAGAATACATTGGATGTTAGTCTGTCATTGCATAGCAGAGAGAACACATCTGTGTTGGCAAATCCACTCAATATTTCATTTGTCATCTTCGGAAAAGAAGAGGGTGAAAATTCCTAGTTCTCATGAACCCCTTTGTACAATCCATTAGATCATGAGGATGTTGATGAACATATCGAATTTTCTAATCGTGGTTGTTGTGATCTCTTTTATCCTTCATCGATCACGATGTCGCTTCATTCACTTTCAATCTTTCTAAGCCACCTGTCTACGATGATCTACATGTTGATGAAGTATAAGCCCCACAAGTTGTCGAGGCACTTCAGCCCAAGCTAATGGTTATGTCAGGTCCTCGCTGTCTTGAAGTCAATTCCACTCCAGATCAGAAATCTATTGAAACACCCAAGGCTCCTCATCACTCTCCTATTTACATTGAAGATCAATCTAGTTCATAGAATTCACATCCTCCACCTGAATCACATGATCCCATCACTCATGCATTGGAGGAATCATACACAATGAGCACTCTTTCTAAACGTAAGTTAGCTTTCTTTCTCATGCTTTCTTGTTTGTCATGATCAAAGGATTGTGCATGTTTGTGCTTTGTGAACAGTGTGATGCATGACCATGATATGCCCATAGACTGCTTGTCTTGCGCATTTATTATTTTCTTTTCTGAGGATATTTTTAAACTTGGAGCATGTTGGTATTCATTGTTATATCTTTCTTGTTTACTGGTTCACACATTTATCATTCTTGTAGACCACGACTTCACCAACATGGGTTAACAATGCACTAATGGCTGCATTGGAAATATCACTTCACTTGAGCCGGCCCATGCACTATTTAGTTTAGGAGTAGGAGTAGTGTTTTCTTTCTTGTTTTTCTTTATTTTCATGCTTTGTTTGTTTACTTTGTTCATGTTGTGTGCTTGCTTTTCTTTCTTTCTTTCTTTCATTTACTTCTTTCCTTTGCCTTTTGTTTGTTTGCTTGTTTTTCACCCATTGGTTAGGTTCGCATGAAACCGTGTGTGTCTCTCAAGACAAGCAAGGTAAAGTACAAGAGGACTTGTACAACTATCAACACTTGGTTATCTATTGTCCTCTCTCTTTACGAAATAATTTGTTGTCTCCAGTCGATGATACCGTGATGGAAATTATGTTATGCTCAGAGTGACTCTTGGTGAAAACACAATGCTTGCACTAGTACCACCTACTCTAATAAGTTCTTTTAGGTTAACCCTTGTCATCTCAGTCAAGTAGAGTAAGGTGAGGGGGAAAACCTTAACAAGTATTATCATAGGTATATATAAAATAATTCACTCAAGGAACGACCTCTTCTACTCTCAATAAGTCTGGATCCCTCTTCCGCCTCTAAAATAAATAAGCGCCTGTGCAAAGTTCTTTGAAAAAGGAAAAAAAAAATGAAAAGTGAGAAAACGAATAAGGCATAAGAAGAGAAAGGCTTCTAGCACAGAGAGGTGATGCAAGTAACTCCACCGGGGTACTGACCAAGCTTTCTGGTAGTGGAGCGATGCTTGTGTCCCTGCATGACTCTGTCGAGGTACTATCTAGGTCTGCTGGCAGCGGAGAAACACCAGAGATGAAACAAAGACTCTGACATATTTATTACTTGTGCACTAATATACCCCTCATCCCTAATCGAAACAACTAAATTAACTTTGCATGGCTTGGAATGTGTGTTGATTAATCAAGAGAATGGTAAGGGACTATATCTTTAACTCAAGCTTAGTGTTGAAGCCATTATGATCAAAGAATCGAACAATACTTCCAGAGGAGTTAAACTTGATTTTCACAAACAAGGTCCATATAGAGAACTAGAGTTCTACCAATGTGTTGCCAATGTTGTAGTGGCTACAACTACCCTCCAAAATTTTTCCTTCGCTTCGTTTTGGAGCCTCCCTCCTTGAAATCATCGCAACTATCCTACACTAATCAGGTACTTGTTTTTATTTGATTTCATCTATCATTTAACAACTTGTGTTCACTCACTCGTCCTGTCAGTCAACCAAAATCACACCTAGCACTTTGTTCACATCCGGTTGATCATTTGTCAGGAAAAACTGTGCATACCTGGAGGAAAGCTTGTCTTCCCCTTAGGAATTATGCAGAGCAGCCTAGTAGCTGCCCTGCACTCAACAATTGCATAGAGCATGCCAGCCAACCTTGCTCTAGAAATTGCGTAGAGCACACCAACCAACACTGCTCTCCAGAAATGCATAGTTGCATTCAACTGAAAATGCTCTATAGAAATGTGTAGAGTAGGCCAGGCTAGTTGCACTTCCCTCTAGAAATGCACAGAATTAGCCCAGCTGCACTGCTCTCAAAAAACGCACAGAGGAGCTCATGTAGTTGCATTATTCTCTGGAACTGTGTAGAATTGGCCACATGCACTTCTCTCCAAAAATGTGCACAGTAGCCCAACATCACTTCTTTGGAAAATTGCGCAGAGCTACTCAGCCAGCCAGGGCCACACAACCTAGAAACAACACATAAGTTTTCCCTCAGTTGTTGTTCGTCGCATGTGCCAGTAGGTTGCATGGTTCCCTCCAGCATTGCACAATCCTTCTTTTCTTGTTAGATAACTTTTTACAAAAAAGTGAAAAAGCGTCCCTAGATTTTAGAGATCTATTTTTAGCAGTAAGAGTTACATGCAAAATTATTTCTAGAAACTCCCTGCGAGGTGTTGCTTTTTCCTAGATTTGGGATATACACATCATAAACCCTAATTTCACGAAATATACTTAAATTATGCCTTAGATCTCATTCTTCACATTTGATCTTAGAGCTATGGCATTCCCAAGGCATCTAGGAACCTTCAGCATCATCAGCACAACTTTTCTGGGTAAGTCTTGCTTTTCATTCCTTTTGTCGCTTTTTAGTTTCTAGCTTGTATAAGTGTTCTTTCCTTGATTGTATTGAATGACCACTGGAATTCAATGTATTTTAGCTTGTAGAAGTGTTGTTTCAAGTTTTGCATTACCTTTCCTTAGTGTCGCATGTATAACACTACTTTTGCACTCACAATTTTCATTTCGGCGACACCCTCCATAAGCTTGGTTTTTCCATTTGATTGATTTATGCACTTGCTTGAATTGCATGCATGTCTATTTCACTTAGATCTGGACCAGCTTCACACACGCACTTAGTCCTTCATGTTTTCAGGTTTTCATTGGGCAGATTTGGGCTGGCTTGGCCTGGATCTTGTCTCTCCCAATATGCTATGCACATTCCTAGCAGTCAAGGATTTACCTTGCCACCGGGAATTACACAGAGGCTACCCACATTGTCTCCCACCTATGATCTACACAATGCTAGGAGGTAGTGCCTTGCCCTGCCCACTGGAATTGTGCAATGTATAGTTTCAGCTGGCAACCAAACCTGACAATTCTACGCATTGCGCAGTTTCAGTCAGTAGTCATCCTCACTAGATTGGGCATTGAGAAATTCTAGCCAGTAGTCAACCTCATCGACAGCTGGGACTACACAATGCACAGCTCCAGCTGACAGTCTCCCAGTGTCCCAAAGTCAAGGTTGTGCAATTTTGCCGAGCAGTCACTAGTTTTTTGCCTAAATGTTTCTCGAGTTGTTTGAGGTTTCTAGCTGACATTGTCTCGCCATGAGTGTCTTCTCTATCTCTAGGTACCACAAATTTTTGAGTAGCTTCTTAGTAGTACAGGTATCATGTTCTCCAAGAGATCTGGATCAAAAGACAATTGAAAGAAGTATTGGGGATGTGGTTGAACATGGGTATCTGATCTTGTCCATGTACACAGAGAGACGCATGTTCATTGAGAAAGAAATCAAGATCACATGGCAAGACATCAACACTATTTTCTCAGGTAGCTTTGAGGAGAATCTAGAGGATCAATAGGGCTATGTGAACATCCATAAGTCATGATTGTAGAAGGTTACATGCATGTTTCCTGTGCTCCCATGCACATATGTGATCCACTGGATTGTCTCACACACTGATCTTGAGATAATGATATTGAGTAGTGTTAGTGGAATAAGGCTTGCTTCCTTTAGGATGGAATATTATCAGGAAATGTATCATTTTCCACTACCAGTAAGCAGGATGGATGCACCATTCTACACTCCGAACAGCAACACGAATACAAGAGACATATTGAAGCATTGGGTAAGGGATCCAACAAAGTTTAGGATGGCACACAACTAGATATATAGGACGAAGACACTCAAGAAGGAATACCAGTTCTTGGTCACCTTTGCATGTGGCTTGTATGGCCAAGGTTGTACATAGACCTTCCCATAAAGTTGGGCTTCTATGTTGGACCAGCCGGCAAGTGAAGTAAAATTGTTCAACTAGTCTCACATGTTAGCTCTCCAGTTGAAATTACATGTATCCAATGCCCGGATACTGCCCAAGGAGCAACAAGAAATATTCTTCATGTCTTCCTACCTGCTCGATACAATTTGTGCCCGTCAACAATTTCTTGGCATGGGTTGGGCATGGACACCTTCAAAGAGTGTTGTGAACGTATATTGCAAGTTACTCTTGAACTACAGTTATCGAGGAGTCATGGCGAGAGTATCTGACCATTTCATCGCCCCATTGTACACAATGATCATTAAACAAGATCCACCCTGCATGTCCCAGGAAGCAATGGAGGTGTTACTGAACATTGTAGATTGGTACGCCTCACCCAAGGGCACCTTCATTAGGATTTATAGTGTGGAGAAAGCTCGTCATGTGTTGCCAAGGTTTTCCATGGACAAGTTGGTCATGTAGGAGGTCGCATACCACATCTCGACAGGGCTATCAGTTGGATTTCATAGGAAGAAGAAGGCACCATGGCCTACTCTTCTTGTGTGAATTGGCTTGTACGCAATCGGGAGTTTGAAAGAAGTAGATACTGAGGTGGTAGACTTCAGGAAGTTTAAGTTCGACACTAAGAGTTTCAACCCATACAATCCACATGGTTTATGTAGGGACCACTGTGTGAGAGTGTACTATTATTGGATCCACAGGGCATGGAATTGGCTAGAGGAATGCCCATGGAGATAATGTAATAACTCCTCTAGGCTTAATGAACTGATCAACATTGCAGTAGAGTGGCTAGCAGTGCTTAAGGAAGCAGCACCATAGGGGGCAGCAACAAAAACAACAACCAGAAGCAAACCTATGTAAGACAAAGGCTAAAGGAATATTTTTGAAAGCACTGAGACAGAGCAAAGCTACAAGTTTAAGGAAGTCCCACTTGTGGAAAACTTAACTTTGGATATAGATGCAAATAAGTGATAGCACGGCATGAGGATAGTGCAAAGAAAGAGAGAGAAGCAAAGACTGGAAGATGTTGAGATGATGTTGCAGGAAGTCCAGCAGAAGCTCAAAGAAGAACAAGAGTTGTGTAGAAGAGAAAAGGAAGTGCAACATGAACAGGAACAAGAATAGGAACAAGAGGAAGTACAAGGCACATAGATAGTGTAAATTGTGTCGATACAAGCTGAAGACTCTGAAGCAGTAGTAGATGAGGAATAGGGTGAGCAGACGTAGGAATAGGAACTTGCTCCATAGGATGAAACAATAATAGAACAAATGGACATGGATATGGAGCAGCCGGAACAGGATCAAGATACTGACCTCATGCTAAGAGAAACCAAGGTCACTCCATAGGCCTTACCAACTCCAACAACAAAGCAAGTCTCGAGTGAACAAGGGGATACCATTCTCCTTTAGGACCATCCGAGAATAGAGGTGTACAACATAGCCTTTGATGAGTCACAACACAGAGTTGTACAAGCATGTAGAGCACGCACCCCGGATGAGCATGCATCACCTTCGCACTTTGCAGAATGGGTGATTGTGTCAAATTTATGAAGACATCCAACCACCTTCGATGATGCTACAAAGACTTATGTTGTAATCACGAGCTGGAGTGTTAAGTTCTTGATAGCATAAAACAAGCACATGGCTAAGGAGTTGCAAGCATCCAGGCAGAGAGAGGAGCAATCAACAGGATCCACCAAAGCAGATATGAAGAAGGTCATACTTGCTGAAGTATCGACTCTTGAAACAATCATGCGAAGACTGTATCACATGTTTGTCACCGTGCATAAGGCAGTTGTCCATCTACATGGTCATGATCACCGTTGCACCAAGATAGTGCGAACACTCACAGATATACATACTTGTAACAAACTAAATTTATATAAAAATAAACACAAATAATGTAAAAGACAACAAATTAGATCAATGATTAATTAGTTAGTAATTAATGAAAAGGTATGACCCTAAAGGACATAACTGTTAGTGAAAGGTACTTACCTGGCTATATATATATATATATATATATATATATATATATATATATATATATATATATATATATATGGAACCCTCATTCTCATTTGTGTCATCCTACATCAATTGTTTTATACAATATACAATTACAATTACTATCCTATAATGGATGCCTTTGTCTACGAAGTATTTTGAATATTTGTGTTGTGTATACGACTTTTTTTCATTACATTGATATGAGAGCCACGTTGGCTGATCACCAAGCCTTTGGCCATCAACTTCGTCAACATTATTGTCGACAAAACTCAAGTGTTTCACTACAACTCGAAGGTTCTCCATTCTTCCAGTTTTTCTACTAGGCCTTGGGCCATAATAATAATAATAATAATAATAATAATAATAAAATAGGAATTATATTAAAAACATTATAGATAAGAAAAGTCAATATAAAAATTAAAAAAAATTATTACAAAAATAAAATTATATATATATATATAGGTATAATAAAATTAAAAGTATTTATTTAAAAAAAAAGACTTACTCCTTAGTCACTCGATCCGTTTTTCGTTGACCTTCCATTGCACAAACTGTGGTTGTCCAACAAAACCCCCGTCACATCTGGGGTTCCTGTAGACCGATGGTTCAAGTTGCCTCTCGGCTCCCTATCCCTACTTGAGCCGTCATTGACCCATAATATCCACCACTGCCAATAGACTGGTGCCACCCTTCCTCATCCAACCATGTCCGTTGTAACTTATTGCCAGCTACCTGCGCATTGTATGCAACCATTGTGAATACAGAGTTGGATACAACGCCTCAGCCTTAGCTTGCCACAAATTTTCAAGACAACCTCAACTCTGTTGTCTTCCCGAACGACTGCCTGTCCATCTACTACTCATAAACACTCAACCATACTCCACTGCCACCATCAAACCATCGCTACACGTCCATGCCAGCATTACCACTAGACTCGCACCTGTTTACATTCACACCACCTTCACTGCGCATATATATGGTTCTATCCGTACAGTCGCAAATTTCGAGAATTAAGAAGTTTGAAAAAAAAGGGGCATCACTTGTCTGCATGGTTCGACCACGACATCACGTCCTTCCATCTAACGTCATTTTGTACAGTCGCCCATGCGTTATTACAATACTATTGCTCAGTTTAATTAAATATTTATACAAATCATAAACTAAGGTTCCAATAAGACCCTTCATGACTTTTTATATAAAGGTTTTAAAAATAAAAAGGGCATAGGGATAAAGTTAAAATTTTATTAAAAGTTTAAGAGCCAACCTTAGGTATTTATGAATTATTAAAACTATTAAAATTAAAAGGGATACTTTTCAACGTTCAAGTTGATTAAAAGGTTCTAAAGTTCTAAAGTTACAAAATAAAGGTATTATTACTTTTATAAAAAGTTAAGAAAAAGGGGGACTATATGATACAAAGAAAAATAATAAAAATTAATTTAATTAATTAAAATTACTTAATTAATTAAATTAGGAAAAAATATTAATTAAATTATTAAAAAGAAGAATAAGAAGGAGGAAATTATATAATACCTTAAGTCATCCCGATAAAATAAATGGGATCCATCATTGAAAAGAATGATCAAGCTCAATTCTAAAATGACAAAGGAAGAAAGGTTTTCCTATAATGGTCTTTCAGTTAGAGACCACATAGTAATTACATTAAAAGGAAGTATCCAAGGAAGAGAATTTAATCTCGCCATCAACTCAAGCAACGATAAAAATTATATCAACATCAACTTAGCAAATCAGCTATTAATTCCAGAGCCAAGCATTGGTGTAAGGAAAAATATTTTTGACCAAAAGGAGTATAAAATTAGTGATCTACAAGTGACAATAGGTCATTATGAATACATATCTCAATTTCATGGTATAATCACGGATAAAAAGACTGACATCATACTCGGCGATCCCTCATTTAAGGATTTGGGCACATTCATGTTAAACATAGAGAAACAAGTTTTAACATTTCCTTATAAAGGGAAGATGGTCATGTTTCGAGACATAACAAGTAAATAAAAATCAATAAAATATTCATTAGAATACCTTAAGGATATCTTGGACTTGATGTTTCAAGATAATGAAAAATCTATATCAAAGAAGTAAAAGGAGCTTCAAGAAGTCATCTGCAGCAAAAACAAAGAAATTTCGCGCCTCAGAGATCACTAAGAAAAGCTACTTGAACAAGTCAAGAAATATAAAGCATCAAAGAAGGAACTCAAGGAGTGTTTATTAGAACAATAAGAAGAAAATTTACATTTAAAGAACCTTAAGAAAGCATTAGTAGAAAAATCAAGTGTTTAAAAGACGAGAAGTGTGAAGACCAAATAAAGTTGACTCAGAGAATGAGGAATGCTTACATATCAAAAATCATAATCAAAATATTCTCAAACAGATTAAAAAACTTAAGGACGAAAAGAAATCATTGACAAATAGGCTCAAAGAATGTGTCGTAAAGGAAGCATGAAAATCTCCAGATGTAGTAGTCCAAACTGAAGAAAAAACATCAAGACCACTAATCTCGCAGTTCATGCAAATCCAAACCATATTGAAGTAAAAACGTACTTAGAGGTTGTCGTTCAAATAGAGGACACCCCAAATAAATATTTAGTAGTTAAGTCAACAACAACAATGCCTGATGGAAATCAAGAAACTTCAATAAAAACGTTTAAGGAAGTTCAAACAAGAAAGATTCCTTATCTACATCTAGATCATAAGAGTAGATGCCTTAATAAATCTACAAACCTATCATGTAGATAATAAACAACAAACTTATGTTCCAAAGAATACTAAAGTGAGCTCAATCCATTCATACGATAACTACTCACCGCACAACTCAAAGGGTCAAAAGATTTCCCAGAAGATTAATCTAGGATGGTTTGATCCATTTCCAGTATGACAATTCTATCTATCGCTTAGAACATCATAGCATCTTGTATCAACAAAGATGAAAGCTTAGAAATAAGAAGATATGCGAGTTAAACGAAGAGAACCAATCCTTCATCAGTAAGGTTTGAGGACAAAACTTTTTGAAGGGGAAGGAAACGTAACAAACCGAATTTATATAAAAATAAACACACATAATGTAAAGGACAAAAAATAATATCTATGATTACTTAGTTAGCAATTAATGATAAGGTATGTTCCTAAAGGACATAACCATTAGTAAAAGGGTACTTATATATATATATATATATATATATATATATATATATATATATATATATATATATATATATATATATATATATATATATCTATATATATATATATATATATATATATATATAGGACCCTCATTCTCATTTATATCATTGTACATCAATTTTTTTATACAATATAGAATTACAATTACCATCCTACAATTGATGTCTTTGTCTACGAAGTATTTTAAATATTTCCGCTACGTATACAACTTTTGGTCCTTACAATACTGCAGTTGATCATGTACAGACATGGACAATGAGGTACAAGGGAGCCCCACTTCACTTGCACAAGATGATGAAGCCACAAGTAGAGTTGGACAAAGTAGGCATCTAAAGTCTGATTCAAAACTATGAGGAACTCCCGCCACTCATCACCAGTGTGGAGGCTTCATATACACAGTTGTATAGGAGTTTGGATGTTGTGGTGAGAAAGTATGGCACCCCATCGATTGGTACACTCACCGAGGCCAAAGAGAAGAACCAAGTCAGATTGGAGCTTGATGTGTACTTTGATCAATTGATGCTCATGGCCACCAACACAGATTTGCAAGACAACGTAGATAACATGCAGATGTGCATCGACGGTCTGACCTTTCTTAGGAATAAGCTGTGCATGTTACAAGATGAGTTGGAGGAAGGTTCCAAATCAGTATACCCAAAAACAATGGAGGCAAAAGTTCATTTACAAATAGACATCATCAAAGAGTATGCGGACACCATTGCACACTACCAAGCATGGCATCAGTTCGTCACTGAGGATCACATAGAGGAGGTTGATGAGTTGGTCTTTCCTCAACCACCCAAGTCTTAGTGTTGTCTTGTCTAGCTGACTCAAGCCAATTTTGTCCCACTTGGGTATATGTGGAAAATGTATTATTTTTGTAAACATGATGTAAAGTAAAATTCCAAGTGTCATTAGTGGAATACAAACAATCATATGTAATGTAAATAATTATGTAATGAAGTTGAAGAGTCACAAGGGTAGTCCAAGAGTCACAAAGGGGAATTTCAAGGGTCACTCCACCCTTTGTTATAAATATAACCTCATAACTCATAGAACAGGATTATGGGAGCCAATATTTTGCTAGGCATTGCTTAAAGAGGGCTTGGAGAGTACTGTGACGAGCCTTGGCTTCTCCACAGTGCAGAGTGAGTACGTCTCTTTGGAGGAGCAGGCAATGTTGACCGCAATGTTATACACTATTGGGGTTAGTGGATGTCATGGTTGTATGTATGGATGGAACTTTCACTTTATATAATATAACAGAGCCAACACATTTCATGCATATGTTTTTATTATAGTTCGACTATCCTGGTTACTTTAGCAATGTATGTAGTTTTACTTACACAGTGATGTATGGACTATTCCGTATGTGATTGTATGAACCTTAATGAAGCATGTTGTTGGTTTAACTCGTCAATTTGGATTATCGACTATTCTTCTTTCTAGTTTAGGATGTCATTCAGCTTGTGTGTTCCTTTCAAGCTACGTACTATTATAGGCTTCTAAGGGATACACTTCTTTTCCCTCTTCATGTGTTATAACCTCCCCATGCATCTCTCTTAACTTGCTGCAAGGTCACACACTTGCTTCCGACAAGGATTTATTACTTACCTCTACGCACTATCACAGTCAAGGCATAGTTTTATTACCCACTATTGGGACTCCTACTCCAATGGGTCTAAGGTCTAATTAGGACTTCTTACTGGGGAGACCCCCTGACATGTTGACAGGTCCAATGCCGTCAACAGGTACATTAAAGGAAAAAAGAACCAGGTTGCAGATTCTCTCAGTAGGAGAGTGCAGATGAATCATATTCCAATTGTGAGCTCATTTGGGACAAATTATAGGAGTAGATCTTACATGTAGTGCAACATGATGAGAAGTACCAAAAACTGAAGCAAAGATTACAACAACAGAGTTGAGGTGATAGGGATGAGGAGTATCACCTCACATTAGATGGCTTGGTCAGATTCAAGAGAAAGATTTATGTGTGGGATCATAGCGATTTGAAGAAGTTTATTTTGAGAGAATTTCATGTCAAGCCATATTTAGGCCACCCAGGATACAAGAAGACTTTGAAAACTATGAAGAAGTTCTACTATTGGCCAAATTTTAAGAAAGAGGTGGTAGATTTTATTGCAAGGTGCTTGGACTATCAGCAGGTGAAAGTTAAATGCAAGCATCTAGTTAGTTTATTACAACCTATTCTGATTCCAAAATGGAAATAGGAGGTCATTTCCATGGACTTCATTACATAATTTCCTAGGACATCAAGGCAACATGATTCCATTATGGTTGTGGTTGATAGGTTGATCAACGTAGCACACTTCATTGCAGTGAAGTCTACTAATTCATCTAGTGAGGTAGATAACATCTTTATCAGGGAGATAGTGAGGTTGCAAGGAGTTCCCAAGAAGATTATATCAGATAAATATTCCAAGTTCACTTCTAGGTTTTGGAAGGAGTTGTTTGTAGGCTTGGGGACATAATTAGCTTTCGATACAACTTATCATCCATAGACAAATGGAAAAACAAAGAAGGTTAATAGGATCCTTGAGGATACGTTAATGATGTATTTCATGCATCAACATAGGAAGTGGGAGGAGTACCATCCAATGATAGAGTTTTCTTACAACAATGGGTATCAAGAATCATTAAAGATGAGTTCATTTTAGGCTCTCTATGGGAAAAGTTGTAATACTCCTATCAGCTAGGGTGATCTAGTGAACATGGTGTTTATTGGACTGGATATGTTGGAAAAGATGGAGCAGGAGATGCAAGTTATTAACAGGAAGTTGAAGTGGAAAAGGATAGCCAGAAGAGCTAGGAGGATGGATCAACATAAAACATTCAAGGAGTTTTAGGTTGGGTATCATGTGTACTTGCACATTTAGCGCAAGAGGTGATCCTTGAGGATTGGGTCATGTGCCAAGTTGGCATCTCAATATTGCGGGCCTTTTGAGATCCATGAGAGGATTGGACCAATGGCCTACATACTTGTTTTTCTGCTATCGATCAAATTCCATGATGTTTTCCATGTTTCATTGCTTAAGAGATATGTGCAGGATATTGATCACGTGATTGATTGATCTGTATTGCAGGTGGAACCAAAGGGAGAGTTCCAGCCAGAGCCATCATGCATATTGCAGCATAAACAACTCATTGCTCTGGAACCGAGAAATAGAGCAAGCTAAAGTGAAGTGGAATCACTTTGGCCTCAATGAAGCTACACGGGAGATGGCTGACAAGATGCAAGCATTATATCCTTGTTTAGTTGTTAGTTGAAGAAAATGAGTTTTTGGTATATATGTATGTATATATGTATGTCTGTAAATACTACATTGAGATGTGTTTATAAGGATCTAATAAGGAGTATGTTTTGTTGGCCATAATTCACTTATGGTTTATCATTGGCTATGTATGTATGTCATTGTAAATGTTGCATTGAGTTTTATTATGAAGCTCCAGTAAGTGATATGTTTGTCATGTTTTCAGCAGTTGTCATTGAAAATACTGCATCGAGTTGTGCTTATAAGGATCTAATAAGAAACATGTTTTTTTGGTCATAAGTATTATCATATAGTGAGGATGATGTTCCCGCAAGGGCGGGTTGTAACATCCCCAGGTTGATTCTATATGTAAATAAATTAAACCAAGGTCATGGGACACCTATTTCAAGCTAAATGGAGGGGGAACATTACATTGAGATTCACTTGTGGTTTATCATTCACTATGGAAATTGGCATTGGCATTGGTAAAGGTAAAAGGCAATAAATGGAAATTTAATATAAGAAATAAAGGAAAATAGGAGAAAATTAAGATGAAGAGACAAGAATATGCATGCAAGGGAAAACGAAAGAAAAAGGAAAGGAAAGGGAAACAAAAGGAAAGGAAGAAAATTCTATGTTTTTCCTAAATTCGGGTGGACCTCTATTTTCGATAAAAATTGAGGTGGGCCTCTACTTTGGATACAAATATTCTTGTTTGTGTGGTGGTGGGATAGGTCACTAGGGATTTCAGAACCCATTGCAATTGTGTTCTCTTATTTGATACTTGCTCTTCCTAAATTTATAATCTTGTGGTGGCCTTATCCTCTACTTCTTTTGTGGGTGATGTTCTTCCACTTATGATCTATTTGGGGAGTTTGGTTAGTATTTCATAGCTACATTATGCTCTCTACTTTTCAACCTATCACCTAGACTATGGGCTTTGTTTATAGTAGAAGAAAATTTTGCAAGGGTATTCCCCTAGTTCTTAAAATCGTTCCTCCTAGAACCACCTAATGTAGGCTTACTTAGAATAGAAAGCATGAATTAAGGGAAACCTTAATATTCCAATTCAATTTCTTTGAGAATACAGAAAACAATAGTGAGGATATTGAGAAGAAAATCAAATGACAAATACATCATCTATTTAAGGAGCAAGAGAATAGAGATGCAAAAAATACCTAGTTCCTTCCTAGAGAATAAATATCTTTCCAAAAATTATAAAGCCTCACCCTACATTCCTTTCCTAATGGAAGAGGAATGAAGAAAAAGTCTCTATAGAAAAATTACAATAAGAAAGCTTAAAGCAAAGATGGATTTTCTACATAAATTCTTATGATCATGTAAGACTATAAACATTCTCACAGTCTTTATACATACATTTTCATAATTATTTAGAAAATTAAACCTTCATCATAAATAGTTATAATCATCTAACATTCTACAAATATAAAAAAATAACTATCAATAAGAAAACAAAAAATTAATTTCATTTTCAATTTAAGAAAAATAAAAAAAAATTACTAAAATATATGTTATCATTTCTATGATTCTAATCTTTTCAAGTCGCTCAAAAATGTGCTTCTCTTTCCTCTAATTTTTCAAATGGAAAATTACACAATTCCCTGTTTATACTCCCTTTCATATCACACTAATACCAAAATAAACTAAAAAGGAATATAATAATAAATGATCAAATATCAGAAAATATGATTTGAATAATGATTATCTGCATATAAAACTAGTGAAGTATCAAATGATGTTGAATGTAACTATTTGAGTGAGCCCTTTCAATTATATTTTTAAATAATTTTAATTTTTTGTTGGAAATTTTAATTCTAACTAATTGTTAGGTGTTGTATTTATTTATCTAAGTGTTACAATTGATTAGAGTTTATTTTAATTAGGTTGAGATTTAGTTTAATTTTACTGTAGTCATTTGTTGTTGATGTTTAGTGTGTAATTTATTTAACTATCGATAATATTGAGACGAGTAGATATCTTCTTTAAGTTTTTCATTCATTAACATGATATCAGAGCTCAATCTATGTAAGACTCCTTGAGGGAGCAACAAAAAGGGTGAACAAGCATATGTGGGAAAAAAATTCTCCACTGCTTGAAGAAATGTTGTGAAGAAGGTTGGGTGAGTGAGCGATTACGCTGTTGAAAGAAATAATAATAATAATAATAAATCGTGAAGGGACACCATTTCCCACTTAAAAAAAGAAAAAAATTGGAGTGTTTAGCACATTGGACACAAAGGACAAAACTGCAATACAACGCCACCTATCTCCGTCGAAAAGTGCACTGAGGAAAAAATGCAATGCCGCCAATCTCCGTCGAGAAGCACAGTGAAAAGTCAAAACATTGAATTACAGGCATGGCATCATCTTGGAGCACAAGAAGAAGGTCACATTTTATTATTCCCTGCCTACGGCAAAGTAGGGACTATAGCGATTGATAGATGGTTGACCTTTAATTAGTCAGTTCTTTGACCAATAATTTTAGTGCCTTACGAAATTTTAACCAAACTTTCGCGTCGTAATTTGGCATCCCTCATATTTTAACCAAAGTCTCCAATTCGACCTCTTATTGGAAACTCCACATGTACCGAGACAACTTTACATATCCAATTTGTCTTAATCCAAAGTCAAAGAAAACTTTACCTATCCAAAAAAATTTATCCAAAGTCCTAAACAACTTTACATATCCAAAAAAATTATCCAAAGTCTAAGGCAACTGATATTTAAAAGAACTTATCCAAAGTATGAAAGGAAGGTACTTTTCATTATCAAATGCCAATTTTTCACGACACTTGTTGCACTTCTCATTATTTATCATCCACACATCTTAGTTTCAAGGTTTTTTTTTTTTTTTTTTTTTTTTTTTTTTTTTATCACATTGCCCTCTTTCGCTTTTTCTTCCTGTAGAAATAATTCATTCCTCTTCTTCTTCCTTTGAATGATCTGTGAATTCCCACTTCCTCTTAATGATCTGTGAATTCATTCAACGAAATGAAGTGGAATGAATTAATTCAATTAATTGATTCAGGGAAATGAATTACTTCATTCACAGGGAGAATATTGTTGCAATAGTTGGCCAGGAGTTCAATTTCCAAAGGGTGAATCTTTGAGAAAGCAATACCTGGCCAAAATTTGTAAAGGAGTTTCCACAGAAAACATGGCTAATTGCCAAAGGGTGAATCTTTCATAAAGCAATAGCTGGCCAAAGGTTGTAGCAGAAGCTGCCATAGAAAAGTTGGACATAGGCTACAATCTTTCAGAAAGTAAACTGACCAGAGGCGTAAAGCTGCAATCTTGCAGAAAAGCTGGCGAGAGGTGCAAAGATGCATTCTTGTAGAAAGCAATATCTGTAAGAAATATATGTAATAGCTGCCAAAAAAGATATGGACAAAGGTTGCAATCTTGCAGAAAACAATAGCTACAGGAAGCTGCCACAAAAAATATGGACAAAGGTTGTAATCTTGCAGAAAACAATAGCTACATGAAGCTGCCACAAAAAAAAAAGTTAGACAGAAGTTGTAATCTTACAGAAAAAATGGCTAGAATTTTTGGTTAATTTGACAAATTTGAGAATTTCATTTTAAATAAATGTTATACTTCTACGTAAAACTATATTTTCTACAATAATATTGAATTTTCATGAAAGCTGTATTCTCTACAATAATATTGAATTTTCATGAAAATTTGATGTAGAGATTTCTAGATTTGAGATTAGATATTTTTCTTATATTTGCAGTTTGATAAACTTTCCAGGAATCCAATAACATTAAAATAAACCCTAGTTTTAGATGTCTTCAGTTGAAACTTGCAGAAAAAAGTTGAAACTTGTAGAAAACAATCACAAAATTAATGATGGGGAGATGGATTTTGGAGATTCTGAGAAAAAAAATGAGGGCAGATGGAATTGCATTTAGAATTTTCTGGTTTTAAAATTTTTCCTTACCTTGGAGGCATCCTTTCTAGTTGCTGCAGCACTTCAAGGGATTGAAGCCTCTGGAATTTCCTAGGTCTCTAGAATCTTCGAGAATCTTCAAGTTCCTTTATCTTGAATCATCACCAGAGCCATTCATGAGCACAATGGGCCCTAATTATTCATTATGTATTTCATTGTTTTGTATATAAATGAGAGTCCCTGTGATAGATGCAACACCTTGATCACTAGAAGCAGAATGAGCCTATACTCGCAGAGTCCCGGGGCCAACAGAGTTGTTGTTTTTCTTTACAAATCTTGGCCCCCATTATCTATGCAATGGTCATATGCTTTCCTTCACTGATTTCCACTACAACAATTACCTTCATTGACATGGACCATCAAGGGAACTTAAAAATAAATGCTTCTGATAATGCTCTATATCCCTGGGACTCTTACCTCCAGAAAGCTTGTTACTCCTAGTCCCATAACTTGTTACTCCTGGTCCCAACAAGTTGTTGCTATGAAAATCCTTGTCCTCATTATCTTCTTTTCAGTGGTCAGATGCTTTCCACTGCTACAATGACCATGCCCAACATGGAACCTTATACAAAGATATACTTCTCTCATCGTTGTCATCAAATGTGCCATAAATTTTCAAGGTAACGAATTAGGCAACATTCGCCTGCACCTGAATATTTAAAACCATGCCCAACATGGAACTTTATGCCCAACATAGAACCTTATACAAAGATATACTTCTCCCATCGTTGAACCTTATACAAAGATATACTTCTCCCATCATTGTCATCATATGTGCCAATTTAAATTTCCAAGGTAAGGAATTAGGCAAAATTTGCCTGCACCAGAATATTTAAAATACTCTCTATCTTCAAGACATACCCAACTTTCTTTCTCATTTTCCAGTGATGAAGCGAAACTGCTGGAAAATTTGCAGCACGAAGATGACTGGGATTGTTAAGGCTTTATATATGGAAGCCGGAGCAAACAGAAAGCAGGAACTCCACCAAACTCATAGACAAAGATCAACATGGAAAAATGCTAAGAGATCAACATAATCTATTTCAAATCAAGCCAAAATTATGCAGATTAATCTATTTCAAATCAAGCCAAAATTATTCGAATCCATGGGGCTTAATTTGGCTCAGAGCCCTGCAGTGTCTAATTTGTCTCAGAACCATATTAATTGATTATATCAAACATATCTTCAGTGTCATGTAGAGCACGATAGCACACAGTGGCTAGAGTGGCATAGTATAGTCATTTCCATATTCACACATCCCATTGACAGGAATGGTAGCTCACTAAATAAACACGTCGTTTCTTTTTCTATTTTTCACTAAACGCGTGGTTTCTTTTTCTATTTTCACTGAACGCGTGGTTATATTTTTAGAGTTTGATGAACACGTGGTTTCCTTTTCTATTTTCACTAAACCGGGGTATATCTGCAGAGTTTTAGAAACACTAGTTCATTTACATAATCAAGGAGAGGAATAAATATTTGACAGCATACATGCCCTATTATGCTCTATTATTTTATTTTAGCAATGGAAACACTAATTTAGTTTAATGATTTGTTATGAATAATTCTCATTTGGATGAAGAATTTCGCATTTGAGCAATGAAAATATTGAATTAGTTTTGTATATCCAAGTATATTTATATTTGACATATTTGATTGTGTGTGATGCTCTGATCTGGTTTGATTGAATGGACTTAAGGTACCACTCACTATACTGGGCGTCCATTTTGAGAAAGAATTAATTTTTTATCGTACTCGATGAATTGTTGGTAGACCCTTAATGAATTGTTGGTAGACCCACTAGTATCACCTAAATCCTTTGAATGGTGCTATTAAAGAATGGCTCACATGCAAAAACTGCCCTCAAAAAGAATAACTCACATGCAAAAACTGCTCCCATACCTGAAACCGATGCATTATGGATTTATAGTAATATATTTAAAAAAACAAAATTATTATAATTTTGTAAACATTTAATTGTATATTTATTATTATATGCTAATTAATATTATGAAATTATAATGAAAATGAACTATACAAACAACTAAATAGATTCTTGGCATCAATTCTTGTATGACTCTTTACATTAAGTGGAGGAAGCCTCGCAAGAGGAATTACAATTGATGAGAGAGATAAAGGTTTTTTAAACATTTAATTCTATATTTATTATTATATGCTAATTAATATTATGAGATTATAATGAAAATGTAGTATAAGTTTGTGCTATCTATTATCTACATTCATATATTTCAATTGTAGTTTTAGAAATTCATGATGGTAAAAGTTTCAGAAATTCATGATGTATTCGTGATGTTATTAGCAGAATTGTTGCAAAATTGTTGTTTATGTTGCACATTACCTATTTACACATATAAACTCTCCGTCTTCACCGTCCTCACTTGACTATGTTTAAGTTTACAATTGAAACAAATTACTACAAAACAAATTAATATATACATAGCTTACATTACATACCTTACCCATATAAACTCTCTCTCTCACTTGACTATGTTGAAGTTTGCAATTCAAATTACTACAAAACAAATTAATATATATAGCTTACCCATATAAAGTCTCTCTTCTCACTTGACTATGTTTAAATTTGCAATTGAAACAAATTACTACGAAACAAGTTAATATGTAAATAGCTTACCTATATAAACTCTCCGTCTTCACTTGACTATGTATAAGATTGCAATTAAAACAAATTATCGAAAGGGACTACCGGCTACATGCAACGCTTGTTTATAAAAGGAAGCACAGATCACGACAAGTCAACCTAAGGTATTTTTAAAGTTCGCCATCGTATTTTCATGAAGCGCCAGGTCACGACCCATAAAAATAAGAACCAGCCCATTTCATTTAGAAGGAAAAGTGGAAAGGTCTCCATTCTTTATTAAAAAATTCGAATGTCCATTAAAAAAACTACCGAAGGTAATTCATTGTCCATTATTTTTGTTAAGAGCAAAGAGCAAGCACATTTTTTATGTTCATTTTTTTTAAAAGACCTCATATAATTTAGAAAGGGCATCAATTTCCTTTTTCAAGGGACAAAGATTATTTGTTTTATTTGGAAATGAGTTTTTTTAGGTTTAAGTTTCGAAGCCCTTTTATTTGAAGGGCGTAGTTCCATTTTAAAACGAAAGTACAAAGTTTATTTGTTTTCTTCATATTTGGAAATTTCTAAAAGAACTTTTTAAAGAATAAAAAAGGTTTTATTTAAGGAGTTTGTAAAAAATAAAAGACGTTGTAAAAAGGTTTTATGGGTTTTGCGAAAGTATTTTTAGAAATGTTGTTTTTTGAGAAATTTCAATAAAGATAGAGTAAGAGTTGAAAACCAAATTTATTAGGCATTTTTATTGTAGGAAGCTAGTATGTTTGCGAGTCGTTTTGCTTGTTGAACTACATTTTTCAGTGCTAAATAAATGGGAAAATCCAAGAGGTTGAGAAGGTTAACGCAACAACATGAAATTGTAGAGATCTTTTTCAAATATTTGGAAATGAAAAGGCAAAAGAATGTTTAGCGTTAAAATGCATAAAAGAATGTGTTGATGACAACATTCTTCTCCTCATTCTAAATGTAAAGACAATCAAAGAAGCTTGGGACAACCTGGAGAAGATTTTTTGTGAAAGGTTGAGTAATCAATTTGAAAATGAAGAGTTTGGTGAATCCTATTGTGCTCAACCACAAGTGGATGACGATTGCAAAGAATTTGCAGAAGCAACAGAGAAGAGGCACGTAGATGCTCATGAATCCCACTATACACAAATGCAAGTGGATGAAGATTTGGTGAATCCAACAACAAATTTTGTTGATGACCATGAAGTTGCCATTGAAGAAAGCCAATGATATGATGAATCCAACAATTCAATTAACTGATGTTAAGTTTGATGAAGACTTGTCGCCTAATGATGAATGGTTGCAGATGATGCAACAAAAACATGATATTCGCATGATGCTATTAAGTGCGAGAATCCCACTTGAGTTTGCAAACAGAGTGGAATAAAACCTCTTTGAAGCAGCTAAAGAAACAAAGATAAAGAAGGTAGCACAACAAGAGAAAACACTCATTACAAGCAGAAGGAGCATGACCAATGTGGTTCTGCATATTTTTTTAAACTTACTATTGATTTCCAGTGTGCAGGTAAATATCTTTTAAACTTATTATTGATTTCCAATATGCAGGTAAATAAGTCGATTATGAACCAGAGTTAAATTTTCTTGAATCATAGCTAGCAACACCGTGTATAGATGATGTCAGCTTAAAAGTTGCAGCAATGAACCTTGAACACAACTTGAATGATGAAAACAGCTAGGACCTCAGTCACCAGAAGCGTAACTGCCAGGATCACAGTGCTCAACAGAGAGCTCGCCATGAACGTCATGCCGAAGACACGAGTGAGATAAAACTGCCCCACCACTGCGCCCCATAGAACAACCATGAAGTAATTATTCTTCCCGAGACGAAATCCCTCGACATCATTGTTGGAGGCCTGGAAACCTCCGTTAATGAGCATGCCCACTATACAGAAAACAGTGGCGGAATGACCATGCGTCGGGGTGCTCTAGCGAAGAAGAGAACCGCCGTTTTGGGTTTTATTGCAGAAGCTTGGGCAAGTTTTTTCATTATTGTAAAAAATTGTAAGTGTGGCCTCAATTTTGGTCTACATTGTGCCCAGTTTACCACCGGCTTCCAGCGTCTCCTGCTTCGGTAAATGTACTCAACGCCCTGCGAAAGACCATGGACGATGCCAATACTATCATGGACTCTGGAGTTGGTTTCAATGTTAGAAAACTAATAAACTTAAACAGCGATTCTGCATGCGGAAAGAACTGAAAAGAATCATTGAAACTTAATTCCCAGGGATACGAATTACCTCCAGCCATTGGTGAAACTGTTGATGCAATTTCCTTCTGAAACACCACGCTCCAGCTGCGCATGCAAAAAGGAAAGAAGACAGCTAATCTGAAGGCACTTCCAAGCTCTGATATCTCGGCTAGATGGTGTAGAACTGAAGGGGATTGAGATATGAGCTTGGGGACCAAACATATGAACATATAGCTAAGCTTCCATCAAGCTTCTAAAGGCTATGTGTTAGAAAAACCACAAATCAAGGTAGAGATCAGATCAAAGTGATGGACCACTTTAGTAGCTCCCAATTATAAATTTAGTAATTGCAGTTGATTTTCTTAACTTAAGGAAACTACTGCAGTTGGTTTCCATAAGTTAAGAAAAGCTGCAATTCCATAAATCAAGGTAGCTTTTGTGTAAAATCAATGGAGCTTAACATTCTCCCACTTGGTCCATACTTCCAAACTTAATGTCTCAACTTAAAAACCATTGATAATCTGTATTAAGTAATAGATACATGAATCATGGCGATAAGTCCTCTTATGACGAGTATTATCTTCCATGTATTACTATGCATTTATTCTTATTATAATTTATGTGGCAACAATTTCTTAATGAATAAACCTTATGTTTATTCTTGGTCCTTCTTAAATGAATTTTCTCAAATCAACTTAAAGTGCACATAAATATGAGAAAAAACATCACAATAATTAAGAATTTCATTAAAATATCATTGTCCATACAATGAAAAACTTCATAATGGAACCAAGTCCCATATTCAATACATGATCCTTGAATTTAAACGGTGGCATGCCCTTAGTCAAAGGATCAACGATCATTAACTCAGTGCTAACGTGCTCAATGACCACTTTCTTTTCTTTAACACGTTCCCTTATAGCTAAATACTTAATGTCGATGTGTTTATTTCGACTCCCATTTTTTTAGCTATAAAAACAGTAGCTGAATTATCACAATATATTCTTAATGGCTTAGAGATAGAATCCATAATTCTAAGCCCAGAAATGAAATTCCTAAGCCATACACCATGAAAAGTAGCCTCAAAACAGGAGACGAACTCGGCTTCCATAGTGGAAGTGGTAATCAAGGTCTTCTTGGCAAATGTATCCTGATGTTGATTTGCGTGAATCAACACATTCAGCAAAGTTAGAATCTGAGTAGCCAGTTACTTCCAAGTTGTCCATCCGTCTATACATATGCATGTAGTCTTTGGTCCCTTGAAGGTACCTCATTAATTTCTTTGCAGCTCTCCAGTGGTCTAAACCTGGATCACTCTGACATCGTCCCAACATTCCCAATGGGAGCTACACTTGGTGAACAATCCTTCATCCGAAATCTCTCTAAAATTTTATTAATATAGGTTTCCTGTGACAGACCCAAGATGCCTCGAAATCTGTCTCTATGGATCTTAATGCCAATGACATAAGATGCCTCACCCATATCCTTCATATCAAAACTTTTAGAGAGGAATTGTTTCACTTCATGTAGCAAACCCTTATCATTGGTTGCTAGCAAAAAGGTCATCCACATATAAAACAAGAAAACAAATTTTACTCCCACTAACCTTCAGGTATATACATTGATCCATATTGTTTTCTACAAAACCAAAAGAAGAAATTACATTAAGGAATTTCAAATACCATTGGCGGGATGCTTGTTTTAAACCATATAATGACTTCTTGAGTTTGCAAACCAATTGCTCACCATGACTAGAGGAGAATCAATGAAGATGTGTTATTAATGAAGAAGTGTTGTCAATCATTAATGACGAAGTGTTATTAATGAAGAAGTGTTAATAACCATCGTCTTTTAGTGCCAGTGTGAACATGCATTGAATCATATGTGACATTGTTTTGTAAATTAATGCAGTAAAGACCATTAGACAAAATACCGTTCCCAACATAATCAGATTTATAGAATAGACTGAAAGATTCTTTTCTGAAAAGTTTAAGGAATATCCAAAAGGTACAAGCCTTGAAACTGAGATCAAGTTTCTAGAAAAACTTGGAACATAAAAGGTCTTTTCTAACTCCAAAACAAAACCACTACTTAAAGCTAAATAACATGTTCCTGTAGCTTCCACATGCACTAGCTTCCTTAGGTTCTACAAACCCTGCAAGGAATTCGAAATGTGAATTGTTGATCCAGAATCAATCCACCATGTGTTAATATTAACATTAACCATATTAGATTCATAACAAACAAACGGGACTACTTCCTCAAGTTCGGGAATGTCAGAACAAATTTCAGAGAAATTTGCAGGTTGTACTACTGCATCAAAATAAAGAATCACATGCTTATGTTGAGGCTTAATAAACTTTCATGTTTTACCAATGTAAAACATGCTAAAAAGAATTGAATCAAATGACATGAAAATTGCATGTGGGCTAAATTTTCAATTCAAACAGATTCAATAAAACTTTATGAACTTTCATGTTTTACCAATGTAAAACATGCTAAAAAGAATTGAATCAAATGACATGAAAATTGCCTGTGGGCTAAATTTTCAATTCAAATAGATTCAATAAAACTTTATGAACTTTCATGTTTTACTAATGTAAAACATGCTAAAAAGAATTGAATCAAATGACATGAAAATTGCCTGTGGGCTAAATTTTCAATTCAAACAGATTCAATAAAACTTTATGATAAAACTTATTAATTCATAACTCCTGTGGGTAGGTTATGAAATTTTATCCTAATTAATCACATAAATATAATAAAAATTCCTGTGGGATAAAATTTATTATATTCAGTGTAATTAATTACAATTTAATGTCTAAATAATCTTTATGTGATCTTGCCAATCAATATATAATTTTATTTAATTAAAGATGTTGTGGCTATTCTCTAATTAATTAAAATCATATGGATCACTAGACATTATTTTGTTGCATAAACAAAACTTAACCAGAGAGAAAAATAATGTTTACTGAAAGGAGTAAGTCAAAATGACATTTTAATAAACTCCATATAACTGTAATATTTTTCCAGCAAAATCAAATTTACATTCCTTAGTATAACTGTCCCATAATTTATTTAAGACTAATTCTTAAATTAATTACAAAATGGGCTCTAAACAATTTGGAAATAAAACTGCAAATTTGAAATATTCAAAGACTAAACTATTTCAAATATTCAAATATTGAAATATTCAAATATTTAAGAATGCATAGACTATTTCTTTTAATTTGCAAACAAAAACTGCAAATTCGAAATATTCAAAACAAAAAACTAAACTCTTATATAGGCTAAAATTGGGGGTAATTTTAACCGTCGGAGTTTGAACATGTGTCAAGTGATGAATCGAAGGTTCTGAACCATATCATAGCCATATCGCAACGACCTTATTAATATCGTAACCATATATTATACGATAAACAAACTTTAATGCCAATCATTAATTATATGATATATATAATGCGTTGCAAAATGCAAGAGGAACATCGGTCGGAGGATTCGACCCGTCGACCTCCTTTCACCACATATGGCAATGCCAATACATCATACGACGGGCTTCATTGCGGCTGCTAGATTCTCAGGAACGGCGACATAGCCGTCAATAAAACGCTGGAGATCTTCCCCATCACAGCCTTAGCCTCTCCCTTTAGAAAATTCTAATGGGCAAAAATAGCTTAAATCTGATAGAATTCAGAGAATCCTGTTTCTAAAATGAAGAAACTAGTACTTAAGTTAATGAACCAGAGGCCAAAAAAAAAATTCAAACGAAAAACACAAACCCTCAAGTTCATTTGAGTAGCCCGCCTCGAAACTCCTCAAAAACACACAGGCCAACAACCGAATACATATGCAGAGCTCTAAAGTGTTTGTAAACCAGAAAGGACGAAAATATAAATTCTGGCCTATAGATATGCATGCAAACAACTAAAAATCAAACAAATTACTCACAAACATCGGGAAAACGAAATTAACCCATTAATGAAACAACTGCAACATTATGTTTTGCATCGGGTTAAATCGGAGGGCTCATCCATGAGCTCAGAACATGTCGATGAATTTGATCAACAAAAACGCGTTGATTCGTAGTGAAAAATTATACCCAAATAAAAAATTAATTTGACTTAACATACGTCCATGTATTCTAAACAGAAGTATCGCACTGCAGAGTAAACACGCAGAATCACGAAATAAATCATGTGTTCAATATAGTCTAGCTTTCGCTCTAAAGCTTCTGCATCTAGCCTTAGATCTGATAAATAAGTAGAATTCAGGGAATTGAATTTCATGGCTTGAATATTACATTTAAAAGAATCAGATGCAGAGCTTATCTAATTTGTAACACGTTCTAGAAATTAAATGCCAGCAATAAAGAGGAATATTAAACAAATTTCTCACCAAAGGCTCCTTTGGAGACAAGGTGACACTGGATTCAATCCAGATTTTGAATGCAGTTCCGGCTTTGGACAGTCGAGCATGGCGCTCCAACCGAAACCCCGCTATTTATAACCATAGAATCCAAAATTCCAGTCATTTCTTCTTTCAAATCAGGCAAAATAATAGAGCAAACGCCGTGACAAAAAAAAGCGCTGATCCTTTTGGAATCCTAACTAAAAGGAAGGGTCAACCATGCTTAACAGGTCACCGAAAGTGATTCGATCACTACCCGCCTTATTCGAATTCAAATCTCGGGTATAAAGCATAATTTCGGTCTCACACAGCCACTAAAATCGCATGAATAATCAATCGGTCTTCCAAAAACATTTCGCCCTATAGCCAAATGCGAGATATATCCAATGCAATTCCATGCGTATGGCAGACCATATCTCGTCAGCATGCTTTGACTACTCTGACAAAATAGACTGATTGTTTCCCAAAATTCATGGCTGATAGGCACGTTCTCTTTATGATGTATGTGCATATCAATATAAGAAAATTGTGTGAAGAAAGTGAAGGTTCGAAACTAACTCCACCATTAAAACAATAAGGGGAGAAGAAGAACAGCAGTGGAGAAAGCATCGAAGCAGCAGAAACAACACCAGCAAAACGACTCTACTGCAAAGTGTGGGAATAAATTCAAGAGAAATTTCTGTGTCGTTCGGAGAGGACGAGGATCGGCTTTCAAGTTTAATCGCTCGATGACCCAAATTTAAAACTTAAAATGCATAAAAGAAATGTAAAGTGCGCACTTAAAGAATGTGGAGTTCGGCGCACTTAAAGACCCAATAAATTTGGCCAACACACAGCAAGGCAGAGGTAAAAGGGCTCCGATACCAACTGTTAGAAAACTAATAAACTTAAACAACGATTCTGCATGCGGAAAGAACTGAAAAGAATCACTGAAACTTAATGCCCAGGGATACGAATTACCTCCAGCCATTGGTGAAACTGTTGATGCAATTTCCTTCTGAAACACCACGCTCCAGCTACGCATGCAAAAAGGAAAGAAGACAGCTAATTTGAAGGCACTTCCAAGCTCTGATATCTCAGCTAGATGGTGTAGAACTGAAGGGGATTGAGATATGAGCTTGGGGACCAAACAGATGAACATATAGCTAAGCTTCCATCAAGCTTCTAAAAGCTATGTGTTAGAAAAACCACAAATCAAGGTAGAGATCAGATCAAAGTGATGGACCACTTTAGTAGCTCCCAATTATAAATTTAGTAATTGCAGTTGATTTTCTTAACTTAAGGAAACTACTGCAGTTGGTTTCCATAAGTTAAGAAAAGCTGCAATTCCATAAATCAAGGTAGCTTTTGTGTAAAATCAATGGAGCTTAACATTCAAAGGTTTATAGAAGAAGAATATCCAAGATGGGTAGATTACCTTGCTACCCAAAAGAAGCGTTCAACTGCGGGGCCTGGACTGCCAAGAAGATATGATTTTGCCTGAATACATTTCACAACGATGCTGAGTGGATAAATCTTCCCATCAAAACAAGTGAATCTCATCATATCTGTGTTAATGCCAACATAAATATTTATTGATAGTGTAACAATGCGGCGAGAATATGTTTTGTAGGTCTCAAGTAGTGTGAATAAAGTTGCAGATTACTTTGAAGTTGAAGTTTACTTTGGGTTCACTATATTCGTGCAACATTAAACGTAGAAACATTTCCCCATTGAGGAAGAGCTTATTATTTGGCTACATTGTCACCAATTCCAAACATATAATATTCAAGAAATTACACATGATTCAATTCATGGTGTGACCTATTTGTAAACTATTACATCCCTGAAAATGACTTTGAGCACATCAAATTTGGTATGACAGATGCTAATTTTGTTGAAACAGAAGTGGAACAACAGTCCGATCATTTTACAGAAAATATAGTCACAATGGACGAGTTTTTCATTGACGCAGGCGACCTCGACCAAAATGACATAGGTCGGCTCACAAAAGGTTCCATGAATTAGAGCAATTGGTGTATGAGATAAATAAAGTTTATAAAATGAAAATATATTTTGCACCAATTTAAAACATGTCAAAACTTGAATCATCATTTCTAAAGGGAAAGTATGTTTTGAGTGTAGGGTAGTTTGCAGCCTCAAAACATGTCCAAACTTACACCATTTCAGTAATTTGCTTTGGTTCATTATTGTGCCCGTTAACCTTGTTGATATTTGTCCGGAAAGGTTAACATTAAGAAAGAAAATATATTCTGAATGTATATTTAAAAATTAATGTGCATTTAAAAATGCATTTCTTTTTAGCTATCATGTTTTTAACCTTATTGATTTTTGTATAAGAAGATTAACTTTGTGAATGGCACTAGTACCATCAGCATACTTTTTTAACTATTTATATATTTTATATATTTTATATGTTAAGTTCAAAATTAATAGAAAAAGTTGATATATTAATTTAGATAGAAGTGTTCATTAATTATAATTATTTTTTGTTAATTATAGTCAATGGTAATCAATCATAACTTGTTATAGTTTAGTTTTTATTAGTTGTAGTTAATTATGGTCAATGGTCATTAAGTATAGCTTGATCATATTTAATCATAGTCAATTATGGTTTACTAATCTTACTCAGACATGTTGGTCATTAATTAGCACAATCACATTAATAAAGTGGTTGATGTACACCCATTAGTGTCATTTTCTACTTTTCATATGGCAATTTACATATGGAAAATGACATTTGTGAAAGTATATCAACCACTTTATTAATGTGGTTGTGCTAGTTGATACTTGTGCAAAAAAATATTATGAATGAATATATTTAAAATTAAAGTACTACATTTGAAAAAACATATAACATTTTTTATCATTTTATGTTATTTTGACCTTATTGATTTTACAAAAAAGTTGACTTTGGGAGTGATATATTAAGTTCGAAATTAATAGGATAGAAGTTGACATATGAATTTGGATATATTACTATCTCAACCATATAGATTAAATCATGCAGATAGACATCAATACAAAATAAGCATCAAAACTCTTGCATCATAACACTTACTTCATGATACATCTCACATTGTTAAAATAAATAAATAAATCATAAAACCTAACTAAATTATAGCTTTATTATTATTATTATTATTATTAATTATAAAATGAAATATGTAAGTTAAATATATATATTTTAAAAAAATAGAACAAGATTTTTTGTTATGAATATTTACTTCCATTTTACCATGGATATTTCTAATTTGTAAATAAACTTTGTTACAATATCATAGCTTATCAATACCACATGCCTAAAAAGCCATAACTCACTCCACATGACACTTATGCGTATGACATTTTGTTTTAATTAATCAATTTAATTAAAAGAGTGAAAAGATCATAACGACTTTGGCCATAAATTTTAGAAATTAATTCGTGTATACTATTATAAATATTCATGAATATTCTATGGAGATTACATATCTACCATTCACGCCTAATACTTATTGATAATTAAATTAGAACCCTCAAAGCCTTATTCCAAAATAAACATGCCTATAAATGTAATTTATGCTTATAAAGTATGAAGTGTGTATTATAATTCAAATATTTTTTAGTTAATTGAAATTTTAATATTATAGGAAAAATATTTACAATAATTATGATAATGATTTTCTCTTATAAGTTTTTTTTTTTTGTTTAGTTTTTTATATAGATTATGTAGTTAACTTTTTAGAATGTTTTTGAATAAAAAATAATATAGAAAACTTGTAACATTTTATTATAGATAGGTTGATTTACATTGATTGCATGTACACTACACTAATCCATATAACATTACCACAACCCCTTATTATATAAAATGGCTTCAAGTCTTTGTGTTTGTGAGCCTTTCTCAAACAAATTCCTTGTGCCAATAACAAGCATTGTCAACATACATAAACACAAACAAGATTAAAAGTAAAACTTTATATCATCATAACTATTATTTTTTTAAAATACAAGAATCTTGTCAAATATTTCTTGCTAAATTAGAAAGGAATAATAAAATTATATAAACACAAACAAGATTAAAGTGAACTTTTACATCATCATAATTTTTTTTTTTAAATACAAGGATCTTGTCAAAATATTTCTTGCTAAATTAGAAAGAAGAATAAAATTGAGTTCACTAAATAAAATTTAAATTGAAAAATGAAAATTGATATAAAAAAGAATATATGAAAAATTATCAGCAAAAACATATATTATTTAGATATAAAAGTTGAGAATAAGATAGCTATCTATTTGATGAGAAGTCTTTAGAATTCTTGATTTTTGAAATGAAATATCATATTTATTGGTTGTTTTTACCTTTATCTTCATTTAACTAGTGGTACTCTAAATTCATCAAATTTTCAAGGCATTTTTTAGACATTTAGAATCTTCTTAGTCATAATGTATCAACAATTTTTTTTTCAAATGTTGTTTTTCCAAAATTTCACAAGTTTTGAAAATATTTATTGTTTAATGATGTATTTTCTTATTTTCAAGGTGAGTTGTTTTAGAATATAAGGCTTCTAAATTATCCACATTGGTAGCCATAGTCGTGATATTTCAAATTCGTATCTATCTTCATCATTAAGAGAGTTAAATAATAAGATAATGGATTTGATAAATAAATAAGGAAAATGTATCATTGGGATAAAAGATACTTACATTTACCAAGTAAACCAAGAAATTGTAAAATACTAAAAAGAGTTGTCTCGTTAATAATAAAATGACAATGTTAAAATTATCATTAAAACTAAAGTTATGATACTTTAGTAAAGATAATTAAAGAATTATTAATGTATTAAATGATATACTATATGTTGCATTAATAGTAAATATTATGTTATATCATTTAATGTGTTAGTAAATATATTATTATAACATTTATTGTGTTATCATTTATGCGTATATTATATTAGATGATGGTGGCCATTTTAAGAATTAAAGACTTGGGGGATATGTTTGGAGGCTTTTAATGAAGGTAATGGGTCATCCTAGGGTTTTTGTATCATTTTCTAGGGATTTAAACTCTAGAGTTTTTTCCTACTCTATCATCAAAGCCATGGCTCACAATATAGACATGATTGTCAATGGGAAGGATGGCTCATGGAATTCTTTATTCATCTTTTAGATGCATAATTGGTTGGTTAAAATCTAGAGAAACACATAATATTTTAAGGAGGACCTAATCTATTAGGTGATGCCTTGAATTCCTAGACATATAGTGCAAGATGGCAAGTCAATGATCAAGCTAGACATTCTATTGATCAATGATAGGGATCATGAGATAAGGTCATCTCACTCCAACCATAAAGGAAATGAAGCAAGGATTGATGTACTACAAGTGTTCGAGCCTTTGATATCTATAATTTTGGGTATAGATCATATTGTAAAGTTTAAAGTCCTTAACTCTAGTCAAGTTGTGGAAAGAGTGAGAGAGGTGTTATTAGGGATGGAGCTAAGGTTAAATCATGAAGTCTGCATCTTAGAGACAAAGTCAATCCAATATGAGTTAACACTTAGAAAAGGAAAAAAATGTATTTTATATAGAAAGGATGAGGTGAAACTAGTGCTCAAACTTGATGTATTGTGGATAGGGTCGAAGTCTTGATGAACCAACCCTTGATCAACAAGATTATTGAGAAACTGGTAAAAGAAGACTCTCTGATACTTTGGTTTGAAATAAAGATTGTTAAAGATTCTTGGATATCCCCCCTAATATAATCTAATGGTCAAGGGATGGTTATCCTTAAAATTCAATAGAACATAGGATAATACTATAATCTTTAAAAATGACTAGTTGTAGGGACCTTCCACTTTGGTACTGTATTGTTGGAAGCTAGGGTTTGACCCCCATTGTGAAATAATGAGTATCCAACATGTCTGGATGCGTCTCCTTGGGATAGCACTAGAATTATGGAATGAAGTGGTTTTAAAACTAATTGGAGGTAACATTAGGTGTTTAATTATGGTTGAGGAAAATCTCTAGGAATCCTTTGACAAATGAATGGAGAAAGTGCTCATTAAATTTGATATTATAGATAGCTTTTCAACGTAAATTGAAATTTTTAGAGAGGAAACATTACTAATTTAATCATTATACTACTAGAATTGATTCATTAGTTAATGTATCATTGGGAAGACCCTTTGTGGAGGGAGTGTAGCATCTGAAGACGTTAAATGTAGCCTAAGAAGAAGTGGTGGATTAGAAAATGAGATGTCATCAATGATTAGACTCCATTGGATCATGAAGAACCAAAAGGAAGAATGTCACCCGTTGAGGGGGTTGACATAAACCTAGCTCTCCCTAAGTAGAGACAAGAATTCTAACCTAAAAAGAGGGAGTCCTATAAGGAGTCTACTTCAATTGGTGCATATAAAGGAAAGGAGTATCTTTCTTTCGATTCACAAGCTCTATTTTTTTTAATGAAGAGTCCTTATAGCCTAAAGGAGAGGTTTGGGAGGGGAAGCTTCAAATAGTTTTTATACCAAGTGGTCTTTCATTAATGGAATTTAGAGAATTATCGATTTTTTAATGTGGTTTAGATTGCATCTCTAGAGTTTCAATAAGGGTGGCCACTCAATAATGTTACAGAAGTTGTGGATATTTAAAAAATTAGCTTTTTTATCTCCTACATAATTTTTCTTGTAGGAAATATAGCTTGGAAAATGAAATAGGACGGATCAAGGGTGCTTTAGGTTTGATGCATTATAAACTGGATCCAATGGGGACAAAAGAATATATCTCCAAAAAAATAAAAATTGAAGGCCTAAAGGGAGTGAAAGGTACGAAAATAATTGACCATGCAAAGGATACATAGAATGAAAAAACCTAGGAATGTTTCTACATCATGATTTCTTTGTCATTTAACATTAGCAGGTTAGGGGGGTTCCCTACTGAATTTATCCCTCATAATGTTTCTTTCTATGCATAGGTTGGATGTGATTATGTTTCAAGAGGAAATGCATGAGGGGAATAAATAAATTGAGTTTCTTTGCTCTATCTTGAAGGAGAAAAAAATTTGTGGTATGAATGCACAAGGATTCTCTAATCTTCTAGTAACTAGTTATAATGATAGATTTAAGGCTACTAATTTTATCTATCTCATTTCTAGAATTATGGTTGAAGGAAGGGCTAAGGACATAGATGAGATAATTAAACTTGTGAACTTGTAGGCTCCATATAAAAACTAGTTACATTCTAGAACAATTTAAAATATCAATGAACCTTGAGTTTTTTTTATCATAGGAGAACTTTGACTTAAATCTTACTCTGAATTCCAGAGAATACTAGGGTGAGGATGGTAGATCAGATCCACTAGAAAAAAAATTCACTCATGTATTTGGTGACTTAATATTCATGGATTTTGAACTAATTAAGGCTTTTTCAACTTGGTGAAATTCCAAAAGTAGCAAGGTTGGTGTTCTGGAGAAATTGAATCATTTTCTTATTTCTAAGAAGGCCCTTGAGGAGATTTGTAGATAGAAATAACCTGGTAGGTTTTGTTGGGAACCATAACCATCTACCTACCCTTTTTTAATTTGAGGTGAAGAATATAAATGCCTCATTTCCATTTATGTTTAATCACTCTTGGCTCTTGGAGTAAATATTTAGACATCTAATTCTAAGCAATTGGATAAAGTATAGAATTTTCACTAGTAAATCTGCAATGTTTCAATTATCTAACAACTTGATTAGAGTTAAGAAGGTGGTTGCAATTTGGGCAAAGGTAGAAGCAAAAGAATACCAAGAAGACTTAAAGGTTGTGGATGCTATTAGAGTCCTATAATTTGTAGTATCAATGATCATTGAGTATTTTCTTTTAGTATTTCAAATTGTAAATAATATAGCTCTTTTCAAATTATTTCCAAAAATAAAGAGATAGAAAAGTGAAAATAAAAAATTAAAAGAGGGTATAAATACAAAAGAAAAAGATAAAAAAGAAAAAAAATGATAAATGAACCCCATAAAAAATAAATAAACCTGAAAGTGATGCTAGTTTAAGTGCCACTACTAGCCTCCTGGATTTGTAAAAGAATAAATAGATTAAATTGTGTGCACCTTGTTTAAAATGCCACAATCATTTTTTGCTTGAATTATACTGTTTAATCATGCTCAAGTCGTCCTTAATTTACGTCAATTAGGTTAGAACGAATAAATTAACCAAAGATTTTAATCTTGGTTAAGATTAGATAGGTAGAAATATGTGAATAATGTTAATCCAATTGTTTAATTTGGATTCATTTAGCTGATTAGATTAGTCTAATGTTTGAAATTAAAAGCCTTTGTCTTTGAGAATAATAATTGAAAGGTTTGCATACCCAAATGCACCCACATTCGCCTTTTTAGCATTAGAATCAGCGAATGAGGATTTTTATGTAATATGTCTCAAGTACTCATTTATCCAAAGTTTTCACTTTGGTTTATGTATTATGTGCCGAAAAATTTGGCAAGCCCTCATGTGCTAACTCCCTGCACTTCACCATCATCCAATCACTCAATGCCAACATCCAATGATCTTGGACGTTTTTCAGGCCCCTGCAAAGCAACCAAGTTAACGACGGGGAGGGGGGAGGGTCCAAAAAGTGGTTTAGCACCCCCCGACATGGCCCCACTAGGTGAGTTCAAACACCCCCCCCCCTTCCATAAACCCAATACCACCGCACCCCCCTATGAAAGTGGTTTTTCCTTTTTGCATATTGCGAATTCCCGCCAACGGTAGTCTCCACGTCCTATCACAACTGCCACTCCCATCACACCACCTCACACATGTCCTGTAATTCTCGTCAATGATCCCACTCCACTTTTTCCCCAATCCCCAGCTACCACATCTAAGATCATTTCATCCTCCATATATCCTAACTGTTTACCCACATCATTACAGGCAATTTAATGCTTAAAGAGACTATTTATCTAATGGTTAAGACAAATTTCACTGCTGATAAATACAGAATTTCACACTTTGATCATACTTTCTTTCTATCTCTTGTTCAATAGAATTCCCTCCCCTTTCCGCAACATTCCTACTACACATCATTCATTAATCGCCAGTGATCTTCCACTCTTAATTTCCCAAATTACTGGATGCACTACGATTTCTGTTATTACAGTCTTTGATTCTCATCCTACAAATCACCATGGCACCTAAAACTTCCCCTGTGATCAATCCAATTCTTAATCCCCCTATTGATTTAGACCATATACCACTTGCAGACCAAGATTATAAAATCATGGAAACTCAGTGCGAATTCGACTTGTTCGAACAACGGTTTTGTTTTCGAGATAACTTCCTCGACTAATCCAACAAGATACATCTTTGGCAATCTAGACTCCCTCTGCTTTTTTTTCCTTAATACTATCATTTCCTTGAGTGTTTCCTGAGATCCCAAGCCTCTTACCTTGCAATAAAGAGGGCCATAATTTCCCCAAATGGTGAAATTCTCTTCACCATCATAACCGATAGCATTAATCAAATTCTCCAAGTTCCCTACTATGATTCCCTTTCCCCTTTCTCCATTGAAGCTCTAAGAGAAATCTACCAAAAGTTAACTTTTCCCCAGAGAGAAGTTATCTTTGAAATTTTCCTCCTTGAAGATTCCCAACTCCCTAAGAAAAATCCCCCATATCCCTCTTCTATGTTCCCTCAAAGAACAAGACAAATTATTTTTGTTTTGTCTTCCATTCTTGGTTACTACTCAGATGAGTGGGTAGATGAGCCTATTCTAGGTTTTCAATCCACTCTTTCTTCAGAAGAAGGACCATCAATCACCTTTGACTATGGTCACTTATTATCAAATATTATTCATGAACAATTAATTTAGTTTTTGACTAAAGGAATGTTCAGGTACTCATGCATTCTTATGCACATGTTTATGTTTTTCCAAGAAGATAAGTTTCCATTCTAATTGCAAAAACTGGATCAGTAAGGAGAGCCACAGTCAGTTGTTTTCTGGACTTCTTTAGTCAACTAACAATCACATGAGTATAACTTTTCATAGTTTCTAGATCAATTTGTATTTCCAGCAACTTGTGTGTTGAGTGGCTAGCAGGTTCCAAGGATCAGTGAAGAAATTCAAAAGGTTCTGCAACTCAATGAACAGGTTTAGATAGGGGATTGGTACCATTACCAATCATTTACAGAGATTAGAGTGTGTGGTTATGAGCTTCCATCATACAAACTACCCAAATACTTTCCCATGAGGCTATTTACCTTGGAATATATTAGGCAGATAATTCATTCTGACAATATTCACTTTGTGGCAGCCAAGAAAAATCCTAGTTCAGGATTAAGACACAGGTAGGACCATTCATCTACAACACTAAAGTAGTAGGAGAGGAAACAGACCTCCTGCTGAAACAAATGAACTTCCCTCTCAGTTTCACTTGGTATTATGACCCCTTTGGGGTAATTTCCAAGTTGAGAGTAGAACAAAAAACTACACCATATGTGCAAACGTAGAGGCCTAAAATTGAAAAGTATATTAATCGGAACACTTGGGTGGAAAATACGTTACAGGAGCCCAAGGAGCAGGTACTTTCAATGACAACTTCAGAGACTCCACTACCCAAAGAGGAATTAGAAAAGAGAGGAAGGGAGGATGATTCCCCAGTCACAAAAGTATTAGCTAAGGAATTTAAAATATACACTAAGAAGATTAAAGCTCGTTCTGGTTCGAAAATAAAATTTCCATCACTAGATGACACACTAGGCACTATTGTGCTCTCAGGTTTGAAGACCTTCAATTTGGACAAGAGAACTACAAAATTTCCATCATCTTCCTCAGTTACAAAGGATATTCCAGCTACTGCCCCTCAAACACCTAAAACTTCTGCAAAGCAAAAACGGTTGGACATTTTTTAGAGATACAAGGAAATCAAGCAAAGGAATGAGGCCATTCATGAGAACATATCGACTCAGTTCAAAAAACAATCCTCTTCCATTCAGCACAGAGTGATTTTAGCATATGATGCAGAGAAGGGAAGAATGCATATGGAATTCTTGCAGGCCCAGGTCCCTCAAGCAAAGTCAGTAGCAGACTTCAAACAAACCACTTTTTAATTTGAGGCAAAGGATGTCTATCCCTTGGATCAAATAGATATGCATAGACAGGAAGGTGAGATGGTATATTCGACTTTCACACTGACTGCTATCACTCCCTCAAAACTATAGCTTACTCTAAATAATGTGCAATCTCAACTCAAATTGGAGAAAGTATCCCCATTGGCCAAAGAAACTAGAATCAAATATTTGGAGGAAATAATAGTCAAAGTAGGCCTTGATCTAGAAAATAAAAAAGCTAGAAAAGAAATAATCAAAAAGATGAATGATGATATTGCATCATTGAAGATGCTAGCAACCGAAGAGCCCCATGATAAATAAATTGGAGAGACAGAGTTACAAAAGGAAGAAATGCTAAAGATGCTAGTAGAGCAAGTTGCCCAGATTAAAGAAATGGAAGCAGAAATGGATAAGTTAATAAAGGAAAAGGAGCATAATTCACAGCTTGTTGTGGTTCCTCTTGATGCAGTTCCTATTGCATCTCTGCTTCAAACATGAGTCTCTACAAAAACTTCTACGGTGGGAATGTTTTCCTCAACAGTGATTCACACCTCAGTGGTGGATGACTTAATTAAATTGGCTTAATCTATGGAAAATATGACAATACAGGGAGAAGAGCTCAAGAAAATGAAACAAGAGATGAAATTTTTGCAAGAGAAGAGTACAAGGTATGAAAATTCTTACTTAACAGAAACACATAAAACTCACACCTTGTCCCAAAGATTACAAAAAATGGAAGAAGACTATGCCATGGGAAAAACATTGGCACAGGTGAAGGAAAACATCTAGAAAACAATTAATGAAGACATGGGAGAAATTTGGCCTTCCATCCAAATCATTTTTTAACAGAAGGAACTTTTTGAAAGGTCAACTGAAGCCATTGAGTAGGTTAGAAATAATCTAGGAGACAAACCAAATGAAGCTACTGAGTTGATAAAATTTCTAAATTCCAAGAACAGTCAAGAGCTAGAAGAATTAGAGATTGAAGACAGAACTGAAACAATTTTGGAAGTTAGGAAGGTGCTGACTAAAAGGAACCTGATGAGACAGCTGGAGGAGAAAGGGAAAAACATGAACACAAGCATACAAAGATTCTTTGCCAAGTTGGAGCCTCTCTAAAAGAAGGGACTTCCAAACCTATTAGTTATAAATGAAAAACTCAGTACATGGCCAGATTACAGTGCAAAGATTATGAATAAGGCGAGAGACAGCTCGAAAGTTACAGCCGGAAGACTCAACATGATAGGAAGGGCGTTTCTGGAAGCACTATCATTTGATCTCGACATCCAGTATGCAATTCCAAATTTGTTCATCACCCGGCCGACATTTTCCAAGTATACCGAAGTTGATGAAGTGTACAGAAAATTAATGAAGATGAATATCCCAAGCGAACAATGCTAGGATAAACTCTGTGAATTACTAGAGTAAATGGTAAATTTAGCAACACAGCTCAGCATCACAACGCATCTAGTTTTTCAGCACCAGACAACCAATTATTCCTTCATTTCAGTGCCACCACTTCAGATAGTTCAATTTTCCTCATTTCATTGTAATAAGTTAGCTTAATTCATCCTATCATTTTGTAGATACATCCTTGTCATCTTGACAGGATATTTTTGTAATTTAGCTATAAATACTTCAATTGTTGAAGTAGTACAGGTTGGTTTTTGTACGAAGAAACACTATTGTATATCTTTTGTTGAAGCATCAGTTGATTTTCCAAAGTAATACAGAAGCTCTTTCACAGGATTCATGTGTCAAATTGGTGGTGAAGTACATCTATCTATTATATGTGTTTATATCTCTCTGTTTATAGCACATGATTGTTTTCTAAAATCTAAATTATTCAATAGATAAATAAAGGGCAGAATTTGTTTAAATCTACACTCTGCACCTAGCTACGAATAATTTTTATGTTTTCTTCTGATCTTTGAATATAGAATTCAGGTAACAATTCTCTATATTTTAAAGTGAACCTTGCTCTGTTCTTCTTCTCCATTTCACATAATTTAAAGAATCCTGTCGGTTTGGCTACCTTGCCTTGTGAGATCTATCTATAGATACTCTAGTTAATCAGTATTTTATGTATTAGACTCCATAGCCCAATGGAAATCTAAGTTATCAACCAACCATTCAAATACAAATCAAACCCCAAACTTCATAACTAGCCTAATATTTGATTAAACAAAGCTAAATCTTACAAAGAGAGCCCTCTCTAAAGGGCTAGATCCTAGCTTCCAAAGTTGATTTGTGGATACCTTGGTGATTTTCTTCTGCAACCTCAAAAAATTATTAAGTGCTAACATTCTGGAGACCATATCGGGGAATTAAAATAATCCTTTATTCCATCATCATAAGATTATTTCCCTAGTTTCTATATCCTTATTTCATGAAATTTAATGATTAACTCATTGGAAATAAAGGATTAGAGGTTGTACAAAAAATATGGCTCCAAAAAGAGTTTATACTCGATTCAATCCTGATCTAGACCCACCTAAATTTCTAGAAAACCTCGAAAGAATACTCAGAAGGAGAAGTTTAGCTGAAAGCCAGGGAAGCAATAGCCCTCTTTCAAGGGCCAATTGTTTGCCTGAGAACCTTGATACTATTCATGATATTCAGTCTGACCTTCCTTTCGAGTTTAGTCTTTTCAGGACTAAGTCTGAATCTTTTGTTGATCAGACTGTAGTTGGTGAAGCCATTTTTCAAACATATAAACCAATAAGACCATCCGTTGAACCTGATTTGGATCAACAAGTCCTTCAGGAATTTAACAAACTGCAAGATCTTGTTTCAGCCCTTGATTAGGCTATACATCAAGATTAGATATAACAGTTTGTTGAGCTCTTTGCTCTCACTATTGCTGCAACTACTTCATCCTCTCAATCAGTTCATCTGACATTAGTTGGCCCTTCCTCTTCTATAATTTCAACTACTCATCCAGTAGTATCTCAAGTAGTCACCCAATTAATTCCCACAAATCCTATATCTGCTCCTCCCTTAAGACCAAATATCATGGCTGCTCGCTATGCACCTCTGGTTCTACCTACACAATTGCATAATATGCCCCAAGACTATCAAACTAGGATACCCCAGTTTGATGGTACTATTCCTGTGACTGCACAACAACACATTGACAAGATGAATGACTTCTTTGATCTTCACAAAGTAGATGAGAATGATGTAAAACTAAGGCTTTTTTCTTAGAGCTTAGGTGGAGAAGTCAGAAAGTGGTTCAAAGACCTAGTAGTTGGTAGTATAACTAACCTTGCTGCTTTTCACCAATCTTTCCTAACTAGGTGGGAAATCAAAAAGAGTCCTCTGCAGATCCTTAATGATTATAAAAATCTTAAGAGAGGTCCCAATGAAACTGTAGAGGAGTATTATGACAAATTCAATAGGGTTTATAATGCAATTCCCATTGCCATTAAACCACCCCTGGGCTTGGCCTTGATATATTTACCAGAAGGTTTTGATGTTGATATGGCCTATCAACTAAGAGAAAGAGATCCCTCCACCTTAGAGGATATGCAAGAAAACACAGCTAAAGTAGAGGCTAATTTATTAGCCAAGAAAGCTAAGTTAAAGGCTAAAAAAAGAGTAATGATAAAAGAGGAACCTTCATCTTCTATTTCTACTGATTATAAATTAGATAGTCTACTAAGAACAGTAGAAAAAATGATGGACAAAATCAATATAGCTGATAGGAATCCTCAAAGAGAAAATCAAATTGGGCACATAAGAAATCCAAACTACTAAAGAAATCAATCCTTGAATAAACGAAGAGACCAAAAGGGTCCAGACCAGCAAGCAATACCTCCTTTTCAGGAAAATCATACATATGAGGAAGTTGAAGTAGCTGATGATACATATAGTACTCAAATAAATTTACTAGGAATAAATGATAATGACTATATTTTTCTTACTGAGGAAGATCAAGAACCTTTCCTTTTATCCCAAAATGAAATAGAACCTAAAGAAATAGAGGATTACAAGAAAGGCTTTGAGAATGGTATTACAGAAGTTCACAAACAATACAACTTGAGGAGTAGAAAAGTACCTGATACTCCTCCAAAGAAACTAACTGAAACACCTACCAAAAAGAATGTTGAGATCCTTACTCGAAAGAATCCTGATGTTATAATCCCAAAAAAACCTGACACCGCATCCAAAACAATTCAAACAAATGATCCCTCTACCAGCCAACCAAGAGATATACCCCAAAGACATGTGGCGGTAAACTGAACCTGTCAATTCAAATAAAACACAAACATCATTTAATATAGAAAACAAATTGGAAAAACTCAAAATCGTTATTCCTTTGACAGAATTGATGAGTAAAACTCCTTATAAATCCCAAGTAATGAAGGAAATGAGCATAGGAGAAGGCACTGATACAATTAATGTATCATATGATCAACCCGAATTACTATTTGGCCCTGAAGTTGATGTCAAAATTCAAGAGGGAGATGTTCCTCCCTTTTATGTTAGTCTAACTATTCATGACAAAATATTACACAATGCTATTCTTGACTCAGGGGATTCACTCAACCTTATGCCAAAAGTAATTATGGAGAAATTGGGGTTAAATATTACCATAAGGTATTAAGACCTGTATTCATTTGATTCTAGTCAAGTTAAGTGCCTTGGATTTATAAAATATTTGTGTGTAAAGTTAGTCCAAATCCTTGCCAAAAGTGTACGTATGGATATAGTTGTTGTCGATATTCCACCCAAATATGGAATGTTCCTTTCCTATTCATAGGGAGCCAAACTCCAAGGAACTTTATAGATGGATATGTCTTATGCAAAAATCCATGTCTTTGGTCAAAACAGAAGACTCTATAGAGAGAAACTCATGAAATTCATGGTCACCACTCAAGATAGGCCTAAAAATTATCCTATATATTCTGTTCATTATGATTTGGACTCTTTTATTTTTTACAATGATGTAAGCACACAGGAACAAATTCAAAGCCATAGTACTGATTTTTGTCTCAATGCTGATGGTCAAACCTTAATCATTGACCAGGATAATTCAGAAGAAAGTTTGTGGAATTTTGGTTTTGATGGATCAGTGAGTAAAGAAGGAGTTGGTGCCGATGTATGGGTTTCTAATTCATATACTCATCACTCAGAAGGTCACTCTTACAAATTAAATTTTCAGTGTTCCAATAATGTTGCAGAGTACGAAGCCTTACTCTTAGGATTACAACTCTTGAAGAAACTTGGTGCAAAATGAATTGCCATTCATGGAGATTCTAAGTTAGTGATAAAAAAAATCAAAGGAGAATACTCTGCAAAACATCCTAGGATGAGAGCCTATAGAAATGTTGTGTTAGACTTTCTTGATTCTTTCACTAAATATAGTTTGTCTACAGTTTCAAGAGATCAAAATATATTGCTTGATGGTCTTGCTACTTCGGCAAGTACTTGTAAATTACCATTTCGTCCCACTCATCCATATACAGTCGAAGTAAAGAATAGACCTACTGTACCTGATAACATTAGATACTGGCAGGTTTTTGGAGATGATGCTCAGATTCAAAACTTTTTGTAGTCTAAAGATGAATTTGAAGATATTAATATATATGTAGAGTTTGATATAAAAGATAATGTACAATCTAGTGTAAATAAATTAGAATTACGTGAAATAGATGAAGAAAAACAAGAAACAAATATTTTACAACTGAAAGACAACATCCTGCCTAGAGGGCTTATTCCTTTAGAAGATTTATTTGATTTCAATGATGTAGCTAAGAAGCCCAAAATTGAACCCACTGGAGCTGGGGTTGAGGAACATAATATTGGGACTGAACTTCAACCCAAAATGATCAAACTATCTAAATCCTTACCTCTAGCTGAAAAGTTGAACTACATTAAATTTTTCAAAGAATACATTGATGTTTTTGCCTAGAGTTATGAGGACCTCAAATCCTATGACACCAGTATCATACAACACAAAATTCCACTGAAATAAGATCATAAACCCTTTAAACAAAAATTAAGGAGGATTAATCCCATGCTTATGCCTCTGGTTGAAAAAGAGGTAAAAAGAATGTATGATGCAAAAATCATAGTACCTTTGAGATATTCCAAATGGGTGTCCAACATGGTGCCCACTCAAAAGAAGACTAGTGAAATCAGACTGTAACAACCCAAATGAAAATTCCATGTAAAAATATATAAATACCACGAATGATGGGACACATATTTCAAGTTGAATGGAGGGCAGGACATCCTAGTGGGTGTCCATTTGGTTGTTTATGGCTAAGGAAATTGGAAAAGGAAATGGCTAAGGCATTAAAGAGGAAAGCAGGCATTTTGGCACATTTATTTATGAAAATAATGGAAATTAGGAGAAAAAGGAGGTGAAAGGTCACAAGTCGCATGTGAGGAGGAAAATGAAGAAAAATAATGGAAATTAGGAGAAAAAGGAATTGAAAGGTGACAAGTTGCATGTGAGGAGGAAAATGAAGAAAATATAGGCCTCATTAATTAAAAGGCTTCTGAGGCTTAGTTGGAAAGCTCTTGGCTCAAGCCTCTTCCTTTTAGAGTGAAGAATTGGTCAGTTTAGTTTTGAAGCTATCTCATTATTCTCTCTCTCTCTCTCATACTCTTGGACACTTAGAGTTTTCTTGGAGCACTTTGGCATTGGAGCAATAAAGGCAAAGGAAGAGTAGGAAAGTGTAAGAAGGCATCGACATCAACAACTACATCAGATTTTCTTACAGGCACCGAGTTGCATGTATGATTTCTTCACTAGTTTTGGCATGCATGGCATATGCATGTGGTTTATTGGTTATGATCTGTCATTGGCATGGAGGATGGTCGAGATTGACAGTGGATTGCCTAGCCTTGCCATTTCCTAGATAGCCATGGTGATTGTGGGTTTACTTTCATTTCTTTGTTTTGGTTGGTTCTCATTTTTCCATAGCTTGGGTTGAGTTACTAGTCCTGGAAGCCCTAGTTGAACAGAAACTCTAGAAGCCCTGTAACAACTTGGGTTGAATTACTAGTCTTGGAAGCCCTAGTTGAAGAAATGCTGTGGAAGCCCTTGGCCGGTTGAGTTACTAGTCCTGAAAGTCTTGGTTGGACAAATGCGCTAGAAGCCCTATATAAGTTGTGGGTTGAGTTACTAGTTCTGGAAGCCTTGGTTGGACAAACAATCTGGAAGCCCTAGAAGGCCTAGATGGAGACCAATTTGATGATGGTTTTTTGTGATGTCCGATCGTGAGGTGGAATCACTGTTTGATGGGTTGAGGTGGGTGGCCTCTTGAAGCCCTAGATGATTTTTTATTGATGTGTTCTATGAGATCCCACATTCATGCTTGGAATATGGAATGGGGGTGATTGGTTGAAGAGATACTTGGCTCAGCCAATCTATGGTCGGGTGGAAAGTGTTAGTCCCATCTTCGGTTGGTTCATTGCACTTATTAGTGAAAAAAAATTCATTCCCTTGATTTTCATGTGCAAATGATGTATATATGGAGTTTGATGGCTGATATTTTTATTGTATTTTTGTTCCTATTATGTTGTTTATATGCACATTTACATCAGAGGTTTTTACAGAGTGGTATCAGAGCATGGTTCAAACACTTGGACTGGATGGTCTCTATCATAGGTGAAATGAAGAACAAAGGTTAAAGTTTAGACCTTTCTGTCATATCTTTTATAACTTTTCTTCTGTGGAATATTAGAAGTCGAAAATTTGTCCATACTGAAGCTAAATCCACTGATAATGTGCTAAAAATTTCAGATATTGGTTCACACTACTTTAGGAATTATGTTCTAAGGAAGATGACCTTCCTGAATGCACCTTTAAATAGGGGGCATTGGCATTTCTGAAATAACTTTTCTTCTCTAGGCTTTTAGACACTGAAAAATCGTCCATATTGAGGAGAAATACCAATTATTATGTGGTAGAAATTTCAGATATTGGGTCACAATATTTTAGGAGATATGAGCAGAGGGAGTCGAGCCTTCTGAATGCTCCAAAAATCAAGTCTCAAACAGGTCACATTGACATTTTTGTTATAACTTTTATTCTAGCCACTCTAAGGAGTTGAATTTTTGTCCACAATGAGAGACAATCCCACTTATATTGTGATAAAAAATTCAGACATTTATTAGCTATCTTTTAGGAGAAATGACCAGTGTAAATTGAGCTTTGTGGATCCTCCTAGAATTTTGCACCAAATGGCATTGTGTTGGTATTTTGTTATAACTATTCATCTATGAAATCACAGGAGCTGAAATTTGAACCATAGTCAGGAATAATTCCACTGATCATATGGTTCAGTTTCCATAACTTGTACCACTACAATTTAGGATATATGTATTGAATCATTCGCTATATTAGTTTGCATGCAAAGTGTTTGATGAAATGCTTAAATGGTTCAATGATTAATTGCATACAAACTATTTGATAAAATTCCCCAATGGGTATGTTGTTTGTGGTTGGGGATAGCATTGATGTGTAATAGTATTATGGAATATGATATATGCTTACTTGTATGCAAATAGTTCTCTATATTAGTTTTAATGTAAAGTGTTTGGAGAAATTCTTACATGCAAATGTAATAGTATAGTAGTTGTTTGAAGAAAATGTAGAAGTATGGTAAATTTTTGAAGAAAATGCTAATTTTTTAGATGGGATAGTATTGTGGTATAATAATATGGATTTAGTTGATCTATGCCTATTTTCATGAAAAAAATTTGAACAGTTGCATGTAGGGAATTTGAAAGGTTGCATGCAAGGAATTTGAAAAGTTGCATGTAAGGAAATGGAAAAGTGGCATGTTTTTAGTTATGATGTTACAAGTGGAATAAGTGCAATATTTTTTACTTAGTCTCATACAAATCTATGAGAAAAAAAAATCAATTTCTTTTCAAATGTGGTTAAATTTACTAGAGCTTTGGAGATCGCATTTCCATAATTGGACATTGGAGATTGAGCCATTAGAGAGCTTTGGAGATCGCATTTCCATAATTGGACATTGGAGATTGGGCCATTAGAGTAGCTCCCTCCTTCTACCTTAGTTTGGATCATGGATAGTAAGGGGGTATGCTTATAGGTTCTTAGTATTGGTGAAATTTGATTTCAAATTAATAGACATGATGTCTTGATTTTTTGAACATGTGACTGACTGTGTATGAATTATATGTTGCTTACATGTTGATTTCATGATACCTACTTACATCCTTGCATGTTAGCTTACATTTTTTTGAATATTTTGATTACATGTATCGGTCTTGTAGGTTGATTACAAGAATTGATCACTTATGTTTGACTACATGCATTTCTGCATAGGTGTAGTTGATTTGGCATTGCATATGCATATTGTTGGTCGCATGTGGAAATGTGTATAATGGAGTAATGGTTGTTGTCATGCACAAGGTCATGGTTTGTGTAGTTGATATGGTCATGCATTGATGACTAGACTCTAGCTAGAATGATGTGTATATGGTTTGGTCTCATTTTTTATGTGTGTATATGCAGTGGTTATGCACATATGGTCTTGGTTATGATTATGCATGTCTAGTAGGTAAAACATGCCTTGTGAAGTCATTGTATGAAATTTAGGTCATCATGATGCTAATGTGTTGGCTAACATAAGGTAAGAGATGCACATCATTATAATGAGGTTGAAACAATGGACTTTGGGGTAAGAGTAGATCGTCATACAAGTATTGTATGTTCGACATGCAGGTATGCAAGTTAAGGATTTTATATGCTTTAGGTTTATATGCATTAGGTTTATGTACATGTCTTTTGATGTTATGGTTACATTCATGATAGATGTTGGTTGATTAGTGTAGTTATATGCACATGTGTTGGATAGTCAAGAATGATAGTAACTTGTAGTTGTATGCATTTTTATTGTTGTTTTATATTAGATAACATGATGATTATGCTATATGTTGCTGATGAGTATGTTATAGGTTAACTTGTTGATTGTTATATGACAATTGGATTGATGATTTGGTTTTATGTTGTTGATGAGCATGATATATAACTTATTGTTGTTATATGCTATTAACTTGATGATTAGGGTTATTTCATTGAGACATTGATGTTATAATTTGGATTGGTCATATGTGTGATGGTTATGTTCATTGCCTTGAAGATCTTGATGTTATATGTATTATGTTAACCTGGTTTGACCTATGCAGATGGTTATGGTTGCGATACTCAGGTATGCGCTGACATATTTTGATACAATGTCGTACTAATCTAGACTGATCATACATATGTGATTATTATGCATGACTGACAAATGCTCATGAGCTTGTAATATGAACATGTTAGTTAGTTATTGCTATGGATATCATGATCTTATTAGTGCTTGAGCTGATGTGTTGTAAATTTATATCATGCTAACTAGATTGATTGTGCAGACAAGATCACCACCCCTAAGATACATTAAGGTATCAGTTTCTTATGTCATATATTTGGTGCTTGACTGTTGTTATGTCATCTAGTTGATTTATTTAACATGGTATGCTTGCGAGTTGGTTGAATGTTTGATGAATTGAATAATATGAGTATGTGTTCCAATGATCTTATTTTAAGATGATTGTACTAAAATATATGTGTTGAGATAGTTGATAGGTACTTGAGTATAGTAGGTGATAGTTGTAGTAATATCACTGATGACTATGAGTTGATTATGGATTATTACATGATTGTTAGTCTTGGTAACAGTTGATTTCAAATTAATAGATATGATTGTCTTGATATTTGGAACATGTGGTTGACATGTGTGAGTAGTTGCAGGGTAACATGCTTGGTATTAGCATGACAAGGTAATAGTTGATGTGTCTATATAACTAACAGTTGGGTGGTGTGACAACATATAGTAAGCCTCGATTCGAACAAGGTAAAGGGGTAAAAGAAAGGAATTGGGCAAGAATTCCTTTGGCTACGTTTGGAAATCGTAATTTCAAATGAATGAGTGATTTTCACACAGGAAGTCTTCTTAACCTTGATTTTGTCTGACATTATGTGGATATGTGCTATATTCATGAACATGCACTTGATATGTATATTAGCTAGTCTTTAGCTACAGGTGGATCTGTTAAAGGATTGGAGTCCCTTGAGAGATGGCGTGGATGTGTTCAATTGCAAGAAGCGTGCTTGGCATAATTAGATGAGGTAACTAGTGTATTATTATGCTTAATTATACATTGACAATTATGTGTTTATGGCAACATGATGCAGGGAGTTGCATGGCAAGACAAGTTACCATGAAATCTTGAAGATGGTTTAAGTTGATCTTTCCTTTGGAACCATGGGGATTGAGTCATGGTGTCAGTCTTGTGCTTTTGGTCTTTTGAGATTGATTTGTGGTTTTTTTTTATGTCTAGTGCAAGGCATTGCCACTTTGTTGTAGTGTCATATCATTATGGGCTTTCGTGGTCTTCTTCTTGGTTTTTTCTTGTATTCTCTTTTATTTTTTTGAGTCTTGGGAATTAGTTGGGAAACATGAAAGTTAATGGAGCTTGGGGATAGTTGTGCCATACCTAATAGGTAATGCAAGTAATGCAAGGCTCAGACGAAAGTGTATGAATAAACGCAACAAAAGGTAAGACCGTGACAATCAGATTAGATTGGTTTGGTCCATTGGTGTAAATGGACAGTGGAAGTATAGTCATGAGAAAGGTAACCAGAAAAGGTAAAGTAAATGGATCTGAGGCATCATATGCCTTGGCTATGTTGGGAATTATTGTTCTCAATATCATGCATGTTGTGCATGAATAAAGGAAGTCCCCTTAACCTTGACCTTATAACCGGTAATTATTTTATGATCATGATTCTGTTGTTGTTTATATATGTATACACATATGTATGTCGTTGTCTGACAAGGTAATGATTGTTTTATGCTAATGATTATATATGTATGTATGTATGTATTTATGTTATTCTCTGATAGGGATTGTCAGGGATCATTCTTGTGAAGGGATAATTTCTTACACAACTAAATGGCATGAAGAGGTTCCTAGCTCATGAGGAATCAAGTGGGAAGAGTAGTGATGCCAAATATACGAGGTCAGTGTCATGTGGTTATGAGTTGATATTATGTGATTATAGTATGTCTATGTTATGGACAGGTTATACCAAGGGATACATCAGCAAAGTGAAAGCAGTGTGGTTTGTGGAATGCTAGGATAAGCATGGATAAGACACTAGAAACAAAGTTTCTTGGTAGAGGTAGAGTGGTTTCGGATTTGTGGCATTATTGTTGTACACATACTCTATATGTTGTACATGTTGCATCTATGATGTGTGATCATGTGATGTTGTGTATACATAGTGTGTGTACATGTTGTTTATGCATTGTTATGTACAAGATGATACAGATAGTGTTGTATGAATGTTACACATTCAATACCGGGTATAGATGGTGCTATGTACATGTTGGATATGCAGTATAGTGTACATATTGTACTATGTGCATGATGGATATGTGGTGTTGTGTGGATATGGTGCTATGTGCATGTTGGATATGTAGTGTTGTGTATAAATGATGCTATGTACGTGTTGGATATGCAGTGTTATGTACAAGTGGTGTTGAATGCATGTGGTACATTAGTACTATGTACACATGTTGTGGTGTGCATGATTGTACAAGTGGTGCTGTGTGCGTGTGGTGTTGTGTACATATTTTACAAGTGGCACTGTGTTCATGTGGTGCTATGTACATGTTGTGCATGTGGCATTGTGTACATGTGGTGTCGCATACATGTCGTGCAAGTGGTACTATGTACATGTGGTATTGTGTACACATTATAAATCTGGTACAATGTACATGTGGCATTGTGTACATGTTTTGTAGGTTGTGCCATGTACATCTGATGCTGTTCACATGTTGTGCAAGTGGTGCGGTGTATAGGTGGTACTATGTACATGTTGTACATATGGTACTAGTGTACATGTGGTATTGTGTGCATGTCGTCGATGTTGTGTTATGGGCATGAGGTATTATTTATATGCATCATGTAGTCATGGTATTGTAACGTGTGTACTCATTGTGTAGTACTCTATGTAGGTACATGCATTAGGTGGTATTTCACATCGAGTATAGATAGATGCATTGTATTGTATACACTCGGTGTAGGTGTATGTGTTGCATGTCAAGTGTAGATGCATGTATTGCATGGTGTGGTATGTCATGTGGTTGTATGTGTGTGATGCACACTATGCGTATGTGCACCTGGTAGAGGAGAAGGCACATGGTGTTTTTTGGGTGTGGCAACTGATTCAGTGTCTATACAAAAGAACAAATGCAGAAGTAAGGATCGATGAAGGATAAGTATCAGTATATTATTTCAGTTTTACTATGCATGTGAATTATGATTATGATTTAGTGTTTATGATTCTGGTTTATGATGGTTACATGTGATTTATGATTTTGATCTATGATGGTTGTGTTTTGAGCTAACCTGATGTGATATTTTTATACATGTTGATTTGGTCAAAGATGCTAGATTGACTTCTTATGACAGGAAGCGAACAAGATTCCAAGTGTACCTTATTGACGAATTACCAATGAGGTATGATTTGAAGTTATTTCAATTTATTTTGAATCTAATGGAAGTTATGTTCTTGGTACAGGAAGCATGAACATGCCCAGTTGGGTGGTTGAAATTGACTGCAAGAATTAGCAACAACAACAAAAGAAATTGGAACATGCAACAACATGTTGGTAAAGTATTCAAGAGCAGGGCCATTGTGGGACACTGGTACCCAATAGTGTCCATTGATTGCCATGAGCATGCTATGATCGGTATGATGGTTTTAAGGAAAGGATATGCCTTGGTTGTTGTATCTTTCAATGTGAGGAAGCCTTGCCAAGGGATGGATTGCCCAAGATGGGGGTGCCAGCGAAACCTGGAAGGTGAGTGACTGCATAGAAGGGGTGACCGGATTCCCGAGGGAGTGTGTAGCAGAGAAGGGAAGGTCATAGATGGATTTGTTTTGGTCATTAACATTGCCAGATGGAATCAAATGCACATTGGGAGTGCGCCTTGAAACAATGAGTCGGTAACTATTCGCTGGGAGGACAAGTGGCGCAGGATTATAGTACTAGACATTGGATGCAGATTTGACTTTGCAGTGGATTCTGGACTTCCTAGGAAGGAGGTGAATCCCGGTATTACTTTGAGGGTGGAGGTGTGAGTCTCTAGATTCCCTTGTTGATTGATATGGGCATCATATCATTTATTTGTTAGTTAAGAAAATGTGTATATGTGTATATGTGTATATCATTGTAAATACCATAATGAGTTGTGTTATAGAGCTCCAATATGCGGTATCGTTTTTCTTTGGTCATGTTGTCATGATGTTTCTCTTTTGAGCAGGTCCTTCATTGTAAATATTACAATGAGCTATGTTATAAAGCTCCATGGGTAGCATGTTTTGTTTTCAGCACTCATGCTGGTTATAGGTGTCATTGAACACTAAGGACGGTGTTCCCCTAAGGCGGAGGGTTCTGTAACAGCCCTAATGAAAATTCCATGTAAAAATATATAAGTACTACGAATGATGGGACACATATTCCAAGCTGAATGGTGGGCATGATATCCTAGTGGGTGTTCATTTGGTTGTTTATGGCTAAGGAAATTGGCTAAGGCAATGGCTAAGGCATTAAAGAGGAAAAAAGGCATTTTGGCACATTTATTTATGAAAATAATGGAAATTAGGAGAAAAAGGAGGTGAAAGGTCACAGGATGCATGTGAGGAGGAAAATGAAGAAAAATAATGGAAATTAGGAGAAAAAGTAATTGAAAGGTCACAACTTGCATGTGAGGAGGAAAATGAAGGAAAATAATGGAAAATGAAGAAAATATAGGACTCATTAATAAAAAGGCTTCTTAGGATCAGTTGGGAAGCTCTTAGCTCAAGCTTCTTCCTTTTAGAGTGAAGACTTGGTCAGTTTAGTTTTGGAGCTCTCTCATTATTCTCTCTCTCTCTCATACTCTTGGACACTTAGAGTTTTCTTGGAGCACTTTGGCATTAGAGCAAGAAAGGAAAAGGAAGAGTAGATAAGTGTAAGAAGGCATCAGCATCAACAGCTACATCAGATTTTCTTGCAGGTACCGAGTTGCATATATGATTTCTTCACTAGTTTTGGCATGCATGCCACATGCATGTGGTTTCTTGGTTATGATCGATCATTGGCATGGAGTATGGAAGGGATTGACAGTGGATTGCCTAGCCTTGTCATTTCCTAGATAGCCATGGTGACTATGGGTTTACTTTCATTGCTTTATTTTGGTTGGTTCTCATTTTTCCATAGCTTGGGTTGAGTTACTAGTCCTGGAAGCCCTAGTTGAACAAACGCTCCAGAAGCCCTGTAATAGCTTGGGTTGAGTTACTAGTCCTGGAAGCCCTGGTTGGACAAACTCTCTGGAAGCCCTTGGCCGGTTGAGTTACTAGTCCTGGAAGCCTTGGTTGGACAAACGCTCTGGAAGCCTTGTATAAGTTGTGGGTTGAGTTACTAGTTCTGGAAACCTTGGTTGGACAAATGCTCTGCAAGCCCTAGAAGGCTTGGATGGAGACCAATCCAATGATGGTTTTTGGTGATGTCCAACTGTGAGGTGGAATCACTATTTGATGGGTTGAGGTGGGTGGCCTCTGGAAGCCCTAAATGAGTTTTGATTGATGTGTTCTATGAGATCCCACATTCATTCTTGGTATATGGCACGTGGGTGATTGGCTGAAGAGAGACTTGGTTCAGCTAATCTATGGTCGGGTGGAACGTGGTAGTCCCATCTTCGGTTGGTTCATTGCATTTATTAATGAAAAAAATTCATTCCCTTGATTTTCTTGTGCAAATGTACTGATGTATTTATGGATTTTGATGGCTAATATGTTTATTGTATTTATGTTCCTATTATGTTGTTTATATGCACACTTACCCCAGAGGTTGTTATACAAACTCTACATTGATATCCATAATTTAAACCTCTTTAAAAGACAATTATCCTCTGCCTAAAATGGACCACATCCTACAGAAGGTAGTTGGATCTAGCAAGATTTCCTTGTTAGATGGCTTTTCTGGTTATGACCAGGAATTAGTACATCCTAATGATCAAGAGAAAACAATGTTTACTACACCTTGGGGCACTTTCATGTATGTGAAAATGCATTTTGGTTTAATGAATGTTGGAGCAACGTTTCAGAGGGCCATGGATTTTGCTTTTGATGATGAAATGGGTCATTTCATAGTTATATATCTGGACGACATTACTTTTTTTTCGAAAATAGATGAGGAACACTTAAATCACCTGAGAAGAGTTTTTGAAAAATGTCAAAGATTTGGCATTTCCCTCAACCCTAAGAAAACTTTATTTGGTTTGCAAGAAGGAAAAATGTTGGGACACATTATTTTGAAAGAAGGAATCAAGATAGATCCCAGTAGAATAGAAGCTATATTGAAAATTAATCCCCAGAGTAATATAAAAGAAGTTCAATATTTTATTGGACAAATAAATTTTTTAAGGAGATTCATTCCAAATTTAGCTGAACTTTTAAAGAATATCACCAATATGCTAAAGAAGGATACTGAGGTGAAATGGAACATGGAAGCTAGACAATCATTTAACAATGTAAAGCAAGCTTTAACTCAGGAACTTGTGTTAATTAGTCCAAATTTTACTAAATATTTTCTTATTTTTTCATTCCCCTTAGGACATACCATTACTGCAGTTCTCCTACAAAAGAATGATGAAGGCCATGAACAACCCATTTCTTTTTTCAGCAAAGCCTTGAGAGATGTAGCCTTGAAGTATGACATTATGGAAAAACAAGTCTTTGCCTTGGTAAAGGCCATAAAATACTTTAGAGTGTATATTCTCCATTCACACATCATTTCTTTTGTTCCAAGTGCAATAGTTAAAGATATACTGACTCAAAACGATCCAGATGGGAAAATGGGTAAGTGGATTGTCGTTATACTAGAATATGATATTGAAATCTGACCCACTAAACTCATCAAAGGACAAGGGTTAGCAAAATTAATGGAAAAATCTAACTTACATGCTTTAGATATAAATTTTCTGGAAATATTTAATGAACTAGATGAGCTGGCAACTCCAATGGTAGCAGAATCTTTTGCTACCTCTCCCTGGTATGCAGACATTATTTATGTGCTACATAATTTACAAGCTCCTCCTGGTTTAACTAAAACAAAGGCTAGATTTATTAAACTTAAATTTGTTAAGTTTTGTATTTTGAATGAAAATATGTTCTAGAAAGATGCTGGTGGTGTTTTACTAAATTATTTATTGGAAAATGAAGCAGATAAAGTCATGCAAGAGTTCCATGAAGGAGACTGCAGTGGACACTTGTATTGGAAAACTACTATAAATAAGATTTTAAGGGTGGGTTTTTACTAGCCCACCCTATTTTCTGATATCCAAAAGAAGGTTGCTTCATGCCACAAGTGCCAAATCTTCAAAGGTAAAAATAAGTTGTTGCCTTTACCCTTGAGGCCTATATCTGCTGAAACTCTTTTCCAACTATGGGGCTTTGACTTTATAGGAGAAATTCACCTTGCCTCATCCGCCCAACATAAGTGGATTCTGACATCCACTGATTACTTTACCAAATGGATAGAAGGCATACCTTCCAGACAAGCTTCTAACACAGTCATCATAAAGTTCCTAGAAAACAACATCCTTGCTAGATTTGGTTGCCCTAGGAAGATTATTACTAACAATGCTACAACTTTCAGGTCAAAAAAGATGATAGATTTTTACAATAAATATCAGATAAAATTGGGACATTCTACAACCTATTACCCTCAAGGAAATGGACTAGCAGAATCCTCCAATAAAATCTTGGTTAACATCATAAAAAAATTGTTGCAGGACAATAAAAAATCATGGCACATCAAGCTAGTTAATGCATTGTGGGCAGACATGCTTACTACCAAAAAGTCAATAGGCATGTCTCCATATCAGCTAGTGTATGGGATAGATGTTTTTTTTCCAACTTCGTTGGGAATTCTTGTTTTAAAAATGATGCAAGAGTTGGAGGTGGAACCAAATGATTTACAGAGGAGAATAAACCAGACCATCCATTTGCATCAAACCAGAGAAGCAGTTCATAATAGAACTCAAGTGATCCAAGACAGCATCAAGAAAACATTTGACCGAAGGACAAAAGATGATGATTTTCAGATTGGTAATCATGTTTTGAAATGGTATTCCAGAAGGGAAGAAAAAAGAAAGCATGGTAAGTTTGACAACTTATGTATGGGACCTTACATTATTGATTCTTACCGAGGTAATAATGCCTTTCTTATGAAAAATACAGATGGGATAGAAATACCTGGAGGACCTGTCAATGGAAGGACACTCAAACATTATGTTTTTTAGGTCTAACAAAGTTTTTTATCACAATCATTGTGGATACAATTCACTTTTTTGTTTTCATGAGAGGGTAGCTTATATCTCAAAGTTGAAGCCTGTGGAGAAGGCCCTGAGTTTTGAGACATTTTTCCACCATAAATATAGAAAACAAAAAAAATCAGATGCAGTAAATACTGAAGAGAAGGACTCAAGGCTACTAGTTTATGATGTTCTTGACACTTCACCAAGAAGTTCCATCCCCAGATGGAGCCACTGTTAGGGTCCTATAATTTATAGGATCAATGATCATTGAGTATTTTCTTTCAGTATTTCAGATTGTAAATAATATAGCTTTCTACAAATGATTTCCAAAAAAAGAGATAGAAAAGTGAAAATAAAAAATGAAAAGAGGGTATAAATACAAAAGCAAAAGAAAATAAAGAAAATAAATGATAAATGAACCCCATAAAAAATAAATAAACCTAAAAGTGATGCTAGTTTAAGTGCCACTACTAGCCTTTTGGCTTTGTAAAGGAATAAATAGATGAAATTGTGTGCAGCTTGTTTAAAATGCCACAATCCTTTTTTTCTTGAAGCATACTGTTTAATCATGCTCAAGTTGTCTTCAATTTATGTCAATTAGGTTAGAAGGAATAACTTAACCAAACAGTTTAATCTTGGTTAAGATTAGATAGGTAGAAATAGGTGAATAATGTTAATCCAATTGTTTAATCTAGATTAATTTAGCTTATTAGATTAGTCTAGTGTTTGAAATAAGAAGCCTTTGGCTCTAAGAATAAGAATTGAAAGGGTTTGCATACCTAAATGCACCCACATTCTCTTTTTTAGCATTAGAATAGGCAAATGAGGAGTTTTATGTAATATGTCTCAAGTACTCATTTATCCAAAGTTTTCACTTTGGGTTATGTATTATGTGCTGAAATATTTGGCAAACCCTCATCTGTTAACGTCCCCTGTACTTCACCACCATTCGATCACTTAACACCAAAATCTGACGGCCCACAATGTTTTTTGAACCCCCCGAAGCAACAAAGTTTAACGACATGGGGGGTCCAAAAAGCGGTTTACCGCCCCTGATGTGGTGCCACCAAGTGAGTTCGGACCCCCCCCCCAATAAACCCGATACCACCGCACCCCCCCTTCGAAAGTGGTTTTTCCTTCCCACCTATCGCGAATCCCCACCAATGGTAGCCTCCACGTCCTATCACAACCGCCACTCCCGTCACACCACCTCACCCATGTCCTATCATTCCCTTCAGCGATCCCGCTCCACTCTTTCCCCAATCCCCAGCTGCCACATCTAAGACCATTTCAGCCTCCATTGTTATCTTAACCATTTACCCGCGCCATTACAGAGATTTTAATGCTTAAAGAGGCCATTTATCTAATGGTTAAGATGAGTTTCACTGCTGATAAATACATAATTTCACACTCTAATCACACTTTCTTTCTATCACTTGTTCAATAGAATTCCCTCCCCTTTCTGTAACATTCCTAATGCACACCATTCATTAGTTGCCAGTGGTCTTCCACTCTTAATTTCCCAAATTACTGGACGCACAACAATTTCTATTATTGGAGTCTTTGATTCTCATCCTCCAAATCACCATGGCACCTAAAACGAGCCCTGTGATCAATCTGATGCTTAAGCCCCCTATTGATTTAGACCATATACCATTTGTAGACCAAGATTATAAAATCACGGAAACTCAGTTCAAATTCAACTTGTTCGAACCGAGTTGTTGGTTCCGAGAAAACTTCCTCGAACAATTTGATGAGATACATCTCTGGCAATCTAGACTCCCTCTATTCGTTGTTCCTCAATATTATCATTTCCCTAAGTTTTTCTTTAGATTCTAAGCCTCTTACCTTGCAAGAAAGAGGGCCATAATTTCCTCAAATTGTGAAATTATCCTCACCATCATAACCAATAACATTAATCAAATGTTGTAGGTTCCCCACTGCGATTCCCTTTCCCATTTCTCCATTGAAGCTCTCAGATAAATCTATTAGAAGTTAAATTTTCCCTAGAGAGCAATTATCTTTGAAATTTTCCTCCCTGAAGATTCCTAACTCCCTAAGAAAAATACCCCATATCCCTCTTCTATGTTCCCTCAAATAACAAGACATATTATTTCTGTTTTGTCTTCCATCCTTGGTTACTACTCAAATGAGTGGGTAGATGAGCCTATGCTAGGTTTTTTGTCCACTCTTGCTTCAGAAGAAGGAGCATCAGTCACCTTAGATTATATGGTCACTTCTTATAAAATATAATCCATGAACAATTCCTTCAGTTTTTTACTGAAGGAATGTTCAAGTACTCATCCATTCTTATGTACATGTTTATATTTTTCCAAGAAGATAAGTTTCCATTCTCAGTGCAAAAAATGGATCAGCAAGGAGAGCCATAGTCAGTTGTTTTCTGGACTTCTTTAGTCAAAAAACAATCATAGGAGTACAAATTTTCAGAGTTTATAGATCAATTTGTATTTCCAGCCACTTGTGTGTTGAGTGGCCAGCAAGTTCCAAGGACTAGTGAATAAATTCAGAAGGTTCTGCAGCTCAATGACAAGATTAAAACAAGGGATTGGTACCTTTACCAATCATTTACAGAGATTAGAGTGTATGGTTCAAAGCTGCCACCATACAAACTGCCCAAATACTTACCCATGAGGATATTTTCCTTGGAATATATCAGGCAAATAATTCATTATGACAATATTCACTTTGTGGCAGCCAAGAAAAAATCCCAGTTCAGGATTAAGACACAAGTTGGACCATTCATCTGCAACACTAGAGCAGCAGGAGAGGAAGCAGACCTCCTACTGAAACAAATGAACTTCCCTCTCAGTTTCACTTGGTCTTATGACCCCTTTGGGGTAATTTCCAAGTTGAGAGTAGAAAAAAAAACTACACCATATGTGCACACACAGAGGCCTGAAATTGAAAAGTATATGAACCAACACACTTGGGTGGAAAATACATTGCAGGAGGCTAAGGAGAAGGTACTTTCAAGGACATCTTCAGAGACTCCACTACCCAAAGAGAAATAAAAAAAGAGAGGAAGTGAGGATGATTCCCTAGTCACCAAAGTATCAGCTAAGGAATTTAAAATATATACTAAGAAGCTTAAAGGTGGCTCCGGTTCTAGAATATAATTTCCATCACTAGATGACACACAATGCATGATTGTGATTTTAGGTTTGAAGAAATTTAAGATGGATAATGGAACTATAGAATTTCCATCATCTTCCTTAGTTACAAAGGATATTCCAGCTACTATCCCTTAAACACCTGAAACTTCTACAGAGAAGAAACAATTGGACATTTTTCAGAGATACAAGGAAATCAAGCAAAGGAATGAGGCCATTCATGAAAACATATCAGCATGGTTCAAAAAACAATTATCTTCCATTCAGCACAAACTCATTTCAGCGTATGATACAGAGAAGGGAAGAATTCATATGGCATTCTTGCTAGCCCAGGTCCCTCAGCCAAAGTTAGTAGCAGACTTCAAACAGACCAAATTTGGAGTTGAGGCAAAGGATGTCCATCCTTTGGATCAAATAGATATGCATAGACAAGAAGATGAGATGGTATATTCAACTTTCAAACAGACTGCTATCACTGCCTCAAAACTACAAATTACTCTAAATAATGTGCATTCTCAACTCAAATTGGAGAAAGTCTCCTCATTGGCCAAAGATACTAGAATCAAATACTTGGAGGAAATGATAGTCAAAGCAAGCCTTGATCCAGAAAATGCAAAAGCTACAGAAGAAATAATCAGAAAGAAGAATGTTGATATTGCAGCATTGAAGAAGCAATTGAAGCTGCCAGCAACCGAAGACCCCCAAGCTAAAGAACTTGGAGAGATAGAGTTACAAAAGGAAGAAATGCTAAAGATGCTAGTGGAGCAAGCTGCCTAGATTAAAGAAATGGAAGTAGAAATGGATAAGTTAATAAAGGAAAAGGAGAAGAATTCACAACTTGTTGTGGTTCCTCTTGATGTAGTTCCTATTGCATCTCTACCTCAGATAGGAGTCTCTACAGAAGCTTCTATAGCCGGAACGTCTTCCTCAACAGCGCTTCCCACCTTAGAGGTGGATGACTCAGTTAAATTGGCTTAATCTATGGAAAATATGACAATATAGGGAGAAGAGCTGAAGAAATTGAAACATGAGATAAACGTTTTGCAGGAGCAGAGTACAAGGTATGAAAATTCTTACTTGACAGAAACACAGAAAACTCACACCTTGTACCAAAGATTACAAAAAATGGAAGAATATTGTGCCATGGGAAAAACATTTTCACAGGTGAAGGAAAACATCTGGAAAGTAATTAATGAATACATGGGAGAAATTTGGCCTTCCATCAAAATAACTTTGAACAGAAATATATTGAATACATATTATGTCAGTATACTAATGGTGATCCTCATTGGGAAAACTTGCAAAATGAGGACCACCACACAAGCAATGAAATATTTATCCTACAAGTATAATAGGGATTTGTATTAGGGCCCTAACCATGGTGTAAGGACAACCACTAGCATATTAGGGACAACCACATAACATAGATGAATTAATATAATGATTAAAGAATTAAAATATACCAAGTTAGGATGCTTTTACAACCCTAAACTAAAGTATTAATCTCTTAATCTATCTATATATTGTGCTTACCCAATGACGACAACCACTAGTATACCAACACATTATGTATTCAATATATGTACTAGTATATATACCGACATTATATCTATGTGTGTGTGTGTGTGTGCGTGTGTGTGTACCGACACATATAACTAGTATATATGCCAACACACACACATATAAGTATTTATACTGACATATTATTCGTATATATTCTAGCATATATATTGATACTTATACCTAGTATATATACCAACACACATATATTGAATACATATTATCTATGTATACTAGTGGTGGTCCTCATTGGGAAAGTTTGGAAAATGAGGATATCTAGCCTTTAAGTGGAATATGGTTGCTCCTAAAATGCCTTGTATTGTAAAAATGGGTCTCAAGGCCTTGCCAATGGGCATGGGAGGAAAATAAGGCCCTTAGGCTCTAGATGAAGTCTCTAGGGACCAAGGGACATGAATAAATCCTCAAACCACAAAACGTATCTTGTATAGGATATGATCATTCTTAATGTTGGTATGGGAATTGATATGGGGTTTTGTGCACTAGAGATAATCTAAATCTTTGTGAACTAGGGTTGAGTTTGTGACCATGGCCGGGGAAGAAATTGAGGGACACTAACTTTAGTTTCTTGAGCTAAAGGGCCATGATCAGGGCCATGAACACAACATGGATTCTTTAAAATGTATCATTGTCATACAAGATTGATATGGACATGATAAGGAGTTTTTTCACAATAGGGACATGGGTATTGGGGCATTAAGCAGATAAGGGCCTTATCATCCTTGGGTTCCCACTATACAATGGTTTTGTTTTATTATGAATTGGTTAGTTTTTTTACTTATTATGTGTAGTTTTTATAACCCATAGATCTAAAATTTAAATTAAAGGTTTAAAAATATTATAAATGTAATAAACTAGATTAAAGAGATAAGTAAGATGAGATATGTGAAATATACCCTTGTATTATGATAATTAGGGGAGGTGTTGGGAACATAGTTTTCATAAGTAGGCCCCCCTACATAGTTTTCATAAGTAGGCACCCCTACCTAGTTTGTGTTGCAAATTCATTTATTTATTAGTTAGATTACGTAATTAGATATATTTTTATTTTTATTCTATAGATCAATATTTTAAATCATTATCATTTTAGTTCTTGAACTTTCATATGTCCATTGAAAAAGTGTGGATTCCCTATAGAGGCTAGGCACTCAAGGTTGAAGAACGAAAGTGATTTTCAAGGAATTGAAAAAAAATTTGATGCCTTTAATGCAAAACCAAGTATTGTGATCAAAGCTCATAAAATTCTCTTGTAAACATAATCCTAGTGATCCAACAAACTTGTAGCATTTTACTTTCTTCCTAATTGAATTTTATCTTTTAAGTGTAAATAACTTAGGCACTGAAGGTTGAAGAATGAAAGAGATTCTTAAGGAATCATACAACCATTTAATGCCTTTGATTCTAATCAAAGGACTATGATTAGAGTTCAAAAAGCGCACTTGAAAACATAAGCTCAGTGATCCAAAAAAAAATTGTAGCCCTGTAATTTTCATTTTGATAGAATTTTATTGCCAATGCATTCCTTAGAGCATTAGGTTGTAAAAGTTCTTTCATAGCTTGAGAATCATTTATGTATTAGTTTGACACATACAATGTTGGTGTTTATAAGTTTGTGACCACATATTGACAATTGAATGTAACATAATTTAAACAATTAAATTGCTTGACAACAACCATCTTAAACTAAAGGAGGTCGTATTCAATCAATTTTGAGCAACCTCCTCAAATCAAAAGAGGGTTACTATAATGTAAGGTTCCTCAAATTTCATGTGGATAAACTCTTGGAAATCTAGGAACACTCTCCAAATTTAAGAGTATGAGGTGGAACAAAATCTCTTTTAATTAACCTTCTCAAACTAATGGAGGTTATATAGAATTAATTTTGAACAACCTCCTTAGATCAAATTTAAGGTTCCTCATATTTTCTGTAGATAAACTTTTGAAAATATAGGAACTTGTTCTAATTTAAGGATATAATCTTAACAGGAGGAAGGTGCCTGATAATAAATACTTTTTGATTGAAAAAGCTAGAAAAAGACTCATTTTTCCTAGCAATTTCAAAAATTCTCATCAAATTTAAGTAATCTTCTTAAATCTGAGGAAGGATTTTGTAGTATAATTAAGGTATAATATTAAAAATAATATCATAATGTAATAAATAAATATCATGTAATAATGATACTATAACTAATCAATATTACATATTAATGATTATATATAATTGTCATATGACTATTGTTATACCATACTTATTTATTACATTATGATCATAAATTTAATTACATATCTCAAGTATATTACATTTTTTAAAATAATAAAAAACTAGCTAATAGTCAAAGATATGTGCTTCCTTTTAAGAAGTCAAAGGTTCAACTCTAAACAGGGTTTTCCCATAAACAAGTGTCATACAACAATTTTGGTGTTTATTTATTACTCTTAAACTTAAATGATTTTAAGTGTTTGGTATTTACATATTTAAAATAATGAATAATATATGTATACATTTAAATATCAATGTTTTTCATGGATTTGTTTGAAATATAAAATACAATTGATGTATTTTCCATGATAAAAGTATTTCAATACCATGGAGTAATAAACTTAAGTGTTCCATGTTTACATATTTAAAATAATGATGATAAAATAGTTTCAATGCCATGGATTTATCAAATCTCGTGAAGTGCAAATTTCTTTTATAGTGCAATATAAACAAATTTATGGTTTAAATTGCATTTTTTAATGTATAAATGGATTCAACTCTTTGAAAATCTGCTTGAGCATTTGGATTGTGTAGAATAAGTAAACTTACCAAAAATATATCCAAAATGAGCCAAATTAATTGAAATATTTTATTTATAATCTAATTTATTATTATTTTTTAAATGCCACATAATAATTTTATATTAAGAATTAAACGAATTACACACCTCTTTTATTATTTTTATTAAATAACGCTTTTTTATTTATTTTTTACTTTCAATAAATATACTTGTTTTCCTTCTCTCTCATATATAGAGTTATAGTTAGTTAGCATGAATATTTAAATAGTTTATCTAAACCTTGTATCAAAATATTTTTAACAAATATAAAAATTATACATCTTCCATACTCAAAACTAGAAATATAATTTTTTCTATAATTTTAATTATTTTATTTTTAAAAATTGATATAGAATTTTGTTAATATTTTATCTATGGTTGAGAATGGGAGTGAAATATTTTTACATCTTCTGATTTGTAATGTCAACAACAAATCCCACAAACACAATGAGAGTAGAATTATAGATATTTTATGATGCATTTAATTTAAAGTAACCAAAAAAGATATATTCATTTTTGTTTTTAATTGTAGTAGACATTGTTTTTTTTTTATTTAGAAAATATTTTATTTTTATTTTAAAAGGGACACACATCAACTTGATACACATCTCCCTCATATTGGACTATAGCTCGGCACAACAATATTTTTTTTTAATTTTTATTACTTTTATCTTTTTTTTAATTGATATAAATTATGTTATTTCACATGAACATCCAAATATTTTGTTTATGGTTGAGAGTGAGAGTGAAATATTCTTACCACATCTTCTAAGTTGTAAAATCAACAACAAACTCAGCAAACACAATGAAAGTGAGATTATTGATATTTTAAAATGTTTTTAATTAAAACTAACCACTAACCAAATAGATATATTCTTTTTTGTTTTTAATTATGATTGACATTGTCTTTTTTTTTTCACTTTCTGGTTCACGGATACCCGGGTCAATGGGTAGCCACTACAACCAGGGTTGTTCAACACTGAGTGGACGCACCCGAAGGCATCAACACCCCTCGGCCTATTTACTGACCTAACCCCAAGAGCTTTCGGGATTCGACCCTGTGACCTCCCATTGGTGAGGCACTTGATTTGACCAATTGAGCTAACTCTTGGGGCTTTGTTGACATTGTTTTTTATTTAGAAAATATTTTATTTTTATTTTAAAAAAAGCATTAACATTTCTCTGGATGTAGAATGCCAAACAACACTAACTTAGAAAATATAAGAAATAACACTAAGTTTAAGTTATAAGAAATTGAAGAAAAAAACTACAAATTTTATGAAAAGTAATATTCAAAATAATATTACCATTTTAAATTGATAATTTTTTTATAAATTTTATAAATATATATTTTTTAAATAATTACAATATTAATAACAATTAATTTAATAAAAATATCTTTCAGATTAATCGCATCAATATTATTTAATTAATCTTAAAAACATACTTACTATATTATATTATGAATCACACGCAAAAACCTAATGAATATCGACATCCATTTTTGTAAACAAAATGGAAAGGTGGGCCCCAACGGAATTCTCGATTTCCCAGAGGTATTGAATGCCCTATAAGTAAACCTGAAAGAAACCCTATCCGTTGATTCAGTGTATGGGAACAGGAGCCCTGTCACGACCATAGCCTGGTAATTTGTAACCTTTGTTTCGCTCACTAAACAGTAAGGGAGCGGTCTATTCGGGGAGTATTCCATTCTTATCTCGAATCTGATTTTCGGTGTCCCACCGGATTCATGGTGGGAAAGTTTGGTTACCTTTCACTCTTACTCGTATGAATGACAAAGTGCGTCCTAAGCCTTACATGGTGATTTTATGATTTACTATTAACCATGTAAGTCTAAAAGACATTTCAGTGTCGCTGTTATCTAGAAAGACCTTTGTATATATAGGTTAAATCCGTAAAGATCTAGCTTTGGAGTTATACATAACACCAAAATATTATTTGTATTTGAAAATGTTTATGTCAAAATCAAGAGCCTTAAAATGTGATATTGTAACGTAATTTTCAAAGCGGGGAAATTATAATGTAGCAAAATTACGACACTGAACAAAGTTAAAGAAAAATATACTATATTATTAGTATTAAATAAAGTTAAATAACGATGAATACATTTTTAGTATTGATTAGCTTTGGTTTATATTAATCCCATATTTATTGAGTATGGAGAGAGTGGTATTTTATAATTGTAAATATTTTTTTAGGGTATAAAATTTGAAAAAATGTTAATTCGAAGAAATATTTGTATTTTAAAAGATTTGATCCCTCTTGTAATTTGATAAATCCCAGTTTAAGATGGATCTATGATCGATATATATATATATATATAGAGAGAGAGAGAGAGATACCATCTGTCAACTCTATACTAAGCATGGTAGGAATTACATATATATTTTATTTTACCAACACACTAATAAAATGTTTTAATAATAAGAAAAAAATTATTTTCATTTGCTTTATATGATATATATTTCATCTCTTTTTCTTAGTTATTTACATTGATTTTTTTAATTAATATTTTTAAATGTTACATGTCAACTCGAGAGAATTACGGATCTCACTTATACCTTAAATTTGAAATCACCTATGGATGCAATAAGAAATCTCATTTTCTCATGTAATAAGAGGTAAGCAAACTTGGGAAGCTCAACCCATGCACAAATACCTTGTAAAAATGATCTCATGAACAAGGAAATTCATTAAGAGTCATTGTAACAATCTCTGCATCATCAATGGTATCTCCAATGGCTTTAGGTTGATCTCTCAATTGGGGAACTGTCATGAAATATGTGGCAATTGAATCTAATCTGGATTTCATGATACCATGGAGTTGATGACTTAAGGTTAATTTTCTGCTTGTATTCTTACTATCAAATAATCCCACCAAGCCATTATACATTTCGTTGACATTATTCAACTCAGCAACATGTGGAATCAAGTGGTTGTTTATGGAATCTATCAAGATCCTCTTAGCCTTTGCTTCATTCTTCTTAAGCTTGGATTTCTCCTCAACGCTCTCTAGTTCTGAGACATTTTCCTTCACATGATTCAAAATCTCATTTTCATCCAAGATAAGAAGTATCCCAATCTTCCAAGATCTGAAATTTGTAGCTCCATCCAACCTGTCTTCTCCTCTGAGACTGGACACCATCCTGACAAGAGATCTGAAATTTGTACGAGTTTTTGAATATTGAAATCTGAGGTTGAAATCAATGGCTTCTCTTCAACAAAGCCCTAAAACCGTGTCGAAATTCTATAGCATATGCAACGAAATACAATTTTATGATTTGGTAATTACTTCCTAATGTTTTTCAAATATTATTTCTCATTTCAATAATATCATTTAATAACTACACTAAAAAACCTACTATAAATGCAATTATAAAGATCATAGAAAGACAAAGATGCACAATAGACATAATATTTTTCACCTAGGAAACCTAATCCGAGAGAAAACCCAACATATATATATTTAAAAAAAACATATAACAAGATTCTTAACCATGGACATTCAACCCACTTTATTATGGAGATTCTTAACTTGTAAATAAACTTTGTTAAGTTACCTTGAGCCAATATAATGACTTACTAATACCACATGCCCAATAAACCATAACCCATGTTTATATGACATATATTTGTGTAACATGTTTTTTTAATTAATCAATTTGATTAAAAAAGTAAAAAGGACATAACTATTTTGAAGATAAATCTCAATTTTTGATTTGTGAATACTACTAAGAATATTATAAATTAAATTCATACGATCTACCTAATAATTATTAATAATTAAATATCTTTCAAGTGTTTTTTAAAACCTTTACTTTATTTTTTTACTTATTTATTGAAATTTTGAAAACAATTTTTTCTGGGGGCTCATTTAATGTGATTTATTTAGGGTTTAGGTGTTTACATATTTGAGTTGTGGGTTGGAGTGGCTTCAATAGAAATCGTAAAGCTAGATTTTTGTTTTCATGAGCTAGCAAAGTAGCACTCTGTTGACAAGCATTCACAACTTGTCATGATAAGGAAGTTATTTAAAGCTACAATTAATACAAATCTTGTGAAATAATATTATTAGTCTTTGTTGGCAGGGATTCTAGCATTAGCTTCGTGGTCAAAGTGCATTGATTTTTCCTTTTTTTGATGTGTTTTTACAAGTTCAATCAAAGTTTCATGAAAATGCTGAATATTTCTATTTTTAGTAAATTCAAAAAGTAGTTTTCAAATCTTTTGGAAATCTTATTTCTAATTTTCAATTGGCTAAGTGAGCTCTAATGGGACATAATTCCCCTCTTGGAGAGCATATTATCTTCGGTATTCTATGACTATAAAATAATTAAAAGAAATGATTGGTCATTCAATCAGTGAGTGCTCTGACATTGACACCATTATACCTAATACTACTATACCTGACACTTCTACTTTGCTCAACGCAATATTGTATGTCTGTTATATGGTGTGCGGAATGTTGATACAATGTGCACTAAAAGGAAAGGAAGAAAATTCTATGCTTGTCTTAAATTCAGGTGGACCTCTATTTTGGATACAAATATTATTGTTTGTGTGGTGGTGGGATAGGTCACTAGGGATTTGAGAACCATTGGAATTGTGTTCTCTTATTTGATACTTTTTCTTCCTAAATTTATAATCGTGTGGTGGCCTTATCCTCTACTTCTTTTGTGGGTGATGTTCTTCCACTTCTGATCTATTTGGGGAGTTTAGTTAGTGTTTCATAGCTACATTATATTCTCTACTTTTCAACCTATCACCTAGACTATGGGCTTTGTTTATAGTAGAAGAAACTTTTAGAAGGGTATTCCCCTAGTACTTAAAACCATTCCTCCTAGAACCACCCGATGTAGGCTTACTTAGAATAGAAAGGATGAATTAAGGGAAACCTCAATATTCCAATTCAGTGTCTTTGAGAATACACAAAACAAGAGAGAGGATATTGAGAAGAAAATCAAATGGCAAAGACATCATCTTTTTAAGGAAGAGGAGAAGTGAGATGCAAAAAATACCTAGTTCCTTGTTGCAAAATACTTATCTTTCCCAAAATTATAAAGCCTGACGCTCCAATCCTTTCCTAATGGAGGAGGAAGGAAGAAAAAGTTCCTAGAGAAAAATTACAATTAGAAAATTTAAAGCAAAGATAAATTTTCTACATAAATTCTTACGATCACCCAAAACTATAAACATTTTTAAAGTCTTTATACATACATTTTCATAATTATTTAAAAAATTGAACCTGCATCATAAATCATCATAATCAACTATCAAATAAGAAAACAAAAAATTACTGCCATGTTCAATTTAAGAAAAAAAAAACATTACTAAAATATATGTTATCATTTCTATGATTTTAATCTTTTCAAAGTTGTTCAAAACGGTGCTTCTCTTTTCCCTAATTTTTCAAATGGAAAATTACAAAATTCTCTGTTTCTACTCTCTTTCATGTCACACTAAAATAAACTAAAAGAGTATATAATAATAAATTACTACATATCAGGAAAAAATTATTTGAATAATGATCATCCGCATAGAAAACTAGTGAAATATCAAATGATATTGATTGTAACGGTGTGAGTGAGCCTTTTCAATTATATTTTTAAATAATTTTAATCTATATTAGAAATTCAAATTTCAACTCATTGTTAGGTGTCGTATTTCTCTATTCAGGTGTTACTATATCAATTAGAGTTCAGTTCAATTCAACTGAGATGTACATCTTACTGCAGTCATTTATTTATTGTTAATGTTTCCTATGTAATAAATTTAAATGTTAATAATATTGACAAGCACAGGCATGAGGTCAACTTGGAGCAGAAGAAGGAGGTCATATTTTATTTATAAAGTCAAGCACACACCACGACAAGTTAACAGCATAAAAATAAAGACCAGCACATTTCATTTAGAAGGAAAAGTGGAAAGGTATCCATTCTTTATTAAAAAAAATCAAATGGTCCATAAAAAAACAACCAAAGGGAATTGGTGGTCCATTATCTGTTTTAAGAGCAAAGAGCAAGCACATTTTTTTTTTATGTTCAATATTTTTTAAAAAGACCTCGTATAATTTAGAAAGGGCAGCAATTTCCTTTTTCAAGGGACAAAAATTATTTGTTCAATTTTTTTTAAAAGACCTCGTATGATTTAGAACGGGCAGCAATTTCCTTTTTCAAGGGACAAAGATTATTTGTTTCATTTGGAAATGAGTTGTTTTTTGAAAAGTTTCAAAGCCTTTTTATTTTAAGCGGAAAGTTTTTTTTTTTTTTTTTTGCGAAGGTGGCAAAACCTATCAAACTCAGGTGTCAAATCAACAGAGAGGACAACCATCTCTGGCTGCTATCCGCGAATGTCAGTTTGACTCATCACCATTATCAAGGAAAACGTTTATTTCTTTTTTTCATATTTGGAAATTTCCCAAAAAAAAATTTTAAAGAATCAAAAAGGGTTTTATCTAAGGAGTTTTGCATAAGGAGTTTGTAAAAAACAAAAGGGCATTGTTGTAAAAAGTCTTTTTTATGGGTTTTGTGAAAGTATTTCTAGCATTTTTAGAAGTGTATTTTTTTTTAGAAATTTTGATAAAGATTGTATTGAAGAAGAATTTATTTGAGATTCTTGAGTCATTATTGTTGCATATCATCGTTCTGAGCTAGTATTTTTAGAAGTGTTTTTTTGTAAGAACTTTCAAGAAAGAATATATTGAAGGAGAATCTATTTGAGATTCTTGAGTGACCATTGTTGCATACCACCACCGTGAGCCAAAGCCAAAGCTAGAGTCAGAGTTGAGAATCAAATTTGTTAGGCATTTTTATTGCAGGAAGTTAGTATGTTTGCAAGTCGTTTTGCTTGTTGAGTCACATTCTGTCAGCGATGAACAAATGGGAAAATCGAAGAGGTTGAGAAGGTCAAAGCAATAGCAGGAAATGGTCGAGATCTTTTTCAAAGATTTGGAAATCAAAAGGCAAAAGAATTCCTTCACATTAAAATGCAGAAAAGAATATATTGATGACAACATTCTTCCGCTCATTGCAGATGCAAATACAACCAAAGAGGCTTGGGACACCCTTGAGAGGAATTTTGGTGAAAGGGAAAGTAATCATTTTGAAAATGAAGAGCTTGGTGAATCCTATTTTGCTCAGCCACAAGTGGATGATGATTGTAAAGAATTTGCAGAAGTAGCAGAGAAGGATCGCATAAATGCTCATTAATCCCACTATGCACAACTGTAAGTGGATGAAGATTTGGTGAATCCAACAATGTATTTTTCTGATGACAATGAAGCTACCACTGAAGTCACACATGCTATGATGAATCCAACAATTCAATTTGTTGATGTTAAGTTTGATGAAGACTTGTCGCCTAATGATGAATGGTTGTGGATGATACAACAAAAACATGATATTTACATGATGCTATTAGGTGTGAGAATCCCATTTGGGTCTGCAAACCGAGTGGAAGAAAACCTATTTAAAGTAGCTAAAGAAATAGAGGCAAGGAAGGTAGCACAATAGGTGAAATCTCTCATTGCAGAGCAGAAGGAACATGACCAATGTGGTTCTGTAGATGTTTTTAGACTTGCCATTGATTTCCAACATGCAGGTAAATAGGTCGATTATGAAGAGTTAAATTTCCTTGAAGTGTGGCTTGCAACACCATGTATAGATGAGGTCAGCCTAGACGTTGCAATAATGAACCTTGAAGACAACTTAGATGATGAAAACATTAATGAAATTTTCAGGTATTGGAGTCCTGAAGAAATAATTTGTTTATTATAAATTTATTTTGCAACAAAATATTGATGATGAAAAGCGCACTACAGTAGATGATATGTGGCAATAGTCCACATACAAGCCAATTTCTAAAGAAGTCTAGGACATGCTTAGAAAACCAAGAAAAATCAAAGACTTGCACCAACAAATGAAGAAACTAAGGTTTGAAGGATACAACAAAAAGAAAAAGCTAAAGCAATTTAGAGAATACAGGATATGGAAGAAAAGAAAGAAAAAGGAAATCCATCTATGTAATTTTTTTTATATTACAATCCTAGCTAAGACTTAGAACAACAAGCATCTTATTTAAATTTTTATGTGATTGTAATTAAGGGGGAGTATTGGAAAATCTAATTCCAACCAACTGCTAGGTGTCGTACATGTCCATCCAAGTGTCACAATCAGTTAGAGTTCAGTCCAGTTCAGTTGAAATGTAGTTTAGCATCACTATAATCATTTATTATTGATGTTTCCTATACAGTATATTTAAGTATTAACTATTGATACTAATGAAAAGAGTAGATCTATGCGGCAAGTTTTTCATTCCTTAACACTTTTTTCAACTTTATAGTTATATCATATATATATAAACCTTATAAACATTGATATCCATTCTCTTATTTTCATTAAAAAATTATATAATTCAACTTATAATCTACGTTGATAGTAGCACAATCAAACAACTAAATATATACCTATAGTTCGTAAATTATGAAGCATATTTAACTCTCCATACTAAGCGATTAAGCAATTCATGCCACATGTGAAGCTTGGTAATATAAAATTGTGTGGAGGTGCACTTTGTAATCTAAAGTGTGCAAATGATGGTTTGTGTAGAGGTGCGGAAGATGGGTTGTGAGGAGAATAGTTATATATGTGATGTGAGGCCCAGCTCTGTTGAATGAATCATGGTGTTAAAAAATTTAAAATAATTTGGATTTTTATTTAGTGCATTTATAACACACCCTTCACATTTATGGGATATTAAATAATATTTTTTTATTTTACTATATATTAGTTAATAGTTTAATTTTTTTTTCTAAACTTCTTTCTCGATATATTTTTTATAAAAATATAGAAAATATTTTACTTTCCTTAGTTACTCATTTTCTTATTTCTCAATACCTAAACTCTGTATACCTCACATCTCTTGCATCCCTCTATACTTATATTGATTTTATTTTTCATAATTTCAAACCTTATTTATAAAATAAATATGATATATTATTTATCAACCTAATAAATCTCCATAGAATCAACCAAATTTCTTACATTATTCTAAATTTTTTTAGTAAATTGATGAACATATTGTCACTTCATTCTAACTTTAGTTATGGGAACCTAAAGCTACACCATTCACATGTTGCACATGCAGTTTAGCACACCAATAAAACACAAACTAGAAAGCCCACCAATACATACACTTAGTCCCTATACCACAGAACATAGTCCTAATGCATACTAGCACAACACACAAAGCTATCTCTTTCATGCAAACACTTAGAATATTGCCAAGATCCATCTTCAAACCTGGACCAAACAATTCTTTCCCAAACCGTTTGGATGCTATGCCCAAGTTATTTTCATTGAATTTAATTGGACAATCCCAAAATCATATGTTTCCAAACTCTAAAAACCAATTGTGATAGTTCACGTCTAAAAATCGGTGGCCAACCAACCTATATATTTATGGTAACATTTTCAGCTTACATCATCTATGCTTTATGTGCATCAATGAACAGAAACTATAACGTCAATGACAATTTGTTATAATGTTTACCTCGTTTATTAGTCCATGCCATCTGGCAATGGCCAGGGACTATAGTAATCCAAATGGGCTGATATCGCATTAATTTGAAGTGCTATTACGATGATTATGGTGATTAGACCAAAGTTTTCAAATGCGTCGTGCGAGGATAAGAAAAGTATTCTGGTTTGCCATCTTATTTGTCCTCTTCCCGAGGTGGAAGAGCCTGGAGCATAGGCTATTTTGCTTAGCCGTGTTTATTATTGGTGACTGTCAGACGATTTCATATATTAATGTTAACATTACTTAACATTAGTTTGAATTATTTGCAATTTGAATTATTTGCAGTTTTAGTTTGAGCATATTGGCAGGCAGGTGTTCTGCATGCAGGTGCTGCAGCTGTCCATGCATGGCAGAGGTCTCATGTTTCACTGGCCTCACTTGGTTGTTAATACCCTGGACCTGACCTGCTTAGGAGCCGAATTAACATGAATCGCAAAGCGACTAGGTCGATGGCTGGAACTGAAACCGGATCTGGGACTTGAACTAGAAGAGATGCTGAGGGGACTGGATCTTTCGAACGAATGGTCGGTATGGCTCCTGCCTTTGCCTCTACTGTTGATGCTTAAACCTTTGAGCTCTCGACTTGGAAAGGATGTCGGTGGATAAGCTAGAAGGTATGTTGGGCAAGACGTCTAATCTACTGGAAGGTATGCTAAGCAAGATGGTACTGCGTAAACTTCATCAACGACAAAACCAATCAGATCAACTTATTCATCGCCGGGATCAATTTCTTAATCTGGACCAGGAACTTCTTCTGAGTATGGATTTGGATCTGCACCGGGATCGCTTATACTGGTGCTTCCTTAGCTACTGCTGCTACCCTTGCCTCTCTGGCCGCTTTTACCACTGGATCCTCTACATATGAATTAGGAACTAGAGGCTCTGGCTTTCTAACTGTCTCTACCTTCAATCAACCTTCCTGCTACCTGCTTCACTCAACCCGCCTATCTCACATACCCATCCATCATCTATCCCAGCCAATCATACCTAACATGCTGACCTAACCTACCTCACCATCAAGCATACCTCCCATATCTTCATTCCTATGCTCTCATCCTCACTACCTCAGTGTCAGACCTCACATGTAGTCATTTCCACCATCTATTCATCATTACTAGCCTACCTCACCTACCTTTATGCCTAACCTACCTGCATCACTCAAACTGACATTGGCGAAGGTGCAATAGTGATGACAGTGTTGTGGTGCAGCATGATTATGATGAAAAGAGATCTTAGTCATAGGCCAAAATCCCCTTTCTTAAATAAATCTCAGCACTTGACCTATGGTTAATACCCCACAAGGCCCTATCGGAAGCTTTCCTTAGGCTATAAGCCTTTTATAACCATGGACTTACATTATTATTCCAGCCATCCCTTTATCGGTGCTTTTCATACTATCGGAAGCCACCACCCATCCACTTTATTAAATATTGGCGTTAAGCTTTTAAAGCCCGCGGCCACACATATAATAATCCATTATAAACGCCCCTTTCCAAAACCCGCGCCCACATATATACGTTAATACACGGGAAAACACCATAAGTCCCACTCCAATTCAAATGCCCAGATTTCAAATCTTATATATCCACCTTTATAAATATTGGCGGTTCCGTTTATCGGCGCTATAAACAATAGCCTCACCTCCTTTCTTCCGATGCGACGGACCCGACGCCCTTTACGATCCGGCCTATAATGATTTCGGATCCGTCATTTCGGCAGGTTCGTATCGGCGGGTTTGTAATACAAAGGGTCTGCGGACCCGACGATCCTTTAAGCTACCTCTATAATATTTCGGATCTGATTATTGATCGTACAGTCCTAAGCCCTTGCGGACCCGACGCCTTTTAGGTTGCACTATATAACATTTCGGCTCCGGGATATCGGAGCTCTCCCCCTTCGTCGTACCAAAGGCTCTTTTCAGACCCGACGCTCTTTATATCCTGCTTTATAATGGTTTCGGCTCCGGACTGTCGGAGCTGACACTTCGGCAGTCTCAAGGCCTATCCTCCGATGCGATAATAGTGTCGGACCCGATATAATAACTGGCCAATTTAATAAGTTTTCAATTCCGGAACAGTGTTCCGCTTAAGGGAAATTTACGAATTCTCTGTGTAAACAAAGTTATTCGTAGAACTCTGTAAATGCCTTAAGGAGCCTGTATACGCTATAATAAAAAGGAAATGACAGATAAGTCTGATCTTCAGCTCCTTCGCCACGCTCTCCCCTTCTGGCTTAAACTCTTCGCTCTCCGTTAATCTCTGTCCCTCTCGCAGGGTTTAATGGTTCAATGCACTCCACTTAGATTCTTCTGAATCTCTGCAAGTCCTCTTCCAAGGTAATTCTGTCTTCCACTTGGGTTTAATGCCACTGTGATTCCTTCCAATCGCTTCGTTCCCTGTGTCCTACAGAATTCTGTCTGCAACATCTGCAGAGCCTACGAATTCATAACAATTCATTCATCCATGAATTATTCTATAACATAATTGACACAAAACAACTCAACATATATATTAAAATAAAAGCAGGGTTACATCCAAGACTCCTCGGTCTCGCTCACACACATGCACAGGCACGCAGGCCTAATATTCAATGCCTCCCTTTCTCATAGGCCTGATTCTCAACACTAATGGCCTCCTCTTTCACAGGCCCGATTATCAATTCTAGTGGCCTCCTGTTGCCCGTAGGCTTACATACATATTTATAATAATCATTGGATCGGATCCTTGAGGTCCGATCAAAAGCCTAAGCTTCTACATGCATGCATCCATGACAAAAACCTCTTGAGGCTTTATTCTATCTTTAGTTTGTTTTAAAACAGAAAAGCCTCCTTATCCCTTAACGGACCACATTCATTGCTTTTATGCCTAAAAGCTCTCCCTAGTTTCTATGTTCTCATTTATTTATTTTTTTGAGAAAATATAATTAATCACACTTAAATATTACTTTGACTTAGAACTTAGGAAACTAATTCCTAAAATGCATGAACCCCTATGTCTATTATTTACAATGATTTCCCTTGGGTTGAATGCTTCAGCATCAGATTAGCAGGTTCTGCAGCAGTTTCTTCCACAACAGTAATCGTAATCAGTTAACTCGCAGCAAATTCGCCTGATCTGGATCTAAGGGTTGAGAGTAGAGTGGAGGATTTGGAGGAACCTTCTTCTCAGAAGAACAAGCGGCTTCGCACAGAATTTGGGTGGTAAGATCCAGAGTCAAGAGCGAAACAACCCAGGTCGTACGTTAAGGTCCCTGAGCAGTCGTAGCAAGCCAGCAGCTAGAGACAGATGCCCCAAACTTTGAGCGATAGGAATGGGGACGGGCTTCACATAGAGCTGTTGGACGGGACGGGCGTTCGAAACAACCACTTGCTGGAGTCATGCGGGCGGGTAGGCACTATTGAGATTGTTGGGGGGGACAGGCTTCACCGGATACAATTTCTTAATTAAGACAGTACCCTACAACCCCAGCTTATAACAACTCTAGGGGAAGCAAGGGTTCAAGGCCTAAGTCGCTCTTCCACTTAACGTCTCAAAGTTCACGATACCGCGACAATAGGTTTTTAGAAGCTGGCTATAGAGGGTGGTTGCATTGATTGACAAGGTGCACATAAAAGAATAGGAAAGCCCTTCCCTAATTATAGGAAAGCGCCCTCCAGGTCCTTCTATCTAGCCCGAGGAGAAAACCAAATTTGATTGCCATGAAGGGAATAGCAAAAATAGAAATGGCAGTGACATTTGTTTGAGGAGCTATGACAAATGTTGGGCCATTACTTAGGGTAGCAATCTGTTTGGGGAGCTATGGCATCTATTGGGCCATCACCTAAGGTAGCAAGAAGAGCAATGTTGCTGCCATCTGTTCCTTTTTGCCTAACTCTATGATGCAACCGGACTCAGGCTTTATATCACTAACTCGAAGCTTTCCTCTTTGTCCTTCAATTACTGTGTTCTTTGTATCTTCTTTAATGGATTTTGTATACAGTTCAACAATTACCAAGGATTCCTGTCATCTGCCATCTCTGTTAACTGGGCCTCTTGGAGATTGAGCCATCAGGGGAAACTTCTCTTCCTTTTGTTCCCAATCTGGTCTGGAGAACAGATTGTCAATTAACATAACTTCAACTAACACTATCGTTAACCTGGTCACTAGGAATACAATTGATTGGAACCACATAGAATTTTTCTAGAACTATGAAAAACTTAGGAATACAGTGCCTCCCATCCCAAGCAGCTGGGGAAGACAGTTCGAGCCTACCTCCCAACATATTGATAAAACATAACTCATACACCAGCCCAAGAGCTAGAAGTTGCGCTGCCACCTGCTCTATTTCTATTCATGCTACTCTGTTTCTATTCATATTTATGTTCTTCTGTTCTATCAACCTAGAAATGCCTTCTAATTTGTGGAGATCAATCCCTTATGATCTCTAGGAACACCAGCCAGTTTTTTTGTTTTTTACTTCAATGGGATGCCTGTAGAAGTTGATGCTTAGTATGGATGCTTCAAATTCTGTATACTGTTCTTCTTGTTTGGTGTTATCTTGATTATGAGAATTTTTTAATGGACATACACAAAGTGCTAGGGAGGGTAGCTCACAGCTGCGTTTACAGAAGCAGGCTGAGTTGATTGTGTTGCCACCCTAACCTGCCATGAACATGTTTCAAGTAAAGCAATGCATGAAGATGTTTTATTAAAAGCATTACTGTTGAAATGATCCACAGCTAGTTTTTCCCCAATTACAGCTCTGATTACAACTGGAATCAATGGCCATGTAAATTCTTCTTTTAGTTCACTAATGTGTTTCATTATTCTAAGCACTAGATTTTCAAGCTTGAAACTTGCATCTCAGTATATTTGTAGTTAGTGTATGGCCTACTTATATCCACTAACTTGCTGCTGTTTCAAATGAATTTCAAGGCAGTGGATTCTTTAAATGTTATGGTTGTCCCTTCAAGCTTGCTAGCCATGGCTGCTTGATAGGTCTAATGTCTTAATTGTTAGCATTTATTTTGTTCAGAGCCATAGGAATACAGTGCCTCCCATCCCAAGCAGCTGGGGAAGACAGTTCGAGCCTACCTCCCAACATATTGATAAAGCATAACTCATACACTAGCCCAAGAGCCAGAAGCTGCGCTGCCACCTGCTCTGTTTCTATTCGTGCTGCTCTGAATCTGTTCATATTTATGTTCTTCTGTTCTATCAACCCAGAAATGCCTTCTAATCTATGGAGATCAATCCCTCATGATCTCTAGGAACACCAGCCAGTTTTTTTGTTTTTCACTTCAATGGGATGCCTGTAGGCGAGAATAGATATTGGATGGTTCAATGACTGGAATCAATGGCCATGTAAATTCTTCTTTTAGTTCACTAATCTGTTTCAGTATTCTGAGCACTAGATTTTCAAGCTCGAAACTTGCATCTCAGTATATTTGTAGTTAGTGTATGGCCTACTTATATCCACTAACTTGTTGCTGTTTCAAATGAATTTCAAGGCATTGGATTCTTTAAATGTTATGGATGTCCCTTCAAGCTTGCTAGCCATGGATTTCTTGGAATTTTGTTAGGGTATTCAAACATACAAGTGTGGCAATGATATTCTACAAAGACCTTATGGATTGTATTGGTCTGTGAGTTGATTCTGTTGCCACCCTAACTTGCCATGAACATGTTTCAAGTAAAGCAATGCATGAAGATGTTTTATTAAAAGCATCACTGTTGAAATGATCCACAGCTAGTTTTTCCCCAATTACAGCTCTGATTACAAGTAAAGCAATGCATGAAGATGTTTTATTAAAAGCATTACTATTGAAATGATCCACAACTAGCTTTTCCCCAATTCTCAGGCTGAACTTAATGCAGGGACTTGCTGCCTCGCAGCTTCCCTTGTTTGTTATAATGTTTAACTCTTTTGTTGGCCATTGCAACGGTAGGAATGTTGTTAGCAATAGCAATTTTATTTCTATTGCAGTAATATTGGTATAAGTAACTAACACAATGATATATAAATTAATTAAATGAATAATAAACCTCGAAAGACATTAATTCATAATAGGTATCAAGATATTTATTTTATGATAAATTTTACATTATTAAGATTATAAAAAAAATCATAAAATTAATTAAATTATAAATTTATTTTAAATTATTGTTATTGTGATTTATAAAAATAATTAATTATATTGATAGGTTTTTTACAGCCAGTACATGGTAGATGTGTAGGTGTAATATAAGTATGTAAACAATTTTAAATTTCCGCTCAATTGAAAAACAATAAAAAGTTAAAAGTGATATCGGGATGAGAGTAAACATATAAATATTGGCTCAATTAATAATAAAAAGTTGAAAATAATAAAGTTCAATTTGTTATTTTGATTTCCTTATTAACTTGTGAATAGGCTTTGTTACAATACCATGGGTTATGATACCACATGCCCAAAAACCATAATTTATTTCACAATCAAAATATTTTATAATATATGACCAAATTCTTAATCATGGATATTCACCCCACTTTACCATGGATATTATTAACTTGTACATAGGCTTTGTTACAATACTATGGATTATCAATACCACATTCCCAAAAAAACACAATTTATTTCACAATCAAAATATTTTATAACAATATGACAATATTCTTAACCATGGATATTCACCCTCACTTTACCATCATTACTAACTTGTGATTAAGATTTGTTACAACACCATGGGCCAATACCACAACTTATCAATACCACCTGCCCAATAACCATAACTTATTTCACAATCAAAATATTTTATAACAATATGGAAAGAATCTTAACCATGGATATTCACCCCCACTTTGTCATTGATGTTAGGATATTCCGACACATAGGAAATAGTTAAGTACAACTTGGTCTAGTGTAGAGTTAGGTATAGAGTTAGGTAAAGTGTGTTTCTTTACCGTTGTACATTTTGTAACTTACAATCCGACGGTCACGATATGTAGTGATCCGACGGTTCATTCTCTCCTCGGTATTACCGACACTTGATCCGTGGCTTGACACCCGATTGGTCCATGAATTCTATTTAAAGCGCATGGAGGGTCATTTTTACGGTAATCCGTGCATGAGAGAAACATATGTAAATTTTCATTCTTTTATTAATAAATTGCCTGAAGTGGCCGCGTTGGCTCAGGCCGTGGACTGTTTCCCTCTTTGAGGGTTTTAACCACGTCAAAATACTGGTGTATTGATCTGCGATCTGGTTGTGAGCAGTGTCCTTTTGGTGTTCTGTCTGAGGAACTTACCCTGTAAATTCCTACATGGTATCAACGCTATTTGAGGGCCGCGTCCGTTGGTGATCCAAATCTGAAGCCGGTAGAACTGCATTCGACTGCCGTTTCCTAGAGCTGCTATTTCTGACTGCTTTCGGGCCGAGAGGATTGCTCTGTTGTGTTCGTAGCATCTGTTCCAGTGAGGAACCCCTTTCGTTTCACACGGAAAGGTTTCCGGTAGCCCTAGCTGCGTCATTTTTAAGATCTGGAGGGAAAAAGAGCTTTCTCAAGGCAAGCACGCAACCCAAAGCACCCCCCCCCCCTCTCTCTCTCTCTCTCTCAAATTTTTTGTATAGATCAATTGGTTCAAAGCTATTTTAAGAGAGTAGAGGTCTTGGGTTCAAGTCTCCATTTTGTGGGGGTGGACTTTTTAATTTCCGCACATTGCCGCACTTCGTCGGCAACCTCAACAACTTTTTTTCAAAAAGCCATAACTTCTTCATCTGGAAGCCGTTTTCAGAGCCGTTTTTTTTAAACCAGCCTAATTTTTCGAGATCTATCCATTGGAACACTTATTTTCAGCATATTTAGCTTCAGTTTCCATTGAAATGGAAAGTCAATACCAAGTTACCCTTGACAGCACCAACTACTTCCAATGGTTGGCTTACATTGAGGATTTACTTAGAAGTGTTAGGATATTCCGACACATAGGAAATAGTTAAGTACAACTTGGTCTAGTGTAGAGTTAGGTATAGAGTTAGGTAAAGTGTGTTTCTTTACCGTTGTACATTTTGTAACTTACAATCCGATGGTCACGATATGTAGTGATCCGACGGTTCATTCTCTCCTCGGTATTACCGACACTTGATCCGTGGCTTGACACCCGATTGGTCCATGAATTCTATTTAAAGCGCATGGAGGGTCATTTGTAGGGTAATCCGTGCATGAGAGAAACATATGTAAATTTTCATTCTTTTATTAATAAATTGCCTGAAGTGGCCGCGTTGGCTCAGGCCGTGGACTGTTTCCCTCTTTGAGGGTTTTAACCACGTCAAAATACTGGTGTATTGATCTGCGATCTGGTTGTGAGCGGTGTCCTTTTGGTGTTCTGTCTGAGGAACTTACCCTGTAAATTCCTACTTTTGGTTCAGGACCTATTACATGGGCTTGTAAGAAACAAGCTGCCATTTCTCTTTCATCAGCAGAAGCAGAGTATCGTGGTGCCGTAGAAGCTAGTAAGGAAGCCTTGTGGCTTCGTCAGATCCTGTCAGAGTTTGGCTTTCAGCAGCAGCATCCGACTACACTTTGGTGTGATAATCAAAGTGCCATTCAGCTATGCAAAGATCGAGTCCAACATCAGCGCAGCAAACACATTGAACTGCACATGCACTTCATCAGAAAGCTCATTCACGACCATGTTCTTGAAGTGCAATATTGTTCAACAGATGATCAAGTTGCAGACATCTTCACAAAGGCTCTCACAGAGGCAAAGTTCACTAAACTTCGATTTATGGTTGGAGTTCAGGAAGTTGTCACTAAGGGGGGATAGGCTCTAGTGCCTCCTTCCTTCTCCTATTGTGTCATATTTGTAAATCCTTCAATCCTATCCCAAGTTGTTCTTAAGGGGGAATGTTAGGATATTTCGACACATAGGAAATAGTTAAGTACAACTTGGTCTAGTGTAGAGTTAGGTATAGAGTTAGGTAAAGTGTGTTTCTTTACCGTTGTACATTTTGTAACTTACAATCCGACGGTCACGATATGTAGTGATCTGACAGTTCATTCTCTCCTCGGTATTACCGACACTTGATCCGTGGCTTGACACCCGATTGGTCCATGAATTCTATTTAAAGCGCATGCAGGGTCATTTGTAGGGTAATCCATGCATGAAAGAAACATATGTAAATTTTCATTCTTTTATTAATAAATTGCCTGAAGTGGCCGCGTTGGCTCAGGCCGTGGACTGTTTCTCTCTTTGAGGGTTTTAACCATGTCAAAATACTGGTGTATTGATCTGCGATCTGGTTGTGAGCGGTGTCCTTTTGGTGTTCTGTCTGAGGAACTTACCCTGTAAATTCCTACAAGAAGTAAAGGTCTCTTCAGAATAGCCTCAGGCCAAGAAAAGAAACCGAAGGATGAAGATAAGGCTGCTAAATGGGAAAATAGGCAAGATCAAGAACGTGGATTGATAGGGATGTCTATTTCTCTAGATCTTAGATTCCATATTGCAGAAACTGATTCTCCTGATGAAGCAATGAAACAAATCAATAAAGTTTTTGGCATTAAAAATGAAATTAGAGCCCATCAACTTGAAAATGAGTTGCTTACATTGGACCCTAATAATTTTTCTTGCATTGAACATTTCTTGTCCAAGTTCAAGACCCTTAGATATCTTTTGGAAGGTGTTAAAGTTAAGAAAGAAGATATTAACCTTATCTATTTCATTCTTACAAAGTTGGGACCAGCGTACTCTGTGCTTGTTTCCATCTTCCATTCCACAAGAGAAGCCTTCATTTCTCAAGGAACAGACTATAAGTCCCCTTCCTTTGACTCTTTTTGTGATTCTTTAATAAGAGAACAAGAAAAACTCTTACACCTTGGTCTTCTTAATCTTGGAAACTCTTCCAAGAAAGAGTTAGCCGCCCAGCAACAACCAAATTCAAAGAATCCTAAGAAGTCATATCCTAAAAAGAATGGTCTCAAACCAAACAAGGGTCCTAAGCAATTTCAGCCCCAAAATGAAAAATCATTTCAACAAAATGATAAGACAAATAAAAACAAATGGAAGAAGACTGATAGACATTGCAATTTTTGTAATCGAGATGGGCACTTAGAATCAAAATTCTTTAAGAAGATGGAAGCCTTGGAAGCAGCAATGAAGAAGCATAACATCCATTTGGGGCAATCTTCAACTTCAACTTCATCTTCAAGAATGGCACTTTCTGCATGTGGTTGTCAAGCATCTCAGTCTGGCTATGCATTAAATGTATCTTCTTCTTCTCATTCTCATGAGTGGCTCATTGATTGTGGAGCTTCTTATCACATGGCCAAAAACAAAGCCAAGTTTTCTTCTTTAACTGATTGTAACACCAAAAATATATATGTTGGTGATGATAGATCTCTTAATGTTGTAGGGACTGGAATTGTTCAGTTTAATGATGTATTATGTGTTCCAACCTTATCCTGCAACCTTCTATCTGTATATCAGATAACTCATTCAGGTGAAGGTAAAATCGTTGAATTTTCACCTCATGATGTTGTAATCAAGGACTTAAGAGATCCTAAACAGATTTTGGCTACTGGCATCGCTGATGATTCTACAAGGTTGTATAAGTTTCACAACTTTGGGTCATCAAATCTTCCCTCAGTATTTGTTGCTCATAACGATGAAGTGATCAAACTTTGGCATGAGCCATTTGGTCACTTAAACTATCGCTCCCTTCAGCATCTATGTAAAGAAAATATGGTAACAGGTCTTCCTATGGTATCTTGCAGAGATGGTGTTTGTTCCGGATGTGTACTTGGAAAACATCATCAGGACAATTTTGAAAAACGTGCCACTTGGAACGCCTTAGCCCCTTTACAGCTTGTGCATAGTGATTTATGTGGTCCACTTCCAGTTGTGTCATTCTCTGGCTACAAGTATTTCTTAACTTTTATTGATGATTTCTCCAGACGCACTTGGGTATACTTCTTAAAACTCAAGAGTGAAGTATTTAACACTTTTTTTGCCTTCAAGGCCTTTGTTGAAAAACAATCTGGACATCAAATTCTTAAGTTAAGATCTGATAATGGCGGAGAATATGTTAAAAACACATTCATCAACTATTGCACTGAGAATGGAATTCAAATGCAACATACTGTTCCATATACTCCACAACAAAATGGTGTAGCTGAAAGGAAGAATCGCACCTTAAAGGAAATGGCTAATTGTATGCTACAATCTAAAGGACTTGGTCTTAGTTTTTGGGCAGAAGCAATTAACTGTGCAAATTACATAATAAATCGCACTCCTACTAAGGCTTTAAAGAATATCACTCCAAAAGAAGCATGGATCTCACTCAAACCAGATGTAAGTCACTTTCGTGTTTTTGGAAGTGAAGCGTGGGCCCATATTCCAGATGAAAAGCATAAAGCTTTAGAACCTAAGAGTGAAAAATGTACTTTTGTTGGATATTCTGAAGATGTCAAAGGCTATAGTCTTACTCCATTTAAGTCCAAAAATTTTATCATTAGAAGAGATGTAAAATTTGATGAAAATATATCGGCTTGCGAGCCTAGTTCGGCGGATGTGCCACCTCTCCCTATCTCTTCTACCTTTGAAAACATTTCTTCTTCAGATGATGAAAGTGAGGATGACAATCCTCCCCCACCATCTCAGGATCCTCCTTCAGCTCCTGAGCTTCCAAAATGGGTTCGTGCTACTCGAGATGCAGCAGGTGATCTTGCCGGTGATCCTACAGATCAGCGACGCACACGTTCTCAGTTCGAGAGAGCCTCTTCTTTACTGGCTCAAGCTCCAGTAAATTATGATCCTGACACCTTTGGAGAAGCTTCAGGCCATCCAGATTGGGAAGCAGCTATGAATGAAGAATATCATTGATTATTGGCAAACGATACATGGGATCTTGTTCCTCTACCAAAGGGACGAAAACTTGTTAGATGCAAATGGGTTTACAGAACCAAGTATGGACCAGATGGGAAAGTTGATAAACATAAAGCTCGTCTTGTTGCTAAAAGTTTTTCACAGGTTGAATGCATTGACTACACTGAAACCTTCTCCCTTGTTGCCAAAATGAACTCTATCAACCTTGTTCTTTCCCTTACTGCCTCTTTGAAATGGGAAGTCCATCAGATGGATGTTAAATCTGCCTTCTTGCATGGGGACTTGCATGAAGAAATCTATATGGAACAACCCATTGGCTTCATACAAACAGACTCCAGCCTTGTATGTCGACTTAAGAAATCCCTTTATGGTCTCAAGCAAGCTCCACGGGCTTGGTATGCCAAAATGGATAGCTTTCTTTTAGAATCTGGCTTTTCTAGGTGTCATTCTGACAATACTGTCTACACCAAGAAAGTGGGCAACTCTCTTATCATCCTTGTTCTTTATGTTGATGATCTTATCCTTATTGGTAGTGATCCCAACCTTATAAACCATGTGAAGTCTAGCCTTAAAAGGAAATTTGAAATGACAGACTTAGGACACTTACACTATTTTCTCGGTCTTCAAGTCTTGCAATCCAAGGAGGGTATTTCCCTTTCCCAGTCCAAGTATGCTTGTGATATTCTACGTCATTTTCACATGGAAGACTGTAAGCCAGCCCCTTCTCCCTTTCAGTTTGGAGTCAAACTTTCAGTCACTTGTACTTCTCCTGAAGTTGATGCTACCTTATACCGTCAACTTGTAGGAAAACGCTTGTATCTAACTCATACTCGTCCTGACCTTTCCTTTGTTGTTGGCCTTGTTGCTCGGTTCATGCAAAACCCCCGTGAAAGTCATTGGAAAGAAGCTAAAAGAATACTTCGTTATGTTCGAGGTACAGTTCAGTTTGGGATTCATTACAGTGCCAAAGCATCTCCCCTATTGGTTGGTTTCACTGATTCCGATTGGGCTGGTGACCCTGATGATCGGAAGTCTACTGCCGGTTATGTGTTCACTCTTGGTTCAGGACCTATTACATGGGCTTGTAAGAAACAAGTTGCCATTTCTCTTTCATCAGCAGAAGAAGAGTATCGTGGTGCCGTAGAAGCTAGTAAGGAAGCCTTGTGGCTTCGTCAGATCCTGTCAGAGTTTGGCTTTCAGCAGCAGCATCCGACTACACTTTGGTGTGATAATCAAAGTGCCATTCAGCTATGCAAAGATCGAGTCCAACATCAGCGCAGCAAACACATTGAACTGCACATGCACTTCATCAGAAAGCTCATTGACGACCATGTTCTTGAAGTGCAATATTGTTCAACAGATGATCAAGTTGCAGACATCTTCACAAAGGCTCTCACAGAGGTGAAGTTCACTAAACTTCGATTTATGGTTGGAGTTCAGGAAGTTGTCACTAAGGGGGGATAGGCTCTAGTGCCTCCTTCCTTCTCCTATTGTGTCATATTTGTAAATCCTTCAATCCTATCCCAAGTTGTTCTTAAGGGGGGATGTTAGGATATTCCGACACATAGGAAATAGTTAAGTACAACTTGGTCTAGTGTAGAGTTAGGTATAGAGTTAGGTAAAGTGTGTTTCTTTACCGTTGTACATTTTGTAACTTACAATCCGATGGTCACGATATGTAGTGATCCGACGGTTCATTCTCTCCTCGATATTACCGACACTTGATCCGTGGCTTGACACCCGATTGGTCCATGAATTCTATTTAAAGCGCACGGAGGGTCATTTGTAGGGTAATCCGTGCATGAGAGAAATATATGTAAATTTTCATTCTTTTATTAATAAATTGCCTGAAGTGGCCGCGTTGGCTCAGGCCGTGGACTATTTCCCTCTTTGAGGGTTTTAACCACATCAAAATACTGGTGTATTGATCTGTGATCTGGTTGTGAGCGGTGTCCTTTTGGTGTTCTATCTGAGGAACTTACCCTGTAAATTCCTACAATTGATATTATGAACTATGAATAGGATATGTTACAATAGCATGGGCCAATACCATGGCTTATCAATACCACATGCCCAAAGATCATAACTTATTTCACAATAAAAATATTTTATAAGAATATGACAAGATTCTTAAGCATTGATATTCACCCTCACTTTACCATGGATATTTACGTCCTAAGGCATTTCCCTCTGAGAAGAACTCCCCTAACTTCCAATCTACATTGGTTTTCATCATTGGACTAAATGTTAGAAGATTGAAGAAAATTGTATTGGCGGGTTGATATAATTTCAACCATTATACAGTTTGATACAGTTTCAACCGTTTCAAACTCAGAAAAACTTGTGTGGTCATTTCGTTGAGTATCTATATTTGTACCAAGGATTTTTACACATTATAATGGAGAAAGTGTTATGATTGAGCTCTAGAAAACTTGGAGTTCTAGCTATTATTTATTTTATACGTGAAACACTTTCTCTAGAAATGGAAGTCTGTGAATCCCAACAACCTAAATGTAGTGGAGGAGCAAATTGTTTTTTTGCTAGACCGCTCTAATTTTATGTCTGAGTGTAAAGACCTGCGGGCCTTGACGTGAATTTTGGATTGCCTCAAATATGAGGGTTTTGTTTCTCCATTCAGAACCTACAAACAACTTTTATCTCAGCTCCTTCATCAAGCCCTTAATGCCAATTCCATTGCCCAAACCTACAGTTTCGTGGATTATGCCAAATGCATTGTCGATTTAAGTTTTCATGCCCTCACGGAAGCATTGTTCGAATTAGGGTTTGACAAATCCTGTAATGAGAGTATGCTTTATGTTGTGGAAGAGAAGATTTGCAGCTCTATTTTCGATCAAGATCATCTTTTAGAGGTATTTAATTTACCCCACTAAGGTTCAAGGTTGAATTTTAAAGTTCAATAGATATATATCAGTTTGTCATTTACGCAATTCACATATATACGGTATTCATTCCCTTGAACATGTACTTGTAATGATATCACTATTTGGGGAATTTACGAATATTCTCCTTCATGACCCTAATCTATGATGACACGCAGAGATAAATGCATCTGGAATAAGATAACATTATACTATAATTCTTATTCCAATCTTCTTTCAATCACTCACTTTCTGTCATGAAGATGGATCCCCTTTGGGATTCAAAATGTAGAAAAGATGTATATAATACCGTGGATAATTCGAACCATATTTTTCCAAAAGAAGGCCACAAAAGCTTATAATCAAGATAATATTACTCACATTTTTCAATAACTATAACTTGGGAATAACACTTGTGGTTGAATGTTCTAAATCCAAAATCATTTTAAGGGGTACAAACCACTGGATTGACTGACATTTCTTCAATAGCTGTCACAATTTTATCCCCCCATGAACACAAAATATCATGGTTAAATGCACTGTAAATCCTCTACTGAATGTTACAGTATCAGTTGGATCTAACATGCCCTCAGCAGTGGATATGATATGCTCTTGAATATTTTGTTAATGAAAGGTATCTTTCTTCCTTGAATGTTCTTTATATCCTCACCCTTATGGTTTAAAATGTGCTTTAAATATCACTGTTAAATAACAAATTGTTGTATTCACATTGATTGCATTAACTTTGCAATGTTGTCAAAGGAATCACTATTTTCATTGATCATAGCTGCTCTAAGCTCACACGCATATCAAAACATTTCATACACTCCTAATTACTATTGCAAATACTGAAGAATTAATTGGTGATAATATGTTTTGAAATGTTGTTCCTTTCGTTATGATATGTTGAATGTTGGCAAGTGCATATTGGACATGGATATTTTATCGTGGCTCTGTTGACATTTAAACTTCAACTCATTAGAATACAATATACTAAAGGTCAACCTTAAATAGTGTAACTTTTCTATATCTCTGATATCCTAAAATACAATTACATTATTTGGTATGCAATCTCTTGTCATTTGGTCTCATAATGATGTTTATAGATCTGATGAATGAATAATATATGATCTTTACTTGCAAATATATCTTCTGATATATCTATCCATTGGATTTATGTGTCATTAATTTAATGTTTTTTCGTGGTGCAATTGAACACCTACATTATACCTTGTACACAATTTATTTGAGCAAGACCTTTTTTCTATTTTCCAAGCATTATCTTTAACCAGTATTGTTTCCTAATTGAATACCTTAAATCTTGTTCACATTTGGCCATTTTATCTACTATTAACACCTACACAAGCTTGTCCTTTACCTTGAGAGTGGGTATTATGAAGTTCCCTTTGTCAAAATAAGTCTTAGAGCTCCCCTTATGTATTCGATGACTTTGCCTTAAGTTGACCCTTAGGAACACCTTCCTCAAGTTAGGAACATTTCTTCCTTAACCTTAAAGTGAGAGGCAAGGCCACCAAGGTGATAGTGGGTGGGTTTCATGAGAGTTGCCTCTTGGATATACCATTGGGGTTAGGACTTCTCCTCTTATATGAGAGTTTGAGTTGTAATAGGGCTTATAAAATTTACTCAAAGTCAATCAAGATACATCACCGCCCTCAGATGATGAAGAAGTTCCTTCCCTTAGGGATTAGTATATGTCATCAGATAATGAGAAAAAATGACTAAATATGGGAGCTAGGATCTTGATAGAGATAAAGGGGAGAAGAAGCATGTGGAGAGGCCTCCAGCTCCAATAGATCCAAGACCATCATTTTGAAACACCATCAAATTTTGGGACAATATACAACATACCTTCTTGCTAGAAAAAAGGGAGTTCTATGATTGAAAATGCAACTTCAACGATAGGTATAGAAATAGATGATTCAAAGGTTAATAATATGCGACATATTGAGCCACATAATCTTGGTATTCTTAAAGAGTCAGAATGCCCAAATCCCAAAGATATCTCTAGAGAAGAAGACCAAATCATGTCCTAAAATGATCAACATCATTCCAGCAATATGAAGAGCACAAAGGGAGATAGTGTTACTAGGAAGTAGAATGAAGGAGCCCTAGTTGTGGAGTAGTAAGCCAAACAATTGGGTCAACACCCTAGGTAATTAACACAAAATATTCAGCAGGACATGAGAACAAAATGGAAAATCGATACATTGAAATTTGACTTCATGCATGAAGCCTTTAAGCAACTAATATACAAAAAAAAGGCAAGGTTCAAAGATGAAGTCATAAATACAAATGACTGAATAATACATTTTAGATGTTGATGATGCACATCCTTTATCCCTCAGAGTAGTGGGAATCAATATCACACATTTATCTTATGTGAATTTGAAAATGATGCATGTTGATGTCATGGGCAAGGACAATGATCGGTAATTTAAAAGAACAACTCAAGATCTAGAGTGCTAGGGTTGAGAGCAAGACAATGTTAATTATGAAAGCGACTACAATGAAGGATGAACTTATGATATTGATAATTTAGTATTTCAAGAATCTCATAATCATATGCATATTCTAGGATGTAGCAATAATTTTTAGTTGACAAGTTGATTAGGAGCTAAATGAGGTTTGGTGTTGACAGTCACAATGCTTGCAATGCATATAGTAGCAAGAATAGTATGTGCCAACTCTAGCCCACATTTATGCCCTAAATCAGTTATAAGTGGTCAAGCCACATGCATATATCAATTATAAATAACAAAGTGTATAGAGTGCACAAATCAAAACACAGACTTACAAGCATTAAATGCATTGGAAAATATGCAGGTCATGGGAAGAATTTTGGTTTCACTGCTTAACTATCCAAAATAAGTATAGATCTCATTCGAGTAACTCAGAGAAAAATTCATTAGAAGCATTGAATCAAGGAAATTTAATGCTAGCAAGATTCACGATGTTGATGAAGTAGCTCCTGATGACTATATAGTACTTCCTACTAAGAAATCTGAAAAGGTAAAAGTGTATTTGTTGAATTAACAAGTAAAAAGGTCAATGTAGAATTTAGATTAGTAAGTCTTAAACCAAAGTTGGGGAATATTTATTATACACATGAAAGGTTATTGGATAAGGTTTTCACCCAGCTTGGAAATTACAAGTCAAGCTAGACTAGTATAGTTATTAGTTAATTTCCAATATTAGTTATGTAAGATAAATGGAGAATCACAGAAGTTAAAATGCCAAAATCCATTAACACACTTATAAATAGATACATTTCATTGAAGTAAAGGGTTTTCTCCTTGGAAATGTAATCTATATTTATATGTTAATACGAGATGGTTGTTACCTAATGTGTAAGTACTCTTGCACACTATGATTGGTATAGACCATTCTATCCTATTTTTCTTAATGCTTGTAGGCATAGGGATTTCAGCTTGTAAGCTATTTTGATGCTTGTGATAATTGATGTATGCTCATACTTATATTTTTATTTGATAAAAATTGATATAAAACAAGTCGTCTCTAAACAACTCATACATTGTTCTTCGTTACTTAGAGCCTCTTTTATTTTGTATAGTATGCAGTCAGTGGATTGTTTCTTTTAGAATTTGTCTTTAATTTCATTTCATGTTAGCTTATTATTTGCTTCTAAATAAGATTTAGTTCCGCTAAAATTCATATTTCACACTTGAATTGCATTATTAGTTGTATTTCATTTTTGACTCATCAATCCTAGATTATGGTAGTTGGTCCATAACCAACAGGCTTGCCATTTCAATAGTTGGGCCTTTTGTCGAATAATCCTATGAAGTTGACAAGGAAATGTTCCCCACGTCAACAAGACCATAGAAGAAAATCACAGCCTTGAGATGTGAATCTTTTGAGATAATGGATAAGGTAAGCAATATTGCTTACAGAGTACATACCCCATGTTAAATGTGCATTTACTTAGCAATTAATGTATGTAATATAATATAAGTTTATTAATATCCACCAAATGACCAAACTAGGAAATGAGATTGCTTAGTACACGAGTGGCAATATAAAATGGGAGTTCTATATCAATGTTAAGGGTCAAACTCTGTCTCGGTACAATAAGCATAAATTCAATGAGACTACAGTGATCAAGGTTCAGTATAATCACAAGAAGGGTCTCTCTTTGTTTCAGTCTAATTGCAAAGATAATATTGTGATACTACAATGATGTATCCTCACTATCTCGATGTTATATCATAGCAAAGACCTTAGTACTCTGTCTCACAACAAAGGAGAGATTGGTGCCACTCAAGAAGAAGGTCAAAAGTGTGTGACTAGGTCTCAGGGTTATTGTATGAAGAAGGTCTTGTTGTGACCATGATTTGTGATCTCAGTTCAATGTCATTTGATAGCTACAATGATCTCATATGGTGCAAAATCTAAAGGAGACGAAACCTAGAGAGAGTGAATGAGAAGGTGAAAGAGGACTTGTGTCTTGGTCTTGTAGGGGCTAATATGTCAACGCTCTTGGTCTTGGTATTCTTCAATTGGAATCTCTATAAGAAGAATTTGTGCGGGTTTTCCTCTCAAAGAGAGATGCTTTAAAGAAGAATTTGTGCAGGTTTTCCTCTCAAAGAGAGAGGTTTTAAAGCACCATTTACCTTTTATTGTGTTCATCAGTTTCACATTAATAAAATTATGCAATCTTATCTTTTTCCACATGTTAGAATTTTGGTGATCTTCATTTAGTTATAATTTTAATGAGATTGATAGTGTTCATAATATTTTCGGGGCGCCTTCTCTATGATCGCTTCCTAGATGAAACAAAGTGCTTATTAAGTATAATGCTTCAGTGCCATGGTTATAGGTTCCTGAATTACTTTTCCCTATGAGTATATCCACTCCTATATGAGTGAGAGTAATTCCTTGTGAGTATATCCACTCCTATATTAGTGAAATGTATTATGCATTTCCATAAGTGCTAAGAATGAAGAGTAGACTCACAAAATAGTCATTCTGCAAGCATGGAACAATTTCAACCATTAGGTTTTCACTATTTCATTCATTTTACAGTTGAAATTGGGCACCATACTGTAATCAGTAATATGGCCTTGGAAGGGTATTAAAGGCGAAAAATTTGATCCCTAAACTATAATGTTGTTGACATATTCATTGATTTTTGAATGCTCCGATTCTAATTTTCAGGAATGGAAAACTGCAGAAAGTTTCTCAAGCTCTTCAAATTTTCTTCATAGAGTATTCAGGGGATAAGAAACTTCATCAAGATGATATTTCCAACACCATGGTATACATGTCTTTGCAAAAGATTGAGGAAGGTGTAGTTTGTGTAGATACTACCAAAAAGTAGATTGAAGACAACCCTTTGAAGGCCAAAGAAGTGAGAGATTTACACATAGGCTCTAAAATGTGGTTTGATTCTTTTCTATGATGCGATGGATGCGCTTGTGGAAAGTATCATTTTCAACATCAATGAGGATTCACATATACCACTCTTGGACAAGGAGAAATGTGTGCAGTGGTTTCTTTCTAAGTGGTTATTATGGAGACCTTTCCCCTGTTTATGTTTGAAGTTTTCCACTCGAAATACTTTCTTAGACATCCTGAATATATCTCTTTGGCTATGATCAACCAATGCCAATGTATTCATGTTCATGCAATTCTCTCAGCTATGAATCCTCTAGGATTAAGATCTTATGAATTTTAGGAGCAGATTGTACGAAACTATGGGATATCATGATAAGAAACTCTAATTTTTTTCCATCTTTGTTTATTTACTAAAATTATATTAAATTTCCATTAAGAAAATCGTATGGATAAGCACAATTTGGACTAGCTGAGAAAAAAAGTGTACAAACACTAGTCCTTATTTGAATTGAACTGATCAATGGAAATTTGAATAATCTAAAGAAAAACTAGTCTCTTTCTTCAATCTTTCCCGTCAATGGAAGGGTGCAAGATTGGTTGAAGTTCGATTGAAAAAAATTGTAGAACTATTAGTTTTATTTATTACTTTGACCATGTGCATGGGTGGAATACCTCGCTTCATTGAACCTGACATTCATAAAATTTCAAGCTTCAACACTACAACATAAAGGGAGACAGTCTCAAACAATGCTCTTAACAACATAATCAATCATAAATAAGCCATCTTACCTCTGCAAAGCTACTAATAGATCTGATTGTTGCCACACAAGTTGATGTTGAATCATTATCTCCCTAACATCATGAATAATCTCCACAAGCATAGAGTCCATCCTTGAAAAGATGAATGGCAGTTAGCACAAATGTGAAGGTTCTTGAATAGCCAACCATGAGAAGTATTAATAAGCCCAAATGTAATGGCAAACTTTTCACTGTGATGAGATAAAGCATCAAACAAAATAACAAAAAATGTGACATTGTTGGGTTTTATGCAAAAGTAGCGTCTGTTCAAATAGTTGAAGGGATTCCTTGCAAAATCCATGAATAACATATCCTACAATAATAAAACTCCAAGAGACAATATCATGTTTATACATTTTACGAAACATTTTATGTGCATCAATATCTACAAAAATAGGTCCATGGCATTATTAAGATACCCCTTACGTGCATATCCAACAAGTATTGGTCCCATTAAGGAATTTGAAGAAAAAGTTTCACGACCTCATCTACGTTCCCATCTTCTACATACCCTGATATCGTAGCATTCCAAGATACTACATTTGGTTTAGGAATTTTGTCAAACACTTGTTGTGGATTCTCTATGCAACCACATTTACCACACATATTTACAAGAAAAATCCCCACATTGGCTGATCTGAAAATCACCCTATGAGTGACCTCAGTTAAGATTTATTAAATGAAAGGTATTACAAACTCATGTGCTGGTGTGTGTTTTGTGTTATTGAAACAACGGATCGATCAGATTACCAATACACAAACATTTTGAATGGAAAGACAACAGAGAAATACAGTAAGCAACACAAAGACACAAACAATTTTAATAAGGAGTTCACCCTATTCTCCAGGGCTACGTCTCCGGTCCAGCTTCAGTGGTGGCATTATTTTATTGTCTTTGAGAAGAGAAATTACATTGCAGGGACTCGATATGAGTTCTCCTGAAGCAGACTTTGCTTGGCAGGGTGGGTCTTGGATTCCCCAAGCCACTTGGAGTACACCGAGTCTTTTTCTTCCTACCAGCTCTGTGACCCTCGGTCTATAGTGGAAAGAGCCAACTGTGATGCTCAATCCGGATAGATTCCTCTATGGGGAGGCTTTATTCTTCAAGCTCTTTGGTGCTCGATGCTATCTGTGGTCAGCTCGGCCCTCTGTCTCCTTTGCTTAGCTTTACTATTCTCTATGCTCAGTCCTCCACTCAGGGTTCACTGGTCACTGTCTCTCTGGGTCGCTTGGACTCTTCGATCTGAATCTCTCTTCTGATCTCCTATTCACTATCTCTGCTCATGGCTTTAGCCATTCGACCTCCGTGCCTGTTCGTTTCCTCTCCTTCCTACGTCAATTCACCTGTCGCATGTGTGCTTGGAATTCCCTATTCAGCGTCAGCATAACGCTCTGGAAGTAGCCACATGTCTCCCTCAGAACTGTGCTAGCCCGCTTGCCGATTCGTTGCTTTCTCCCCCGTGTCAATCAACGGATTCCAATTCCTCTTAAATCACAGCTTAATCCCCTATCAATTCCGCTCTGTCTATCGGGTGCAATCTCAGCCATCCTATCTGGGCTCCTCCAGATCGAACGTCATTCGCACGTCGAGCGCAGTTGACTTGCTCGACTGATAATGCACGATCACGGCGGTTTTTATCTCTCTTCCACTGCCACGCGTCGATCACTAAGGGTTCTCGCTCTGTTTTCTCCAAAACCGCTTACCGTTCAAGGGCGCCCCAATCAAACCGCTAGTTTCCACGATGTGGGTCCCACCATTGTATGATGGTGCTTTCTCTCTTTTCCGCCCACGCTCCTCTGGCTCCCAACGTGACCGAGTGCTTAAGCCCTACCATTTCAGCCCTGTTTGCCTAGCGAGCGTTAACGCACATCGAAAATCAGCTCCTTTTCCTGATTCGGGGCTCCCATGGGCTATTTTGACCTCCTGCATAGTCTCCATAGGCCTCGGTCAGCACGCTTTGACCGATGTCCTCGTTGTTCCATGCCGGCTACCATGGCCACTAGTTCTGGGGGTTTTTGATTACTGTTTTGGATTCTTCAAGGATTTGTTCAACCTATTTTAGTCACAGTTCTATGACAGTCATTTATGGATCCGATTCAGATCACAGCCTCCCAACTGAAAATCTTTTGGACCACCAAAAGTTGGTTTTTCTTCAAGCATCAACTAAGTGAGGAAAATGCTATCTCACTTGTCCAATATCAATCCACTTTGCACTGCTCGGCTTCGAACCTTTAAGCTCAATTCTGAGGTATTCCACCTGTCCACTGCGCGTCGTCCTTACCTTCCTGTCCAACACTATATCTTCCTGCAACTCATTAAGATATTTAGGTAGTAGGTCATCAACAGAAGGCAATTGACTCTGCTCTTCAGGGTCCTCAATCATTGAAGGTTCAAACAATCTCAAGCAATCTACATTCACGACTGAGTAGATGTGCATGTAAGCTGGCAGATCAAGGCGAAAAGCATTTTCACCAATCTTCTCAAGTGTCGTGAAGGGTCCATAGCTGATAAGTTTTAGCTTCTTACCTTCACCTTGCATCCTGTCCTTGCTGATATACAACAAGACTTGGTCTCCAACTTGAAAACTATGCTCCATCCGATGCTTATCATGCCTAGCCTTGTACTTGGCCTTGCTCTTTTCCAGCTATTCCTCAACTGCCTGGTGGATCTGCTAGATCTGTTCAATGAACCTAGTTTCTTTGTCCACATCATTGTGTCCATCAACCATGGTATCTTTACCAAAGACAAAATCCAAGGGAGACCTTGGTATGAAACCAAAGCATGTCTCAAAAGGAGATCTCTATGTAGAAGAGTGTTTGGCTCTATTGTAAGCATGCTGCACATAGCACAAGTGCTCATCCCAAAGCTTAGGATGTTTGCTGCAATATCCTCTCAGTAACTGGATCACTGTCCTGTTAACTACTTCTGTCTGGCCATCTGTTTGTGGATGAAAAGTTGTGCTTTTATTTAATTTGGTGTCCATTAGTTCCCACAGATTGGACCAAAACTTCCCCACAAATCGGGTGTCTCGATCAGATATAATAGAAGTGGGTAATCCAAAATGAACCCATACATGTTTAAAGAATAATTTTGCAGTTTGTTCAACTGTAATCTGTTTACTACAATGTATCAAAATACACATTTTGTTGAACCTATCCACAACATATTATAGATAATCATGACCTTTCCTAGATTTGGGTAGTCCTCCAACAAAATCCATGGAAATGCTCTCCCAAGGGTGAGAAGGAACTGGAAATGGAGTGTATAAGCCTAGTTTTATGTTGTTGGGCTTGCTTTTAGCACATATAGCACACCCCTTTACATATCTAGAAACTGTCTCACTCATTTTCACCCAATAACAGAACCTTTGCAGCTATGCGACTGTTTTACTTACCCTGAAGTGACCTGATATTAGAGAAGTGTGTGCTTCCCTAATTATCTTTGCTCTCTCAGTTTGTGGAATGCAGAGTTTCCCACAATGGTATAAGAGTCGGTCCTTCACATGATAGTCCAATTCTTCTACTCTTTTTCCTTGACTTAAAGTTGCATATACATCTTTAAAGTCCATATCCTGAGCTTACTGTTCTATGTAGCTTTCATGTAGCACAGAATTATGCTTAAGTATGGTAGATGCATTTATAATGGGTCTAGATAACATGTCTGCAACCTTTTTAAGTATGCCCCTTTTATATCTAATGAATAAATGAAACTGTTGTAGAAAACCCATCCATCTGTAATGTCTTGATTGTTGCAACTTAGTTTCAGAGTGTAGATATTGAAGTGGCTGATGATCAATATGTATTACTATTTCTTTGCCCATTAAATAATGTTTCCACTTTTTCACACTCTGAACTAATGCATACAATTCTTTATCATAGGTAGGATAGTTAACTACTGCATGATTAAAAGTCTCAGAATGATAATATATGAGTTTACCGTGCTGTGTCAACACTGCTCCCATGGCATAGTCACTGGGATCAGTTTGGATCTCAAATGGTCTTTGTAGATCTGGCAGTGCTAGTACAGGTGTTGTACTATTTTTTTATTTCAATGTGTCGAAGGCTTTCTGCTATTTGCCTCCCCACTGAAACACCTTGTTCAATCATGTCAAAGCATGTAAGGGAGCTGCAATTGAGGAGAAATTTGAAATGAACTTCCTCCAATATTGTGCTGCTCCTAAGAAGCTTCTCACTTCTGTAGCAAACTTGGGTTTAGGCCAGTTTACAATGACTGCCACTTTAGAGGGATCTATTTTCAATTCACCTCCCTCTACTATATGACCCAAATAATTTAGAGAGGTTTTGCCAAATTCACATTTGGAGAGTTTAACATGAAGTTTTTCTCTTTTCAAAACATCTAATGTTTGCTTAACATGCTTTAAATGTTCTTCCCACGTTTTACTAAAAATCAAAATGTCATCCAGATACACAATAACAAAATCACCAAGAAAAGTTCTGAGTACATCGTTCATTAATCTCATGAAAGTAGCAAGGGCATTGGTCAAGCCAAAAGGCATAACCAGCCATTCATACAATCCCTACTTTGTTTTGAAAGAAGTCTTCCATGCATCTTGCTCTGCAACTCTGACCTGATGGTATCCACTGTGTAAATCCAGCTTGGTGAAATAAACAACTTCCTTCAATTGATCTAAAAGATCATCTATGCGAGGAAGGGGATAACGATTTTTGATCATTATTTTATTCAGTGCTCGGTAGTCAATGCACATTCTCCATGAGCCATCTTTCTTTCTCACCAAAACAATTGGTGACCCACATGGTGGTGTGCTAGGCCTGATGAACCCTTTCTTGAGCAACTCCTGCACCTGCTTCTTGATTTCAGCATTCTCTAAAGAAAATAACCTGTACATCCCAATGTTAGGCAAAGGAACATCTTGCTGCAAAATAATATCATGTTCTATTCCCTTTTTAGGTGGCAGACCTTGAGGTTCTTGAAACAAGACAACATACTCTGAAACAATCTTTTCTATATCAGCTTGCTGATCAAAATTACAGCCCTCAAATACATTGCTTTTATCAGTTTTCTTTTCCTTTACAACCATTAGTAAGAAATGTTTCAATGAATTTATCATTCTTTTCATCTGTCCTGACTTTATGAGAGTATAATTATTCTTGAGCTTATGAGCTCTTACAAAGTATTTGATTGCATCTTTAACAAGTAGATACTTGTTCTCAGCTCTATAGAAAATAGCCTTTCTATCATACAAGTAAGGACTTCCTAAAACAATTCCACATATATCCAAAGGAATTACATTTAACTCAACCTCATCTACAAATGCTGACCCAAAAGAAAACTTGATTTTGCACTGTCTAGTCACTTGTAGTTGTGCTTTATCATTCAACCATCCTAATGGGTATGGTTTCTTATGAGGTGTAGTTTCTCATCTCAATTTCTTTACAATTACTTCAGAAATCAAATTTACTTGTGAGCCACTATCAAACAAAGTATCAATCTTTTGATATTTGGAAATGACTTGAATATGGAAAAGATCGCGCCTTTTTCTCTCATGTTCTTCATCAATAACATATTGAGCAGAATCACTAATAGATGCTTTAGAATTATTACCTTTTATAACTGTGGCTGCATTGATTGTTTCATCTCCTGAGTCTGACCCAAAATCCTTCTGAATAGCTGCAACAATCATCTTCTTCTTGCCCTCGGACTTCTTAGGACTCAGCTCTAGATGTAGAATCCAACAATGCTCATCATCATGCCCCTCCTTTTTACAGTGGGTGCATGAGGCTTTGCCTTTCTGTGCTGTGTTGGCCTTCCTTGCTTTCCACTTCTACTTTCTTTTCTCCCTGCTCTTGCTTACAGTGGGTTGGGATGGTCCCCCAACTTCTAGATTTCCATTCTTTCCTCTTGCTTCTAGATGAGTAGCTTGTACAGATACCTCATCTATACTAGTGGGATTAAACATGAAGATAGTGTGCCTCATGTAGCTGTGTAGATCCCCAATGTACTTCAAAAAAGTTTTTGGTGAGTCTAATGAGATACCCAACATCAATGCTCTCTTTCTGAACTCTTGAGTATACCCTTGTACACTTTTCCCTTTCAACTGCCGATGAGTTCACCAACTCATCATGGCTTGTTGCATGTAGGCTAATGGATAGAACTGCTTTCTGATGGTAGAAACAAAGTCAGTCCAGACAAAGATGGTCTTACCATACTTCTTCACATCAGCCTGGGTTCTGCCTTCCCACCAAACCAAGGCAATGCCCCTTAGGCAAAGGCTTGCCAACTGAATCTTACTCTTGTCTGAGTCTATATTTTGTACTCTGCAATACACATCAATTTGTCTTATCCAGTTGTCCAACTTTTTAGCATTCAACTCTCCATCATATATAGGCAAGTCAAATTTAACATCTAACTTAATCAAAGATGCTTTCTTATTATGAACAAGGCTACTAGGAGGTGTAGGGAAGCTTTCTTCCTTTCCCTTTCCTTTGGAGTGGTCATGGGAATGAGACTCATCTTCTTCTTTATCTTGCCTAGAGCCTAATGAATCTTCACTCTTTTGCTTTCTAAAGTCCCTATACATTTCTTCCACCATGGACTTTATAGCTAGGAAACTTTCTAGGAATTGAGAGTCTAGTCCTACAGAACCTTCTTCTGACATTGTCTTTCGAGAATAGACTCTTCCAATTTCAAGATTAGTTTCCACCAACTCTTCTTCTCCTAACTGGAGCTTTGATCTAGGGATCATTCACACCTAAACCAACACAAGCTTGTCTAACCTTACAACCTCTTCCTCTGATACCACTTGATCTGAAAATAACCCTATGAGTGACCTCAGTTAAGATTTATTAAATGAAAGGTATTACAGACTCATGTGCTGGTGTGTGTTCTGTGTTATTGAAACAACAGATCGATCAAATTGCCAATACACAAACATTTTGAATGGAAAGACAACAGAGAAATACAGTAAGAAACACAAAGACAGAAACAATTTTAATAAGGAGTTCACCCTATTCTCGAAGGATACATCTCCAGTCCAGCTTCAGTGGCGGCCTTATTTTATTATGTCTTTGAGTAGAGAAATTACATTGCAGGGACTCGATATGAGTTCTCTTGAAGCAGAGTTTGCCTGGCAGGGTGGTTCTTGGATTCCCCAAGCCACTTGGAGTACACAGACTCTTGTTCTTCCTACTAGCTCTGTGACCCTCAGTCTACAATGGAAAGAGCCAACTGTGATGCTCAATCCGGACAGATTCCTCTATGGGGAGGCCTGATTCTTCAAGCTCTTTAGTGCTCGATGATGCCTGTGGTCAGCTCGGCCCTCTGTCTCCTCTGCTTGGCTTTATTGCTCTTTGTGCTCAGTCCTCCTCTCAGGGTTCACTGGTCACTGTCTCTTTAGGTTGCTTGGACTCTTCGATATGAATCTCTGTTTTGATCTCGCATTCACTATCTCTGCTCATGGCTTTAGCCATTCGACCTCCGTGCCTGCTCGTTTCCTCTCCTTCCTACATCGATTCGCCTGTCGCCTGTGTGCTTGGAATTCCCTGTTCGGCGTCAGCATAACACTTCGGAAGTAGCCACGTGTCTCCATTGAAACTGCGCCAGCCCGCTTGGTGATTCGTTGCTTTCTCCCCGTGGCGGTCAACGGATTCCAAATCCTCTTAAATCGCGGCTTAATTTGCTGTCAATTCCGCTTTGTCTATCGGGCGCAATCTCAGCTGTCCGATCTGGGCTCCTCCAGATCTAACGTCATTCGCACGTCGAGCGCGGTTGACTTGCTCGACTGATAACGTGTGATCGCGGTGGTTTTTCTCTCTCCTCCACTGCCACGCGTCGATCACTGAGGGTGCTCGCTCTGTTTTCTCCAAAATCGCTTACCGTTCAAGGGCACCCCGATCAAACTGCCAGTTTCTAGGGTGTGGGTCCCACCTTCGTACGATGGCGCCTTTTCGCTTTATTCTGGCTCCCAACGTGACCGAGTGCTTAAGCCCTACCATTTCGGCCCTGTTTGCCCAACGATAGCACTAACACACATTGAAAATCAGCTCCTTTTCCCGTTCCAGGGATCCCAGGGGCTATTTTGACCTCCTGCGCAGTGTCCATGGGCCTCGGTCAGCGCACTTTAGCTGAGATCCTCGTTGTTCCAAGCCAGCTGCCATGGCCACTGGTTTAGGGTGTTTTCGATTGCTGTTTTGGATTCTTCAAGGATTTGTTTGAACTGTTTTAGTCACAGTTCTATGACAGTCGTTTATGGATCTGATTCGGATCATTGGAATTACATTATAGTCCATTGTAAATTATGTCATGGTGGACTCCTTTTCCAAGTCCCAGATCTACCAAATTAGCACATGCGGAGAAAACACTTGTGAATGTGAAATGGTTAGGTTGGGTACTTGTTTTTGGCATATCACAGTAAAAAGCCAGTGTCTCCTCATAAATCTATGCCTCGCATAATCGACCACCATTGTAAACAATCACACCACATTTGGTTTGGACATTTATTTAGGTAGCTAGGGTGCCCCTATCTCCAATCTCCCTATAGAGTACTCTAGTCACATCTTCTTTCTTCTATGATACAGGTTCTTATGCTACTACCTTATGACATTTCCTTTGCAACATCTAGTGCAATTGCTAGTATTAACTTGTAAATAGTGTTTGTTACAATACCATGGATTATCAATACCACATGCCCAAAAACCATAAGTTATTTCACAAACAAAATATTTTATAAAATATTTATATTTATTTCTATAGCATATTTTTATTGAATCTAAAAGGAAAAAGGTTACAATTATTTTTGAGATATATCTAAATCCTCCCTCTCAACTACTAAAAATATTCCCATAGAAATGAAATCAAAGTTTAATTTTTTTTTTTAAATGAGAATACTTTTATATATAAAGATGTGAAATTTATATAATATAAATAATATTATTAAGAACCATCATAGATCCATCTTAACTAAGGATCCTAGAAATGAGAGAAAGAAAAGTGACTGACAATAATAAAGGAAAGATAGTGCATGATTTTTCTTAGTTTTTCATTTTTGTTTTTTCTTTGAAATGATTGATCCTAAATATAGGTTTAATATTTTACAACCAATTGAGTTTTTGAAATTTAGATACTTTCTTAAACCCAATACAATGGGATCAAATTTAAGAGGGGGGGTGGGGAGCGGGGAGAGAGTGTGGGCGAGGGAGGAAGATTGTGACAAAGCTAGAGAGAGAGAGAGAGAGGTGGGGGGGAAGAGAGGGAGGAAATAACAAATTCATAAAGAGATATAGGTGGGGAGAGAGAGGGAGTGATAAGGGGGAGATGGAGAGAGTGTGAGGGAGAGGAGAGGAGGGAAGAGACATAAGAGGATAGGAGAGACATAGGGAGAGAAGGGGGAGAGAGAGGGGGAGACACAAAGAAGGAAGGAGAGAGAGAGAGAGGGAGGGAGGGAGGGGGGAGGGAGGGGGAGTTGGAGGGGAGAGAGAGAGCGAGTGGTGGGGGGAAGAGATAAAGGGAAGTGGGATACAAAGGGAGACAAAGGGAAAAAGAGAGAGAGGACTTAAGAGATAGAAGGAGAGAGAGAGATGGAGTTGGAGGGGGTGAGACAGGGAGGGAATAAAAGAGACATAGAGGGAGAAAGGTGGAAAGAGAGAGAGAGTGACACGGGAGAGATGGAGAGAGAGTGAGGGAAAGAGGAGAGCAGGAGGGAAGATAGAGAGAAGGGGAGACAAAGAGGGAGAGAAGGGGAAGAGAGAGAGAGAAGAGGAAGCGAGAGAGAGGGAGAGGAAGAGGGAGGGAGAGATACATAGATATGGAGATAGTGTGTGTATGTTTGGGAGGTTAGATAGACAGAGGGAACAAGAAAGAGACACATAGATAGAAATATAGATATTACATAGTATTATATAACCAACCTAGATCCATCTTAAGCTTAGATCCATCAAGTGTCGAGAGGGAGCAAATCTCTCGAGGTGCGAGCCTTTCCTCAAGATTTGCATTCAAAAAAGAGGTTTACTCCTCAAGAAATTTGATCGCTCTCGACACTTGATAGAGCCAAGGTTAAGATGAACCTAGCCTAATCTATAAGTCAAACATATATACATTAAAAAAAATATGTAATTTTTTTTTGATATTTTTTAAACTAAATTGGATAGAAAAAAAAAAAAAACATAATTATTTTATAGATGAATAATAATCCTCTATTCCTAATTATTATTATAAATCTTTTAAAATTATTCAATAAAAAATAAATTATTATCATTTACTTAATAATTTAATTAAAAAAATTATATTTATATTCCAAAAAAACACATTTATCTATCTAATAAATAATATTTTTTTTAAAGTCAATATCTCTCTTGAAAACAAACCTGATAAAACATATTTTGATATATCATAATAATTTTTTAGACGATGTCTCTCCTTAAACGTTGTATCCTTTAGAAAAAAAAATTATGAATTCGTTTCAATTTCGTTAATATTTGTTGGATGCATGGTTTTTTAACCACGTCTACCAAGCCATGTATTTGTTTATTGAAAATGAAACCAAACTATTTTCTGGAAATGAGGTTACTAAGCATAGGCTTGAACCTAATTGCAAATAATAAGTTAGAGATGAAGTTATAAGTAACATTATAACACAAAATCCACATGAAGTTTTCAGATGAGACTGTTATTTGCTTCTTTGGAATAAGGGTTAAGTGAGATGAATTAAGGGTACTAAGATTCTTTTACCACTTTTAGAAGGTCGCGTTTTATAAGGTCAAATAAAATTAGATAGAATTAAATAGAAAGGTCATCGTGCCATGGACATCTTCCAGTTTTCATTGAAAATAGGAGTGAAAAAGAATATCTTAATATACGTCTTTGGAAAGAAAATCATTCATTTCATGAATAAAAATGGGAAATATATTTATAACCTTCAAAATTTCTTCGATGGGAAACCTATGGGTTCTTTAAAAAAATTGATAAAGAAAGTCTTACTTATTGTTGCTTTCTATTGAAATTATGAGATTGAGACACCATCTATATTCTTATTTTCCCCGATCATGTTCATACCTTTTATGCAACTCGCATATTTGTAAAAAATAGTTGTATTATTATTTCATTTAGTGATGTAGATAGTTCTACTCTTTAAACAACATGTAGCTTCTTCCTTAGTCAAGAAATATTCTTCAAGGTGAAAAGAGTATTAAGAAAAGCCTCATTGTCTCTTTATAGTAGGCATGAGATTTTGCTCACCAAGATGGCATTGATCTCAATAGAAGGGTTTGAGATTTTTTTGATGAAGGACCTAACCCAAGATTTGGAAGCTTCCTTTACCCTCCCCATGTTATCCACAAATTGCTTCATATTAGATTATCTATTGTATTTGTTGGTATGAATTTAGGAGGAGGATACTAGGATTCAACAGTCCTCCTAGAATGGTTGTTGATGGTTATATTTTAGGGGATAAGGGATTTTTCGCTCCTTTTAGAGTTTTGATGAGATCTGGAAGATGATTTTAGGACCCTTTGCTTCCACCCATGAATTTATTTCCCAAGTCCCATCAAATAATTATTTTGAAATTAGGAAATAATTTAACCTTTTAGCTATATTATCATTTCCGCATTCTCCATTTCTCGAGGTGGGTACTAGCTTTATAAGAGCGAAGTCTACTTAATGTTGATCCACTAGAGAAAAATAGAAAAAACCCTCTCTTGGGTCCTTTCATGGATGGATCTCATAGACTTCCCTATGGGGACAGTGAAAATTAAATCTCCACTAAGAACCACACTAGATGTAGAGAGAAGGCTCGTCAAAAACAAGTTTTCCCAATATGGATTTCAATAAAAATATCAAACATAGGTATTGATGAATTGAAAAGAGGAAGGGATACTACATTCCTCTATATCGCTTGGGATACTAGAAGGAAGGGAAGAAATTGAAATTTTATTAATATTGGGTCTCCATTCCTTTAATAACACATTAAATATCCCATTAGAATCCACTAAGAAATATGGCATGTCCTTCAACCACAAAGAAAAATAGTCCCAATATTTTGTGCCAAAGCATAGTCTCCTAAAGGAAGATCGCATCTTGAGAGAATTATCTAGCCACTTGCATTGAAATAAATGCATACCATAGGTAAATCTGATAACAAAATTTCCAGGGTCCAAGTAATTGTAGATTGTATTCCACTCTACTTTCTTTTTCTTCTTGAACATTTTCTAGTGATAAATGTGCTTTTATATCCACCAAAGTAACTTCATATTTATTGAAAGATAAACCCCCCACCAAAACCCTATCTTTTTTAACCTGATGTCTTGAATGAAGATGATAATCTGACTTAGGGGAGATTTTTCCTAGCTACTTTCTCAAAAATATGGAGCTAGAATCTAAGAGGGAGAAGTGTATTTCACGTGGGAAGATGGTATTAAGAAAATTAAGATATCAACCATCTTCGAAGAAAAAGGGATAAGTGGAGGAATATCTAACTGTATTCTGGGGGAAGGGGGAGGAAGATCATAATCAATTCCTTAGGGAAGAGGGATGTAGCCATAGGCTTAGCAAGGAATGAAACCAAAGGAGAAGAAGAGTGAAAGTTAATTAAACTAACATTGACAAGAAAAAATAAAGGATAATTACTATGAAAATGTTTTGATGAGCCTTCAGTTCTCTCAGTTTGAGTCCCCACCTTCACCTACGAAGGAGATGACTTAACCTCTTGAAACCCCAAATTTCTATTAGATGCATCCCCTATTTTTAGATCTCGAATCCCATCCTTTGATTGAGAATATTTAGGTTTCCATTTTTTTTTAAAAGATAAACATATGACTATTCCTCCTTGAATTTAGGCTGAATATGACCAACTACATGGAAAATAAAACATTTGAAAGGGATGCACCAATAATCTATTTTTTTAATCCATGAGACATATTTACTGATAATTTCAATATGATCCAATAGAACTATCATTCTCTCAAAATTGACCCAAATCCTCAGCAAACTACAATCCAACTTAGTATACCAATCATTCTCCACTCTTATAAAACAACCTACCATGTTTCCAATAAATTCCAATCCTTCTACTGACCAAAATTGAATTGGGAGCTTGGGTAAAAGGGCCCATATTTGCATGGAGGAAAGCAATTCTTTCTGTGGGTCAACTATTATATCCCATATTCTAATAAAGAGATGAGTTGTGCCTCAAATATAGTTCAACTAAAATACAGAAGCTAGGTCCTCTAAGGATATAAACTTGAAAAACTTATAGTCCCACATCATAAAAAATAACTAGACAATACCCCACAACCGGAGCCTAATGTAGGGTTAGCCAATTTCTTAAGGATTGAAGACAAGTTAACTTCCCATAGAATCTACCCATTGTTACCTTATCCATCATCTCAAGAATGCTAGAGAGTGTGATTTCCTCTCCGAGTAGCATATTAATCTTCTCTTTTCTCCAGCTGTCATAACAATTTTTTAAATTTCCTTTAGAAGCCTCCGTCATTGGAAGAGGTGAGACATGAAAAAAAACCCTACCCTATGAAGGGAGAGGTGAGGCATGAACAAAAATCCTATCCTATGAAGGAACTATAGTGTTGGAAGGAGGAGTTATGGAGAGATCAGTGGAGGTAAGGGAGGCATAAGGAACTAATATAATGAGGGAGCGGGGTGGCATGAAGAGACTCTTCCATCCTACACAATAGAAGAACCCTTCATATTCGCTAACCCTGAAATGATTGGATAATTGTCCACTGATATAGAGAAGGACCCCAATTTTGTCAAAATCAAACTTGCTTGTTAGCCCTATAGTGAGCTACAAAATCTATGTCACAAGGGAATATGTCCACTAAATTGACAAAAACATCCTCATAATCAACCAAACTATACCCATAAACATGTATCTTTTGAAGTAGTGATTCCAAAATTTTAATTGAATATCAATAATTATTAGGTGGTTAGTAGGGATTTAACTTGCATGGAATGTTCTAGAATATTCAAGTAGTATACACAAATCAAAGGTTGATATTTATCTCCAAAGTAGTTATGTTGTTTTAATTAAATTTATTAATTTAAGAAAATGTCATATGAACGTCTCATATGAAGTGAGTTAGTCTATTTTGGGCATGTAATATCGATAAGTCAAATGTATATATGTTTAACTTGTATACCATCTTAGATCCTTGTTAACTCTACCAAGCTCGAAGTGGGACCAAATCTCTTTTCACTCTAAAAGATATTTGCACCTCAAGAGATTTGATCCCTCTTGGTATTTGGTAGATCAAGAGTTAAGATAGATCTAGGATGGTTTAATTATTAATTGTAATTATAGTTTTACAATTTTCTTTTTTTAAATGTAATTTGACTAAGACATTACAACATATTTTACATCTTGAGATAGAGAAAGCTTGTTAGCCCAATTAATTCTTTTTATAATTAATAAAAATACTTATTATTTAAAATAAAATTATAATTTACTTAGTTTTATGATTTTCTAAAAAAATATAAAATAAACATTTCTATATTTATTATAAATGAATACTTATCCTTATTTATCTATCATTTAAATTTATATATATTTACTAATATATTTCTATAAATAACATAAACAAAATCCTTAAATCGTCCATCCAAATGAATTCTTGTAACAGATAAAAGATGCCATATGCATCATAAAGACCAACTGATACTATAACCTTGATATATCTCTCGAAGGTGTTATCACAAAATCACTACTGAGGGCTGCAACCAAGAAAGATTTCATGTAACTCTTTCAACCTAACTTTGGATCAAAGATTAGCCTCTTTGATCAGAGAGGGCTCTCTCACAAACTCTTAATAAAAATCCTTCACTACAACAGATGGCTAACTCTTTACTCATTCATGAAAGCAAAAGCTGGTTGGATACATATCAAACTGGTCTTCATTGGGCTATGGAGTCTCATATACTAAGTAAACAAGAAAACATAGTCATTTCATGGAAGTCAAGGCTCTTTGCATTAAATGTCCAAACATATTCCCTAAAAACCACAGCTTGCCAAATACACAGGAAGTCAGAGCATAGGATATGAATTCTGAGTGATTGTACTATAACAAGGCTGTAAAAGAACATATAATATAAAACACCACCATTATATTTGAACACAATAATCCATCGAGAATATTGAGAAGAAATCAACACTGTTTTACTATTACTGTCACAAGTCTTACAATGGCCCAAATAACTCTGTTTTTGTATAGAATGTCCAACCTTTTTTACATCAGAGTCATTTCTATATATAGCAAACCAAAATACTACTACCTGAGACTCCTCAACAAGCATGAAGGGAGCTCGGAATTCTATCATTAATTATCTTATCTATATCTTAAACAAACTAATTAATTACAAAGGTATTGTGCTGCGAAAACAGAGGGTTCCATTCCCATTGAAACTTCAAGTCTATCTCCTCGTGTGCATTGATGCGTTCTTGAAATTTGACACCTGTAGCACTTCAATAATAGCCAAGCCAAGCTGGAAGAACATTCACTGAATGAGCAGCTTCGGATGCCTGATATATGGATGATTCATCAACTGATAAGAATCTGTGCCCTATGTTCACGGTCTCTGCCTCCCATTAGTGTTCATGCATTTAAGATTATGCTTCAAGCCATTTAATCCTCTAATAGTCACGTATGATGGAAGAAACCTTATGATCTGGCCATCTCATAAACTGAACAGGTGTACCACTCAACACCTCGGCAACCCTACCAGAACCCTAAAAATTCGGATATAAAGTGAAAACTTTAACAAAAGACAAAATTTCACCTTTTCCTTAAATACTTACACCTGGCACCTTTTTAAACATCTGAATGGCTTTATATAATCTCCATGCTAGCCTCGAGTCATCCCTTTAAGATTCGCTGACCTCAGCATCAATCTCAAATTTTTCATATAAACAGTCATCTACAGCAGTTTCGTAGCGCGCTACGAAACTGCTGTAGGTAATCAAAATTAAGCATATGAACCTTAAAGCAACAATGACTTAACTCTGTGATCTCTTCAGCTATTTTACACAGGTGTAAGGACTTCAAAAAGTTTCAAAATGATGACAGCCAAAATTTACCAAAATTTGGAAGGCAAATTTCCCCTTGGATCAATTAGCTAGTTTGCCTAGCTTCCTTTTCAAGCTGCTAACTTCTTCCTTTAACACCTTGTTTTCTGCTCTTAAGCTTGTATTCATTTGTTTCATGATTTTTGCCTGCTTCAGAGCTGGCACTGTCCACACATATGCATCAGATACTGAGTCAGTTTGGCTAATCAAACTTGTTCTGCCTTTCATTACAGCCTTTTTATAATTTGTATATCTTACTGCCCTTTCCTTAGAAACATTTTTAATCTGAGGTATTTCTTCCTTTGTTGCTCCAGCTTGTTTCTTGATAGCAATAACATTTCCACTTTGACTGATGATAACCTTATTATTCTTGTTCTTGCTTTTGGCTGCTTGAACTATTCCGGTGAAAACCTCAAGTACCTCTGTCCTAGGCACTTCTAATGGTGCCTTCTCTTTCTGCGCTTTCTCCACTTCTTTGATTTGCCTTCTTGTAACTGGTCTGCGTGGCTTAAAAGCATATTCTTTACTTGGCTCTTCAAATTTCAACCTTTTAGAAGCCCTTGATTTTTTAGAACTTTCAGGTGAGGACTGAGTGAGGTCAATATGCATTGGCTGCACCGAGTGATCTTGCTCAAATTCTAGTGGTTCAATTTGTACTGGCTGATCTTGCTCTAGTTCAATGGCTTCAAGTAAGTCATTTAAACTACCCTTTGAAATAGGACTTTCTTCCACAGTAACTGACTTTCCTTTCTCCTTGTTTAGTTGACCTCTGGTTCTCACCCTTGAAATCTTTTCAACTTCACTTGATTTAGCTTCATCCTTCTTTTTCTGAATCTTCTGCTTTGATGACTGAGGTGTTTCCTTAGATGATGACTTAGGAGTTTCCTTTTCTGATACTCTAGATGGCTTAGGGGTTTTCTTCACTGATGCTTCAGGTGTCTCTTTAGCTGCCACAGACTTCTCTGATTTCCTTGATTTAGTTTTAGGCTGCTTATGGTCTGTCACTTCTCTTCTAAGTTCAGCCAAAGTGGGTTCTTCACTCCTTTCTTCCCTTTCTCTCACAGGCAATGGAGTGAGGCCTGTTTTGCTTGGGAAGCCGGCCATAAACACAAATGAATCCCAATCTCTACCAATTTTTTATAAACTATCCAACACCAGCAACTTTACTAGACCATGATGAAAAAGGGATGTTTCACAACTATCTTTCTTTAACTGAATTTTATCACACATTTTGCTAATGCTCCTGAACAAATAGAAAGGTATGTCTATTGAAACCTTACCTGTGAAATGTAACAGAAGTTTGAAGTGGTAGGAGTAAACTTTATTGTACCTACCCTCGCATGTCAGGTATTTCTGGATGCATGTGAGGAGCATAGCATAATTCTCTTTTATATAATTCCTTGGCACCGCTTTGGTGAGGTCTTCATCTACATAAGGTTCCTTCAAAAACTCTTTACAGGGACTCATGTCGAACTTGAAGTTTTTGAACCATTCTTGGCCACCCCTCGGAATTTCAGTGACAGTGGAAATAACTTCAGGAGACACCGGAAACTCTAACATTGCCACCTTTGAATTCAGTCCAGTGAAATTTAATGCGAAAGCCTTCGTCACCTCTGCATGTCCTCCCTTCAATTTTTCGCAAAACCGCCAGCAGCCAGCATTTCGAAAGGCTCTTGCTACACCTTCATCCCTGAGAGTAACATTTAACCCCTCCGGCTCTGTCCTCACACACTTACCGGATCGGTGTTCCCTCCTTTCCATCTCTCTTTGAATATTTTCACACAGGAAACTAATGGTAGCTTGTAGCACGAAAACAAACTTCGACTTTGGAGTGCAGGCTCGCTTGCAATGGTCCCTTTAAATAAGAACTTGGGCTTCTCATACAGCAAACATGTTTACATATTATGAAAAACCCATTATGATATAACCATTCCTTGTAAAATCCCTTAAACTAACACTCAAATGCATGACTCTGGACCTTATGGCAGAATGATGGTTTATCATGACATGGAGAGGACGTAAACTGACAATCATGAACGGACCTATGACTCACTTCTCTCGGATTTGACATTCAAAGGAAGAGCGCTACAAAAAACCCTGAAACCCCGATTTCGTAGCGCGGGCAGTTCAAACTTAACAAGATGCACTACTAAATCGCTGACAAACAGAACGCTGCGAAAAAACGAAAACATCATTTCGCAGCTAAACTGACCAATCAAACCTGCGCTGCGAAACTGCGCAAAGTACTAATGACATGACATGCTTTAACTAACAATGATGGAGGGTGTCTAATGATTTTTCCTTTACACGAATTCACATCAATACCTTTTGAAATTCAAATTTCAAATTGACATACACCAATAAACCTATTCACAAGACTTAAAACCTTTATATGAAACTTATGGACAACCTTATATACATGAACTATAGTTCTAAGTGATAACAGAAGGAAAAATGATGGAGCTAATACTAAAATTGGATACTTATTTTTAATAATATGGACTAATTTTTTAGTGCATAAATCCCTGTCTAAAATTGCACAATTGAAATAAATAAATTGACATTATTTATTATTTAATAATTTGCATCATTTACATAATTTAATAATTTAAATGATTTGTATTATTCTATTAAACTCTCCACCCCTTTTGTTTCTATCTCTTGCCCTTTAGTTGCCACAATTATAAAAGTTTAAGACAAATTCATCTCCATAATTCCTTTGTTCCTAATAGGAAGCGTGTTCATAACTGCATCTGAAACGCACTATTGTCATTGGGAAACATACGATAAAACCATCAATAAATAGTGGCGTAGTAATATCTAAATAGTTTTTTTTACCATCTAACGTACTAATAATATCCAATATAGCTTAGCCATAATAACTTCTCAGCTCCTGGTTTATGGAGCTCCTGGGGGGTGGAGGAATTTTTTGGACTGTTAAAAGTGGTCAGGATTTGGGTTAAAAAAGGTCAAGGACACCTAAAATGATGAATTTTAACAGTTTTTATTTGGATTTACAAAATTCCCTAGTGGATTTTTTCAAAAAATGATCGGAATTTCCATAACTTTAAAGGCATAAAAGCATAATTGTTAGACTACGGCAAAAAAAATATCATATTTGGTTGCTTTGAATATTTCCATATTTTAAATTTCTTATTTAGTTGATATTACATGTAATTTGTTTGTTGATAAAAATTATATTGAATAAATGTGAAAAAAATAAATAGAAATTTCGAAATATAAAGTAATTAATATTGATTTTTTTTGTTAATGTAAAAAAAATTGTAAAAATATGTCAAAAATTTTCAACTATAATTATAAAATAAAAATTAAGATTAAAAAAATTAATCTACTAAAATTAGATAAAAAAATACTTATAGAAAAAGAAAAGGCAAACATATCTACAGCCATTGCCAATAATGTCCTAAATCTCTTTAATTTAAAAATATCAAATAATAAAATATATCAAACCAAATACTTCTATGTAACCCTCCATTTAATAAGGATTTGATTCCTTGATTCCTTTGAATACTTATGTATATTTAAAATCAATATATTCTGTAGTATATACTAATAGATAATTAATCTATTAAGGATTTGATTCCTTTGAATATTTAGGTATATTTAAAATCAATATATTCATCAGTATATACTAATGAAAATTAATCTATTAGGATTATAGATTTCTTTAAAAAAAATCTATTTTAATATTTTGTTATTTTTATTTTTAATATGTGAATTTAAAATTATCTTGCTATATTAGATTGTCTTCTCAAAATTGAACAACAGCTCCTTCAATGAGATTTCTAAAAAGTAATAATTCTATTTTTGATATAAATATAAATTAAAAAATACTTATAGAAAACGAAAGGGCAAACATATCTACAGCCATTGCCAATAATGTCCTAAATCTCTTTAATTTAAAAATATCAAATAATAAAATATATCCAACCAAATCCTTCTATGTAACCCTCCATTTAATAAGGATTCGATTCCTTGATTCCTTTGAATACTTAGATATATTTAAAATCAATATATTCTGTAGTATATACTAATGATAATTAATCTACTAAGGATTTGATTTCTTTGAGTACTTAGGTATATTTAAAATCAATATATTCATTAGTATATATTAATGAAAATTATTCTATTAGGATTATAAATTTCCAAAAAAAAATCTATTTTAATATTTTGTTATTTTTATTTTTAATATGTGAATTTAAAATTATCTTGCTATATTAGATTGTCTTCTCAAAATTGAACAACAGCCCCTTCAATGAGATTTCTAAAAAGTAATAATTCTATTTTTTATATGAATATAAATTTTAAGTCCCTTTAATGAGATTTCTAAAAATAATAATTCTATTTTTGATATGAATATAAATTTTAATGGTATTAGTGTAATATAGACATTAAAAAACAAATAAAAAATAAAAAATAAAAAAATAAATAACAAATTAAAAATAAATTGATAAAATTTGATACTTGGAAAAAAATTAAAATATTTTATAACAAATTTAAGAAATAAATAAAATGAAAAATATTTAAAATGTTTTTTTTTAAATATTTTCTATGGATCAATATTGTTTATTTTTTAATAGAAATTTTTAAGAATTATAAATTTATATTTTTTTTGATCTGTAGAGTTCAAATGTCCCGAGGAATTTTTTTAAGTGCTAAATCATTTTATTTATTCAAAAATACATTTTAAATGGATACAATAACCATATACTTTTTTATAAGTATATCATTAAGATGTACACTTAGAAATTAATAATAACAATAAATTAATATCTCTCTCTCTCTCTCTCTCTCTCTCTATATATATATATATATATATATATATAATATTTAAATTTTATTTAATTATAATTATATTAAAAACGTTTAATTGTGTAAATTTATATATATATATATATATATATAGATATTATGTGTATGTGAGAATTTCATATTCTATTGATTAGTCAAAAGATATTGCATATACAAACATATCATAGTTTTTTCCACTACAACTTCTTGTTATGGAAACTAGACCAATGGCTAAAAATAATAGTTTTGATCAAAACATATTATACGACTAGCAGTGTCCATATATTTTCCATTATATATCATTAATTTTAGGGTTTTTATTGGAATACTTAGTGTTAATCCTAGTAAAATTGTAGTCATATTACTCATAAATAGTATAGACTGAAAATATAAAAGGGATCAAAGAAGAGCCATCACCAACAATGAAGGAAGCCATACCACATCTCAAGTGGCGGTTCATAAATCTGTAGATCAAAGAAGGGCCATTACGAACAATGAAGGAAGTCATACCACATCTCAAGTGGGGGTTGATACATCTATAGGTGTTGTAGGAGTACTAGGAGAAGTTGGTCCTTTTTCTCTTGAGAGAAAGGCCTCGTCTCTAGCCAACCGAAGGGCCATGTCCCGATGTTCCATGGACATTTCATTATGCTCATTTTTGTGTTTCATCCAACTGCATAGATAATTCCTTCTTGGGCTCATCTCTCTCCAATATAGTTTTGCTAAGAATGGACTTTATTTTCCAATATAACTCCACTATCCATATATATTGAGTCTTCCTTCCTCCTGTGTGACCTAGATCTGGGAGCTATGCAAGTTTTGAGGTAATAATATTAATGTTTGTGTACACATCCCTATCATCGATGGCCTCTAAAGATGCATGGTCAATTTCTAATGCTATGTGGTCTTGGGTATATGAATGATATTATTGAGCTACAACATGCACTCCCGGACCTTGACACTACCCTCTATTGTATAAAAACAACCTTGATAGCTCCTCACCTTTTGTCAAGGCATGTTGGGCCAGGAGATGATAGAATATTGACTGAATAAGGGAGTGGAGATGTAGGAGGGACAAGGGTGATAGAGACAATAGAGTAGGGGTAGAGGCTAGCTAAAAGAGGTAGGATGAGCATGGATAGGGCACTAGTGAGAGTGAACCAATAGGGAGGTAGTAAAGTCTAGGAAAGCAAGGCCAATTGGAAGACAAGCATAGAGTATGGTCACACAAAATGAGCTCCCACCTATTGATCACCATATCTGTTTAGATTACCAGAATATAAAGAAACAATAGATCATATGGAATATAAAACACATATATCCAAGAATGAATGGGAAGTCAAATAAATCAATCATGTTTTAAGAAGCTTGAGAAAAAAACCTTATGCACCGTGCTATTGAGAGTGAATGCAAGGCGAACTTGGTCGGAAAAATGCACAACCAAAACATAGATTTCAAAACTCCTCATCCTATTGGTGCCGTCAATCCCGAATAACTGCTACCCATCTCAATAAAAAAAATAAAGCATAGGGTGGTTTTTCCAACTGTGACTAATGTGTAGAGCCTGAGAGACCTTAGAAAGGGGTGTATAGGGGAGGCCAAGTTAGGGGGCGCCTGGACCTGCCCCCCACTAAGGATAGGAAGCAATATTGTAGTGTAGAAGTAAGAGTTTCAGAGTAGCAAGTTGCCACTCTTTATGAAACAAAATGGGACTCTTTCTTCCATGTGACCATTTTACCATTTTTTCGCATCTTGAGAGACTTTAATTGCACTATAATGTCACAAATGGGATTGAATGTGTGGGATTTTGTTGGATTCATCTTGAGTTCATGTTGCAACTAGGTGGAATGGGGCGACGTTGGTAAGCCTATCCTGCCTCCTTGTAATCACTATTTGCACACTCAACCACCATACTAGTGTGATGGGGGTATTTACATTTTATATAATTATGAAACATATGTGGATGATTTTACATTTTTATATTTAATGTTTCATTTTACATTATATTTTTGTTATATTTCATTATTAACATACAAATTTCATGTTTAATAATTCATCAATATTTTATGTCATATCATTGTTTAAAGTTGCTTTACTATTCAATTCAATATATAAATATGTTATAGTGTCTATATTATAATCTTTTTTTGATAGACTACCACTATTCACCTCAGTATCAAGATATTCATATTTTCCCTTCTTTTCTGGCTTTTAAGAATTATTACGAGTTACAATTTCAACTCGTTCCATTTTTTTCCTCCTAGGATACATATATACATACATACATAATCATGATATTTCGGAGTGTATAATTATATAAAATATAAAAAATTAATAAATTTAGTGAATGAAAATATTTCTATATTTATAGAAATGTGAAATATAGATAAAATATAAATGGCTTCTATAATTTAAGGTCCATCTTATAATGATTTATATTTGCAACAATTATATTCCAAAATTTCATATTTAAATTTAATCAATAAAAATATAGATAATTATTACTTACAATAAATTCTTTTTGTGATCTCTCATTATATAATATACAATTCATCTAAGAGTGAGAAATGTATTTCATGGGGGAAGATGGTATCAAGGAAAAGGGGAGATGCAAAGGAATATCTAACTATATTCTAGGGGAAGAGGGATGAAGATCATAATCAATTCCTTAGTGGAGAGGGATGTAGGCATAGACTTAGCAGGGAATGAATCCAAAGGAGAAGAGGAGTGAAAGTTAATTAAACTAAGATTGACTAGAACAAAAAGGGATACTAGGGAACTTAGTAGGGAGGTGTATTGATGATCCATCATTACTCTCAGTTTGAGTCCCCACCTTCACCCATGAAGGAGATGACTTAACCGCGAGAAACCCCAAATTTGTATTAGATGTCTCCCCTACTTTTAGATCTCAAATCCTCTCCTTTGATTTATAATATTTAGGTTTTCAAACTTTTTTGAAAAGATAAACATAGGATTGTTCATGCTTGCATTGAAGTTGAATATGGCCAATTACATGGCAAATAAAAAAATTGAAACATATGCACCAATAATGTAATTTTTCAACCCATGAGTCACGTTGACTAATAATTTCAATATGATCCAATAGACCCTTCATTATCTCAAAATTGATCCAAATCCTCAACCAAATATAATCCAACTTAGTATGCCAATCATTCTTCACTCTTATAAAATGACCTATCATATTTCCAATAAATTCCAGTCCTTCCACTGACCAAAATTGAATTGGGAGCTTGGGTATAATCGCCCATATTTTCATGGAGGAAAGCAATTATGTGTTGGTCAAATCTTGTATCCCATATTCTAATAAGGAGATCATTTGTACCCAAACTCTAGTTCAACTAAAATACAGAAGCTAGGTCCTCTAAGGATCGAAACTTGAAAAATATATAGTCCCATGTCATAACAAAACAACTAGACAAAACCACACAATTGGAGCCCAATGTAGGGTTAGCCAATTTCTTAATGATTGAACACAAGTTAACTTCCCATAGAATCTAGCCACTGCTACCTTATCCATCATCTTAAGAATGCTAGAGAGTGTGATGTCCTCTCCCATTACCATATTAATCTTCTCTTTTCCAATGTTGACATATCAATTTTTTAAATTACCTCTAAAAACCTCTCTCACTCCTCTCCCATTACCATATTAATCTTCTCTTTTCTAAAGTTGACATATCAATTTTTTAAATTACCTCTAGAAACCTCCCTCACTGGGAGAGTTGAGGCATGAAAGAAAATACTATCCCATGAAGGAAGAGGTGAGGAATGAACAAAAACCCTATACTAAGAAGGAACTATAGTGTTGGAAGGAGTTAGAGAGAGATGAATGGAGGGAAATGAGGGAGGCATAAGGAACTAATATCTTGAGGGAGTGGGAATGGCATGAAGAGACCCTTCCATTCTACACAAGACAAGAACCCTTCATATTATCTAATCCCATAATGATTATATTATTGTCCATTGTTATAGAGAGAAGAACCCCAATTTTGTTGAAATTAATCCTACGTGTTAGACCTATAGTGAGCTAACAAAAACTATGATACAAGGGAATATTTCCACTAAAAGGACCACATCATCCTCAATAATTATTAAGTGGAATGTAGGGATTTAACCTGCATGGAATATTCTAGAATATTCATAGTAGTATAAACAAATCAAAAGTTGATATTTACCTCCAAAGTAGTTATGTCATTTTATTTAAATTTATTAATTTAAGAAAATGCCATATGAAATGAATTACAGTTTTTTGGGAACGTAATATTGATAAGCCATAGTATTGGTGTGTGGTATTGTAACAAATCCTATTTATAGATTAAAAATCTCCATGGTAAAGTAAGAGTAAATATCTATGGATAAGAATTTTTGTTCAATGTTTTTTCAAATGTATATATGTTTAACTTGTATACCAATTTAGATCCTTCTTAACTCCAAAAATATTTGTACTTCAAGAGATTTGATTCCTTTAAGTGTTTGGTAGATCAAGAGTTAAGATAGATATAAAATGGTTTAATTATTAATTATAATTATAATTTTACAATTTAATTTAATTTAATTTTTAATTTTTTAATTTTTTGATGTAATTTATCAAAACATTACAACATCTCTTATACAATAAAATGAAAAGCACTTATTAACTCAAATAATTATTTTTATAATTAATAACAATAATTATTATTTAAAATAAAATTATAATTTACTTGATTTTTTAACTTTTTAAAAATAATATAAAGTAAATATTTATTTATTTTGAATTGATACTTATCCTTATTTAACAACCATTTAAATTTATATGCTTATGCTAATATAATCCCATAAATGAACATACACCTTAAATCCTCCATCAAAATGACTTGCTGGGACAGATTAAAAATGCCATGTGCCATCATAAAGACCATCTGATAGTATAACCCTACAATATCTCTCGAAGGAAAAATTATAGAGATAATGCTAAACTTGGATACACTAATTCTTTAGTGCATAAATACATGTATAAAATAACACAACTTCATTATTAAATGTAATTGATATAGATAAATTAACATTACTTATTATTTAATAATTTATATTATTTACATAATTTAATAATTTATACATGATTTGTATTATTCGATAAAACTTTTTTATCTTTTTTGTTTCTATCTCCTTTTTTTTCAATGAGGAAAAACTATCCATTTTATATTATGTTTAAAAATAGTACATAATTATGATGGACTAATCATCCTCATAAACCCTGTGGTATCCACAACATGACTACATGGGGTAGAAAATATTCTACATACATACAACAGAATTGTAATCTACAATTTGCAGCAACTGTGGAACTATATTCTCTCTGGCATAATTGCAAATATATCACTGAATTTCAAAGAGATGCTATAAGCTCTAAGATGTGTCTCAGGACATTTACATATTCTGAAAATCACTACCATACAGTAGACATTCCTCGTGTGTTTTCTATACAGTAGCTGAAACAAAATTTGTACAAAATTTTAAACAAAAAGAAACAGGGATTTTTATGAACTTATCTGCATTGGAGTTCTGCCTTTTTATAAGGTCTTTAGTGTCCTATCCTGACAGCTTTAGACTTTCTACTTCTGTCTCATCTGCTCCCATTTTGATCATGATATACATATCTTCTTCTGTGGCTAGTAGTCCTTTCTTCGATAAATCATCCACAATTTTGTTATGTGTCCTGTTGATGTGCTAAATGGATGGGTTCTAAAAGGAATTCCATATGCTTTTTATCCGTCTCATCCAGCCTTGTAGGGAGACTTGTTGGATATTGTTCTTTCCATTAACATGATCTATTAAACATTTGGAATCCCCAAAAATGTTTACTTGAGGGATATCCAAAAACTTAATAAACCATAGTAAGCCCTATAGAGTGATGACAACTAAGCCGCTTTTATGCAGCAAAACTGCATCTTTACAAAATTTTGTGCGTGGACATATGGGTTATGGGCCCACATATATATCAGAAGTGTTCTAATTGGCAGATTTCACATAAACCCATAATCCGCAAAATCACAACAAACATAGGAATACAACGTAACCCAACCAATCACCCAACGAACGGTGAAGACCAAAACCCAAATAACTTTAACCCCCATTGATAACATATCGGTTCCAACCAAAATGTTAACTTGCATGCACTTTCCCATGCGATTACCATCCAATCAGTCAACAAATGAACGTTCATGATTAGCGGAACTCAACGAGGTTTTAAGCCCGTTGTATAAAACCTCATCGCATCCATTTTTGGAATTAACGGCCGCACTTGTTTGCACGCGATATGCATCCAATCAGCTACTCAACAGATGGTCCAATCCTTCGGAACCGTAAACTCAGTTTAATGATTTTCTCGGGTCCATTTTTAGAGTTAAACTTTAGCGCCTGTAGCCACACGATGACCGTTAGATCTATGGGTCTGTTGATCGGACGATCCAGATCTACTTCGGGGTTTCTATAGGAACTTGTCAGGTTTCCCACGTTTCGCCAATATTATCCGTCGATCTAGACGATCCGACGGTTTCCGCTGTGTTTATTCAATCTCCTCCATTGACCTAATCTTGTTCGCTTATTGGTGGAATTCACATTATAACACAGATCTGCCTTACTTTATCTAAGGCACTCACATTACTCCATATAACACTCACTCTATGATATCATATTATCATTGGATCGCCATCGATCCTTATAGTGATCGATGGTCGATCAATAAACCTGAACACGAGATTTAACTCTTTCAACGCATACATCTAAACCATAGGTAAACAATATACAAATTCAAAAAATCCAAATAACACACAATATTTCAATTATATATAGAAGAACATTACAGTCTAAGGCGTCTCAGCCTTAGTCACAAATTCTCCTGCGACTACATTGTATCCAATCTCTCTCTCATCACAACACGCAGTTACACAATTTATAGAAATAACTACAGAATCATGGATCATTCTAGATCCATGATCTTCTCCTAAAATCATTCAATCAAATCCCTAAATCTCTATATACGCATACATGGCAGATAATTGCATTTAATCAAGCCTTATCAATTCCATCATTTTAGCGTTGTTTAAACAGAATTTTCCCCGGTTTACAATGGTTGTCCACGTTTCCCCTTTCACAGCTTTGGATTCGAATTTTGATTAAGGGTGCTCAGATGCTCCTGCATCAGACTCTCGAGGTACAAAAATTTATGACCTCCTGGTCATATGCTTCTCCTTCATCCCTTAGCGATTCTACCCACATCATCTGTGGAATTGCCTTTATTCTCCTCCTATGAGCTGCAACAAAACCTCTGCAGTAACATGTCCTCCCCACTACACGATACCTCACCAAGCTTCTCTCCTCTGAGCTTAGCCTTTTAGAATTTCTCTGGTTTTCTCTTCTTTGGAACCATATGAGCACTCCATGCTCTAGGTTGCTGTAAGTTTCCTCACCTTCTTCTGTCGTTACCTGCACGACAATATAAAGACCATAAACTCTCCAACATTCAATATAACTGTACCTCCTCCTTTTGTTCGCAAGCTCCTTCTCGCAGGAAATATTTTCCTTGCTCTGATACCAAAAATGGATGATAGCTAAGCTGCTTTTACGCAACAAAGCTGCATCTTTATAAAATTTTCTGCATGGACCTGTGGGTTATGGGCCCACGTATATACCGAAAGCGTTCTAATTAGCGGATTTCACAATAAACCCATAATCCATGGAATCACAACAAACAATGGAATACAACGTAACCTGACCAATCACCCAACGAATGGTGAATACCGGAACCCAAATAAATTTAACCCATGTTGACAACATATCGGGTCCACCCAAAAAGTTAACTTGCGCACACTTTCCCACGCGATTACGTCCCATCAATCAACCAATGAATGGTCACGATCATCAGAACTCAACAAGGTTTTATGCATGTTGTATAAAACATCATCGTGTCAGTTTTTGGAATTAATGACCGCGCTTGTTTGCACGCGATATGCGTCCGATCAGCTATTCAATGGATGGTCTGATCCTTCGGAACCATAAACTTGGTTTAATGATTTTCTTGGGTCCATTTTATAGTTAAACTTGAGCGCTTGTAGCCACACGATGACCGTTAGATCTATGGGTCTGTTGATCGGATGATCCAGATCTATTGTGGGGTTTCTCCACGAACTTGTCAGGTTTCGCACGTTCCGCCAATATTATCTGTCGATCTAGACGATTTGACGGTTTCCGTTGTGTTTATTCAATCTCCTCCGTTGACCTAATCTCATTCGCTTATTGGTGGAATTCACATTATAACATAGATCTATCTTACTTTATCTAAGGCACTCACATTACTCCATACAACACTCACTCTATGACATCGTATTATCATTGGATCGCCATCGATCCTTATAGTGATTGATGGTCGATCAATAAACCTAAACATGGGATTTAACTTTTTCAATGCATACATCTAAACTATAGGTAAACAATATACAGATACACAAAATCCAAACAACACACAATATTTCAATTATATACAGAACAAGATTACAGTCTAAGGCGTCTCAGCTTTAGTCACAAATTCTCCTGCGACTACATTGTATACAATATCTCTCTCATCACAACATGCAGTTACACAATTTATAGAAATAACTACAGAATCATGGATCATTCTAGATCCATGATCTTCTTCTAAAATCGTTTAATCAAACCCCTAAATCTCTCTATACGCATACATGGAAGATAATTACATCTAATCAAGCCTTATCAATTCCATCATTTTAGCTTTGTTTAAACAGAATTTGCCCCGGTTTACAATGGTTGTCCACGTTTCCCCTTTCACAACTTTGGATTCCAATTTTGATTAAGGGTGCTCGGATGCTCCTCCATCATAGAGAAACAACTTTTGCCTTCATGCTTGTTCCTTATCCCCCATACTAGTGTATCTAGAACTCTTTCTCTTCTGACATCTTTAAGCAGAAACTGCTCCCACATCTTCCTTCTTGAGCTGCCCTGTCAAAAAACCCCATTGGGTAATTGTTGATCTGAAAGTTCCCCTTCTCTTTCTTTTTTTTTCCTTGCTATCTACATTCTGCTCTGATACAACCCACTGCTCTATGAGATCATATATTATGTTTTCCCCCCTTCTACTCGAACCAAAAATCAGTTGGTTCCTACCTTTCCAAATTTCCAGAAAAACTACCAAAGTGAACAACCTCCTACTTTTACTCTGATTGCTCCACCATTTTAATCACTCCTCTATTGCGTTAAACTGAATGAAAGGAATCTATATCTTACTCATGAAATGTTTCCAGATATTAATATATTTATGACAGTGTAAAAATAGGTGTTCAGTATCCTCTGAATTTTGCCTCCATAGATAGCATATCCTAGAACCATGGTGGTTCTTCTTTTGTAAGTTTGTCCATGTGAGATTCTTGTTATTCCACGTTAGCAAAAGGAAAATTACAATTTTTATTGGGACCAGAAGCTATAAAACCAACAATATTCTATATTCTGAATTTCTTTCAGGCATATATTGAGAAAACAGTCCGCCACTTCTAATTCTCCTGTAATATTCTTTTTTCCAGCCCATGCAACACAGATCCCTTTGTTGTCATAACATATCCTTGCCTCCTTTAAAGTTTTAACCAGCGTTCCATGGGGACTCACCCCCCCCCTAAGGGTCTATTTTCCTCGCTCCCCCACGCTCCGGGGACTTGGGGACGAGTAGGGGACATTTCCCCACGCCCCCAAAATGGAGGAAACTCAGGGGGACGTGCCAGGGAAACGTTTCCCTTCCCTGAGGGGGCGTTTCCGAAAAGGGGGATGTGGGGGGGCGTGGGGGGACAAGAGGGGACGTGGGGGGGCGTGGGGGGATGGGAGGGGACGAGGGGGGGCGAGAGTGGATGAGGGGGGACGTGGCACACCTTTAATGCATTAAAAACCATTTTAATTAACTAAATGCTGAACTTAATCTTTAATTAAGAGTTAATTAATGTTTAGGGTTTTGGAAAATCGTTGTTTCATGTTATAAAAACAGCACCCTGAACCATGAACAACACACTCACAGCCTTTGCAAGTTCGCTGAGCGCTCAACTCACAGCGTTGGATTTCACTGTTCGGATTTTAATAAACAGTGCCTGTATCATTATTGATTGTATTAGGAATTGTATATAAAAGGTAAATTACCTAAAAAAGTCAGTGAATTAATACAATTTGTTGAAAGTACAAGCTAGGAAAACCCAGACCTTGAATCAGTTCAATATGGGTTCTCCCCATTCATGGTGATAGTAGGTTTAGGAAGAGAGCCTACTGTCACATGTTCTGAAAAGTGGATCTGACTATTTTGTTTCCAGGAACCAATTAACCACAAGTATGGGTGAAAAATACAACTTGTAAAAACTTAAAAGACTGCCTCCTTGACTACCATGTGTTGTGTTGATGAGACCTGACTAAAATATAATATTGTTGATATAATAAGACTTGATTAAAATACATAATGTTAATATTCCACCAGCCACCCAACTACTTTCCTATATGATTTCTCAAAATTCTGCCTTGACGTCTAATTTTGATCCCATGAGAACTTAAAGGGTTCAAAATATACATTCGCTCAAAGAAAGAAACCAGCAGGATCTGTAAAATGGAAACTAACTAAGCAGTCTAACAACATGAAAATAAGAAAGTAACTTCCACTTACATGTCTATTATTTTTTGCATGAGATTGCCGATGGAAAAATCTATGGCACAAGGTTATGGATGTCACAATGGTTACCTGGGAACTGAATAAACAATAGACAGTCAGCCTATTACTATATTAGGCCTATGGTCTTTACCTGTGGAAAAAGCATCCAGGTTTCATTTAGTCCAAGTTCCAAAAATGATTTCTTTTAGACTTTTTCTCTAGGTTAGCGGTATCTAAAACAGAATTGTGAAGGTATATCAGACCTATGGGCTAGTCCTGTGGAAGCATTGCCAAATAGGCTATTCATATATTAATATTATCAGTTGAAAATCTACGGCCTACCTAACTAATATGTCAAGAACTTAGAAGTCCAGTTTCTCAAAATCATTATACATAATCCACTATAGTTCTGAGTTCTCTCTATGTTTAAGTTTTCTTCTAAGAAGGACAGTTCTCTCTTTGTTTAAGTTTTCTTCTAAAAAGGATTGTGTAAATTTTCAAATTCATTGCTTTCTTGCTCCAGGAATTCATATCAATGATCATGCTTTGCAGCTTTTCAATTAAAACCAAATTGTCATAGTGGACTCAATTAATAAATTATATTTTATATTTATAAATTTTTAAGACCCTGACGCTCCCCCACTTGTCCTAAAAATGGTAGGGAGCTTTTTCATAGGCCGCTCTCGCGCCCCCTCGCTCCCTCGCCCCCTCGTCTCGGAACCTTGGTGGAACATTGGTTTTAACAAACTATAGCCAATCCTGTTTATATTGATCAGCAAGATTCAATTGGGAGGAGTCAAGCCAAATTGGAATGCTGTCATTCCAAGCACTGATCATGTGACTGAGAACAAAAATGCCTCTTCTGTTCAGATGCTGAATCGATTCCACTGTCCCTAGTGGACTCTCACCTACTCCTATAATGCAATCTTTTCCCAGCAAAATTCTGTTGCTCGATACAAAGAACCATGAGATATTTTGAAATAGTATATTCTTGACCCTTCTAAAGTTGTTCCAAATCTGTGAGCCACCTTTTTCCCCTATCGCTCCTTGTCTTAACCAAAAGGAAAACTCCTTATTCTTCATGTATTTAGATCGAATCAACTTCCCCAATATGCCTTTAGTGTTGATACCTCTCCATAAAGATTTTAAAATAAGAGCCCATCCAAAAAAATTCAAATTTAAAACATCCCAACCTCCCAAAATTTTTGGTCTAGTGATCTTTTCCAGCATCACTAGATGGTATTTGCAGTTCCCATTTGCACGAAACCATATATAGCTTTTCATTACTCGATTCAAAAAGTTAACGATCATTTGAGGAATGCGAAAGAAATATGCCCAATAAATCCTCAACTAAATAAAAAGTGACAATGTGAAAATGATACGTCCTCCTTAGTCACCACAATTATAAAATTGTAGGATGACAAATTCATCTCCTTAATTCCTTTGTTCCTAATACAAAGCGTCTTCATAACTGCATTTGAAACGCATTATTCTCATGGGGAATTATACGGTAAAACCATCCAGAAGCAGTGGCGCAATAATATCTAAATTGTTTTTTCTCCAACACATTAATAATATCCAATACAGCCTAGCCATAATAACCTCTCGATCAAATAAATGTTGTTGGAGCTCAATGGATGTGAGCGAGGGTTGCACGGGTTATGTGAATTCAATAGTACGCCCACAACCCCTCTGATGGCATCTATGAGCCAAAAAAAAAAAAAAATGAATATCATATTTAGTTGTTGGCAATATTTTCAACGTATTCTTTCTTTCTTGTCGGAGTATTCTGTTATATGTCTTTCATGCTCTTTCTGTTATATGTCTTTTGTGCACAATCTGTTACATGCCTTCTCTTTTTTCGGGGATCCTTTTCTCATCCCATGCTCCTTGAATATGCTCTTTTGGCAATGCCGCTTCTCATGTAACTCTGATTATTATATGATCTTAATATAATATATTCTGCTTTTTCTCTCTGAAAAAAAATATTTTCAACTTTAGTGTGATTTGGCAATAGTTTCGTTGAGTTGGTTTTAGTCTGATTTTTAAGCTTGGTTTTTGTTTTGTTTTGTTTTTGTTTTTTTTTTAATATTTTTGGTTTAATTTTTCTAAAATATGGCAAGAATTGATTGAAATTACAAGTTTGATGGATAATTTTTGTAAAATGAAAGTGCCTTAGGGGGTTTTGAAGGCACTAAAACCATATATACAATCCAAAAACTAGTTTAAATAACACAAATCAAAATTTAGACATAGAAAAGTCCAAAAAATCGCACACAACTCCTATTTTCATATTTTGAAATTTGTTATTAAGTTGATATTATATATTTGATTTGTTTGTTATAAAATTATATTAGATAAATGTGAAAAAAGTAAATAGAGATTTAAATATGTAAAATAATTAATATTAAACTTTTATTAATTGATATAAAAGAGAGAGTAAAATATGTCAACATTTTTAGTCTATAATTATAAAATAAAAATTAAAGTTCAAAAAAAGTTAATTTACTAAAATTAAATAGAAAACATACCTACAGATATAATTAGCTTAAATTTATTTAATTTAAAAAATCTCAAATAATAAAATATACAGTATATATTAATAATTATTAATCGGTTAAAATTATAATTTTTTTATTTTTATTTTTTATTTTAATATTTTAAAGTATTAGTGTCAACTTGCACCACTCTGTACTTTCAAATTTAATGTTGGTCGATTGAACAATAGTCAACAGGCAAATTAATAATTATTTAATAATTAATAACAATTTAAGGTTAATAGTTAATAATAGTTAACAAAAAAAATTAGAAATTTAATTCATAAAAACACATTTTAACTGTTTTCCTTCTGTATCTTCATATCAAGAGAAACAGCGAAAAAGTGCATAAAAGCACTACCAAAATAAAGTAATACATGTAATTCTTTACAAACAAAACATATATCTCTCCCTAAATCAAAATAAAGTAATACATGTAATTCTTTACAAACAAAACATATATCTCTCCCTAAATCAAATTCACACCCACGTTTCCTTTGAATTCATCACACTTACTTTGTTCTCCCCGTATCTCAAATTCACATTCGAGTTTATTTTGAATTAATCACACTTACTTTGTCGCCAAACTAATGGTGCAATCCTAAAATTACTAAAAGCAGTCTTTGTTAGATTGTGTTTTATTGGCATGTCCCCTTTAAAGCTTTTATTTGATCATTTGCATGTAATATGAATTTTGGATGATGTAAGGAATAATGTTAATCTTGCAAAGATTTATTGAATCTTTTTGGGTGTTTTCTAGAGCTTGTAACGGTAAGTCGTTCCCATACGCTCTCCTGTGGATAAGAGTTCAGAGCTGCAACTTGTTTTCCCACAATGTGACAATGTAGAAATAGTCTGACTGTCGGCCATTTCTATATGGTCTAAAGCTCTAGCTGAAAATATGGAAGCAACATGTCCACCAGTTAACATAAAGAACTGAAAGCTAATACCGCAAATATAATAGAATCTTGCTTTTTAGTATTTCACTTTTTAAATTCGGTGGATATTTGCTTCTATTTCTTTTATATGGTAAAATAAATTAATTTATATATATAGATATAGATATAAATTAATTTTAATATTTAATATATAAATTATATATATATATATATATATAAATTTTAATATTTAATATATAAATGATTTTTTAATAGAATTGTAGTAAATAAAATAAGTGAGGTTTTGTTAATTGGGATTTTAAGATAAATATAGAGTTTAAAATGATAATCATATTATAAGATATTTATAATACTAAAATTTTATGATGAAAATTAAAATATCTAGATGAGTCATTGTATTTATTAAAAAAATTAGTCTTTATTTCTACTCAATGAAGTCTAAATCTTAAAGATTGAGACTCAAGCCACATGATGATGTGTCATTGGTATGGTATATAAAACATTAATTTATGTATATAGGATAATTAAATTGAAGAGTGTTTTAGTCACAACGTTGATTTTTCTTGTTTATCTAGGTGAAATAGCTATTTTCTGATTGATTTAGAGAGTTTTTCTATAGTTTCTTTTACTGTTGGTAAATTAGTGATAAATCTTGGTTTTTACAAAAGAGGTATGCTATATAAAACACTAACCTATGGAGATAGAATAATCAAATTGAAGAGCCTTTTAGTGATAGGAATGAACTTTCTTGTTGGTTTTTACATAATAGGTCTATTTATTACCTTGATTACAAAATGGATCTATTTCATAGTTGGATATAGAAATATTAACTATATGATTACCATCGTTAATGAACTTTCATAGTTTCACACTTGAATTTAGACAACTATGTTTAGACATTTCTTCAAAATATATCTCCTTAGATTATTATTTGTTGAAATGTTAAAATCACCCAAAATTTCGATATAAAAGTGAGTTTAAACTTGTTATTATTTATGAAGTCTTGTTTAGTGTAGTGAATCATATTGAAAATTGAAATTGATTGTTCTTCTTCAAAAACATTATGGTTAATAGACTTAACCAAATTGAATCAGAACTTTTCCAAAATAATTTAATATGAGTTACAAAATTCTTGAAATTACATAAATAATAAGTGTATATATTCAAATATTTAACACTATAAATTAACATAATTGATATTTTTTAAATAAAATATAAAACATGTACATTTATAATATGATCGGATAAAGTTCTATTTTATAATTAAATTCAATTATTTATATATATATATATATATATATATATTTATTTATTCTGTTTAAAAAAAAACATTTATCAAAAAATGAATGGTAATTTATGATTAAATTAATATATATATATATATATATAATTAATTTTAAAGAAAAATTTATTGAAGAAAATTAAGTTTACAAGATGGATTATTAAGTTGGCAGGGGAGGATTAGATTTGTGGAGTATTAGTCACTTGTGTTCTTGGAAAAAGAAATTTCTGTAAAATATTTATTGAATAAGTGTTACTTATAACACCATTCGTTTAATCTACTAACAATTTCATTTTGATTCTCTATGCAGCCTTCTAGACAATTCTATACTGCGTTGGTAAGCATGTTTGATGTCAACCAACTTTTCTCGTATCTATTTCAACTATCAGAAATTTTGCTTTATTTTTCATGCTTTGTAAAGTTGCTTTTTCTTTTAATCTGTGCAGGTATATGCAACTACCATGGAGATCTAAGTTTGCCAAAGCGTATACTATGGGTATATATTAGAATGCCAAGAAAACGAAATCTTCACTCAAGGTAAGATTTATGATAATATTTTTACATGTTTGTAATCTATTTGCAGAATTCTACCAAATTCTGGTACCGCCCAGCAATCTGATATAAAATTTTAAAGGATATATCGTTATATATATAATGATGCATTCCTGTTATTTTTAAAGGATATATCATTATATATAAGGACAACTGGGATCGTTCTGACCAACGTGAAAACACTAGACAAAGCCTATGAACATACCAGGGGGCATACACAATTCTACTGAGCTAGACAAGAATACAGATGCAAATATCAAGAAATTTTCAAAGAGCACAACTGCTTCGAGTTTACCTATTCGCAATGTTTCACCAGCTTGAGAGAGATCCATTGGAAGGAATCTTTAGTACATGTAAATACAAGTAGTATAGCATTACCTTCTCTTCGTTTTTATTTTTTTAAATCTGGTTTAGCTTTAAGAGGTTTGTAATTTTGAATAGTATGATTGTTCACTATCTATTATTTTGTTTATTTTTTAGACTAATTTATGTGTGATTTATATGCACCACTCATATAGCTGTAATATGTATCATATTGGGTAAAAAATTGTTATTCTATTTTATTTCAAAATTAATGAATAAGGGTTTATAAATGCTATAAGGTATATACATAAAGGTCAATGGATAAAGATGTATGAATGCTATATAATATTATAACATTATAAAATAAATATAATGATAAAACAATCCAATTTTTATGAATTTGAAATTATGCTTATGTCATTGTCATTATATGTTTTTTTTTAATATTAAAAAATTGTTAATTTTATATTACTATCAAGAATATGATAATAGAAATTATTTGTAGTGTTAAAACCTACCATGATTTTAATCAACTTCTGAAATGTTTCATCTCTAAGGTCCGCAAAATCTTTCCTAAGCGGCCATACCTCCGTGTGAGGCTCATGTCTTACCGCTTCATCCCATGAATCAGGTCGAAGTGGTCCAAACTATACAATAAAGCAGTCGTCCATAGGCAACGAAGTATTGCTCGCGAATCTTGTCTCTAGAAATCCTACGAATTCAAAAATCATACTCCGCAGTGTAGGTTTCCTACCATATTCAGCACGAAATCTAATTCGAATTTCCACTGCAAGGTAAATTATTGTGTTCATGCCAGAGTTTCAATATTTTCTTTCCCTTTCTAAGTTGTATAATTATTTGTTGGTGGGTTCAATTACTTCAAGTTAGATGCTTACAATGTTAGTCCGACCTCTAATTTTATTCAGAAAGAAACGCCATCAGTCGTAGTCACAGGGAGGAAAATTTTATCTTATACATTAATGTAAAATTTAGAATATTGAGAAATGAATTGCTTCACAGTTTTGAAATTATTGATTTTTTTTTCGAACCTCAGAAAGTGAGCGCGATTGCAATCAAGGACTCAGTAATAGGTGAACAATCCACCTGTCCAGTAGAACATGTTTAGGATGGGTTAGGGCTGCTATCTATATGGGTGGACTGCTTCCACGAATCTGCCTTAAGTTTTATATATATATATATATATATATATTTTGCTATTTTAAAATAGTTATAATAAAAATTATATATATTTTGCTATTTTAAAATAGTTATAATAAAAATTATATATATATATATATATATATATATATATATATATCGTGGGGTCGGGGGTGGCTGGTACAGAAATAAAAAAATGACCATACAATTTCTATTATAAATATTTTAAAATACAAACGGTGTTCATGGTGTATTCAGATCAAAATATTTGACCCAGTTAATTGTAGAATATAAGCTTTTCAATCATAGGTACATCAGCTATATTTCTTCATTAGAACTGACTATATGCTGCATATCATAAATTGTTTTAATAGGTGCAGCGAGGAACTATTGAGGTATTTTTTATTTTATATCTCTGAATGGATCATTTAATGAAAGTTGAATACCATACAACTAAGATCGATACATATCGTTTAAACTTCATACTTACATCTTATCAGGGTTTTAATCCATTGATATTCATGTTTGCGTTCATGTAGGAAGGTAGTGTGATTTATATTTGCTTGTTCCATTGCTCAGAGTATTCAATCTATTTTGAGATGCATGCAGCTAATGTATATGTAAAAACTAGTTTCTTATGCATTCAACATTCTTGTAAGGACTCTGGAATGGGAAAAGTTGAAGCCAAATATGCCATGGCTTGTGGACTCAACAGTTTGTGTACTCTTAAATTTAATAATATCCTTTAACAATAGACCTTAATGAATTGTGTTTAATATGTTAAATTTATTGGGACTGAAAAAATGTTGTCATTTTGCCTAAATAGTGTTCGTGACATTCCTGATTATTAGGCAAGAAAATCCCAATCGTTGACAAATACATCTCCATATTCTCGCTCAGTTGATAAAGAATCCTAAAGATCGTGAAGATAACAATGAGGATTATCAGGCAATCAAACCTAGTAGTACACTACATTATTGTGGATGGATCCCTATTGTAGCAACAGATTAAGTTGTATATGGATGGCTAGTGTATTCAAAATCCCGTTCATTCAATTAAATGGTCATGATACCATGTGACCACTGAGATGAGATATGCCAAATGGGAAAAAATGCTAAAATTGCAGGATCCTTAATTGCATGTGGCGAAGAAAAGATCGGTTATTCTGGAAAAATAATGTTTCGATTGCGTTATCACAAAGTGCTTATGACCAAAAGGTTTTTCCACGTGGCTTCAACAGATTCAAGAATTTATTTCACAGGATGGTTTTCCAATAAATTTATGTGCCTGGCGTCACGTACATTCATCTCAAAATGGTCAATGAACTCCTTTTTCCCACACTGTTGTTGATGGACCACTATTGTAGCAGCAATTTAAGCTGTATATGGATGGCTATTGTATTCAAAATCCCGTTCATTCACTTAAATGGTCATGATACCATGTAGGCGCTGAGATGGGATATGCCAAATGGACAAAAAAAATCCTATAATTGTTGGGTCGGATCCTTGATCGCATGTGACCAAGATAAGATCAGTTAACATGGAAAAATAATGTTTCGATTGCATTATCGCGAAGTGTGTGTGACCAAAAGGATTTTCCACGTAGTTAAATTTAAGTATAGAATTTATTTCTCTAAACTGTTTTCCAATAAATTTATGTGCTTGGTATCACTTACATTCATCTCAAAATTGTCAATGAACTCCTTTTTCTTTCTCACTTATATATATAACATATAAATATGATAGTTTCCTCTTCTTTTTCCAATAAATTTATGTGCTTGGTGTCACTTACATTCATCTCAAAATTGTCAATGAACTCCTTTTTCTTTCTCACTAATATATATAACAAATAAATATGATAGTTTCCTCTTCTTTTTCTTTCTTCCTTACCTATATAACATACAAATATGATAGTTTTCTTTATAGTGTGTAAGCAATGCCAAAATTGTGAATAAACATTTATTTCCAAGTTTATAAACAACTTATAAATATGATAGTTTCCATCCCATCACGGTAAAGGGAAACTTGAACTATAAAGGTTTAAGAAATATTTACGATTACTATTTATCATAATGAAATACGTTGATAATTTCTTTTTATTTCAATATTTATCTAAAAAATAATAGCAGAGAAATACAGATGTAGTTCTTATTTTCTATCCCCTCAGCTGCGTGAAAACGTGAAGCTAAGTTACATTTTTGTGAGAAATACTCCCGAAAAATTCACAATCTCAATTTTTTGGCCGAATCAAAATTTTCTTCGGCTGAATTTTCTATATTTATTCAGTCGAACTATTATACTAACATTTAGCCAAACAATTGGTCGTTTAGATTAACGCCAACTGTTATACATATTTTTTTCGGAGTTGAAAAGTACGCAAAAAAAATAGTTTGGCCGAACACATAATTTCGCTGTTGGGACAGGGTTCATGGGTCCAATTTTGACTAAGTTTTGTAAAATCCTCAGCATTTTAAGGAGCGGAGTGCGCAACGCACAGGTCATTAGGAGTCAAGTGGTTTTAAGAAAGTCAAAGCCTCAGGTCATTAGGAGTCAAGTGGTTTTAAGAAAGTCAAAGCCTTTTAGTTTTTGTATTGTTTTGAGCTCGCCCATGATTTGGAGACTATGGCATTGTAATAGGAAAAAGTATATAAAGGCATGTCTTAGCATGTCTAATGTAGTATGTTATGTTATGATACTTGTGTTTTGAATCTTTTATCTTCTGTATTCAGGCCAAGGAGAAGGCTTTTGTTGCTGTGTCCGCAAAGACCTTGGTAAGTCTGCAGTTGTGTGTGCACGCCCCTGTCGCTGAATGTACAGGGTCAAAAGTCTATATTATTGAAGAGTTGAAGTAATAAAAGAAGTTTTGGAAGCATATCCGTGTTCTATTATCTGTTTTAGAGTTTTTGTATTTATGCTTGAATATTTTTCATTGTAGTATATTTTCCATGTAATTGCATTGCGAAGACCTGGATAGTGTTATTTATGTTGAATAATACATGTTGAGGTGGTTACACATAGCTTATAAATATGTTAAGGACACTGTTCCGTGACTATGGTCATGAAGTTAATGGTTAGCGAAGGTCGGATTGAGCCCTAGATTAGAAGAAACCCTACAACCACACTTCATAACCCCTCCCGGTGCAGAAATCTAGTTCTAGCATCCCCCATATTACCTCAAGTGAGAGTGCGATCCACCCTGCATAGGTCATTATTGAAAGAGTGAGTAGTAAAGGGTTTTGTTGGTTAGTGCAGCCTAACTTTGAACCTGGATGAAGCCCTCGAAGCCAACAAATGGTTACGGATTTTCTATATTTATTCGACCGAACTATTATACTAAAATTCGGCTAAACAATTGGACATTTAGATTAATGCTAACTGTTAAATGGATTTTTTAATAGAGCTGAAAAATCGGCAAAAAAATTAGTTGGATCGAACACATAATTCATCGGAACTATATATTCGGCTGAACTAGTTTTTCGGTCGAAAAAACGTCTATATATATGAGGGCCCTGACATTGTTATATAATTATTTGCATTGTTAGTGTGTTATTTTCATTGTGCCGAGCACTGCTATTTTTGCGAGCCCATCGATTTGGTGGAGGAAATGATTGCGTATGTGCATGAATTGGTTTTTTTCAGTGTTTTTTTATGGTTTTTTGTGGTTTTACTAATTTTTGGTTGGTTTTTTTGTAGGGTTGGATGGTGCCAGAGGAATTTTTGTAGGATTTTTTTATCGAGTTTGGTTGGTTGTCACCAGGGTTGGTTACACCTCGTATGAACCAGTTATGTCTTCCTTTGCCTCTCTAAATTGTTGGTTGAATGTTTGAATGGTTGTTTAACAAGAAATTAGAACAAAATTTTATAAATTAAGGAAAATTTTGATACCACAAAGAATGTGTATGGTTATAATGTAAAAAATATTAGTATTATCACTTTTATATATTTTTAAGTGCGACACAAGTATGAAAAATATCGTTTCAAATGTTGGACTATCGGGCTAACACTTTTCTTTCCACTGGTGGTTAAAACTTGGAGCGTTCAACAGGAATAAAGTCCAACATATATTTAGATCAATCAACCATTCCATACATAATAAACTTAAACGATTCTGCCTAAATCAATGCACTAAATCAAAAGACGAGGAAACGAAGGTTGAAAATTAAAACTGAGAGTCAGAAATACCTTGCGAACTTGTGTTGCAGTCGCCGTAAGGTCAAGATTGGAAAGGAAATATTCACAGAATTGGAATAATCTACATCATGCATCATGAATTCTTTTCCTTTTTATCCTTTGTTTCTTCCATTACCTTCAAAATATGCCCCTTGTTCACAGATACCAAGAGATAGCTACTTCTCCTCTACTATCAATGAATGCGAAAAAGAAATCTTTGCTATCAATGAATGCAAAAATAAACCTGAGATCACGACTGCCGACTTTATCAGTGCCACCATTATGACTGCTAGCCTAGGAATGCAACAACCACCATTACCCATTACACTTTCTTTAATGTTGCACAACCTCTTACCACTTACCACCTGTGTACCCTAGACTCTAGAGTCTATACGTCTGTTAGAGAACTAGAATTTTGGGAAATGTCCGCTAGAGGAGCTGCCCTTCATAGAACATTTTATAATATTATTTACATTTTTAAGAAAACTATGTAAATCAAAATTAAAATAGTTTTTGACAGGTAAGTTTTGTCGAGCACTTCTCTGACGTGCTAGGGGGCTCTAAACATGCTGTGACGTGTTCAATTTTTATCCCTGTTCTCATTTCTCATGAGAGGTATCATGAGAGGTATCCAATTTCAACTGAGTGTCTATCTCTCTAGGCACAAAAACTTGAAGTCGATGGATTGATTTACTACTGCAACATGATGTTGCAGAAGAAATCAGGGACAAATCGTTTCCAAATTACGCTTGATATATTAGGCAGGTAGATTGTCTCTTCTCTCTGATTCGTCCACCTAATTCTCAGTGTGCTTCTCATTTTAAGTTTTCCCTCAGACCATGCACTTGAACATTGCTCAGCTTTTGGAATATCAATCCTCTGCACTTGAAACCTAATTGATGTGTTGCATCTTCCTAAGAGTTATTTGCGGCCTAAAATCTCCAATTTAGGAATGATTTCAAATATGTAAAGTAGAATATCACTCTTGGTAAAAATCGGTGAGGATTTTAACATGTAAAATAAAGTGTAAGTGATGTGAATAAAATTTATTTTGAAAGCTATGTTATCAAAATACTTATATATGTGTTTTATAGTATGACATTTGGTATTTAATGTGTAAAAATTTAATTTATAGATAAGTTGTTATTAAAATAATAATAAATTAAAAATAATTTATTGGTATAATTTTAGTATTAGAATTTAATAATTAGGGAAAATTTTTTATTTTTTTTAATGAGAATTTTTTTTGAAAATTGTATTTTAATTATGAATTGTTTTTATAATATTTATTTCATATGGGCATTGGGCTGGTCCATGATGCATATGATTGCAAATTATAAATTAGAAAGAAAAAAATGCGCACACACACACAAATACACTAAACAACTTAAATTTAATATAACAATTATTATTTCAAACCAAAATACAATTTTTCAATTTAGCACTCCTATCGGCGTCTCTTTGCACCTTCTGGGGAAATTGCTAGTTTTAGGATATTTGGGTAATTTTTCTTTCAGATTTTGTGCATTGTATTAATTAATTGCAAGCTTTCTATCATCAACTTAAAGATTACAAACCTTCAACGTTTATAAACTAACAATGTGTGTTATAGTTTCAGACACCTGTATAGTATATACACAAACAAATATTTATTTGGAATGATGGACTTCAATTTGTGCTAGAGTGGAATTGTCTCTTCTTTTTGTCAATCCTATATGAAAGTGTGTGTATTTAAACTTTTACCCAACTGCAAGTTGACTCTTGGATTTTGCATAGATTCCCATAACTGATGATAAATGGGACCAATACCATGACCTTGGAGAGCAATGAAAAACATGTACCATCATTTAGTTTACAACAATGCAGATCTATCTTAACCTCAAATTTATTATGCACCATGGGTATCAAACTGCATGAGGTGCTAATCTCAATGTTTTCAAATTCTCTTTGAGTGGTTAAATAATATTTATGTTAACCAATTTTTCTCTTATTTCTATTAGCATTACATGGTGCGAGCACACACACAAATGGTTGATGCATATCCCTTGTCAAATGCACCTCTTGGTAAAAGAAATGGACTTCTAAATTTTCAATTCTTGTAACTATGAATGCATTTCTATAGCGTTTTGGTTTTATAACTAGAAAATATGTTTGCATAGATTCAAATTTCCAGAAATAGAAGTTGTGTTTTCAATTTACTTTAAAAAAATTCCCAACTTAAGCTTAGTTAGCATTACTATGGATTAGACTATATTTAGTTACCTGCAAATCCATCTCGTAATAACATGGATTGCACACCATCAACCATTTACAAACATTGTCACCATATAATTATGGAATCTAAATTTTATGTTCATCATCATCATATATATATATATATATATATATATATAGATATATATATATGAATTTGAAAACTAAACTTATCTATGATGAACTAACAAAAATGGATCCTTGGAAGCATATTGCCTCTTTAGAGTTTATGAAGGACTCAATGAGAGGCCCTGGGGTTCGTTCCCACAACCGATGGCAGCACGCATCCATTGCTGCCCGCTTGCACTTGCCCCTGTAACCTGTGAACAAACCCTTGCTCCCCTCTGTGTTACTAAGCTCTGAGTAACTGTTTGACCATCCCTAGCAGTTGTGGTATACTTCTACCTCTCAGGGTTTCAGCCCTTCCCGGTTACTAACCTCCACAGTTTTCTGTTGTGTTTTTGTCCTCTTCTGGCAGCTGTCATAAACAATTCCCGACAGTCATGGATGAGCTGGGTGACTTTCCGGATCCTTCAGAGGATGTGCCCATATGGACACCCACCAGGACCACCGCTGTCGGTTTTTTCCCTTTCATGTCCGACCTTACCGATGAGATAGAAGCTCTCCCACCATTTTCTCGTCCTCGCATTCCATCAGTTTCTCTCCCTGAAGACACGCCCTCCCCCCCTGAGTTCATCTCTCAACCTCTCTCGCCGCGCTCTCTGGCTCTTATCGACCCTCCGCTTAAGCCTAACTTCCTGACTCTCGGAGGCGTTTCTGCCCATAACCCTCCTCTGGCGGTGACTAGCCCTATTCCCTCTGAAATACCCTAGGGTTTTGTGGTCCTTGGTCCTGTTCCATCTGCTCTATTGTTCTCTTTAGCTCCCTCTCGAGGGCATTTTACAGGCATTGGACCAATTTCTAGCATTTTTGCATCTATTCCATAGGAGGTGACTGAAAACCCTAGGGTTTCTCCTTCGTAGGGACCTTCCCAACCCTCCTCGACTCAGGAAGCGTCGACAGTAAGGGGTTCTGGACTTTCGAGAAAGAAAAGGGGTCTAAAGCTTTGGGCCTATGCGGTGCCCCTCAATTTTGCAGAAGACATTAAATTATTGGACGCCATGGACATAGCCGAGAAGGTGTTAGTCGGTCGGGTTCGCGACAGACACTATAGTGTGGCAAAATTACAGCAATGGGTCTCGGAGGTTTGGGGTGAAAACCTGAAGGATATCCTGAAGGTTCAAACCCTAGTCAAAGGATGGTTTGCTTTGCATTTTAGCTGTTTGGAGCACACCAACTAGGTGCTCTCCATGGTCTGGCACCTTGACCTAGCTCCCATTCTCCTCAGAAGATGGACTCCCCTTTTTGACCCGGAGTGGGAGAGGGTCGATGCAGGTCCTATATGGGTTCGCTTGCTTGGCTTACCCTTGCATTTTTGGATGGAAGATGTCTTCAAGCGCATTGGAAATGCCCTCGGTGTTTACCTCACATTTGACGATTCATACCAGACTTCGAGGAAATTGGCTTATGCCAGGATACTGGTTCATTTGGACCTCTCAGAGGGCTTGCTCGAGTACATAGACATCCATTGGAGGAACAACACCAGAAGACAACTTCTGGACTATGAGGGCATCCCATTTCGTTGCCAGAGGTGCCATAAGGTTGGGCATCTCTATAAAGACTGCCCCCTACTAGGCAAAAAGAAAAATCAGGCCTCAGCACCAGATATCGCCTCCCACCCGCATTCTCAAAAGGACGCTCAGCCTAGGAGATAGGCTCCTATGGCACCACAGCACCTGGTTGCTTCTAGGATTCAGGTCGGCAAGTAGAAGAACCCAACAGAAGAGATAGCGGCTCCTCCACAGCCGAAGAAGCGAGGGTGGCCTCCCAACCGTACTCAACCACCTTGAACATCTCGACCTCAGTTGCCATCCGAGGGCTTGCCCTCATTGGGTATGATTCCTCCCTCCATCCCTGTTTCCTCTTGCTTCTCATCTCATATTGATTGCATTTTATCCAGCTCTTTCTCTGAATTACATGTCATGAACCCATCATCTGAACATCTGGGTCTGGGTTTGGATTCCACCCCCCTTTCATTGCTTCGCTTACCTGCCATCTTTCATCCGCCCCCATTTTCTTGCCACCACCCTCCTCGACTTCTCCCTCTCACATCCTGTCCACTACTCCTTCCCTCCAGGTCCCCCCACCTGGGAGATACTTGACTCGCTCGAAAACAAAGAGACAAGCCCAGGACCATATTGGGCTTGAGATACTCCACTCTCCCCCTCCCCCTAAACTTCACAGGGGTCGACCTTCCAATCTTTCTAAAGCCCAAGGCACAACTGAAGATGAGATCGCTTTGGGGGTTCAATCTACCATCCCAGGGACGCTTAGAGCCAGAGAATCCCAGCCTGCCCCCCCTCCATGAAGATTTTCTCTTTCAATTGTAGAGGGCTGGCTAGGCCGGATAAAAAACTAGCTCTTCGACGTCTGTTAAAAAATGTTCCACTTGATGTTATTTTTCTGCAAGAAACCCTGGGACCTGTATTAGACATTTCACAGTCCCTCCAAAACATGCTTCCTGGTTGGATTTTTATTGGACTTGATGCTCATGGGAGGTTGGGAGGTTTAGCTTTGGGCTATAACTCCCATACCATAAAAATGCTCAATTGCTGGGGTGGTCTGGGCCATCTTGGAGTAGACATCAGATCTGCAGACCTGGGGATGAATTTTCGGATATTTAATGTCTACGGGCCATGCCAGAACAGACCAACATTTTGGCAGAATCTTCTGAGTTCTGATTTATTTTTGACTGACCACTTGATCCTGGGTGGGGACCTTAATTTTTCCATCGGACATTCTGAATCCTGGGGACACAGGGCACAACGAGACTCCCTTTTGGATTACTTTCTATCTAAATTGGACGCTCACCATCTGATTGATATCCCCTCTACAAAACCCCAAGCAACTTGGAGGAATAACAAGACTGGGGAAGACAGTCTGGCCCGCAGACTTGACCGCTTCCTTGTCAAAGAAAAGGTGTTGGACTTGGGTTTACAAATCAAACACTGGGTAGGTACAGGTGGGATCTCTGATCACCTACCCATTTACCTGGAAATTGAAGGAGGGCAAGCAAAACCTAAAGGACCCTTTAAGTTCTGTTCTGTCTGGCTCAAGGATGACTCCTATAAAAGATTGGTCACTGATTTCTGGAAAGCAAACCCCCCTGGGAGGAGAGAAGACAGTACTAGAAGATTTATACAAAATCTTACAATCCTTAAGAGGATGTCCAAACTTTGGGCACATAACAAAAGAATACAGGAGGAACAAACTCTCTGTAGGATTGAATCTGAAATTGCTGCATTTGAAAATGATCTTGGAGGAATATACACCTCAGACGATCATAAGGAAAGGATGGTTTCTCATTATGCTGAAAGGGAAAAAATACTCAAGGATAAGGAAGAAACCTGGCACCTAAGAAGCAGAGCCATCTGGATGCTTGAAGGGGACGAAAACACAAAATTCTATCACAAATTCACCAATGGAAGAAAGGCGATCAACACCATTTGGCAGCTACAGAATGAGCAGGGGCAGATTGTTAATACATTCCCGCAACTTGCTGATCTTGCCTCCTCTCACTTCAAAAGTACATACCGTGCCCCCAGGGAGATCAACTTGGCAGAGATTATCAGGGTTGCACAACTCTTTCCCAGATTTGTGGATCCTGTGGAAGGAGATGAATTAATAAAGGCAATCTCTCTGGAGGAATTGGAACACACCTTAAAGTGGTTCAAAAAGGATAAAAGTCTGGGGCCCGATGGCTGGTCGATTGAATTCTACTTGGCCTTCTTCGACATCATTGGGGAAGACCTGCTCAGAATTGTTGAGGACTCGAGAATCAGAGGATTTCTTGAAACCTCAATCACCTCTACTTTCATTGCACTCATACCGAAGAAAGACAACCCAGACTCATTTGAGGACTTTCGTCCCATATCTCTCTGCAACTGTATATATAAGATCATAGCTAAAATCATTGCAAACAGGATGAAACCAATTCTCTCTAATCATATCTCTCTGGAGCAATTCGCATTCCTACAGGACAGATAGATCCATGAAGTTGTAGGCACCGCTCAGGAAGTAATTCATACTCTACACTCAAGGCGTGGCAAAGGTATGATTATGAAGGTCGATTTATCAAAAGCTTTCGACAGAGTAAATTGGCTTTATATTAGAATGTTGTTAACCCATTTAGGTTTTCCTTACTTATTCATCAAATGGATCATGAGCTGCATTACTAATATCCCTTTCAGTGTTCTGGTGAATGGAAGTGCCTCTCCTTTTTTTACCTTTGAAAGGGGGCTGAGACAGCGATTTCCTCTCTCGCCTTTGCTCTTCTTGCTCATTATGGAAGGTCTCAACAATCTCATCAAAGAAGAGCATCAAAGGGGCAAACTAAAGGGTATAAAGATAACAGAAGGTTGCATCCTGACTCATCTTCTCTTTGTAGATGATATCCTGGTCTTCATCAATGGTAATATTGGGGACATTAGTATCATCAAAGAAAATTTCTCCCTTTTCCAAAAGGCAACATGTGTGATCATAAATGACAACAAGTCCACATTAATAGCAGTTGAATGTTCTCAGCATGATATCTATTTTGCTCTACAACGATTCCATTTTAGTCAGCTACAATTAGCTGATGGTTTAAAATATTTGGGGTACAAGTTGAAGCCACTTGGATACAAAATTGCTGACTGGACTTGGCTCATCTCCAAGATGGAGAAAAGACTTAACACATGGTACCTCAAATACCTTTCACGTGCAGGCCGACTCACTCTAATCAAAAGTGTCCTGGAGGCCACTCCTGTATATTGGATGTCCCTGGCTTGGATACCCAGAGGCATTCTCAATAGAATACAAGCCCTCTGCTGTAGGTTTCTTTGGCAAGGGAACAAACAGGGCAGGATTTTTGCTTGGGTCAGGTGGGAGGCTCTGAACCTACCAAAAAAATGGGGGGGTTGGGGCCTAAAAAAGTTAGAAGATTTCTCATTAGCACTTGCTACAAAACTTGGTTGGAAATTAGTATCAGCAGACAACCTTTGGACGAGGGTTACATATGCCAAATATATTGCTCCAATGCACATCATGGACTGGATTAGAAGAACTCACCTAAGTACCTCGGGCATCTCTATTATCTGGAAGGCAGTACTAAAGGCTTTGAACCCTATCAGAGAGGGCCTCACTTGGAGAATTCGATCTGGGCGCACTGTTCACATTGGCCTCGATCCGTGGGTGGGATGTGGGGACATGCACCGCCTACCTAGGGATCTCACACAGTATCTCCAGCAACATAACATCTCTTATATAGCACAAATTGCAGACCCAGAGAATACCTCCTTCCTTCAACAAGCCTAGAAATCTGCACATCATTTAAACATTCCTCCTATTTGGACACAGCACTGGGAGGAATACACTCAAGCCCTCACTGATGCCCACATCTGTATCCTTGAAGGTGATGATGAGATTATATGGGCTCTTTCAAAAAATGGAAGGTACACACCAAAAGAAGGATATCTGACATTGTCGGCACCAAGGAAGCCTCTGTTGCTTGTTGACTGGTGGAGACATCTCTGGAAACTCAAGGCTCCTCCCAGAACAAGACTCTTAATGTGGACCATCCTCCGGAACAAAATCCCAACTGGTGAAAACCTCCTCAAACGAGCACATTATGGTCCCCATTGGTGCAGCTTTTGCAAGCAAGAAAATGAATCCACTTCTCACCTTTTTTTGGAATGTACAACTATTTGTAACCTATGGAAACTTATCCTACAGCCCATTGCACCCTCTGCAAACTGGGCTGGAAATTCTATTCTTGCAGCCTGGCAGTCCTGGTATAACACTTCCTCATCTCAAAAGCTTCGGAACCTTCCCCTTCTGATCTGCTGGACAATCTGGATTGCCAGAAACTGCATTATTTTTCAGGATACAATGCCGAACTGGGTTGTGCTGGTGACTAAAGTCATGGTTGATTTCTCCCTCATTCCAGATGATCCTCCCCCCCATAATCCGCGCATTCCCTCTCCTATTCAAATAAACTACAACAAACCTTGGGCTTTCTTTGACGGTGCAGCTCAAGAGCAAGGCTGTGGAGGGGGGGCTATACTTCACATATCCCATCATCATTCTTATAGCATGCTCATAGGTTTCCGTAGATGCACAAACAATTCATTTGAGCTCCTTGCTACTAAACATCTCATACATTACGCCTTGGAGAAAAACTGCACAGATCTACAAATATTTGGGGACTGCACAGATCTACAAATATTTGGGGACTCTAAAATTATTTGTGACTGGCTGAACAGGAAATCTAGATGTTCTACATATGCATTAAATCACATCTTGGAAGAGACTTTGAGATTGATCTCATCTTTTGACACATTTACTTGCTCACATATTTACAGGGAGCAGAACGGAGCTGCCGACAGCCTATCCAAAGAGGTTGTGATCAGGGAGCTGGGCATCTGGTTGATTAGAGAACAGAATGGGGAAGCATTCTATCAGTATTATCATCGACCTTTTATGGATCTACAAGTTTAATTCATGATCTTGTTTTAGTTATCTTTTGATCAGGCACATGCCTTTTTTGTTTGTATATATTGACTCTGAACATGGTAACAGTCTGTTTATCATATGGCTTATAGTTTTTTGTTTATTATTGTTGCCCCCTGCATGGATCAAAGGCAACAATACTGTTTATACATGATATGATCATGCACTGCATATGCACCAACATCTACAGAATGTAATTTCCTCTTTTTAATGAAATTACGATTTTTCCTTATGTGAAAGAAAAGCAAAAATGGATCCTATCCTCCACCAGAGCTCACGATTTGACAGAGGAGAAATGCTTGGCTATGCATTTAAACAGTGATTTTATATAGACCTAGTACTAAAATTAATAAATTTCTAACATCATAATTTATAATTGCTTGAGGAAACTATCAATGACATGTATAAATTCCGAAGGAGAACATAGAAGATGATCCAGAAACTAGGCTAGATCTTTGTAATATTCCATTATTTAATTGCAATAGGTATTTATTTATTATCATTATTGCATAAATTAAGGCATTGATTTATTATTATTCCATTATTCAATCACAATGGGTATAAATATATTAAATTCATTTTATTGATTTTTTTTTTACAAGGACCGGAAAGCCAATTAAACATGGTTGAAAAATGGATTTTAGGAATAGAAGTTTCTTGTTATCCCAATACAGGGAAAGCAATGATTACTTATGTGCTGTGCAATATTGTGACGAACAAAGTCCTCCAAAGGAAAATGAATGTACCTGTAAGAACAACAAACAATGAAGCATATTATATTGCATTGATAGAAGGCTTATGAACAACTAGGGAGTATGGATCCAATGGAATTGTAGTCTTCACCAATTCCGAACTTCTGTGCAATTAGATGAAAGACATGTACCAAGTTAAAAATGAGAGGTTAAAACAACTTCAAGGAGAAGCACAAAATATTGTTAGTCAATTTCAATCATTTAGCATAAGACACTGTGAAAATGTTAATAGGATGTCTAGTAATCTATTCTATGGGGAAATTCCAATTCAAGATTTGTGTGTGAAAGATGAATTAGTGTTAAGAAGTTCTCCATCCATATTTATTGATGGAAATTATAAGATATCTTTAATATGTGTGTGTCTTTTAGTTATAAATGTGTTGTTTTTAATGACGACATGTGTTTTTCAATTCTACACCAAGTGTGCCCCTACTATGTAAGGACAACTTGGTGAATTTGACATGCTTTAGAAAATTTTGTATTTCATTTTCAGAAATGTGCGTGCTTCAATATTTGTGATTTTAGTCTTGAGTATATTTAAATGAAGAGCTTCAGATTGTTACATTAATTTTCTGAATTTTTTCAATGTTTTTAAATAGAAATTTTAATATCTTAAAATGCATGATGTAATTTCAAGGGTTACATCAATTAAATGCATGAGAAAACTTCAAGGGTAACATCAATTTTCTGAATTCTTAATCTTTTCAAATAGATGTTTCAATATTTTTAAATGCATGAGGTAACTTCAAGGGTTATAACAACTTTTTGAATTCTTGATCTTTTTAAATAATAGCAATTTTAAAAAGAATTGTAAATGCATGAGGTATCTTTTTAAATATCATGCATCTATATATCTATAGATATCCATATCATGGATGAGAGTTTACCACATGATTCTTTGAGGCGAGCATCAATAGAGTTTCATGCATTTACTAGAGGGGGAGGTCGAGGTCATGGATCAAAGAGAATATCAAATGAATTGGGGGAGGTCCATCATGATCATGGTATATATATGTTTATGTGCAAGTTTTTAAATGATATTTGAATATAATCATATGTACATGTATACATATGGAATTGATTTTTTATAAATTTAGCTTTAAATTAATTTGTAATAAATTTCATTTTTTTAGGAGCATCTCAAACTAGGTCGAAAGGAGTACCTACTCAATCAATGGAGGCTCATCGTTCACATCATGGTGTATATATATATATATATATATATATATATATATATATATATATATATATATATATATGAATTTACTTAAATGATAAATAGATAGAATCATATGTATGTACACATATATATTGAATTGATTTTCTATTTATTTTAGAAGCTTTGCTTACTATGTCATCGTGTGAGGGTGGCCAACATTCTCTTGATGGTCATTAGTCTCAAGGTGGTAAACATTCTCTGAGTAGTCATCAATATCAATCGAATCATCATGATCCTCATCATTTTGGTAAATTATATAAAAAAAATTATGTTAAAACAAATTTGTACATGTAAATGAATTGTATGTAGATATGCATGTACATGTCTATCTTTCATGTGTATGAATACATTCGTTGACGTTCTTTTATGTTTATGCAATTTTATATTGATGCAAAGGGTGAAAATGTTGCTCCAAGTAGATGTAAGCAAATCCGAGCAATTCAAGAGGAAGGCCATACACTAACTACCACTTATCCATCTGATATTATTGATTAGATTCCTTGGGAGACAAACCTCCAACAATGTACATTAAAAAGGTGCAAAAGTCATTATTCAAAATTAAGGAAAGGTCTTGGGAGTGTAGAACTCTTTGCAGAGAGTCGAGAAAGCTTAGAAATAGTTGTGCAATCTCTAAGCTCATTTCTTGATATTTAGGAGAAGCTTGGGCCAACCACGAATTGATTTATAGATATGATGAGGCGTAGAAGGGAAGCAATAATCGGTCCCGATAAATGGGTTGAGGTTAGTAAAACGGTTATAATAGAAAATGAAAAATATATGTTTAATTTCATAAAAGGGCTAGAAAAGAAGATGATAAAGGTGAAATATTTCAAGCACCCTAATATAGCCAACCATTTGCATGATAGGTTCCTTGCAGCATATGGAAAGTTTCCACAGAATGACGAGGTTCCAATTTATTTTGCAAAATTATTTTAGCAGAATTATTTTTGGGTATGAAAGCAAACTATAATGATCTTCCATTTGAATGTTATGGTACTGGGAGAGGTCGGTTATGTGATCATAAGGGTGCATTAAGTGATACTGAATTTCCTTGCCCTCCACCACCTTTGGTACACCAACCTCCTCATCTTCTAACTTTGCGGTTAGAGATGGATGCCACTTCTCAAATTGTTCGAGAAGCAAGGGATGCAGTTATAGACAACATCCATAGTACATTGACTGGAATTGATATCAGTCTAAATTGACAAAGAGCACGAACTAAAACACGTGCTAATTTTGTATATAAAACAAATGAGGAGATATATAACATGAATATTGAGTAGCTTAAAGCATATGAAAAGGGTTTTCGTAATGGTTGGCAAGGCCTAATTGTTCATGAGGAAGAGGGTGTGTGATTGATGTGTGTTAATGGTTAGGGTAGATATTTTAATGTATGTGTTAATGTCAATTCACATATATTTTGTTAATTTTTTCAGATATAATATAACACAAATGTATCATATGTTCACCATTTGTAGTTAACGTGTTTGTTGAACGAAAATTTTGATAATTTCACGGACGCAGGTTCAAGTTCCAATCAAGTTATTTTGAGAGATGTTAGTTTTTTTGAAGAGTTCATGTTGATATAGTTATTATTCTACTTTTATTATATCAGTATTGTGAGCACATACTTTTAAGAGAAAAGGTTATGTATATATAATTAAATGTTAACATATTCTAATGCCGTTCGATGTTTTCAACATAGCGTCACCCTCTTCCTCCCTACTAGGAGATGTGTGAAATAATCGATTGTCACAAGTATTGAATATTTCACTTATGTTTTGTTATAAATTGAAGTGCAAGTTTCATTAAAAATTGAGATAGATTTATCTTACAATTTTAAAATTTTAAAATTTTAGGTTTGTGGAGACGATTTCTAGAGACTTTAGTGATGGATTCGACAATGGGGATAGGATCATCCAAACAATTTGAAAAAGTCATGTAAGAATTTTTTAATATTGCGTGTTTATGCATTTTCATGTGAAATTTTTATTTTTTAATATATAAATGCACATGTATTGTAAAGGGAATCCAAGAGAGATAAATGCAAGGGGAACACCATGAGGTATTGCATGGAATTTGAAACTTTAGTCAGTTACAGGGATTGAATCTTCTAGACAATTTGAAAAATTTGATACTTGATTTTTTTAATATTGATCTAATTTATGCATTTTTATGTGAAATTTTAAAAATTTAACATTTATACATGCACATGTATTGTACATTTTATCCATGCAGGCTCAGTGCATGGCGAACACCACAAGCACATAATGGAGGGGGAGGTATGCCATGTAATTTGAACCATTTTATAATTTTGTTTTGATGATAACATTCTCATTTAATATAAAACATTAAAATTTAATTTTAAAGTATAGAATCTTATATATATATACAATTACACATCTTGTGTAGGGAACCCATGATTTAGATGAGATCACGAGGAGGTTGATAGATCATATATTTCAGCGAGATTCTTTAAATTGATGCAATTTTTTATTTGACAGTCTTTTCATGTTATATTTACTTTTATCATGATATAAATTTTGGACATATTTAAAGAAAAGCTCTTTATAATGAATTGATGCATATTTGACAACTTATTATTTTATATTTACTTTTATAATGATATAATTTTTGGACATATCTTAAATCTAGAACTCTTTATTATTATTTAATACATACTAATTTTGGAGTTCGTGTACATTTTTCATGGTACAATTTGCATAATGCATGGTTTGATGCTAAAAACTTGGTTTTACATATTCAAGTTCATGAATATGTAGCAATGAAATTAAATATTCATTTAGTTGGTACATTTTGCATAATCATTGCTATAATGTTAGTAGATGATTCTTAGGTTTTGTTTAAAATTGTTTTGTCACTTGTTATTTAAAATGAATCTATTAAATTGCAAATAAAAAAACATGGTACATTTTTCATTTAAATGAATCTTATAATTAGGGTAGATGTCTAAAATAATAATAAAAAAATGCATTATAGAATATGATATGTACATTTTTCATTCATGTATAGAAAGGCCACTGTGGATGTCAGTTGATAGTTAACTTTTAATATAAAGTTGTTCATGCACAAACATACTATAATATTTCATTATAAAACATGGTACAATTTGCATGATGCAGGGTTTGATGCTTAAAGGTTTTACATATTTAGCTTCATGAATATGTAGCAATGAAAGTAAATTTACATTTAGTTGGTACATTTTTCATGATCATTCTTATAAAGTTAGTAGATGATTCTTAGGTTTTTCTTAAATTTTTTCTGTCAATTTATTTAAAATGAATATAATAAAATTACAAATTACAAAACATGGTACATTTTTTGTTTGAATGAATCTTATAATTTGGTGTAGATGTGTAAAACAATCATAAATTAGAATTGCATTATAAAATATGGTATGTACATTTTGCAATCATGTATAGAAAGACTACTATGGATGTCGGTTGATAGTTAATTTTTAATATAAAGTTGTTTGAATGCAAAAACATACTAGATAAAATTGCATTATAAAACATGGCCTGCAATTTGCATGATGCATGGTTTGAATCTGTTAAAGGTTTTACATATTTAAGTTCATGAATATGTAGCAATGATAATAAATTTGCATTTAGTTGGTACATTTTTCATTCAATTATTCTTATAATGTTAGTAGATTATTCTTAGTTTTTTTTTTTTTTTCAAGCTATTTAAAATGAATCTATTAAAATTGAAAATTACAAAACATTGTACATTTTGCATTTGAATGAATCTTTTAATTCGGTGTAGATGTCTAAAACAACCATAAAAATTGCATTATAAAATATGGTATGTACATTTTTCATGCATGTATAGAAAGGCTATTATGGATGTCAGATGATAGTTAACTTTTAATATAAAGTTGTTGGAATGCACAAAGATACTAGATAAATTGCATTATAAAACATGGCCCACAATTCACATGATGCATGCATGGTTTGATGCTTTTAAAGGTTTTAAATATTCAAGTTGATGAATATGTAGCAATGAAAGTAAATTTTCATTTAGTTGGTAAATTTTTCTTCAATCATTCTTATAATGTTAGTAGATAATTCTTAGGTTTTTTTTAAAGTTGTTTTGTACATTTATTTAAAATGAATCTAGTAAAATTGCAAATTACAAAACATGGTACACTTTGCATTTGAATGTATCTTATAATTTGCTGTAGATGTCTAAAAAAAACATAAATTAAAATTGGCTTGTAAAATATGGTATGTACATTAAATTGCATTCATGTATAGAAAGGCTAATACATTTTTCATTCATGTATGAAATCATTTAAGACCAGAGAATGTATACATATAAATTACTTTTCGTTCATGCAAACATAATATTAGTAGCATCAAATCCTCAATACACCTACATACCAGGAAATATACATATAACTTTGTAACCCAATACAAGACCCAATGACCATCACTTTCACATCATCGCATTCTTAAGAATTTACAACTTAAGAGTGAACAAAGAGAAAGTCTAACAATGTACTTGAACTCTAAGTTCTCAAAGATCAATCCAAGGAGAAGAAATTGTTGGGAATTTCAATTAAAAAAAGTCTAATGGAATGCCATCCTGATTGATTTGTTCATGGTCATATTTTGACATTCTCCATTTTTTAACTTTTAATTGGTTTTTTTATTGAACTTCCATCAAATTTATCCGCACTACACACACCAAGTGACTATATTGTCAACATATGACATTAGATTTATAGCCTTGAAAGTAAACATTACTCTCAATTTTATGAGTTTATTGGAAAAACTAACCTTTTAGTATAATAGACCCTCTTTCATATATAAAATTGTTATCATTATAGTTTTCTAATAACCTGATCTTTCTTTCAGTGCACCACATCAAATAATACTTTATATTTTCTATGATTTTAATGGGTGGAACTACAACAAAAACATCTCTTGCACAATAAAACAACTGTAAATTCAAATCATAATTAACGTGAAATTAACTTTATCAAAATGTACTTGATTTTATAATCTATTTCTATGTCTTTATATTTTAACTATTATCTAGATACTTATACACAATTATTTTAAAAACATAAAACATATATATATATATATATATATATATATATATATATATATATATATATATATATATATATATATATATATATATATATATATATATATATATATATATATATATATATATATATATATATCCTTTGAAAGCAATTGAAATGTTACCTTCTCTAAGAAGATCAAAAACTCGATCACCTTCATATGATACTATAGTCTCCTTTGATTCCATCTTTTCAAAGATTGCAATTGACATTTTCCCCTTTCTATTTAATTTTGTATGTTGCCAATCTTTTACATGCATATTGTTTTCACAAACATCATTGATTTGTGTGTCCTCTATGCAAACAGGACAAAAACAAGAATATTTTATTTTATCAAATGAAAATGCATTTCGGTAATCCTTGGTTTTAATTGAATTCAATTTTTGAGTCCATTTTACTTTTTCAACTTCATATGTAATTGATCTATCTACATCTTGGACTCCCGTATGCCAAAAGAACCTATAGTAAATTGAAACAAGAATTTAAATATGTTATTTAAAATATAATTTATATATCAAAGATAATCATTGTGACATTGTTTATTCTATATAATTTATAAATGTTTAAAATTAGAAAATTGATAAAAATTATCATATATTAAAACTATATACAAGTTGATTTGTATATATGTACATACCTTTGTCCCTCCCTTGATGGGTTAGTATGATGGCTTAGTGAAGCATTACACCATTCAATAACTTATTCAACTGAGACAAGTTAGTTTGCAGAGTGTTCCATTTGATATCTTCGAAGTGCATGTTTTATGCATGCCCTTGCACCATCATGTTCTCCTTTTCCATGACCAGTCTCAAAGAAATTCCAACAATGTTTAATGTGGGTTTTCTTATGAAGGCGACACAGCCAAAAGAATGATATGAATATTTGAATTTACCTGCGCATCCATCTGGCCATATCAATTTTTCATTGAATTTTATTCCATGACCTTTCAATGAGTCATAAATCTTATCAAAACAATGTTGTGCAAACTGTGTATCATGTGTATGATCATCACTAATATAAAAGTGATATTATTTAATAACATGTCGATTCTCACTGGTGCTTTCTATATGATCAAAACTTTGTTTAGCATGTCTATATATAATATGGACAAGTATAGAGACTTGGTCAAAATGATAATATTCACTCTATATTTAATTTTGTTCAACAAATGAGTAATTCTCTGCAAAATCAACTATTGACAAAATGGTCCCTAGTGGAAACAATTCACAGGATTTTTTGAATTTCAGGTCTTGCCATCGAGCTCTATGCGAATGCTTGATGTACTTATAAATTTTGTCTCAACTTTTTTCAAAAACTCTATCACAAAAATTTATTCTTCTTGTAAATTAGTCCTTTTAGCAATTGTACTATTATTTGAACTAATCAATGTGTGGATATATTCATATCTCTTCCATTTCACTTTTAGGTTAGACAATGATTGATCATTTATATCAATAGAATATTTGTTTTGAAATAAGCTCAAATTTCCACAATGATCACAATTTTTACCACCAACATGTTTCTTTTGGTTTATTTTTTCATGACTTTCTCTTGCACATATAATTTCAGATATGAAACCATCGATAGTGGAAGGAGGAGGTGAATTTTTCCAAAATGTTTTACCAAAATTTATGAAGGTGTCATAATATAATTGAAATTCCACATGATAACGACAACAACAAGTGTCGCGTACAGTGATATGTTTAACATCCCGTGGGTTTTATTGCACAAAAGTACTGACTGAGATATTAATTCCACGATTCTCTTCTATGAACTTATTAAACAACTCTATCTTAGTTGTGTCCAATATATGTTTTGCATGTTATTCATACTGATTTCATGCTATTATTTGTTGCATCACATCCCTTTCCTTTGGTGAAACACATGAATCTTTTCATCCAATATTCATATATTGTTTTCTTAACATATTCTCCAAGTCTATATTTGTATGGTTGCCTACAAATAATTATCCAACAAGCAAGCTCATCATTTACATCTATTTGCAATAAAAATTTCCTATGTTTGTGTAATGTTTTTTGTGATGTCCCTAATTGTTTTGCCATAGCTTTTACCAAACGATTTTCTTTAGTACTTGATGAAGCCACTGCCATTTGTATTTCTCCACACACATCTATATCACTTTTCTTTCTAGATCTTCCAAATGATTTTAGAGAACTAATTATATTTTGAATCACATTTTCCTTCACCTTTTTATCTTTCGTTGATTTTCGAATACCCAATAAAGTTGTAGCTTCTTTTAATTTCTTTGATGTTAAGAGACCTCTCAAAATTTTAGTTTGGACTATCCCATTTTCATCTTTGAAGAACTTATCAATAATGAGCTTAACATGATAGCGTATAACATGGTCAACATTTTTATCTCCATATGTGTGAGTGTCAACATTTTCTAACATCTCATCATCGATATTGATTTCGTCTGTACATATGAAAATTAAATGTAAATGGGTATAAATATTTGTTAAATAATTAAATTAAAAAAAAAAAGTTTGAATGAAATTTAAATTAATAAATATGTATAATTTCAATAATACATATGAAATACATATACATACGTGATGGTGATTCAACTTCTTCACTTGAATCTCTTTCAACATCTTCAACACATCATCATTCATTGGTTCATTATCTTTTTCAATTTGTCTTTCAACATTTTCAGTCTCATCATTAATGTTATGAGGAATATCTCTATTTTTTTACATTGCAAAATATTTTTCAAATTAGTTCATCAAATAAAAATTAAATTTCACAATACACTAGTTAAATTTTAAATATCATTTATAATATTTACATTTACATAAATACTTCAACTTCTAGTTTAGATTGATTTTCCCTTTCAACATTTAAGCGTTCTTTCTTCTTTATTTTGTAATAGTTTTTGGAGTATTCTGTATGAGCCTCAATGTCTCCTATTCAATCATATTTTCTCTTTAAATTTCTTTGATTTCCCATGATAATTCAATCTATGTATATTTTTAAAATCTAACAAAAAGATCCAATTTTAAAATCCCGCAAAACAAAATCACTTTCAAAATTTAGACCAAGAAACTCACTTAAAAATTCAGCAAAAGAGACTAACTTTAAAAAAAATCACTTTAAAAATTTAGCCAAAATTATTTAGTTAAAAAAAAGCTCACTTTAAAAATTCAACCAAAAAAACTCATATTACAAATTTAGACCAAAAGACATACTTTAAAAATTAAGCCCAAAAAAGTCACTTTAAAAATTCAGCCCAAAAGGCTTACTCTAAAAATTAAGCCATAAAAAATCACTTTCAAAATTATGCCCAAAAGACATTCTTTAAAAATTAAGCCCAAAACACTCTAAAAATTCATCCCAAAAAAATCCTTTAAAAATTTAGCCCATAAGATTTAGTTTAAAAGTTCACTCCAAATCAGGAAAGAGTGCAAAAAAAATGTTTCAGCTCCATTTATTTATATCATTCTGGCGAAACATTTTTTGCGGAAGGTCACATCGTTTCATTTTTACGGCCGATGGAAAATATTGACACATTTTCTGCCGAAATTTGAAAAACTTCTAGCTGAACAAATTTTTTGTTTATTTTAACAGGCGTTGATGACAAACACAAGTTCGACCCAATGTGTTTGTAGTTCGGCTGATTTACTTTAACCTGCAACAACTCAACTCTCGTCAACTTTCTCCAACTTTGGAATCGTTAAAATCCATCAAATCTGGTGAATTTACTTTTGGAACCAATACTAGCATTTACATAATTGAATCCACTTTTAATAGATATAAATTTTATGGAATTTCATAGATATTTGCTAATTTTAATTAATTTTCTAATAAAATGTGTGCACAAAATTTCTAATGGTCATTATGATTCAGTGAAATTGAAATTTTGTATCTTCCAAAATACATTGTGAAAAAATATGAAAAATTTACAGTTCATTACATTGGTTTGTCTTATGTAATGGGTAGTTTTTAGATTTTTAGTTTATAACTAATATGTTGAGAAATTTGACTCTATGCTAAACATCTTCAAAATTTGTAGTTTTCTCATATTGGTTCAATTGAAAAAAAATTATTAATTATGATGTGCATCAGTTAGTTTCGTAAATATAACGATATAAAGTAGAGTCTGTCTAGACTGTTGCAACACATTTTGCTTTAAAAAACGCCAAGTTAACAAATAATACACTAGTGCCAAAAAACATGAATTTGTATGAATACATTGATTTTTAAAGAACACACATTCAAACAATTGCTAAGTTGACATATCAAATGTGAATAAAAAAATTCCAAAAGACAGCCAATAGAAAGCTAATAAAATTTCTGACAAGTTTTTTTTATATTGAAAAATGAAATTCTAAATAGAAAGATTGCTTTGGCTTGCCTAAAGTTCAAGAACTTCTACAAATATTTTTTTCTCAAAAAAGGGCAAAAAGTGCAACTAACTTCACATTCTGACATAGGGAAATTGTTGGGTTGTGTTATATTCATTCCATGACTAACCCACGTAGCTAACGGGGGGTTAGAGTGGGGGAGGTCATAGGGGGTTTGAGGGGTACCTGTAACCCTAATTTATGGGGTCTGGGGCAGCGCCACAGAAAATTTTGATTTTGGACCCTATGTTAGGTTGGGTGGACCCAACTATGGTTTTGTGCATGATTTTTGTATATGTTTTTTGGACGTTATGGTTTTCGGTCCATGATTTTGGACGCAATGGTTTTCGGTCCATGGTATTGGATGCTTTGGCATGTATAAATATGTATTGTAACATTGAAAGGAACATAATGAAAAATCAAGCTAGTAGCCCTGATTTTTGGATCCAGGGGAAAATCTCTATGTATATGTCTTTTATGTGTTATGCTCTCGCATTGTTTATTTTCTGTGTTTTAGAATTCGTATGCAGGTAATTTTTGTACAGGGTTAAAACCTACATTTGGTATCAGAGCAGTTTTGGCTTCAAGGGGACACCTTTGTTGCTGAGGGGTTTCGCTTAGGCCTATGGTAGACCTTGTTCAGTGGGAGATCTATGAGATCGATTCTAGTGGTGAAAGAAGATGGCGAGCAGTGGAAAGATAGAGATCGAGAAATTTAATGGTCAGAGTTTTGAGTAGTGGAAACTCAAGATGGAGGATCTGTTGGTGGATAAAGATCAGTGGATCATGGTAGATCCGGGTACTAAACCAACAGGAGTGTTTGATGAAGAATGGAAGAAGTTGGATCGAAGGCAAAGAGAAAAATATGATTGTGTGTCTCAGATTCAGTATTGCTGAATGTATCAGGGGAAGCTACGACGAAGGCTTTGTGGGAGAAGTTAGGGACTTTGTACCAATCTAAGTCTCTGGTGAATAAACTGTTCCTGCGGGAAAAGCTATATAACCTGAGGATGAAAGATGGAGACTCGGTGACAGAGCATGTGAATGCATTTAATACTGTGTTAACTCAGTTAGCATCTGTTGATATTAAAATTTCAGATGAAGATAAGTGCATCAGTTTGTTGTGCTCTCTGAAAATTCATGGGAAATTCTGGTTATTGCAATAGGTAGCAATGCAACTGCCTTGTAGTTTGATGAAATAGTCTCATCCTTGCTGACGGAGGAGACGAGACTGAAAAATATGGAGAGCCAGAATAGTGATGCCTTGTATGTACGAGGACGGTCCTAGAACAGAAACAAAAATAAGTCATCAAGTGGGAGATCTAAATCTATAGGGAGATCTAGATCTCTAGGAAAACCTGTAAAGGTGGTGTTCTGGAAATGCGGAAAGGAAGGGAACTTCACAAGGGACTGTAAATCTAAAGCCCCTGGTAAAGGAAAGGAATCTGATGATGCTCCTTATGTAGAGGCAAAAACCGCCTCAGATGAAGGTGGGGATGTGTACTTGGCTTCTTCAAGTACACATGTAGATCATGAGGCATGGTTGATTGACTCAGATGCATCCTTTCACTTCATTCCCCATAGAGAGTGGTTTAGCGAGTATGAGAAATACGATGGTGGTGATGTCTTCTTGGGGGATGATAGGAAGGCTAGAATTGTTGGTTGCGGAAAAGTAAAGTTGAATTTGCAAGGTGGAAGGGTTAGAACACTTCCAGGTGTTCTACATATTCCTGCATTGGCTAGAAATATGATTTTTGTAAGCAAGTTGGATGATGCAGGTGTAAAGACAGTGTTCGAGAAAGATACCTGCAAGATGGTTTGGGGAGAACTGGTATTGATGCGGGGAGTTTGGATTGGAACTTTGTACAAGCTGCAAGGTAGCATTGTTGTTAATGGGTGCAACAATTCTGTGGTTCTTGAAAGTGGAGTTGAAAATCTAGTGGTCTCTGGAGAGAAGACCATGCTGTGGCATCAAAGGCTTTGACATATTGGAGAGAAGGGCCTTCGAATACTTCATGGTAAAGGTATGGTAGAAGGTATGAGTAATATCTCTCTGGATTTTGATTTCTGTTAAAATTGTGTATACGGGAAGTAGAATCGTGTGTGTTTCCCCTCTAGCGTTAAGAGGGCAAAATAGATATTAGAGCTTGTGCATAGTGATGTGTTCGGACCTGTGAAGGTTCAATCACTAGGTAAGTCTGTGTACTATGTATCATTTATAGATGACTTCTCAAGGAATACATGGATATATTTCCTTAAGAAGAAATCTGAGGTCTTTGATAGTTTTAAAGAATTTAAGGCTCTCGTGGAAAGTCAAACAGAGAAAAAGATAAAGGTGATGAGGACAGATAATGGTGGAGAGTTTTGTAGCAAGGAATTTGAAGAATTTTGTAGGAAGTGTGGTATATGACAGCAGAAGACTACTCCATATACACCTCAGCAAATTGGAGTTGCAGAAAGAATGAACAAGACGTTGATGGAAAGGGTAAGAAGCATGCTCAGTGGTGCCGAGTTAGGATAGGAATTCTGGGCAGAGGCGGTGGACACTACATGTTACCTGGTCAACAAGTCACGTTGATCAGTGTTGGAGGATAAGACCCCACAAGAGGTAAGGATTGGTATGAAACCCTCTCTTTAACATCTAAGGGTATTTGGATGTGATGCATGTTCCAAAGGAGAAATGAACCAAGTTGGATAGTAAATATGAAAAGTGCATCTTTATTGTGTCTAAGGATGGTTTAAAGGGTTATAAGCTTTGGAATCCAGTAACAAGGAAGGTTGTGTACAGCCGAGATGTGGTGTTCAGAGAGGTGAAAGATGTTATTAAACATGAAGTCCAACCATAGGAACCTAAGAAGATAGAGTTTGAGCTAAAGGAGGAAGAATCAAATTCTACAGCAGAGGAGGAATCAGAAGATGAAGAGCCACGAACTCCGGCTATGAGAAGATCAGTTCGAGAAAGAAGGCAGCTAGAAAGGTATAGTCCATCTACTTTCTGTTCAAAATTTTCTTCGTCTGTTACTGATGATGATCCTAGAGATGTGAAGGAAGCAGTGGATTCAGAGGATGGAAAACTCTAGAAAGAGGCCATGGTTGATGAAATGGCATCTTTGCACAAAAATGAGGCTTGGGATCTGGTGGAGTTGCCAGCTGGAAGGAAACCCATTGGCAGCAAATGGGTGTTCAAAAAGAAGACAAATGCAGAAGGAAAAGTGGAGAAATACAAAGCTCGGTTGGTAGCAAAAGGTTATTCCCAGGTGCTTGGAATTGATTTTGGTGACATTTTTTCTCCTGTTGCTAAGGTAACTTCTATTAGATCACTTTTATCTGTTGCTGCTGCTTTTGATTTTGAGGTAGAACAAATGGATGTGAAGACAACATTTCTTCATGGGGATCTGGAACCTGAAGGCTTTGTGGTGAAGGGTAAGAAAGAACTGGTATGCAAGTTAAAGAAGTCTCTGTATGGGTTAAAACAGTCACCAAGGATGTGGTATCAAAAATTTGATACATTTATATGGGGATTTGGCTTCACCAAAAGCAAAGTAGATCACTGTGTGTATTTTAAATTAATTGGTGACCGTGTTATTTATCTGGTCTTGTATGTGGATGATATGTTGCTGGTTGGAAATGACAAAGAAATTATAAAGAATTTGAAGACCCAATTTTCCTCCAAATTCGACATGAAAGATATTGGAAAAGAGATCGAGTAAAGAGGAAGCTCTAGTTAAACCAGATGAAGTATGTCGAGACAATACTACAGAGGTTTAATATGCAGGATAGTAAACCAGTGAAGGTTCCTATTCCTGTTGGTGTGAGGTTATCTGCTGAATAGTGTCCCGAGACACAAGAAGAGGAAGAGGACATGTCCCATGTTACATATGTAAGTGCAGTCAGTAGCCTGATGTATGCAATGGTCTGTACTAGACCAGACATTGCACATGCAGTGGGAGTATTGAGTAGGTTTATGTCAAAACCAAGAAAGGAGCATTGGACAATAGTGAAGCGGGTTTTTAGGTATTTGCATGGCACTAGTGATTATGGTTTGTGCTACCAAGGAAGACCATGATTGGACAAAGTGTTGGATATTCATGGCTTTGTTGATGCAGACTGGGCTAGAGATCTGGATCAGAGAAGATCTACAAGTGGGTATGTGTTTAACCTATTTGGAGGTGCAGTCAGTTGGATGACTAAGAAACAATCTGTAGTGGCACTATCAACTATAGAGGCAGAATACATCACGGCCACTCATGCAAGCAAGGAAGAAATTTGGTTGCAAAGATTGTGTTAAAGTATGGGGTTAGTACAAGAAGCTATAAGGATAGAATGTGATAGCCAAAGTGCAATTTTCTTGGCAATGAACCCCACATATCATTCAAAGACAAAGCACATTGATGTTCAGTATCAGTTTGTGAGGGATATGATAGAAGACAAAAAGGTGTTGCTGGTAAAGGTGGACACTTTGAAAAATACTACAGATGCATTGAAAAAATCTGTGAGCTCTGGGAAGTTCTCTCGGTGTAGAGAAACAATGGGCGTTGTAGGGCTGGATAAATGTCTAAGCTCTCTTGTGGCCCCCTTTGGAAAGAAAACATGTGGGAGAATGTTGGGTTGTGTTATATTCTTTCCATGACCAGCCCACGTAGTTAACCAGGGGTTAGAGGGGGGGAGGTCACAGGGGGTTTGAGGGGTACCCATAACCCCACTTTATGGGGTCCGAGTAGCACCTCGAAAATTTTTGGTTTTGGACCCTATGTTAGGTTGGGCAGACCCACCTATGGTTTTGTGCATGATTTTCGCACATGTTTTTTTGGATGCGATGGTTTTTGGTCAATGGTTTTGGACGCAATGGTTTTCGGTCCATGGTATTGGATGCTTCGACATGTATAAATATGTATTGTAACATTGAAAGGAACATAATGAGAAATCAAGCTAGTAGTCCCAGTTTTGGGATCCAGGGGAAAATCTCTGTGTATATGTGTTTTATGTGTTATGCTCTCGCATTGTTTATTTTCTGTGTTTTAGAATTCGTATGCAGGTAATTTTTGGACAGGTTTGAAACCTACAGAAACTAGGTGCGTAGAGGTTTGAAAAATAATTATTAATATCATTATTATAATAGGTTAGAAATTGCTTTCTATTTAAATATTCGCAAAATTACAGACATAATTCTTATATTTTCTGTATAGATTTTTTATATTATTCCTATGTAGTATAAAAAAGATATGAGAATAATAAAGAGTAGAAAATAGAGATTTGTTTTTATTATAAAGATGTAATTGACTTCCATCATCATTTAGTTGATTATAATATAGAGTACATGATAAATATATTAGTTTTCATTATCAAAATATAAATTGAATTGATTTCAATGATTACTAAGTTGATTTTACACTGTAAGGCATTCTTATGGGAAGAACTTCCGTAGCTACCACTATGTATGACTTTGAAACATGAAATTCATTGTTATATGATTGAACGATCATCTACTATTAGATTGATTTTCCTAGAAAACTACAAAAGCTCCATCACATTTAACTATTTCAAGTGACTGATCCTACGGTTTTTGAGATAGTTGGATGTTGCCAACATGATCCTAGGCTTTCTGAGAATTGGATCCCACCAACAATCTCACATAATGGACTAGAGACAAGATCAAAACCCCCTGCAATGGAACCAACTTGGAGCTTGATGGTGTGACCTGCAATAATGAGAGGGTTTTTAGGCTTAGCTTCGCGGGATTTAACCTTGACAGAAAAATCTCTCCTTTCATTTCAAGTTGCATTTGCAATCCCTTGACTTGTCATCAAACCGTTTAACTGGTGAGTTAAGTAGACTTTTTAATTTGTCTCACTCGCATCCTTATCATTATATAGCATAGAATCCCTTTAACACTCAACAACATTCGTCCTCTTCTATGTTTCATAATCTTTGTATACCATTTCATTTTTTTTTTGCTTGTGGAATCCATTCTTTAATTGTATAGCCCTTTTTTCTCCTTTGTTGTGATTGAATTCCATGGCTTTTATGAATGCATCAATGTTGTACATCCAATGCACGAGTTCCCATGCATAGAGGGAATCCTACCTAAATAAGCTGTGATTTTTCTACACTCCTTGGCTCTGAATTGGGTGAACATTGTGGATGCAAAGGGTGCCATGATGAATGAGTTATTTTAGTGCAATTGGAAGCTGAGGAAAGGGAAAATCCCAAGAAGGGCCTAGTTTGAATTTATGGAGATGGCTTGGATTTGTTCTTTAATAGGGAAGATGAGATCTTGACATTCAAGTGCATGTCGAGGCTTAGGAAAAGGCCATGTCTACTGGGTTGGCTCCGCAAGGGTCATATTGAGGAGTTTCTCAATGCAAGGGTAATTTTATTTATTCAGATATTTGTCTAGAATTTCATGTGTTTTACTTATTTCTTTTTCTCTGCTTGAATTTTAGCCGTAAAATGCATCTTTTCATTTCTTCTGCCAAAAAATTTAAAGTAAATTTTTGTATTAAGGAATTTATCCCTTTTGTGTATGTCCATAATTTTAAAGTGTGTTGCTTAATGATTATGCCTTTTCATTAATTTTGAAGAGCGCCAAAGATTTGTGAAGGACTACCTAAAATCATCTAGTAATTTATCTCATTCTTTCACTTATTTTATTTGTAGTTTATTGCTTCCCATCATTTGACTCCAAATGACCTCTTTGAGAGTTACATGAATATAAATATAGATTTTCACTAAGGTTTTGTTTATTTATTTTCACACTGTAAAGAGATCAAAAGGTAGCTTCTTACATGTTAAATCCTTCATATCTGAAGTTTCCTTCATTTTTATCCTCTTTTATTTTGTATTTTGTATTTTGAGTCATCTTATTATAAGAACTTCTAGAATCAAAGACCATTATTCCAAATCCTAGTGTTTAATCCCTCTCTGAGCTGTCTTCCTCATTTGAGAACTATGAGTAGACTTCCTCACCTGAGAAACTTATGCTTTGTTATAAGGACAATGAAAATTCCGAGTAGAATCATGACAATGGGTTCTCCATGTTCAAAACTGAGTCTAGTGTTGTAGGTAGCAACACTAACATTGGTGAGTACCCAAATAGTTACTCTAACATTGATAATCTTCTCAATGAATTTTATGATGACCTAAGTGGTTACTCTGAATTCGATCATCTGCTCGAATAATTGGAACATGAAAGGCCTATAGCTCCCAGCCTAATTACCTAGAAGTTCGCGAATGATGATGACATCGACGACCTATTGCATGAAAAAATCATTCCTATCATGTTCGACACCTACACTCACCCAAGGGAGTACTTATCACAGATTGGTTGTTATGAAGAAACACAACAAAATTACTTCGAGCAATTACATGATGATGGCTTTGGTAGATTGGATGAAGCACACTCTCTTGAATGGACCATATTAGGGGCCCTATCTTTGAAACTGGAACAAATTTTGTAACAGATTATTACTATAGAGGATCCTCTCTACTCATAATGTACATTATATCATGAGGGTATCTGTGGAGTTTTTCTACAAACTAACATAAAGGTCTTGAATAGCTAGTTGGAAGGCCATGTGCTAGGTCCTCTACTTAGTGTATTCGAATTTTAGTTATGGTTTTGTTTGAATTTTAATTCATGCCATGTCATATAAAGATAAATAACGAGATTTATGAGCCTTTGGATGAAAATCCATGAATTTACATGTTACCTTTTCTAATGTTTTCTTATGGGATTTGTTCATGCAATTGGTTTGGTTCTAATTTTACTAATCAATCATAAAAACATGCAATTTCTAGAATTTTTTTGTCTTGAATTTGTATAATGTCTGGAGTTTATTTAAATAATTAGTTCTTATTGAAAAATGTGATTCTGATGAATGATTATGGATAATGTGTCACATACAACTTTCCAGTCATTAAATAAAACTCATGTCTATAAAGTATGATCATCGAGTTAGCAAGATTTACAATGAATTATGACTGTTAATCAATTCTCTACTCTAATGTATATTTGTTATAGATTAAGGAATCATAGATATCAACGAATTGTAAATCATTTTGGAGAAATGTATTGAAAAATGGCGCCATTATTTCTTACTAAGAACTTTGTTCTTTTCGCCAGAAAGTAAGTTTTACCATTAATTGTGAGTGTTATATTGTCTGAAAAAATGGTTAGCATTTTTCTTCCCATTAAAGCGATTGCAAGACCACAATTAAACACAAGAGAAAAACAAGAAAAATGTGTGATTATCTTTTTATCTTCTCTTTTTTCGATAAATGACTTAGTTTCAGTTTTGAGACTCATAATTCAGACTTGTTGAGTTTGACAAACATGCTCTGACCTGTGAGTTTGTGATTTTGTAGCTTGATTGGAAGCACTCTCAAGGATAATTTGCACTCAATTTTTTCCCTATCAAATACTAATAATTTTAGATTTTTTATTTTTATTTTATAGTTTGTGAAGTGTGTATATATTGGAATGATTTTTTTTTTTTTTAAATTTTATCTTCTAAGATTTATTCCTACTTTCAAGTTTATTTCAGCCTTTAGTTATAGCTGAGCTCAATCGAGTTATTCTTAAGCCCAAGTCACGTGACTTTGATAGTGATACGTAAAAACGATGAGAATAGTGTAAATAGATCTCATTTTCTAGAAAATTTCCAAAATTGTAACAAATATCACAAGTATCCATACCTACATAAAGCTTAACAATTTACTTATGATTTCCTACCACTTATGCATTTGTAGGTCATATATTTCTTACAACCTCAGTGGGGCTTCTATTGAATGCTTACACTGTTGTATATCGTATAAACTGCTTCAACCCAAAAACTATTTGAGAGTTTTTTGCCTTGATAATGCTCTTTTCCATCTCAACAATAGTCCTATTTTCCTCTCTATAGTGCCATTACATTGTGTTAGTCCCTTCAATGTTGCAATACTTGTAGAAGAAATTAGAGTTTATTTTCCCAAACTCTAGTTTCTAAGAGCCTTAATCTTGTTATCAATTTTCCTTTCAAGTTTCAAACATTCCTCTGTATTCCTTCTATGTTATAAAATATAATGGCTTGTACTTAAGAAATCACAACCAAATTTTTATTGGATGGGCGTCGATGGATGTCATAAAATAATTTTGAGTTTCCAATGACTAAACATGCATGTTTTTTGTTCATCCAACTTTTTTTGTCAAATTTATCCTTATGTTTCTTGTCTAAAATATGAAATTCATAATAAGTCATGTTGAATTGGAGGAAAAACATGAACCATATTAAATTTCTTGAAATGATCCAAATTCTATACTTAAGATATCCATAGCTTTAATGCCATAGTTGATTTTTGGAGTCATTTTCAGCCACCGATGCTTCTTGTCCTATTGTTGTAATTGTATACATGTAAATATCTCCAACAACTATTGCAACCACTTTGTATTTGTCCCTCTTGAAACAATTTCCATCAAATTTAATGTTGGAATGACGCTTTAGTATTCATTGTCTATAGTTTCTTCTTTAGGCCCAGTACATACATAATCCACATCTTTAACACCTTCATTACACACTTTCATTGGGTTTGTTCCTTAAACTTTGACCATGTAAATATTGAACAAACATGTCATAATTCTTCTTGGTTTTGGTTTGTCTTCATAGGTGGCACCATACAAAAAGGTTCATCATCTGGATTTTGAGAGTGAGAGTCCAAAAATTGCAGCAGTAAATATATTGAGAAAAGACTTGATTAAATTAGCCACCTCCAAACTCATGCATTTGTGGGATAATACGTTTTAGTGCTTGCTAAAGAACAAACATGCATCACAATGAGTGGTTGAGAAGTCACCAAAATGGGAAGCAACCATTATCTGCGACATCAGAGTTATCAAAGTCCTTGCAAATGGATCAAAATTCCTACAAGTAAAGGCAATCTTTGGGGTTTAATAATATGCTCTAATTTTATGCATAACAATAGAATTTTTTTGTTGAGTCAATACTTAAACACCACCATCATTTTTCTTTGATATTAGCTTCTACTTTTACTTTTGTAAGGCTACATTGTAGGTTGTCCTATTATAAATCATACTTATACACAATGTTATTGTTTCTTACCCTTCTTCTTTCAGAAAAGAAAGAGAGAAATTATTGCTTTCTCTATCACAATGCTTTGTAGGGATTTTAAGCATTCAAATTTAACATGTTCAATTAGCCATATCATCCAAAAATAAATTTAAATAATACATCTAGAAGAGAAATTTGAGCCTTGAGATTGGCAAACTCAAAAGCACTAACAGAATAGACTATGATAAGTTGAAAATTTGTAAATATATGGTTTCTACATCCCAAACTATGGTAAGAATGTAAATATTTGATGTAAACATAAATTCAGTTCAAGCCTTGAAGCTAGTCTGCTCAAAACTAAAATAAATTCTTATGGCACTGGAAAGTCTATTATAAAGTCTATATAACTGCCATAAATCCCTGTCTGCAAAATCACAAATTTAGACATAAAATCACCTTAGGTTAAATGTACAAATATAATTGAGCTAAACAACAATAAATATGAAAAACTTAAGTTTCTTATTTATTTTAAACTTCAAACTCTAAAGGATATTTCAATAGCAATGGATGTGTACAATTCCATGCATATGATGTTTTAGTTCATGAAAAAATCACTCAGCATGGATGTTGCCAGTTCAAACACATGGAATTTGACACCAAAAGGAGGCTTATCAAAGATGGGCTCTAAAAGAATCTGTGCTAAACTTATTTCCTTATAAAATGAGTTAACACAAATAGTATATGTTAAGGTGGTTCATATACAACATCTGATAATGAAGCCTTTTTCATTGCATGTCTATGTAATTCAACTAGACTCGTCCATGTGTCTTGAACAAATATGTTTATTTGATTCAACAAGAAAGTTATCACACTTTTTAGTGTTTTTGTTTGATTGATACACCATTATTTGAAGGCATTGCTAGATGCAAAGATAATTAAAAGTCTCCACTTGAAGTTCAAAGCATGACCACCACCCTTCAACTTTCCTATTAAGAGGACCATTTAACCAGTTTGTTGTTGCAATACAACCTCAAGTTTGAACATGATCAACACCATCACATTTACTAATATAAATGGAAAGAACTATTTAACTACTTTGTTTTTAGCATGGCCACACTCTCAAATTGACTATTATAAATAGAAGGGACCTGTTAACCACTTTGTTGGTGTAGTATAACATCAAGTCCAAACATTCAACCACTTTATTGTTGTAGTACATTGTAGCACGGTCCTTGCCTTTTGTTTATATTTTTTCGTCTTTCAACAGTTGTCAAAGAAGAATTAATTAGTGCTATGTGCTATCACCTTACGATGCTTCCTTTACAACATTTGGTGCAATTCCTAGTCATTTTTATTTTTAATATGTGAATTTAAACTTATCTTGCCATATTACATTGTCTTCTCGAAATTGAACATCATCCCTTTCAATGAGGTTTTTAAAAAGTAATAATTCTCTTTGTGATATGAATAAAATTTTTAATTCTATTATTATAATAAAAGGATTAAAAAAATCTAATAAATAACATATTTATAGAAAATAAATTGATAAAATCTGATAGAGTAGAAAAAAAAAAATTTATAATAAATTTAATGAAATTAATAAAACAAAAAATACTTAAAACGTGGTTTGTTTGTGGACATTTGTTTTTGGTCAATTTTGCCTAAATTTTAGTAGAGATTTTAAAGAATTATAAGTTTAAGTTTTTTGATCTGCAGAGCTCATGTCCCTTAGGGATTTTTTTAAGGTGTCAAATTTCTTTATGTATTCAAAAGTGCATTTCAAACAACAAGAAATTGAGTGGATACAATAACAGTTAGGTGGATACAATAACCATATACTTCTTTATTAGTATATCATTAAGATGTACACATTGAAAATAATAATAACAATAGATTTTAAATAGAATTATCAATACAATTATATATTTTTATTTAACATTTATTATTAAAAAATATAAATTGTGTGTGTGTAATATTGAAATATTATTTAGTAATAATTATATTAAAATCATTTAAAAGTTTAAATTTAATTATTAACAAATATATATACATTATTTGTGCGTGAGAATTTCATATTCTCTTGATTAATCAAAAGATATTTCATATAGAAACATATCGTAGTTTCTTCCACTACAGTTTGTTGGTAGGGAAACTAGACCAATGGCAAAAAATAGTACTTTTGTTCAAAAGGAACTATATGACTCAAAATATCCATATCTCTGCCATCACATAGAATTAATTTTAGGGTCTATATTGGAATACTTAGTGTTAATCCTAGTAAAATTGTAACAAGGTTAGTCATAAATAGTATAGACTTAAAATATAAATGGGATCAAAGAAGATCCATCACTAGCAAGGAAGGAAGCCATATCACATATCAAGTGGAGGTTGAAACATCTATAGGTGTTTCAGGACTATTAGGAGAAGTTGGTCATTTTTCTCTTGAGAGAATGGCCTCGACTCTAGCCAACCAAAGCGCCATTTCCCAGTGTTCTAGGGGCATTTCACTATGCTCATTTTTGTGTTTCATCCAATTGCATAGATAATTCCTTCTTGGACTCATCTCTTTCCAGTAAAGTTTGGTTAAGAAGGGCCTTGATGTTCCAATATAGGCCCACTATTCATATATATTCATTTTTCCTTCCTCTTGTGTGAATCAAATCTAGGAGCTACGCAACTCTTGAGGTAAGAATATTAGTGTTTATGTAGTCATCCTTGTTATATGGAATTTTCATCTATCGATAAACACATTTTCCCTAAGTGGGTAGCTACACTTAGAACAATAGAAAGAAAGTAGTTTAACATTTTCCTATAGTAGATAAATGAGATGAAGGAACTCACTTGTATTCTTTCACTTCCTTGACCTCCTTTTAATCACTCTCGTCGCTCCCACTTGAACTGAATCTGCTCAATTGGTACCTGTGTAAACATAAACAGAAGCAACAATGATCAAAGTATACATGATATATCTACTATAAACTAATGGAATCAAAGACATTGAAACACATAATCATCATAGATATGGGCAAGAATATGAGAAAAGGAATAAACACTTTATTAGTGTAGAAGGAAGAGTTTCAACAAATACAGTTCGATCCTAGGCCACTCCTCCAGCTTTAGTCCAATCCTCGTCACACCAAAATCACACCAATCCAGCAGCATGATATTACTTGATATGAACTCAAATCTCAAACCAACGGTATTTCCTTACAAACTTCACATTCTAGCCCCCCTGGTCACTATGACGAGTGCTCAATTTATAGGGAAATGGAGGTGGTTTTGTCGTAAATGAGGGTATTGAATGGCCTTCCAAACCTGGAGTTAGTTTCCATGGAGCAAGGGATGAGAGGATAGGAGGTTAATTGATCCGTAGCCTATCCAATTTCAAGCTCATAGGAGGAGATAAGAGATGGGATCCTTCTAGAATGATCTAGAATCAAGGAATATTCCCTAAACCTTATGCAAATTTTTCTCAATCTCACCTAGTGCAGGCAAAATAGGGCCTAAGTGCACTACAATGTAGGCCTGAATGGGCTTGATTGCTCTACAATGTAGTTACCCCTGACCATAGTTGTGCTGGTGTCGAGGCATTTTAGCAAGGCTTCAGGATATGAAACTTTCATGGATGGAAGCATTCAATGAGATGACTTGTCTAGGGAATGTAACAATTGAATTAGGGTTTGATGAGCCCTAATTATACTGATATGAATTTTGGGAGTGATGTGCCCAAATAGATCTGTAACAGTTTCCCCCTAAATCATGAAGTTGAAAATGATAATGTCGAGTGATATGCTTTACGATGTGACAGAGAGGATCTGAAGCGGACGGTGACCTATATCAATTACAATACATAATATCATGATATTTTGAACTTTTCATGAATTGTTGAGGGAAGGCATACCCATACTCAGCATATAAACTTTCATTACATGTACATAAATCAGATAGTTGTCTACAGATATAGCCCCATGATAGGATGACCATCTGTGTAAAACCATTATATAGGTGATTTAGTATTCTCCTAAAATCGCAACCCGAATGGATGAAACTACATCCGAGGTCTTCTATCTCGTCCAATCGTTCCCTCATGTATGAGTCTAACCATGTGAATGTGTGATCTGAGGTTGAACATAAGTAGACACCATCTGATTACCAACCAATGATTTAACTCGTTAACAGACGTGAGAGAGATCATTGTATGATAACGATTCTCAAGGTACTGTAGTGCATTCTGCATGGTGTGAATAAATTTTTTGATTTCGAACACCATACAAAGTCTTTCGGTCGAAGGCCAATGATGTCAACCTATCGTCGGAAGCAAGAAACTTGCCATTGATGTATACAAGCCTCAAGGTACTGGAAGGGTGTTTCTAATTCAAATTCTTGGATAATGTGTTGATGTCAACAAGAAGCGACTCATCACAGGAGGGCCTTCATGTATCCGCCATCAACGACACGAAACGAGTGTAATGATTTTGAAGATAGAATTTGATTGGCGACACAAGGTTCAGGAATGGAGGTCATGAAAATGAAGGTTTATGAGTATTGTAAAGGATGAAGTTTATTGAGTGACTTCTCTTAAACATGTCGGTGACACTGAATGAATTGGCAGCATTGACCCAAAACCAAAGTGATGGATTGTGTGATAGACCATAGGTATGATAACCATCAAGCAAATAACCCAACCCAAATAGTCACAGAGATGAAGTGAAATTGTCATGTTCAAGAGCGACTTGCTACCATAAAGTGATTTATCCCTTTTTCCATTTCCCCTAGTCATTGCTGACCAATACCTCTTTATTTTTTTAAACAAGCTTGAGGAGGGTAACATATGCTTGTAGTATAATTCCACCCTTCAGGGGAATCCATCACTATGTGATGTTTTAACGAGCCTAGAAAAAGTGAAACTCGGTCTTGTCATGATGGAAAAGTTTGTCACTATTTGATGTTTTAACGAGTTTAACGACAATGAGAACTTGGTATTTTTCATGTTTAGAGAGTTTGAAAAGGGACAAAAATAAAACTCCACAAGTTATTTTTCGTAAATTTGTCTCTCAAGTCTGAAAATGTGTAAAATAATACAAGAGAGGACCTATTGACCATGTTCGATCAACGTATTCCTTTTTCGTAAGTAATCTATCTCAGTCCGAAAAAGGGTTAAGCTTATACTGAGTAGATGTCGTTTCCAATCCGTTTACGAGATGAAAAGGACAAGTGCTCGACAATCTTTTCATGCTTCAAGAGTCTGAAAAGAGCTTAAAGAGGACTTTACTTAGAGGAACAAGTGGTGTCTAGGGTAGCAACTAGTTCTGGTGATGTTGGAACTTCTCAAAACATGTTAATTTATGTGAAGAGGCTAGCTAATAAGACCACTCATTGAAACTGTTCCTTAAAAAGGGTAAAACAAACAAGTGAAAGTGTATGATCAACCAAGTGGATAGTGATGATGGAAGGAGAAAAACCAAGGCTCATTTGATGGACGAGGCTGAAATAATGGCAATCACAAGGGTTAAAATGGAGATGGGTTCATTTTTACACAAGCTCGAACCATAGGGAACTATGCTTGGATTCAGTTTCATGTTTATACAAGCTTGAAATGAAAAACTATGCTTGGATTCATTTTCTTGTTTACACAAGCTTGAAATGAAAAACTATGCTTGAGATTGGTTTACATGCCCCCAACATGATGACTCGATTCTAGCTGCATGCTCCCCAAGCTTCATTACATTAACCTAAGTAGACTACTTGTGGTTATCAGGTGAATGGAATGAAGGTTCATTTACGATATCAACTGAAAGACTCGACTGGGATTTTATGAGATCTAATCAAAGACTCGAATTGGAACTTTGCTCCAGGGGACCTTGTTTCATTTTTTAATGACCTTGACACAAGACAAGGAACTTTTCTTAGATTCCTTGTTTCATTTTCTAACGAGCTTAACACAAGAGAAGGAACTATGCTATGGGACCTGTTTCATTTTTTAATGAGGTTGACAGAGTAAAAGACCTATCCTCATATTCCTTGTTTAATTTTTTAACGAGCTTGACACAAGACAAGGAACTATGTTCATATTCCTTGTTTCATTTTTTAATGAGGTTGACACAAGACAAGGAACTATCCTCATGATTCCTTGATCATGACCCATAAGGGGTCATGACTTCCAAGAGGTTCTCATCAGATGGGAGAACAATGCGCTGGAAGGAATACGTAGCAAGGAATCCATTAGAGAGATCTGGTTCCAATGTCCCCAGTACATAATGCACAACATCGGAATTGATTGTCAGTTGATGTAGGCATGGAACGGGTTGCCGCATAATTGACCCGTGGCGGGGAAGATACCATTGGGACAAAAGGACCATTTAGGAAGATGGTTGATTGGAAGCCATATTTGGACAGGGAAATGAAAGTTGGTCAACAGTGACAATTTTGCCTTCATGCCGGAAACACATCACTCGAAAGAGTGTTGAAACAATAGCTCCCATGTCATAAAAGTAGTCGTGCCCCAGAAGTAACTTGTAATCTAAAGGGCCTGGGACTACCATCACATTGAGATAATCAATTTTTCCTCCCAAAGTAATCGACAACTGAGGAAGGATCCCTAATGGTTGGATAGTTCCTCTGTTAAAAGCCAACAGATTCTGGGTAATAGGCACAAGTGGCGACAAACCGACCGCCTGCCAAGCAGTAGAGGAAAGGATACTCACAGATGCACCTTCATCTATAATAATTCCAGATACAATCATATTATAAACCTGTACTATGATCTGAAAAGGCACATAAGAAGGAAGACGACATCCTGCCAGTCGATTCCAATCAAAGGAAGTGACCAGACTACTTGGAGGGGGTATCATAAGAATGAGAGAATTACCCCCTTGAGTTACGAGAATGGGAGGATTTTCCTCCTGTCTTGATGGAACATGAGGGTTTCCTCCAAGCTCATTGGAATCTGAAGAAACAAAAAGAACCTGAGTGGTATCATTCTCACTCTTTATGGGAAATGTACGATTAATTGAAAGTGAAATCAGGTCAATTGTTTCCTCGACCTGTGATTGGTCAGGTATAGACTCATGGGATTGACATTCAGAGAGAGTGGGTTTCATCGATGGTTTATTTGGGTCAGTCCCTTCATCAACTAGTGAAGGATTAAGGGAGAGTCTCCTATAATCAGATGGAAGTCGATGCAGATAAGCAAGACGGTTATCCAACACTTTTTGGGATTCATCCATATAAGGAAAAAGGTGAATGGGGTGATTCCATTTGCATAACCTACAGGGAAACTTAACTTTACCCTTCTTTCCATGAACTTTACTACCACTAGTTGATGGTGTGTCACCAACATGATCTCTAGAAGTTAATGACATAGGATGATGCGAATGAGAATACCATTCTTCTATGATCTGAGGTATACTAGAATAGTTTCGAAGGAGATGGTCTCCTATACAAAGTTTTCAAGGATATCAAAATTTGTGAGGCTTATCAGACGGTTTCTCATTAGAAGTTGCATTCGAAGCAATGGTTGCTTAGTTGGCCCCCTGCTAAATTTTCTTCTTCTTCTTCTTCTTCACTTTCTTCTTCTTCTTATCCACCTGGTTACTAGTGTCAATACATTCACTAGGCGAAGAGGAAGAAGGGGAGGAAGAAACAACCGATGAAGAAGGTAAATGGTCAACTTTAGGATCAATTGGAGGCTGATTTTTTCCGGGTGGAGGAGTACTCGATTGTGGAGAAATCATGACATTTTGAACCAAAGAAGTTGAAAACAACCATATTGGCAAGCTAATGGTAAATCCCGGAAGGGATAATGTAGCCATATATGGAGCACCAATATTTCCGAAAGGAGGAAAAGAACTAGGATTCCCATCAAAAGGAATTCCTTGATCGGTGGACTCTAGAGTTGTTGCCATATGTCTCAACCTAAGATCAACTAAGGAGTGACGTGGAGAATGTTATCCATGGTCGATTATTTTTATTTTAATCAAAATAACATAATAAAACAAAAGAGAGATAATCTAGGTAAAAGGATTACCAAGTAATTGTGAACTGCAATATACTACCTCAATAAACCAAGGACTTAACATACGTGAAGGAAATCTCCCCGAATGTTGTTTTCAGTGTATCACAGTATACAAGGCAGCTCACTCGGTTACCTATGGATGGATAGAAACCTAATGTAGTCTTCCCAAATTGTTAAGAAACCAGCTCACAAAAAGATAAAGAGATAGATCAACGTCTTAGAATTCAGCCTCTTCGAGGGGGCAACCTCCTTTACATTACACAAATGAACAATTCTTGGATGATTCAAATGAAGAAACCTCCTTTCTATATATAGGAGTCTAAGGGGACACAATATAACCAAGCCGACCTAACAATAATAATATAAAGGCACAAAAATAACAATAGTGGGATTCTATGGGGCACAATAATAACAATATGGGGACAATAGGGGCACAACAATAACAATAAGGGATACAATGACAATAGTAATGGGGGAATCACTATTATTATAGGGACCTAACATGCCCCACTCCTTCAAAAAAATGTTGTCCTCAACACTTGATTAGTTTGGGTGCTTCTGTATAAAATTATCATCCTCCCATGTGGAATCTTCAACGGGTATGTTCTTCCACTTGATGAGATACTCTGAAATTGATCGATTCTGTAGCTGTCGAGTTCTTGTTTCTTTGATTGCTTCAGGTTCCAATATGATTTTTCCTTCCTCATCAAGTTCTAGCAATATTTTTTGAACTGGAATCTTGTCACCTATAACCTTCTTTAAGCATGAAACATGGAAAATTGGGTGCACTCGGGAAGCTACAGGAAGTTCCAATTTGTATGGCATAGTACCTATCTTTTGCAACACCTTGTACGGACCATAATACTTTGATGATAATTTATTATCCTTCTTAGCCTGCTTTAGGGACATTTGTTTATATGTTTGTAGTCGTAGGAATACCTAATCACCTACATCAAAACTTCTTTCGCTGCAATGTTGATCTACCTGTTGTTTCATTCTATTCTGCGCCAAGGTAAGGTTATCCTTTAAGAGTTGGAGAACTTGTTGCTGATGCTCGATGTGATATTCCACTACTTGAACCTTAGAATTTTCTCTTAAATATGATAAGATGGATGGTGGATGATATCCATAAAGTTCCATAAATGGGGTCATTTTTGTTACAGTATGGAAGGAAGTGTAATACCACCATTCAGCCAGAGGCAACCATTTCACCCATTGTGCCTGTTTATCATATACAAAGAAACGAAGATATCCTTCCAAACATTTGTTTACTATTTCAGTTTTCCCATCAGATTGAGGATGATAAGATGAGCTATGAGCTAACTGAGTCCCAAGGCAAGAAAATAATTATGTCCAAATATTTCTAGTGAAAATGGGATCTCTGTCGCTTACAATAATCTTTGGGTTTCCATGTAGCTTTTGAATTGTTTCCATAAATGCAGTAGAAATTGTACTCGCATTAAATGGATGAGATAATGCAGAAAAGTGTGCATACTTGGTAAGTCTGTGAACTACCACCATGATAACACTCTTTCCTTCATACTTGGGTAAACCTGTGATAAAATCCATTGAAACCTCCTCCCAATGTTGGCTTCAATTGGATAAGGGTTGTAATAGTCCTGGGGTCTTAATAGTCCTCGGGTCTTAATTGTTTCAACTATATTTTGTTGGCAAACCAAACATTCTGCCACAAACTTTTGAATATCTGATTTAAGACCATCCCAAAAAATCCTTCCTAACCCTGTGGTAGGTTTTTAGAAATCCTGAATGCCCTCCTAAGGAAGAGGTGTGCAATTCCCTAAGAATCTTTTGTTTGAGTTGGGAATTCTTACGTAGATATAACCGATCCTTATACCATAACAAATAATTTTTCCAGCTAAATGTATCAGATGTACTGGGATCTTGTTGTATCTTTTGAATGAGTGCCCACACTTCCTCTTCATTCTTCCATTCATCCCTTGCTTCATTTATCCAATTTGGTTGGATAACAGAAACGGCGTAAAGAAATGCTTACACATCCTCATCCTTTCTTGAGAGTGCATCTGCCAAAACATTTTTCTTCCCTTCTTTGTAGATGATTTCAAAGTCATAGCCCAACATCTTTGTGACCCTTTTTTGCTGCTCTTCTGAAGATAATATTTTCTCCAAAAAGTATTTAAGACTATCATGATCTGTTTTTACCTTTAAGTGTCTTCCCATTAGGTAGGATCACCATTTCTTAAGTGCATGTAGTATTTCCAGCATTTCCTTCTCATAAATAGCTTTGTGTAAATAATTTCCTTTGATTAGAAAACTTTAGAAAGCAATGGGTCTTTGTTCTTGCATTAAAACATCACCAATTCCATTTCCTGAGGCATCACATTCCACAATAAAGGTTTTTGTGAAGTCCAACGTAGCTAAGACTCGTGCTCGACACATTGCCTCTTTAGGATGTTCAAAGGCCTTTGTTTCTTCTGGAGTCCATGAGAATGAATCTTTCTTCAATAATGTTGTTAGAGGTGTTGCTATGCTCCCATAATTCTTAACAAACTTGCAATAATACCCTGTCAACCCGAGAAATCCTTGTAGATCCTTTATGGATGTGGGTATTTTCCATTCCTTAATTGTTTTAATTTTGCTAGGGTCTACCTTAACAGCTTCATGAGATACAATATGACCTAGATATTCCACCTCTTTTACTCCAAAGAAACATTTGGACCTTTTTGCATATAATTGTTTTTCCTCCAACAGTTTGAGCACCATGTCAACATTATTGGACATGACCCTTCCAAGACTTGCTGTAGATTAGTGTATCATCAAAAAATACTAACACAAATTTTCTAAGGAAGGGTTTGAAAATGGAATTCATCAAACCTTGAAATGTAGAAGGTGCATTAGTAAGGCCTAAAGGCATGACCAAAAATTCATAATGCCCCTCATGAGTTCTTAATGTTGCTTTTGGAATGTCTTTAGTCTTCATTCTGATTTGATGATATCCTGAATGAAGATCCAACTTGGTGAAGTAAATTGATCCATGCAATTCATCCAATAATTCATCAATGATAGGAATGGGAAATTTATCTTTAATAGTGAGCTTCTTGAGCTCCCTGTAATCTAGACACATGCACCATGATCCATCCTTCTTGTGAACCAATACTACTGGAGCAGAGAAAGAACTTTGACTAGGTTGAATTATACCAGCCTCTAGCATTTCTGCAACCATATGTTCAATTTCACTCTTTTGGACATAGGTATATTTGTAAGGCCTGATGTTTTGAGGAACACTCCTGGAATCAAATTGATAGCATGATCATGATCACAAATAGGTGGGAGGCCTTTGGGAGTCTCAAATACCTTGGAATTATTGTCCAAGACTTTTTGGATATCTGGAGAAATGGATGATTTCGATGTGGGAACCTCTAGTGAACATAATTGTGCAATTATGCCTCGTTTTTCTTTCATTAGAAGATTTTTCATTCCATTAGAGCTGATTATCTTTCTTGGTTTCCCTATGATACCCCTTAATTCAATTTCCTTTCCTTCTGAAGAGAATTTCATGAAAAGTTCTTGAAAATTAAAATCTATTGTACCCAAGGATTGCAGCCATTGGACTCCTAGTACAACATCAGAACTACCCATTGGAATGGAAAGCATTGAACTATTCAATACATATTCTCCCATGGATAGATTGATATTATGGAACTTTCCTAAGCAATTTATGGTTCCACCACTTGCAACCATCACTTGACACTCTGGTGTTGGATATAGGAAGCAATTCAATTCTTTGGCTATCTTATAATGAATAAAATTATGGGTACTTCCCGAATCAATCAACACTATTACCTTTTTCTTCTTGATATTCCCTCTATCTTGATAGTTTGAGGAGTGGTAATTCTAGACAATGCATTACAAGATATGGTTGGATTCATTTCTTCCTTTTCTAAGGTTTTTTCCTGGTGTATATCCTCTTCTTTTGACGTTTGTTGTTCCTTTTCTTCCTCCTCTTCATAATCTATGTAAAATAATTTCTTCTCGGCACACTTATGACCTTTAGTGTATTTGCTATCACAACTGTAACAAAGCCCTTTTGCTATTTTTTCTTCCAATTTTTGTGGTGTCAACCTTGTAGGTTGTGGATGGCTAGGCGAAGCAACACTTCCATCTTTATGATTGTGAGTGGTAGGCTTCCTTGTTGCCACAATTTTGCTTTCCATTTTTCTTGCCAACCTGAATGCCTTCTCCAATGAATCTGGTTCCCAAAGGTGAACCTCATGTTGGATGTTATCTTTTAAAGTCCCTATGAACATATCAATCCTATGCTCCTCCGGAATAACTTTTACCCTTATATTCAATTTTTGGAAGTCCTCAATGTGCTCCATCATTGAACCCTTTTGTTTGAGATTCATCAATTGGCTAAAAAAAGTGTTGCTTTTTGTATCCTCATAATGTGCTATCATTTCATCCGTAAAAATAGCCCAAGTGACAATTTGTTTACGAGAGAAAAGCCATCGATACCATATAAACTGATTTGGTTCCAAAAATAAAGTTGCAATGCGTACCATTTGTGTGTTTTTCACATTATGGAGATCGAAAAATTGCTCCATCTATAGTATCCATGTTTTGGGATCCTTGCCATCAAACTTACTCATATCGATCTTTGGAACATGGTGGTTCTTCGATCCAACATTAGAGTCAATGAAATCATGATTAACATTTATTTTGTTCTCGTCATGAGTTTCCTTTACTATCCTTTTGCCATTAGTAAGCATTTCTTGTAGAAACTTTGTCAAATCTGTCTTCAAATCTTCCATTCCTATCTTCAAATCTGTCTTCAAATCATCCATCTTAGTTTCCATGCCATCCATCTTAGCTTCCACGTCGTCCATTTTAGCTTCCACGCCATTCATCTTAGCTTCTACGCCTTTCTTTAAACCATCCATCTTAGCTTCCACGCCTTTCTTTAAACCATCCTTCTTAGCTTCTACGTCTTCCTTTAAATCATCCATCTTAGCTTCTGTTACTTTTTGTGTGAGTGACATTTGTTGTACTTGGTCTTGTAATTTTGATATATCATGTTGCATTTCTTCCTCTTCTTCACGAGTCATGCTAGAGCTTTCAGGCTGCTTACTAGGTGTTTCCATTTTCTTTCTTTAGGCCATCAATTACTGATAATAATGCTTCACTATGCCCTTTGAATTCCTTCAAACTAATTTTTCAAACCAAGCTTATGCAAAAATTGAAAAAAAAACTACACACCTTTTTTTTCACTTTGTAGGAGCCTGATATTGAATCTAATGTATTTTTGTGATTTTAGCTCTTCCAGTTCCGAAATTTCCACCTATCGTAGCCCTTTGTGTCCTCTTTCCAATGCCACCAATCTGATTGAAATTAAATTCTCTAAGAAATATTTATGAACAATCTCCCAAGATGACCTCATTATATACCTTTTCAAAAGAACAAACTTGTATGAAGTTCCACGTGTCACTGTTTTGACCTTTGGATCTAAAAAATATATACAAGAAACTACATTCCATCTTCTTTCTGTAACTTCTTACGAAATTTCAATATGATGCTCAAAGAGACAGTTATGACGATTTTCCACGGTGACCTATTTGGAATGTAATTTGGGGGTCTGCAAAAACCCTAACTTCCTCAGACTATATGTCTGAAAATATAGCGAGACAGGATCTAAAATTTGGAGCCGAGGTTTCAACCAATTTTTTCTCAAATGGGTTTTTTTGTTTAGATTCTAAAAATTTGTAGCAAAAGAGTTATAGCGAAAATCCCACGATGACATGTTTTAGCTTAAATTCTGGAGCTTGCAAAAACCCTAACTTCCTCAAGTCATATCTCCAAAAATATAGCGAGGCAAGCTCTGAAATTTAGACCCGAGGTTCAACATGATTTCGTCTCAAATGGGTTTTTTTTGCTTCTGAACATCGTAGAAAAAAAGTTATAGCTCTACAGTGTAATTACCCCTGACCAAGGTTGCACTGGTGTCCGAAGGAGGCATTTCAGGAAGGCTTCAGGCTAGGAAACTTTCATGAATGGAAGCATTCAATGAGATGACTTTTCTATGGCATGTAACAACTAAATTAGGGTTTGATGAGCCCTAACTATATTGATCTAAATGTTGGGAGTGATGTGCCCAAATAGACCAGTAATAATCCCTATAATCGATGGCCTCTAAAGATGCATGGTCAACTTCTAAATCTATGTGGTCTTGGGTATGGGCATGATATTACTAAGCTATTACAAGTACTACTTGACCTTAACATTACCCTCTATTGTATAGGAGAAACCGAGCTGACTCTTGACCATTTGTCAAGGCATGATGGGTCAGGAGATGATAGAATATTGACTGAATTAGTGATTGTCCATGTAGGAAGGACAAGGGAGATATAGAGAATAAAGCAGGGTAGAGGCTAGCTAAAAGAGGCAGGATGAACATGGATAGCGCATTGGTGAGAGTAAACCAATAGGGAGGTAGTACAGTCTAGGAAATCAAGGCTAATTGGAAGACAAGCATAGAGTACAACCGCACAAAGCGAGGTCCCACATATTGATCACCAACATGTGTGTTTAGAGTACTGAAAAATAAATAAGTAATAGACCATACGGAATATAAAGTACATATATCCAAGAATGAGTGGGAAGTCAAATAAATTAATTGTGTTTTAAGACGTATGAAATAAATACCTTATGCACTATGCTATTAAGAGTGAATGTAGGGTGAACTTGGTCATAAAAATGCACATCCAAAAAATAGATTCCAGAGCTCCTTGTCCTATTTGTTTCATCAACCCCAAATAACTGCCACCAAAATCAATCAAGAAAACTAAATCATAGGGTAGTTTTTGCAGTTGATACCAATGTGTAAACCTTAAGAGACCTCAAAAAGGGGTGGATAGGGAGGGCAGGTTAGGGGGCTCTGGACCTACCCCCCACTAAGGATAGGAAACAATATTGTAGTGCAAAAGTAAGACTTTCTTAGTATAAAGTTTCCACTCTTTGTGAACCAAAATGGGAATATTTCTTCCATGTGTGAGCCTTTAACCAATTTTACAGATCGCGAGAGACTTTGATTGTACTATCATGTCACAAAGTGGATTGAATGTGTGAGGTTTGGATGGATTCACGTTGAATTCATGTTATAGCTAGGTGGAGTGGGGTGGCAACGATAAGCCTATCCTCCCTCCTTTTAACCATTATTTGCACACTTGACCACCATACTAGACTAATGGGGTATTTATGTTTTATATAATTATGAAACATATGTGGATGATTTTCCATTTTTATATTAAGTGTTTTATTTACATTATATTTTTGTTATATTTCATTATTAACATAAAGATTGCATATTTAATAATTCATCAATACTTTTATCTTATATTATTGCTTAAAGTTGCTTTAAAATTTAATTCAATATAGAAATATGTTATAGTGTCTATATTATAATTTTGTTTTTAATAGACTACCACTATTCACCTCAATATCAAGATATTTATACTTTTCTATCCCTCCACACTTATAAGAATTATTACTAGTTACAATTTTCAACTCTTTCAAAAAAAATTGCCACATCGGCTAACATGTCTTTGAAAAATAAAATCAGAGTGGAGAGAAAATTAATGTATTAATGCCCCTAATTACCAATTAAGTTATTATCCCTTGATGATTTTGTTATCAAAATCACAAAAAAAAAATCAACTAAAATTTTATATATATATATATATATATATATATATATATATTCATGATATTTCAGAACTTATAATTAATAAAAATATAGAAAATTGATAAATTTAGTTAATAAAAATATATCTATATTTATAAAAATGTGAAATATAGATCAAATATAAATAACATTGATAAATTAAGATCCATTTTATAATGATTTATATGTGCAAAAATTATATTTCAAAATTTCATATTTAAATTTAATCAATAAACATATAAATAAATAATACTTGCACTTTTTTTTTCTCATTATATAATATACAATTAATGTGCGTATATCATATTAAAAAATTAAATGATGAGAATTATAAAAATATTTAGAAAAAATTCCAAGTGCATATATAAGCTTAATTATATATATTATCTTGTTTTAACAAAATTAAAAATAAAAATACTATTATATATAATTGTGAAATTTATATAAATATAAATAATATATTAAGAATTAGAATAAATTTATTTTATCTTTATATTTATTAAGTATTAGAATGCTTGATAAATCTGAAATTAAAATAAAAAGTATAATAACTATAATTATATTTAATTGTTTGCAAAAAAAATTGAATTTAAGCTAAGTAAAACTTTGTATTTTATTTTTATTATAATTATATTAAACCATTAAGATATATATATTTATTTGTTCACAAATTGTTTTAGAATTTAAACAAATTTAAACTTGGTATATTATATATATATATATATATATATATATATATTTATTTATTTTATTTTATTTTATGTTATGTTACGTTATGGTAAAGGTGCAATTTTATGGATGGGAGATGATGGATTGTGGATCGTGGTTATGTGAATGGTGAAGAAAAATTTATGGTTAGTTTTTTAATCATGGAGAATATTAGTTATAAATATGATGAGAGATCTTTAGGAGAGAAGACCATTCCCATACACATGAGAGACCATGATAAATAACACTTCATAATATTCTTAGTATTTAATGATTTGTTTTGAGAAGGTGCAATTTTATGGATGAGAGATGAAATGTGGATGGTGGTTATGTGAATCACGAAGAAATAGTTATGGTTTCTTTTTTAATCAAGGACTATATTAGTTATAAATGTTTTATAATTAATTTAGGGGTCGGTTTTGTGAATGAGAATGTTTATGAAAGTCATAAGGTAATTTATAAAATTTACATTTTTCTTGTACGTTTGGTAGAAATTTTTATTTATTTATTTTCAAAAAGAAAGTTACATCTATAAAATACGTTTGAGCATCAGTCTTGCAGCTGCTTCCTCTCGGTTGACGAGCAGAGGATGAACCCCTTCCACCTCAATTCCCTGATTGTCGACTACGACCTCACACCCCATTTTCGGACGAGCTAACACCAAGGGATGGGCGAGCCATTTTAATTATCAACCAAACACCAGAACCAAAAATTGACAACTGAATAGAATGAGCCATAGTATAGAACCAGATTAGCTTCTTGCCAGTAGGGTGATTATTGAAATTATGAGAACTTGACACAATAACATGAAATAGAATCAAGAGGAAAACAATGTTAGGCTCATGTCTTTCATACAAACTAAGGTAAAATAGGACGACCACCTTCGATACTCAAGACTATATACGAGCACCCCATTCTCATTTAAGTCCATAGGCAGATAAATTCCAAAATTAGCTTATCACCTTAGGAGAAAAGTTCCACAGATCTGCTCCCCGTCCCAATAACAATGAGGTCCACGCCGTGGATGTAATAAATCAGATGCAAGGAATTGAAGCTCATTCCCATGCTCAGGGCCAACGATCCAACGATATAACCAACATTGACAAACATAAATTCCTCTAACATAAGACTACAAACCATAAATAGACCATACATTCCCATTCGCGACAATAGAATGCTAAAGAAAACAGATATCGGCATATAAACAATTGACATTATAGATGATGAAACCAAAAAAACTTTCCCATTCTCCACACAATGAGTTCCATTTCTCACAAGAGTCGAATGGAAAAGATTATCATTAAAATTTCAAGAGACATTATAATAATGAGCAAGACGCGATCGAGGAGGGGAGAAAAGGATTAGAACATACTTGACTGCAAACACCATGAACTAGAGAGGACCAGTCGCGTCCTGAGAGGAGAACTGCCTAACCTTTCTTCCAGATAATAGATTGATAACCGAGATCCTATGCTTACCTCCAGGAGCCAAACCCCAACGCAAGACATATGGATGCATGGGTCACTGAGCCCTACCCACCTCCAGTTTAAGAGCCTCGTGGCTCATCACTTCATGATTAACTTGGCCCATGCATGCAACCACCTCACTTACCTGAACACGCATGTGAAGGAAAGAGTCTATCCACTCTCCATCTCTTTCAACGATCATTTCACACATGATGAGAATCCAGAGAGGGACAATTAGCTGTCTCGCACCCTGATCGAGGGTAAAATTTGCATTTTTTGTTTCCTTTAAAATTGAGAATTTTGATTTTGACTTATATAGTATGGAGTTTATTCCACTCCTTATGGTTATTAATTTTTTTCATGCTTTTTAGTATAAATTGTTTTTATGCATGTCCTCTATGGATTCATGTAAGTTTTTGTGAATTTCTTGAGATTGTTGGGTGTTGTCTAGAAAGGAAGATCTACTTTGTCTAGAAAGGAAGCTCTATTTTTTTTTTTTCCTTCAATAATATTATTTTTCACTCTTTTGTTGCATAGCAAGGACGTTTTCTTACACCACTTTTGTTCTTTGCCTGAGACACAATCCCCTTTATTAGCCCTAGCTCTTGGTTTGTCTTAAATTGAGGGGGACCTCTATTGCGAAAGAAAATATTCTTATTTCTGTAATGGTGGGATAGGTCACTAGGGATTTGAAAACTCATTAGAATTGTGTTCTATTACTTGCTACTTGACATTACTAACTTTAGAATTATGTGGTGGTTGTATCCCTGCTTCTTTTCTAGGTGGTTTTCTTCCACTTCCTATGTATATTGGGAGTTTGTTTAGTGTTTCATAGCTACATTATGCTCTCTATTATTCAACCTATTATCTATACTATGGGCTTTGTTTACAGTAAAAGAATTTTTTTTCAAGGGTATTACCCTAGTTCTTAAAACCTCTCCTCCTACTAAGACTCAATGCCAGCTTACTTAGGATAGAAATGATGCATCAAGGAAAACATAAATATTTTTACTCAATTTATTTGAGAAAAAAAAAGAGGATTAGGGATATGGAGAATGAAATAAAATGGAAAAGACATAATTTATATAAGGAGCATAAGAAGGAAAATGCACAAATTTCCATATTCGATAGACTACATGTCATGGATAGAAAATTTGACATTCTATATAAGAAAATTCTTAACATTAAAAGTTTGGTGATTATTTCAATGAACATCAGTTGTTCCACCCTGGAGAATAGTTATCTTTCCCAGAAATATGAAGTCTCTCCCTTCAATCCTATCCTAATGGATTATTAGGAAGAAGTCTAAAGAGAAAAATTACAAAAAAAACACTTAAAATAAAGATGGACTTCTTACATAAATTCTCATAATCGTTTAAAAAAATGAAAATTATCATAATCCTCTCTATAAATTCTCATAATTATCTTAAAAATGAACCTCCATAAATTTTCATAATTATCTAACTTTCTATAAAATATAAAACTATAACTAACCAATAAAAGAAAGCAAAACAATCACTTTAATTTTCAACTTAACTAGGAAAAAGGGAAAACAACAAAAACATCACTACAATGATAGGTTATAACTTCTATAATTCTAATTTTCCTGTAGAAAAACGTTGATTCTCTTTCCTTTAATTTTCCGAATAGCAAAACATACATTTCCCTCGCTATACTCTGTTTCATATCATTCTAGCATACTCCTAAAGCGGGGGAAATGAAAAGCTGAAGTGAATGGTAATAATATGTTGTTTAAAGATAAGAGAGTTTTTTTAATGAGTTCTTGAGTAAGTAATGGAAGATCTATTGAGTAAGTAAGGGAAGATCTATTGAATAGGGTTTATGAATAATGTAATAATATGATATTTCATATGGTCAAGCACACGTCTACATATTTTAGACAATGTGCAGATAAGGTTTTTTTAGTGGGTTGAATGGCATGAGTGTTGGTATCGTTGGTGGTAAAAATGCTTAATATTCCAAAATTTAGACTACTATAAGGTACCTGCTAAATAGGACATTGCTATAGATGTATTGTCTCCAACCATTAGAAAGGCAAACACCCTCTTACGTGCTTCAACCCTCTATACTTGATGATGAAAGGTGATCTTATCCTGGCATAAATTTATGGGGGACGCTTTGCATGGAAACCAGATGTTTCCAAAGACCACTGTTGTAATTGTGAATGAAATTTATGCTATACACGTGTGAAAAAACGCTGAAGACAGTTCCCAATATGTCTCAGTTTTCGTGGCCTTCGACAGTGAGAGCTAAGTTTGAATTGAGACTAATTGACTAGACAGGTAAGGGGAGTCACAAAGTTCATAACCATTTCGAACGGAGCCTCAGACGCATAGAGTCAATATCATATTTTTGTGATTTCTCATTTAAAGAGTTGGGAACTAGAAGGGCTGGTTGGATTTTTGTCTTTGACTTATAACTTGACTTACTTTTCAAAAATCAAAGTAATTTAATGGTATAGTAATATGGAATATTTAACTTTCGTTTTTTTCTATTTTATATCTATATATATAATTTTTGTAATAAGTATATTATATATTTTATATTTTTAATCCAGTTTTGAAATTATAAATTTAAATTAATTTTTAAATTTTTAAATTTTTATGATTAAATTATATTTTTTATTATTAAATTTTATTGGTTATTTTAGAGATACACATATATGATTAGTTAAATTATATTTTTAAAAATGATAGTCTAAAGGTTTTTTGGATATATTTTTCTGTCGATTTTAACTAAACTTTTGGTAAATATTTGTTAAAATCACAAGTTTAAGTCGTATAGTTTTCAGAGTGCTAATGTCCCTACAATTTTTTGAGAGGGTAATAAATTCAAAAACGCATTCTTAAATAACAAAAAAACACAATCCTATCCAAAATTGTATCACTAAATTCCTACCAAAAACACCGAAAAAAAATAAAATTAAACAACACCTTTTTGAATCTTCATAACAATGGCAATGATAACCAACACTGATGTAATAGATTTAATTTCCAAACCATTGAGCCTTACACTTTTATATACCATGGAAGCATGTGATGAGTTACCTGTCTTGGTTTTATGTCGATTTGTAATAATTTCGTTAAATTTTTTTATATTTTTAAATCAAAAAGGTAAATATTGTATGCATGGAGGAAATATATCATACCAAAAATTGTTTGTTTTTATATCTATGCGTCACAAGTTTTTGCATGCAATTTTAAATCAGTTTTGGAAGATGAATCGAAACTAAATTTCAGTAATATATCAAATTAGTTGTGTATGAAAAGTAGTAAATATATTATTATTGGAATGACTTTATTATTTATGAGGGTTTCACTCAGTTTTGGAAGATGAATCGAAACTAAATTTCAGTAATATATCAAATTAGTTGTGTATGAAAAGTAGTAAATATATTATTATTGGCATGACTTTATTATTTATGAGGGTTTTTGTAGTGACTCATTTCAAATTAAAAGGAGTAGAGGGATATTAGCATACAAACGAGACATGCATATGATATCTACATATGCATACATCGTCTGCACTACATTAGTATGCATACTAGCTAATTCTGAGAATGTCTAAGGTAATGAATTAATTATCAAAGTATTAAGTAGACACCAACGTATTTGTGGAGTACTTATTATACCACCATCTTAATATTACTAGTGCATTATGGAAAATATATAATTACAACGAATTTTATTGACTAAAAAAAGAATATATGTTGTATGTTATATATCAAATAAAATGAGCTATCTATATAAACCTTTAATGTTCTAAATTAAATTGTTAAACCTTGAAAAGAGAATGTATTAACTATAAAAAAGAACTATAAAGAAGCTAACCATATAAATTTCAATTGAATATTAGAAGGGTATAATTGAAACAAAATATTAAATTATAATTTATTTTTATATATAAAAGGAAAATTACTTAAACCTCGTTAATGTTCACATTAAAGAAAATATTAATATATGAGTGTCAAGGAATAAAAATATGACCAGGTCTCTTTCGCTATTGTGAGGAGCCACACAATGGAAAGAAGACAAGAATCCATGCATAATTATCGAGTCAGTGGGGGATGAAAAGGAGGTAATGTTTTTATATAAGCTGGGATGAAAGGAAATTGGGGGAAAAATACAAGGAATTTTTATAGAGGGAAACAAAAGTAATGTTTATAAAGGGAGACAAAAGGAAATTTTTCATAGTGAGATAAGGGAGGAATTTACCACAGAGAGACACTGAGGAAGAGCTTCAATGTTCTTGAAGCTTTTCGGCATGGGGCTAGAGTGCTTCAATTGTGAAGTATTTTGGAACTAGGTACCTAGGTTATGCCTAGTTTGGCATGGAGGATTTGGTCATTTGGGTAACAAGTTAAAATTGGAGCTATGACAACTCGAGATCGACTTCAACCATCGAAGCCAAGTATGTATATATGTATTAAATTGATAAACTCTGTTTAAAATATTGTTTTCTGAATTTTGAACATCAATTTGTTTTTGAACTTGGTTAATTTCCCTAACCGGGGCCTCACAATTTCTTTGCTTCTCTAGATGTGTGCATTAGTTAGCTTGGAGGGTAGAGTGGGATTATTGGAAGATGAATATATTAAATTTAAAAATAGATTATTTTCGTTTTATGAAATCTTTGTTTTATTGTTCAAATTTCAAAATTAATTTATTAAAATAAATTTGTGAGTAGTAAGGTATTTAGGTTTTGATGTAGTTAAGGCTTTGATCATTCTATATCTCAACATTTTTAAAGTTCATCTGTGGCTCGTGGCATATAAATTAAGATAGTGTAATGGGGTTTTCACCAAGTTTTGACACTAGCATGCATCATTTCCTCAACCCTCAACTTCTATTTGGTATGCTAAGTCACATGCATTAAGCAACACACACTTTGTTTTCATCTCGAGAGATACTTTTCTACAACATGGGGTTTTGTTAGGGGACCATACAATGTGTGTTCATATTGGGGGATATATATTGAAGATTAAATGACATAATATTTAAAATACAATAGGGGGTAAAGGGTTTTCATATGTTGTGTATAAAAAATGGAGTTCAAAGTTAATGAAACAATATAAAGGAGCATAAAAAATGTGAATGAAAAAATTGATACCTACAATATATAATGAAAATAGGGGTTTTTTAAGTTGGGAAGTGTATTGGATTTGTATTGGTAAGTAGTTAAATAAAGTGATTTTTGGAGGTATTTTCCAATATGTAGTCAAATTAAGGGTATTTTTTAGTATGCTACAAACGCACTTGTTATGTTAGAGGTTCATTGAGTGAAGCCCCCATGTCCTACAATCGACAAATAACATTGAATGCATCCACACACAAGGTGAATATAAACAACAATAGGAAGAAGAAGGAGCATAGGGTGTGAATTCAAGGAGTAAATAAAGGAAAAATGGAAAAATAAAAGAACACAATTCACTTGTATGAATTTGTTTTTCAGCTTATGACCTATGTTTCCAATGATGACACTATAAATTAGGATATCCAACAAGAAAGCTTGCAGATCACTTATTGTTATATCTACAGTGCTTATTTAGTCAAATCCAAATTCCATATTTGATGACATCACTGCATTTTGTCAAATAAGGGCATTGGCCTTATTAGTACATTGATTTTCCCATTGACCAATATTAGTTTAACATTGAACAATGAAATTTATAAAGTTTAACTTATATATATATATATATATATATATATATATATTCAAATATTTAATTGAACCATAACTTGAAGGTCTTATAGCAGTGTTTGGAGAATATAATGCCATGTGGATAATTGTCTCACATATTTTATCCCATAATTTTTGGATATTGTTGTAATATTTATGCATGTTTTTAAAATATTTGTGTAGCTATTTTTTGTTCTTAGGATTTGCAAAAGAACCATCTAAAATTAAAATCTTTAAAAATAGTTCATATTTAAGTAAATATAACATATTTACCATCATTTCCCACCATAATTAAATAAAAATAAGATATGAATAAGATGTAAATAAATATACTTACCAAGAGTTACTTCCACCATTTTTTATGTTGGAGTAAAATTGTAAATGGTAGACAACTCGATTTATTAGTTCCTTCTAGTGCAATACTACAGGATTTGATTTTCTTATTAACCATTATTAATTTAGCATTAACAATGCAAGATGTAATGTTTTATGTAAAAACAATTAAAGCATAATTTCTTAAATGGAAAACACATATAATCAAAATGTAAAATGTTTAAACTAATAGAAAAAATTTATAATGTTTTATGTAAAACAAATTAGAGCATAATTTCTTGAATGGCAGGCACATAATCTAAATGTAAAATGTTTAAACTAATGGAGAAAGATAATGCGTGTTTCCTTAAAAAAAAATGATTAAATGCTAACAAGAAAAATATAATGGAGACACATTTAATATAACAAGAAACATTTTCTCTGATAAAAAGAAGTGAAAATTTTGATAAGTTAGAATTCTCATCACTTTTTGATGATATGAATAAAGTTAAAACTAGGTGCAAAATCCTTAAAAACATAATTCCATTCTAATTAATTTTTATTTCGCTATAAATTTTATCATGATTAAAATTGAAATCAATTTTTTATTTAAAAAAGTTATTTTATTATAAAATTATGTAAATCATATTAATTAATATGGATGTGAATTTATTATTTATATATTGAAAAATTATTATCTTATTACAAAATTATATTACTCTCGTCTCTGGTTTTTTTAATATTTATAAGGTTTACATGTATTTTAAATATAAAAATTGAAAAAGATCCTATGAAATATAATAGTATTCCTAATTTAAATTTTATTTTTATATTATTGATTTTCATACTTAAAAGAATGATAGTTATAATTATAACCATTTTTATAATTCTAACAATTGTTTAGTTGATTTTGAATAAAAAATTGTAAAAAAAAATACATTACAATTTTCAAAATGTAAAAATGTTTAAACTACTTAAAAAAAAATGAAGTGTGTTTTTAAAAAAAAAATGACTAGATAATGATGAGAACATAAATTATATAATTGAGAGCAAAACCAACTGTACCAAATTTAGTATAATACATCTATATAACCAAAAGTATATTTTCCATTAAAAGAAATTACCAATAAAAAGAATTGAGAATTTTGATTAATTTAGAATTCTCATCAATTTTTGGTTAGATAAATAAATTTAAATTTAAAAAGATTATATAAAATATAGTCACATTCATAATTTAAATTTTATTATTATATTATTGATATATATATATATATATATAGATATATAATTCAAATTTATTATTCAAGTTAAATCAGTAAAAATATGTAATTTTAATTAATTAAAGTATAAGTGAGCAGAAAGGCTTATTCTACAGTGCAGTGTGCAGGCCTATGCTTTTTTAGGCTAGACACGTCTAATTAAAATAAAAAATAAAATATTCTCTAAATAGAAAAGAAATGTCCACAAAAAATATGTTAGACATGTTTAATTAGTTGTATCAAAAATACAATTTAAACAATGAAAAATTACACCTTTTGTTTACATTCTAAATAAATTTGCACCTCAAAAAATTTGATTTTTTCTACTCAAATTAGATATGTGCTTAAAATAAATCTATATTAGTTATATTAAAACAAATATTACTACCCCACTCCAAAACTACAATTATCCATTCTCATTGGTCGCAAAATAATGTTATTTCATAGTCACTATGGGCTGCTATTTCACATATTCTGTGCTTTCTGGCCGCATCTTACGGGTACATTTTATTATCAAAATTTAATAAATAGAGATCTAAAAGTGCCCAGAAAATTCATTAAGCAGACATCTGGAAAATAGGGTAAAGAGAAGAGACAACTACATTTTATTTCGAAACTTAATAAGCAAAAATCTTAAAAGTTTCCAGAAAAATTAGGAAATAGAAATCTTAAAAATTGTTAGAGTCGAAAATAGGGCAAGGAGAAGATAATTTATAGTCTCTTAAAACCCCTGAATTATTTAATACCCATCAGTGTTTTTTGGAAGAACTTTATTTCTATTCTTATTTTACTGTAATTTACTCATCACCTTTTTGGAAGAACTTTATTTCTATTCTTATTTTACTGTAATTTAAATGGATGTGGAAAAGATGTTATCACCCTCTCTTAATTCATACCCCACTTTTAACTCATGAAAAATTATCTCTGTGTTACCATGTTCGTTACCATGTTCTCCCAAAGAAGAGCAATTTTATTATTCCCTATTACACATATAAAGCGGGCGCGAAATGAGCAAGCGGATGAACTATCAAAGAAGGGTATGCAGTCTCCATATGGTAAGTGGCATCTGAGTATCTCTGTAGCATCCTTTACATACATCATTCAGCCCTTCTCAATACCGGATATTTAAAGTGAACAAAAATCTGGTATGCTTCATGCACCTATTTTCTGGATAAAAAGTCCTTTGGCCATGTGTTACCATAATTTTGGAATTGTTGGAATATTTCCTAAAGATGATATGATTTCTATACAGACCACATACTTGAATATGAGCAAAAAAATGTAAATACTGAAAATATTTTTTGATTAAAAGACTATCCCTGAGATATCATCTCCCTATTATATGTATATACAATTTTTTTTAGATTATAATATAATACTAAATTATATTATAATCTAAAAAAATAATACAGCTTTTTCTTCTTAAAAAAAAGGAACAATTTTTTATAAGGCTGATACCATTAAAAATAGGCGTGCTGGGATCAAAAAGCTATTAAGGCCAGCTGAGGGCCCGCCCGCACATAGAAGACGCATATGCTTAGCTGGCCAAATGCACAATGAATGCCATTGACGAAGAAGAGGCTAAATTTACAAGGAATGTTAAAGAGGATGTGAATTAGGGGATTCTTAGGATGGTTAAATTTTTGCTTATAAAATTTCAAATGGGTTATTTTTCTACTCAGAATACTTTTTAAGATTTTATGTTATCTATTTTATTTATCTATTTATAATTCGCATAAAATTTGACAAAAAAGATATTTAATTTAATTTTAGATTATAAATAAGAAAATCATGATATAAAAAAATAAAGTTCTCATATATTTTAGTATGTGTATAAATCTATTTTTATTTGAGATAATCTTTTGAGTATCTCTTGAGTTGTAAATATCATTTAGAGAGAAAGTAATGATCCATTTTATTCTATTTTATAGTGAATATTTTCTTTTCTTTGGTAGGTAAGCACCCACAGGGGATTTGAACCATTGACGTATCGCAAAGAGTCTCTTAACAATGCACCCATCCACCATCAATCCAAAGTTCCGTGGGTGAATATTTTCATTCTATATAACTATTTTTCTTTTTTTACTATACTTCCACATAAAGTTGTAATTAATTTTAGTTTAAATTATAAATAAGCAAATCATAATATATAAGTGTAAAGTTTTCTTACATCTTACTTTCTCATTCAAACCTAAGTACCAACATAATTCCATCTTAATCTCAAATCTATCAATAAGCTAAAAAGCCAAATCTCTTGAATATATATCTATATATATATATGCTAACTCCATGTTAAGGAAGGAACTAATTGCAAATCTTTTTTATTTTAACCAACACATCAATAAATTGTTTTATATAATCTATACATAATTGACATTCAAACATTTTAATTGGTGTGGCTACTAAAATAATTTGTTTATAATCCACATTATTCATATTAAAGTGTTTATCAAAGCAATCTCTCCATTGTTTTTTTTAAATTAATATTCTTTTAAATGTTACATTAGAAATCCTATAATAAGAAACTGAAATATCAATAGAATAAGAATTGTTTCATATATATAGATATATAAATTCATAAAATTGTTTTACATGAATATTAAAATATTTTATTTATGAATTATATATATAAAAAATTAAAATGTTTATAAAATATTTTGAAATAGTGAAAAAATAACATGTCTTATTTTTTAAATCTCAATAATATTCCATATATAATTTATATATCCTCTTTAATGTGATATTTCTATATATAATATATATTTTACACTCTTTAAGAATGTGGTGTTCTTAAACTAGCTTTAAATTCTAGCCAAAACCACTTAAGGCTCAAGCGAGGCTGGTATACCAGGGCCTGGTTAAACTATTGGGAGATCTACGAGAATGTTGCATTGCAAAACATTAATAACATTAAAAATATTGCTACTTCTAAGTTCAAAGAAAAATGTGATGTGAGAAAGATTTAGCAGCTAAAAGAAAATTAAGATATTATAAGGAGGTCATCCACCCCACCCTAGAAGATCAAAAGTATCTCTCTGTTTTAACTAGCTCAAAGGAGAAAATTAATATAGCCAAAATTAGAACAAACTCTCATGAGCTCCATAGTGAAACGCGTCGTTGGACAATTCCTAAAACACCGTGGATATCTAGGATGAAAATCACTTCCTCTTAGAGTGCCCCGCTTACAACCACATTAGATCTTAGTTTCAAAATCTCTGTTGCAAAACTGACCTTTCTAGCCTTTTAGGATGTAAAAATTACAGTGAGCTCAGAAGGCTTCTCTCCAAGCTTTTTAAGTATGAGAATAAAATCTTAAATTAAACTAAATAATTTGCTTCTTTAGGTCCGATAGACCAAAATTTGGTCTTAATGGATGTTAACCATCATCATCATAATATATAATTGATACTGGTAAATAAAAAATATTGGATAAACATTATGCAATATTTATAAACATTATGTACCCATGGGAGCATAGTAATTAAAACCATAGTAAAAATAATGAATTTATATATATATATATATATATATATATATATATATATATATTTTGTTGTATATTTATATATATACTTTTATATACTTATACAGATTTATATATTTTTCTGAAAGGCAGGATTTATTTACTATACTGTTGAGCCATAAATGTGTGAAATAGTAAATGCCAATCACAAAATAATATACTTGTTTTGATATGCTGAGCATATACTACCCACACATTTATGAATCAATAGCATAATAAATAAGGCATGCCCCGGGAGTATATAATTTAAATAACCCGAACCCATTATCAAGTATAGAATTTAAATAACCTGAACGGGTGAGCAAGCTAGCGAAGGTCTTGCATCGACAATGGTTTTGAGAGTGGCAGGTAGTGAGCAAGTATGGAATTAAATAACCTGAACCGGTGAGCAAGCGAGCGAAGGTCTTGCATCCACAATGGTTTCCCGAGAGTGGCAGGTTAAGTCAACGAAGTAGGTAAAAAAAATACAAGTGCAGGCATTTCAGTGCCACGGCCGGTCCATCTAACACTCAGTCATAAATGTGTTTTGATACACAGGTGGCTGTTTCCCATAGGTTCTCGACAGACAACGAAGGTCGATGGAGAGCCTTCCCTTGAATAACGCCTTCGGCGTAACTAATATTAAAATCAAATAAAAATGTATACTAGTAATAAATAATCAAATATCAGAAAAAAATGAGTGGAATAATGATTATCTGCATACAAAACTAGTGATATAATGATATTGATTGTAACTGATTGAGTGGTCCTTTCGATTATATTTCGAAATCATTTTAATCTTTTTTTTAATATATATACATCTATATATATATAACCGATCATGAACCTTTATAGCGATTCTCTTACTTTTTATTAAAAAAATATTATAATTAATTGCAATACGAAATCAAAATAATTAATTGCAGTTATAATCACATAGCATTCATGTAAAAATGGGTAACTAAAAATAAAATTTAACGTTATGTAAACTTTCATTTCGCTGATTCTAAGAGATGAGAGATCACAGCTCCACAAAATAACCCTATAATCACATATCATTCATGCAAAAATGGGTAACTAAAAATAGCAAACTTTCATTACGCTGATTCTCAGAGATGAGAGATCATAGCTCCACAAAATAACCCTCTCCCATCTATGGATGCTTTCAAACAAAGACTTTAATTAAAACGAGAGATTAAAAAAAGCTGAAATATTATTGCAATTCGATGCAGGGAGATTCCTACAACCATGGATATTATGGAGCTTACCAGAGTCGGCGGTGGCTAATTCTTCAACATCATTAATAGATTGGGCTTCTCACAGATCAGTAATGGACTGATGTGCATGTACATGTACAGCTCCGTGTGCGCATTCTAGCTTATTCTGTTGCTCAGGCAACTTAGGAGACCCCAGTTTCAAGTAGCAAAGGTATTCCCCATAGAGATACGATGCGAGTCCCCACAAGGCCAGCACCAGCGACATGCCCTTCTCCGCACTGAATTTCTCATTGAACAACAACACAGCGAGGACCTCAGTCCCCGGAATTGTAACGGCAATGATGACCCCACTCAACAGAGAACTCGCCATGAACGTCACGCCGAAGACCCCAATGAAATAAAACTGCCCCATCACTGCGGCCCATAGAACATCCATGCAGTAATTAACCTTCCCTAGACGAAATCGCTCGGCCTCACTGGGGAGGGCCTGGAATTCTCCATTAACGAGCATGCCCACTGTACAGAAAAACAGTGGCCGAAATAGACATGATGACTTGCATCTCCATAACAAGGGTATACGTCATTGGGCTCTTTGTTGTCTTGTAGGTGAGCTCAATCAAGGGAATAATCAGACCATAGAGGGCAGCTGCACCCAGCGTGAAGATAAACCCGAGCACGTACTGCCGACGCGTTACTCCTTCAGGCATGTCGCTGCTTGTATGGAAGGCAAGCAAAACAGAACCCGCGGTAAGCAAAACCACGGAATTTACAGAAAATGGGCTGAACTTTTGCCGAACTAACAGCAACGCGAAAATAGCGTTGAAGCCGAGCTGGGTGGCGAGCAAGACAGTGGCAGTCGAAGCGGGCAGAAATGAGAGGCCATATACGTATAGATAATTGTCGGCGCCCGTGAGAATCCCGATTCCACAGGAAGCCAGGAAGAGCTTCGGGGTGATGCCATTCTCTCTGTTCGGGTGCCTTCTATACGAAAAGTAGAGAGGCGGGAGGAGAAGAGGCCATGCCACAGTCCCTAGCCAAGAAGAGAACCACCGTTTCGATCCACCGTGTAGGAAATAAATTCTTGTCAACAAAGGCCCCGGAGTTGAACCCATGGCCAAGATCAAGATGTTGAGGAACAGGAGGATTCGATACCTTAACCCTTTCTTTCTGTTGGTCACCGGAGATTGCATTCCTTCGACGCCTGTGTCAGCTGGTGCTTCCATGTTCTCGGTTTCAGACACACCATACCCAGACATATTGAATGGCCGATAGGTAAACCTGAAAGAAACCCTATCGGGTGACTCTGTATTTGTAACCTTTCATTCGCTCGCTAACCGGTAGGGGAGCAGTCTATTCGGAGAGTATACATCCTTCCCAACGAAATGTAATGCCAAAAATGTTCTATTCTTATCAGGAATCTGGTTTCGGTGTCCCACCGGCTTCCCTGGCGGGTAAGTTTTGGTTACCTTTCACTCTTCCGAAGTCTGAAATGGCAAAGTGCGTCCTAAGCTTTATCGTGATTTTAAGATTAAGTTTTAACCAAGTCAGTCTAAAAGACATTTAAAGTGTCACTCTTATCTAGATAGAGGTTGGTTATATATATAGGTTGTATTCCTAAAAAATCTAGCCTTGGAGTTATACATAACTCCAAAATATTTATTTGGATTTGAAAAAGTTTATGTCAAAATCAAGAACCCTAAAATGTGATATGAAATTTTTATAAAGTAGGTTTGAAAGCACCTTACCTTAATGGAGGAGGAAAATGCAAGGAACGAAAATTACAAAAATTAATAAAGTAAAAATTAAATAAGGATAAATAGGAGTATTTATGGACATAGATTCATATTAATTCAAGATTAAGTATTGATAGGATTAAAGATTTAGAGGTATAAATATATTTTAGATTGTAAAATTTGAAGAAATGTTTGTAATGTAAGAGATTTGATTCTTTTTCAAGTTTTATAAACTGGAACTTAAGATTATGATTTTATATATATATATATATATATATATTTTTCAAGTTTTATAAACTAGAACTTAAGATTATGATTTTATATATATATATATATATATATATATATATATATATATATATATCGTTGATGATTCTACCTTATATAGTCCCACATCCACACCTCTTATTTCGTCATTTGATCTTTATGTGAAAGAATTGTTAAATACAAAACAAAGGTTGGAGGTTTTAGAAGTCAAATAAGGGGAAAGAGATCATAAAATTCATATAATAACAACTGACAACAAGGCTTCAGCAGAAAGAAATAAAGTTTTAAAAGAACAAGTGACATTGCTACAAGAAGCTCTCCTAATAGGGAAGACAGAATGAAAACACATGAAGGAAAGAACAAGTGACATTGCTACAAGAAGCTCTCCTAATAGGGAAGACAGAATGGAAACACATGAAGGAATGACAATGCATGAATTTGGATGTGCAAAACATAAAGAAATCTGTAGTGGAAAGTACAGAGGTGGTGAATGTGAAACCATTGGTTTCCTAAATAGACAACCATGAAGGGAAAGTAAGAGAAGAAAGGAAAGGAGATTCCACAAAAGTTTCCAAAACTTAAGCTCAACTTATTAACAATTCTAATAATAAGAAAAGAGAAACAAACATTCGGGTTGACAACATGCAAAATAGAGAAACCAAGGAAAGACAAAATAGAGCAACAAACATAACTATTAAAGGAGCGAAAGACCACGGGAAAATGAATGTACTCTTGACCTTGCAAGGGACTTCTTGAAAGACAAGTTGTTCTAGCTAGGACAAATATTCCAAACAGACACCTTTAGCTTTACCAATAACACATAGGCACTTCAGCCTTTCTTACACAACGCATAGGCGCTTCAGCCTTACACACAGAGTGCACATGCACTTTCACCTTTTACATAGGAACGTTGCTCTCGGGGTCTCTTACCTTTGCGTAGGCATTCTCAACCTCTCTATGTAGAACATGCTCTTACTCAGCCTAACACAATAGTGCACACACTCAGAGCTTTTTCCTTAGATAACTAGCAGCAATGCTACTTCCCCCGATTGCTCATTCAATCTCTTGGTTTTTGTTCCTCTGCTGCCTCCCCGATAGATGCTACACCTTTGTCCTACATTCAACACTATGCAAGTGTACCTTGGCATGAGGTTGGAAGTTTTAGAAGCTAAAGAAGGGGAAAGAGATCATAAAATTCATATAATAATAGCTGACAAGAAGGCTTTAGCAGAAAGCAATAAAGTTTTCAAAGAACAAGCGACATTGCTACAGGAAGCTCTCCTAATAGGGAAGACAGAATGGCAATGCATGAAGAAATGACAACGCATGAATGTGGATGTGCAAAACATAAAGAAATCTGTAGTGGAAAGTACAGAGGTGGTGAATGTGAAACCATCCTAGGCTAAATACAAATTGGTTGTCCAAATAAACAACCATGAAGAGAAAGCAAGAGAAGAAAGGAAAGGAGATTCCACAAAAGTTTCCAAAACTTGGGCTCAACTTATTAACAATTCTACTAATAAGAAAAGAGAAACAAACATTCAGGTTGACAACATGCAAGATAGAGAAACCAAGGAAAGAAAAAATAGAGCAACAAACATAACTATTAAAGGAGAGAAAGATCATGGGAAAAATGAATGTACTCTTGACCTTGCAAGGGACTTCTTGAAAGACAAGTTGTTATGGCTAGGACAAATATTCCAAGCAAACACCTTCAGCTTTACCAACAACACACGGGCACTTCAACCTTTCTTACACAACACATAGGCACTTCAGCCTTACACACAGAGTGCACATGCACTTTCACCTTTTACACAAAAATGTTTCTCTTGGGGTCTCTTACCTTTGCGTAGGCATTCTCAAGCTCTCTATGTAGAACATGCTCTTACTTAGCCTAATACAATAGTGCACACACTAAAAGCTTTTTCCTTAGATAACTAGCAGCAATGCTACTTTCCCCGATTGCTCATTCAAACTCTTTTTTTTTGTTCCTTTGCTACCTCCTCGATAGATGCTACACCTTTGTCCTACATTCAACACTATGCAATTGTACCTTGGCATGAGGTTGGAAGTTTTAGAAGCTAAAGAGGGGGAAAGAGATCATAAAATTCATATAATAATAGTTGACAACAAGGCTTTAGTAGAAAGTAATAAAGTTTTGAAAGAACAAGCGACATTGCTACAGGAAGCTCTCCTAATAGGGAAGACAGATTGGCAACGCATGAATGTGGATGTGCAAAACATAAAGAAATATGTAGTGGAAAGTACAGAGGTGGTGAACATGCTCTTACTAAGCCTAACACAATAGTGCAAACACTCAGAGATTTTTCCTTAGCTAACTAGCAACAATGCTACTTCCCCCGATTTCTCATTCAAACTCTTGGTTTTTGTTCCTCTGCTACCTCCCCGATAGATGCTACACCTTTGTCATGCATTTAACACTATGCAAGTGTACCTTGGCAGGACCTCTCTATGTTGTTGTTGCATTGGTATTAGTCTCTACTGCTGCATTAACTATGAGAATGGGCACCTAACTTTTTTCTCCATACTGAGAATTAATTTTTCATCCACCTGCATATTTAAACTAGGCATAGTACTCTCTGTCTACAAATCTCCCATCACTAAGTCTCTCCATGCCTATTCATGGCTCATAGAGCTTGATAGTACTTCAACATGGCTTCTCTATACTCAGGCATGGTTTTTCTGTGGACCATTTTCCTCGTTGCCTTCTCTCAGAGATCTTTGACAGTTGGCATTCATTCCAATGACTAACTCCTCTACATCATTTACTCTTCAACTGTCAACCCATACAACTTTAAAGCCTTTGTGCTGCTATATCAGAGCTTTTTACACCACAGTGTAATATCAAAGTCTTTTCCTTGTCGAAACTTTATACTTAAAAGACATACAAAAACAACGACTTTCGATTGGATTTTAGCGCTTTTTTGTTTATCTCCTTATCATATCATTCATCATAGGGTCGGGTGCGGTGACCGAGGCCTTAGCCTTAAGGTGCTAAGTCCTTTAGCACTTTTCCAGGGCCCTCTTTCCTTTGTTAAGTGTTGCACGCTTCTTTCTTTTGGTTTCCTCTTAACGGTGCACTAACACATATCGGAGCCCCTCTCATTGGCCTTTTTCAATAGTTTTGAAGTGCTGACAACCTGAATCCTCCAATCGCGAACAAGCCAATGTGTCGATGCCCCAATCTTTGATATTATGGAGTGCTGACCTCCGATCACTAATGCGCCAATACACCAATTTTTCGAACTCCGATTGCGATCACCGATAGGTCTGTTGTATCTGATGTGCGATCAATGATATCACTGGACCTCCAATCTATGATTTCCGATATGCTTGGACCTCTGATGTGCAATATACGATATTCCTTCCGGTCGAAGGCTTCAAATCCCTGAACTTCAACAGGCCATAACGTTTGAACCAAGAATCCATTTTTGGACTTCCACATATCGTTGGAAATCTCTTATAGAGAACTTTCCAATGGAGAGGGTATGTTGTAGTATTTGATCCCATTTTCTACCTCTAACATGACTCTAAACTCTCTGACATTATTCTGCTCTTTGACTCTACGGACAACTAAAATCACACCCACCAAGGTGATTCTTTGCATGATGCCTGCAGCTACCATGGACTTCCATCTGGTCCATCCATTTAATCATCATTTTATATCTTTTCCACTAAGCCTTTTACTATGATGATTCTCTACTTAAATTTTGCAGCTATCATCGGAGTCCTTTTGAGCCATGAACAACCATGGGATTCCTCCTCGGCCATCACTTCCAACATACGCTGCAACAAGCATCCAATTTAGTTTGGTTGACATCAACACCAACACTCCTACTAACATTTAGAAAACTCCAACTGCCCGACACATCTCCCCAGCCTGACTATTGATATCAATGCCAACACACTTGTAGATGCCTTCACAAGGACACTGGCCATCCAGACAATGCGAACTCTCCAACAGAGGCATATAAAGGAAGCAGTAATGGGTCTCGATAAATGGGACAAGGTTAATAAAAGGGTTAAAAAAGAAAATGAAATATATGTGTTTAATTTGAAAGATGGGCTGGAAAGAAAGACGCTTAAGGTGCAATGTTTCAAGCACCCTAATATAACAAACCATTTTTATGATAGGTTTCTTGTAGTGTATGGAAAGCTTCCATGGAATGACAAGGTTCCAATTTATTTTGTAAAATTGTTTTATGCAAAATTCATTTTGGGTATGAAACTCGATTATAATGACCTTCCATCTGAATATTATGGTACTGGGAGTGGTCGGTTATGTGATTGTAAGGGTGCATTACGTGATTATGTGATACTAAATTGCCTCACCCTCCACCACCTTTGGTACCCCAACCTCCTTGTCTGGTAACTTTACACTCATAGATGGATGTTGTTGGCATTATGATACAGGTGTTTTCCTTGATGGAAACTCACATAGATGACAATTCACAATGCAATAGGTTGACAACAAAAAATTACAGATCAGACTCCAGAAATGGTTTAAGAAGTATAAGTTGGTTCATTTTGTCCAAGTAGTGTATACATGTGGGTTAACAGAACAAAAATAGCGTATACATATGCACACACTTTCATAGAAGGAAAAGTGCGTATGAGATGGAAAATCAAGGTTTTGGTCCAAGGTATTGGTTTGAGGTATTTGGTCCAAGGTATTGGTCCGAGGTATTTGGTCTGAGGTGTTGGTTTGAGAAAATTAGTCCAAGGTATTGGTCCTAAGTGGTTTTGGTCCAAGGTATTGAGAAAGGCCTAAAACTATATAAGGAGGAGAAGATCATTAGGCCACAATGTGCAAGTGAATGGGTTTTTGAGGAATACTTCTATTTGAAGTGTATGTTATGTTGCAGGGGCTATGATTATGAGACGATCTGAAATATTTTGTGCATCTTGGATACAATGTTAGATCAGGATCATAAGAACTGAAATGACTTATCATTGCATGATTTGATGTTGATTGGGTTAGAACAGAATACTAACGCATGTTTTATTCTATAAATGTTATGATGTGGGTATGATTGAAGTCTAGAATAGTTGTGAAGTTTTAAGTTAGTATTTGCAGATCTATACGCTGGTTCGCTTTGTTAAAAGCATGTATACACGCTGGTTCGACACATCAAAGTAGCATATACATTATGAAATATGATGTGTGAAGTTGCAGTTGGTTCTAGTTTTTGTCGCAGAGTTCTGGCTTCTGCTCTGTGTTATAGTGACAATGTTCTGTATGTTCAAATTGATTGATTGTGATTTGCTTCAGTGCTGATGGGTTTTCAGTGATTGGATGTATTGCAGTGGTGATTGATTATGAGCTTCAATGTTGCTGATGGGTCCAGTATGAAAATTGGATGAAACGTGGGTTTTAGATTGTGATGTTGTATTCCAAGAGTGTCTAGTCTGAAAATTTATGAAACGTGGTCCCTAGAGGAAGAGTGAAGGTCGTAGCCTTCTATAGGCCGGCGCTTGCGTACTGGTAAACATATCAGCTAGTAAAAGAGCTAGGGGGTTGGAGCTCTCTTCCAGTAGCAGCTGGAAAATGAGTGAAGGTTGGAGCCTTCTGTAGTTTGGCGCCTACGTACTAGTAAATGGATCGACTAGTACAAGAGCTAGTGGGTTGTAGCTCCCTTCCAATAGAAGCTGGACAATGAGAGAAGGTTGTATCCTTCTACAGATGGGTGCCTGTGTACTAGTATGAGTATGCACCAGTACAAGATTGTAAACAGATTTTTCATATATTAAAAGAAGACAACAATAGATGGTTTTTGTGCCGCATTGAGTTTCCACCTTAAATCTTGGTGTTCATGTGTGTTGCTTATGTGTGATGGTTTATTCTGTTATTAATGCACATGGTTACTGTTTATATGGTTAATTAAGTACTGATGAACTAATTAAAGATCAATATATGATGAATTAACTAAATCATAAGTTTGCTAGATATATGCTAGTTTCTTTAAAGACAATTGCGTGTACATGCGAGTTACCTTCATTGAAGTAGCATATATAAATCTGAGTATGAAATGAAAAAGATATTGATTTGATAATACTAATTCACCCCCCCTCTCAGTATTATTTCCAACAATTGTTATCAGAGCAGGTCCTTTAGAAGAAGCTTGGTCGCTTGAAGGGAGATATTTGAAAATGAACAATCACGAAGGCATGGGAACTATCAAACCACTAATCTTCAATGGGAAAAGCTTGGTATATTGGAAAAAACAAACTAGAGTGTATCCTCAGTCACTTGGAGCTAATGTTTGGGCAATTGTGGAGAAAGGATATCAATATCTAGTAGTAATCCCCACGGATCCAGCATAAAGCTAAAACATATGAAATCAAGGCCAAAGCTGTCAATGCCTTATTGGGAAGTCTATCAAAATCAAAATTCATCAAAATCATGCAGCTCAACACAGGCAAGGAAATATGGGACAAAAGCGTTCAGAGCTACGAATTTGACTCCTAGGTAAAATGTGCTAAACTACAAACTCTTAGAATCTAGTATAAGAATCTCAAGATGCGTAGTGATGAAATCATTTCTAGTTATTTCTTGCGAGTAGATGGGATTGTAAATCATACGAGAAATTTGGGTGAAGAGATAAAAGAAGCTACTTTAGTTGAGAAAATTTTGAGATCTTTGTCTTCTAAATTTGAGTCAAAAGCGTCTGCCATAGAATAGAAACAGGATCTTCAAACTATCACTGTGACTCAACTCCATGGAATCCTAACTGCCTTTGAAATGAGAAAAGGATGTCCATCGGATGTGGGAGAAGCCACTTTTAAAGCACCAATGAAGGGAAAAGAAAAGGAAGAGTGCATTGAATCAGGATACATTTTAGAAGAAGAAGATAAGGTAAATTTTGTCAAGAAGCTTCAACGGGGTTCCAGAAGATTCAGAGGTAAGCTACCATTCAAATGCTTTGCTTGTGGTAGAATTTTTCATTATGTTACTAAATTTAGTCATGTCAAAGGAAAGATGTTTACAGAAGGTAATAGAAGTTATTATACTCATGATGATAGTGATGGCTTGTCCAATAGTGATGAATATGATCAAGAAATTAAACTACTCATGGCGTATGAAAATGATGCCTTAGAAAATGAATATTTCCTTAAGGAATTCAATCAACTAAAAATCAGTTTGGCAGAAAAGGATACAGTCATAAACATAGTGACAGATCAACTCACTGAAAAGGACAAACACAATGAAATGTTAGAATGTGAAGTAGTAAGTCTAAGAAAAGAACTTGAAATGACAAAGACTTTGAATCTTAGATTTGCTAAAGGATCAGAAATGTTAGATGAGATCATGAAAGTTTAGCGTTTTCCTATTATAAAGACTGGTCTTGGTTTTCATGAAGGTGAATCTAGCTCACAAGATCAGGTAAGGAACTCCAATGGAAAATCTGAAATGATCAACAAGGAGATAAAAGGTCAACCCCATCAACAACCAAGGAAAGAAAGACTTAAAAAAAAAACATTTCCACCTAACTATGGAAGGGATAATTGTTTCTTTTCTCTAAAAAATAATGTTGAATGTTTTAATTGTCATAATATTGGACATGTTGCAGCCAAATGAAAAAGTAGAATAGTTCAAGACTGTCACACAGAAAGATCATCAGTTTATAAGTACTATAAGGGGTATTGTTTTGCTTGCAATATGTTTGGTCACAAAGCTATTGATTGCGATAGAAGGAATATGAAACATGTAAGATGCTATGCTTGTAACAAGTTTGGATAGAAAGTAAAGGAATGTAGGAGAAAATTTCGACCACCATACCAAAAGGAGAAAACATCATCACAATCCAAGGTATTGAAGAAGAAGGAATTATTGTCAGAAAGATGTGCCATAGCTCATTTTACAGACATAACAGACCCAGAGGGAGCTGAAAGTCTAAAACTTAAGTATTCCAATTCTCATACACAGCTATTATGAAGAGAAGTCAGGTATATACGGAATTTAGAAGCTCCAACAATCGTGTATATGGTGTTTTGAAGAAAAGGCAGTGGGACAAACTTAGGAAAAGGGGTTTGATATGGTTCAGTCAATTATCAATTACCTATTCTGCTCTAATTAATGATGGTTACAGTCTGCTGATGATATGTGGAAGTGTTTTTGGCCCTCATAAGTTGTTAATAAGTTGATGAATAACTGGTTGATGATGATGCCTTGATGATTCTTACTAACAAATGCAATGATCAGATCTAATAGTAAACAATTGGCACAGTTTCATGGGGAGCATATGTTTCTAATAATGCATTTTTAGCATTATATTAGAAGACCTTGGTACATGACGATAATTATATTTCTTGATCCACATAGTTGTTTGATTCAAATGACTCTTTTGATGATGGACATATACAAGTTGTTGATCTTGATGTTGCTAATAGATGCTGATGGTGCAGATCATATATGGTGTATGATAGTTGCTGATGACTATCATGGTCTTGTTTAGATTGTTGGTCCTTGTTATAAATGTCATGTATATCATTTGATGTAAAGGTCATGAAAATACCTAATTTGTAACCCTACTATGCATGGGAAGGATGATGTAATAATTGTTATTTTAGTCATGTATAAACATTTGGTATATCCCCAATTGGTTGGGTGGATGAGTCAAATTTGGTACAAGTCATTGGTCTTAGGGAATTCATACTCACTTAGTTTACTTATAGAGTCATGTTATTCTTTTGAAAAATATCTTAGCAGACTTTCCATGTACTCAGGGGGAGCGTAGACAACATAATGAATATCAAAGAGAGAGAATATCTTGGTCCGCCCTTTGCCCTTGATGTCAAAGGGGGAGAGTATCTTGGTGTTGTGGTTGCCATCAATTACAAAGGGGGAGATTGTTGGAATTATAATACAAGTGTTGTCCTTGATGGAAACTCACATAGATGACAGTTCACAGTGCAAACGGTTAACATCAAAGGATTATAGATCAGGCTCTAGAAATGGTTCAAGAAGTATATGCCGGTTAATTTTGTCCAAGTAGCATATACAAACGGGTTAACAGAACAAAAGGAGCATATATGTATGCACACACTTTCACAAAAGGAAAGGTGTGTATGGGATGGAAAATCAAGGTTTTGGTCCGAGGTATTGGTCATAAGTTTTTTTGGTCCAAGGTATTGAGAAAGGACTAAAACTATATAAGGAGGAGAAGATCATTAGGCTACAGTGTGCAAGTGAATGGGTTTCTGAGGAATCTTCTATTTGACGTATATGTTATGTTGCAGGGGCTATGATTATGAGATGATCTGAAATATGTTGTGCACCTTGGATACAATGTTAGATCATGATCATAAGAACTGAAATGACTTATCATTGCATGATCTGATGTTGATTGGGCTAGATCTAAATACTAATGCATGTTTATTTTGTAAATGTTATGATCTAGGTATGAATGAATTCTGGAATAGTTGTGAAGTTTTAAGTTAGTATTTTCAAATCTATACACTGGTTCTCTTTGTTAAAAGTGCATATACATGCTGGTCCGACACATTAAAGCAGTGTATACATTATGAAATAGATGTTTGAAGTTGTATTTGGTTGTATTTGTCGTTGTAGAGTTCTGGGTTCTACTCTGTGTTTTGGTGACTGTGTCCTAGTGATAGTTTTCTGGATGTTCAGATTGATTGATTGTGATTTGATTCAATGATGATGGGTTTTCAATGATTGTTTATATTGTAGTGGTGATTGATTATGATCTTCAATGCTGTTGATGCGTTCAATATGAAAATTAGATGAAACGTGGCCTTCAGATTATGCTATTGTATTCTAGGAGTATAGAGTCTGAAAATTTATGAAACATTGTCCTTTGAGGAAGAGAGAAGGTTGTAGCCTTCTATCGACTGGTGCCTATGTACTGGTAAACATATCAGCCAGTACAAGAGCCAGGGGGTTGGATTTCCCTTCCAGTAGCAACTCGAAAACCAGTGAAGGTTGGAGCTTTCTATAGGCTGACGCCTACGCACAAGTAAATAAATCAACCAGTACAAGAGCTAGGGGCTATAGCTCCCTTCCAGTAGAATCTAGAGAACAAGATAAGGTTTTAGCCTTCTGCAGGTGGGTGCCTGCATACTAGTATGAGCTTGCACCAGTACAAGATTGTAAACAGGTTTTTCATATATTAAAAGAAGACAACAACAGGTGGTTTTTGTCCTGCATTGGGTTTCCACCTTAAATCTTGGTGTTCATTTGTGTTTCTTGTGTGTGATGGTTTATTATGTTATTACTGCACATGGTTACTATTTATATGGTTAATTAAGTACTGATGCACTGATTAAAGATCAAAATATGATGAATTAATTGAATCATAAGTTTGTTGGATATACGCTGGTTGCTTTAAAGACAGTTGTGTGTACATGTGAGTTACTTTCATTGAAGTAGCATATATAAATCTGAGTATGAAATGAAAAATTTATTGGTTTGATAATGCTAATTCACCCCCGTTTTAATATTATTTCCAACAATGATCTATGTTTAATTTCAAAGATGGGCTAAAAATAAAGATGCTTAAGGTGAAATATTTCAAGCACCCTGATATAACAAACCATTTGTATGATAGCTTCCTTGTAGTGTATGGAAAGCTTCAATGGAATGACGAGGTTCCAATTTATTTTCCAAAATTATTTTATGCAGAATTTGTTTTGGGTATGAAACTCGATTATAATGAGCTTCCATCTAAATATTATAGTAGTGGGAGTGGTTGATTATGTTATCATAAGGGTGCATTACATGATTACATGATATTGAATTACCTCACCCTCCGCCACCTTTGGTATGCCAACCTCCTCGTCTGGTAACTTTACACTCATATATGGATGCCACTTTTCAAATTGGCCGAGAAGGAAGGGATGCCATTATAGACAACATCTAGAGTGCATTGACTCGAATTGATATCGGTCTAAATCAACAAATAGTATGAGCTAATTCACGTGCTAATTTTGTATATACAACAGGTGAGGAGATATATAACATGAATATTAAGGATTTTAAAGCATATGTAAAGGGTTGTCATAATGGTTGGCAAGACCTAATTGTTCATTAGGAAGAGGGTGTGGGATCAATATCTGTTAATGGTTAGGGTGAATATTTTAATGTAATTTGTTTTGTATATGTCAATGTTGATTCACATACATTTTGTTAATTTTTTTAGATATAATCTAACAGAAATGTATCATATGTTCGCCATTTGTAGTTAACTCATTTGTTGAACAATTTTTTTGATAATTTCATGGTCCCAGGTTCATGTTCCAATCAAGATATTTTGAGAAATGTTATTTTTTGTAAAGAGTTCATATTGATATAGTTATTATTTTACTTTTATTATATCAATATTGTGAGGATATATTTTTAAAATAAATGATTATGTATATATAATTAAAAGTTAACAGATTCTGATTTTGTTTGATGTTTTCAACATAGCACCACCCTCTTCCTCCCTACTATGAGATGTGTCAAATAATCAATTGTCACAAGTACTGAATATTCCACTTATGTTTTTTTATAAATTGAAGTGCAAGTTTCATTGAAAAATTGGAGATTTATCTTACCATTTTAAAATTTTCGAATTTTAGGTTTGTGGAGATGATTTCCATTCTCCAGGGACTTTCGCGATGGAGTCACAAATGGGGATAGGATCATCTAAACAACTTGAAAATGTTGTGTACAATTTTTATTATTATTTCGACTTTATGCATTTTCATATGCAATTTTAAATTTTTAATATATACATGTACATGTATTGTACTGGAGATCCATGAGGGATAAATGCAAGGGTAACACCACGAGGTATTGCATGGAATTTGAAACTTTAGTTAGTTACAAGGATTGAAACATCTAGACAATTTGAAAAAGTTGATATATATATATTTTTAATATTGATATAGTTTATGCATTTTCATTTGCAATTTTAAAATTTTAATATATATACATGCTCATGTATTGTACAGTTTATCCATGAGGGTGAAATGCATGGCAAACACCATAAGGACACAATGGAGGAGGAACAACATGAGTTATTGCATGGAATTCGAACCTTTTTATAATTTTTTTTTGATGATTACAGTCTCATTTAATTTTAAAAGATTAAAATTTAATTTTAAAGTACACAATCTTATGTATGTATGCAATTATACATGTTGTGTAGGGAACCCATGATTTAGATGAGAGCACAAAGAGGTTGGTAGATCATATATTTTAGTGAGATTCTCTAAATTGATGCAACGTTTTATTTGACAGTCTTTTTATGTTATATTTACTTTTATCATGATATAAATTTTGGACATATTTAAATTAAAATTCTTTATTATGAATTGATGCATATTTTTATTTGACAAATTCTTATTATATAATTACTTTCATAATGATATAAATTTTGGACATATTTTAAATCTAGAACCCTTTATTATGATTTAATACATGATGATTTTGAAGTTTATGAACATTTTGCATGGTTCAATTGTCATAATGCATTGTTTGATGCTTAAAACTTGGGTTTACATATTTAAGTTCATGAATATGTAGCAATGAATGTAAGTTTTCATTTGGTTGGTACATTTTGCATACTCATTGTTATAATGTTAGTATATTATTCTTAGGTTTTGTTTAAAGTTGTTTTGTCACTTGTTATTTCAAATGAATGTATTAAAATTGCAAATTTGAAAACATGGTACATTTTGCATTTGAATGAATTTGATAATTAGGGTAGATGTCTAAAATAATGATAAAAAAATGCATTATAAAATATGGGATGTACATTTTTCATTCATGTATAGAAATGCTACTATGGATGCCAATTGATAGTTAACTTTTAATATAAAGTATTTCATGCACAAACATACTATAATATTGCATTATAAAACATGGTACAGTTTGCGTGATTCATGGTTTGATGCTTAAAGGTTTTACATATTTAAGCTCATGAATATGTAGAAATGAGAGTAAATTTGCATTTAGTTGGAACATTTTGAATTATCATTATTATAATGTTAGCATATGATTCTTAGGATTTGTTTCAAGTTTTTTTGTCAAGTTATTTAAAATGAATCTATTAAAATTAGAAATTACAAAACATGGTACATTTTGCATTTGAATGCATCTTTTAATTTAGTGTAGATGTCTAAAACAACCATAAATTAAAATTGCATTTTAAAATATGGCATGTACATTTTGCATTCATGTATAGAAAGGCTACTATGGATGTCAGTTGATAGTTAACTTTTAATATAAATTTGTTTGAATGCACAAAGATACTAGATAAAATTCCATTATAAAACATGGCCCACAATTTGCATGATGCATGGTTTTATGCTTCTAAAGGTTTACATATTTAGTTTAATGAATATGTAGCAATGAAAGTAAACTTGCATTTAGTTGGTACATTTTGCATTCAATCATTGTTATAATGTTAGTAGATGATTCTTAGGTTTTGTTTAAAGTTGTTTTGTCAAGTTATTTAAAATGAATCTATGAAAATTGCACATTAAAAAGCATGGTACATCTTGCATTTGAACGAATCTTTTAATTCAGTGTAGATATCTAAAACATTCATAAAAATTGCGTTATAAAATATGGTATGTACATTTTTCATTCATGTATAGAAAGACTACTATGGATGTCGGTTGATAGTTAAGTTTTAATATAAAGTTATTTGAATACACAAACGCACTAGATAAAATGGGATTATATAACATGGCCCAAAATTTTCATGATGCATGCATGTTTTGATGATTCTAAAGGTTTTACATATTTAAGTTCATGAATATGTAGCAATGAAAGTAAATTTGCATTTAGTTGGTACAATTTTCATGATCATTCTTATAATCTTAGTAGATAACTCTTAGGTTTTGTTTAAAGTTGCTTTGTCAATTTATTTAAAATGAATAAAGTAAAATTGAAAATTACAAAACATGGTACATTTTGCATTTGAATGAATCTTATAATTTCGTATAAACATCTAAAACAATCATATATTAAAATTGCATTATACAATATGGTATGTACATTTTGAATTAATGTATAGAAAGGTTACTATGGATGTCAGTTGATAGTTAACTTTTAACATAAGTTTTTTGAATGCACAAACATACTAGATAAAATTACATTATAAAATATGGCCCACAATTTGCATGATGCATGGTTTGATGCTTTAAATATTTTACATGTTTAAGTTCATGAATATGTAGCAATAAAAGTAAATTTTCATTTATTCAATACATTTTGCATTCAATCATTCTTATAATGTTAGTAGATGATTCATAGGTTTTGTTTAAAGTTGTTTTGTGAGGTTTTTAAAAATGAAACTATTAAAATTGAAAATTAAAAAACATGGTACATTTTGAATTTGAATGAATATTTTAATTCAGTGTAGATATATAAAACCACCATAAAAATTGCATTATAAACTATGGTATCTACATTTTGCATTAACGTATAGAAAGGCTATTATGGATGTCAATCGATAGTTAGCTTTTAATATAATTTCTTTTGAATACACAAAGATACTAGATAAATTTCATTATAAAACATGACCCACAATTTGCATGATGCATGCATGATTTGATGCTTTTAAAGGTTTTACATATTTAAGTTCATGAATACGTAGCAATGAAAGTAAATTTGCATTTAATTGGTACATTTTGCATTCGATCATTCTTATAATATTAGTAGATGATTCTTAATTTTTATTTAAAGTTGCTTTGTACATTTATTTTAATGAATCTAGTAAAATTGAAAATTACAAAACATGGTACATTTTGCATTTGACTGGATCTTATAATTTGGTGTAGATGTCTAAAACAATCATAACATAAAATTACATTATAAAATATAGCATGTACATTAAATTTAATGCATATATAGAAAGGCTAATACATTTTGCATTCATGTATGAAATCATTTAAGACGAGAGAATTATACATATAAATTACTTGTCATGCATGCAAACATAATATTAGTAGCATCAAACCCTCAATACACCTACATAATAGGAAGTATACATATAACTATGTAACTCAATACAAGACCCAATGAGCATTGCTTTCACATCATAACATTCTTAAGAATGTACAACTTAAGAGTGAACAAAAATAAAGGCTAACAATGTACTTGAACTCTAAGTTCTAAAAGATGAATCCAAGGAGAAGAAATTGTTGGGAAGTTCAATTAAAAAAATTCTAATGGAATTTCATCCTCAATGATCCATTAATGGCCAAATTTTGACATTCTCGATTTTTTAAATTTCAATTATTTTTTTTATTGAACTTCTATCAACTTTATGCATGTTGCACACTTCAAGTGACTATATTAACAACTTATGACATTGGGTTGACAGCCTTGAAAGTAAAAATTACTCTTAGTTTTATGAGTGTCTTGGCAAAAATAAGCTTTCAGTATAATAGACCCCCTTTCATATATAAAATTGGTATCATCACAATCTTCCAATAACTTCATCTTTCATTTAGTGCACCACATCAAATAATAATTGTCATTTTCTATGTTGTTAACGGGTGCAACTACAACAAAAACATTTCTTACATAATAAAACAAGTGTAAATTCATATAATAATTAACATGAATTTAACTTTATCAACATGGACTTGAGTCTATATTTTAAATATTATCTAGATACCTATATGGAATGATTTGAAAAACGTAAAACAAACACACACACACACATACACATATATATATATATCCTTTGAAAGCAATTGAAATGTTGCATTCTCTAAAAATATCAAAAACTCAATCACCTTCATATGATACTATAGCTTCCTCTGATTCCATCTCTTCAAAGCTTGCAACTGACAATTTCCCCTTTGTATTTAGTTTTGTATGTTGCCAAGCTTTTACATACATATTGTTTTCACAAACATCATTGGATTGTGTGTCCTCTATGGAAACAAGACAACAAAAATAATGTTTTCTTTTATCAAATGAAAACGCATTTTGTTAATCCTTTATTTTAATTGAATGCAAGTTTTTATTCCCTTTTACAGTTTTAGCTTCATATGTAATCAATCTATCTACATCTTGGACTCCAATATGCCAAAAAAACTATAATAAATTCAAACAAGAATTTAAATATGTTATTTAAAATATAATTTATATATCAAATATAATCATCATGATATTTCTTAAACTATATAATTTATAAATGTTTAAAATTAGAAAATTAATAAAAAATATCATATATTAAAAATATATACAAGTTAATTTGTATATATGTACATAACTCTATATCTCCCTTGATGGGTTAGTCTGATGGCTTAGTGCAGCATCACACCATTGAACAACTTGTTCAACTGAGACAAGTCGGTTTGAAAAGTGGTCTATTTGATATCTTCGAAGTGCCCATTTTATAAATGCCCCTGCACCATCATGTTCTCCTTTTCCATGACCAGTCTCAAAGAAATTCCAACAATGTTTAATGTGGGTTTTCTTATGAAGACGACACAACCAAAAGAATGATTATGAATATTTGAATTGACATGCGCATCCATCTGACCATATCCAATGCTCATTGAATTTTATTCCACTATCTTTCAATGAGTCATAAATATTATCAAAATAATGTTGTACAAAATGTGTATCATGTGTACAATCATCATTGATATAAAAGTGATATTCTTTAATAACATGTCAATTCTCACTGGTGCTTTCTATATGATAAACATTTTCATCATCATGTTTATATATAATAGGGACAAGCATAAAGACTTGGTCAGAATTATAATATTCACTTTGTATTTCATTTTATGTAATAAATGTGTAATTCTCTCCAAAATCAATTATTGACAAAATGGTCCCTGGTTGAAAAATTTCATGGCATTTTTTGAATTGCAGGTCCTGCCACCGAGCTCTATGTGTATGCTTGGTGTACTTATAAATTTCTCTCTCAAATTTCTTCAAAACTCTATCACATAAATTTTTTCTTCTTGTAAATAAATCCTTTTAGCACTTGTACTATTATTTGAAGTAATTGATGTATGGATATATTCATATCTCTTCCATTTCACTTTTAGGTTAGACAATGATTCATCATTTATACCAATATAATATTTGTTGTGAAATAAAGTCAAATTTCCACAATGCTCACATATTTTATGACCAACAAATTTCTTTTGATAGAATAATTCATGACTTTCTCTTGCACATAGAATTTTGTATATGAAACCATGGATAGTGGAAGGAGGAGGTGAATTTTTCCAAAATGTTTTACCAGAAATTAAGGAAGGTGTCATAATATAATTGAAATTCTACATGATAACGACAAAAACAAGTGTCACGTACAGTGATATATTTAACATCCCATGGTTTTTGTTGAACAAAAATATTGATTGAGATATTAATTCCACAATTCTCTTCTATGAACTTATTGAACAACTCTATCTTAATGGTGTGCAAGATATGTTTTGCATGTTGTTCATGCTAATTTCATGCTATTCTTTGCCACATCACATCCATTGCTTTTGGTGAAACATGTGAATTTTTCATCCAATATTCATATATTATTTTTTTAACATCTTCTCCAAGTATATCTTTGTATGGTTGCCTACAAATAACTGTCCGACAAGTGAGCTCATCATTTACATCTATTTGCAATAAAAAAAATCCTATGTTTGTGCAATGTTCTTTGTGGGGTCCTTAATGATTTTGCTATAGATTTTACCAAACGATTTTATTTAGTACTTGAAGAAACCCCTGCCATTTGTATTCCTCTATGTGCATCTATATCTCTTTTCTTTCTAGATCTTCCAATTCATTTTAGAGAACTATTTTATTTTGAATCACATTTTCCTTCACCCTTTTATCTTTCATTGATTTTCGAATACCCAATAGAGTTGTAGCTTCTTTTAATTTATTTGATGTTAAGAGACCTCTCAAAGTTTGAGCTTGAATTATCACAATTTCATCTTTGAAGAACTTATCAATAATGAGCTTAACAAGATATCATATAACATGGTCAACTTTTTTATCTCCATATGTATCCGTGTCAACATTTTCTAACATCTCGTCATTGATATTGATTTCATGTCTGCATATGAAAATTAAATGTAAATTGGTATACATATTCATTAAATAGTTAAATTAATAAATATGTATAATTTCAATAATACATATGACATATATATACATACCTGATGGTGATTTAACTTCTTCTCTTGAATCTCTTTCAACATCTTCAACAACATCGTCAATCATTGGTTCATTATCTTTTTGACTTTATCTTTCAACATTTTCAATATCATTATCAATGTTATGGGGAATATCTCTCTCTCTTTACATTGCAAATGTTTTTCAAGTTAGATCATCAGATTAAAATTAAATTTCATGATACACTAGTTAAATTTTCAATATCATTTATAATATTTACATTTACATACTTGCTTCAACTTCTAGTTGAGATTGATTTTCCCTTCAATATTTAAGCATTCTTCATTCTTTACTTTGTAATAGTTTCTAGAGTATTCTCTATGAGCGTCAATGTATCTTATTCGATCATATTTTCTCTTGCAGTTTCTTTGATTTCCCATGATAATTCAATCAATATAGATTTTTAAAATCCAACCCAAAAAAGTTAATTTCAAAATTCTGCAAAAAAAAAAAAAATTCACTTTCAAAATTTAGACCAAAAAAGTCAATTTAAAAATTGAACACAAAAGACTTACTTTAAAATAAAACTCACTTTAAAAATTTAGCCAAAAATATTTACCTTGAAAAAACTCACTTTAAAAATTCAGCCCAAAATACTCACTTTAAAAATTCATTCCAAAAGACTTACTTTAAAAATTAAGCCCAAAAAACTCACTTTAAAAATTCAACCCAAAATACTTACTTTAAAAATTAAGCCAAAAAACTCATTTTAAAAATTGAGCTCAAAAGACTTACTTTAAAATTAAGCCCGAAAAAACTCACTTTAAAAATTCAGCCAAAAAAATTTCCTTTAAAAATTCAGGCCAAAAGATTTAGTTTAAATGTTTACTTCAAATGACGAAAGAGTGCAAAAATAATGTTTTGGCTCCATTTATTTATATCATTCAGGAAAAAAAAAAAATTTGGAGGGTCGTATTATTTCATTTTTGTGGCTGATGGGAAATATTGACACTTTTTCGGATGAACTTTAAAAAACTTTTAGTCAAAATTTTAAATTGATTCAGCCAAATTAATTTACGGTTTATTTAATGGGCATCGTTGAAACACACAAGTTCGTCCAAATATGTTGTTAGTTCGTCCGATTTATTTTAACCTGTAACTCTGCAACAACTCAGCGATGCTCACCTTTCTCCAACTTCAGAATGGTTAAACTCCATCAAATTTGGTGAATTTGCTTTCGGAGCCAATAGATAGTTGCTAATTTTAATTAATTTTCTAATAAAATGTGTGCACAAATTTTTCGAAGTTCACTATGATTCAATGAAATCAAATTATCTATCTTCCAAATTACACTGTAAAAAGATATGAAAAAATTATGGTTCATTACATTGGTTCGTCTTTTGTAATGGGTAGTTTTTAGATTTTTAGTTTATAACTAATATGTCTAGAAATGTGACGCTATGATAATCATCTTCAAAATTTGCAGTTTTTTCATATTGCTTGTATTAAAAAAATTCTATTAGTTATGATGTGCACCAGCTAGTTTTTTTAAATATAAAGATATCGAAGTAGAGTCTATCTAGATTGTTGCAACACATTTTTTTTTCAAGAAAACCAAGTTAACAAAGAATACACTAGTGTCAAAAAAAAATGAATTTTTATGAATTCCTTTATTTTTAAAGAACACACAGTCAAACAATTTCAAAGTTGACATATCAAATGTGAATAAAAAAATTCCAAGAAATAAGCAATAAAATGCTAATAAAATTTCTGACAAGTTTTATTATTATTATAAAATTAAATTCTAAATAGAAAATTTGCCGAAAGTTGAAGAACTTCTAAAAACAATATTTGTTCCTCAAAAAAGGGTAAAAAATTTAACCCAACTTCACATTTTGACCCAGGGAAATTAGGGGTGTAGAGGTTTGAAAAGTAATTATTAATATAATAGGTTAAAAATTGCTTGCTATTTAAATATTCACAAAATCACAGATATAATTCTTATATTTTCTATACATATTTTTTATATTATGCCTATGTAGTATAAAGAAGATATGAGAATAATAAATAGTAGAAAAGAGAGATTAATTTTTTTATAAAGATCTAAATTTACTTCCATCATCATTTAGTTGATTAGAATATAGAGTACATGATAGAGATATTAGTTTTCATTATCAAAATCTAAATTGAATTGATTTCAATGATTACTAAGTTGATTTTTATGCTATAAGGCATTCTTATGGGAAGAAATTCCCTAGCTGCCACTCTATATGACTTTGCACCATCAGATTCATGGTTAGACAATTGAATAATCATATAATTAGATTGATTTTCATATAAAAATGCAGAGCCTCCATCTCAGTTAACTATTTCAAGTCACTGCTTGTAGGGTTTTTGAGATAGTTGGATTTCACCAACATGCTCCTAGGGTTTCTGAGACAATTGGATCCCACCAACAATCTCACGCAATGGACCAGAGATAAGATCAAAACCGTCTACAATGGAATCAACTTGGAGATTGATGGCATGACCTGCAATAATGAGAGGGTTTTCATGCTCAGCTTCGTGGCATTTGACTTTGATAGAAAAATCTTGCCTTTCATTTCAAGTTGCATTTACAGTCCCTCAACTTGTTAGCAAACTATTTAACTAGAAAATTGAGTATATTTTTTAATGTCTCACCGACATCCTCATCACTATATAGTAGGGAAGCCCTTTGACACTCAACAACATTCGTCCTATTCTAAGTATCATTATCTTTGTATACCATTTCAAATTTGTTTGCTTGTGGAATCCATTCTTTAATTGTATAGACCAATTATTTCCTTTGTCACGATCAAATCCCATGGCTTCTATGAATGCCTCATTGTATTACATCCATTTTATGAGCTCGCATACATGGAGGGAATTGGGCCTAAAGAATTTGAGATTGTTCTACACTCCTTCGCACTGAATTGGGTGAAAATTATGCATGCAAAGCGCCTAGAAATGAATCCTTTCAAGGGAAACATGATGAACGAGGTCTTCCAGTGTAATTGGAAGATGAGGAAAGGGAAAATATGAGGAAATCCCTATTTTGAATTTTTAGAGAGGGCTTGGATTTGTTCTTCAATAGGAAGATGAGATATCGACATTCAAGTGCATGTCGAGGCTCAGGAAATGGCCACGTCTACTGGGTTTGTTCCCCAAGGGTTGTATTGAGGAGTCTCTCAATGCAAGGGTAATTTTATTTATTCAGTTCTTTGTCTAGAATTGCATGTGTTTTAATTATTATTTTTTCTCTTCTCTAATTTTAGCCATAAAATGCATCTTTTTCGTTTCTTGTGCCCAAAAATTTAAAGTAGATTTTTATATTAGGGAATTTTTCTCTTTTGTGTAGATTTATAATTTTGAAAGTGCTTTCCTAAATGATTATGCATTTTGATAAATTTTGAAGAGTGCCAAAGATATGTGAAGGAATACCTAAAATTCATCTTATAATTTATCTCATTCTTTCACTTTTTTTTTGTTGTTTATTTTTCCCATCATTTGACTCCAAATGACCTCATTGAGATTTACATGAATATAAATATGAATTTTTACTGAGGTTTTTCTTACTTCTTTGCAAACTGCAGAGAGATCAAAAGGTAGCTTCTTACCTGTTAAATCTTTCATAGCTGAAGTCACATTCATTTTTATCATTTTTTATTTTGTATTTTGATTCATCTGATTATAAAAACTTCCAGAATCTATGCCTATTATTCAAATTCCAGTGTTTAGTCCTTCTTTGAGCTCTCTTCCTCATCTGAGAACCACAATTACTCTTCCTTGCCTGAGAACCCTATGCTTTGTTCTCAGGACAATTAAAATTCCCACTAGAAACATGACAATGGGTTCTCCATATCCAAAATTGAGTCCACTGCAATTGGAACATGAAAGGCCTATATCTCCCAACCCAATTTCCTAGAAGTTCATGAACAATGATGACATCGATGACCTGTTGCATGAAAACTTCATTCCAACATGTTTGACACCGACACTCACCCAGAGGAGTACTTATCGCAGATTGGTTGTCTTGAAGAAACACAACAAAATTCCTTCGATCAAATGCATAATGATGGATTTTTAGATTGGATGAAGCACACTCTCTTGAATTGCCCATATTAGGGGCCCTATCTCTGAAATTGGAACAAATTTTGTAACAAATTATGACTATAGAGGATCCTCTCTACTCATAATGTACATGATATCGTGAGGGTTTCTGCAGAGATTTGCTACAAACTAACATAAAGGTCTCGAATAGCTAGTTGGAAGCATTGAAAACTTTAAGGATGGAAATTTATTTTAAAGTTTAGAAACCTTGGCAAATCTAACTAGTCCATAATATGTAATCTATATAATTTTTGGTAATATTTTGGTAAAAATATTCAAATTTCTAATAATTTAATGTAGTCACTATATAAAGTTTTGGCAATTTTTAAGGAAAAACAATTTTATACTATAAAATCTAGGCGAATAAATTTTAGAAAAATGGAAATTTGCTAATCTTTTTTTTTGGAAAAAACATGGAAAATTATCCCACTTGTGAATATTAGCCCCCAAAATTTTCCCTGGTTGGAAGGCCATGTGCTAGGTCCTATACTTAGCACATTTGAATTTTCAATATGGTTTTGTTTGAAAAATTCATGTCATGTCATATGAAGACAAATAACGAGATTTTTGAGTCTTTAGATGAAAATCCCTGAATTTACATGTCACCTTTTCTAATGTTTTCTTATGGGATTTGTTCATGCAATTGGTTTGGTTTTAATTTTACTCATAATCATGAACACATGAATTTTCTAGAAGTATTTTGTCTTGAATCTGCATAATGTCTGGAGTCTATTTAAATAGTTAGTTCTTATTGAAGAATGTGAGTTTGATGAATTATTATGGATAATTTGTTAGATACAACTTGCGAGTCATTAAATAAAACTCATGTCTTTAAAGTATGATCACCTAGTTGGAAATATTTACAATGAATTGTGACTATTCCTCAATTCTCTACTATAATGTATATTTGGTATAGATTAAGGAATCATAGAAATCAATGAATTGTAAAGCATTTTGGAGAATTTTATTGAAAAATGGCACCATTATTTCTTAGTAAGAACTTTGTTCTCTTTTCCACAAAGCAAGATTTACCATTAATGGTGGGTGTTATACTTAATGAAAAAATTGATCAACATTTTTCTTCCCAATAAATGGATCACAAGACCAAAATTCAACACAAGAGAAAAATAGGAAAAATGTGTTATTATCTTTTTATCTTCTCTTTTTTTGACAAATGAATTAGTCTCAGTTTTGAGACTCATAATTTAGTCTTGTTGAGTTAGAATAACATGCTCTGACCTGTGAGTTTGTGATTCTTTAGCCTGATTTGAAGCACTCTCAAGAATAAACTGCAATTATTTTTTTCCCAATCTAATACTAATAATTTTAAATTCTTTTTTTTTTTTAATTTTATTTTCTATGAAGTGAGTAGATATTGGTATTTTTTTTTTAATTTGATTTTCCAAGATTTATTCCTATTTTCAATTTTATTTTAGGCTTTAGTTATAACTGAGCTCAACCAAGTTATTCTTAAGCCCAAGTCATGTGACTTTGATAGTGATATGTAAAAATTCTGAGAATGATGTAAATAGATCTCATTGTACCAAATATCACAAGTGTCCGTACCTACATAAAGCTTAACAATTTACTTATGATTTCCTACCACTTATGCATTTGTAGGTGAGATGTTTCTTACAAACTTAGTGGGGCTTCTATTGAATGATTACAATGTTGTATATAGTATAGATTGCTTCAACCCAAAAGTTGTTTGAGAGTTTTGCCTTGACAATGCTCTTTTCCATCTCAACAATGGTCCTCTTTTCCTCTCTTTAGTACGATTATGTTGCACAAGTACCTTGAGTGTTGAAATATCTTTAGAAGTAATTAAAGTTTATTTTCCCAAACCTTATTTTCTGAGAACCTTAATATATATATTTTCCTTTCGACTTTCAACCATTGCTCAGTATTCCTTCAATGCTATAAAAGCTAATGGCTTGTACTTAAGAAAGCACAACCAAATTTTTGTTGGAAGGGCATCGATGAATGTCATAGCATATTTTTTACTTTCTAATGACTAAATATGTACGTTTTTTGTTCATCCAACCTTTTTTTTGTCAAATTTATCCCTATGTTTCTTGTCACAAATGTGAAATCCATAATAACTCATGTTGAATTGGAGGAAAAACATGAACCATATTAAATTTCTTGAAATGATCCAGATTCTATACTTAAGGTATCGATAACTTTGATGCCATAGTTGATTTTGTAGTCATTTTTAGCCACGAATGCTTATTGTCGTATTGTTGTAACTACATACATGTCAATATCTCCAGCAACTTTTGCAGCCACTTTATATTTGTCTCTCTTGAAACCATTTCCATCAGATTTAATCTTGGAATGATGCTTTAGTATTTGTTGTATACAGTTTCTTCTTTAGGCCCATTACATACATAATCCACATCTTTAATACCTTCATTATGCACTTTCATTAGGTTTGTTCCTTAAACTTTGACCATGTAAATATTCATCAAAAATGTTATAATCCTTCTTGATTTGGGTTTTTCTTCCTAGGTGGCACCATACAATAAGGTTTTTGGTGGGCTAGTTGCAGGTGTTAAGGATAATCATTCAAAACTAGAAACAATCTCTTCTAGTTCACACATGACTTCTTCTCAGGTTTCCATTGGAATATCAGTCATCAACCTCTCATTTTAGATACTCTGCTAAAACAACAGAACTGTTGAATTTACCCAAAATAAGGAAAACCTTCACTTTTCCCACAGAATCAAAAAGAATTAAAACTTTGGTTTATAACCTTGTCACATCTGTCATTCCACAAACATTTATCACGTTAATTCTTCGCCATCAATCTCAACACTCAATTCGATGGTTATCGCTTTCCCTGCTCGCAAACTAGCAGGCTGATATCCACCATTGATTAATCCCGCTTGATCCAACAGTTGACACCTAATCTTTTGTGGGTTCTTGGGCGATGTTTAATGAGCCAAGAGCACATGAGAAAAGAAGTTTTCCTGTGCTACATGTCGGCCGCTAAGTGGAATTGCATGAATTTTCCAAATACAACTTACCACCTTGAAACTGCACAATAAACAACTTATTCCTATGAAGACAACTTTTCTATTCTATTTAACTTCTATGCTTGTTTTCACATGATAACTGTTAGATCTATTGGATCTGTCGATCGGATGGTTCAGACCTTTTCTTGGGTTTCTTGCGAATTTATTAGGCTTTCCTCATTCTGCCAAGGTTTTAGCGCTTCCACCAAGTTTAAACTATATCTAAGTTATATTCAGGATATCACTAAGTAAAATCTATGGGTTCGAATACATCCCAATTGACTCTATACGTAGTGAATGAAGATTTAAACGCGATAACACAAGATTCTATAAAATCTAGTTTTAAATCACCAAATTGGAAATCAACAACATTCCGAAGTATTTCGAAGGAACTTGAATCCTCTGGGATTGACAATTCATGTGCAGAATACATAGAAATACAAAGAGACTTCAAATTTTACAGTCTAATCCTCCACTAACAAATCCCTTTACATTAATTCAAAATTTACATAAATACTTGTACATGCAACAACCAGATCCTAAATCAAAGGATCAAAACTGCCTAATCCTATCTAATCTGCAGGATATTCCCCTTGAGAATCTCAACTAAGCCTAACTACTTGAATTAATTACAAGATAATCCAAATCCTTGAATTCTAGCTCAAATCATATCTAGAAAGCTTTGTAAAGTGACAGCTAAAGGATCACACTCCTTTGCTTGTAAACTTTTTTCGTATTTTTGGAATAAAATCGAAGTCTTTTGTCTTCAAGCCTGACGCTCTTGCATTAGACACCCGAGGACAAAATTATTCATGAGCTCCTGTCCATGATCTCTTATATAGAACTGCCCAACTTTTGTAGCATGGTATCTGTCATCCAGGTAGCATCAACATTTAGTTGATCCTTCCATTTGACCAAATCCTAAAAATACCCATATCCCCTTGTCTTCTTAAACATCCTCTTGTCTAAAATCTGTTATGGCTGCAATGCCTTTGCTGTTGTTTACTGTTTTACCCAATCAACCTCTTGTTCTTCTTTATCTTATGTTGTATCCTTTGCATTTCCACTTTCATAACTGTACAAATCAGCAACATTGAAAATTGGAGATATTCCAATATTAGGGGGTAATTCAATTTGATATGAATTTGCAGAAAATCTCCTTAGGAATCTACATGGTCCAATTTTATTAAATTTTAACTTGTTATACTCCCTTTTTGGAAATATTTCCTTCCCTGGGTGTGCCAAAACAAAATCTCCAACCTCAAAATTAACTTCTCTCTTCTTCATGTCTGCTCTGCTATTGTACTTTATGTTGCTATCCTGTAACTACTATTTTACCTATTGATGTATTGCTTGAATCTATGAAAGTCTTATTCTTTAGCACTTCTCATTTCAACTTTCCCCAAGTCTCTTAATTCAAACACTCCTCTTGGGTGCATTCCATAAACTATATGGAATGGACTCTGTCCTGTACTCCTGTTAGGAGAATCATCATAAGCATATTCAACATGTGCCAAAATTTGATCCCACTATTTTGGATGTTCACCTACAAGGCTTCTTAGAAGATCACCCAAGCTTATGTTTACAACTTCATTCTGTCCATTTGTTTGAGGATGATAAGCTGAATTGAAAATCAGATTAGTACCAAGTTTCTTCCACAAGGTTCTCCAGAAATGATCAAAAAATCTGGTGTCTCTATTTGAAACAATGCTTTTAGGTAACCCATGCAATCTTACAATATCCTTAAAAAATAGATTAGCAATGTGATTAGCATCACTCATTTTATAACATGGAATAAAATGTTCCATTTTAGAAAATCTGTCAACCACAACATAAATTGAATCATTTCCTCTTTGAGTTTTTGGTAAACCTAAAACAAAATCCATACTTACCATATCCCAAGGTCTATCTGGAATTGGTAATAGAACATACAAACCTGTGTTTTGGTTCCTTCCCTTTGCATACTGACAGACTTTACAATTTCTCACATACTTCTCCACTTCAGATCTCATCTTTGGCTAGAAATAAAAACAGTTCAATTGTTCATAAGTCTTGTCTACACCAAAATATCCTCCAAGTCCACCACTGTGTTTCTCCTTCATAGAAAAATTTGGTATGCACAACTGATTTCTTTTAAATAAAAATCCTTCTTGCAATAAAAACTCCAACCACTTACTTCTGTCTAACAAAATAGGATTTTTACAAGCTTCAAATGCCTCTTTAAAATCTAAATATTTCTCATACAGTTCTTTAAGAAAATCAAAACCCCACACTTGAATTTGACTTTCCTGAACTAAAATACTTTTTTTGCTTAAGGCATCTGCTACCTTGTTTGATTGGTGAGTTATATGTTTTAATACATAATTAAAACTTTGAATATATTCTACGCATTTTGCATGTTTTTGACTAAGCTTTGGTTGTTGCATATTGTACTACAATGCATAATTGTCTGAATAAGCTATAAACTCCTTAGACATCAAGTAATGTCTCCACTTCTTCAATGATTGTACAACTACATAAAATTCCTTATCATAAGAAGAAAATTTCTTCTTTGATTCATTTAGTTTTCACTGAAATACGCTATAGGTCTATCCTCCTGACTTAAGATACCGCCAATAGCTTCTCCACTATCATCACATTTCACTTGAAAAGGTCTATTAAAATCAGGCAAAATTAAAGTAGGTTTCTCAGTGATCTTCCTTTTCAACAGCTAAAAGTTATTTTCTGCTTCAACAATCCATTTAAATGGTTCTTTATCCTTATTTATAGTGTCAATGATAGAAGCATTGATCTTACTAAAATTCCTTATGAAATTTCTATAAAAACTAGCAAGACCATGAAAACTTCTTACCTCAAAAACACTTTTCAATGAAGGCCTCTCTATGATTACCTTTATCTTCTCTGGATCCATCTCTAATCCATCAGCAGAAACAACAAAGCCCAAATATAACAACTCTTCCTTCATGAATGAACATTTCTCTAAATTTAGCAGTAACTTTTCTTGTTGCATCTTTTGTAAGACATAATTACTATGTCTCATATGTTCCTCTTTAGATCTACTATAAACTAATATATTATCTAGGTATACTATTACAAATTTACCAATAAATTCTTTCAACACTTCATTCATAAGCCTCATAAATGTACTAGGAGAATTTGATAACCCAAAAGGCATTACCATCCATTCATGCAATCCTTCATTTGTTTTAAAAGTAGTTTTCCATTCATCACCTTCTCTAATCCTTATTTGATGATAACCAATTTTTAAATCCATATTTGTAAAAATATCTTGCTCCACTTAAACAATCCATCAAATCTTCAATTCTAGGTATAGGAAATCTGTATCTGGTTGTTATTTTATTGATGGCTCTTGAATCAGTGAGATTATCCAACCTCCATCTTTCTTTGGACTCAACATTGTTGGCACTTCATAAGGACTCAAACTCTCTCTAATCAGTCCTTTATCTAATAGTTCTTAAACTTGTTTTCTGATTTCTTCATTTTCTATGGGAGTCATCATGTAAGCTGCTTTACTTGGTAGATTTGCTCCTAGAATCAAATCTATATGATGACTGATTTTTCTAATGGGTGGTAACTCATTAGGTAAATCATCTACAATGATATCACAATAATTCTCCAGCATCTCTTGAATTTCAATTGGCAAATCAGAAATTTTAGTGGAAGTCATTATTACCTTGGGTTTGCAAATGAATGACAAATTTACCACATCCTCTTCAATCTACTGTAGGTATTCTTTTCCACTCGGAAATAAAGTCTCTGGATCACATTTTCTTGATGCATCCTCTTCTTCCATAGGCAACAATGTATGGTTAACACCATCTTTACCAAATTTGTATGTTTTCTTTTTCCCATCATGCATAGCTCCTCTATCATACTTCCAAGGTCTTCCCAGTAGTATGTGACACACATCCATAGGCACCACATCACACGGAATTTTGTCTTTGTATTTGCCCAACTACAACTCCACTTCACACTATTCATTCACTAACAACTGATGTCCTTTTTGAGGCCATGACACCTTATAAGGTGTTGGATGTTTCCTTTTCTTTAATTTCAACTTCTCCACCACTTATGTAGAGACCAAATTATTAGTACTCCCACTATCAATTAACATTTGACAACATTTTCTTTGAACCTTGAACAAAGTCCTGAACAAATTCTTTCTCTGTGTTGGTTCAATAACTTCCTTTGCTAGCTTTAACAAAACTTTGTTAACTACAAAAGATTCCCTTTTCTCTGGTACATTTTCTTCTTATGGCACCTTTGTTGCTTCCTCTTCACTCTGAGCAGCAATTACATTTCTCTGATTTGTTCCTACATTTTCTGGGCACTCATAGGCTCTATGTCCATCTTGTTACATCTGTAACATCTCATTTCTCTTCCCCTTCCTCTACCTCCTATTCCTCTAAAAAACCTCCTTCTTCTACTTGCTTCACCTTCTGTGGGTGTATGCTGACTTGGGCTACTGCTAGCTCCATCTCTAGACATTGTAGATCTTCCTCTACCACCTTGAATTCCCCTTCCTCGGAAGGTACATCTACTTCTGGAAGATTTCTTCCTCGTGAGTTTTTCTTCAGCCTTCAATACCATCTGATAAGCCTCTTCTACTATTTTAGGAGACATCACACTTATCTCATCTTGGATCTCCATTATGAGACCATTTAGGTATCTTGCAACCTTCTCATCTATATCTTGAATTTGTCTTATTCTCACTTTGTAAAATTCCTTTGTGTATTCTTTCACTGTCAAAGACCTCTGTCTAAGATTCTGCATCTGTCTAAATAATGGTTGTTGATAATCACTTAGAAAAAACTTACCTCTCAACTTTGCCACCATCCTGTTCTAATTTCTAATTGGCTGCTTACCATGTCTTTTTCTTTCTGCCTGCACTCCATCCCACCAAAGTGTTACATGTCATTTCAATTTTGTGGCAACAAATTTTACTCTCTTTCCTTCTTCCATTTTTTCGTAATCAAAGAATTTATCCATGTCATTAATCCATTATATCAACTCCTCAAGGTTTAAACCTCCATTGTAAACTATACCCTCAAGTCTGGGTTTAGATGTGGATCCTAACAGTGATTTAAAGAATATCATTTTAGGAGTAATTTCTACAGGTTCCTCTGCTTCTACAGCTTCAACTTCAGGCTCACTGACATCTCCAACATCTGCGTCTCCTTGATTTCCCATTTTCACTACTTCAAATCTAGCTTTCATCTATTGCATAGCTTCCAACACTTTAACATTTACAACTGGTCTTCCTCTTCTCTGACCATGTCTTCCTCCAACTCTAAAAGCCGTGTTGGACTTCTTTCTCTGATATTTGAGATCCTGATCAGTGTTAATAAGCTGCTCTAATACCACTAATGGTGGGCTGGTTGTGGGTGTTAAGGATAATCGTTCAAAACCAGAAACAATCTCTTCTAGTTCAAGCAAGACTTATTCTCTAGTTTCCTTTGGAATATCAGTCATCAACCTCTAATTTTAGATATTCTGCTAAAACAACAGAACTATTGAATTTACTCGAAATAAGGCAAACCTTCACCTTTCCCACGAAATAAAAAAGAATTAAAACTTTGGTTTATAACCTTGTCATGTCCATCATTGCACAATCCTTTATCGCATTAATTCTTCATCGTTGATCTCAACACTCAATCCGACGATTATCGTTTTCCCTGCTCGCAAACTAGCTAGATGATCTCCACCATTAACCAATCCTGCTCGATCCAACAGTTGACGCATAATCTTGTGTGGGTTCTCGCGTGATGTTTAACAAGTTGAGAGCATGCAAGAAAAGTAGTTTTCTCGTGCTACGTGTCGGCCACTAAATGGAATTGCGTGAATTTTCCAAATACAACTTACCACCTTGAAATTGCATAAGAAACAACTTTTTCCTATGAAGACCGCTTTTCTATTCTATTTATCTTTTTTGCTTGTTAGCATGCGATAACTGTTAGATCTATTGGATCTGTTGATCGGACGGTTTAGACCTTTTCCTAGGTTTCTTGCAAATTTATCAAGTTTTCATCATTCCACCAAGTTTAAACTATGTCTAAGTTATATTCAGGATATCGCTAAGTAAACTCTATGGGTTCGAAATACACCCCGATTGACTCAATACATAGTGAATGAAGATTTAAACACGATAAAACAAGATTATATGAAATCTAGTTTTAAAGGCCTAAACTGGAAATCAACAACATTCCGAAATATTTTGAAGGAACTTCAAACCTCCGGGATTAACCATTCATGCACAAAATACACAAAAATATAGAGAGACTTCAAATTTTACAGTCTAATCCTCCACAACCAAATCCCTTTCCATTAATTCAAAACTTACATAAATACTTGTACATACAACAACCAAATCCTAAATCAAAGGATTGAAACTAGCTAATCCTATCGAATCTGTAGGATATTCCCCTCGAGAATCTAAACTAAGCCTAACTACTTGAATTAATTACAAGATAATCCAAATCCCTAAATTCTAGCTCAACTCATATTTAGAAAGCTTCGTTAAGTGACAGCTAAAGGATCCCACGCCTTTGCTTGTAAACTTTTTTTTTTTTTTTTCTTCGGAATAAAATCAAAGTCTTTTGTCTTCAAGCCTCATGCTCCCGCATCAGCTTTTCATGTGGCTTTTGAGAGTGAGAGTCCCAAAAATTGGCCTCCTCCAAACTCTAATGCATTTGTGGGAGAATAAGTTGCAGTGCCTTCTAAAGAACGAACATGCATCACGAGTGGTTGAGAAGTCACTAGACTAGGGAACAACCATTATCTGCAACATCAAAGTTATCAAAGTCCTTGAAAATGGATTAGAATTCGTGCAAGTAAAGGTAATCTTTGGGATTTAGCAATATGCTTTGGTTTTATGTATAACATTAGCAATTTTTTGGTGAATCAGTACTTAAACAACACCATCATTTTTCTTTGATATTAGCTTCTACTCTTACTTTTGTAAGGCTACTTTGTAGGTTGTCCTAGTATAAAGCATACTTATACACAATGTTATTGTTTCTCTACCTTCTTCTTTTAAAAAATAAAGAAATAAATTATTGCTTTCTCTATCATAAGGGTTTCCAGGGATTTTAAACATTCAAATTTAACATTTTCAAGCACCCATCTCATCCAAAAATAAATTTAAACAATATGTCCACAAGATAAATTTGAGCCCCGAGCTTGACTATATCAAAAACAATAAAGGAATAGACTATGATAAGTTAAAAAATTGTAAATATATGGTTTGTACCTCCAAAATTATGGCAAGAATGTAAATATTTGATGTAAACATAAATTCAGTTTAAGCCTTGAAGCTAATTTTCTCAAAACTAAAATAAATGTTTATGGAACTGGAAAATCTATTTTAAAGTCAGTATAACTACCAAAAATCCTTGTCTGCAAAAACTCAAATTTAGACACAAAATCACCTTAGATTAAATGTACAGATATACTAAGCTAAACAACAATAAATATGACTTACTTAAGTTTCTTATTTAGTTTAAACTTCAAACTCTAAAGGATATTTCAATATTAATGGCTGTGTACAATTCCATGCATATGATGCTTTAGTTCATGACAAAAATCCCTTAGCATGGATGTTTCCAGTTCAAACACATGGAATTTGACACCAAAAGGACACTTATCAAAGATGGGTTCTAAAAGAATTTGTACTAAACTTATTTCTTTACAAAATGAGTTAACATAAATAGTATATGTTAAGGTGCTTCATATGAAACATCTGATAATGGAATCCTTTTTGTTTCATGTCTCTGCAATTCAACTGGATTCGTCCATGTGTCATGAACAACTATGGTTATTTAATTCAACAAGAAATTTGTCACAATTTTTAGTGTTTTTTTATTGATACACCATTATTTGAAGGCACTAATAGACACAAAGATAATTCAGAGTCTCCACTTGAAGTTCAAAGCATGATCATCACCCTTCAAATTTGTTATTATAAGTGGAGAGGACTATTTAACGAGTTTATTGTTGCAATACAGCCTCAAGTTCAAACACAATCAAAACTGTCACATTTACCAATATAAATGGATAGAACTATTTAACTACTTTGTTGTTAGCATGGCCACACTCTTAAATTGACTATTATAAATAGAAGGGACCAATTAACCACTTTAATGGTGTAGCACATCCTCAAGTCCAAACATTCAACCACTTTATTGTTGTAGTACATTGTAGCATGGTCCTTGCTTTTGTTGATATTTTTTCATCTTTCAACAATTGTCAAGGAAGCATTAATTAGTGGTATATGTTATCGCCTTACAATGCTTCCTTTGCAACATTTCGTGCAATTGCTAGTTATTTTTATTTTTAATATGTGAATTTAAACTTCTCTTGCTATATTAGATTGTCTTCTCGAAATTGAACAACATCCCTTTCAATGAGGTTTTTAAAAAGTAATAATTCTCTTTGTGATTTGAATACAAATATTAATTATATTATTATAACAAATGGAATAAAAAAATATAATAAATAACATAATTATAGCAAATAAATTGATAAAAGTTGATAGAGTAGAAAAATTAAAATATTTTATAATAAATTTAATGAAATAAATAAAACGAAAAATACTTAAAATGTAGTTTGTTTGCGAACATTTTTTTGGTCAATTTTGCCTAATTTTTGGTAGAGATTTTAAAGAATTATAAGTTTAAGCTTTTTTATATGTAAAGCCCAAGTGCCCCAAGGAATTTTTTGTTTGTGTCAAATTTCTTTATGTATTCAAAAGTGCATTTCAAACAACAAGAAATTGAGTGGATACAATAACAGTTAGATGGATACAATAACCACATACTTCTTTATGAGTATATCATTAAGATGTACACTTTGAAAATAATAATAACAATAGATTCTAAATAGAATTCTAAATACAATGATATATTTTTATTTAACATTTGTTATTAAAACTATAAATTTTGTGTGTGTAATAATTAAATATTATTTAATTATAATTATATTAAAATCATTTAAAAGTGTAAATTTAATTATTAACAAATATATATACATTATGTGTGTGTGATAATTTCATATTCTATTGATTAATCCAAATATATCGCATGTAGAAACATATCGTAGTTTTTTCCACTAGAGTTTGTTTCTATGGAAACTAGACCAATGGGGAAAAATATTAGTTTTGTTCAAAATGAACTATAAGACTCATAAGATCAATATATCTGCCCTCACATAGCACTAGTTTTAGGGTTTATATTGGAATACTTATTGCTAATCCTAGTCAAATTGTACTGAGGTTATTCACAAATATTAGACTGAAAATATAAAGAAGATCAAAGAAGAGCCACTACTGATAAGGAAGGAAGCGATATCACATCTTAAGTGGAGATTGAAACATCTATCAATGTTGCAGGAGTACTAGCAGAAGTTAATCATTTTTCTCTTGAGAGGATGGCCTCGACTCTAGCCAACCAAAGTGCCATGTCCCGGTGTTCTAGGGATATTTGGCTATGCTCATTTTTGTGTTTCATCCAACTGCATAGATAATTCCTTCTTGGCCTCATCTCTCTCCAGTGGAGTTTTGTTTAGAAGGGCCTTGATGTTCCAATACAGGCCCACTATCCATATATATTTATTTTTCCTTGCTCATGTGTGACCCGAATCTGGGAGCTACACAACTTTTGAGGTAAGAATATTAGTGTTTGTGTATGCATCCCTATCATCGATGACCTCTATGGATGCATGGAAAATTTCTAACTCTATGCTGTCCAAGGTATGGGAATGATATTACTGAGCTACAACAGGCACTCCTTGACCTTGACACTACCATCTATTGTATAAGAGAGACCATGATGGATCCTCACCCTTTGTCAAGGTATGATGGGCCAGGAGATGATATAATGTTGACTGAATAAGGGATTGGCCAAGTGGAGGGGACAAGGGTGATAGGGACAATAGAGCAGGGTAGAGGGCAGTTAAAAGAGGCAAGATGGGCATGGATAGGGCACTAGTGAGAGTGAACCAATAGGGAGGTAGCAAGGTCTAGGAAAGTGAGGCTAATTGGAAGACAAGCATAGAGTACAACTACACAAAGCGAGGTCCCACCTATTGATCACCAACATGTGTGTTTAGAGTATTGAAATATAAATAAGTAATAGAGCATATGGAATATAAAGTACATATATTAGAAATCAAATAAATTAATTGTGTTTTAAGACACATGAGATAAATACCTTATGCACTATGCTATTAATAGTGAATGTAGGGTGAACTTGGTCAGAAAAATGCACAGACAAAACATAGATTTCAAAGTTCCTTGTCCTATTGGTTTCGTCACCCCAAATAACTGCCACCCATATCAACCAAGAAAACTAAATCATAGGGTAGTTTCTATAGTTGTGACCAATGTGTAGACCCGAAGAGACCCTAGAAAGTGGTGGATAGGGAGGGCAGGTTAGGGGGGTCTGGAGCTATCCCCCATTAAGGATAGGAAACAATATTGTAGTGCAAAAGTAAGACTTTTTTTGCAGCAAGTTGCCACAATTTATGAACCAAAATGGGAATATTTCTTCCATGTGTGACCCTTTAACCAATTTTACACATCATGGGAGACTTTGGTTGCACTATCATGTCACAAAGTGGATTGGATGTGTGGGGTTTAGCTGGATTCATGGAGAAATCATGTTGCAACTAGTTGAAGTGGGGTGGCAATGGTAAGCCTATCCCCCATCCTTGTAATCACTATTTTCACACTCGACCACCATACTAGACTAATGGGGAATTTATGTTTTATATAATTATGAAACATATGTGGATGATTTTCGATTTTTATATTTAATGTTTTATTATACATTATATTTTTGTTATATTTAATTGTTAACATAACAATTGCATATTTAATAATTCATCAATACTTTTATGTTATATCATTGTTAAAAGTTTCTTTAAAATTTAATTTAATATAGAAATACATTATGGTGTCTATATTAAAATTTTGTTTTTTATAGACTACCACTATTCACCTGAATATCAAGATATTTATATTTTCCTATCCCTTCAGGCTTATAAGAATTATTACTAGTTATAATTTTCAACTCGTTCATCATTTTTTTTTTGCTGCAGAGGCTAACATGTCTTTGAAAAACATAATCAAAGTGGAGGGAAAATTAAGGTCCCTAATTACCAATTGAGCTATTGTCCTTTGATGTTTTTGTGATCAAAATCACAAAAAGAAAAATCCAATTATATATATATATATATATATATATATATATATATATATATATATATATATATATATATATATATATATATATATATATATATATATATATATATCTATAGATATATATAGATATATATATATATATATATATATATATATATATATATATATATATATATATATATATATATATATATATATATATGATCATGGGGTTTTGATCGAGATGGCGAATTACACCTATTGGCTGCATGTTCGCCTGCCTCCCCACGATTTGAACCCTCGCCCCCTGGTGACCTCCTATGCTCGGTGAACTGCGCCTCTTCCCCCGATCCTGATCCTCCTGAGGTGACTACACAACAGAACCCTGCGTTCGACACCCCCAACTCTATAGTAGCGGCGACTCCCTTAGCTTCACCATATGGGTGTTTTGAAACCCCAGTCATCAAGGTTTGGTCGGCAGTGCAACATCTACAACAAGAGAACTTGAGTCCTTATGTTCCTTTGCAGGACCATCCCACAGCACCTTGATCCGGGAAAAGGAAAATCAAGTGTGCGAAGACTTCTGGGAAAGACTTCACAATCAAATTTGGGGAAGGTTTATCCATGGGAGAGGTTGTAGACATAGCTGGGAAGGTTCTGGTGGGCAAGGTACGAGGACGTGCCTACTCTACAGAACATCCCGCTTTCTAGGTAAAAGAAATATGGGGGAACATCTTCAAAGAACTTCCTGAAGTATAGATCCTGCCCCAAGGACGTTTTTTTCTCCATTTTACTTTGGAGGAATACACCAACATGGCACTTACCAGATACTAGCACATAGAAATCGCCCCGGTCTTGTTGAAATGATGGAGACTGCTCTTTGATTGGGAAAGTGAGCAGATTGGGGTAGGACCTCTTTGGGTAAGGCTGTCTAGCCTTCCTCTGTAGTACTGGTATGAAGATGTATTTGTTCATATTAGAAATACTCTTGGCACCTACTTGGACTACGAAAAATCCTACATTAAATCAAAGAGTCGAACACTTGCTCACATCTTGGTACATCTTGATACGCGTGAAGGGCTAGAGGAGAAAATAACCCTGCAATGGCGAAACTTCACAAGGATCCAAACCTTGGACTATGAAGGTGTTCCCTTTAGGTGCCGCAGGTGCCACAAAGTAGGACATCTATTCAAGGAATGCTCTTTAGTGAGAGAGTCTTTAGATCCTTCATTGGTCTCTGAAGGTGGGACGAGCATGTCTACAGAATCTGTCCTCGAGCAGACTCCATTAGTAGCAGTGCCCCCATCCGAGAGAGAATCTATATCTCATTGAGTTCCCGTCAGTGCTCCCCATCCTCCATCTCTACCAATGACCAGATCAAGGGCTGCTATAGAGGCTGCTCGCACCTCAAGTACTCATTTTTTGCACTATGTTAATGCATCTTCTATTGCTTGCTCTCCATTGCATCTACACAATGCATCTGTTTTGGATCAGGGTTGTACTCATCCTTCCATCCCTTTCTCCCTTAACCCCCACTAGTCGGTTTTCTCTACAACCCCCCATCCTTCCCCCATGATCCCCTCTCTGCCCCTCCCTCCCCATGCTCTATCCCTGCTGATCCTCCCCACCCATATAACCTCCAACCCTATCCTCACGCATCTGAGGGTTCCCCCTTCCTCACTGGATTAAGCCTTACCACTCCCTTACTATCTCTCAAACCCCCCCATGTGGCCGCAAATCTTAGCATTCCAAAGCCATCTTGTGAGCTAGGGCTGAAGTGATCTCTTGAAGACAAACATCTCTTAACCAAGTTCTTAGAGCATTGAACACCACCCCACAGTTGCCCCCATGAAGTGGCTCTCCTTCAACTGCAGGGTCTTGGCTAGCTCACCCAAAAAGCTAGCTCTCAGAAACCCTAGGTGAGGCAAAACAAATCTCTTGAACCCAAAGCTCCTTGAAACCTAGATGGATCGTCCATTCCCTTGATGTTGTTGGTCGATTCGGGGGTTTGGACCTGGGATATGACCCTCGTTCCATTTGCCTGATGTCTTCCTGGGGCAAAGTGGGTTTCATGGGGATGAACATCTTCTCCAAACCCACTTTGCCATAGGGTTTGGAGGTGACCTAAATTTCTCCATAGGGTTTGGAGAATCCTTGGGGTCTAACGCACAAGTGGATCCTCTCTCTAATCAATGGAAGAGCTGCTAGAATGCCATCACCTGTCTGATATCCCTATGATTAAACCACTTCCCATTTGGAGAAACAAGAGAGTGGGAGAGGTGGCTTTAGCTAGGATATTGGACATGTTTCTGATCAAGGATTTGCTATTATAGAAACTAACACTTTACAGACAGTGGGTTGGCACGGGAGGCATTTTAGATCACTCCCCCATCTTTTTGGAAATTTTTGGTCCACAAAGGAAACACAGGGAACCATTTAAATTCAATGCTACCTGGCTACAGGACCTGGCCTACCACAAATTGATCTCAGAATTCTAGCAGGCCAACCCACCTTCTAGGGGTCAATCCCTCGCAGAAGGATTCTACTACAATCTCTCTCAGCTGAAACACATATCTATACAATTGGCAAAGGAAAAAGCTTTGAGGAATGACAATGCCCTTGCATCTGTTGAGTCATCTTTGGCCACCCTCCTAGATGAGAAGAATAGGTGTTTCATATCGGTTGAAGCCAATTCCATCCTTATCGATTTGGAAAACCAAAGATCCAAAATTCTGAAAGAGAGGGAAGAAACTTGATGACTTAGCAGTAGAGCGACTTGGCTACAAGCTGGAGATGAGAATACCAAGTTTTTTTAGAATCATGCAAAGGGAAGGAAAGTCCCCAATACTATCTAGAATATGCCCATGGAGGATGGTAGTATGGAATCCACCTTCAGTCAGCTCTCACAGTAGGGGAATTCATGCTTTCAATGTCTCTACAAGGCCCTGCTAGGAGTCAATTTAGTGGAAATTATTTGAATTGTTGGACATTTCCCCAGATTCATAGACTTGGATTCAGTAGAAGAGCTCATTGCTCCTGTAACACAAGCAGAGCTAGAAGAGACTCTAAAATGATTCAAAAAAGATCGAAGCCTGGGCCTAGATGGCTGGACAATGAAATTCTATCTTGCTTTTTTTAAGACCATTGGGCAAGATCTTCTCAATTTGGTTGAAGAATGCAGGTCCACCGAAAGAATGTATGAGGCCATCAACTCCACCTTCATCGTTGTGATCTGTAAATCCGATTCCCCATCATCTTTCAATGACTTTCGCCCCATTTCCCTCTGCAGTTTCCTTTACAAAATCATTGCCAAGATCCTTGCAAATGGGCTCCATCCCATTCTCTCACACCATATATCCCCTGAGCAATTTTCCTTCCTACAGAATCGACAAATCCATGAGGCCATTAGTACAACATAGGAAGCCCTACATTCTATCAAAATTAAAAATCTGAAAGGGATTATCCTAAAAATGATCTAGCCAAGGCTTTTGACAGGGTTAGCTAGCTCTATATCAAAATGATCCTCATCCATCTGGGGTTCCCCTCTCCCTTTACTGACTGGGTCATATGATGTATCACCTCAACATCTTTCAGTGTGTTCATTAATGGTTCAACATCACAATTCTTTCATGCTGAGCGAGGCCTTAGACAAGGATGTCCTCTCTCCCCTCTTCTCTTCCTGATTGTTATGGAAGGTCTCAGCAGGCTCATCGCATCAGCTAAGAGGGAAGGTAAACTACAAGGGTTGAAAATGAATGATCACTGCTATCTCACTCACCTCTTATTTGTAGATGATGTCCTAATCTTCCTTGATGGCAGCATTCAGGACACATCTACCTTTTTCGACATTCTATCACTATTTTCCCTCGCTACAGATATTGAAGCTAACCATTCTAAGTCCACTATCTCACTATCCCACACCTCCCTTGAGGAAGACAGATCCACCCTTCAGCTTTTTCCCTTCCAACAACATCCTCTGGAGAATGGTCTCAAATACCTGGGGTTTTGGATTAAACCCCACTATTACAGGATCACAGACTAGATTTGACTTGTGATAAAAATAGAGAAGAGGTTAACAAATTGGAACCATAGATTCCTATCCAAAGATGGCCGTCTTGTCCTTATAAAATCTGTTCTAGATGTCGTTGGCCTGGATCCCTCGAGGAATACTTGCTTGCATCCAGAAGATATGCTGCAGATTCCTTTGGAATGGTCAAAAATATGGGAAACCTTTCACTTGGGTAGGCTGGAAAAACATAGTTCTCCCTAAGAGATGCAGTGGATGGGGCTTAAAATACCCTGCTAGTTTTGCACAAGCATTAGTAGCAAAGATGGGCTAGATTCTACTCAAATCACAACACCTTTTGGCATTTGTCATATAACACAAATACATCTGGCCACATCAGCTCACCGATTAGATCCGCATGCCAACCTGGCCTCACACAGGGATATCTATTGTTTGGAAGGCTACCCTGCACACATTGCCTTTCATCCGAATGCACCTCGCATGGAAAATTAATGATGGTAACCAGGTGCGTATTGGCATGGACTTATGGACTGGGGGAGGTAATATGTATCAACTTCCTCTAGACCTCATCCACTACTTGAAACAAAGGCACATCAAGGTGATTGTGCAAATTGTAAACATGGAACACAGTTCTGTCTTTGAACAGGCTTGGTTATCGGCTCATATCCTGGGTATCCCTGAACAATGGCAGCAATCATGGGAAGGATACATCAATGCTCTGGTCAAAGCACATGTGAGAATTAAGGAGGGTCCTAATGAGCTTATATGGACCCCTACAGAGATGGCAAATACTCCCCAAAGATTGGCTACCTTACCCTCCTTACGGCTTGCAAACTTGAGGTACTACAAGACTGGTGGCGAATACTTTGGAAGTTGAAAGTGCCTTCCCGCAGTCGAATTTTTATATGGAATGTGCTTAACAATAAGACTCCTACGGGAGAAAATCTCATCCACAGATCCTTCTACAGGCCACACTGGTGTGTTCTGTGCAAACAGGAAGTGGAAACAAATGAGCACTTGTTCCTTCTCTACCCTACCATTGTACACCTGTGGTAGCAGATAACACACACACTCTCCATACAGGGCAGATGGCAAGGACCCTCGATTAAACATGCTTGGAACTCTTGGACTGTTGTTTTCCATGGCTCTAAAATAGTATGCCTACCTCTCCTTATTTGTTGGTCAATCTGGCTGACCCACAGCAATATTATTTTCAATGGTGTCAAGGCTTGATGGCCACTAATTACTGCAAAGATTGTGGTAGCGTTCCATGAAATTTTGGAGGTCACCCAAACAGCCACATGATGCATACTCTCCCTTGGCACGATTGATCAATCCATATCATGGGCGTTTTTTGATGGCACTGCCCAAGCACATGGTTGTGGGGGCAGCATAATGCATCATTCATACAAAATACAATTAGGATTGGGAGAAGGAACTAACAATTTTGCCGAACTTATTACTCTCAAACACCTCTTGCATTTTGCATTAGCACATGCATGCACAAATCTATAGATCTTTGGGGACTCTAAAATCACTATAAACTGGTTCAAAAACACCAACCACTATCATGCACATTCTCTTAGAAATATATTGGATGAAATTATATCCTTCAAAGCTCAACATAATGAAGGTGCTGACAAGCTTTCCAAGGAGGCCACGTTACTACCCCGAGGCCTGTGGATGATCCAGGAGTAGAACGGTGCAAAACAATACCAATATTACCACCGACCCTACATTGATCGAGCATACCAAAGGGTGGACAGGCCCTAAATTTTCACATGAAATATATCAGCTGTTTTTATGTATATACATGTGTATTTACTTTATCTATGCATATCAGACTTATCGAACACCTTGCGAGGTGAACATGTACAATTTTATTTTGGGAAATGGCTCTGGCCATAACTTATATTTTTGATACCTATCTAGTTTTGGCCATGGGCCAACAGTTACGCATATGCCTCGGGCATCTACTATATGTAATTTTTCAAATTAATGAAAGATTACGATTTTTCTTTGAGAGTACATATATATATATATATATATATATATATATATATATATATATATATATATATATATATATATATATATATATATATATATACGGACTTATAATTAATAAAAATTTAAAAATTTAGTTAATAAAGATATATCTATATTTATAAAAATGTGAAATATAGATAAAATATAAATGACATCTATAAAATAACATCCATCTTATAATGACTTATATGTGCAAAAATTATATTTCAAAATTTCGTATTTAAATTTAATAAATAAACATATAAATAATTAATACTTACACAATTTTTTTTATTTAAATTTAAAATAATTATATATATTTTTTATTTTAATCTTTATATTGTGTCTACTTATTGGCAATAAATTAGTACAACCATATCAATTAAATGGATGGTAAATGACAATAGACATCAGTCCATCATAAACATCAAAGTACTCACTTCATCATACATATCAAGTTGCTAATATTAATAAAATCATAAGATTGTCTTACAATACAATGGCTTATCAATACGACATGCCCAAAATCCATAACCTACTTCATATGACACTTGTCCATATAACATTTTTTGTAATTAATCAACATTTTTTCTGTAACTAATCAATTTAATTAAAAAAGTAAGAACTGTGTAACTACTTTGGAGATAAATCTCAACCATTGATTTGTGAATACTATCAATAATTTAGAATATTCCTTGAATGTTAAATCCAACCAATGGGATTAATATTTTAAACCCAAAAGATCAAGAAACCCAAGGAATAAATATTGAAAACCGAAGGAATAATAATAAACCAAAGGAATTAATATTAAAAACTCAAGGGATTATTAATATTACAAACCTAAGAAATCAATAAACCCAACACATTAACATTAAAAACCCTTGGGATTAATATTAAAAACCCAAGAGATTATTAATATTACAAACCCAAGCATTAATATTCCTCTGGTTTAATATTATTCTCATGGGGTTTATTATTATGGTGGTTTGATGATTTTGATGCAATTTTAGAACTCTCGTAATGGTTTGATTCGAATGCAATCTTATGTTTATTGAAAATAATTGATGACATCAAACTTTTTAAATGAAATTGATCAATTAAGATTTGCAATTTTAGAAATTATGCTCTCTCAATTTTTTTATAATATATAGTTGATTTAAAACACTATTAAGAAACCCAATTACTCTATTATGCAAATAAGTGTTTTTAACTTGTAATTATCTCTGAAGTTTGGTCATGGATTAATGATTTGTATAAATCAATTCATCAATCTAGAAAACTTTTATAACATTCAAATTATTTTAAACTTTACAACTTTTTATATATCAAATTTTTAAAAATAAATATTTATTTTAAATATTATATAATTTTTTGTGAAAATAATTTCAAAATAATTAACTCAATTATTTTACTCCATTTTAATTAAATTCTACACTTCTCTATTATTATATGGTATTGAGCATTTTTCCAAAATGGTGTACATAATTATATAAATAAAAAATACAAAAATATATCAATTATGAATTCAATTATTTATATTTATATTTCTTTTTAGTTTTCACACTATACCATGTGAACAACTAAATATATATTTTACTAAAACACATGATTTACATTAAATTTGCTACAATTATAACTAAACACTACAAAACCGGAAAGTTATATAAGTTTTTTTCAAAACTTAAATGAGTATTTTTTTACATTATTATTAATAATTATTATTATTTGGTACACGGAAATTGTAAACATATTTTGGGTCGAATTTAGAGCGACTCCTATGCTAATTAAACGCTATATAAGTTTTTTCAAAATTTAAATGATTATTTTTTTGACATTATTATTAATAATTATTATTAATGGGTACACAGAAATTGTAAGCATCATTTTGGGCCGAATTTAGACCGACTCGTATGCTAATTAAACGCTGCTGATAAACAAAAAGATGTTTAAATTATAAACATCATTTTAAGTATGGATATATATATATATAAGTACATAGCCTTGTCTGAGAATGGACCTAAAGACCTATGGAAACTTTGACTTTACCAAACCCAAATGATAAATTTATACCACGCATCTTCTTCCCCAATGGAAATATTTATATCTTTGCAAACAGAGATTGCATTGAATTCAATTACAATATTAGGGTTGTTGATAACAATTTCCCTCACAGACCTGAGGGGCGGAGAAATTATCTTTGCGGGGAAGCTCAGTGCTTCTCCTGCGTGACAGTTCAATCGATTACCAGGCAGCCAAGGTAATTGTCTACAAAGGGGTTGAGTTCGAGGCCTTTAGACAACCTGCCAAACAACGTATGATCTCTTCGTCTGGCAACAAAATGGTGATCACCTTGAGGGCACATATCTGGGTATTGTCAAATTTCGCACTCGTATAAAAACGATGTAGCATAAAAATAATAAGAAAGATCGCCTAACAGTGATTTGAAAGATTTCAAACTAGAGATTGAGATCCAAACATGATAACTTAATTAAATTAAACAAAAAGTGGGCACACAAAACTTGATTAATTAAACAAAACGTGAGTACAGAAAGCCCCAGCCTAAGAAAATCTGGCCAACTACACTGGAGAATTTATAAAATAAAGTTCCAGAGACCAAGAAAGTGTACATTCATTACAAGTCAATGAATGCTCTCAAATACAATATTCAAAATGCAGAAAGGAATTCAAAGCAATGGAGGGTTGCGCAAACAGATAGTCACTATTAAAGTAGGCCAAAGTAGGCCAATCAGGCTTCTGCCTAGGAATAGAAGCCAACCTTAGTGCCTACTCATGATTCATGTCACAGAATCGAATCTTGAAAATGAACAAAAACGAATCGAATCTTGAAAATGGACAAAAACCTCAGAGAAAGCTTTTTCCAAGATCATAGCAATCTTTTTGGGGAGGTGGTTAATAGTTAAATATTATTAACTATTAACTGATTTTTAACATGAAATTATTATTAACTATTAATCCGATGGTTGACTATTGTTCAATCATCTAACATTAACATGAAATTATTATTAACTATTAATCTGATGGTTGACTATTGTTCAATCGTCTAACATTAAATTTGAAGGTGGAGAATGGTGTAAAGTGACAATTAAGAAAGTTGACTTCAAAGAGCAACGCCTTACAATGTAAATATAAATAATATATAAAAAATTAACACAAATTTATTTTATCTCTAGATTTACTTAAAAAAAATGTTTGATAAATCTAAAATTAAAATAAAATATATAATTACTATAATTATAATTATATTTATTTATTTGCACAAAAAAATTAAAATTTAAACCAAGTAAAACTTTGTATTTTTTTTATTATAATTATATTAAACCATTAAGATATATATATTTATTTGTTGACCATTTCTTTAGAATTTAAGCAAATTCAAAATTGGTATTTTATTTTATTATATTTATATTAAACCACATACATATATATTCGTTTTCGAAGATATGTATGGGTAAAGGTGCAATTTTATGGATGCGAGATGATGAATTGTGGATGGTGGTTATATGAATGATGAAGAATGACTTATGGTTGGTTTTTAATCATGGAGAATATTAGTTACAAATATCATGCGAGTGTTTTTAGGAGAGAAGACCATTCCCATGCACGTGAGAGACAATGATAAATAAAAATTCATCATCTTGATAGTATTTGATGATATGTATAGTGAAGGTGCAATTTTATGGATGGGAGATGAATTGTGGATGGTGATTATGAGAATGATTAAGAAAGGGTTATAGTTGGTTTTTTAATCAACGAGTATAAACAATGTAAACTATAAAACGGGAACTGATACTGTTACCCGTTTCGTAGAGATAGCTAAAAAGTGACCTGATTTTGAAAATGGGTGATGCAGAACGCACATGTTTTTTCTAGAGCATAGTTTTTGGCACTTTAGTTTTTTTTATGTATATCACGTTTTAGAATGGTAGTGATTTTCATGCTGATTTTAAAAAGTGAGCATTCTGCATCACACTCCTTTCTTAAAAGCCCTGTTTTTTGGCTTTAAATTTTTTAATGTATAAAATGTAAATAATTATTTAGTAAATTTGATCATTTTTGAAGTGGTCGTTTTCTTCACATTTCCTTGTTTTTTATTATAATTTTAAAATTTTTTTTCGTGAGGTTTTTACTGTTTTGCATTTTTAAATTAGAAGGTCGATATTTAGACTTTTCGATATTCTACATATTTATACATCCTTAATTAATTTTTCAATCGACATGAAATAATTGTTTCTAAAAAACAATATTTTTTAACAATGGACATAAAAATAACCATTTTTAACATAAATATAACTAAAAAACTACACGTTTTGATAATTTTTTGTTAGAATTGACATGTCAAAATCACAATTTTTATACGATAATTTTAACTAAAAATGGTTAAATAATAGTTTTTTCTATGAATTTCATGTCAAAAAAATAATAAAAATCATTTTTTTTTTCAAAAAATAATGATTAACTTAAAAATCAATGCAAAAATCACATATTACCAATATTGAACGTATAACAACCATAATTGAGTGTTTATTCTTCTCATAAAATGTCAAAGTCAAAACATTGCAAAGCTTGATTTACAAGCATAACTTAAATTTAATCAACAATGTCACGTAATCCAAACTCTTCGTCCTCTAGAGTTTCATCATTGTCCTCTTCCACAATATTTTCTGTTTCATTTTGCTCATTTTCCTCTTCTAATGGGTCTTTGATGTCTGCGAAACTCCCAATGTATGTCTTTCCAAACATTCCATGTAATGGTGGTTGGGGTTCCTTTGCCTTTTTTGCCACACGTGATTCACTAAAGTCCCCTTTCTTCAACCCAATTTCTTGCATTGCATCTGGAAGAAATTGAAGAGCATTAATTCTTTGCTGAATGAAATTGCACTGTACTGGATCTTTTTCAATTGCAATGCAATTTCTTCCTTTTTGAAGGCAACATGCTAGTGTTGTACCTAATTTTCAAGCACAAAAGAAATAATGAACTAAATTAGTACAATGACATATTAATTAAAAAAATAACATATTGAAATTCAATTCCATATAATAAAACTTACCTGAGCCAGAAAATAAATCCAAAACCCAATCTCCTTCATTTGAATAAATGTCTATAAGATAGTTAATCAATAACTGTGGTTTTTGATAAATGTTAACTATCTCTCCTTTTGCTTATTTGTCTTCATATGTTAGTTTTCTCACAACAGCATCATAACTCAGTATTTGGCTATGACTCTTTCTGTCTACCCGATTAAAAATCATAGACATATGGCTATCATCTTTTGCCCAACTATCAATATGAATGAACTCACAATCATTTATAAATTGTTGATCTTCATTGTGAAGAAGATTTGGCTTTTCCCTGTAACACGAAATAGTAAAAGTTAAATTAACTTGTACATAAATAAATTTTTCAACATTAATCAAATATACATTTTAAACGTCTTACCATGTAAGCTGCATCCTTGAATTTGTTTTCCCCTTGAAGGTTGACAATATCATTGCCAATTGTGTGTCTGAATGAAATGTCACAAATCTCCATAATGGTGATGACGTGACTTCTACAAATCCCGCAACCACTTTACTAAAAGCTTGATAAGAATAAGGGTCACTATCATAGTCAATGTTTGGAATATTGAAACCATGGGGAATATCTGCAATTACTAGGGCATAATCCCTTTTAGGTATGAGTTTAGCAATGTCTTCACAGTCGCCTTGTATTACTTGATATTGAATAGTGTCTAGCCCATTCCAAATGAAATGATTAAGAGTTGGATCAAGTTGAATATCCTTAATACGTTGCTTCCTCAGTCTTTCGATCTTTATCTTTTCGATAAAGGTTTTGAAACTATCTGGCACTCCATTATCATCCTTCCTCATCTTTTATAAAATAAACAAATATATGTGTAAGTTATAAATTAAAAATAGTACACAGGTGAATAAAAATGAATGTATAAATCAAGATACCTTTTTAAATGCAAGATAAAAAGATTTTAATGTTGATGTAGAACTTGCATCTGGATAGTTGCGTACGACATCATCCCAACTATCTTCATTCAACAATCTAACCATTTGTTCTTGAATTTTCATGTAAACTTTGTGACTGCATAGATAAAGTAACAAAAAGTTAATATAATGATATGTATAACAAATACTACCAAGAACAACATGTTTTATTTAAAATATAATTATAATCTAGAAATAAATAAGAATATTTCAAGAAACTTACTTTTGAAATTCTTCAGACATTTCCTCCATTGATAATTCCCCTGACCTCACACGAGATAATATTGTTTTGACAATTTTCTCATCTTTCACTCCTTGCATCGCCCTCCAAGGTGTGATAGTCATATCGTCTAGAAGATGCTTCATTTCAGGAGCTAATTTACTGTTGCCACATATGAATGGCTTAGACTTTTTGACCTTCTGGTTTTTAATGGCAATGTCTTCCCACATGCCAAAAATCTCATCAATCAACCTCCAAACATCTCCAGTTCTAAATGCCATTTGGAAAATGTTATCAACACCTCTGAATAAATCACTATGTTTGTTGCCCTTTCCACCTTTTGAATTGGTTTTCTCTTCAATTTGATATCCTATTTCCATACAACATTCCTTTCGGAACTCTGCAGTAACTTTTGTCCTATCCCCACCACATTTTTCTTCAAATTCACTATGAATAAATCTAACCCTTTGGATGAAAGTCATAGACATCCTATATTCATTATCTGAATTATGATCCCATGCCACTAACTTTGCTTCTGTATCAGATAAACCAGCGTAAATGATACATTTCATTGTTTCAAAACGTGGGTTATTAGGATATTCCTCCATCAATTGTCTTTGAGCTTCTACAGAATGGTTCCCCCCAAGCACATAATAATTGTATTCAAAACATTTTGACTTATCAAATGCTTCTTTGTTGGGAACTTGAAGTGGATCAACAAGAAGCACATAACTAACCACATGAGCATATGGATTGTACCTCATCAATGTCTTCAAGTTGTGAACATGCAGATGATGTGGCTTTCTAACTTGATATTGACATTGTCCTTCACTTGCTTTATAGGTTTGCCTGACATTAAGCTGAAATGTACGACCACCATCAATTAAGTTTCTCTTTGTCAAATTCTCTCGAATGACATTTTGTTTTGTTTTGATAATGCCATCTTCTAAATCAGCTCCTGGTGTAATGATTTCTCTGCTTTCTTTTGAAGTTTCACTAGGTTCTTGACTGCTGGTAATGACTGCTTCAAAATCATCAACTCTACTTTTCTTGGTCATAACATTCCCACCAGAGTTATTCTTGGGCATTGTTACTTTTGGATTTTTATGGCTCTTCTCATTTCCAATGTCATCTTCAGTAATGACAACATATGTTTCATCGTTCTCAAAAGTAACTTGTTTACCCTTGCTAGATTTATCCACCAGAGACCTTTTTTTCTGATTCTTTGGATGTAGTTTTGTAGCATTATCAATTACTTCATTTTGCCTCTTTTCCATATTTTCTTCTAACACTGAGTAAAAACTGCTGACAACTTTCATGATATCATTCTCAATGAAATGAATGCCTCCCAACCTAATTGAACAACTTTCAACGAAATTCTGCCAAACAAAATATCATATGTCAATAAAAAACAAAGTTAAAAAATATAGTGAGACACTTTAAAAAACGCAAAATACAAATATAAATAATAATACTTACGATGTTATCTGTCATCTCATTTACGATTTGACTACACAACTTTGTAGATACCTCACTCGTGTCATACAATGAATATGATAGTTGGTATTTAACCCTTTCATGTGACTTGGGAGCTTTTGTAAGTACGTAAAAAACTTCAGTGTTCGTTACCGAACACATATCTACGACTCTTTCCATCACCTCAAAAATTCCACTATCATTCGGTATATCGATATATAGATATATATTCACATTTGTGCTTTCTCTTTCTTTCACACACCACATTCTTGATGGAAATTTCACCTCTTTCAAATTCTTCCAGTCTGAAATCATCTTCTTATCACTTGAGGCACTTGATAGATTTGTAGTCATGAGCTGAGGTGGAGTTCGTTCACCAATGTTTCTTTTAGATGCACCTTTATGAGTTTTTGGTCCAGAAAGATTCACTGAAATTCTCTTTGATGCCATTTTCCTGAAAAATAGAAACACATAAATCAGTAAATAATAAAAACATATTGACTTAAAGTAACAACGAAAAATTATCATAAATTTTAATCAACAATCGCCCCCCGCCCGGCAACCTCACCCACCCGCCCGCCTCACCCGAACCCCCCTCCGCCCGGGCTCCCTACCTCTTCCCACACCCGCCCACCCCGCACCACCTCACTCGCCCGCTCCAAACCTCCTGGCGCCCTCACCCCTTCGGGTGCCCTCGCCCGCCCGTTCGCCCGACGCCCTCACCCAACCACCCGCCTCAACCGAACCCCCCTCCGCCCGGGCTCCCTACCTCTCCCCCAACCCGCCCACCCCGCACCCCATCATGCACCCCTCACCCAACTGCTCAACCCCTCCCGGCGCCCTCGCCCGCCCCCCTGCCCGGCGCCCTCACCCACCCGCCTGCCTCACCCGAACCCCCCTCCGCCCGGGCTCCCTACCGCACCCCCTCACCCCGCACCCCTTCACCCGCACACCCCGCACCCCCTCACCCGCCCGCTCCTGCCTGCAGGGCGCCCCGCCCTGCCTGCCGGGCGAGGGCGCAGGCGGCCCGGGTGGCGCCTGCACGAGGGCGCCCAACCCTCGTGCAGGCGCCACCCGGGCCGCCCGCGCCGTCGCCCGGCAGGCAGGGCGACCCTGCCTGCCGGGCGAGGGCGCGGGCGGCCCGGGTGGCGCCTGCACGAGGGCGCCCAACCCTCGTGCAGGCGCCACCCGGGCCGCCCGCGCCGTCGCCCGGCAGGCAGGGCGACCCTGCCTGCCGGACGAGGGCGCGGGCGGCCCGGGTGGCGCCTGCACGAGGACGCCGAATCGCCCTGCCTGCTGAGTGAGGGCGCGGGCGGCCCGGGTGGCGCCTGATGAGGAGGGCCCCTCCTCGTGCAGGCGCCACCCGGGCCGCCCGCGGCCTCGCCTGGTAGGCAGGGCGATTCCGGGAATCGCCCTGCCTACCGGGCGAGGGCGCGGGCGGCTCGGGTGGCGCCTGCACGAGGGCGCCCCTCGTGCAGGCGCCACCTGGGTCGCCCGCGCCCTCACCCGGCAGGCAGGGCGATTCCAGGAATCGCCTTGCCTGCTGGACGAGGGCGCGGGCGGCCCGGGTGGCGCCTGCACGAGGGCGCCCAACCTCGTGCAGGCGCCACCCAGGCCGCCAGCGCCCTCACCCGGCAGGCAGGGCGACCCTGCCTGCCGGGTGAGGGCGCTGGCGGCCCGGGTGGCGCCTGCACGAGGGCGCCCTCCCTTGTGAAGGCGCCACCCGGGCCAGCCGCGCCCTCGCCGGCAGGCAGGGTCGCCCTGCCTGCCGGGCGAGGGCGCGGGCGGCCCGGGTGGCGCCTGCACGAGGGCGCCCAACCTCGTGCAGGCGCCACCCGGGCCGCACGCGCCCTCGCCCGGCAGGCAGGGTCGCCCTGCCTGCCGGGCGAGGGCGCGGGCGGCCCGGGTGGCGCCTGCACGAGGTTGGGCGCCCTCGTGCAGGCGCCACCCGGGCCCAACCTCGTGCAGGCGCCACCCGGGCCGCCCGCGCCCTCGCCCGGCAGGCAGGGCGATTCGCGGAATCGCCCTGCCTGCCAGGCAAGGGCGCGGGCGGCCCGGGTGGCGCCTGCACGAGCGGGGGCGCCCTCGTGCAGGCGCCACCCGGGCCGCCCGCGACCTCGCCCGGCAGGCAGGGCGATTCCCGGAATAGCCCTGCCGGGCGAGGGCGCGGGCGGCCCGGGTGGCGCCTGCACGAGGGCGCCCAACCTCGTGTAGGCGCCACCCGGGCCGCCCGCGACCTCGCCCGGCAGGCAGGGCGATTCCGGGAATGGCCCTGCCTGCCGGGCGAGGGCGCAGGCGGCCCTGGTGGCGCCTGCACGAGGGCGCCCAACCTCGTGCAGGCGCCACCCGGGCCGCCCGCGACCTCGCCCGGCAGGCAGGGCGAGGGCACGGGCGGCCCAGGTGGCGCCTGCACGAGGGTGCCCCCCCTCGTGCAGGCCCCACACGGGCCGCCCGCGCCCTTGCCCTGCAGGGAGGGCGATTCCCGGAATCGCCCTGCCTGCCGGACGAGGGCGCGGGCGGCCCAGGTTGCGCCTGCACGAGGGCGCCCCCCCTCGTGCAGGCGCCACCCGGGCCGCCCGCGCCCTCGCCCGGTAGGCAGGGCGATTCCGGGAATCGCCCTGCCTGCCGGGCGAGGGCACGGGCGGCCCGGGTGGCGCCTGCACGAGGGGGGGCGCCCTCGTGCAGGCGCCACCTGGGCCGCCCGCGCCCTCGCCCGGCAGGCAGGGCGATTCCCGGAATCGCCCTGCCTGCCGGGCGAGGTCGCGGGCGGCCCGGGTGGCGCCTGCACGAGGTTGGGCGCCCTCGTGTAGGCGCCACCCGGGCCGACGCGCCCTCGCCCGGCAGGCAGGGGCGAGGGCGCGGGCGGCCCGGGTGGCACCTGCACGAGGGAGGGCGCCCTCGTGCAGGCGCCACCCGGGCCGCCCGCGCCCTCGCCCGGCAGGCAGGGCGACCTTGCCTGCCGGGCGAGGGCGCGGGCGGCCCGGGTGGCGCCTGCACGAGGGAGGGCACACTCATGCAGGTGCGACCCGGGCCGCCAGCGCCCTCCCCCGGCAGGCAGGGTCGCCCTGCCTGCCGGGCGACGGCGCGGGCGGCCCGGGTGGCGCCTGCACGAGGGCGCCCCTCGTGCAGGCGCCACCGGGGCCGCCCGCGCCCTCGAATCGCCCTGCCTACCGGGCGAGGGCGCGGGCGGCCCGGGTGGCGCCTGCATGAGGGGGGGCGCCCTCGTGTAGGCGCCACCCGGGCCGCCCGCGCCCTCGCCCGGCAGGCAGGGCGATTCCGGGAATCGCCCTGCCTGCCGGGCGAGGGCGCGGGCGGCCCGGGTGGCGCCTGCACGATGGTGCCCAACCTCGTGCAGGTGCCACCCCGGCCGCCCTCGCCCGGCGGGCAGGGCGATTCCGCGATTCCGGGAATCGCCCTGCCTGCCGGGCGAGGGCGCGGTCGGCCCGGGTGGCGCCTGCACGAGGGCGCCCAACCTCGTGCAGGCGCCACCCGGGCCGCCCGCGCCCTCGTCCGGCAGGCAGGGCGATTCCGGGAATCGCCCTGCCTGCCGGGCGAGGGCGCGGGCGGCCCGGTTGGCGCCTGCACGAGGGCGCCCCCCCTCGTGCAGGCGCCACCCGGGCCGCCCGCGCCCTCGCCCGGTAGGCAGGGCGACATGCCTGCCGGGCGAGGGCATGGGCGGCCCGGGTGGCGCCTGCACGAGGGCGCCCAACCTCGTACAGGCGCCACCCGGGCCGCCTGCGCCCTCGCCCGGCAGGCAGGGTCGCCCTGCCTGTCGGGCGAGGGCGCGGGCGGCCCGCATGGCACCTGCACGAGGTTGGGCGCCCTCGTGCAGGCGCCACCCAGGCCGCCCGCGCCCTCGCCCGGCAGGCAGGGCGACCCTACCTACCGGGCGAGGGCGCGGGCGGCCCGCGTGGCGCCTGCATGAGGGCGCCCAACCTCGTGCAGGCGCCACCCGGGCCGCCCGCGCCCTCGCCCAGCAGGCAGGGCGACCCTGCCTGCCGGGCGAGGGTGCGGGCGGCCCGGGTGGCGCCTGCACGAGGTTGGGCGCCACCCAGGCCGCCCGCGCCCTCTCCCGGTAGGCAGGGTCGCCCTGCCTGCCGGGCGAGGGCGCGGGCGGCCCGGGTGGCGCCTGCACGAGGGGCGGGCAGGCGGAGGGCGGGTGAGGCCGAGGGCGGAGGGCGGGTGAGGCGGGCGGGCGGAGGGCGGGTGAGGCCGAGGGCGGAGGGTGGGTGAGGCGGGCGGGCGTCGGGCGGGTGAGGGCGCCCGGGGGTGGGTAGGGCGGGCGGTTGAGGGCGCCCGGGTGTGGGTCGGGCGGGTGGGTGAGGGTGCCCGCGGGTGGGTGGGGCGGGCGGGCGGGCGGGTGAGGGCGCCTGTGGGTGGGGCGGGCGGGTTTGGCGGGCGGGCGGGTGAGGGCGCCCGTGGGCGAGTGGGCCGAACAGGCGGGCGGGTCGGGGCGGGCGGGGGCGGGTTGGTCAAGGCGCCCACGGGCGTTTTGGGAGGGCGGGTCAGGGCGCCTGTGCCGTGCGGGCGGGAGGGTCAGGGAACCCGGGGGTGGGTGGGGCGTGCGGGTGAGGGCGCCCGGGGGTGGGTGGCCCATCCAAAGGGGTGAGGTGCCCGGGTGAGGGCGCTGGGAGGGGTTGGGCGGGCGGGTGAGGGCGCCCGGGCCGGGCGAGCGGGTGAGGGGGGCGTGGGTGGTTCGACCGGAGGGGTGGGGTTGGGGGGTTAGGGCGCCCGGGCTGAGCCGGGCAGGCGAGTGAGGGGGGACGGTGTGTGTGGGCCGGGCGGGTGAGGGGGCCCAGGCCGGGCAGGCGGGTGAGGGGGGGCTGTCAGGGCGCCCGGAGGGGCCGGGCAGGCGGGTGAGGGGGGGCGCTGTTAAGGTGCCTGGAGGGGCCGGCGGGCGGGCGGGCGGGCGAGGGGGGGTGTGGAGCACCCACTGGTGTTAAGAAAATGAGGTTGACCGGGCCCACCATGCTCACGATTTTTCATGAAACTAATTTAATATGAAAGTTTTCAAGAAAAAAATTTAACTTACCTTTTAATTACGAGAATTCTTCGTTGATTATGTTGTTGATAGCGATTTAGCTGCTCCACAAATTCACGACCTCTTTCAACGATTTTCAGAAAACCTGGATGTGATGTTAGTAGTAGTGATAATGAAATTTTAATATGTAAGTGAAGTTACAAGGATGTTTTACTGTACAATTAATATGGGATAATTTGTTTTACAATATTATAATTTGAATATTATTGATTTGTTTTACAACAGGTTGAATGTGGGATAATTTGTTTTAAAATATTTTAAAGTGAATATTGTAGTATTGGAAAGCGAATATTATATGGTTTAACTATTGTAATAATTGTAGAAGTTGTAGTGTACAATTTTAATTATGATTTCATAAAAAAATTTAGTTTACATTTTCCAATAAATTGTAGAACAAAGTAATAAAGGTAAATAAATTTAACAGATTTTTTGGAGGGAAATATTTTCGCGAAACTTTTTGGAGGGAAATATTTTCGCGAAATTTTTTGGAGGGAAAATTTTTGGAGGGAAAATTCCATTCTTTAAGCTATATAATATCTTTAGGAGACTCTCCATTTGTATCATTCAACATCTTCTATTTGAAAGGGATGGATTGTTCTGATAGTGAAGTTTCGATTTATACACCATCAACTTCTGCATCGCGTAACAACTCTATTCATATTGATGAACATAGCGGGAATTCTTCCACTATGAATAGAAAGTCACTTCTTCCACTTAGTCCTGATTCTAAGGACTATGAGAGCAGCACTGATGAAAGAGGGGATGGAGAATTTCAAATAAATAAAGAGTCACATATTCCACTTAGTCCTACTTCTAAGGACTATGAAAGCTGTAGTGATGAAGAGCATGATGGTGAACTTCAAAAGAACAGAGTGTCACGATGTCCACTTAGTCCTAATTCTGAGGACTATGAGAGCAGCAGTTTTGAAGAGCATGATGGTGAAGTTCAAAAGAATGGAGGGTCATGGTGTCCACTTAGTCCTAATTCCGAGGACTATGAGAGCAGCAGTTTTGAAGAGCATAATGGTGAAGTTCAAAAGAAGGGAGTGTCACAGTGTCCACTTAGTCCTAATTCCGAGGACTATGAGAGTAGCAGTTTTGAAGAGCATAATGGTGAAGTTCAAAAGAAGGGAGTGTCACGGTGTCCACTTAGTCCTAATTCTGAGGACTATGAGAGCAACAGTTTTGAAAAGCATAATGGTGAAGTTCAAAAGAAGGGAGTGTCACGGTGTCCACTTAGTCCTAATTCTGAGGACTATGAGAGCAGCAGTTTTGAAGCGCATGATGGAAAATTTCAAAAGAATGGAGTGTCACGGTGTCCACTTAGTCCTAATTCTGAAGACTATGAGAGCAGCAGTGATGAAAAGCATGATGTTGATTTTCAAAAGTATGGAGTGTCAAAGTGTCCACTTAGTCCTAATTCTAAGGACTATGAGAGCAGTAGTGATGAAAAGCATGATGTTGATTTTCAAAAGCATGGAGTGTCACGGTGTCCAGTTAGTCCAAATTCTAAGGACTATGAGAGCAGCAGTGATGAAGAGTGGGATGATGAAATTCAAAATATTGGAGTACCACAGTGTCCACTTAGTCCTAATTCTGCGGACTATGAGAGCAATAGTTATGAAGAGCGTGATGATGAATTTCAAAATAATAGAGTGTCACTGTGTCCTCTTAGTCCTAATTCTGCGGACTATGAGAGCAGCAGTGATGAAGGACAGGATGATGCACTTAGTCCTAACTCTAATGAGTATAAAGGTAGCAGTGACAAAGGACGGGATGTAGCATCTTCAATAAGTAAGTCACATTTTCAACGTAGTCCTAATTCTATGGACTATGAGAGTAGCACTGGCAATGCATATGAGGAAGAATATCCATTAAACATCGAGTCAAATTTTCCATTCAGTCCGAATTCTAAGGACTACGACAGTAGCACTGAAGAAGCAGAAGATGAAGAATATCCTCCAAGTCAATATTTGAAAAGCAAGGATGATCATAGTGTGGATAACATTCCTCTTAATGATGATGAAAATCCTTATACAAATGATGATCAAATGATGGAGATGTTGCCAAGAAACATTGTATCAAGGAGTAGGAGCAGGCCTTTTCGTATCAATGCAAGTTGTTCTAGTTATACAAGGGGTAGAGCAGAATATCTGACGAGAAGAAGTTCTATCAGTGCTCTCATTTCAAGTGAATGTTGCCAAAAAGATTGCTTGAAACATATGGATTTCAAATTTGCATTAGAAAGCAGGAAGAGATATTTGTCAATGAATAAAAGCATGCAAAATTCATATTTAGTTGGGTGCATGCAATCTACATTGTCAGGTTATGATTATCATATTGGGACTTTTTTTATCTGTAGAAAAGGTTTCAAAATGTTTCATTCGATTGGGAATTTTCGTCTCTCGAGAATTCAAGAAAATTTGGAAAAGGATCCCACATTTTATTCACAAGTACGTCATAAAAAACACTTTGGTCCATTATCAAATATTGCAATGTCATGGATGAAAGATTTCTTTTCAAAGCATGGAGAGTGTATGCCAAATGGAGAGACAATACATATTCCAGATAATTTTTCAAGACGAGAAATCTACAACTTATACAAAGAATATGCAGAAGGTGCTGAGGGACATGGCCAGTTTATTACATATCAATATTTTGTGAAGGTATGGAAGAAAGAATTCAACAATGTTCGTATTCCTAAGAAGACAAGGATGGGGATTTGCAGTACATGTGCTTCTCTTAAATAAAAAAGGGACAAAAGTGAAGGCTCAGAAAGAGGTAAGCGTTTATAACTTTAACTTTTAAAATTGTATAGTCATCAACTATGAAAACATATTTCTTAATGAATCTCTTTTATGTTGTGTAGATTTAATTGTCAAACAACTTCAGGAGCATCGCAAACAACAAACAAACGAAAGGAAGAAGTTGTACAAGCATCAAAAAAAGTGCTATGATAATCCGAATAAATATTTGGGTTTGATAATTGATGGTATGGACCAGAAGAAAACACTTTTACCACATTTTGTTCGCACACCCAAAAATTTACAGGAGGAAAACTTTATTCAATTTCACTTGGTCGGTTGTATGGTCTTCAGTGGGAAAATGTTGCCAAGGGTGTACTTCACAGCTCCAAATATTCACAATGATGCAAATCTGACCATAACTATAATTCATGATGTGATTTCTCATTGGTCTTGTAATCTTCCTGAAGTTTTGTATCTACAATTGGACAACACTTGCCGTGAAAACAAAAATCAGGTTGTTTTTGGATATCTAAACATGCTTGTTGAATTGGGAATTTTTCAGAAGGTAAAGGTTGGTTTCCTTCTTGTTGGGCACACTCATGACCATATTGATCAGATGTTCAGTCGTTTTTCAGTCACATTGAGGAGGAAGGAAGTTGGTAGCTTGCCATCACTAATTGAATGTATTAAGAAATCATACATGCCAGAGCCTACTTTTGATGTGTTGGAAGAAACTATTGACATGCGAAGGTTTATTCTGGGATCATATGGTGAGGGGAGATGCATTGAACAACTTAATGACATTAGCTTCCAACATCAATTTTGTATCAAAAAAATTGATGGGAACACACTAATATGGGGCAAGAAGTATTCAACTACTACAGAATGGGCACCGTCATCAGGATTGAAATTTTTGAAGTTCATTCCAGATCATCCAATATTTGCATCAAAAATATTGTTATTACAATCAGTTGGTGAAGTTCAGAATGCACGTAGACAGAACAGGGCTATAAATTATTCTGATTACCTGGAAGAAATTAAAAAATGTATTAGATATACATATGAGTACTTTGACATTGCTGATTCTGTTTGGTGGGAGTCGTTTTTCAATAATCAAAGTGATATCATTTCGACAACAATAAATGAAGATATACCTTTGAAAAATCCATTTATTTGGCCACATAATGTGTCGAATGAACATGAGGAAGTAAACATTGTTGAACAGCAACAATCTCAAGGTATTATTAATTCTTCACAGGCAGAGGAAAGAGAGATGTATATTGGTTCCAGAAGATCTCGTGCACAACGTGAAGCCATGGAATACCTTTATAGGGGTTCAGTACAGGATATTAAGGAGGGTTGCATGATTGCAGTGCTAGCAGATGGAGATCCCAATGGCTATCCATTTTGGGTTGCTAAAGTTATAAAGGTCTTTACAGAAAATGAGGATGTTACAAGTGTTGAAGTACATTGGTATGCCACAAATACACACCCATTCAATGGTGTGTATAAGCCAGAGATGGTAGTTGACAAAAAAAATGGCGGAAAAAGAAAAAGAAAGGGTACAAATGTAAATCGCCGCCGCACAGACATATTAAAATTGGAGGATGTAGACATACTTGTTTATGACTTCAATTTAACAAAGAGAGGAACTCTTCGCTTCAAGACGATAGAGATTCTGAAAAGGTTGTTACCAGAAGGAACATTGTTGACATGGGAGTCACCTGAAACCAGTCGTAGATCTAGAAGAATTTTGAGACCTGAAATGTTGGGCATGCATGTGGACTCAGATGGGGCACTAGTTGATGAAAGAGAAGAATATGGAACATCTTCGTCAGCATCCAGTCACTCATCTGAAGATGTGAATTCTGATGGTGTGCCAGAAAACATGAGTGATTTTGAATAGTTGTTTAAAACAGTTTATATAACTGATGTATGCATCGTATCTTCAAATAAAATTAATGTTTTCCATATGGTGTTAAATGAGAAGTTATGAGGCATTTTTATGTTGTTGGATTATATGTCTTAGTTATGATAAATTTTATTGTTTAAAATATCTACAATGCAATATTAAATTAGAGATATAAAATATGTTTTATTCAATATACAAATAATGACTTTTGAATGCATTTAGTGATGTAATTTGTTCATAATGTCATGGTTTTTTTTTATTTTATAGTTGAAAATTTTTCAATTTTTTTTGTATCTAGCATGTTATGGTTGAAAACATGTTAAATTTATACTTAGGAAAGAAAAATGATATTCTACCAAAAACATTAGTGTGTTTTTTCCCGCATAAACAACTTTGTTTGACACATAGAAATTTGGTTTTATTAGCATTTTTTTTAAATACTGAAAATTGACCCTAAAAAAAAAATCATTGTTCCAGTGTCATCAGTTTCATTTTGAAGCTATATTTTGCATGAAAATTTCATAGTAAATTTTGTAGTCACTGCCAATTTTAAAACATGTTCAAAATTGACGCCTAAAAAATAAAAACATCGTTCCAGTATACACACTTTTCATTTTGAGCACTGTTTTTGATGTTTTTTTGGGGTTTTTTGGCCAGAGTTCCCGTTTTGAGTTTATAGTTCCCGTTTCATAGTTTACATTGTTTATATTAGTCATAAATGTTTAGGTGTTAGTTTTGTGAATGAGTATGTTTCTGAAAGTTATAAGGTAATTTGTAAAATTTGTATTTTTTTTTGTACATTTAGTAGGATTTTTTATGCATTCATTTTCAGTAAGCAGGTTACATCTATAAAAGATGTTTAGTAACCTCAGCCTACCAATTGGGAAATCAGGTTTGCTGGCCACTAAACTGCATTATATGCCATCCAAAATATCAATAATTTAATTATGTTAAATAGAGTCTTATATGAATGAATGTCTGCAAACCATCTATCACCTAAATAATTATAGTATAAACTACTAACCGACATGTACATCAAGAAAACTAAACAAAGTTAGGAGCTTCCATGACCAAACTAACAAATACTCATTAGAGGACTCCACGAGAGTTGGGTCCTTAGCACTGGAGCTTGGTAATTCAGACTGAGGAAGGCACAGAATGTGTTACTTAATGCGACTGAGATGAAAATTTTGCCGCTAGATTTGAAATTCTTCCAAAATTTCCTGAAAGCCTGGATCATGTTTGACAAAGCCTATAGAAGAGGTCATGGTAGCTTTGGCCACAATACTTTTCATCAACCAGTAGAGATGGACATTTTGTTTATATTGGGTGTTGTGGCCTCGAGTACGTCCTGAGTCGGGAACGAGGATGCTCTAGTCTTCTATCTGCACTTCAGCTTCTGCTCACAGATTTAATTCTGCTTCCCATGTTGAGATCATTCTTTTAACCTGGGTTGGGATGCTTGTGTTGTAATCATGGGCATCCGCACTAATAATTTGAGCTAGGGTGCCCCTATCTCCCATCTCCCTGTAGAGTACTCTAGTCACATCTTCTTTCTTTTATGATACTGGTTCCTATGCTACTTCCTTACAATGTTTCCTTTGCAACATTTGTTGCAATTGCCTAAGTATTAACTTGTAAATAGTCTTTGTTACAATACCATGGCTTATCAATACCACATAACCAAAAACCTTAACTTATTTCACAATCAAAATATTTATATTTATTTCTATAACATTTTTTGATTGAATCTAAAAGGAAAAATGTTATAATTACTTTTTAGATATATCTAAACCCTCTATCCTCTCGACTACTAAAAATATTCGGATAGAAATGAAATCAAAGTTTTAACAAAATTAAAAATGAGAATACTTTTATATATAAAGATGTGAAATTTATATAATATAAATAATATTATTAAGAACTAGCATAGATCCATCTTAACTAAGGATCCTAACAATGAGATAAAGCAAAGTGACTAACAATAATAGAGGAAAGATAATGCATGATTTTTCTATGTTTTTAATTATTGTGTTTTCTTTGACATGATTGATCCAAAATATAGGCTTAATATTTTACAACCAATTGAGTTTTTTAATTTAGATACTTTCTTAAACACAATACAATGGTATCAAATTTAGGAGGGGGAAGTGAGAGGGGGAGCGGGGAGAGAGGGGGATGGAGAAAGATAGTGACAAAGATGGAGTGGGAGAGAGAAGAATGAAATAAAAAATGCATAAAGAGATAGGGATGGGGAGAGAGGGAGTGATAAGGGGGAGATGGAAAGAGTGTGAAGGAGAGGAGAGGAGGGAAGGTCCATAAGAGGAGAGGATAGCCGTAGGGAGAGAAGGGGAAGAGAGAGAGGGAGACACAAAGATGGAAGTGAGAGAGAGAAGCAGGGAGGGAGGGAGATAGTGATAGAGTTGAATGGAAGAGAGAGAGAGAAAGTGGTAGGGGGAAGAGATAAAGGGAAGTGGGAGAGAAAGGGAGACATAAGAAAAAGGAGGGAGAGGACTTAAGAGATAGAAGGAGAGACAAATGGAGTTGGAGGGCAAGAGAGGGGGAGGGAATAAAAGAGACATAGAGGGAGTGACACGGGAGAGATGGAGAGAGTGTAAGGGAAGGAGGAGAGTGGGGGGGAAGAGAGAGAGAAGAGGAGACAGAGAGAGAGAGAAGGGGAAGTGAGAGAGAGAAGGGGAAGTGAGAGAGAGGGAGAGGAAGAGGGAGAAAGAGAGATAGATATGGAGATAGCGTGTGTATGTTTGGGAGGCGAGATAGAGAGAGGGAATAATAAAGAGACAGATAGATACAAATACATATATTACATAGTATTATATAACCAACCTAGATCCATCTTAACCTTAGATCTATCAAGTGCTAAGAGGGTTCAAATATCTCGAGGTGCGAATCTTTCCTCAAGATTTGCATTCAAAAAAGAGGTTTGCACATCGAGAAATTTGATTGCTCTCGACGCTTGATAGATCCAAGTTTGAGATGAATCTAGACTAGTATATAAGTCAAATATATATACATTAAAAGAGACAAGTAAGAAGAAATGATTTTTGACATTTTTTAATTAAACTAGAAAGAAAAAAAACATAATTATTGTTTAGATAAATAACAATCCTCTATTCCTAATTACTATTATAAATATGTTAAAAATATTCAGTAAAAAATAAATTATTATCATTTACTTAATAATTATTAATAATTTAATTAAAAAATGTAAATTTATATTCCAAAATAAACACATTTATCTATATAATAAATAACAATTTTTTTTATGTCAATATCTCTCTTGAAAACAAACGCGATAAAACATATTTGATATATCATAAATAGTTTTCTTTAAGACAATATCTCTCCTTAAACGTTGTATCCTTTACACAATTTTTTTATTAATTCGTTTCAATTTCGTTAATATTTGTTGGATGCATGGTTTTTTACATTTACCATTCCATGTATTTGTTTATTGAAAAGGAAACCAAACTATTTTCTGGAAATGAGGTTGCTAAGCATAGGCTTGAAGCTATTTGCAAATAATAACTTAGAGATGAAGTTATAAGTAACATTATAACACAAAACCTACATGAAGTTTTCAAATGAGACTATTATTTGCTTCTTTGGAATAAGGGCCAAGTGAGATGAATTAACGGTACTCAGATTCGTTTAGCACTTTTATGTGAGATGAATTAATGGTACTAAGATTCTTTTACCACTTTTAGAAGGTGTTTTATAAGGTCAAATAAAATTAGATTTGAAAAGCCTTACTTATCGTTGCCTTCTTTTGAAAATATGAGATTGAGACATCATTTATATTCTTATTTTCCCAAATCATTTTCATACATTTTATGCAAGTTGCATATTTCTGAAAATAGTTGTATTATTATTTCATTTACTAATCTAGATAGCTCTAATCTTTGTACACCATGTACCTTCTTCTTTAGCTAAAAAATATTCTTCAAGGTGAAAAGAATATTAAGAGAAGCCTCATCGTCTCTTTATAGCAGGCACGAGATTTTGCTCACCAACATGGCATTGATCTTAATAAAAGGGTTTGAGATTTTTTGTTGAAAGACCTAAGCTAGGATTTGGAAGCTTCCTTTACCCTCCCCACGTTATCCACAAATTGCTTCATATAGGAATATTTATTGTATTCGCTGGTATGAATCTAAAAGGAGGATACTAGGATTCAATATTCCTCCTAGAATGGCTATTGATGGTTATATTTTAGGGGAGAAGGGACTTTTTGCTCCTTCTTTTAGAATTTTGATGAGATCTGGAAGATGATTTGAGACCCCTTTGCTTCCACCCATAAATTTATTTCCTAGGTCCTATCAAATAATTCTTTTCAGATTAGGAAATAGTTTAACCTTTTAGCTATATTATCATTTCCGTGTTCTCCATTTCTCGAAGAGGGTACTAGCTTTATAGGAGCGAAGTCTACTTGATTTTGATCCACTAGAGAAAAATGGGAAAAACCCTCTCTTGGGTCCTTTCATGGATGGATTTCATAGACTTCCCTAAGGGGACAATGAAAACTAAATCTCCACTGAGAAACACACTAGATCTAGAGAGAAGGCTTGTCAAAAACAAGTTTTTCCAATATTGATTTCAATAAAAAATATAAAACATAGGTATTGATGAAATGAAAAGATGAAGATATACTAAATTTCTCTATATCACTTGGGATACTAGAAGGAAGGGAAGAAATTGAAATTTTAATAATATTGGGGCTCCATTCCTTTAATAACACATTAAATATCCCATCAAAATCCACTAAGAAAGATGGCATGTCCTTCAACCATAAGCAAAAGGAGTCCCAATACTTTTTGCCAAAGCACACAATGTCCTAAAGGGAGATCACATTTTGAGAGAAATATCCAACCACTTGCATTGAAATAGATGCATACCATAGATAAATCTGATAACAAAATTTCCTTGTTCTAAGGGTCCAAGTAATTGTAGATTGTATTCCACTCTACTTTCTTTTTCTTCTTGAACATTTTCTAGTGATAAATGTGCTTTTATATCCACCAAAGAACCTTCATATTTATTGAAAGATAAACCCCCCACCACAACCATATCTTTTTGAACCTTATGTCTTGAATGAAGATGATCATCTGACTTTAGGGGAGATTTTTCCTAGCTACTTTCTCAAAAATATGGAGATAGAATGTAAGAGGGAGAAGTTTATTTCATGGGGGAAGATGGTATTAAGGAAATTAAGCCATCAACCATCTTGGAAGAAAAAGGTATAAGTGGAGGAATATCTAAATTTATTCTCGGGGAAGGGGGAGAAAGATCATAATCAATTCCTTAGGAGAGAGGGATGTAGCCATAGGCTTAGCAAGGAATGAAACCAAAGGAGAAGAAGAGATAAATTTAATTAATCTAAGATTGACAAGAGAAAAAAAAGATAATTATTAGGGAAGTGTTTTGATGAGCATTCAGTGCTCTCAGTTTGATTCCCCACCTTCACCCACAAAGGAGATGACTTAAGCTCTAGAAACCCCAAATTTCTATTAGATGCATCCCCTATTTTTAGATCTCGAATCCCATCCTTTGATTGAGAATATTTAGGTTTCCAATTTTTTTGAAAAGATAAACATATGACTATTCCTCCTTGAATTGAGGCTAAATATGGCCAACTACATGGAAAATAAAACATTTGAAAGGGATGCACCAATAATCTATTCTTTTAATCCATGAGACATATTTATTGATAATTTCAATATGATCCAATAGAACTATCATTCTCTCAAAATTGACCCAAATCCTTATCAAACTATAATCCAACTTAGTATACCAATCATTCTCCACTCTTATAAGATAACATACCATGTTTCCAATAAATTCCAATCCTTCCACTGATCAAAATTGAATTGGGATCTTGGGTAAAAGGGCCCATATTTGCATGGGGGAAAGCAATTCTTTGTGTGGGTCAACTATTATATCCCATATTATAATAAAGAGATGAGTTGTACCTCAACTCTAGCTCAACTAAAATACATAAGCTAGGTCCTCTAGGGATATAAACTTGAAAAATATATAGTCCCACATCATAAAAAACAACTAGAAAATACCCCACAACTGGAGCCCAATGTAGGGTTAGCCAATTCTAAGGATTGAATACAAGTTAACTTCCCATAGAATCTACCCACTGTTACCTTATCCATCATCTCAAGAATGCTAGAGAGTGTGATTTCCTCTCCCACTAGCATATTAATCTTCTCTTTTCTCAAGCTGGGATAACAATTTTTAAAATTTCCTTTAGAAACCTCCCTCATTGGAAGAGGTGAGGCATGAAAAAAAAACTTATCCTATGAAGGGAGAGGTGAGGTATGAACAAAAACCCTATCCTATGAAGGAGCTATAGTGTTTGAAGGAGGAGTTATTGAGAGATCAGTGGAGGGAAGGGAGGCATAAGGAACTAATATGATGAGGGAGCGAGGTGGCATGAAGAGACTCTTCCATCCTACACAAGAGAAGAACCTCTCATATTCACTAACCCCAAAATGATTGGATAATTGTCCACTACTATAAAGAAGGACCCCAATTTTGTTAAAATCAAACTTTCTTGTTAGCCTTACAATGAGCTAACAAAATCTATGTCACAAGGGAGTATTTCCACTAAATTGACAAAAACATCCTCATAATCAACTAAATTATCCCCATAAACATGTATCTTTTGAAGTAGTGATTCCGGAATTTTAATTTGAATATCAATAATTATTAGGAGTCTAGTAGGGATTTAACTTACATGGAATATTCTAGAATAGTCAAGTAGTATACACAAATCAAAGGTTGATATTTATCTCTGAAGTAGTTATGTTGCTTTAATTAAATCTATTAATTTAAGAAAATGTCATATGAACGTCTCATATTAAGTGAGTTAGTGTATTTTGGGCATGTAATATTGATAAGTCAAATGTATATATGTTTAACTTGTATACCATCTTAGATCCTTGTTAACTCTAGATCTACCGAGCTTGAAGTGGGACCAAATCTCTTTTCATTCTAAAAGATATTTGCACCTCAAGAGATTTTATCCCTCTTGGTGTTTGGTAGATGAGGAGTTAAGATAGATCTAAGATGGTTTAATTATTAATTATAATTATAATTTTACAATTTTATTTTACTTTCATTTTCATTTTTTAAATGTAATTTGACCGAGACATTACAACATATCTTACATCTTGAGATGGAGAGAGCATGTTACCCCAATTAATTCTTTTTATAATTAATAAAAATACTTATTATTTAAAATAAAGTTATAATTTACTTAGTTTTAAAATTTTCTAAAAATAATATAAAATAAATATTTCTATATTTATTATGAATGAATACTTATCCTTATTTGTCAATCATTTAAATTTATATATACATACTAGTATAATTCTATAAATAACATTAACAAAATCCTTAAATCCTACATCCAAATGAATTCTTGTGATAGATAAAAGATGCCATATGCATCGTAAAGACCAACTGATACTATAACCTTGATATATCTTTGGAAGGAAAAACGATAGAGCTAATACTAAAATTGGGTACTTATTTTTAACAATATTGACTAATTTTTTAGTGCATAAATCCATGTATAAAATAGCACAATTGAAATAGATAAATTGACATGATTTATTATTTAATAATTTGCATCATTTACATAATTTAATAATTTAAATGATTTGTATTATTCTATTAAACTTAACAAAACTGAAATACAGCGCGGTCTGTCTCCCTCGGGAAGTGCGATGAGAAAAAAATGCAATAAGAAGTCAAACCCCTGAAGCATAGACATGAGGTCACATTTTATTTATAAAGGCAAGCACACATCACGACAAGGTATTTTTAAAGTTCTCGTTGTATTTTCATGAAGCACGAGGTTACGACGCATAAAAATAAACAGCAGCACATTTCATTTAGAAGGAAAAGTGGAAAGGTGTTTGCTCTTTATTAAAAAAATCAAATGGTCCATTACAAAAACAACCAAAGGGAATTCGTGGTCCATCATTCTTTTTAAGAGCAAAGAGCAAGCACATTTTTTATGTTCAAAGAACTCGTATAATTTAGAAAGGGCATCAATTTCCTTTTTCAAGGGACAAAGATTATTTGTTTTATTTGGAAATGAGGTTTTTTTTGAAAAAGCTTCGAGGCCTTTTATTTTAAGGGGAAGTTCCTTTTTAAAAGAAAAGGAGAAAGCTTATTTTCTTTTTCATATTTGGAAAATTTTCAAAGCATTTTTTGAAAGAATAAAAAATGGTTTTATCTAATAAAAAATGGTTTTATCTAAGGAGTTTTGGAGAAGGAATTTGTAAAAAACAAAAAGGTATTGTTGTAAAAAGTTTTTTTATGGGTTTTGTGAAAGTATTTTTAGTATTTTTAGAAGTGTTTTTTTAAGAAATTTTGATAAAAATTATATCGAAGGAGAATTTATATGAGATTTTTGAGTTACCATTGTTGCATACTGCCACCGTGAGCTAGGATTTTTAGAAGTGTTCTTTTGTAAGAAATTTCATTAAAGATTATATTGAACGAGAATGTATTTGAGATTCTTGAGTCACCATTATTGCATACCACCATCGTGAGCTAGAGCCAAAGCTAGAGTCAGAATTGAGAATCAAATTTGATAGGCATTTTTATTGCAAGAAGTCAGTATGTTTGCAAGTCATTTTTCTTGTTGAGCCACATTCTTTCAACGCTGTACAAATGGGAAAATCAAAGAGGTTGAGAAGGTCAAAGCGACAGCAGGAAATGGTCGAGATCTTTTTCAAAGATTTGGAAATCAAAAGGCAAAAGAATGCCTTCACATTAAAATGCATAAAAGAATATATTGATGACAATATTCTTCCCCTCATTGCAGATGCAAAGACAACCAAAGAGGCTTGGGACACCCTTGAGAGGAATTTTGGTGTAAGGGCAAGTAATCAGTTTGAAAATGAAGAGTTTGGTGAATCCTATATTGCTCAGTCACAAGTGGATGATGATTGTAAAGAATTTGCAGAAGTAGCAGAGAAGGATCACGTAGATGCTCATGAATCCCACTATGTACAACTGTAAGTGGACGAAGATTTGGTGAATCCAACAACTTATTTTGCTAATGACAATGAAGCTGCCATTGAAGTCGCCCATGTTATGATGAATCCAATAATTCAATTTGCTGATGTTAATTTTGATGAAGACTTGTCACCTAATGATGAATGGTTGTAGATGATGCAACAAAAACATGATATTGACATGATGCTATTAGGTGTGAGAATCCCACTTGAGTCTACAAATCGAGTGGAATAAAACCTCTTTAAAGCAGCTAAAGAAACAGACGCAAGGAAGGTAGCACAATAGGTGAAATCTCACATTGCAGAGCAGAAGGAACATGAGCAATGTGGTTTTGTAGATGGTTTTAAACTTGCCATTGATTTCCAACATGCGGGTAAACAGGTCGATTATGAAGAGTTAAATTTCCTTGAAGTATGGCTTGCAACACCATGTATAGATGAGGTCGGCCTAGACATTGCAACAATGAACCTTGAAGACAACTTGGATGATGAAAACATTAATGAAATTTTCAGGTATTGGAGTCGTGAAGAAATAATTTTTTTATTATAAGTTTATGTTGCAACAAAAGATTGATGATGAAAAGCGCACTACAGTAGATGATATGTGGCAGTAGTCCATATACAAGCCAATTTTTGAAGAAGTCCAGGACATGCTTAGACAACTAGGAACAATCGAAGACTTGCACCAACAAATGAGGAAGTTAAGGTTTGAAGGATACAACAAAAAGAAAAAGCTTAAGCAATTTAGAGGATACAAGATATGGAAGAAAAGAAAAGGAAATCCATCTATGTAATTTTTTTTAAATTGCAAGCCTCGCTGAGACTTAGAACAACAAGTATCTTAATTAATTTTTATGTCATTGTAATTAAGGGGGACTATTGGAAAATCTAATTCCAACCAATTGCTAGGTATTGTACATGTCCATCCAAGTGTCACAATCAGTTAGAGTTCAGTCCAATTCAGTTGAAATGTAGTTTAGTCTCACTATAATAATTTATTATTGATGTTTACTATACAATATATTTAACTATTGGTACTATTTAAAAGAGTAGATCTATGTTTTTGTGCTGCAAGATTTTAATTCCTTAACACTTTTGTCAACTTCATAGTTATATCATATATATAAACCTTGATATCGATTCTCTTATTTTCATTAAAAAATTATATAATTCAAATTATCATCTATGCTGGTAGTAACATAATGAAATAGCGAAATACATACCTATAGGTTGTAAATTATGAAGCATATTTAACTCTCCATACTAAGTAATTAAGAAATTCATGCCACATGTGAAGCTTGATAATCTAAAAGTGTGCGGAGGTGCACTTTGTAATATAAAGTGTGCAGATGATGGCTTGTGTAGAGGTGTGGAAGATGGTTTATGCGGAGAATAGTTATATATGCAGTGCGAGGCCCAGCCTGATTGAAAGAATCATGGCGTTAAAAAATTTAAAATAATTTGGATTTTTTTTTAGTGCATTTATAACACACCTTTCACATTTATAAGATATTAAATAATAATTTTTATTTTAGTATATATTAATTAATAGTTTTAAATTTTTTTGCTAAACTTCTTTCTCGATGTATTTTTATAAAAATGTAAAAAATATTTTACTTTTATTAAGTACTCATTTTCTTATTATTCAATACCTAAACTCCATATACCTCACATCTCTTGCATCCCTCTAAACTCCATATACCTCACATCTCTTGCATCACTCTCTACTTATATTGATTTTATTTTTCATAATTTCAAACCTTAATTATAAAATGAATATGATATATTATTTATCAATCTAATAAATCTCTATAAAATAAACCAAATTTCTTACATTATTCTGAAATTTTTTAGTAAATTGATAAACATATTGTCGCTTCATTCTAACTTTCTTCTAACTTTAGTAATTAGAACATAAAGCTACACCATTCACATGATGCACCTGCGTTTTAGCACATCAATAAAACACAAAATAGAAAGCCCACCAATAAATACACTTAGTCCCTATACCATAGAACATAACCCTAATGCATACTAGCACAACACACAAAGCTATCTATTTCATTCACACACTTATAATAATGTCAAGATCCATCTTTAACCCTGGACCACACAATTCTTTTGCAAACCGTTTGGATGCTCTGCCCAAGTTATTTTCATTGACTTTAATTGGACAATCCCAGACTCTAAAACCCAATTGTGATAGTTCACGTCTAAAAATCAGTGGCCAACCAACCTATATATTTATAATGTTATAACGTCAATGACAATTTGTTATAATGTTTAACTCGTTTGTTGGCTATTGCAAGTTGTTAGCAATAGCAATTTTATTTCCATTACAGTATATTGGTATGAGTAATTATCACAATCATATATTAATTAATTAAATGAATAATAAATATCAATAGGTATCAAGATACTAAATATTTTATGATAAATCTTATATTATTAAGATTATAAAAATTCATAAAATTGATTAAATTATAAATTTATTTTAAATTATTATTATTGTGATTTATGAAAATATAATTATTTACATCGATAGGTGCTTTACAATTAATATAGGGTAGATGTGTAGGTGTAATGTAAGTATGTAAACAATTTTAAATGTCCGCTAAATTGAAAACCAATAAAAGGTAGTAAACATTTGAATGTTGGCTCAATTATTAATGAAAAGTTCAAGTAATAAAAATAATAAAATTCAATTTGTTATATTTTGATTTCCTTATTAACTTTTGAATAGGCTTTGTTACAATGCCATCGGTTATGATACCACATGCCCAAAAACAATAATTTATTTCACAATCAAAATATTTTATAACAATATGACCAAATTCTTAATCATGGATATTCGCCCCACTTTACCATGAATATTATTAACTTGTAAATATGCTTTGTTACAATACCATGACTTATCAATACCACATTCCCAAAAAAACATAACTTATCTCACAATCAAAATATTTTATAACGATATGACAATATTCTTAACCATGGATGTTCACCCTCACTTTAGCATCGATATTACTAACTTATCAATAGGATTTGTTACAACACCATGGGCCAATCACATGCCAAAAAACCGTAACTTATTTCACAATCAAAATATTTTTTAACAATATGGAAAGAATCTTAACCATTGATATTCAATCCCACTTTTTCATTGATATTGAGAAGATTCTTAACCATGGATATTCACCCTCACTTTACCATGGATGTTTACATCATAAGGCACTTCCCTCTGAGAAGAATTCCCCTAACTTCCACTCTACATCGGTTTGTACCATTGGATTGAATGTTAGACGATTGAAGAATATTGTACCATTGGATTGATATAGTTTCAACCATTATACAATTTGATACAGTTTCAACCGTTTCAAACTCAGAAGAACCTGTGTGGTCATTTCGTCAAGTATCTATATCTGTGCATAGGATTTTTACAGATTATAATGGACAAAGTGTTATGATTGAGCTCCAGACAACTTGGAGTTTTGGTTGTTATTTATTTTATATGTGAAACACTTTCCCTAGAAATGGAAGTCTGCGAATCCCAACAACCTAAATGTAGTGTAGGAAAAAATTGTTCTTTTGCTAGACCGCTTCAATTTTCTGCCTGAGTGCAAATACCTATGGACCTTGACAAGAATTTTGGATCCCCTCAAATATGAGAGTTTTGTTTTTCCTTTCAGAATTTGCAAACAACTTTTCTCTCAGCTCCTTCGCCGAGCCCTTAACGCGAATTCCATTGCCTTTGCCTAAAGTTTGGTGAATTATGCCAAATGCATTGTCGATTCCTATTGGCTTATTGGGCCCTGACCGAGGTTTGGAAGAGTTATTAGCCAAACAAATCCCGCAGCTGCTGGCCCTTTTGGCAACAGCCCGTGGAGCACAGACTAAGGTCTCACCCGAGGTAGCAGGGGAGGGTGCTGGAACCAGGTTTTCGCACCCTTGGGATGTCTTGATGTGGTTTGGAGGAGTCGCGCACCGTTCTGTAGCCTTGCGCCACTCTGCTTCTGCGTATATTTGGAACCAGGAAAATCCTTAATACTTATTATTACTGAGTTTGCTACTGATCACATCTACTTCTTATAGTATTTAAGCAAACATTTAATAAAGATAACCAGTGCGTGCACCCAGAAATGTTATACATTTGCATAAACTTAGAGCATAAGCATAAGCACATAGATCAAACAGATACATAAACCAGAAATTAACTAGATCCATAATATTCCAGAATCAACACAGTATTTCAGAACCAACTTATATTTACTCAACTCTTTCGCCAATACAACCAGATCTTGCCTGCGCACTCATCTGCAGGGGTCTGGGCACACAGCTGTGGACTCTACCAGGCCTCTGTGTACACAGCTACAGAGCCTCTATCTATCTACCAACACCCTTGACCCGGACTTATAGACGCAGCAAATACTATCTTTACACAACCATAACAGCAAGATTCTTCCAAAAAATGAACTGCCCTCTACCTTTAGAACCTCACTCTATTTATACATTCCCATGGTCCGCGGACCATGGGCAGGCCGACTTACTTCCTATTATTCTATACTATTTTTTTGGGTGGACAGCCCTTTGACTCGACCTATTACATTTCGTGCTCCACATATTTCAGAGATTTACAATATTATTACCCTAACTTATAGGCTTTAAGCCCCAAAACTATTACGCGGGACCTCCGCTACCCAACAGGCCCCCAACACAATCATTGTGACTCGTCCCAAGTCACTCGTCGATGCGGTGATACACGCTGCCTAGGCTCTGCGGTTCACCTTCCTGTGAGTGACGCACTTCGTTCTGCTGCTCCCTCTTTGTCTCCTGCAATGCTTCTTCCAGCTCCTGCTCCATTGTCTCTACCAATTCACGCAACCGATAATGCTCATTCTGCTCTGCTCGGTTAACACAGAACACCCCCTCATAGGATTTTAGCTCTAGCTGGGGTGCCACATATGAGAACTCCTCGTACCAATGCAACCATTTTCCAATTTCATATCTTTTATGTGCATTGTCTACTGCAACTTGTGTTGCAATTTTACAAGACCATTGTTGTTGTCCGTGAGATCCCAGTCTTCAAGGTGCATCATTGATGACTTGTTAACTGTAATTCCACCATTTGTCTTCGTATTTACAGCCTTTCCATTATCTTTTATGGTTTGCCAACCAGCCCATGGGTGAGGCAGCAACATCTGGACCAGTTCTGCTTCGTGTCTACAAATTTACGGCACATCTCCTACTGTCGATGTTGAACTCTTCATGGTGACCGCAACTGTCAACACTGTAATATTCTGAAAGCCCTGCATCTTCATTGGCCATATCACAACCCTCGGGCTTATTCCTTGAGCGTAGGTAATGAATAGTTCCATAGCGGCGGGAAGGCACAATAGCTTACTGTTCTCAGAAGCGCAACTTGTTCGGTGGATGCCCCCTGTTATTTATAAGTGTTTTGAAATTCAAATTCATTGGCTCCCACCTTTTCTGGTGCCCTCATGTTAAGGCTGCGACAGATTGTTCCAGAGTTGGCTTGTACCCTGTCTCTTAATTTCCACTCACTTTCACCATAACTCATACATCTTGTCACGAATAGTGACAGCAATGGCCACCTATCTGCTTATCAATGCAGCAGTGCATCCCTTTCCGCTCAACCGTGACCCATGCGATAGACCAAATCTAAGCACACACTGGTTGTCCCATAGCTTCCCCCCAGACTGCTTTATCGTCCCTCACTCTCTTTCAACTGGCTAGAGCGGTGAGACTGTCGTTTGAGCAGTTAGTCAAGTGGTTGGCCCGCTCGTGTAGAGCTTCAGGTGACTACCATTTACTCTTCCCGGGAAGGGGTCTCCATTGAGTTTTGCAAGCTGGACCACGCCTCCATCTATAACTTCTTTAACTACAAAGGGTCCCAACGAGTGCATTCGGAGCTTTCCAGGGAATTTCTTGAACTTGCTGTCGTAGAGTAATACTAGATCATTTTCTTTGAACGTGCACATCTTGATATGGCGATCATGCCAAGCTTTTTCCCACTGTTTCTATACATGATGATGGAATCCTGCCAGAAACCGTTCCTCCTCAAGTTCTTCTAGTTGCGCGATCCTTTTTTCCAAAGCCGTGCGGTCTGCCATGCCTATCGTTGCTGCTATTTGCAAGCTAGGTACAATGTACTCCATTGGCATGATGGCTTCCTTTCCATAGACTAACCTAAAAGGCATCTAGCCTGTCAACTTCTTACACGTTGTTCGATATGCCCATAGCACAGCGGGTATGTGCAAATCCCAATCGTTCCGCTGCGCATTACAAACCTTTGTCAATGCAGTCTCCAAGATCTTGTTGAAAGCTTCAACGGTTCCGTTTGCCTGCAAATGGTACAGTGTGCTTTGCTGATGATATATCTGGAACTCCTCAGTGAGCATGCTTATAGTTTCATTTAGGAAGTGCGTTCCATGGTCGTGCATTAGGATTTTTGGACATTCGAACCGTGTTAACACATTCTCGAACAAAAATTTCGCAATTGTAGCAGCCGTGCAGTCCCTAACCGGCTGTGCTTCCGCCCATCGGGTCAGGTACTCGGTCGCGGTGATGATATATCATGCCCTCGTATTTCATGGAGGTATGATAGGCCCCACAAAATCGATTGCCCATTTCTTGAACGGTTGCAACCTCATCTGTGGCTTAAGAGGCATTTCATCCCTTCATGAAGGTTTCCCAGTCTGTTGACATACGTCGCAGGCCCGACAGTACGCTTTGGTGTCTTGATGGAGAGTTGGCCACCATGGTCCTGTGCACAGAATCTTTTGTGCTGTGGTGCATCCCACATAATGTCCTCCTGCAACCCCCCTGTGTGCTTTGGCAAGAATCTGTCCTCACTCAAATTTCGGTACATAACGGCGTAATATTTCATCGTTGCCCATTTTGTAGAGGTGCCCTGCAATGACAGTAAAGTCTGTTGCACATATCACTAGTTCTTTCTTCTGTTGAACCGAATACCCCTGCGATGCGATTTTGGTGGTTAAGTAGTGGATGATATCCTTGAAGTGGTCGTCTGCGATGCACACTACATAGAGTTGTGCATCAGGTAGCCCCTCCTCTAGGTTTGTGGGTTCTTCACCATTCTCAATTCTAGACAGGTGATTTGGGCCTACGTTTAGACGTCTCGGCTTCACGATGACTTCAAAATCATATTCCTAAAATAATAACAACCATCTACAAATGTGCCCCCCCGACACAGGCTTATTCACTAGGTATTTGAGTGCAGAGGGATCAGTATACATTTAAAGTTTCCTCCAAGTAGGTAGTGGCGGTATTTCTGGAGCCTGTACACCATCGCTAGTCACTCCTGCTCTATAGTAGAGTAGTTCTTCTCGGCTTTGGATAATCGACGACTTGCAAACGTGATCGGGTGATCAATTCCTTTTGCTCCTTCCTATGTGAGTACTGCACCCAACGCGATACACGATGCGTCAACATGCACGTGAAATTCGATGTCCCATTTTCGAAAGACCAAGATAGGAGCTGATGCCATCTTTTCCTTGAGCATTTCCAGACTTTTGTTACATTCCTCATTCTAGCAATAAGTAGCGTCCTTTTTCAACAATTGTTCCATCGGTGTCGTGATCTGCACATAGCTCTTGATGAACTTTCGATAGTAACTTGTGTGTCCTAGTGTGGCGCGCAGCTACTTGACACTTTAAGGCACTTGTAGATTGAGTATGACAATAATCTTTGTCGGGTTCACCATGAGGCCTTGCCTATAGACCACATGGTCGAGCAAGTTCCCGAAGGGGATGAGGAAAGTACACTTCTTTAGGTTTAGTGCAATCTGGTGTCATCGGCACGTATCCAGCATTAACCGTAAGCTCGCGGTATGTTTCTTAACTAGCCCAAATATGGTCCAATCATCAAGATATACCTCTCAGAACTTATCTATAAGTTCCTTGAATGTAGCTACCACGACGGGCGAGAATGTCACCGGCACATTCTTTAGTCCGAACGGCATCACTGTATACTGAAAACAACCCCATTCAGTTACGAAAGTTGTTTTACTCCTATCCTTCGGTGCAATCTTAATCTGGTGGTACCCCGAGAAACCATCCGTGAAGGAGTAAGCTTCCTGTCCTCCCACATTTTTTAGTACTTCATCTGTAAATGGCGTCGGGAATGGATCGTTGACACATGCATGTTTGAGCTTCCTGAGATCCACACAGATGTGAATCTCTCCCTTCTGTTTCTTCTCTTGTACAACCATAGGACTTACCCAGTCAAATTCCTCCACTGGTTCAATTATTCCTGTTGTGAGCATTTTGTCCAACTCTTCGCAGACCTTTTCTTTATATTTTGTATTCAACCAATAAGGTCGCTGATTGACTCACTTCGCGTCCAGCTTCAGAGTTATCTTCATCATTACTAGGTCGCTGAGGATCCCTTTTAGCTGCATGATTTTGGTCGGGAATAAATCTTGATATTCTTGCAATAACTCAATGACCTTCTCCACTGTGGCATCATCCCAATAGTCCCCGAGCATTGCATACTTCAGCTCCTCCTCTTTACCAATGCTTATTTGTTTTGTTTTCAGTAGCGCGGTGATGTCAGGGTCCTCGATCACTGGTCCACAAACCTCGCGACTCCCCTCTATTCCCGAAATATTGATGTTTCTGGGGTCATCCTCCTCATCTTCTATCTGCACATTGTAACATTCTAGGGCTTGGCTCAACTGATGTGACCAGTCTGGCATCACTATTTCTTCTGGTTCTAGTGGTACCTTGAAAATGGTGGCCTTCACCACTTGCAATGCATCATCAACAGTGTCCATCCAGTGGTCCTCAAACAAGAATGTCAATAAAAACCCCTCGCACAAGATATCCCATTTGCCTATACCATATCAGAGTTCTGTTTCGGTGCACCAATTCCTTGGGATGACGTCCAAGGTGTAATAAAATAAGTGTACCCACTCTGGTTGAGGTTCTTCTCCATAGGCCTGGGTCCATTTGGTAAGATTCCTGGGTAGGTCATCACGCCCATCATACTTTTCAATTATTTGTAGTTCCGACTTACCAAACCTTATCTACATCATCCACCTGCAGTCGTGCCAATCTTCAAGGGTTCCTTCATGTGTGCTTCACCAATGTGTAGGCTTCGCGCACAATGCCCATTTCAATGTATCGAACTGCTGGTACCACGCTTTCATCTACTACGGTCAGCCAATCATACATTGGCAGTTCACTATCCTGAGCTCTTATGCAATACAACAACCTACTCATCATATTGCAATTTAGCATTGTTATTCCATTCAGCTGATTATGCCACTGCTCATCTTCCTCATCTGAATCTGTAGTGCAGGACTCTACATGCTCCCATGATATTCTTCCTTTTGTATATGGATTGACCCAATCTTGATTGCGTGTAGTAATCTTGTAGATACAATCCAGCTCATCATCGCTTCATTCATCGCACATGGGTTCAATGTAATGCGGTCCCTCATCCAGGTCTAATAGAATGACTACTCAGAGTGACCTTTTCTCAAATATCATTTTCCACTTCTTTAAATTAATGACCCCATTCATATCTGTGGCCTAGTCTATCCCTAACAACGCAGGGTAAGGGATACTTTCATCCATGATTTCTATTACCTCAAGGTCCATTTATGTGCTCGCGCCTTCTATATCTATGGTAATTCCTTGCAGTCTTCCCATGGGTAGGATCTTCTATTGGTTCGCCATCCACAATTGAATAGGACACCATTGTAGTGTGGGCTTGCCCATGTGTTCCCAAGTTTTTTTAGGTAGCACGTTTGCATTCGAGCCTAAGTCCAGAATGATCTGATCCATCTCATAATCACCAATCTGCGCCGTTAATCGCATTTCCCTTCTAGTACGCGAGGCATGATTCTCTAATTTTTGGACCACATGCGGTTCACCCGATGTTGCAAACCTAGCTATCAATTCTTATAAGCCTTTAACCGCCCTATTGTCACGAAGCAATTTCATGCATGTCTCTAAAAAGGTAGTTAGCATCGAAGGATCCCTTTCGGGCTCAGGTTGATCCCTAATACCTGGGGTAGAGACCTTTTCGAAGCTCTCCCTAGCTTCCAGACATGTCTCCTTGCGAACCCCTGCATCTTCTTCGGTTAGTTTCCCTTTATCCTCCCCTGTGGCCATGCCACTTCTGAGAATTATATTCACGTTGGGGTCTTCTTCATATGGTTCGGACCTCATCATTTGGATGTTCTATGTCATCGTGGGTTGGGCTACCCTTTTCTCACGGATCTGCACTATCAGTGTGGGGCAGTCTATCATTTCGTGATTGAACTGCTCGCAGTAGGGGCATGATATTCTAGTCGGATTAGTACAATATCGTGCGTAGTGTCCTGGTCCTCCGTAGTTTTAACAAATTAGCTACCTGTGGCCCCTTCCAGGCCCCATTCCTCCCCGTCCTCGTCCTCGCCCTTGGAACCCATCACACGCTATCGTCGTGGCTAGATCCTAACCTCGCACCTCGGTCTACATCCTGTAGGCCGGTGTTCGATCCATCAATAACTCATAACTATGGAAGTCTCGTTCATCGTGGCCCACCGATTTGCAAAACTTGAAAAATAGCTGCAAGGGGGTCTGGGTAAACTTTTCCAATAGGTGACAACTATTCGTGTTGTGCTTTCCTCCCACCTGACAAATTGCGCACTAGAGTGAGGGCACCACGCTTGGCCCCGCTTGTGCCTTTGGTCACAACGATGTTGGTCTCCTCACTGTTAAGTAGTTTGTGAATATCAGACAATGATCCTTATCATGGCCCTGACCTTTACACTGTACGCACCACACCTCCTCGCGTACTTCCGGCTTGGGTGCCTTCTCCTATTTCAGATTCTTCATTTCCAAGCATAGGTTTTGTATTTGCGCGTGGATTTGCTGAACTCCCAACCCAGGATCCTATATTGGAGTCTCATGAAACCTCATCGCTATTTCTAAAGCTTCAGCTTGGGTTGAGATCTTTTGTTGTGATAATGTCATCCTCAGGTGTGGGTCAAAGACACCACAAACCACGCGTAGTTCTGCACATCTGTTAGCGTCATGCTAGCCTCTCAGATTGTATTCTTCAGTCTCTGATCTAGATCCCAAGGGGTTTCACCAAGTAACATCGCTATTTCCTTGAACCCGATAATCGACTGCGTCTCTGATTTCGGCTGACTAAACTCCTTTTTTAATGCATCCCGGATCTCTGCTATTCTGGCATTGGGGTAATCGCTAGAGTACTTAATATACCAAGTCAGCGCCCGATCTTGTAGTGCACTCACTAGGGTAGCCTTTTTAATATTATCGTCTGTAACTCTGTGCACTTTCCACATTTCCCTTACCATGAACCAAAATTGTTCTAGATCTTCACTCCCTACTCCTTTGAACACAAGTAACTTAATCGCATTCGCCATGCTGAACTTCTGGTTTGCGTGCAAGTGTGTTGAGGCCACCTACGAACTCGTACCGCTTCTAATCCAATCAATCTTCACTCTCCTTTTTTTTACATAGGATTATAAGCTACCAACATCAAAACACCCCTTAGGTAGATCCCGGTCCAGGCAACGGAACCATTTTTTGTCTTATTGGGCCCTGACCCAGGTTCAGAAGAGTTATTAGCCAAACAAATCCCACAGCTACTGGCCCTTTCGGCAATATCCCGTGGAGCACGGACTGAGGTCTCACCCGAGGTAGCAGGGGAGGGTGTTGGAACCAGGTTTCCACACCCTTGGAATTTCTTGATGTGATCTGGAGGGGTCGTGAACCGTTCTGTGGCCTTGCGCCACTCTGCTTCCGCGTAGATCCAGAACAAGGCAAATCCTTAATACTTATTATTACTGAGTTTGTTACCGATCAGATCTACTTCTTATAGTCTTTAAGCAAACATTTAATAGAGATAACCAATGCACACACCCAAAAATGTTATAGATTTGCATAAAATTAGAGCATAACCATAAGCGCACAGATCAAACAGATACATAAACCAGAAATTAACCAGATCCACAATATTTTAGAATCAACACAATATTTCAGAACCAACTTATCTTTATTCAACTCTTTCGCCAATACAACCAGATCTACCCTGCGCACTCAGCTGCAGGGGTCTGCGCACACAGTTGTGGACTCTACCAAGCCTCTGCGTACACAACTACAGAGCCTTTATCTATCTACCAAAACCCTTGACTCGGACTTATAGAGACAGAAAATACTGTCTTTACACAACCATAATACCAAGATTCTTCCAAAAAACGAACTTACTTCATATTATTCTATACTATTTTTTTGGGTAGACAACCTTTGGCTCGACCTATTACATTTCACACTCCGCATATTTCAGAGATTTACAATATTATTACCCTAAATTATAGGCTTTAAGACCCAAAACTATTACGTGGGACCTCCGCTACTCGACAATTCCAGTTTTCATGCCCTCACGAAAGCATTGTTTGAATTAGGGTTTAACAAATCCTCTAATGAGAGTATGCTTTATGTTGTGGAAAAGAATATTTGTAGCTCTGTTTTCGATCAAGATCATCTTTTAGAGGTATTTAATTTTATCCACTAAGGTTCTAGATTGAATTTTATAGTTCAATAGAGATATATTGGCTTGTCATTTACATAGTCCGCATATATATGGTATTCATTCCCTTGAACATATGCTTGTAACCATCTCACGGTTTTGGGCATTTACGAATCTTCTCCTTCATGATCTTAATCTATGCTATCATCCATAGATAAATGTGCCTGGAATAAGATAATATTATACTAGAATTCTTATTCCAATCTTCTTTCAATCACTCACTTTCTGTCCCGAAGATGGATCCCCTGTGGGATTCGAAACATCGACAAGATGTATATAATACTTTGGATAATCTGAACCATATTTTTCCAAAAGAAGGCCACAAAAGCTTAAAATCTAAGATAATATTACTCACATTTTTCAATAACTGCAACTTGGGAATAACACTTGTGGTTGAATTTTCTAAATCCAAAATCATATTAAGGGGTACAAACCACTGGATTAACTGACATTTCTACAATAGTTGTCATGGTTTTATTCCACCCTAAACAGAAAATATCATGGTTAAATGCACTGTAAAATCCTCTAGTGAATGTTACAGTGTTAGTTGGATCTCACATGCTCTGAGCATTGGATATGATCTGCTCTTGAATATTTTGTTAAAGGAATGTATCTTTCATCCTTGAATGTTCTTTAAATCTTGGTCCTTATGATTTAAAATGTGCTTTAAATATCACTGTAAAATAACACATTTTTGTATTCACATTGATTACAATAACTTTGCATTATTGTCAAAGGAATCACCATTTTCATTGATCACAACTGCTCTAAGCTCACACACATATAAAAACATTTCATACACTCTTAATCACTATTGAAAATACTGAAGAATTCATTGGTGATAATATGTTTTTAAATGTTGTTCCTATGGTCATGATATGTTGAATGTTGGCAAGTGCATCTTGGACATGGATATTTTATCGTGGCTCTATTTACATTTAAACTTCAACTCATTATAATACAATATACGAAAGCTCAACCTTAAATAGTGTAAATTTTCTATAACTTTGATATCCCAAAATAAAATTAGACTATTGGTATGAAATCTCTTGTCATTTGGTCTCATAATGATGTTTACAAATGTGATGAATGAATAATCTATGATCCTTACTTGCAAATGTCTTGTGATCTATCTCTCCATTGGATTTATGTGTCATTAATTTAATGTTTTTTCGTGGTGCAATTGAACACCTAAACTATACCTTTTACACAGTTTATTTGAGAAAGACCTTTTTTTTCCTTTTCCAAGCATTACCTTGAACCAGTATTGTTGCCTAATTGAATACCTTAAATCTTGTTCACATTTGGCCATTTGATCTACTATTAACACCTACACAAGATTTCCCTTTACCTTCAGAGTGGGTACTATCAAGCTCCCTTAGTCAAACTAAGCCTCAGAGCTCCCATTCTGTACTCAATGAATTTGTCTTAAGTTGACCCTTAGGAACACCTTCCTCAAGTTAGGAACATTTATTCCTTAAACTTAAAGTGAGAGGCAAGGCCACCAAGGTGATAGTGGGTGGGTTGCCTGAGAGTTGCATCTTGGATATCCCATTAGGGTTAGGAATTTTCCTCTTAGATGAGAGTTTGAATTGTAAAAGGGCTTATAAATTTTACTCAAATTCAATCAAGATACATCACCACCTTCAGATGATCGAGAAGTTCCTTCTCTCAGGGATTAGTATATGTCATCACATAAGGAGTAATAACAACTATATATGAGAGCTAGGAGTTTGATAGACATAAAGGGAAGAAAAAGCATGTGGAGAGGCCTTGAGCTCCAATAGATCCAAGACCATCATTTTGAAACACCATCAACTATTGGGACAATATACAACATACCTTCTTGCTAGCAAAAATGGAGTTCTATGATTGAAAAGTCAACTTCGACAATAGGTATACAAATAGATGATTCAAAGGTTAACAAAGTGTGACAAATTGAACCACCTAATCTTTTCATTCATAAAGAGTCAGAATGCCCAAATACCAAGGTGATCTCTAGAGAAGAAGACCAAATCATGTCCTAAAATGATCAACATCATTCCAACAATATGTAGAGCAAAAAGGGAGGCAGTGTTACTAGGAAGCAGAATAAAGGAGCCCTAGTTGTGAAGTAGTAAGCCAAACAATTAGGTCAGCACCCTGGTTAATTAACACAAAATATTCAACAGGACATGGGAATAAAATCCCAAATCGATATATTGAAATTTGAGTTCATGCATTAAGCCTTTGAGCAGGTAATACACAAAAAAAAGGCAAGGAGAAAAGATGAAGTCATAAATATGAATGACTGAAGAATACATTTTCGATGTTGATGATGCACATCCTTTAGCCCTCAAATTAGTGGGAATCAATATCACATAGTTATTAGATGTGAAGTTGAAAATGATGCATGTTGATGTCATGGCCAGGGACAATGATCGACAATTTAAAAGAACAACTCAGGATCTAGAGTGATAAGGATGAGCGTAAGACAATGTTAATTATGAAAGCTACTACACTGAAGGATGAACTTATGATATTGATAATTGAGTATTTCAAGAATCTCATAATCATATGCATATTCTAGGATGTAGCAACACTTTTCAGTTGACAAGTTGATTAGGAGCTAAATGAGGTTTGGTGTTGACAGTCACAACACTTGCAATGCATATAGTAACAAGAATAGTATGCACCAACTACAGCCCACATTTATGCCCTAAATCAGTTATAAGTGGTCAAGCCTATACATATATTGATTATGAATAACAAAGTGTATAGAGTTCACAAATCAAAACATAGACTTACAGGCATTGAATGCATTGGAAAATATGCAGGTCATGGGAAGAATGTTGGTTTCACTGCTTAACTATCCAAAATAAGTAGAGATCTCATTCGAGTAACTCAGAGACAAAGTCACTAGAAGCATTGAATCAAGGAATTTCAATGCTAGCGAGATTCACGATGTTGATGAAGTAGCTCTTGATGACTATATATTACTTCCTACAAGGCAATCTGAAAAGGTAAAAGTGTATTTGTTGAATTGACAAGTAAAAAGGTCAATGTAGAATTTAGATTAGTAATTCTTAAATAAAATTTGGGGAATATTTATTATACACATGAAAGGTTGTTGGATAAGACTTTCACCCATCTTGGAAATTACATGTCAAGCTAGACTAGTATAGTTATTAGTTAATTTACAATATTAGTTATGTAAGGTAAATGGAGAATCACAAAAGTTAAAATGCCAAAAGCCGTTAACACTTATATAAATAGATCCATTTCATTCAAGTAAAGGTTTTTCTCCTTGGCAATGCAAACTATCTTTATATGTTAATACGAGATGGCTGTTACCTAATGTGTAAGTACTCTTGCAAACTATGATTGGTATAGACCATTCTATCCTATTTTTCTTGATGTTTATAGGCATAGAGATTTCATCTTGTAAGCTATTCTGATGCTTTTGATCATTGATGTATGCTCATACTTATATTTTCATTTGCTAACAATTTATATAAAACAAGTCGTCTCTCAAAAACTCATACATTGTTATTGGTTACATAGAGCCTCTTTGATTTTGCATACGCTGCAATCAGTGGATTGTTTCTTTTATCATTTGTGTTTAATTTCATTTCATGTCAGCCTATTATTTACATCTAAATAGGATTTAGTTAGGCAACATTTCATATTGCACACATGCATTGCATTATTAGTTGCATTTCATTTTTAACTCATCAATCCTAGATTATGGTAGTTGGTCCATAACCAACAGGCTTTCCATTTCAATAGTTGGGCCTTTTGCCCAATAATCCTATGAAGTTGACAAGGAAACTTTTCCCACGTCAACAATACCATAGAAGAAAATCAAAGCCTTGAGATGTGAATCTTTTGAGACAATGGATAAGGTATGCAATATCGTTTACAAAGTGCATGCCCCATGTTATATGTGCATTTACTTAGTAATAAATGTATATAAGATAATATAAGTTTATTAATGTCCATCAAATGACCAAACTAGGCAATGAGATTGCTTAGTACAAGAGTGACAATATAAAATGGGAGTTCTATCTCACTATCAAGGGTGAAACTCTGTCTTGGTACAATAAGGATAAATTCAATAAGACTATAATGATCAAGGTTCGATATAATCACAAGAAGGGTCTCTCTTTGTTTTAGTCTAATTGAAAATGTAATATTGCGGATTGCAGCAAAGAAAGTTTCGGTGATATCATAATGATGTCTCCTCACTATCTCAATGTTATATCACAAGAAAGACCTCGTTACTCTATCTCATGACAAAGGAGAGATCGGTGCCACTCAGGAAGAAGGTCAAAAGTGTGTGACTAGGTCTCAGGGTTATTGCATGAAGAAGGTCTTGGTGTGACCATGATTCATGATCTCATTTCAATGTGATTTCATGACTACAATGATTTCATATGGTGCAAAATCTGAAGGAGAAGGAACCGAGAGAGAGTGAACGAGAAGGTTGTAGAGGACTTGTGTCTTGGTCTTGGAGTGGATAATAGGTGAAGGGTCTTGGTCTTGGTATTCTTCAATCGGAATCTCTATAAGAAGAATTTGTGTGGGTTTTCCTCTCAAAGAGAGAGGTTTTAAAGCACCATTTACCTTCTATTGTGTTCATCAGTTTTAGATTAATAAAATTATGCAATCTTATCCTTTTCCTTGCATTATAATTTTGGTCATTTTCATTTAGTTATAATTTTGATGAAATTTATAGTGTTCATAATATTTTCAGGGCGCCTTCTCTATGATCACTTCCCAGATGAAACAAAGTTCTTATTAAGTATAATCCTTCAACGCCATGTTTATAGGTTCCTAAATTACTATTCCCTATGAGTATATCCACTCCTATATGAGTGAAAGTAATTCCCTATGAGTATCTCCACTCCTATATTAGTGAAATCTATTATGCATCCACACAAGTTCTAAGAATGAAGAGTAGATTGACAAAATAGACATTTTGCAAGCATGGAACAATTTCAACCATTAGGTTTTTACCATTTCATTAATTTTACAGTTGAGATTTGGCACCATACTATAACTGGTAATATGGTCTTGGAAGGGTATTAAAGGTGACAAATTTGATCCCTAAACTATAATTTTGTTGACATACTCATTGATTTTTGAATGCTCTAATTCTAATTTTCAGGAATGGGAAACTGCAAAAAGTTTCTCAGGCTCTTCAAATTTTCTTCATAGAGTATTTAGGGAATAAGAAACTTCATCAAGATGATATTTACAACACCATGGTATACATATCTCTGCAAAATATTGAGGAAGGTGTAGTTTGTGTAGATACTTCCAAAAATCATATTAAAGACAACCCTTTGAAGGCCAAAGAAGTGAGAGATTTACACATAGGCTCTAAAACGTGGTTTGAGTCTTGTTTATAATGCCTTGGATATGATTTTGTAAAGTATCATTCTAAACATCAATGAGGATTCACATATACCACTCTTGGACAAGGCAAAATGTGTGCAGTGGTTTCTTTCTAAGTAGTCATTCTGGAAACCTTTCCCCTGTTTATGTTTGAAGTTTTCCACTTGAAATACTTTCTTAGACATCCTGAATATATGTCTTTGGCTATGCTTGTTATTAGGAAATCTAGCGTCCACTCGGAGCTGCTAGTCCCACTAAGACTGGTAACTATCTTAGAAACAAACAAACTAAAACTACTTTCGTTTTCCTTTATGAGAAGTATATAAGAGTGGAATGAAGGACACCAACCTCAGTCTTGCGCTTGGTTCCTTGCTCGATTCCTCTCCCTTTTAACAGATCATTGCCGCTTCTCCTTCATCTACCCAGCTTCAAAGAGCACCTATGGAATCAAACCAACATAATACTATCGAAGAACAAAGATCTACAATCATAAACAATATAGGACCAGATGTATATTGACCACACAAATGCATATATCATAAAACATACAAGAATGTGGAGGAAAACTTGAATAGCTTTATTAATATCAAGAATAAGCAAAGAGGATTACAACCAATTGTTCTAACCCAGTGTCATCCTCCAGCATGAAAGCCCTTCTTTCACCTCATGAAAAGCTTAGATCACCCAACACTATGATATTACAACACGAAACCAACAACACTTCCTTACAAGATACAAAATTCCAGCCTCCTGGATCTCTGGGATGAGGGATCCATATATAGATGATTGCAGGGGGGTGAGTCAACTTCTGGGATTCTGATTAGTGTCCTCTCTCTGATAGTTCTTGATTCCACTTGGAGATTGATGATCTCTTACTCATCCCTGGGCGAATTCAGAGAGGCAAGTGTCACAGGAGAAGTTTCTGGAAGATTCCATGATCATCCACCTCGCAAACTGTCTCTGCCATTTGTCCACTCTTGCCCATCGCACCCCATAGAAGGGCTTTTCAGTATGCATTGCACCTCCCGTGTGCATTAGGTGGGATGCATCGCACTTTGACCATGGAGCAAGTGAGATGGTCCAGTTTTGACCAGTTCTGAGCAGTTTTTCATGGAGAACTTCTAGGAGATGATGTAATCCACTCATCTTATTCTTTTAGGGTATGGAACAACACTTTTAGGGACTTAGGAGCCCTTGGTTTATGGACATGTTTGATTGGGGTTACAGTGCCCAAAAATGTCTATAACAGTTGCCCCCTAAAGCATGAGGTCGTTAATTTTTTGACGTTGGGTGAAATGCTTTATCATTAGGATCCGAACTTTTTTCGAGCTGGAAGGCGAACTATAATAAGATGCAATACAATATATTATCTTCACAATATTTTTCATGATCTAGTTGAGGCAGGCATTCCCATGCTCAACTTTATAAATTCATTTTCATGTACATAAGACAGACAACCGTCTGTGCGGGAGGCTGATGATTCTAATAGAGTCATCATCCTTTGATTCGAATGATCATCTGTGCAGCAACAATGTACATTTGATGTCTTTATTTTCCTGAATATATCGCAGCCCGGATGGATGAAACTAGATCCGAGGTCTTCAAACTCGTTCAATCTTCACTCGGAGTACAAGTCTATCCACGTGAAAGATGTTCTGGAGTCGAACATGGAAAGACATCACCTGATTACCAGCCAATGATGTAAGATGTTAACAAGTGTGAGAGGAATCACCAATAATGATGATGACCCTGAAGGTGCTACAGTACAATTTGCATGGTGTGAATGAGGGACTTGGCATCGAACACCACGCAAAATCTTTCAGTCGAAGGCCATTGATGTAAACCTCTCACCGGAAGTGAGAAACTTGCCATTGAGGCATGCAAGCTTCAAAGTACTGAAGGGGTTGTTCCTAAGTCAACTTCTTGGATAATGAGTTGATGTCGACAAGAAGTGACCCACCGTAGGAGGGCCTTAATGAATCCCACATCTACGACACGAAACGGAGTAAATGATCTTGGAGGTGAAAACGATCTAATGATACAGGGTTCAGGATGGCGTTCATGAAAGAATGGAGCATGAATGTATTGCAGCGGATGAGACACAGGTGAATTCTCTGAACGAATTCTCTTGAACATACCGGCGACACTGACATCGATTGGTAGTGTTAACCCTAGATATGGATGGTGTGATGGACCAATGGCGATATGACCAGTGAATGGAACAACCCAAACCGACTCGGATGCGGAATGAAAGTGTCATGTTCAAGAGCAACTTGCTACCAATAAAGTTTCTTCAAGTTTTCTTCCCAAATTTTCCCAGTCATTGCTGACCAATACCTCTTTATCTTTTTCAAGCTTGAGGAGGATAACATATGCTTGTTCTATAATTTTCCCTTCGGGCAAACCCGTTGCTATATTTTAACGAGCCTAGTGACATTGAAACTCGTTCTTGTCTGTATGGACAAGTTTGTCGCTATTCGGTTTTAACGAGTTTAACGACAAAGATAGCTCAATCCTTTTCAATTTTAGAGAGTCTGAAAAGGGACGTAAAGGAAACTACAATAATCCTTTTTCGTCATATAATCCCTTAAGTCCGAAAAAGTATAAAATAATACAAAAGGGATGAATTTTTGATAATTTTAACGAGCTGAACAAAAAAAGTGCTCGTTCTTTTTGTGTAATAATCCCTCAAGTCCAAAAAGATTAAAATCTAGAGGAGGGATAGCACTTCCGGTCGCTTTAACGAGCTGGAGAGGCCAATTTCTCGGCAATCTTTTCATGTTTTACGAGTCAGGTGAAAAGAGCTTAAAGGAGACTCGTTTTTTGAGGAACAAGTGATAGTTTTAGGTAGCAGCTAATTCCAGGTAAGGTTTGGAATTTTCCAATCACGGTAGTGTCACAAGGATGGCTAATAGGATCACTCTTCGCAGCTATTCCTCAAAAGGGCTAAACAATCAGATGGAGGTGAATGATCGGCTAAACAGAGTGGAGGTGATGATGAGAACACGACCAGGGCTCAAAAGCTAATGATAATGCATTCACAATGGTTATTTACTGGAAATTGGTTCATTTTTTAATGAGCTTAAACTCTGGGGGAACGTTTGCTCATTGCTTATGTTTAATTTTTAACGAGCTTGAACTCCACATAAAAATTGCTCGTGCGAGTCGTATAATAAGGATATCTCATCTAAGATGCCATTTTTTATGGAGCTTGCACCTTTCAAAGCTTTGCCCCGGATCCTTTCTTTATGCAAGTTAGGAACGACCAATTCTACGACTTTAAAGGGTTAGGAAACTACAAACTATGAAAATAAATGGTCGCTCTTCGCTTGCATGCAAAAAGGTTTTCATGCCCCCAGGTATAGCGAAACATTTCTAGGCTACCATATGAAAGCTCTCCATCCGCGTTGCAGACAAAATGCTTCCTCGGCAATGTCTACCGAAATAGACAAAGGTGAGTGGCGCGGTCGCCTCCACTCACATAACTTTGACGAGGGAATCTTATTCCAGTCTAATCCCATTTTCCTAAATGGACGGGTGTGTTAGACTAGTCATATATCCTCTGTGGAAACCTATCCTATACCCAAGGTTTTCCTGCCGAAACAAACCAGGGTGCATGCCCCCTGGGTTTCAGTCATGTCCTCCTGAATCACTCACGCTCTTCAGGTGGATGGACTGGAGATTGATGAGACATTCCTTGCGTGAAATGACCATTAAGGGATGATATTTGACTATTAGCTATGTGTGAGCCGGGAAACGACAGCTGGTCTACGACCTTGACCACTCTGCCTTCATGTGGAAAACACATTACTCTAAAGAGTGAGGAGACAATGGCTCCCATGCTATAAATATAGTCGTGTTCAAGGAGTAGATTATAATCTAGAGGTCCTCAGACTACCTTACGTTCATGTAAATGGTTTTCCTTCTCAACGTTATGGGCACATTGGGAAGGATCCCTAACGGTCGACTGGTTCCTTTGTTGAAGCCTGTCAGATTTCTCATCTCAGGTAGAAGCGATGGCGAACCAAGCGCTTTCCAAGCAATTGAGGAAAGGATACTCACAGAAACCCCTTCATCTATGATGGTACCGACCATGATCATTTTGTAAGCTTGTACAATGATTCAGAATGGTACATTGGCCAGTACTCGAGGTCTGCCTAGTAGATTCCAATCGAAAGAAAAGACTAGGTTGCTTGGAGGTGGGACCGAATAGATGGCCGAATATGACTCTGATGAACTTCCTTCCTGTGGTAAAGGAATGGGTAGACTGGCCCCATGTTCATCGGAGTCTGTGTTTACGAAAAGAATTTGGATGGTGTCGTTCTCATTCTCTTCGGTGATTGTGTCATCTAAAGATGGACCTTCAGAAGACAAAACCGGGTCGACTGCCGCCTCAAGCTTTTGACTTTCGTCTGGTATGGATTCAGTGGGTTTATCTTCAATGACAGATGCTTCGACCGACCACAATGGCGTGTCAGTCAGATTTTCAACCAGTGACGGACTCGGCGAGATCCAGGAGGAAGCCGTAACAGTGAAGCCGGACGGTCATCCAAAACTCTTTCAGCTTCATCTAGGAAGGGACAACAGTGGATAGTGTGATCGTCTTGACACAGTTTATAAGGAAATTTGCATTTCCTTTTTTGTCCAAATGCTTCGCTTTCACTAGTTGATGGTGTACTTTCAACATGGTCTTCGAAGGTTGATGACACCGGGTTGTGCAAACGAGGAGACCAGTCCCTTAAGATCCGAGGAATACAAGGACAATCTTGATGATAGTGGTCTCCTTTGCAGATGACACATGGAGATTTAGGCCCGGACGGTGCAGTTTGTGGATCTTCGCTAGACGATGCATGGTTGCCCCTTTTCGCCTTTGGTTCCTTCTTCTTCTTCTCTTTCTTCTTCTTCTCTTTCTTCTTCTTCTCCTTCTTCTTCTCAGTTACTTGGTTTTTAGCTTTACCAGCTTCATCAAGCAAAGAGGAAGGAGGATAGGGAGAAACGGACGAAGTAGAAGGTTGGGGGGTAACTCTAGTATCATCTTGTTGATGACTTGATTGTTCAGGAATCGCGATATTCTGAATGACGGAGGTCGAGAAGAGCCATATTGGCAAGCCAATCGTCAAACCTGGAAGTGACAATGTGGCCATATGAGGTGCACCAACATCTCCCCAAGAGGAGAAAGGACTAGGATTTCCTCCAAGGGGAACTCCTTGGTTGGTGGACTCCATTTTCCTCAACCTAAGACCAATGTGGGAATGGTGATATTATTCTGATTAAAATAAATTTTAGATGCTTTGACACAACTTGTTTTTTCAATTTTTAAGAGTCGAGAAAAACAAAAGATGACTCTAGTCGCCTTCGATTTTTAATGAGCCTGAAGTGACAAGTGCTCAGATGGACCTTTTCCTTTAAGGAGTCTAAAAAGGAATGAAAGAGACTACTGTGGAAATCTAGATAGAGGGATTACCAAACCAATCGTAAAACTGTAGAATACTTTTTACGGCACGACAGTCAATCTTCCCGAATGTTGTGTTCAGTGCATTGCGATCGATAGGGCGGCAGACATGGCTTCCAATGGATAAAGGATATAGCCTATTGTGGTCTCCCAATATATACTCGACGGTACGTGGGAGCACAAGTCCGTACTGGCACTTGTCATCTCAAAGAGGAGGAATCACCCAACCAACAATGAAAGTGACAGTTACCAGGCTTTATGACGTTGGAATACGTCTCTAGCCTAGACTTCTAGATGTTGTGCGTTATGTTCCAAAGCATTTTTAGGTTCATTAAATTTATTTTACAGTTGATCTTTCTTAAGAAATTTGCCTTTTAGGTTCACTGCGTGATGTAGATGTACAATTCCTAAAATGCAATCTAAGATGATAAACAATCGTTTAATCTTCTTTTTGCAATGAAAATCCTAGCTACTAAAGAAAGAGAGATGATATTCTTTCAACATAGAGCAAAGAACACACACTAGATGCACTGTCCTAAATCAAACCAACAAGCAGTCTAAATGCAAATGCACATGCATGTATTTGTTTTCAGCTTTCTTAATGTGTGAATGACAAGAAGAATGCTAAGTACAAATCTAAATTATCTTTTCAAAGTGACAGTACTAACAAATTTCTCTTCAAAAACGAAAGGAAGATAATGATGACACTTTACTATTTTGAATTGAAAACTGCTTTAAACACTTGAAAAACTACTCATTCAAATCAAATACAAGAGTAACTGTATAATCAACCATCAAGAACAATAGAATTCTTTTCTTTGACTGAAAACAACACTTGCGACACTTTCAAATCAAAAGACGACAGTTCGACTATGCTACTACTTTGTAAAAGAGAACTGAAAATGGCGGAAAATACATAAAAACATTCACAGTTCTTTTCACAATGGAGGCGGAATGATGGAAAGGAAGGGGGTTTCCACAGTGGTATACTGATCACAGACAGCAAAACTCCTGAATAGAGCTGAAGAGAGTGAACACAGAAACCAAAATCTAAGAGCAAAAGAGGTCTTGTTTGATCAGCGCACCTGCAACACAGGGAAAGTGTGATGCAGCGCACCTACTGCACATGGGAAGTGTGATGCATCCAGATTCCCAAGAGTAAAAGGTGCGATGGTCCAGGGACGAGACTTCAACTGGGTTCCGGGTCACAGTTTGTAGCCCAGTTCAGGGATTTCGGCCGGGTAAGTGATGTACAGTAAATAGAAATCACAGGGGCTGATCTAATGAGGTTACTAGAGCCACCACTAGGGAAATTAGAAAGTTTTCAAATTGATTGTTCAGTTTATAAACAAAACCCGGAGATAGACTGAAGCAACATTGATCTACTTTGCACTTGCATAGCAAATGCAGTTCGAAGGCTAGCTGGCTTGACTTCAGGCTTCGTCTATAAGTTTATAAAACAAACAAATATAGAAAAACAAACAATCTATTCACTCCCCAGTGGAGTAGCCATTTTGTTATCAGGAAATCTAGTGTCCACTCAGAGCTGCTAGTCCCACTAAGACTGGTAGCTATCTTAGAAACAAACAAACTAAAACTACTTTCGTTTTCCTTTATGAGAAGTAGATAAGAGTGGAATGAAGGACACCAACCTCAGTCTTGCGCTTGGTTCCTTGCTCGATTCCTCTACCTTCTGACAGATCCTTGCCACTTCTCCTTCGTCTACCCAGCTTCAAAGAGCACCTGTGGAATCAAAGCAGCATAATACTATTGAAGAACAGAGATCTACAATCATAAACAATATAGGACCAGATGTATATTGACCACACAAATGCATATATCATCAAACATACAAGAATGTGGAGGAAAACTTGAATAGCTTTATTAATATCAAGAATAAGCAAAGAGGATTACAACCAATTGTTCTGACCCAGCGTCATCCTCCAGCATGAAAACCCTTCTTTCACCTCATGAAAAGCTTAGATCACCCAACACTATGATATTCCAACAAGAAACCAACAACACTTCCTTACAAGATACAAAATTCCTGCCTCCTGGATCTCTGGGATGAGGGATCCATATATAGATGATTGCAGGGGGGTGAGTCAGCTTCTGGGATTCTGATTAGTGTCCTCTCTCTAATAGTTCTTGATTCCACTTGGAGATTGATGATCTCTTACTCATCCCTGGGCGAATTCAGAGAGGCAGGTGTCACAGGAGAAGTTTCTGGAAGATTCCATGATCATCCACCTCGCAAACTGTCTTTTCCATTTGTCCACTCTCACCCATCGCACCCCATAGAAGGGATTTTTAGTATGCATCGCACCTCCCGTTTGCATTAGGTGGGATGCATCGCACTTTGACCATGGAGCAGGTGAGATGGTCCAGTTTTGACCAGTTCTGAGCCGTTTTTCATGGAGAACTTCTGGGAGATGATGTAATCAGCTGACCTTGTTCTTTTAGGGTATGGAACAACACCTTTAGGGACTTAGGAGCCCTTGGTTTATGCACATGTTTGATTGGGGTTACAGTGCCCGAAAATGTCTATAACAATGCTCAACCAATGCGAATGTAGTCATGTTCATGAAATTCTCTCAGTTATGAATCCTCTAGGATTAAGATCTTATTAATTTGAGGAGCACATTGTACCAAACTATGGGATATTATGATAAGAAACTCTATTTTTCTGCATCTCTCTTTATATACTAAAAGTATGTTAAATTTCCATTAAGAAAAGTGTATGGAGAAGCGGAGTTTGGACTAGCTAAGAAAAAAGTGTATAAACACTAGTCCTTATCTGAATTGAAGTGATCAATGGAAATTTGAATAATCTAAAGAAAAACTAGTCTCTTTCTTCAATCATTCCCGTCAGTGGAAGGGTGCAGGATTGGTTGAAGCTCCATTAAAAAAAATTGTAGAAATATTAGTTTTATTTATTACTCTGCCCTGTGCATGGGTGGAATAGCTTGATTTATTGAACTTGGCATTCATAAAATATCAATCTTCAACAATACAACATAAAGGGAGATAGTATCAAACAATGCTCTTCAAAATATAATAGATTATAAATAGTCCATCTCACCTCTGCAAATCTCCTAATAGATCTGATTTTTTCCACACAAGTTGATGTTGAATCATTATATCCCTAACATCATGAATAATCTCCATAAGAATAGAGTCCATCCTTGAAAAGATGAATGCGAGTTACCACAAATGTGAACGTTCTTAAATATCTAGCCATAAGAAGTATTAATAAGCCCAGATGTAATGGCCAACTTTTCACTGTGATGAGATAAAGCATCAAACAAACCAACAAAAAAGGTGACACTGTTGGGTTTTATGCAAAAGTGTTGCATTTGTTCAAACAGTTGAAGGGATTCCTTGCAAAATCCGTGAATAACATATCCTACAATAATAGAAGTCCAAGAGACAATATCCTATTTAGACATTTTACTAAACATTTTATGTGCATCAACATCTACAAAAATAGGTCGATAGCCTTATTAAGATACCCCTTACATGCATATCCAACAAATATTGGTCCCATTAAAGAATTTGAAGAAAAATTTTCACGGCCTCATCTATGTTCTCATCTTCTACATACCCTGAGATCGTAACATTCTAAGATACTACATTTGGTTCAGGAATTCTGTCAAACACTTGTTGTGCATTCTCTATGAAACCACATTTAGCATACATATTTACAAGAGAAATCCCCACATTGGCATCACATTATAGTCCACTGGAAATTATGTCATGGTGGAATCCTTTGCCAAGTTCTAGATCTACCAAATTAACATATGTGGAGAAAACACTTGTGAATGTGAAATGGTTAGGTTGGGTACCTCTTTTTGGCATATCATAGTAAAAAGCCAGTGTCTCCTCGTAAATCTGTGCCTCGCATAATCGACCACCATTGCAAATGATCACACCACATCTGGTTTAGACATTTATTTAGGTAGAGAGGTAGAAGGAGAGAGATATGGAGTTGGAGGGGGGATAGAGGGAGGGAATAAAAGAGACATAAAGGGAGAAAGGTGGAAAGAGAGAGGGAGTGACACAGGAGAGATGGAGAGAGAGTGAGTGAACGAGGAGAGTGGGAGGGAAGAGAGAGAGAAGGAGAGACATAGAGGGAGAGAAGGGGAAGAGAGAAAGAGAAGGGGAAGCAAGAAAGAGGGAGAGGAAGAGGGAGGGAGAGAGAGATAGATACGAAGATAGTGTATGTATGTTTGTTAGGTGAGATAGAGAGAGGGAATAAGAAAGAGACACGTAGATACAAATATAGATATTACATAGTATTATATAACCAACCTAGATCCATCTTAACCTTAGATCCATCAAGTGTCAGGAGGGATAAAATCTCTCGAGGTGTGAACCTTTCCTCAAGACTTGCATTCAAAAAATAGGTTTGCACCTCAAGAAATTTGATCACTCTCGACGCTTGATAGATCGACGGTTAGGATGAATCTAGCCTAATCTATAAGTCAAACATATATACATTAAAAAAACATGTAAGAATTTTTTTGATATTTTTTAAACTAAATTAAATAGAAAAAAAACATAATTATTTTCCAGATGAATAATAATCCTCTATTCCTCTAAAGATTTTAAAAATAAAAATAAAAAATTATTATCATTTACTTAATAATTATTAATAATTTAATTAAAAAATTTATATTTATAGTGAAAAGTAAAAACATTTATCTATTTAATAAATAATATTTTCTTAAGTCAATATCTCTCTTAAAAACAAACGTGATAAAACCTATTTTGATATATCATAATAATTTTTGTTAGACAATGTCTCTCCTTTAGACAATTTTTTTTTATGAATTCGTTTCAATTTCGTTAATATTTGTTGGATGCATGGTTTTTTAACCACATCTACCATGCCATGTATTTGTTTATTGAAAAGGAAACCAAACTATTTTCTGGAAATGAGGTTACTAAGCATAGGCTTGAACCTATTTGCAAATAATAACTTAGAGATGAAGTTATAAGAAACATTATAACACAAAATCCACATGAAGTTTTCAGATGACACTGTTATTTGGTTCTTTGGAATAAGGGTTAAGTGAGATGAATTAAGGGTACTAACATTATTTTACCACTTTTAAGTGAGATGAATTAAGTGTACTAAGATTCTTTTACCACTTTTAGAAGGTCGTGTTTTATAAGGTCAAAGAAAATTAGATAGAATTCAATAGAAAGGTCATCGTGCCATGGACATTTTCATTTTTTCATTGAAAATGGGATTGAAAAAAAAAATCTTAATATACGTATTTTGAAAGAAAATCATTCATTTCAGGAATAAAAATGGGAAATATATTTATAACCTTCAAAATTTCTTCGATGGGAAACCTATGTGTTCTTAAAAAAATTGTTAAAGAAAGTCTTACTTATCATTGCCTTCTATTGAAAATATGAGATTGAGACATCATCTATATTCTTATTTTCCCAAATCATGTTCATATGTTTTATGGAATTTGCATATTTGTAAAAAATAGTTGTATTATTATTTCATTTAGTGATCTAGATAGCTCTACTCTTTAAACACCATGTAGCTTCTTCCTTAGCCAAGAAATATTCTTCAAGGTGAAAAGAGTATTAAGAGAAGCCTCATCGTCTCTTTATAGTAGCCATGAGATTTTTCTCACTAAGATGGCATTGATCTCAATAGAAGGGTTTGAGTTTTTCGTTGAAAAACCTAACCCAGGATTTGGAAGCTTCCTTTACCCTCCCCACGTTATCCACAAATTGCTTCATATAAGATTATCTATTGTATTTGTTTGTATGAATCTAGGAGGAGGATACTAAGATTCAATAGTCCTCCTAGAATGATTGTTGATGGTTATATTTTAGGGGATAAGGGAGTTTTCACACCTTTAGAATTTTGATGAGATCTAGAAGATGATTTGAGGTCCCTGTGCTTCCACCCATGAATTTATTTCCCAGGTCCTATCAAATAATTCTTTTCAGATTAGGAAATAATTTAACCTTTTAGCTATATTATCATTTCCGCATTCTCCATTTCTCAAGGTGGGTACTAGATTTATAGGAGTGAAGTCTACTTAATGTTGATCCACTAGAGAAAAATGGAAAAAACCCTCTCTTGGGTCCTTTCATGGATGGATCTCATAGACTTCCCTAAGGGGACAGTGAAAATTAAATCTCCACTGAGAACCACACTAGATGTAGAGAGAAGGCTCGTCAAAAACAAGTTTTCCCAATATGTATTTCAATAAAAATATAGAACATAGGTATTGATGAAATGAAAAGAGGAAGAGATACTACATTCCTCTATATCACTTGGGATACTAGAAGGAAGGGAAGAAATTGGAATTTTTTTAATATTGTGGCTCCATTCCTTTAGTAACACATTAAATGTCCCATCAAAATCCACTAAGAAATACGGCATGTCCTTCAACCACAAAAAAAATAGTCCCAATATTATGTGCCAAAGCACATAGTCTCCTAAAGGAAAATCGCATCTTGAGATAAATATCTAACCACTTGCATTGAAATAAATGCATACCATAGGTAAATCTGATGACAAAATTTCCAAGGTCCAAGTAATTGTAGATTGTATTCCACTCTACTTTCTTTTTCTTCTTGAACATTTTCTAGTGATAAATATTCTTTTATATCCACCAAAGAACCTTCATATTTATTCAAAGATAAACCCCCCACCACAACCCTATCTTTTTGAACCTGATGTCTTGAATGAAGATGATAATCTGACTTTAGGGGAGATTTGTCCTAGCTACTTTCTAAAAAATATGGAGCTGGAATATCAGAGGGAGAAGTGTATTTCACATGGGAAGATGGTATTAAGAAATTAAGCCATCAACCATCTTGGAAGAAAAAGGGATAAGTGGAGGAATATCTAACTATATTCTGGGGGAAGGGGGAGGAAGATCATAATCAATTCCTTAGGGGAGAGGGATGTAGCCATAGGCTTAGCAAGGAATGAAACCAAAGGAGAAGAAGAGTGAAAGTTAACTAAACTAAGATTGACAGTAAAAAAGAAAGGATAATTACTATCGAAATGTTTTGATGAGTGCTCTTAGTTTGAGTCCCCACCTTCACCCACGAAGGAGATGACTTAACCTATAGAAACCCCAAATTTCTATTAGATGCATCACCTATTTTTAGATCTCGAATCCCATCCTTTGATTGAGAATATTTAGGTTTCCCATTTTTTTTGAAAAAATAAACATATGATTATTCCTCCTTGAATTGAGGCTGAATATGACTAACTACATGGAAAATAAAACATTTGAAAGTGATGCACCAATAATCTATTTTTTTAATCCATGAGACATATTTATTGATAATTTCAATATGGTGCAATAGAACTATCATTCTCTCAAAATTGATATAAATACTCAACAAACTACAGTCCAACTTAGTATACCAATCATTCTCCACTCTTATAAAACAACCTACCATGTTTCCAATAAATTCCAATCCTTCCACTGACCAAAATTGAATTGGGAGCTTGGGTAAAAGGGCCCATATTTGCATGGAGGAAAGCAATTCTTTGTGTGGGTTAGCTATTATATCCTATATTCTAATAAAGAGATGAGTTGTACCTCAACTCTAGTTCAACTAAAATACAGAAGCTAGGTCCTCTAAGGATATAAACTTGAAAAATATATAGTCCCACATCATAAAAAACAAGTAGACAATACCCCACAACTGGAGCCCAATGTAGGGTTAGCCAATTTCTTAAGGATTGAAGACAAGTTAACTTCCCATAGAATCTACCCAATGTTACCTTATCCATCATGTCAACAATGCTAGAGAGTGTGATTTCCTCTCCGAGTAGCATATTAATCTTCTCCTTTCTCAAGCTGGCATAACAATTTTTTAAATTTCCTTTGGAAACCTCCCTCATTGGAAGAGGTGAGGCATGAAAAAAAACCATAACCTATGAAGGCAGAGGCGAGGCATGAACAAAAACCCTATCCTATGAAGGAACTATAGTGTTTGAAGGAGGATTTATGGAGAGATCAGTGGAGGGAAAGGAGGCATAAGGAACTAATATAATGAGGGAGCATGGAGGCATGAAGAGACTCTTCCATACTACACAAGAGAAGAACCCCTCATATTTGCTAACCCCAAAATGATTGGGTAATTGTCCACTGCTATAGAGAACGACCCTAGTTTTGTCAAAATCAAACTTTCTTGTCAGCCCTATAGTGAGCTAACAAAATCTATGTCACAAGCGAATATTTCCACTAAATTGACAAAAACATCCTCATAATCGACCGAATTATCCCCATAAACATGTATCTTTTGAAGTAGCGATTCCAGAATTTTAATTTGAATATCAATAATTATTAGGTGGCTAGTAGGGATTTAACTTGCATGGAATATTCTAGAATATTCAAGTAGTATACACAAATCAAAGGTTGATATTTATCTCCAAAGTAGTTATGTTGTTTCAATTAAATTTATTAATTTAAGAAAATGTCATATGAACTCTCATATGAAGTGAGCTAGTGTATTTTGGGCATGTAATATTGATAAGTCAATTGTATATATGTTTAACTTGTATACCATCTTACATCCTTGTTAAATCCAGATCTACCAAGTTCGAGGTAGGACCAATTCTCTTTTCAGTCTAAAAGATATTCGCACCTCAAGAGATTTGATCCCTCTTGGTGTTTGGTAGATCAGGAGTTAAGATAGATCTACGCTGGTTTAATTATTAATTATAATTATAATTTTACAATTTTGTTTTGTTTTCATTTTCATTTTTTAAATGTAATTTGACTGAGACATTATAACATATCTTACATCTTGAGATGGAGAAAGCCTGCTAGCCCAATTAATTCTTTTTATAATTAATAAAAATACTTATTATTTAAAATAAAGTTATAATTTACTTAATTTTATGATTTTCTAAAAATAATATAAAATAAATATTTCTATGTTTATTATAAATAAATACTTATCTTATTTGTCCATCATTTAAATTTATATATATATATATACACTAATATATTTCTATAAATAACATGAACAAAATCCTTAAATCCTCCATCCAAATGAATTCTTGTAACAGATAAAAGATGTCATATGCATCATAAAGACCAACTGATACTATAACCTGGATATATCTCTGGAAAGAAAAATGATAGAGCTAATGGATACTTATTTTTAATAATATTGATTAATTGTCTAGTGCATAAATCCCGGTATAAAATAGCACAATTGAAATAGGTAAATTGACATTATTTATATAATAAATAATTTACATCATTTACATAATTTAATAATTTAAATGAATTTTATTACTCTATTAAACTCTCCACCCCTTTTGTTTCTACCTCTTGTCCTTTAGTGGCCACAATTATAAAAGTTTAAGACAAATTCATCTCCATAATTCCTTTGTTCCTAACAGGAAGCGTGTTCATAACTGCATTTGAAACGCATTATTGTCATTGGGAAACATACGATAAAACCATCAATAATCAGTGGGCTAATAATATCTAAATAGTTTTTTTAGCATCTAACGCATTAATAATATCCAATATAGCCTAGCCATAATAACTTCTCAATCGAATAAATGTTGCTGGAGTTGTTTATTGATATGTTTATGGATACAGTGGAATTTTTTGGACGGTTAAAAATGGCTGGAATTTGGGTAAAAAAATTTCAAAAAATCTTGTAGAAACAGTGTTCGAATCATGTTTTTTACGGTGGAAATAGATTCAGCACCATCAAAAACGTCAAAAACACTTAAAATGATGAATTTTAACAGTTTTTATTTGGATTCCAATTTTTTCAAAAAATAGCTGAAATTTCCATACCTTTCAGATAAAAAAAAAGCATTATTGTTAGACTACGGCCAAAAAAAACATGATATTTGGTTTCTCTGAATATTTCCATATTTAAAATTTGTTATTTGGTTGATATTACATGTAATTTGTTGGTTGATAAAAAATATATTAAATAAACGTGATAAAAATAAACAGACATTTTGAGAATTAAAATAATTAATATTGCTTTTTTTTGTTAGTGTAAAAATATGTTAAAAATTTTCAACTATAATTATAATTATAATTATAATTATAATTATAATTATAAAATTAAAATTAAAATTAAAAAAAATTAATCTACTAAAATTAAATAAAAAACATACTTATAGAAAAGGAAAGGGCAAACATATCTGCAGCATGCCAATATTGTCCTAAATCTATTTAATTTAAAAATATCAAATAATAAAATATATCAAACCAAATCCTTCTATGTAACCCTCCATTTAATAAGGATTTGATTCCTTGATTCCTTTGAATACTTAGGTATATTTAAAATCAATATATTCTGTAGTATATACTAATGATAATTAATCTATTAAGGATTTGTTTCATGGATTCCTTGAATATTTAGGTATATTTAAAATCAATATATTTATTAGTATATAGCAATGATAATTAATCTATTAGGATTATAAATTTTCTTTCAATTTTTTTTTTTAATATTTTGTTATTTTTATTTTTGATATGTGAATTTAAAATTATCTTGCTATATTAAATTGTCTTCTCGAAATTAAACTAACACCCCCTTCCATGAGATTTCTAAAAAGTAATAATTCTATTTTTGATATGAATATAAATTTTAATTATATTATTGTAATACAAAGATTAAAAAAATCTAATAAATAACATATTAAAAATAAATTGATAAAATTTGATATTTTAGAAAAATTAAAATATTTTATAACAAATTTAATGAAATAAATAAAATGAAAAATATTAAAAATATTGTTTTTTTAATATTTTCTATGGATTAATTTTGCTTATTTTTTAATAGAAATTTTTAAGAATTATAAATTTATATATTTTTTGATCTATAGAGTTCAAATGTTTATAGGAATTTTTTAAAATGCTAAATCATTTTATTTATTCAAAAATACATTTAAATAGTAAGAAATTAAGTAGATACAATAACCATATGCTTTTTTATGAGTATATCATTAAGATGTACGCTTTGAAATTAATAATAACAATAAATTATATATATATATATATATATATATATATATATATATATATACATACATTATGTGTATGTCAGAATTTCATATTCTATTGATTAGTCAAAAGATATTGCATATACAAACATATCATAGTTTTTTCCACTACAATTTGTTGTTATGGAAACTAGACCAATGGCTAAAAATAATAGTTTTGATCAAAACATATTATACAACTAGCAGAATCCATATCTTTGCCATTACATATCATTAATTTTAGGGTTTCTATTGGAATACTTAGTGTTAATCCTAATAAAATTGTAGTCATATTACTCATAAATACTATACACTGAAAATATAAAAGGGATCAAAGAAGAGCCATCGCTAACAATGAAGGAAGCCATACCACATCTCAAGTGGGGTTTCATAAATCTATAGATCAAAGAAGAGCCATTACCAACAATGAAGGAAGCCATAGCACATCCCAAGTGGAGGTTGATACATCTATAGGTGTTGCAGGAGTACTAGGAAAAGTTGGTCCCTTTTCTCTTGAGAGAATGGCCTCAACTCTAGCCAACCGAAGGGCCATGTCCTGATGTTCCATGGACATTTCACTATGCTCATTTTTGTGTTTCATCCAACTGCATAGATAATTCCTTCTTGGCCTCATTTCTCTCCAGTATAGCTTTTCTAAGAAGGGACTTTATGTTCCAGTATAACTCCACTATCCATATATATTGAGTCTTCCTTCCTCATGTGTGGCCCAGATCTGGGAGCTATGCAAGTGTTGAGGTAAGAATATTAATGTTTGTGTACACATCCCTATCATCGATGGCCTCTAAAGATGCATGGTAAATTTCTAATGCTATGTGGTCTTGGGTATAGGAATGATATTACTGAGCTACAACATACACTCCCGGACCTTGACACTACCCTCTGTTGTATAAGAGAAACCTTGATAGCTCCTCACCTTTTGTCAAGGCATGATGGGCTAGGAGATGATAGAATATTGACTGAATAAGGGAGTGGCCATGTAGGAGGGACAAGGGTGATAGAGACAATAGAGCAGGGGTACAGGCTAGCTAAAAGAGGCAGGATGAGCATGGATAGGGCACTAGTGAGAGTGAACCAATAGGGAGGTAGTAAGGTCTAGGAAAGTAGGGCTAATTGGAAGACAAACATAGAGTATAGTCGCACAAAACAAGCTCTTGCCTATTGATCACCATGTCTGTTTAGAGTACCACAATATAAAGCAACAATAGGTCATATGGAATATAAAACACATATATCCAAGAATGAATGGGAAGTCAAATAAACCAAGCATGTTTTAAGAAGCTTGAGAAGAATACCTTATGCACAGTACTTTTGAGAGTGAATGCAAACCGAACCTAGTCGGAAAAATGCACAACCAAAACATAGATTTCAAAGCTCCTCATCCTATTGGTGTTGTCAACCCTAAATAATTGCTACCCATCTCAATAAAAAAATTAAAGCATAAGGTGGTTTTTCCAACTGTGAATAATGTGTAGACCCTGAGAGACCTCAAAAAGGGGTGTATAGGGGAGGGCAAGTTAGGGGGGGCCTGGACCTGCTCCCCATTAAGGATAGGAAACAATAAAAGTAAGAGTTTCAGAGTAGCAAGTTGCCACTGTTTATGAACCAAAATGGGACTCTTTCTTCCATGTGACCCTTTTACCATTTTTCCGCATCTCGAGAGACTTTGATTGCACTATCATGTCACGAATTGGATTGAATGTGTGGGATTTGGTTGGATTCATGGTGAAGTCATGTTGCAACTAGGTGGAGTGGGGCAACGATGATAAACTTATCCCGCCTCCTTGTAATCACTATTTGCACACTTGACCACCATACTATTTGTTGGAAATAATACTGAGAGGGGGGGTGAATCAATATTATCAAGTCAATTATTTTTCATTTCATAATCAAATTTGCACATGCTACTTCAGTTAGTGAAAACGGCATATATACGCAACTTCAGATAAGGAAACTCGCGTATAGCTTGCAAACTTATAATTTAATTTATTCTTCAGATGTTGATCATTAATCTGTGTGTCAAAACCATATAAACAATAACCAGGAACAGTAAACAGAACAAACAGTCATACACAAGAACACAAGATATAAGGTGGAAACCCAATGTGGGTGAAAACCACTTGCTGCAATTCGTCTCTATCTTCTTTCAATTAGAAACTTCTTTTTACAATGTTTTTGTACTGGTGCAGTCTTATACCAATACGCAGGCTTCTACCTGCAGAAGGCTACAACCTTCTCTCGTTCTCTAGCTTCTCGTGGAAGGGAGCTACAACTCCCTTAGCTCTTGTACTAGCTGATGTACTAGTACGTAGGTGCTGACCTACAGAAGGCTACAACCTTCTCTTTTCTTCCAGGGACCACGTTTCATAAATTTTCAGACTGCATCCATCAATTACAATAATCAAACATCTGCATCAATCAATCTCCTTTGCTTCTATCAAAACTAAACCAACCAATTACTTTTCTAAATGATGTAACCAGAATACATTAATAGTAACCAGGAACCAATCTTGAACCCAGAATACTGCATCAATAAACAGAAGTAGCTAAAACATATTTCATGAGACGTACGCTACTTCAATATGTATAACCTACATGCATACACTTTTGTATTAAGGCCAAAAAACGTATACGCAGCTTTGACTTTCTGAACCAGTGTGTATGCGCGCTTATGCTATGTCGAACCTGCGTACAGATCTATAAAAGATAATTTACCCTTTTCACTTATTCAGACATCAGTTATACCTAGATTATCAGATTTATAGATCAAGTCATGTTCCAAATATAACAGATGAAAATCATACAAAGATACTACTATTCAAGCCTTAAGATCTTGACCCAACAATAGAACTTATCCTTCTTCTAGCGCTTAGGTTCCTCCTTGGTTCAGATCCAGCTATGCACCATAACCTAATTCTAGATCTTACTCTTCATAAGATATTCAATACCTAGTGATCTCCTTCCCTTTTATAGTCTTAGGCCTTACTCAATACCACGGCCCAAAACCATAAAGAATCAATCCCGTGGACCCAATACCTGGGTTCAACACTTCGGACGAGATACCATTGTCCAAAACCATAGGTCCAAATACCAAGGACTAAATACCACAGACCAAAAATAAGTTTTCCCACATGTACGCATTTTCCTTACATGAAAGTGTGTGCATACGCATACGCGCCTTTTGAACGCCGATCCCGCATGTATACGCAACTTGGTTAAGAGGAACCTACGTATATAGCTTTTTCCTTCATTATGAGAGCCTGAACTGTGATATGTCATCTGAGTGAGTTGCCATCAAGGACAACACCTGTGTCATAGTGCCAAACCTGTGTCATAATGCCAACAATCTCCCCCTTTGGACTTGATGGCAACCCCAAGTTCCTCAAAGTCATTCTCCCCCTTTGTCATCAAGGGCAAAGGGTTATGCTCCCCCTGAGTACATGCTGAAATCTCTGCTCTGCTGTGCTGTCCATGCTCCCCCTGACTGTAGGCAAGGTCTGCAAAAAGATGTTCTACAAGAAGAAACATGACTTTATACATCATACATGACCTTCCTATCACCAAAGACTCATACATACAACCATTTCCCAACCAAGTGGGGATACACCAAAAGTTTACATATGATAAACAAGAACATTACATCATCCATCCCAGGCATAGTGGGGAAACCAACATAGGCCGTTACATGACCTTAATAATAAAAGAAATACATGACATAGAGACAAAAATATCTAATATCATCAACTAACATCAACAGCATCTGTCAATCACCATTCAGACCGGCAACCATGATCTTCTTTTGTACCTATTCCACCTGAACAAAAACAGCTGTGAAATTGAACCAAGATCTTCTAAGATAATGCCAACAATGCATTATTAGAAGTATATGCTCCCCCTGAGCCTGTGCCAGATGGTCTCTGTCAGACCCATATCAGACTCTTTTCATCCTAAGTCTGGCCCCATTGATTTTCTTCAACTAAAATATACGTGACCGTATCCACAGAAACCTACGTATGTACACGGATATGCTTCATGAAACTCACGTACAACCATTATTCTCTGAAACAGGTAATTTCAACAGCAAGATGATGCATCAACTACTCCCAGCTTCTGTCTGAGGTCAACAAATGTCTCCCTGGGTAGTGGTTTGGTGAGTATATCAACAACTTGTTCTTTGGAGGGGACATACTCCAATTTGACCTTTTGTTCAAGCACTTGTTCCCGGAGAAAATGATATTTGATAGGTATATGCTTGGTCTTCGAATGCATGACTGGATTCTTTGAAATATTGATTGCACTTGTGTTATCACAAAAAATGGAGATAGCTGGAGTACAAGTGATTTGAATGTCTTGCAATGTTTGCATCATCCAAAGGAGTTGTGTGCAGCAAGATGCAGCAGCCACATATTTTGCTTCAGCTGTAGATAATGCAATTGAACTTTGTTTCTTGCTGAACCAAGATACTAATCTAGAACCCATATAGAATGCACCACCACTAGTGCTTTTTCTATCATCCATGCTTCCTGCCCAATCTACATCTGTATATGCATGAAGTGTGAGATATGTATCTCTAGGATACCATAAACCATAGTTTTGTGTTCCTTGAAGATATTTGAAGATCCTCTTAACTGCCTGAAGGTGTGCTTCCTTTGGATTTGCCTGGAATCTTCCAACTATTCCCACTGCATGCATGATGTCTGGTCGGGTACCTGTTAAATAGAGCAGACTTCCAATCATGGATCTATAGGTTGGTTGATGCACTGCTGCTGATTCATCATTTGTGCTGAGGCTACATCCTGTTACCATAGGGGTACATACTGGTTTCGAATCCTCCATCCCATATTTCTTCAAGATCTGCTTGAGGTACTTGGTTTGTGATAGAAAGATACCGTCTTTGTTTTGTTGGACTTGTAAACCAAGAAAATATGTGAGCTCACCAAGTAAGGACATTTCGAATTCTTTCTACATTACTAAAGCAAAGTTTTGACTCATGTCTTCTTCATTTCTACCAAAGATGATATCATCAACATACACAACAAGTATTAGCAACTTATCATTGTCAATTTTTATATATAGATTGCTATCTGTTGATCCTTTTGTAAAACCTTGTTGATGGAGGTACTTATCCAAACAATAATACCAAGCCCTTGGAGCCTGTTTAAGGCCATAGAGAGCCTTTTTGAGTCTGCATACAAGTTTTGGATCATTTCCAAGGATAAACTCATCTGGTTCCTCAATATACACTTCTTCTTCCAAGTCTCCATTTAGAAAGGCAGATTTCACATCCATTTGATATACTTTGAACTTCTGAAAGCTCGAAAGAGCAAGAAACATTCTTATTGCTTCAAGTCTGGCAACTGGTGCAAAAGTTTCTTCAAAGTCTATACCTTCTTGTTGAGCATACCCTTTACAAACAAGTCTGGCCTTGTTTCTAATAACATCTCCATTCTCATTCAGCTTGTTTTTGAATATCCATTTTGTCCCTATGACATTCTTATCATTTGGTCTAGGAACCAACTCCCAAGTGTTATTCTTTTCAATCTGCTCAAGTTCTTCATTCATTGTCTTGACCCAACATTCATCTTTGCATGCTTCACTTACATTTTGAGGTTCATTGGAAGAGAGCAATGCTAGATAGCTTGAAGCTTCTGAAATAGTTCTTCTTGTTTGAACACCTACCTCTTTCTGCCCCAAAATTTGAGTTTCTGGATGATTCTTCTGGACGTACCTAGATGGAGTCTTATGTTCTACCCTTATCTGTTCTTCTAGTGGCTCATAGGTTTCTTCTTCATCATTAGTTTGATTTGATGTTGAAGGATAGTCCTCATCATCTTCGAAATCTTCGGATGTTACCTCCCTTGGAATGTTTCCTTCTTCATCAACCACTACATCAATACTTTCAACAATTTTTCTAAGTCTTTTATTGTAACACTTATATCCTTTACTTTGGGGAGAGTAACCAAGGAGAATGCCTTCATCTGCTCTAGGTTCAAACTTGCCAAGGTTTTCATCAGTCCTTTTGATGTAACATTTGCTTCCAAAATTTTTGAAGTATTTTACCGTAGGAGTCTTAGCATACCAGAGTTCATGAGGAGTTTGAGTGCTATTCACCCAGACATTTGTCTTGCTGAGAATAGTAACGACAGCAAATGCAGCCTCACCCCAGAAGGTTGCAGGAGTTTCAGACTCATCAAGCATAGCATGAGCCATTTGTTGAACCATTCTGTTCATCCTTTCTACTACTCCATTTTGCTGAGGAGTCCTTGGAGTAGAGAATTCCCTTCTTATTCCATGTTCCTCACAAAAATTGAAAAATTCTTCCAAGGTAAATTCCCCTCCTCGATCAGACCTGAGGCATTTGATTTTGCAATCTGATTCGTTTTCAACCAAGGCTTTGAATTCTTTGAAATTTTCGAAATCTTCGTGTTTATGCTTTAGAAGTCCTATCCAGCACATCCTAGAAAAATAGTCAATGAACAATATGAAGTATTCTTCTCCTCGAGGTGACCTTTTCCTGGATGGACCACATACATCTGTATGGACAAGTTCAAGAGGCTTACTTACTGATCCTTCCTTCTCAGGGAAATTAGTTCTGGTTTGCTTACCAAACTGACATGATTTGCATATTGTATTATCTGGAATTCTGATGTCAGGGAGATCACGAACTGCCTGATATTTGCATGCTTTCCTTATCTAAGAGAAGCTTAGATGCCCCAATCTTTTGTGCCATAGCTAGTGTTCATCATTCTTGCTTACATAGCATTGTTGTTGTCCTACCTTGAGTATGTATAAATTATTTGGAGTTCTTATGCCTTTCATCACTGTTTCTCCTGTATCAAGCTCACGAACAATACATCCATTTGATCGAAATATTACCTCATTTCCTTAAACACACATTTGACTGAAACTCAATAGATTATGCTTTAATCCATCAACATACATAACATTTCCAGCTTTCACCTTCTCTTTCAAAAGAACAGAACCTTTACCTTTTATGAGTGCAGGGGTGTCATTTCCAAATGAGACCTTCCTTTCCTTTTCTAAGGCACTATATGACTGAAGTTTTTCTTTATCACCTGTCATATGTTTCAAGCATTCACTGTCGATGTACCACTGATTTTCCTGTCCTTCCACATATAAGGCTATACCACATCTTTCTGGTGGCGGTTCCTTCTTCTTCCATGTTTTGGGACTCAATGAAGCTTGCTCCTTCTGAGTTGTTTGATGAAACCTACTCCTGCATTCAGAATCTTCACGACTGAAGTTGTTACAAATAGAACATTCTATTTCATTTCCAAGAGCAGAAAAGTTATTGTAGGTTCTTTTCATGATTCCAATCACACTCCTTTGATTTCATGCTTCTCTGGCCATGATGATCTAGTAGGAAACACATTGAGCTACTTTGTGTCCAAAGTTATGACAAGAGAAACATTGGCCATTGAAGAAATTCCTGCAATATTTAAACCTTTCGTCCAGGCGATTATAGTTTCCATAGACATTCATTCTTGAGGAAAATTGAGAATGATTTACCTGCGGTTGGTTGTAGCTTCTATTCATCCTTGAAGTAGATTGTCCCTAATGTACTTGGTGATCTCTGTTCATTCTTGAGGTAGATTGACCCTAATTTACCTGGTTATCTTCTTTATGCCTTTGTTGTCGATTGTCAACCTGTTCACTTCTCCTTGCTGCATCAAGATAACTTTTGGAGGTGGATGGCTTTTGTGCTTGAGATGCTTCTTCAATATATCCAAGACTTGTCTTGATTAGTGGAGAACACTGCACTTTGATAATCTCATCCAAAGTTTCAGATCCTTTAGCAAATCTAAGATTAAGACCTTTTGTTTTCTCAATATCTTTTCTAAGTCCCACAATTTCACATTCTAACTTTTCATTGTGTTTTTCCCTTTCAGCAAGTTGGAATGTCAGAGTGTCTATAATCATACTCTTTTCTTATAAACATTTTAAGTTTAGAAATTTCTTCATAGAGATCATTTTCATCTATAGCATCCAAGAAATCATCATCTTCAAAAGCCATCAAAAGTCTATAATCATTACATTGTTCATCTTCATCACTAATTGAAAATCCATCACTGTCTTCATATGTATAATAGCTCTTCTTACTTACATTTTGTTTTCTGTTCCATCTAACTGGTTCCTTACCTTTATCAAGCTTATCTTTATGAGGACACTTGGTTGCATAGTAGCTGACTCTTCCACAAGCAAAGCATTTGAAAGGTAGCTTACCTCTAAATCTTCCAGAACCCCGTTGAAGGTTCTTGACAAAGTTTGATTCTTCCTCTCCTTATGACATATGTCCTGACTCATTGTAATCTCCTTTTCTTGAAGCTTTGAATGTGGCTTCTCTCCTGTCTGATGGTCCCCCTTTTCTCATTTTGAAAGCAGTTAGAATTCCGTGCAGCTGTGACATGGTAATACTCTGTAGATCCTATTTTTCTTCTATGGCAGAGACTTTTGATTCAAACTTAGAAGATAAATATCTTAGAACCTCTTCAACCAAAGTAACTTCTTTTATCTCTTCACCCAAGTTTTTTCATACGATTAACAATCTCATCTATACGTAATAAATAATTAGCCACACTTTCATCATTGTACATTCTAATATTTTTATATTGAATTATGAGAGTTTGAAGTTTTGCACATTTTACCTGATCGTCTCCTTCATAGCTCAGAACGATCTTGTCCCATATTTCTTTTGCGGTTTTGAGCTGCATAACCTTGACAAATTCTGATTGAGATAAACTCCCTAATAGAGTATTGACAACCTTTGCATTTATTTCATACTGCTTCTTACCAGCCGTATCTGTAGGAGTTGCTGATGGAAATGTGTATCCTGCTTCCACGATATCCCAAACTTCTATACCAAGAGATTGAAGATAGGCTATGATTCTTACCTTCCAATAGACGAAGTTGCTCCCATCAAATATTGGTGGCCTGATCGATGCCTCCTTTTCGTAGTTGCTCATGATGATATATCTTCCTTTAAGCGATCAAGCTTCTTCTGAAGGACCTGCTCTGATACCATTGTTGGAAATAATACTGAGAGGGGGGGTGAATCAGTATTATCAAGTCAATTATTTTTCATTTCATAATCAGATTTGCACACGCTATTTCAGTTAGTGAAAACGGCATATATACACAACTTCAGATAAGGAAACTCGCGTATAGCTTGCAGAATTATAATTTAATTTATTCTTCAGATGTTGATCATTAATCTATGTGTCAAAACCATATAAATAGTAACCAGGAACAGTAAAAAGAACAGACAGTCACACACAAGAACACAAGATATAAGGTGGAAACCCAATGTGGGTGAAAACCACTTGCTACAATTCGTTTCTATCTTGGTGCAATTCGTCTTTACCAGTACGCAGGCTTCTACTTGCAGAAGGCTACAACCTTCTCTCGTTCTCCAGCTTCTCATGGAAGAGAGCTACAACCCCCTTATCTCTTGTACTAGCTGATGTACTAGTATGTAGGTGCTGACCTACAGAAGGCTACAACCTTCTCTTTTCTTCCAGGGACCAAGTTTCATAAATTTTCAGACTGGATCCATCAATTACAATAATCAAACATCTGCATCAATCAATCTCCTTTGCTTCTATCAAAATTAAACCAAACAATTACTTTTCTGAATGATGTAACCAGAATACATTAACAGTAACCAGAAACCAATCCTGAACCTAGAATACTGCAGCGATAAACAGAAGTAGCTAAAACATATTTCATGAGACGTACGCTACTTCAATATGTATAACCTGCGTGCATACACTTCTGTATTAAGGCCAAAAAGCATATACGCAGCTTTGAATTTCTGAACCAGCGTGTATATGCGCTTCTGCTGTGCCGAACCTGCATACAGATCTATAAAAGATAATTTACCCTTTTCACTTATTCAGACATCAGTTATACCCAGATTATCAGATTTATAGATCAATTGATGCGCCAAATATAACAGATCAAAATCATACAAAGATACTGTTATTCAAGCCTTAAGATCTTGACCCAACAATAGAACTTATCCTTCTTCTAGCACTCAGGTTCCTCCTTGGTTCAGATCCAGCTATGCACCATAACTCAATTCTAGATCTTACTCTTCATAAGATATTCAATACCTAATGATCTCCTTCCCTTTTATAGTCTTAGCCCTTACTCAATACCATGGTCCAAAATCATAAAGAATCAATACCATGGACCCAATACCTAGGTTCAACACTTCAGACGAGATACCATGGTCCAAAACCATAGGTCCAAATACCAAGGACTAAATACCACGGACCAAAAATAAGTTTTCCCACATGTATGCGTTTTTCCTTGCATGAAAGTGCGTGCATATGTATACACGCCTTTTGAACGTCGATCCCACATGTATATGCAACTTGGTTAAGAGGAACCTACGTATATAGCTTTTTCCTTCATTCTGAGAGCCTGAACTGTGATCTGTCATCTGAGTGAGTTGCCATCAAGGACAACACCTGTGTCATAGTGCCAAACCTGTGTCATAATGCCAACACTAGTGTGTGGGGGTATTTTCGTTTTATATAATTATGAAACATATGTAGATGATTTTCCATTTTTATATTTAATATTTTATTTTACATTATATATTTGTTATATTTCATTATTAACCTACAAATTTCATATGTAATAATTCATCAATATTTTATGTCATATCATTGTTTAAAGATTCTTTACTATTCAATTCAATATATAAATATGTTATAGTGTCTATATTATAATTTTTTTTGATAGACTACCACTATTCACTTGGAGGTCAACTTGGAGTAGAAGAAGGAGGTCACATTTTGTTTATAAAGGCAAGCACACATCACGACAAGTTAACCTAAGTTATTTTTAAATTTCTCCACAGTATTTTCATGAAGAACGAGGTTATGACCCATAAAAATAAACACCAGCACATTTCATGTAGAAGGAAAAATGGATAGGTCTCCATTCTTTATTAAAAAAATCAAATGGTCCATTAAAAAAACAACCAAAGGGAATTCGTGGTCCATTATTTTTTTTTAAGAGCAAGCACATTTTTTATGTTCAATTTTTTTTTAAAAGATCTCGTATAACCTAGAAGGGCATCAATTTCGTTAAGGGACAAATTATTTGTTTTATTCGGAAATGCTTTTTTTTTTTAAGTTTCTAAGCCTTTTTATTTTAAGGGGAAAGTTCCCTTTTAAGAGGAAAAGAAAAAGGTTACTTGTTTTCTTCATATTTGGAAATTTCTCAAAATTGATAGTTGTTATCTCAACAAACTACAATGTTGTTACATGATGAATAACAAATATTTTCTCTCACAGCAAACTACAGTGTTGTTACAAACACTCTTAGCAAACTACAATGTTGTTACAGACTCTCACAACAAACTACAGTCCTGTTACAGGCTCTCACAACAAACTACAATTTTGTTACAAACTCTCACAGTCAACTACGGTACTATTACAGGACTCTCACAACAAACTAGAGTGTTGTTATAGACTCTCACAGCAAACTACGATGCTGTTACAGAAAGAACACATTGTTTTTTTTCAATCACGCAGTTTGTAAAAGCACAATTTAAATATCCCTTTGTAACTCCCAAACGAAGGATCTTTTTGGGAAATCGCTAGTATTTTGCCAAACAAACCCCGCTCTGAACAAAACCCAGATGCCATAATTTCAAAATTCATCTTCCTTTGATAAAAAATCGACCCAAGAAATTGGTGATGATTTTCTTTTATGAATTTTCTTTCTTCTGTTTGCTAGATACATAGCGCTCTGTATTCTCGAATCTTAAATGGAAAATGATTCTTTCCAATACACAATCTTGGATGAAAAAGTAATGGATTAAAATATTAAGTGAATATGATTCTCTGGTTCTTAGTTAAATGTAAATAACAGAGAAAAACACAGTGCAAGAATTCTCCATTCAACACAACAATTTAAAGACCAAATCGATTGCAATCTCCTGATATTAATATTATGGTTCATAAACCTCACAAACACATAAGAAAATAACTGTATCACACACACTTACAAATTCAATTTGCTGCTATAAAAACCACTGGTCTAAGAAATGTTGTTCAATTAACTTCAATCTCACACCAAAATTTACAGCACCCAAAAATGTTCCCCCTCTCCTTCCGAAAAAAAAAAACTCCAAATCAACTATCCAAGAAATAAAATCAAGGTTGTAAAACAATTTTCTTTAGCCCTAACTACCTACTAACTATAAAATTATTTCTTTTAACTAGATATTCCTAACTAATCTTAACTGAATATCAAAAACTTTTCAAAAATAAACTTTAAAATGTTCTAGCCTTAACATGTGACGAATCCATCACATTGCTAGGATCTTGGACTGAATTTAATAACTTATCACTTTTTATGTGCTCGGCCTAATGCACCTGCATAAAAAGTATTTTTTTAAAGAATCAAAAAGATCAAAAAGGGTTTTATTTAAGGGGTTTTGTAGAAGGAGTTTGTAAAAAATGAAAGGGAACTATTGCAAAAAGTTTTTTATAGGTTTTGCGAAAGTTTTTTTACTATTTCTAGAAGTGTTTTTTGTAAGAAATTTCGATAAATATTATATTGAAGGAGAATCTATTCAAGATTTTTGAGTCACCATTGTTGCATACTGCCATCGTGAGCTAGAGCCAAAGCTAGAGTCAGGGTTGAGAATCAAATTTGTTAGGCATTTTTATTGCAGGAAGCTAGTATGTTTGCAAGTCTTTTTTCTTGTTGAGCCACATTCTATCAACACTGAACAAATGGGAAAATCCAAGAGGTTGAGAAGGTCAAAGTGACAACAGGAAATGTTCGAGATCTTTTTTAAATATTTGGAAATCAAAAGGAAAACGAATGTCTTTGCATTAAAATGTATAAAAGAATATGTTGATAACAACATTATTCCCCTCATTGTAGATGCAAAGACAACCAAAGAAGCTTGGGACACCCTTGAGAGGAATTTTGGTGAAATGGCGAGTAATCAGTTTGAAAATAAAGAGTTTGGTGAATCCTATTTTGTTCTGCCACAAGTGGATGATGATTGTAAGGAATTTGTAGAAGCAGCAGATAAGGAGCACATAGATGCTCATGAATCGTATTATGCACAACTACAAGTGGACGAAGATTTGGTGAATCCAACAACATATTTGGTTGATAACAATGAAGCTGTCATTGAAGCATCCAATGTTATGATGATCCAACAATTCAATTTGTTGATGTTAAGTTTTATGAAGACTTGTCATCTAATGATGAATTGATCTAAATGTGGAATATTAATTTTCTATGCTAAGATCCTCATCAGAAATACAAAAATGTGCTTGAAGTTTGTACTCCAAAATAGCAAGTAAAAGCATGAGTTTTATTTGTGTTTTCTTAATTTAATTTCATGAAAAACAATAAACGTGAAATCAAAACACTGAATGGAAGCATGCATCAATCAGTGATACACCAACCATTGTTAAAGGAGTTCACCCCTCATGGGCTATATCTCCTTGGATTATATCTAATGGCATGACCTCTTTTCATTATGCTCAATGTTTAGAAAAAGAAGAGTACATAAAGTGTTGAGAAATGGAATGGTTAGTTTCTCCTTCAAAGAAACAATCTTCTGCAAGAGTTATCACTCCATACAAATGTTAACCTACAGTGAAACATGTAAAATTTCAGCAAACATAGTCTTCCTACACCAAGACCCCATACTCCAACTTCAAAGAGCATCAATAGTACCACAATCCACTTGAAGTACATAAATAGGTCACTTCTCCAAAACACATACAGAGAAAAGATGAATAAAAGCTACAAAAATGATGTAATAGTTGATCCAGAAAGCACATGGAGGCTCGAAAATCCCTGCAAGGTTATCTCCATCTTCAAACCCCTCCATAAACTGAATCAACACTATGGTTGACCATGACACCCATAGGATTCAATCTACAAAAATAATATCTAGAAGTGCTCCTTTGATTCCGAAATCATCTCCAATGAGTCCAGAATGTCCATAAATGGCTACCTAGCCTCTTTTTGCACTCAATTTGGTCAAAAATTGAAGAATTTATGACCTCTCCTAGTTTCTCCACTATTCGCTCTACAAATAAAACAAAATTTGGCATCATCCTATAATATTGCCTACCAAGTGCTCTAATTGAGTGACATTTTCATTGAAAATTAGGTGGATTTGTAGGACCATTAATTTTTATGCCCAGGCCTAAAAACAAAAAGATTGGTCATATGGGGGGGTGTGTGCCCAGGGGCTAGCCATTGGCGTTGCCCACCTCCCTCCGGCAGTCACATAACATGATGGAGGTTTGCACAGGAGTGTTCACATGATAGGTAGCTTATGGTTACACTTATTGGCAGTAGTGACCATCAGCGGTCACAATAACCATTTGATGCTGGCGGATGGTGTTCACATAGGGGGCGGTTAAGTCCGCCTGACCTCCCAACCTTTGTGGTATTCAACATTAAATAAAACCTGCAACCCTTATATGTTAAGAAACATAGTGTGGGTGAGTTGGTAATTCTTGGTGCTATGATATGGGAGGTCACGGGGTCGAGCCCGGCCTTCACCCTATCCACCATAACCAAATTTTAGTATGCCATTTTGAGGACACGTGGTGGCCTCATGCTGAGCCACGTGTCACCTCTTCATTGGCCACAACAAAAACTCATGAACAATAGAACAATGCCACCAAAGCAGAATATTCTAAAAATATTGCAAGAATATTCCCCTTGTCACCTAGGTGGTACGGATGCCCAGTTAGCTACCTACAATTTTTTTTACCTATTTGACAAAGTGAACAGATCATGTTCTGGAAGCATATGGTGTTTCTTTCACATGAAATGCGGTGCACCAGAATCAGGACGACAAGACCTACGTGATCGTTCAGGTTCCAAATCATTTTTACAACTTTTAATTTTTTCGCTAATTTTGAGCTCATGATAAATCTTCCCCACTGAAAACTTTTTGTCCCCAAAAGTTCACTTTCAATTGTTCAGCATTTGAAGGTACAATTCCTTCACTTTTCCAAACTTGATCCAATCAATGATTGTAGTGCCTTGACTTGTACTTGTCTTGGCTCTTTCTCAAGCTAAACTTGAAATATAACCTGACCAAATAATTCAAGTTCAATGTTCTTCACGGCTTGTCCAAATCGTTATGGACATCTACAACAACATCCTTCCCAAGAAGAAATCACATGGTGCTCTTCTACAAAATCGTTGTCAAGGATAAGATCCCAAAAAGACTTTGAAAAATGAACCAAAACAAGTTTCACATAGTGAATACTTGTATAACTTGAGTGCTTAACACATTTGTAATATACTGAATGTGCTGCAACTACTCATACAACAATTTTAAAATGATTTCTTAAACTTACATATAGAAATGCATTTTACAAGATGGAATAAACTTGACTTCCAAATTTTTCATTCAAATTGACTATCAACAAGCCAAACTAGCATAACAATGCCTAAAGAAAACATTGTTGCGTATAATTGATTTGTTTATGAACATCACTTTTACAAATTGCCCAACTATGGGGATATGAAACTAGTGCAAAACAAAGATTTTACAAACTTCAGTTGGACAAATAGTTTGCCCATTTCTTACCCAACTAGGTAAGTGAACCTTCTATTTGAACTTTTTCTTCTTCTGAAGTTGCTTTAGGGATGGTCGCATCTTATGCCACTTTTTCTTTTGTCGCTTCCTCTTCTGGTGCTTGCATAATTTGTTTTCCCTTGTCAGGATGAATTTGTGGAAACAATTTCCAAAACTTCTCGACCCAATTCCCATTGATATTGTAGTGAGTGCAAAAGTTCTTTTGAGCTTGTCTTGGCTCACATGTCTTTAACCTTGGATGAGATTTTCCCTTTTTGGTCTTAATTCCATTAGACATGAACATCTTCTTGATGATTACTTTCCTTTTATCACAGTTATCTACACAATGGTTAGATGAAAGGGAAAAGGTGCATGGAATCACATTCCTCAACATGTTATTCAAATCATCATGTTTTTTTTTCCATTATGAAAAGTATTTGAATTAATAGGATGATTATACCTCTTTTTGTTGTTCTTTGGCTTACGCTTCTTGTGTGAGGAACTTTCATGGCAAGAAGAACTTAGCTTTGTTTCTTCTTCAAATTTTTCATCTCTCTTTGGAGATTTTTTGCACTTCAAGTCCTCCTTATGCTTGAGGAAGTAAGTGGGTACCAATTCTAGATGAAAATCCCAACATCTTGCGTCCTCATGTCCTCTCTTATGGAAAAAGGAACTCGATACCCATGAGCTGTTGCTAGAAGACTTCTTTTGCAACATAGCCTAAGCCTTCATATTTAGGCCTATCCTTTGCCTCGATTGGATTTTTAATGCCTTGATGGTTCACTCCAAGGCCTCCTCCCTTGTAACCCATCTTGGTCAAGAGTTTGGATCCAATGCCTTTACTATGTTTTTCAAAGGCTGCAAATGAATTTACATCGGCACTTTCATGTAAAGAAGAAACATGTAAATGCTTACCATTTGCCTCATCTTTTGATTGACATACAAAGATGCTTTTAAACACTCTTTTGATTCTGGATGTGTCCTCTTGGACTCTTTGGCTCTATTCTTTTAGCTCCTTGAATTTAGGTTCTTATAGAACCTCATCATCCACATCATGTAGACAAAAGGTACAAACTTGTCCATATACGTTCTCTGAGGGACTTTCTACACTAACATATTGCATAAGAGTTGTAGAAAAACATGGAGATTGTGGAGAATATGGTGGTTTATCACCATTTCTTGTTACCTTTTTCCTTTAGAGAACATTCTCCTCTTGGAGGTCTAGAGCTTTCACCTTGCCATTTGGTATTCCTCTCTTCATAGAGGAATTTCGCCATTTCTGCATGTCTTAGAAAACCTTTCTATAATCCTTCACATCCTCTGAAATACTTGTAGGCTCTCCTCCTTGGGACATGCTTTGCTTGAAGCTTCTACTAGAACTTGAGGTATAAATGGTGGTAGATATTGTAACAATCTTTCTTTCCTTTCCAAAACCTTCTCCTCAGTTGAGCTTCAAAACACATTCACTTACAAACAACAATCAATTCCTCCTTGCACAAAGCAAACCAATGCTTTGAGACCAACTTGATCTGAATGTGGAATATTAGTTTTCTATGCTAAGATTCTCATTAGAAATACAAAAATGTGCTTGAGGTTTGTACTCCAAAATAGCAAGTAAAAGCATGAGTTTTTTATGCATGTTTTCTTAATTTAATTTCATGAAAAACTTTAAACATGAAGTAAAAACATTGAATGGAAGCATGCATCAGTCAGTAATACACTAACCATTGTTAAAGGAGTTCACCCCTCCTAGGATACATCTCCTTGGATCAGCTCTAATGGCAAGACCCCTTCTCATTATGCTTAATGTTTAGAAAACGAAGAGTACATAAAGTGCTGAGAAATGGAATGGTTAGTTTCTCCTTCAAAGAAACAAACTTTTGAAAGAGTTATCACTCCATACACATGTTAAGCTACAATTAAACATGTAAACTTTCAGCTAACATAGGCATCTTACACCAAGACCCCATACTCCAACTTCAAAGGGTATCAACAGTACCACAATCCACTTGAAGTACATAAACAAGTCTCTTCTCCAAAACACATATAGAAAAAAGAGGAATAAAAGCTACAAAATTGATGTAATATCTGTTGCAAAAAGCACATGGAGATTGGAAAACCCCTACAAGGTTATCTCCATCTTCAAACTCCTTCATAAACTAAATCAACACTTTGGTTGACCATAGCACCCATAGGCTTCAATCTACAAAAAAGCTTATCTATAAATGCTCTTTTGATTCTGAAACTAACTCCAATGAGTCTAGAATATCCAAAAATGGCTACCTAGCCTCCTTTTGCACCTAATTTGGTCGAAACCCGGAGAAGTTATGACCTCTCCTAGTTTCTCCACTATTCGCTCTACAAATTGCACAAAATTCAACATCATCCTACAATTTATCCCGCTAAGTGCTCTAACTGAGTGACATTTTTGTCGAAAATTGAGTGGATTTGTAGGGCCATTAATTTTTCCCCTAAGGCCTCAAAACCAAAAGATTGGTCATATGGGGGGCCATGTGCCCAGGGGCTAGCCCTTGGCGCTAGCCCCCTCCCTCTGATGGTCACATAACATGATGGCGGTTTGCGCATGAGTGTTCACATGATACGAAGTTTGTCGTTATGGTTATCAATCGATGACCATTAGCGATCACAATAATTGTTTGATGCTGATGAATGGTGTTCACATGGGGGGGTGGTTAAGTCTGCTCGAACCCCCAACCATTGCGGCATTCAACGTTAAATAAAACCCACCACCCTTATATGTTAAGAAACATCGTGTGGGCGAGTTGGTAAGTCTTGGCACTGTGCTATGGGAGGTCACGCGTTAAGCATGACCTTTGCCCTATCCACCATAACCAAATTTTAATATGCCATTAGGAGGACACGTGATAGCTTCAGGCTTAGCCCTGTGTCACCTCCTCATCGGCCAGAACAAAAACTGATGACCAATAGAACGATGACAACAAAACAAAATATTTTGAAAATATTCCAAGAATATTCCCCTTGTCACCTAGGTGGTATAGATGCCCAAACAACATCCTTGTCAGCCACGTGTAATTTTTTTTACTTATTTGACAAAGTGAACAAATTGCGCTTGTAGGAGCATATGATGTCCGTTTCATGCGAAATGAGTTGTGTCAGAATCAGGATGATGATACCTACATGGTCGTTCACGTTCCAAATCATTTTGACAACTTTGATTTTTTGGCAAATTTTGAGCACTTGATCATGAATGGTTGTAGATGATGCAAAAAAATCATTATATAAACATGATGCTATTAGGTGCAAAAATCCTACTTGAATCTGCAAACCGAGTGGAAGAAAACCTCTTTGAAGCAACTGAAGAAACAAAGACAAAGAAGGTAGCACAATAGGAGAAAGCTCTCATTGCAGAGAAAAAAGAACATGACCAATGTGGTTCTGCAAATGTTTTTAAACTTATCATTGATTTCCAATGTGCACGTAAACAAGTTGATTATGAAGAAGAGTTGAATTTCCTTGAACAATGGCTTGCAACACCATGTATAGATGAGGTGAGCCTAGACGTTGCAGCAATGCACCTTGAAGACAACTTGGTTGATGAAAACATTAATGAAATTGTTAGGTATTGGAATCCTGAAGAAATATACTTTTTTATTATAAATTTATGTTGCAACAAAAGATTGATGATAAAAAACACACTACATTAGATGATATGTGACAGTAGTCCACATGCAAGCCGATTTCTAGAGAAGTCAAGGACATGGTTAGGTAATATAGAACAATCAAAGACCTGCACCAACAAATGAAGAAACTGAGATTTGAAGGATACAACAAAAAGAAAAAGCTGAAGAAATTTAGAAGATACACGATATGGAAAAGAAGAAAAAGAGGAAATGTGTCTATGTAATGTTTTTTAAATTGTAAGCCTAGCTAAGACTTAGACCAGCAAACATCTTAATTGAATTTTTATGTGATTGTAGTTAAGAGGGGGTATTGAAGAATCTAATTCCAACCAAGTGCTAGGTGTTGTACCTGTCGAGCCAAGTGTCACAATAAATTAGAGTTCAGTCTAGCTCAGTTGAAATGTAATTTAGTCTCACTTTAGTCATTTATTGTTCATATTTCCTATGTAATGTATTTAATAATTGAAGAGTAAATCTCTACGTCTCTATTGCAAGTTTTTCATCCCTTAACGCTTTTTTCAACTATATGGTTTTATAATATATATATATAAACCTTGATATCGATTCCCTTATTTTCATTTATAAAAAAAAGAAAAAACCAAATATAATTCAAATTATAATGTATAATCAAAATAATTACTTAGGATTATAATCACATAACATTCATATAAAACGGGTTGAAACTAAAATTTTTGGCTATGTAAACTTTCATTACGTTGATGCTTTCCAACAGTGACACGTCATAGAGTACCCCAAAATGAGAGTCTACATTAATTAAAACGAGAGTTTAAATAAAACTGAATACTAATGCAGTTTGCTGCTGGAGATTCCTACAACCATGCATATTATGGAGTTTACCAGAGTCGGCCGTGGCTAATTCTTTAACATCATTAATAGATTGGGCTTCTCACAGATCAGTAATGGACTGATGTGCATGTACAAGTAAAGTTCCTTGTGGACCTTCTGGCTTATTCTGTTGCTCTTGCAAGTTAGGAGACCCCAGTTTCAAGTAGCAAACGTATTCCCCATAGAGATAAGATGCGAGTCCCCACAAGGCCAGCACCAGCGACATGCCATTCTCCGCACTGAATTTCTCATGGAACAAAACCACAGCCAGGACCTCAGTCACTGGAAGCGTAACAGCCATGATCACAGCGCTCAACAGAGATCTCGACGCCGAAAACCCCCAGTGAAATAAAACTGCCCCACCACTGCGTCCCTTAGAACATCCCTGAAGTAATTATTCTTCCCCAGATTAAATCCCTCGGCAACACTGTTGAAACCCGGAAGCCTCGTTAATGAGCATGCCCACTATACAAAAAACAGTGGCAGAATGACCATGCCTCCGGGTGTTGCTTTCTGTACGATAAGTAAAGAGGCAGGAGGAGAAGAGGCCAGCCCACAGTCCCTAGCCAAGAAGAGAACCGCCGTTTGGATCCACCGTACACGAAATAAATTCTTGTCAACAGAGACCCCGGAGTTGAATCCATAGCCAAGATCAAGGAGGATCCGATACCAGGGATTGCATTCATTCCTTAGACGCTTTTCTTTTTGTTGGTCACCAGAGATTGCATTCCTTCGACGCCTGTGTCAGCTGGTGCTTCCATGTTCTCGGTTTCAGACACACCATACCCAAACATATTGAATGGCTGATAGGTGAACCTGAAAGAAACACTATCGGGTGACTCAATGTATGGGAACAGGAGCCCCGTCACGACCATAGCCTGGTAATTTGTAACCTTTGTCTCGCTCACTAAACGGTAGGGGAGCAGTCTATTCGGGGAGTATACATCCTGCCGAACCAAAATGTAATGCCGAAAATGTTCCATTCTTATCTCAGATCTGATTTCATCGTGGGAAACTTCGGTTACCTTTCACTCTTATGAATGGCAGAGTGCGTCCTCAGCCTTACATGGTGATTTTATGATTTACTACTAAGCAAGTTTAAAAGATATTTCAGTGTCACTCTTATCTAGAAAGGCCTTTGTATGTATAGATTAAATTCGTAAAGATCTAGCCTTGGAGTTATACATAACTCCAAAATATTATTGGTATGTGAAAAAGTTTATGTCAAAATCAAGAGCCTTAAAATGTGATATTGTAACATAATTTTGAAAGTGGGAAAATTTCAAAGTAGCAAAATTACGACAATGAATAAAGTTAGAGGAAAATATAATATATTATTAGTATTAAATAAAGTTAAATAACGATGAATATATTATTGGTATGGATTAGCATAGGTTTATGCTAATTCTAGGTTTATGTTAATTCTAAATTCTTAGAGTATGGAGAGATCGGCAATTGGAAATATATTTTAGAGTATAAAATTTGAAAAAAATGTTATTTCAAAGAAATGTTGTATCTCAAAGGATTTGATCTCTCTTGTAACTTGATAAATCCGAGCTTAATATATATATATATATATATATATATATATATATCATGTGTCAACTCCATACTAAGCATGGTAGGAATTATATATAGTTTATTTTACAAACACACTAATATAAGGTTTTAACAATAAGAAAAATTACATTTTCATTTGTTTTACATAATATATATTTCATCTCTTTCTCTTAGTTATTTACATTGATCTTTTTAATTAATATTTTTAAATGTTACATGTAACTCGGGAGAATTCCAAATCTCGCTTATACCTTAAATTTGAAATCACCTATGGATCCAATAAGAAATCTCATTTTCTCATGTAATAGGAGGTAACCAAACTTGGGAAGCTCAAATCATGCACAAATACCCTCTAAAAATGATCTCATGAAGAAGGAAATCCATTAAGAGTCATTGTAACAATCTCTACATCATCAATGGTATCTCCAATTGCTTTAAGTTGATATCTCAATTGGGAAACTCTGATGAGATATGTGGAAACTGAATCTAATATTGATTTCATGATACTATGGAGGTGATGTCTTAAGGTTAATTTCCTGCTTGTATTCTTACTCTCAAACAATCCCACTAAGGCATTATACATTTCTCTGACATTCTTCAACTCAACAACATATGGGATCAAGTGGTTGTTTATGGAATCTATCAAGATCCTCTTAGCCTTTTCTTCATTCTTCTTATGCTTGGATTTCTCCTCAATGCTCTCTAGTTCTAAGACATTTTCCTTCACATGATTCAAAATCTCATTTTTATCCAAGATCAGAAGTATCTCGGTCTTCCAAGATCTTAAATTTATAGCGCCATCCAACATGTCTTCTCCTCTGAGACTAGACACCATCTTGAAAAGAGATAAATTTTACTAAAATCTGAGGTTGAAATCAATGGATTCTATAACACGTGCACCAAAAGACAATTTTATGATCCACTAATTACTTCCTAATGGTTTTCAAATAGTATTTCTCATCACTAATATCATTTTATAACTACACTAAAAAAATCTACTATAAATGCAATTAAAATAATAAAGATCATAGAAAGACAAAGATGCATAATAGACATAATATTTTTCACCCGAGAAACCTAATCTGAGATAAAATCCAACAATTGTTTTCATGAGGATAAATTATCTTTCCAGTGACATTTACAAATCATAATTTTTCTAGAAATTTGTGTCAATCATTACAAGTCAAATGACTAGTCAAGTTGGTCAAACACTATTGCTGGTAAATGTTGGTCAAACTATCAAGAGTCAACTTGATCAACTGTTCAAACTCCAACGTGAGGTTAAATTCACATGTGGAACATAGTCAAACTTGGTCAAAATGTAGTCAATCCTCACACGTGCGACCTGGTCAAACATGGTTATTTTGCAGTAAATTTTCTCACATGTGTGGTTGTACAAGTTCACACATGCAGCCTCCTTAAGAGCTAAAATGATGATGATGAAAAAATATGAAAGACATTTCTGCTTAGCTGAAATTTCTCCTCCACTAGAAAATATGAATGAGCATGTTATGTTGATGATGTCTCCTCACATGTACATATATTTATATAGATATCTAATGTTGAGTGGAGAACCAATAAGAAGCCCATCATAACAAGAAACCACTTCACTTATTGAGCCTACATTACAACTCAACATTAGACTAAAATTGTAAAAACATCATTAAATAAACAACCAAACCCATTTTATAAAAAGTGGATCACTCCATCCCAAATTAGGCAGCGTGAGTACCATGGACCAATATCCCTAGCTAACCAGAGAAAAACTGCCTCAGGATATTCACCCCTAGCCAAATCAACATGTCCCCACGGGTGAATGTACCATTCTCCCCTAGTCAAATCAACATGACCTTGTGGGATAATGTCTTCTCCATGTTGTAAGAGCATTAACAAAACATATATACATTTAAAAAAAAAACATATAACAAGATTCTTAACCATGGACATTCAACCTACTTTATCATGGAGATTCTTAACTTGTTGCGCCAAGAGGCGCATTCTATAGCCTAGTATAACCCCAATGTGTAAGTGCTCGAAGTTAAATTTTAGCTTATGTCGGCAAAAATGAAATAAAAAATTAGAAATATAAATAATGTTTATGTTCGTCTCTCCAATAAATAATAATAATGAAAATAGAAAAAAATAATTTTGGTGAGAAACAAAAATGAAAATAGCCACATAGATAAAAAAAAACTACAATACAATTATCTCATGCGTTTAGATAAAAAAATTACAATACAATTTCATTTGTTCTTTTATCATACACGTTAAATTTGAATGGATAAATATTTCCACATCAAAGTTGTAATATTCGAAAATATTCATTTGATGTATTTTTATTATAAATTTTGTTATCATGCCATCTAAAAAACATCATTAAATCTAATATTAATATTTTTTTTTTTTCTAAGTAATGCTAATCTATTAATAAAAAAGGTAAAAATACAGCGAGGCGCCAGCCTCTACGGTACTGAACAAAGTTATATCAGTATGGAACCAAGAACCAAAAAGCATGACTGCCCACTGAGGGGAAACTAGTCTGAAAGTAGCCATAATCAACGCCCACGCAGGGGTCCCAGATCATAAACAAAAACATATTAAGCCCACACAGGGGTCCTGAGTGTGATTCAACCAAAATGAAACAAGTGGAATGAAAATTCATTGGGAAAACAACTAGACTGAACCTGGATAGCACATCTGTCAAGCGGGGCCCACTAGGCATCTGGTGGAGGCTCCTCCACAATTCGACAGCCGTAGTCCGCCCAGTCCACCGGTTCTTCCTCGATACGACAGTTGTAGTCATTCCCCTCTGCCACCTCTGCGGACGTGCCACCACCTCTGTCAACGACCTCCTGCATGCCGCCTGAGCATCCAACGCCTGCATGCTGGTTGCCATGCAGGGTGCTACCATGTCTAGCCTTGTGCCTGAGCAAGGCTATCTTCGCCTTTTCACCAGCTCCCGTATCTCGCGTCTTCTCAGCCTTCCCTCTGGTGCAGGTCTTCTCTTCCTCTGGTTCAGTTCCCTAAGTAGCTAGCTCCTCCTGCTGACTCAATTCTTCGCTGAAAGCCACAGTGATGGTAGCGATGATGGCAGGACGATTCAGCGTGCTCTGAAAACGGAATTGGGCAGTGTGGTAAGAGGGGTGAGGGGGGTCAAGAGGGCCGGTCGTTTGGAAGGCCGCATTCGCTCTTCTGGCCTCAGAATTTTGTGCTCGTCCTCTACCGCTGCGGGTGTGCGGGTAATGGCTAGTGAGATGACCACTGGACTGAGTAGAAGAAGGGGTGGATGAAGGGGTCTCTGGTTCGGGGATGGATGGTGAGGCTGGGCTAGTGCTACATCCTCGACTGCTACCGCGTTTTCTCTACATCCTATGGTGAGTTCGCATCATGGCGTGGCCAGCAGAATGGCGATTGAAGTTTTGGGCTGGGATGACAGAGATAAAATCAGGATGAGGGCCTGGTGAGGAATAATTCACTCTGGGATTGCTGCTATTGTTGAGCCTGGAAGTAGGGGAGTTCTGGGCATAATTCAGGATGCATTGAGTGGTTTGGGTGAAATGGAATCCATTTCCCAAATCCACACAGCTAAGAAGCCAACAACAATGCCCTGTAACTGTGCAGAAGTTCGGCTCCTCAGCTTGAGGGGGGCAAGAACATCTAAGCAGAGAGGGGGAGAAGGTGTTCTGGTCCGCGTTCGCCATGATTTTAATCCTGCTGCATCCATCTCGACCTGAGCACCAGCATAATTGTGCCTGCATGTTGACAGTGTTGTGCCATAAATTGGCATGGAATGGGACGAGGGTGGCCATGTGGCTCGGCTGCCTGCCGTTCACCTGTCTCGTCTTCATTAATGCCCTTTTAATCACCTGCATATAGTAAATCAATATTAATATTATTCAACTTAATAAATTTTAATTAATGCTATACTAAACTTAATATAATATTAATTTTTTTATATTATAATATATTATAATATATCATGATATATATTAACTCTATATATATATGGGAGGGAAGAATAAAGACATAGAGTGATAGAGGTGGAGAGATAGAGGGAGTGAGGGAAAGGGGGAGAGAGAGAGTGACAAGCAAGAGATGAAGAGAGAGTGTTTATTCTTGGGGGTGAGATAAAGAGATCAAGAAGGAGAGATGGAGAGAAGGGGGGTGAGGGGAGATGGAGAGAAGGGGGGGGAATAGTGATACAGAGAGAGAGAGAGAGAGAGAGAGAGAGAGAGAGCGAGAGGGAGAGAGAGAGAGAGAGAGAGAGCGAGAGAGAGAGAGAGAGAGAGAGAGAGAGAGAGAGAGAGAGAGAGAGAGAGAGAGAGAGACACATGGAGAGAAAGATGGAGAGATTTATAGGGAGTGATAAGGGAGATGGAGAGAGAGAGGGAGAGAGGAGTGCAGGAAGGAAGAGAGATAGAAAGGCAGAGAGAGGGAGAGAAGAGGAAGAGGAGGAGGGAGGGAGAGATAGATAGATATGGAGAAAGAGTGTGTATGTTTTGGGGTGATACAGAAAGAAAAAAGAGAGGCAAAGGGAGATATATATATATATATATATATATATATATATATATATATATATATATATATATATATATATATATATATATATATATATATATATAGATGGAAAGTGAAGAGAGGGAAGAAGAGAGAGATAGAGAGAGGGATAGATAGATAAATCTGGAGAGAGAGAGCATGTGTGTTTGGGGGGGGTGGTGGTGCAGGCAGGGTGATATAGAGAGACAAATAAGGAGAGATGCAGGGAGGTATAGATATATATTGAGTGGGGAGAGAGGGAATAATATTTCTTTCACTAGATGCATTGATTTTAGTGTAGTTGGTGATTTCTAATCCTATTTAATTACTTGCACTGAAGGATATTAACTAAATTAGAGGGGAAAAGAGGAATAAAGAGAGAGACAAGGAGAGGAGTGAGAGAGGGAGAGAAGGCTAAAATAGAGATAGGGAGACAAAAAGATGGAGTGGGAGAGAGGAGGAGAGAGGGAGGGAAAAATTGACAAGGTTGGAGGCAAAATAGAGAGAGAGAGAGACTGGGAGAGAGAATGGGATAGAGAGGAAGGACGAGAGAGAGGAGGAGAGAGGGAGGGACAAAGAGATGGAGTTGGAAGGGGATATAGGGAGGGAAGAAGAAAAACATAAAGAGAGAAAAGTGGAGAAAAAGAGAGGAAGTCACAAGAGAAATGGAGAGAGAGTATGTATGTTTGGGGGTGAGATAGAGAGACAAAGAAGGAGATATGGAGGAAGATATAGATATCGATGGAGGGGGGAGAGAAGGAAGAATATTCCTTGCACTAGATGTATTGGTTTTAGCATACATGGTGATTTCTAATCCTATTTGATTGCTTGCAATAGATGCATTGATTTCAATGTAGATATTGATTTCTAATGATATTTGATTGCTTGCACTAGATTCATTAATTTCAATGTAGATGCTGAAATCAATCTAAATCCAGATCTATCATGTGCCGAGAGGTATAAAATCCCTTGAGGTGCAAACCTTCTTTTTGGAGTGTAGAATTTGAGGAAAGGTTTGCACCTTGAGGGATTCAATCCCTCTCGGTGCATGATAGATCTCAAGTTAGATTGATCCAAGCTAGTAAATAATCTTTGTTACGTACCTTGAGCTAATATAATGAATTACTAATACCACATGCCTAATAAACCATAACTCATTTTTATATGACATATATTTGCATGACTTTTTTTTAATTAATCAATTTGATTAAAACGGTAAAAAGGACATAACTATTTTGGTGATAAATGTCAATTTTTGATTGGTGAATCTACTAAGAATATTTTAAATTAAATGCATGCGATCCACTTAATAATTATTAATAATTAAATTGAAATTCTAAGAAAGCTATTTTGAATTAACACATCTATCAATATAACTAAAATTATTAATTTGGAAAATAATTATTTGTTCATAGAATCACTAATTTTTAAATTAATAAGATAAAATAAATTTAAAAATTTAAAAAAAAGCGATGATGATTGAAAACAAATAATATTAAACTTAATAACTCCACAAACTTCATCAGTAAAAATGAATATTACTTTATTTTATTTTTGAAATAGTTTTCGAGTGTTTTTAAAAACCCTCTACTTTCCTTTTTTTCCTGTTGTTTGTTAAAATTTTGAAAACAATTTTTGGGGGCTCATTTAATGTGATTTATTTAAGGCTTAGGTTTTTAAATCTTTGAGATAGGTTGGAGTGGCTTCGATATAAATCATAAATCTATATTTATGTTTTACTGAGGTGGCGAATTAGCATTCAGTAGACAAGTATTGACTTACAATTAATACAAATCTTGTGGCTTGTCGACATTTACAAATTTAGTGGCTAGTTAGTATTGGCCTCATGGCCAAATTGCATTGATTTTATATTTTTTTTGGATGTGTTTTTGCAAGTGAAACCAAAGTTTCATGAAAATGCCAAATATTTCAATTTTTTGTAAATTCAAAAACAATTTTCTAATTTTTTGGAAATCTTATTTCTAATTTTCAATTCGCTAAGTAAGTTTTTATGGGACATAATTCCCCTCTTTATTTTTGGTATTTTTCTAGAAATCTTATTTCTAATTTTCAATACATTGAGTAAGTTTTTATGGGACGTAATTCCCCTCTTTATTTTCAGTATTTGTTAGTGCTTGACAAATATTAAAAAAACTAAGAATAATTTTATGAGTGGCCATTCCATGAGTGAGTGCTTTGACATTGACATTATTATGCCTACCTAATACTATTATGCCTAACACCGCAATATTATAGGTCCCTTACACTATATTTTATTTCATTAGGTAAAACTCAGGTTTCATAATTACTCTGATTTTTTACTCACGAATACTAAATTGTAATGTTTTACCAATTATTTTTTTTCTTTTTTTGAAACTATTATATATGTTCATTATGATACCTCTGGTGCAGAGATTTCACTGTACAAAAAATTCCACACAAGTGAAGCTCAGCACGTTGCTCATCCCTCTTCACATTAAACAATGTCATCCATTCAAAGAAATAAGAAGTGTTGATACCCAGAAGATAACGGGCTCGCCATCCAACTCATCAGACATGCCTTCGCCTAACAATCATCAACAGATAAGAAGAAGCTAAAGATGATCACTATATATATGAGCTTATGGTATTTTTTGGATGGACTAATAGAACAGGGTTTCCATTCCAGATATATATGACAAAGTACATATCAATGATTTCAAATAGTATGCATAATGCTACATCTCAACCAAGATAAAACACTGATTTTCTTATACCATGAATCATTTTAGTAATGATGTTTTTTTTACCGACGAACATAAGATCTACCATGGCCTTAATCACTACTATACCATTATAATGTTGCATCAAAATTAGAAATGCAAAAATATAAAATATAAGACTAAGGGTGCTCTGCACAAGGGAACTGACACTTTCCTGATGAATGATGTGGTAATGGTGCTCTTATGCTATTAATCTTTACTGAAAAAATAAAATCGGTAGGTGAAAATCATTACTAGGTCATTCTCACTACCATGGCCTTAATCATTACTATACCACTAAAAGGTTGCAGCTATGTTGTGAGTTGAAACGTTTGCAAGAAGTGTAGCATGCACACATTTTTCATCATATTTCAGCCTCCTGAGCAACTATGATACTATAACATCCCCTGATGACCTCACATGAAGATATTGGGACTTAGAAAATTTTATACAAATTACCCACGAGTAATTATATAAATCACTATTCCATCTCCTTATTAATCATTAGATAAAATGGTTATCCGTACAAAGAGTAACTTTTAATAGAGGAATAGTAAGTTGCATAGCCATTAACAACCACTGTTGTAGTATATTAACATAAACTGTATGATGAACCTTGCATCCATTTCATGATTCCCATAACCATATTAATTAATCACACACTTGAAATTATGGGGATCACATCAGGCAAGGAATCAACATCATCAACTAACACAATAATCAATCACATCATTAAACACCGATATACCCTAGAAACCCCGTAGGGTGAAAACCAACAAAAGTTTAATTTTATTATTAAACGCTCGTGAGGGTATTCACCCCTCACTCAATGGCTTATACGGGAGTCCATCCCTTAACCATTGTCATAAATTCTTAAAGAGAAATTATCATTAAATTGAAAATATCTAGTTACGATCATTATGATATCATTTACCCATAAATATTCAATATCTATGTGGCCTTGTGGTTCCATAAGTGGACCATCCCGTACCTCGCACTCATCTTCATTGACCATTTGTTCTTTGCCTATCTTTTGCATAAGTCACTATCATTTCCTACCTTTATTGTCATTAGCATACGTTGATATCATGATTACATGAAGTATTAATCAATCAATAATCAATCTTTAATAGTGATTTTTCAACATCTAGTCATGACATACATGAAATGCCAACAAACTATTGTAACATGCTTCCTATAACGAAACCGCATATACATTGGTTATAAGTGTATAACCATCAATGAACATTTATAACAATACCATATTAACTAATATTCCCCCCGCATAAACACCCGTTCTTACAACACAAATCACTAAAACTTTCTAGTCATTCCTTTAAAGCAACTAACGCATCACTTATAATCTTTTCACATGTGAATTACATAAAATTTATAAGAATAACTAGCCCTTTAGTTGTTACTTTTGATGCATGAAAATACGTAAATAAATCTAACACAACATGTTGTCACTTCCCGCACGTGAATGCATATTCTTTCCAATAAAAGCTAACACAAATCATGCATGCATATACATCTTATTCCACAAGAAACTAAGATAATAGTTATGATAGCATAAAAGTAATGACATATAATTTTTTTTCTAAAGAATTATAGCTCAATAGTTCTTCTATCCAACAAAGAACATATCTCTATAACACAATGAATATAATTGTGCATGAAAGATCTTATCATAACACCCCTTCTTTAATGTATGCAACACATATTTCCTTCTCTAGAATTCTACCATCATTAGGTATTATTTTCATGTAAACAATTCCATACTTCTTTCTCAAAAGGAAGTTAATATAACCTCATTTATCTATCTTCCTATATTTAAGTTTTCTCATTCTTCCCTTTCAAGAAATTATCATAGACAACCATCTTTATGCGTAAAAACTAGGCAGGAATAACAAGCTTAACTTCACCTTTTATGCACCAAAATCAAGAAATTGACACAATTCATCTAGCCAGACAATATTTTCAAGAAAGTTAACATAATAAATTTCTCTATCTACATGCAAAAACATATTTTCTATGTCATAATGGCTACCCTTTTGTGTATGCAACATGTGTTTTTCCTAACACAATGACCTTTACTTCAATACAGATAATCTTTTTAAGAAACAAGCATGCATTATTTTTCCTGCATGAACAACATTCATGTCTATCTTTTAAGAAAACGATCTATTTGTGTTTCAAGAGATCTATCATAAAAGCCTTTCTTTTCATACATGCAACTATGAACTCTTTTTCTAAAAAGAAAACTATCTTAATGACTGTTGTTTTTGTGTATATAAAACATAAATTTTCTTCAAGAAAGTTAGTAATGATTATTTATATGCCTAGAATCACATCTTTCCTTCAAGAACAAAAAAATTAATATTATATTCTTACAAGAGAATCTAGCTCATTAGTTATTTTTATCATGCATGAAATTCATATTTATTTCATAAGAAACTTTGAAAAATAACTATTATCACAATGCATTTAAGCATATATTCATTTTGAAGAATATTTTATTAAGAAAAAATCACATATTTTATTCAAAGAAAACCTAACCACTTTTCATACTATCTCCTCAAGAACTTTACATGTCTCATGCATCTTTTCTCAAGAGGATATCTTGGTTACTTAGCAAGAATTTCGTGTAATTTATTCCAAGAAAATGACAAAGCTACTAAGATTTTAACACACAAGATTCACATGTAATCTTTCTAAGAGAAACTACATATTTACTTAGCTTTTATGTGCAAATATCTCACACATTATTTTCCCAAGAACATAACATCATTAAAGTCCTCTATATGCATAATATATATAAACTCTCCTTTTTGGGAAAATAATGTAGTAAATCCTCATATTATATATAAACTTTCTTTTTGGGAAAATAATGTAGCAAGTTATCTTTTCAAAAGGCAAGTAAATAAACACATATCTTTTCACATTCCTCACTGCATACTATTATGTTTACATATTTTCTAAGAAATCTTTCAAAATATACCCAAATAAACATACATATATTTTTCCTTAAAAAAAAAGTGAACAAGTTACTTACCTTTGCTATGGCAGACTCCTTGCCTCCTCCTTGCCTCCATCACCTTCAACACGGATAAATAACTTATTTTCAATAATATATGAAGACTTCGAGCCCTGCAATCACTTCATTCATTCACCACATGTCAAAGCTCTGTCTTGAAAAAGCCTTTCAATATCATATGCAAGCTTTGTTCCATAACACCAGCCACAAATGACATAGAAACATTCGATGGAGTTAAAACACATATTGGAACCACAATGTTGATCGTGCACAACATAGCTAGTCTATGAAACAATGTACAATCCATAGTATGCCACCGAAAACTTCAATCATGTGCTTTTTTATTCATCCCCTCGAGCTCTGAATCCATGGTGAAACAAAGAATGAATGGAAGTTTTCAAGAATTGCCAAGAATTCGTTTACTTTTAACTGGTTCTTGATGATAATGGTTATATATATTTTATATATATTAAATGGTAATATTTTCATTTTTCAATTGTTAGGAGTTTTACGATAGTTACAATAGGGATATTACATACTTCCCCCTTAAAGGGAAACATTGTTTCCAGTGTTCACCTCTCGCTAGAACTTGACTTTCACTCATGATATAACAATCTAAACAACCCAAAAGGGAATCCTTCCCCTTCAAAATGAAGGATTTCATTTCCAAGAAATACCAATAAGCCAAAAGAAATAATGTTTTATCAATAATCATAAGCATTTGTAACTGTAAATAAACAATTTCTACTTTCCATCACTCAGCCATTATTCAAATTTATAAAAACAAATCAAAATCTTTATACCAACTTACCATTACTTACCAATTACTCTTGGAAGTCATAATCACTTTTATGCAAGCACTCTAAGAATGGTTGGAAAACCCATCAACACTCCATGGTAAGTAACCTGTAATGTATGACTAACAAATTCAATCACATTAGTCATGACATTTTCAATCAAATGAAATACTTTTAACTATCAATTATTAATGCGATGTAAAGTGATATTTCAATCACAATACTTCCACAAGTACATAGAGAGCACATTGTCTTAGTTCTAGCTAAATACATCCACACAATACTTCTAAAAGTACTCAAAGAACACCTAGCTCTCTAATCGTCGAAATGATCAATAAATGCACCAAGTGCATACTATCCTAGCCCCTGCTAAGACATTCAACATACTAGTATTACAATAAAGGTACTTATACTTCCAATAATTTCTTTCTGAGCATTAGTCTCCTTTGATGTCAAGATGTACATAACATGTTTACACAATTATATATAAAATTCATTTTTAACACGACATATAACTGATTAGTTAATTTTTTCTGCTATGAGAACCACATTGGAAAAAAAATGCTCCTCCCAACCAATGGGAACTAGTTTCTAGAACCAGATCGAGTCAATTTCACATCCAGACAGTTCTCAAATAGAGACCATACTAGGTCCATTATGGAATTCCACTAACCAACTAGCTCAAGAATTCTAGTGCCCACAAAGGGTCCAATACACGATTCCTCTTAGCAGCATCTTAAGTATTCCTCTGACAACGTCCCGTATATGAGGAATTTTGGGCCTCCTCCAATAGGCTCAAAATCAACAAAGTTGCCTTAGGAATTTTATTCTCTTCACCATATTGGCCAACTCGTTTCCCTTACTAGGATCATTTATCTCTAGGGAGAGAAAATACGAGCAGACAAATGCCATCAACCCCTTCAGGCAGGCAACCACCATCAACCCAAGGCCTCCTGGCCTTTCATAACTATCGAGAACCATTTGGCATGTAAAATCCTCTTTTAATGATCTTTCCCAAAATGATTTACATAACGAACAATATGCACATTATAATTAACAAAAGAAACATTTACGTACATCATGATTTTATACATAACCCTCAACATGGGTCCATAATATCTAGATTGATAGGAAACACAACTGACATACATGTGATATATATTTTAATTTTCCAAATAACAAAATCATACATATCATAACATTATACTTATTTACAATTCTAATTCACATTGCAACATTTTACTTTCTTAGGATTTCTTATTTCCATTAAGCAACCCCTCCTTAATCCCATCAACAACGTTAGTCATAAATAAGTATTCACTTTCACAATCGTTTTAGTTTCATGTTTACAATACTTCCATGCATAAAAGTATATGCAAATATTAATTAATATGTAAATGGAAATAACCATTAGGGTAATGATACAACATATTCAATTCCCACAGTGCGTTGTTACCAATGGACTCGTACATGAAGTAACTATCATAATCACTTGTATACAACTTTCAATAAGCTTAAATAAAATCCAATTCATGCATATAAGTTTTAATAGTCAGTCTTACAACACTAACTAATTAGCCATGACCAAAACTCAATCAATGTCTAGTTATTACAATCAAGTCTTACTGCTCGACTTATGGTTTATTTTGAACATCGAGAGGGGTTCTTTCAATGTCCTTTTAAAACAATCTATTGTCCTCTTCAAGGAAATTCCCCATATTTTTCATTCATGCATTTATTCTTTATCAATAGTGCATTGTAAGTTTAGTCATGTTCATTAAATATATCTTTAATATTTTCATATTTGCAAAAATAGGTAGTTGATTCTTACATTCACTAGTGAGTACTCAATTCGTTGATAGGTGCAACAAAGATTTTGTTGTCTTTTATCCTCAACAAGATTCAAATTTCATGAACATAGTTTTGCAACATACATTATTACTTATTAATCTTCAATGCAGTTATAAACATGCATCATGCATGTTAAGACAAAAGTAGTCTACTACATATATGAATATGTATATTTTTAGACTCATACCTGAGCTGATGCTCACTAGTAGCATGCCTCGATTTATGTTCTTCTTAACAACACCCAAAGGCATCAGTTTTGCAGCCTTCAGCTTTGATACCACTTGTAACATCCCCTGATGACCTCACATGAAGATGAAGGGAGTTAGGAAATTTTTACACAAATTACCCACGAGTAATTATCTAAATAACTATTCTATCTCCTCATTAATCATTAGATAAAATGTTCATCACTACATAGAATAACTTTTAATAGAGGAATTGTAAATTGCATAACCATTAATAACCACTGTTGTAGTATATTATAATAAATTGTATGATGAACCTTGCATCCATTTCATGGTTCCCTTAACCATATTAATTAATCACATACTGGAAATTATGAAAATCACATTAGGAAAGGAATCAACATCATCGACTCGTATAATAATAATCAATCACATCATTGAAAATTGATATACGTTGGAAACCCCGTAGGGTGAAAACCAACAAACATTTAATTTTATTATTAAATGCTCGTGAGTGTGTTCACCCCTCACTCAATGACTTATAAGGGAGTCAATCCCTTAACCACTGCCATAAATTCTTACAGAGAAATATCATTAAATAGAACATATCTAGTTACAATCATCATGATATCATTTACCCATAAATATTCAATATCTATGTGGCCTCGTGGTTCCATTGGTGGACCATCATGTAGCTCGCACTCATATGCATGGACCATTCATTCTTTACCTGCCACAATATTTAAAACATAAACTATATTTTGCACAAGTCACTATCATTTCCTTCCATTATTTTCGTTAGCATACGTTGATATCATGATTACATAAAGTATTAATTAGTCAATAATCAATATTTAATAGTGACTCTTCAACATCTAGTCATGGCATACATGAAATGTCAGTAAACTATTGCAACATGTTTCCTATAACAAAACTACATATATATTGGTTATAAGTGTATAACATCAATGTACGCTTATAACAATACCATATTAACTAATATCTCCCCTTGCATAAGCACACATTCTTACAAGACAAATCACTACAACTTTACAGTCATTCCTTTAAAGAAATTAACACATCACTTATAATCTTTTCTAGAATTCTACAATCATTAGGTATTCTTTTCATGTAAACAGTTCCATACTTCTTTCTCAAAAAAAAATTTAATATAGCCTCATTTATCTATCTTCCTATATGTAAGTTTTCTCATGCTTCCCTTTCAAGAAATTATCATAGATGAATCTTTATGAACAAAAACTAGACAACAATAACAAGCTTAACTTCACCTTTATGCACCGAAATCAAGAAATTGACACAATTCATCTAGCCAAACAATCTTTTCAAGAAAGTTAACAAAATAACTTTCTCCATCTACATGCAAAAACATATTTTCTATGTCACAATGGCTACCCTTTTTGCACATGCAATATGTGTTTTTCCTAACACAATGACCTTTACTTCAATGCACATAATATTTTCAAGAAACAAGCATGCATTCTCTTTCTTCTATGAGCAAGATTTATGTGTATATTTTAAGAAAACAATCTATTTATGTTTCAAGAGATATATCATAAAAGTCATTCTTTTCATACATGCAACTATGAACTTTTTTTCTAAAAAGAAAACTATCTTAATGGCTATTGTTTCTATGTATTTAAAACATACATTTTCTTCAAGAAAGTTAGTAATGATTATCTATGTGCCTAGAATCACATGTTCCCTTAAAGAACTAAAAATAATCTTATATTCTTACAAGAGAATCTAGCTTATTAGTTATTTGTATCTTGCATTAAATACATATTTATCTCAAAGAAACTTTGAATAATAACTATTATTACAATGCATTTAAGCATATATTCATTAAGTTCAATAATATTTTGTTAAAAAAAATCACATATTTTATTCAAAGAAAACCTAACCAATTTTCATACTATCTCCTCAAGAACTTTACATGTCTCATGCATCTTTTCTCAAAAAGATGTTTTGGCTACTTAGCAAGAATTTCGTTAATTTATTCGAAGAAAATGACAAAGCTACTAAACTTTTAACACACAAAATTTGCATGTAATCATTTTAAAAGAAACTACATATTTACTTAGCTTTTATATGCAAATATCTCACACATTATTTTCCCATAAACATAACATCATTAAATTCCTTTATATGCATAATATATCTAAGCTCTCCTTTATTGATCTTTTTCAAAAGAGAAACAAATAAACATATATTTTTTAGCATTCCTCACTGCATAAGATTATGTATATATATTTTCTAAGAAATCTTTAAAAAAGATACCCAAATAAACCTACATATATTTTTCCTTAAAAAAAAAGTGAGCAAGTTACTTATCTTTGCTAGGGTCTCCTTGCCTCCATCACCTTCAACACGGATAAATAACTTCTTTTCAATAATGTGTGAAGACTTTGAGTCCTTCAATCACTTCATGCATTCACCACATTTCAGACCTCTGTCTTGAAAAAGCCTTTTAATATCATATGCATGCTTTGTTCCACAACACCAGCCGCAAATGACATTGAAACATTTTGGAGTTAAAACACATATTCGAACCACAGTGCTCATCCTGCGCGACATAGCTAGTCTTTGCAACAATATACAATCTATAGTATGCCATATAAAACTTCAATCGTGTGTTTTTTTATTCCCCTCAACCACCAATCCATGGTGAACTAGAGAAGTAACAGAACTTTTCAAGAATTGCCAAAGAATTCATTTAATTTTAACTGGTTCTTGATGAAAATAGTTGTATATATTTTTATATATACTAAATGGTTATATCTTCGTTTCATAACTGTTGGGAGTTTTAAGACCTTTACAATAGGTAAATTACAGATACCAAGAGCACTATAGTTGCCATTACAGTCACATCTCATAATAAGAATTGTTTTTATTATTGGCTATCAATGATGAACTACTGCCGACCCGCCAGTTTTAAACTATTGCCCATTGTAAACAAGAAATCCATTGCAAATTGAAACATCAACGGTGGCTTCGATACCTATTTGATACCCGAAATTCACCAAGGAATCATTATGTAAATCTGATGGATTTTGACCGTGGATTTTGACATCTCGATATATTCCATCCATCAATCACTCAATACAAATACCAAACGGTATCCCCCACAATTAGCTTCAGAATTCACATCAACAATTTTAGAATTCACATTGACAAAAAATTGCTTGGTATCGACCACATTGACGTTGTGCTGAAGTTCATTGTCTAAGGTCCTTATGCAGAGATATTATAGTAGCATAATCGAACAGCCAGATATATATCTATAAGTGGTAAATTATGAATTATAATTATCTCTTCATACTGAGCAATTAAGCAATTCAAGCCACATGTAAAGTCTGCAGAGGTGCACCTTGTAATTGAAAGTGTGCTGAGGATGGTTTGTGTGGAGGTGCAGAAGATGGGTTGTGCTAAGGATATTTATATATATAAAGATAGTTATGATAGTTATATATGTGTGGTGTGGCCAAGGTGGTTGGGAGGGTTTAATGATAATCTCCCTACTCTGGTTCCATTCACCAGACATGATGATTTTGTTGAAAAAATCTTGAAAAACGGATTCTATGTATGGAAATTGTAAGTGATTATAATTATTTTCCCTTTAGAAAATTTGTAATTTTATTCATAAGACAAAATTATGTTTTGTAGATACTAAAAAGCATATGCATATGGCTTGTTCCTATTTTCACAGGATACAAGATAGATAAAAGTAAAAAATAAAAAATTAACTACTCTTCTTTTCTCCCTTTCTTTTTTTCTACCTTTCGCCAACCTCCAGTGTTGGGAATGGCCGATACAATGGAAAGTTGATTTTCACTTGTATGAGTGGGAGTGTCTTTGTCAGAATCGGATCCTTCTAATCCATGACTTTGCTTGATGCCAGTTATTTCCATTCCTGTTAGTTGAGATGCTTGGTGTTGCATTAGGTTGTTGGGGTCTTCCTCCTCCTTTGGTGTGTTGTTCTGGTCCTTTTGATCCTCCGTTTCTTCTGTGTGTTGTTGTTTTTTCTTTTTTTGCTTCTTCCTCCAAGGGGGATGTATATTGCCATCCTTTTGGTTGGTTATGTTGCTTCTTATTCCATTTGGAGGTTTGTTTTTCTTTAGGATAGGCACTGTGGAGGTGTCCTATTTGTAGACATCCACGACATCAGAAAGTTGTGTTTTCGTAGTCTAGTGGTTGTGTCCACTGTGTATTATTGAAATTCAAGTTTATGCTTTCTGGTAGTCTCTCACTGAGGTCTACCTGAACGCATATCCTAGAAAATGTTAATATCCCCCTTGTGATACTGTCCTCATCGATCTTTAGGATTTCCCAATACATTCCCTATGACGTTTAATACATTGTGATGCCAGAAATGTAACGGGAGGTTGTGCAACCTAACCGACACTAGCATCTTTGATACCACCATTGTGTTGGCGTCGAATTCTGGAAACCAAGGGGTAATAAATAGTCCCGCATTGCCCCAGAACCATGGCCCCTTGTTAAGGATATATTCCATTTCTTGTATTGTTCTGAATCTGACTATAAAGAAACCTTTGGGACATAAGTATATCTCATAGTCTGGAGACTAGGCCTCATAAATCCATTGGTGCAAAACATCATATCTATGCGAAAACCCATTAAATCTACATATAATTGATTTGGAATAGAGATCTGTACAGGTCATTTACCTCAGGCATTGCGATGGTAAGAGCAGGATTCTCAGATTTTTGTTCTACAATGTAAGGTTCTGGAAGCTTGAGTGGTGTTACGGTTTTGGCTTGTGCTTTTCCCTTACTTTTGACTGCTTCCTTGAAGGATCTTGTTTATCCGAATTGGATCCTAGAACACTCTTTAAGTTTTCATGAATGTTTCAAATTATGCTAAAAGATTCAAGTCCTAGAAAAATCAAAGCTATCAGAAGGAATCCTCGTAATAGTTGCAGTTGTGGCCAGAGCAAAGCAATAAGGACCCTCGGTCGAGCACATATACCGTTGGCCCATGGTAACGTGCACTGGCACAAACTAGAAAACCAGAGGCCAAATCAAGAAATGGGGGTGGTTTCTGATACGTAATTAATGCTAAAGCGCTAATCGCATAATACAGGGTGTTCCACTCAGTGAAGGAAAGCTTCGAAGTGACCAGACCCAAAATCGCTATAAAATTCGGAAGAGTAACACATTCGGTTCCATAGTGTAGGATTTCACAAACCAGTAGGATATTGGAAGGCCTTGAGGCAGTAAGTAGTTTTGACTGAGTCTCGCCCGATGTCACACATCGAGCGACACGCATCCGACGGATGAGAGAGAAAACCGCTCGCATCAAATGGGTAAACATTGTGCGACTTGTCCGCCCAATATGAAGGACGACCATAGGATCTGGGGGGCCCAGATCAACGGTGGAGATACGTACTGACAATTGACCGGATTTGACAGGTCAAAAAGCAAGATGACAGGGGATTTGAAGTCCGAAGTGGATGATGAGTTGGAAAATGATTCATGATTCACGGGTGATCTTGAAGCAAATGGAATTAACGACCATTAAAAAATGATTCAAGAAATCTAACACCTAGTTCATTGGGAAACAGGTGGCTACCTCCCTGCAAGGCGTTACCCAGTGATGATGACGCAGAGCAGAGGAATTTGAATGGATAGAGGTAAGGAAACCAGAAGGCCAGGAAGCGGAAATGAATAGTCAAAAGAACAGACTGACTTTAAAGCCGTGACCTAACGGAAGCAGAAAATAACACTCACAGAGGCAGACAAGAGTTAGCTAGACGCAGGAAGCTAATAGCAGAGAATAGAGAGTAGAAGCCGAGCTGACTTGAAGGCGGCATCGAGCCAGATAGAACCAGATAGAGTCAGAGAGTCTGCGTAATCCATTGAAGGCTTGAGAGGTTCAAGCAAACTCCTCGACATAAGCCTGTCATACTACTGTGACCCTCAGAGGTCGAGTTTCAGTAAGGAGAGTCTGTGCACTCCATTCCTACTGACTTCATTCTGTTTAGTGAGTCTCGAATCGAGCTCACTGTTGTAAAAACTCTGCTTGAAAACATAATAGAGAGGCCACCACTGAAAGGCTGGACCAGGAGACGTAGCCCAGGAGCATTGGGTGAACTCCTTATTAAACTTGTTTTGTTTACATGTTTGACTGTTATGTTTTCTCTGATTGCCTTAGTGTCTATGTATTCTAGCAATCTTATCGATCTGTTGCATAAGTAACATAGGCACATCCATGCACATGAGTCTGTAATACCTTTAATTCTTTGTCCTGGATAAATTCTAGATCAAGTGGTATCAGAGCTCTAGGTTACTAAGGTTAGACAAGCTTGTGCCAGATCTTGTTGTTGAATTCTAACTAGATCAAAGCTTAAATTAGGAGAAGGAGAGTTGACTGAAACTAACCCGGAAATTGGGAGAGTCTATTCTAAGACGAAAATGTCAGAAGAAAGTCCCTTGGAATCAGACCCCCAGTTCATGGATAGTTTTATAACCATGAGATCCATGGTGGAGGAAATGTATAGGGATTTTAAGAAAAATAGAGATGAAGATTCATCAAACTCCAAACAAGACAAAGGAGTAGAAGAATCTCTCCTCCATGACCACTCTAAAGGCAAAGGGAAAGAAGAAAGGTTTCTCACGCCTCCTAATAGCCCTGAAAATAGAAGGAATAAATCTTTGATTAAATTAGATGTTAAATTTGATTTACCAATATATGATGGAGAGTTGAATGCAGAGAAGCTGGATAATTGGATCAGACAGATTGATGTTTATTGCAGAGTGCAGACCATCGACTCAGACAAGAGTAAAATTCAACTTGCCAACCTACACCTTGGAGGCACTGCCTTGGTATGGTGGGAAGGTAGGACACAAGGTGACATGAAGAAACATGGTAAGATTATTTCTGTCTGGAGTGAATTTGTTTCTGCAATTAAAAAGCAATTCTATCCACTAGCGTACATGCATCAAGCTATGATGAGCTGACAAACTCTTCGACAACTAAAAGGGAAAAGTGTACAAGGTTACATCCAAGAATTTAGGAAAAGAGCTTTGATTATAGGAATTTCTTTAGACTCACCTGAGACTCTGTTGAAGTATATAGGTGGTCTACACAGCTACATGAGGCACACTATCCTCATGTTTAATCCCACCAGCATAGATGAGGTATTCGTTTAGGCTACGCATCTAGAAGCTAGAGGTAAGAATGGGAACCCAGAAGTTGTGGGATCATCCAAACCCACTGCAAGAAAAAATAAGGAGAAAAGAAAACAGAAATGGAAAGAGAGGAAGACAAACATTGTACAGAAAAGCAAGTCTTCATGCACTCACTGTAAGAAGGATGGGCATGATGATGAACACTACTGGATTCTGCATCTGGAGCTGAAACCTAAGAAGTTCGAGGGTAAGAAGAAGAAGATTGTTGCAGCTATTCAAAAGGATTTGGGGTCAGACTCAGGAGATGAACCAACAATCGTAGCCATGGGTATAAAAGGTAAAAATTTATGAAGCATATACTAGTAATTATGCACAATCTACTGATAATGAAGAAAATGACAGAAAAAGACATGAGCTTTTTCATATTCGAGTTATTTCCAATCATTAAAAGATTGATACTTTGTTTGATAGTGGCTCACAAGTAAATTTAATTTCTGAAGCAATTGTAAAGAAGTTGGGATTACTAACCACACCTCACAAGAAACCATATCCATTAGGTTGGTTATGTGATAAAGCAAAGCTACAAGTGACTAGACAATGTAAACCTAAGTTTTCTTTTGGGTCAATATTTGTGGATGAGGTTGAGTTAGATATAGTTCCTTTGGATATATGTGGAATTGTTTTAGGAAGTCCTTACTTGTATGATAGAAAAGCTATTTTATATAGAGCTGAGAACAAGTATCTACTTGTTAAAGATGGAATCGAATATATTGTAAGAGCTCATAAGCTAAAGAATAATTATACTCTCATAAACTTAGGGCAGATGAAATGAATTGTAAATTCATGCAAACAATTTTTACTGATGGTTGTAAAGGAAAAGAAACCTGGTAAAACCAATGTATTTGAGGGCTATGACCCTAAACAACAAGTTGTTTTAGAAAAAGTTGATTCAGAATATGATATATTGTTTCAAGAACCTAAAGGTATGCCACCCAAAAAGGAACTAGTGCATGATATTAATTTGCAGCAAGATAACATCGGAATGTACAAGTTGTCTACTTTAGAGAATGTAGAAATCAAGAAGTAGGTACAAGTGCTGCTCGATAAGGGGTTCATTAGACCTAGCACATCATCATGCGGGTCTCCAATTGTTCTGGTGAGAAAGAAAGATGGCTTGTGGAGAATGTGCATTGATTACTGAGCACTGAATAAGATAATGATAAAAAATCATTATCCCCTTCCTCACATAGATGATCTATTAGATCAGTTGAAAGAAGTTGTTTATTTTTCCAAGTTAGACTTGCATAGTGGCTATCATCAGGTTAGAGTTGCAGAGCAAGATGCATGCAAGACTGCTTTCAAAACAAAGCAGGGACTGTATGAGTGGCTGGTTATGCCTTTTGGCTTAACTAATGCTCCTACGACTTTCATGAGAATAATGAATGATGTACTCAGACCTTTTCTTGATGATTTTGTTATTGTATATCTAGATGACATTCTTATATTTAGCAAAACGTGGGAAGAACAGTTAAAGCATGTTAAGCAAACTCTAGGTGTTTTGAAAAGAGAAAATCTTTATGTTAAACTCTCAAAATGTGAATTTGGCAAAACATCTTTGAATTATTTGGGACATATAGTAGGGGGTGGTGAATTGAAGATAGATCCCTCTAAGGTTGCAATCATTGTAAACTGGCCTAAACCCAAATCTGCTACAGAAATTAGGAGCTTCTTAGGACCAGCACAATAATGGAGAAAGTTTATTTCTAACTTTTCCTTAATTGCAGCTCCCTTACATGCTTTAACAAGATTGAACAAGGTGTTTCAATGGGGAGACAAATAACAGAAAGCCTTCGATACCTTGAAAGAAAATATTAGTACAACACCAGTACTAGCACTGCCCGATCTTCAAAGACCATTTGAGATTGAAACAAATTCCAGTGACTATGACGTGGGAGCAGTGTTGATGCAGCATAGTAAACCCATATGTTATTATTCTGAGACATTTAATTCTGCAGTAGTTAACTATCCCACATATGATAAAGAATTGTATGCATTAGTATAGAGTGTGAAAAAGTGGAAACATTACTTAATGGGCAAAGAGACAGTTATACATACTGATCATCAAGCACTTCAATATCTACACTCCCAAACTAAGTTTCAGCAATCAAGACACTATAGATGGATGGGTTTTCTACAATAGTTTCATTTAGTCATCAGATATAAAAAGGGCATACACAATAAAGTTGTAGATATGTTGTCCAAACCAATTATAAATGCATCTACTATTCTTAAGCATAATTCAGTATTGCATGAGAGCTACATTGAACAATATGATCAAGATATAGATTTTAAAGATGTATATGCAACTTTAAGTCAAGGAAAATGAGTAGAAGAATTGGATTATCATGTTAAGGACCAACTCTTGTATCATTTTGGGAAGCTATGCATTCCACAAACTGAAAGAGTAAAGATAATTCGAGAAGCACACACTTCTCTAATATCAGGTCACTTTGGTGTAAGTAAAACCATTGCACAGTTGCAAAGATTTTGTTATTGGCCAAAAATGAATGAGACAGTTTCTAGATATGTAAGAGGGTGTACCATGTGTGCTAAAAGCAAGCCCAGCAATAGAAAACTAGGCTTGTACACTCCACTACTAGTTCCTTCTCATCCTTGGGAAAGTGTTTCCATGGACTTTGTTGGAGGACTGCCTAAATCTAGGAAAGGTCATGACTATTTATATGTTGTTGTGGATAGGTTCAGCAAAATGTGTATTTTAATACCTTGTAACAAACAGATTACAACTAAACAAACTGAAAAGTTGTTCTTCCAGCATGTATGGGTCCATTTTGGATTACCCACTTCCATAATATCAGATCGAGATACCCGATTTGTTGGGACATTTTGGTCAAGTTTGTGAGAATTGATGGACACCAGGCTAAAGAAGAGCACAACTTTTCATCCACAAACAGATGGCCAAATTGAAGTGGTCAACAGGACAGTGATCTAGTTGCTTAGAGGCTATTGCAGCAAGCATCCCAAACTTTGGGTGAAAATTTATGTTATGTGCAGCATGCTTACAACCGAGCTAAACATTCTTCTACACAGAGATCTCCTTTTGAGACCTGTTTTGGTTTTACACCGAGGTCTCCCTTGTATTTTGTCTTTGGTAAAGACATAGTAGTTGATGGACACAGTGATGTGGACAAGGCAACCAAGTTCATTGAACAAATCCAAGAGATTCACCAGGCAGTACAGGAACAACTAGAAAAGAGCCAAGCCAAGTATAAGGCAAGGCATGACAAGCATCGGATGGAGCATAATTTCCAAGTTGGTGATCAAGTCTGGCTGTATATCAGCAAAGATAGAATGCAAGGTGAAGGTAAGAAGCTAAAGCCAATAAGGTATGGACCTTTCAGGATACTTGAGAAAATTGGTGAGAATGCTTTTCGCCTTGATCTACCAGCTTACATGCACATCTACTCAGTCATTAATGCAGACAGCTTAAGACTATTTGAACCTTCATTAATCGAAGATCCCAAAGAGAAAAGTCAATTGCCTTCTATCGATGATCTGTTGCCTGAATATCTTAATAAATTGTAGGAAGATACAATTATGGACAGGAAGGTAAGAACTACACGCAGAGGGGATGTTGAATACCTTAGGATTGGACTCAAAGGTTCAAAACCAAGCAGTGCGAAATGGATAGAAATTGAGCAAGCAAGGAAGAAATACCCTCACTTGATTGATGCTTAAAATAAAACCAACTTTTGGTGGTCCAAAAGCTTTTTCAGTGGGAAGGCCGTGATCCAAATTAGATCTTAGAACACTCTCGAAGTTTTCATGACTGTTTCAAATTATCTTAAAAGATTCAAGTCCTAGAAAAATCAAAGCTATCAAAAGGAATCCTCATAACAGTTGCAGTTGTGGCTAGAGCGGAGCAACGAGGACCCTCAGTCAAGCGCACAGACCGTTGGCCCATGGTAACGCGCACTGGTGAAAACTGGAAAAATCAGAGGCCAAATCAAGAAACAGGGGTGGTTTTTGATACGTGAATCGCATATCGCAGGGCGTCCCCCTTAGTGAAGGAAAGCCCCCAAAGCGCCCGGACCCAAAATCGCTATAAAATATGGAAGAGTAACGCATTCAGTTCCGTAGCGCGGGATTCCACAAACCTGAAGGATATCGGAAGGCCTCGAGGTGGTAAGCAATTTTGACTAAGTCCCGCCCGATGCCACACATCGAGTGACATGCGTCTGGTGAATGAGAGAGAAAACCGCCCGCATCGGATGGGTAAACATCGTGCGACTTGTCCACCCGATATGAAGGACGACCGTAGGATTTGGGGGGGCCAGATCAATGGTGGAGATACGTCCTGATGTCTGACCAGATTTGATAGATCAAAAAGCAAGATGACAGGGGATTTGAAGTCCGACGTGGATGATGAGTTGGCAAACGATTCACGATTCACAAGTGATCTTGAAGCAAATGTAATTCACGGCCATTCAAAAATGATTCAAGGAATCTGACACCCAGTTTGTTGGGAAACATGTGGCCACCTCCTTGTGAGGCATTGCCCAGTGATGATGACGCAGAGAAGAGGAATACAAATGGACAGAGGTAAGGAAACCAAAAGGCCAGGAAGCGGAAATCAACAGTCAAAAGAACAAACTGGCTTTAAAGCTGTGACCTAACAGAAGTAGAAAAAAACACACAGAGAGGTAGACAAGAGTTAGCTAGACGCAGGAAGCTAATAGCAGAGAATAGAGAGTAGAAGTCGAGCTGACCTGAAGGCAGCATCGAGCCAGATAGAGCCAGAGAGAGTCAGAGAGTCTGTGTACTCCATTGAAGGCTTGAGAGGTTCAAGCAAACTCCTCGGCATAAGCCTGTCATACTACTGTGACCCTCAGAGGTCGAGTTTCAGTAAGGAGAGTCTGTGCACTCCATTCCTACTGACTTCATTCTGTTTAGTGAGTCTCGAATCGAGCTCACTGTTGTAAAAACTCTGCTTGAAAACATAATAGAGAGGCCACCATTGAAAGGTTAGACCAGGAGATGTAGCCTGGGAGCATTGGGTGAACTCCTTATTAAACTTGTTTTGTTTACATGTTTGATTGTTATGTTTTCTCTGATTGCCTGAGTGTCTATGTATTTTAGCAATCTTATCGATCCGTTGCATAAGTAACATAGGCACATCCATGCACATGAGTCTGTAATACCTTTAATTCTTTGTCCTGGATAAATTCCAGATCCCTTGTGCTTTTTGAGCTGGTTCCAACGCTTCCACCTCTCAGACGCAGGTTAATTATGATGGTCGAGTCTGTGGTGATGCCATAATCCTAGAGTGTGAGATTGTCTTGTAAACTGTGGCCTGAGCAGATTAGATTTTGCCAGTATGTTGGTATACCAAGGTGGTTCTGGATTTTGTTTTTTAGCTCCTGAATCTTCCTCCCTTTCCAGATCCTCCAGCAAATAGTCTTGTCATCTAGTGTTTTAATGAAAATTTGTATCTGATCCTCCTACTTTGAGTGTGTTTCTGTCTGAGGTGTGGCTCGATCTGTTACCCATGTGCCCGAATATGTCAGATCTAAGCATCTTGTTGCTTCCACGCAGAGCTTCTTCATGATCCAGCGGGCAAGAGCACTACCGATTTGCTTGCCTGAGAGGCCTTTTTGGTATCTAAGTTCAATGTTTACCAGTTCTGGGGCATATTCCCATATTACTATGATGATATGCCAATCCAAATCCACAAGATCTAGTAAAACATAGAAAAATGCTAGATTCGTCCTCATAAAGAGCTTATCGTCAACTAAAAGGTATTGGGTATTGCTGTTTCGAGGAGATACTTCCGGATATCGCCATATCGAGGGAAAATCTATCTTCTAGCTGATCAGCTCTGATAGGATGTGTCTCAATCCGTGGATAAAATTCCAATTTGGATCAAGAACGATCAATCCTTGCCAATGAATAGAGCTAGTAACCTCTAAGTGATGGCTATTTCGAATTAGCATTTATATGACATCTTCTATGTGGCCGCCTTTGGTTCTATTAACTGGAGAGTGAATTCCCTATCCAGGGCTGCCATGGCTTCCCAGGCCTCCGAGTGTAGCAGTTATGTCAGCACGTGAGACCACCTCCGCCTTTAGATCTCTTGCTCCTGGGCTAATAGATGACAAAAACTTAGGTCATAGCGGTGGTGTCCGACCTCTCCCTGTTGATGGGGGTGGGCTTTTCCTATGCGGTGTAGGTTTGCACCTCCTGGGACTGTCGCTATTGGGAGCATAAGATGATCTCAAGGGTCTTAAATATGAACAAGGGCATGAGCGTATACCTGACGTTTCAGGAGATCCGGAGTGTGAGGATCCAGACATCAACCTTGATGGCCTTGCCCACCGCGGCCTGCCAGGGCTCGCCATTCCTTTGCCGCAGGTCGCAATCTACAAACCCTCCATTCCCCTTTGTTCCATTCGACTCCCGCGCTCGAATTGTCTCCTCCATATAGTATCTATAAGTGATTATAATGTTAAGGAAGCTAAAGTAATTTAATGCATTTAGAGCACATTATTCATATTTATAAAATATTAAATAAGGTTTTTTTATTTTACTACATATTATTGAATAGTTTTAATTTTTTTTGTTAAAATTTTTTTTGATGTGAGTAACTTTGTCTATATGTCGTCAAAGTTGATTTTTTTTTTTCATGTTGGCAAAAATAAAATTTTTTAAAAATATAAAAATAAAATAACTATACAATAATGTTAACTCATAAAAAAAAAAGTGCACGTGAAAAAATTAAATCCTTATGGACTCATGTTAAATCCATATTTAAAATAGATCTATACTAATTTATAAAAAAAAATATAAAAAAACTTTTAGTTTTATCACATATTTTCTTATTTCTCAATACCTAAACTCCCTATACGTCACATCTCTTACCTCCCTCTATACTTATACTGATTTTATTTTTCATAATTTCAAACCTTATTTATAAAATGAATATAATATATTATCCACACAATTAACCAATTTAAAATCAACCAAAATTATTATATTATTGTAAATTTTTTTAGTAAATTGATGAACATATTTTCACTTCATATATCAACAAATTATAGATCAAAGAAGCTTAAATTCGAACATATTGCCACTTCATTCTAACGTTAGTAATCGGAAGCTAAAACTACACAATTCACATGATGCACATGCATTTTAACCCATCAATAAAACACAAACTAGAAAGCCCACCAATAACTGCATGTATTCCCATAAAACATAGTCCTCATGCATACTAGCACAACACACAAAGCTATCTCTTTCATGCACACACTTGAATAATGCCAAGATCCATCTTCAAATCTGGACCAAACAATTCTTTCCCAAACCGTTTGGATGCTATGCCCAAGTTGTTTTCATTGACTTTAATTTGACAATCCCAAACTCATATATGTAAAACCTCCAAACACCAATGGTGATAGTTCACGTCTAAAATTCGGTGGCCAACCAACCCATATATTTATTGTAACATTTTCAGCTCACATCAACTATGCTTTCCGTGCATCAATGAATGGAAACTATAATGTCAATTACAATTTGTTATAATGTTTAACTCGTTTGTTGGCCATTTCAATGGTAGGAATGTTGTTAGTAATAGCAATTTTATTTCCATTATATTGGTATGGGTAATTATCACAATGATATATAAATTAATTACATGAATGATAAATTTGGAAAGATATTGATTTAGGAGATATTTATCTTAGGATAAATATCATATTATTAAGATTATCATAAAATTAATTAAAATATAAATTTATTTTAGATTAATTAAATTGTAAATTTATTTTAAATTATTATTATTGTCAATTATAAAAATAATTTATAAGCAGTGTATGGTAGATGTGTAGGTGTAATATAAGTATGTAAATAATTTTGAATTTCCGTTAGATTTAAAAATAATAAAAAATTGAAAGTGATATCGAAGATGAGAGTAAACATTTAAATTTGAGCTCAATTAACAATAAAAAGTTCTAATAATAAAAATAATAAACTTCTTTGTTACCATACAATGGCATGCCCAAAAAGCATAATTTATTTCACAACCAAAATATTTTATAACAATATGACCAAATTCTTAATCATGGATATTCACCCCAACTTTACGGTGGATATTATTAACTTCAAAATATGCTTTGTTACAATACCATGGGCTAAAACCATGTCTTATAAAAATATTTTATAACAATATGACAATATTTTTAACCATGGATATTCACCCCCACTTTACCATAGATATTACTAACTTGTGAATAGGCTTTGCTACAACACCATGCGCGAGTACCACAGCTTATCAATGTCACATGCCCAAAAACCATAACTTATTTCACAATCAAAATATTTTATAACAATATGACAAGAATATTAACCATGCATATTCACGACCACTTTGCTATTCATATTATAAACTATGAATAGGCTATCATAGGCCAATACCATGGCTTATCAAAACTACATGCCAAAAAATGATAACTTATTTCACAATAAAAGTATTTTATAAACCATGTATATTCACTCTTACTTTACCATGGATATTATTAACTTGTAAATAAATTTTATTACAATACCATGGCTTGTCAATACCACATGCCCAAAAACCATAACTTATTTCACAATCAAAATATTTTATATTTAATTTTATAACATTTTCTAATTGAATCTAAAAGGAAAAAGGTTATATCCTCTATCCTCACAAATAGAAATGAAATCACTGTTTTAACAAAATTAAAAATAAGAATACTTTTATATATAAAGATGTGAAATTTATATAATATAAATAATATTATTAAGAACCATCATAAATCCATCTTAACTAAGGATCGACGAGGGCAAGCAAAGTGAATAACAATAATAGAGGCAAGAATAAAGACCCATTGCTTTCAAAAGTCATCCAGTCAAAGGAAATTATTTACACAAAACTATTTATGAGAAGGAAATGTTGGCAATACTACACGCACTTAAGAAATGGCGACCCTACTTAATGGGAAGACACTTCAAGGTAAAAATGGATCATGATAGTCTTAAATACCTCTTAGAACAAAGATTATCCTATGAAGAAAAGCAAAAATGGGTCACCAAGATGTTAGGTTATGACTTTGAAATCATCTACAAAAAAGTGAAGCAAAATGTTGTGGCAGATGCACTCTCAAGAAAGGATGACGATGTGGAAGCATTGCTTTGCACCATTTCTATTATCCAACCAGATTGCATAAACGAAGCAAGGGATGAATGGAAGAATGTCGAAGAAGTGTGGGCACTCATTCAAAAGTTACAACAAGATCCCAGTACATCTAATACTTTTAGCTAGAAAAATGATTTGTTATGATACAAAGATCGCTTATACCTATGTAAGAATTCCCAACTCAAACAAAAGATTCTTATGGAATTGCACGCTTCTCCCTTAGGAGGGCACTCGACATTTTTAAAAACTTACCACAAGGTTAAGAAGGAATTTTTTTGGGATGGCCTTAAATTGGATATTCAAAAGTTTGTGGCAGAATGTTTGGTTTTCCAACAAAATAAAGTTGAAACAATTAAGACCCCAAGGCTATTACAAACTTTATCCATTCCAAGCCAATGTTGGGAGGAGGCTTCAATGGATTTTATCACAGGTTTACCAAGTCCGAAGGAAAGAGTGTCATCATGGTGGTAGTTGACAGACTTACCAAGTATGCACACTTTTGTACATTATCACATCCATTTAAATCCAGTACAGTTTCTACTACATTTATGGAAACAATTCAAAAGCTACATGGAAACCCAAAGATTATTGTAAGTGACATAGATCCCATTTTCACTGGAAATTTTTGGACATAATTATTTTCTTGTCTCGATACTCAGTGAGCTCATAGCTCATCTTATCATCCTCAATCTGATGGGAAAACTGAGATAGTAAACAAATGTTTGGAAGGATATCTTCGTTTCTTTGTATCTGATAAACATACACAATGGGTCAAATGGTTGCCTCTAGTTGAATGGTGGTATAACACTTCCTTCCATACTACAACAAAAATGACCCCATTTATGGCACTTTATGGATATCATCCACCATCCATCACATCATATTTAAGAGAAAATTTTAAGGTTAAAGCAGTTGAATATCACATCAAGAAAACTAAGAAGGATAATAAATTATCACCAAAGTATTATGGTCCGTACAAGATGTTGCAAAAGATTGGTACTATGGCATACAAATTGGAGCTTCGTGTAGCTTACCGAGTGCACCCACTTTTCCATGTTTCATGTTTAAAGAAGGTTATAGGTGATAATTTCCCAGTTCAAACAATATTGCGAGAACTTGACGAGGAAGGAAAAATCATATTGGAACCTGAAGCAGTCACAGAAACAAGAACTCAATAGCTATGAAATCGATCAATTTCAGACTATCTCATCAAGTGGAAGAACTTACCCGCTGAAGATTCCACATGGGAGGATGAGAGTTTTATACAGAAACATCTAAAACTACTTAAGCATTTAGGGCAACACTTTTCTGAAGGAGAGGGGCATGTTAGATCACTATAATACTAGTGATTCCCCCATTACTATTGTCATTGTAGCCCTTATTGCTATTATTGTGCCCCTATTGTCCTAATATTGTTATTATTGTGCCCTTATGTTATTACTGTTATGCCGACTTTGATTGTATTGTGACCCCTTAGAATGCTATATATAGAAAGGAGGTTTAGTCATTTGTATCATCCAAGAATTGTTCATTTGTGTAATGTAAAGGAGGTTGCCCCCTCGAAGAGCCTAATTTTGAAGGCATTCATATATCTTTTCTTCTATTTTGTGATTTGGTTGCATAACATGCACTTTCATACAACAAGGCCATGGACTAGTTGGATTTGTGAGCAGACTATGGCAGTATCCATACATGGAGTGAAAAGGCATCTTGCAGTTGCATTTGAGGCCGAGATAGGTATGATTTTCGAGATGTTGGGTGGAGGTGATTCATAGGAGTTCACAATGACCTGAGATAGTTGCAATTGATGGAGGCTTCATATTATCTGGAGTTGATGCAGTTGCAACGATGAGGATGCCTTGGTGACAACACTTAGGCATGGGTTGAGTTGAGACTTGACCACTTTGATACATGGTGGCTGGTTGGTTTATGACCATGGGCAGCACATGGATGATGAGACACATGTATACTTTTCCCTTTGACATACTTAAGGCATGACATATTATAGATGTAATGGAGGTTGCTTCATGGATCTGGATGTGGCACTTTCAGAGTCGGCTTGATGAGAGGATATCTTCATTTTGAGGAGATGGACCTCACACATATGGATGATGATGTTTGGATAGATGCAATTGATTGATATCGAGCCCATCGACACCAACATCATGGGCAACATGTTACAGATGAGATGCAGAATACATCATGGACTTGGGCATGGCTTACTTTATACTTTGATGGAGATGGTATGGATTCTTGATCAAGTTGATGTTGTGATGGGATGCTGAGAGAAATGAATGACGATGGCATGAGGATGTGAATTCTCATGATTTGAGCGGGATAGATGGACATGCCATCAGACTAGGTCGAGTCACGGGGATCTATAATAGTGTATTGAGCTATGTTTGAAAGATATGTCGAGGATTTTATTGAGATATGTTGGAGTTTAGTTGGAGTATCATGGAAACAGTTCACATGATGGCGATACATGATGGGGTCTACACAATATATGTTGCAGTGATAGCATGTAGCTTGAGTTGGAGGGACCAACATTCCACAATAGGGAAGCATGTGGACACTGTGACATATGTCATTGATAATCATGGATTGAGGAGACTTTCCTATTGATGGAGTCACGAGCCTTTATGGTTTATGCGATGACAAAGCAAAGGTGGGAAACATGGACATTTTGGAGATGTTGGAGCTAGCGACACTGTACGATGTCGTATGATGGAGTTTTCAATGACGACAATCGTTTAGAATGGGGGAGTATGTCCCAACCACGAGCTAAGTTGGGCATGCTCATGTGCGATGGTGGACCGAACGCGGTTATGTGTGACGGTGGGGAGACACTAAGTTTTATACGACAAGATGAGTCGGCCATGCCCACGTTTGTGATGGGTGCCCGAGCTCAGTTATGTGGGACGAGTGGTGTGGGGCATGTGACGAGTTGGAATTTCAGTTATGTGCATTGAGATGGAGTTAAGTTTTGTGCGACAACAATCGATTGGGCAGACGGGATGGACAAGCTAAACGAAGGGTAAAAAAACTTAAGATACAAAAAAACGACTAAGTATGGAAAAGTGTGATGGTTAGCTTATATAAGGGACACACGAGCAGGTGGACCTGGTGGTCCAACGTGTGGGGAGAGTTGACGTGAAGTTAGGGTGTGATGAGATATGATGGGCAAGTTGGCTTGGAGGTCAATGCCCCTCCATACACAATGGGCACACGTATATATTAGCGACGAGTTGAGGACATTCAACTATTATCCAAGAAGTGTGAACCAACAAAGGAGCTTAGTCTGAAGTTGAATGTGTTGGGAGGCATAAGGAGAAGTGAACAAGAGTGAACCAAAGGATGAAAGGTGGAGGGCGAATGAGCCGCAGACCAGCGAGTGGAGGTGCAGAACCGACGGGTGTGGGTGAAGTGTGGTCGGGTCTATATGACAGGCGACACAACTCAGCGACCCGGCTAGGTAGGTCTACACGATCCGAGGGTGACCCGACTTGGGCCTGCTACATGACCCAACGGCACCGCAGGGCCACCTGTCACGCCCCTACCCTAGAGGTAATATTCCAACTGCACGATCGGGGGTGCGGCACCACCAACCACTTACTTTTTAACAATACTTGCGATTGTGGACTACGCCTACTTTCTATACTTAGTTTATTTTTCAACTTCACCAAGTAAAATCTTTCATTAACACAACGGAAACATTCATAACATCTTCATACATACATTATCATCATTAAATCACAAGTGCACAATGGATATAACTCGGGAGGGGAAACTCCCTGCAAATAAGAGTCTGCCCGATAATAATGATAATCTTTAGTTTTTACATGTAAATGTACAATGGAGAGAAACCCCCAAATTTCCTCTCATAAACCTATGATTTACACCTCGCTTGAACCACTGTTCAGCATCGACCAATCTGTCGTTCAGATTCGACACTTTGTCGTTTAGACCGCCCATGCCTATCTTTCACCATTTCACCAGTTTATCCAGCTCGTCATTCACCTCCACACGCGCCCACCATTTTGGCGTGCCGACTCACCCGAACGACCCACCGTTCATCTTGTCACACTTGCCAACTATGTCGCCCACCCGGTCGCCCAACTCGCCTTCATTTACTCCTACTCGAATGCTCCATTCATCCTGACTCACCCTCCGCACGAGTCACACCAACCACGCCTGTTCACCGTGTTGACCACCTATTACACATTCAACCGTTCACCGAATTCTTTACCCATTCAACCGCCCGAATGCCTTCTCGTTGAACCGACCGTTCAATGCCTTGAAAGATATGTCGTTCAACCTGTCATTCGACCGCTCACTCGAATGATGTTCGTTTAGCTCATTCGCCGAAACCTTGGCATGCCCTCACACAACTTCATTCAGCTCGCCCACCGATGCCCTCGCATGATTTCGTTCAACTCGTCCGCTGACGCCCTCGCACAATTTCGTTTGGCTTGCCCGCATCCTCACACGCCCTCGCACGATTTCACTCGACTCTCTTGCTGACACCCTTGCATGCCCTCGCATGATTTTCTTCGACTCACCTGCCGACACCCTTGTACGCCCTCGCACAAATTAGTTCGACTCACCTGCAGACACCCTCGCACGCCCTCACACGATTTCATTCGGCTCACCTAGTTCTGTGGCTAAGGTGCTTCGGCCCTTAGCTCCACCTGTACCTTGGCCTCACGTTTCATGCCTCCAAGTCTAGATCGCACTTCTACTCCTAAATTTCTTGAAGATTGCTTGATTGAATGATTTTTCTTCCTCCAAGTTCGCTCACGTACTTATATGGCAGCTCGCCCAACATGGGGGCGTTGACCTAGCCTAGCTGACCCACCATTTGGTGTCTTCACCATATTTATCACGTTGGCCCATGGTGAGGGCGCCCACCATATAAACTCACCGTTGCATCCGACACTTAGCCATTTTCAAGACATCACATTTTCCTTCGTTCGGTCCAGCTCGTCGCACCGTGCAGGTGAGCCCAACTCGTCGGTTCTCTAGCTCGTCGCCCGCTCACCCGTCGTACACCCATTGCAAATCAAACTGCAACTCGGGGATGTTACATCCTCCCCCACCTCAAGTCATTATCGTCCTCAATAATCTCCCATCCTAGCAACCACCTATCGCTAAGATAGACATCCACACAACCGTGTATATGAGTAATCCAGATGTCCACTATTCAACCACGTTTCACGCCATAGATGTGCCACTACTCTGCAAGGAATCATGTGTTGGTACCCCTCATGTCAGTGATTAGTTGGGTAGCTAATCCAACCATGCATCGCCTCCACGAGAACTTATGCCCCTACATCGTCATGACTATCCACTGCATCCTACCTGTCAATCTATGTCACCTCACCCCTAGATGCCTGCTCAAAATGTTGGAGACTCACTACCATGAGCAGCTAAAAATGAGCCTCATCCCTCCATGATAGTCTAAGTAGATGAGGAGGGAGCAGAGCCTGAAGGCTCTCCCTCACTGATCAACTCATTCCACCTATTCAGATCCTCCACTTCCATTCTCTGCATGTATGCCTCCCAATCCTCCATCTGAACATTCAGCCTCACATACTCTTCATCATCGTCATCCTCCACTGCCTCCAGCCTCCTAGATAGATCCAAGATGCTATCCAATAATGATCTAATAACTTGTGACTACTCCATAAGCTTTGTCTCTATAACAGACAATTGCTTATAGACTTCCTCATCTCATTTCCCATTCTCCAAATTCATTGCTATAAGTTTACATCCAGGCTTAGTTACTCCTACGGTCGGAACACCGATAGGTACATCCTCTCATCCGTCATAAATGTAAAGCTTCTTCAAATGGGGAACAACCATTTCTTCGAATTGTTTCATAAATTCCATGCCCAGTAGAGCCTCATAGTCATCTATCCGCACTATAGTGAAGTCAACTCTCCCATCCATTCACCAAGTGTCACATCCACCTTTTTAGCTACACCAATTACAGAATCCGGAGGAGAATTTACTGCCTTCATTTGTGCCTGCACCGGTACAAACTTCAGTCCAATCCTTCTCGCAATATCTTCACTCATAAAGTTGTGAGTTGCCGCACTATCCACCATAGTGAGTACATCAACACTCCCAACCTTCATTTCGACATACTCCAATTTGTTTCTTTCCAGGTCTCTTCGTGAGACTGCTTCCATAGCCACTGAAACTCCCAAAATATGCATAACTCCTACATAAGTCTCTTCTTTATTCTTCGTATTGGCTTACGCCAAGGAATCCACCTTTGGTCTTGAAGGACAATTCTTCACCACATGTGGTCCCTCACAAATCCAACACTTCAACGGTTTCTTTGTCTTTGCCTTGTCATTCGATCTCGAAGTCTCCTCTTTCATAGTTTTCTCTTTAGGTTGGTCATACTTCTTCTTTTCATCGGAACCCTCATCATAGTGTTCCACCAAATGATCCATAACAGCAAATGCTTCTTCAGGTGTGTTAATCTTTTGTCTCTTCACTTCATTCTGCACCCAAGGTTTCAGCCCAATAATAAAGTTGAACACCTTGTCCCTCTCCTCCATGTCTGGAAGTTCCAAAACCACACTTGAGAACTCTTACTGATATGCCTGTATACTTCACGTTTGCTTTATATATTTTATCTTCATCCTTGCATCCCACGTTTCGTCTTGTAGACTGAAATGAGCCTGCAAAGTATTTTTCATGTCATCCCATGAAGGTATGTCTTCAACATTCCCATTGGAAATCTTGTCCATCCTCCTTCGCCACCACATCTTAGCATCCTCCATCAAGAATTGAGAAGCTACCTTCACCTTGGACTCTCCATTGTTCATCCCCAAGCGCTCCAACTATTGCTCCATATCCCATAGAAAGTTGCTAAGAGTTTTTGCACTCCTAGTCCCATCATAAAAATCCAGATCTTTGACCTTGACATGAGCCACACCTCCAGCTGAGTTGTGTCCCACATCCCTCTTCAAAACCGCGATCTCATTTAGAGCATCGTTAAGAGCTTGCCACAATTTCAAGATTTTAGCCAAACCTTGATCTCTTGCTTCACTAATCTTCCTGACTTCTTCTTCGGTTTGTGCATACTTCCATTCAGTATACTCATATTGAACCTTGAGGTCTTCGAGCTCCCCTTTCACCTGTATGTACGCAACCTTCATTGAAGCCATATCAAAAGCCACATCCTCCATACGATCCAATACCCTATCAACGAAAGCTTCACTAAAATCCCGGCTAGATTCACTTGTTACAACCTAGGGTTCCTCCACCATTCCTACCATTTTCCTTCTTTGTGATCTTGTATAGACCATCCATCAAAGTCACCTGCAAAACTTGAACCACTTGCCAAGTCTTCAGTCTTCTCTGTATCAGAATCATTGATACCAACTACCACAAAGTAGGATCAGCTTCTCTTCAATTTTGAATCACCAAAGCCCACAAAACATAGAGCTCTGATACCACTTGTCATGCCCCTAACCTGGCGATAATCTTCCAACCGCACGATTTGGGGTGCGACACCACCAAGCACATTCTTTTTAACAATACTTGTGATTGTAGACTATGCTTACTTTCTATACTTAGTTTATTTTTCAAATTCACCAAGTGAAATATTTCATTAACATAGCGGAAACATTCATAACATCTTCATACATACATTATCATCATTAAATCACAAGTGCACAATGGGTATAACTCGGGAGGGGCAACTCCCTGCAAATAAGAGTCTGCCTGATGATAATGATAATCTTCAGTTTTTACATGTAAATGTACGATGGAGACAAACCCCCAGATTTCCTCTCATAAACCTGTAATTTACACCTAGCCTACACCACCGTGCGGCCTCGACCAATCTGTCGTTCAAGTTCGGTACTTCGTCATTTAGACCGCCCATGCCTATCTTTCACCGTTTCACTAGTTTATCCAGCTTATCCTTCACCTTTGTACACGCCCACCGTTTCGTCGTGACGACTTGCCCGAACGGCACACCGTTCAGCTCGTCGCACTTGCCAACTGTATCACCCTCTCGGTCGCCCAACTCACCTTCATTTACTACTACTTGAATGCTCCATTCATCCCAATTCGCCCTCCACACGAGTCACACCAACTGCACCCATTCACCATGCCGACTGCCTGTTGCACGTTCAACTGTTCACTGAATGCTTCGCTTGTTCGACCAATCGAACGCCTTCTCGTTCAACCAATCATTCAACACCTTGAACGATATTTCGTTCAACCCGTCATTCAACCACTCGCTCGAACGATATTCATTCAGATCGTTCGTCGATGCCATCACATGACTTCGTTCAGCTCACCTGTCAACGCCCTCGCACTACTTCATTCATCTCGCCTGTCGACGCCCTCGCATGACTTCGTTTAGCTCGCCCGTCAACACCCTCGAATGATTTCGTTCAGCTCACTCACCGACACCCTCACATGATTTCATTCGGCACTCTCACTAACACCCTCCCACGATTTCATTCGGCTTGCTTGCCGACACCCTCGCATGCCCTCGCACAATTTCGTTCGACTCGCCCGTCGACACCCTCACAAGACTTCGTTCGACTCGCCCGCCGACACGCTTGCACGCCCTTGCACGATTTTGTTTAGCTCCCCTAGTTCTGTGGCTAAGGTGCTCTGACCCTTATCTTTGCCTGCACCTTGGCCTCACGTTTCAGGCCTCCAAGTCTAGCTCATACATCTTCTCCTAGATCACTTGAAGATTGCTTGCTTGAATGATTGTTATTCCTCCAAGTTCACCCACGTACTTATACGGTAGCTCGCCCAACATGGGGATGTCGGCCTAGCCTAGCCGACCCACCGTTTCGTGTCTTTGCCATCTTTCTCATGTTGGCCCATGGTGAGGGCACCCACCCATGGGACTGCCCCACCATATAAACTCATCGTCGCATCCAAAACTTAACCATTTTCATGACATTGCATTTTCCTTCGTTCGGTCTGGCTCGTCGCACTGTGCGAGTGAGCCCAACTCGTCGATTCCTCTAGCTCATTGCCTACTCGCCTATCGCATGCCCATCGCAAACAGAACTGCAACTCGGGGATGTTACACCACTCGACCCGGGCAAGTCGAACACTTCAGCAGGGTTGCACAGAGGACGAGTCAGACTGAATGACACAGTTGGGTAGGGCTGCATGACATGGTGGGCAGGGCTGAATGACGTGGTGGGCAAGGTTGAATGACTAGTGCAACAATTTTTTTTCAAAATTTGTCTGAGATAAGGAAACTTGGGGTTTCCTCATATTTGTGTGGGAAACAAGAAACTAGCAGTTGTGAGGTTGTGACACAACACTTTGATGGTTTTCACAGGCCAATGTAGTTGGCAGCACAAGACTTGTAAAAATTTGTAATTGAATTTTGTACATTACTATTATATTACTCATACGGGTAGACTTTACGGGAGTTTCCCCTCCCAAGTATAATTGTGTATACTTGTATAAATGTTGATTTCCACTGCATATTGATAAATGAAGATGATGAATGTTATTCCGTTGCATGAATGTTAACAATTGAAGAACTGGAAAATTGGTTAAGTGTTGAAATTAGGCGTAGTCCACACACTCTAGTATTGGTGAAAAGAAAAATTGTAGTGGTTGTGCACCTATGTGTGGTTGAAAGACTACCTCCAAGATAGGGGTGTGACAGAGAGAGTGTCAATGCCTCGAGTTGGCAATTGCCCAAGAGAGACAAAAAATTGACTATTGTGGTTAAAAGCATGTGGGAATGCCCAAGATGTGAGATAGGCACCCGTGTTCGATTAAAGGTGACTCGAGCTGGAGCATTCGATTAAAGGCGACTTGGAGGTGGAATTTGATTATGTGTGATGATGGGTGCACACACAGTGGACACGACGTGTTGGGTAGGGGCTCACCCATTACGATGAGCGAGTTGTGTGATGGGCGAGTCATGCGACGAGCAACCAGTGGGCAAGTCGTGCGATGGATGACTCGTGGGCGAGTCATGCAATGAGTGTCCAGTGGGCGAGTCGTTCGACGAGCGATCGGTGGACGAGTTGGAGAAATGTGCATTATGGGAGAGGGCCCTTCGGGCGAACTGAGTCAAGCGCCCGGGCGAATGTACACCCAAGACAGACGACACGCCCATGTGCAGAACCATCATGCAGGAGTCAAGTAGGTAGGTGGCACAAGCCAACCCTAGAAGCAACATTAGGTCAAGGGATGGGAAACGACATGAACTAAAGTTGGGCCGACATAATTATTATGTGCAAGCCAACGCATATGTAACACTTAAGCCAATCGTTGGATATTCAAAGGGACACATCGGTTGGGTGTTTTCCATGGTCGAATGGCATATAAATAGAAGATGGTGTAGAGCGTTGAAGGATCATCGAACTTGGAGCTTGGAAATATATATCATAGAGCCAAGCTATAAGGGATAGAGAAGAAGGCCACATGTAAAGGGTCGCATAGGCGGACATGTTATAGCGACTGGGTTGTAGCATGTTTAGACAGGGCGAGTTGGGTCATCAAGCAATAGGCTGCTTTGCATGCAGGCAATGAGCCCACATCAAAGGGTAGAGTCTTGGGGCAACTGCAGAAAGATGAGTTCAAGATGGAATGTGTTAAACAATTAACATACAGGTTGGGCACAGGTTGACATGAGTCACGGGTTTAGGTGGAGACAACGTTGGGTCATGTAGACCGCATGTAGAACAGAGTGGTAGCATGACTGTGTTGCATGATGGGTAGGGAGCATGCGAGTTGTGTGCACGGCTTGGGCTGAGCTGAATAGGACATGCCAAAGTGTTAGGACATGACTGGACTTCGGGTTTTTGGTGGGAGTAGTGTAGCTAGGTGGTAAAAACAAGCTTCAAGGCTTATTGTATGGTTGTTGAGTACCTTTGGTTATGTGCGCAAACCAAATTGATTGGTTGCATGACTTGTGTAAAATTGTATACTTTGTAAAATATTGTAGTTTATTATTAAACTTGTTTGGTAGACTTTATGGGAGTTTCCCCTCCCAAGTATATATGGGTATACTTGTGTTAATTATGGTTTGCACTGCATATTGATGAAAGATTAATTGAAGAAGATAATTGATGATAAGTCATTTCTACTACATGGTTAAGAACACTTACTAGAAAATTGGAAAAGTGTTGTGTTAGGCGTAGTCTGTATACTTAAGTATTTGTGAAAAGAAAAATTATAGTGGTGTCGCACCTGCCTATGAGTGCTTGGAAGACTACCACTGAGATAGGGGTGTGATAGATGGTATCGGGGCCCATTTTGTAGAAAGTAGGTTTTGGTTGAAGAAGAACTAGGAATACAACGGTAGTGGTTGTAGTCACTATTGAAGCTTGGGTATATAGGATTTGGTCGTAGTGCGGCATAGTTGAACAGGTGGTGAAGCATTAAGCTTGGGCCAGGTTGAAAAAAGGAAGATGGCAGAAGGAGCTTTTCGAAAGCTTGAAGACATGACAGGTTACTGGAAGGGCAAGAAGCAACAACACTATGAGGCTCTTGTGCAAGAGTGGGAACTCTTGGGGAACATTGAAGATGGGATAGTGGATGTTTGGAAGGCCTTGGGTAATATTCATGGAAGTTTTGCTGAACTTGATGAAATTGACGAGAAGATACAATAGGGCGACTAAAGACTTGAAGAAATCATGGATGAATGAGTTCGTTTAAGGGAGAAAGTACCATGTTGCAGGATAAAGTCAAGGTACTTGAGGATGATATCAAGAGGGACTTTCTTGATCGTAAACCCATTGTTATAGAAGAAATTGATCTTGATTACATTGACAGATTTGGAGCTTACTACCACGCCATGTAAGATGATGTGCAAATGGTTGGGTCACTTCAAGTGGAGGAGGTCAATGTGTGCCAAGTAGATGCACTTGAGCAGCATGCGAAGAATGAGAAGCTTGATGGAACTCAAGCTAGACTAGGATCAGATTTCTTGAATGAAACGAAAGGGGAGATTGCATACCTTAAGAGGTCTGTCACGTTGAAGCACAAGCTAAAAAACAACTTTGGGGTGGAATTGTTGAAGAAGGTTTCTGAGGAAAGACGTAAGACAAAACCTACGAAGGATTGAGATGTGTTGAGGTTGAGTTTTGTGCGGGTAACCATACATGGAAAAAAGTTTGTTGCGTTGGTTGACATGGGGGCTACACATAGTTTCCTTAGCGGGAAGGCAACAACATATTTTGGGAAGAAAGCTGAAGTCGAGTGAGAGTTGAGTTCTTTCAAAGCTATATACTCTACCATGAAATTTGTGATATGTGTTTTGAACACACGAGTGAGAGTGGGTTCGTGTTTTGGAAAGTTGGATTTGAGGGAGATTGATACGGATGATCATGCTATGGTGTTGGGGCAAGATTTCTTGGTAGCTGCACAAGCCATATCGATGGTGGACCGTGACTTACTCTTGATTACAGCTGAAGGGCATACCATGATCATCCCAATGACAAGGAAGAGTCACTTGGGATATATACCAAGGATTGCTTCAATGACTTTATATCCAAAGGACTCAAATGTGAAGCATGAATATGTAGAAAAAAGGAACTTGGATGTGTGACTCAAGTAATGAACGAGAAGCAGATGATTGACTTTGTTACGACAGCTAGAAAAACAGATGGAGGTGGAAAGGCAGTTTCACCCATCTTGGGGAAAACGATCGGTGCATATTCTACTGAGAGACTTCACGATGAGATTGCTGATGAGAGAGGAAGTATGAGAACTTATTTTAAGGCACATGTTAGGGAAGCGTATGCAGGTAGATATCCAACTTGAATTGTGGACTTTTGTAGGTATGCTATGGGCATATATGACATCCAGTTGGTGAAGGCCAAGATTGAGAAGATTGGAGGTACACATCAGGAGGTTGTTGTCGTGCATGAGTACTTGAGGATGCAACATCAATTTGATACATGGGTGGATGAGATTCAGGGAGGCAACTTCCTGGCCCTTGTTATATGATGGACCTTTGGAGATTGGTGTGTGCAGTGCCTTGATGATGAAAAGGAATGCACCACCTTGACAAAATGGACCTTTGGGGAAAGGACCCCTCTCACATATGATGATGATGCTTGGATGGATGTGGATGATTGGGAAATGACCGTGGACAACACATGGACATTAGCACTGATGACAACATATTGAGGATGAGTTGGAGACTACTTCATGGACCTCGATATGGTTTACTTAGAGCATTGATGAATATCATGTTGCAGATGAGATGGGGACTACTTTATGCACCTAGACATGGCTTATTATAAATTTGGATAGAGATGGGATGGATTCTTGATACAGTATGTTAGAGAAACTAACAACGGTGGCATGAGGAGGAGCATTCTTGTGGATTTGGACACAACAATTAGACTCATCACCAGAATAGTTCGATACATGGGGGCATGCAGTGCAGTGAGATACGTCATAGATATGTCTAGGTTTTACTGAGATATTTTATGTTGGATGGAGTATCATGGCATAAATTTCACATGATGAGTGGACAAGATATATTTTACAGTGATACATGTAGCTTGAGTTGGAAGGACCAACCTCCCACTGTGGGGAAGCATGTGGGGTTGCAATAGATGTGGTTTATGGTCATGGATTGAAGAGACTTCCCCGTTTTTGGAGACATGAGCCTTGGTGGAGGTTTATGCGATGATGAGTGAAGTTGGGCAACATAGATAGTGGATGTTGGTGCTAACAACACTTTGCGTTGTTTTGATGATGACGGTGTTTTCGAGGAAGATTTTTCTTTTTTAGAGTGGTGGAGGATGTCATGGCCTTGAGTTGGTGAGAGCCTCAGAGTCGAAAAATTGACGATCTTGGTTAAAGGCGTGCTGGTGTGCCCGAGATGTGCGACAGGTGCCCATGTTCGTTTAAAGGTGATTCGGGTTGGAGCGTTCGGTTAAAGGCGACTTGGAGGTGGTGTTCAGTGATGTGCGATGATGGGCGCACAGACAACCGATGCTCCGTGTTGGGCTAATGCTCACCCATTACGACGAGCGAGTCGTGCGAAGGGCAACCGGTGGGCGAGTCATGCGATGAGCCACTGATGGACGAATTGGAGAAACATGCATGGTGGGCAAGTTGGCGCATTGAATGAGGGCGCACTAAGCAACCTGATTCAGGGGCACACGGGAGCACGCACCCAAGATGGGTGACACGCCCATGTACAAAACAGTTGTGTAGGAGTTGGACAGGTTTGTTGCACGGGCTGACATGAGAGGAAGCGACAAGCAAAGCGATGGGAAATGACATGAACTAAATTTGGGCCGACGGAATTATTATGTGTAGGCCAATGCATACGTAACACTTGATCCGACCATTGGATAATCGAAGGGACACATCGATTGGGTGGTTTCCATGGTCAAATGGCGTATAAATAGAATATAGTGTAAAGCATTGAAGGATCTTCGAACTCGGAGCTTAGAGATATATATCACAGAGCCAAGAAAAAAAGGATAGAAAAGAAGGTTGCGGGTAAAGGGCTGCATAGGTGGATAGGTTATAGTGGGTTGGTCATAGCGCATTCAGACAGGACATGTCGGTGTATCGGGCAGCAGGCCACACTGCGTGTAGGCTATGCGCCCGCACCGACGGGCAGATTCTTGTGGTAGTTGTAGAAAGACGAGTTCATGATGAACTGTGTTAAAAAGTCAGCATAAAATTTGGGCGTAGGTTGACCCACGTCACGGGTTCGGGTGGAGATAGTGTTGGGTCGTGCAGACCATGGGTAGAACAGAGCGGCAACATGACGGGCAGACAACGTGCAAGTTGTGTCCACGGGTTAAGCCGACGTGAACATGGCATGCCAAAGTATGAAGCCATGATAGAACTTGGGGTTTCCTGTGCGAGTAGTGTGGGTAGGTGGCAGCATCAAGATTCACGACTTGTTGCATGGTTGTCAGGTATCTTTGGTTAAGTGTGGAGGTCAAATTGATTGGCTACACAACTTTTGTAAAATAGTGCACTTTGTAAAATATTGAAGTTTATTATTAACTCGTTGGGAAAACTTTACCGTAGTTTCCCCTCCCAAGTATATATCGGTATACTTATGTTGATTATGATTTCCGCTGCATATTAATGAAATGTTAATTGAAGAAGATAATTCATGATAAGTTATTTCCACTACATGGTTAAGAGCACTTACTGAAAATTGACTAAGTGTTAGGAAAATGAGAGTATTATTTGCTTCTTTGGAATAAGGGATAAGTGAGATGAATTAAGGTTACCAAGATTATTTTACCACTTTTTAAGTGAGATTATTTTACCGCTTTTAGAAGGTCATGTTTTATAAGGTCAAATAAAAGTACATAGAATTCAATAGAAAGCCCAGATCCTTCCTTGGACATTTTCATTTTTCATTGAAAATGGGGTTGAATTTATCTATAACCTTCAAAATTTCTTTGATGGAAAACCTGGGTTCTTTAAAATAAAATTAAAGAAAGCCTTAGTTTTCGTTGCCTTTTATTGATATTATGAGACTGAGACATCATCTATATTCTTATTTTCCCAAATCATGTTCACACCATTTATGCAACTGCATAGTTGTGAAAAATATTTGTATTATTATCTCATTTAGTGATCTATATAGCTCTACTATTTAAACACCATGTAGCTTCTTCTGTAGCTAGGAAAATTTTCGTCAAGGTGAAAAGAGTATTAATAGAAGTCTAATCATTTGTTTATAGCAGGCATGATATTTTACTCACCAAGATGGCATTAATATCAATTAAAGGGTCTCAGATTTTTTTTTGAAAGGCCTAACCCATGATTTGGAAGCTTCCTTTACCCTCCCCACATTATCCAAAAATTGCTTCATATAATATTCTTTATTGTCTTTGCTTGTATTAATGTAGGAGGAGGATACTAGGATTCAATATTCCTCCCAGAATGGTTGTTAATGGTTATATTTTAGGGGCTAAGGTAGTTTTCACTCCTTTTAACATTTTGATAAGAACTGGAAGATGATTTTAGGTCCCCTTGCTTCAACCCATGATTTTATTTCCCAGGTGCTATGAAATAATTATTTTCATATCAGGAAATAATTTAAGCTTTTACCTATATCATAATTTCCCCATTCTCCATTTCTCGAGGTGGGTACTAGCTTTATAGGAGTGAAGTCTACTCGATGTTGATCCACTAGAGAAAAATGGAAAAAACCCTCTCTTGGTTCCCTTCATCGATGGATCTCATAGACTTCCCTAAGGGAACAGTGAAAATTAAATCTCCACTAAGAACCGCACTAGATGTAGAGAGAAGGCTTGTTAAAAACACATTTTCCCAAAATGGATTTCAATACAAGTATAAAACATAGGTATTGATGAACTGAAAAGAGGAAGAGATACAACATTCCTCTATATCACTTGAGATACTAGAAGGAAGGGAAGATATATAAATTTGGTTAATATTGGGGTTCCATGCCTTTAATAACCCATTAAATATCCCATTAGAATCCACTAAGAAATATGACTAGTCATTCAACCACAAACAAAAAGTCCTAATATTTTGTGCCAAAGCACACAAACTCCTAAAGGAAGATCACGTATTGAGAGAAATATTTAACTACTTGCATTGAAATAAATGCATACCATAGAAAAATATGATAAAAAAAAATTCCTTATCTAAGGGTCCAAGTAATTATAGATTGTATTCCACTTTGCTTTCTTTTTCTTCTTGAACAATTTCTAGTGATAAGTGTGATTTTATATCAACCAAAGAAACTTCATATTTATTGAAAGATAAACCCCCACCACAACCCTATCATTTTGAACTTTATGTCTTGAATGAAGATGATAGTCCCACTTTAGGGGAGATTTGTCCTAGTTACTTTGTCAAAAATACGGAGCTAGAATATAAGAGGGAAAAATGTGTTTCAAGGGGGGAGATGGTATCAAGGAAATTAAGCCATCAACCATCTTGGAAGGAAAAATGAGAACTGGAGGAATATCCAACTATATTTTAGGGGAAGGGGGAGAAAGATCATAATCAATTCCTTAGCGGAGAGGGATGTAGCCATAGGTTTAGAAAGGAGTGAAACCAGAGGAGAAGAAGAGTGAAAGTTAATTAAATTAAGATTGACAAGTAAAAAAAAAAAACAGTTACTAGGAAAGTGCTTTGGTGACCCCCCAGTGCTCTCAATTTGAGTCCCCAACTTAACCCACGAAGGGGATGACTTAACCTCTAGAAACCCCAAATTTCTATTAAATTCCTCCCTTATTTTTAGATATCGAATCCCATCCTTTGATTGACAAGATTTAGGTTTCCAATTTTTTTTGAAAAGATAAACATATGACTGTTCCTCCTTGCATTGAGGCTGAATATGGCCAACTACATGGAAAATAAAACATTTGAAAGGGATGCACCAATAATCTATTTTTTGAATCCATGAGACATATTTACTGATAAATTCAATATGATCCAATAGAACCATCATTATCTCAAACTTGACCCAAATCCACAACAAACTATAGTCCAACTTAGTATGTCAATCATTCTCCACTCATATAAAATGACCTGTCATCTTTCCAATAAATTCCAATCATTCCACTAAGCAAAATTGAATTGGGCGCTGGGGTAAAATGACCCTTATTTGCATGGAGAGAAGAAATTATTTTTGTGTGTCAAATCTTATATCCCATATTCTAATAAAGAGATGAGTTGTACCTCAACCCTATTTCAACTAAAACAGAAGCTATGTCCTCTAAGGATATAAACTTGAAAAATATATAGTCCCACATTATAAAAAACAACTAAACAATACCCCACAAATGGATCCCAATGTAGGGTTAGCCAATTTCTTAAGAATTGAAGACAAGTTAACTTCCCATACAATCTACCCATTGCTACCTTATCCATCATCTCAAAAATGTGAGAGATTGTGATGTTGTCCCACACCACCATATTAATCTTCTCTTTTCTCAAGTTGGCATAAATTTTTTGTAAATTTCCTTTAGAAACCTCCCTTGTTGGGAGAGGTGAGGCATGAAAAAAAAAACTATCCTATGAAGGTAGAGGTGAGGCATGAGTGAAAACCCTATCCTATGAAGGAACTATAGTGTCTAACGAGTTATAGAGAGATCAATGCAGGGAAATGAGGGATACATAAGGAACTAATATAATGAGGGAGTAGGGTGGCATGAAGAGACTCTTCCATCTTACACAGGAGAAGAACCACTCATATTCACTAACCTCATAATGATTGGATGTTTTCCACTGCAATAGAGGACCCCAATTTTGTCAAAATTAAACTGCTTGTTAGCCCTATAGTGAGCTAACAAAATCTATGTCACAAGGGAATATTTCCACTAAATGGACTGAAACATCCTCATAATCAACTGAGTTATCCCAATAAACATGGATTTTGGAAATAGTGATTCCATAATTTTAATTTGAATATCAATAATTATTAGGTGGCGGATTTAACTTGCATGGAATATTCTAGAATATTCATAGTAGTATAAACAAATCAAAGGTTGATATTTATCTCCAAACTAGCTATGTTGTTTTAATTAAGTTTATTAATTTAAGAAAATGCCATATGAATAAGTGCCATATGAAGTGAATTATAGTATTTTGGGCATGTAATAGCAATAAGTCATGGTATTGGCCCATGGTATTATAACAAATCCTATTTATAGATTAAGAATCTCCATGGTAAAGTAGGAGTAAATATCTATTGATAAGAATTACATGTTTAACATGTATACCATCATAGATCCTTTTTAACTCCATATTTACCAAGCCCCAAGTGGGACCAAATCTCTTTTCACTCTAAAAGGTATTTGCACCTCAAGAGATCTCTTTTAACTCTCAAAGGTATTTGCACCTCAACAGATTTGATTCCTCTTAGTGTTTGGTAGATCCAGAGTTAAGATAGATCTAGGATGATTTAATTATTAATTATAATTATAATTTTACAATTTTATTTTATTTTCATTTTTTTAAATGTAATTTGATCGAAACATTACAACATCTCTTACATACTGAAATAGAAAGAACCTATTACCACAATTAATTCTTTTTATAATTAATAAAATTAATTATTATTTAAAATAAAATTATAATTTACTTTTGTTTCGATATTTATTATCAATTAATCCTGATTTGTGAATCATCTAAATTTATATATCTATACTAATATAGTATAGACCTTGGCAGGAACAAACACCTTAAATCCTCCATCAAAATGAAGGATGCTATGTGCATCATAAAGAACAACTGATACTATAACCCTGATATATCTCCGGAAAGAAAAATGATAGAACTAATATTAAAATAGGGTACTTATTTTTAATAATATTGGCTAATTTTTTAGTACATAAATACATGTATAAAATATCACAATTGAAATAGATAAAATGACATTATTTATTATTTGATAATTTGCATCATTTACAAAATTTAATATTTTACATGATTTGTATTATTCGATAAAACTCTCCATCTCCTCTTGTTTCTACCTCTTGTCCTTTAGTTGCAACAATTATAAAATTTCAGCACGAGACATCTCCATAATTCCTTTGCTCCTCAAAGGAAGCGTGTTCATAACTGCATTTGAAACGGATTATTCTCATTGTGAAACCTACGTTAAAACCATCAATGAGCAGTGGCAGTAATAATGTCTAAATAGTTTTTTTAAACATCAATGAGCATTAATAATATCCAATATAGCCAAGCCATAATAACCTCTCAATCAAATAAATGTTGCTGGAGCTCAATGGATGTGAGCGAGGGTTGCAGGAGTTCTGTGAATTCAATAGTACGGCCACGACCCATCTGACCGCATTTTTGAGCCAAAAAAATATTGCATTGAAATTTGTTATATGGTTGATATTACATGTAATTTGTTGGTTGATAAAATTATATTAAGTAAAGGGGAAAAGTAAATTTAGAGATGTAAAGTAGTTAATATTGATTTTCTTTTTATTATATAAAAGAGATTGTGAAAATATATTAATATTTTTCAATTATAGTTATAAAATTAAAAAAAATAATCTATTAAAATTAAATAAAAAATACTTATCTACATAATTAACCCAAAATTTATTTAATTTAAAAATATCAAATCAATTTTTTCTATATAACCCTCCATTTAATAAGGGTTTGATTCCTTGATTCCTTTGAATATTTAGGTATATTTAAAATTAATATATTCTGTAGTATATACTAATGATAACTAATCTCTTAGGATTATAAATTTCCTTCCACACATATATATATATATATATTATTTTTAATATTTTGTTATTTTATTTTTAATATGTGAATTTAAAATTATCTTGCTATATTAGATTGTCTTCTTCGAAATTTAACATCCCATTCAACGGGATTTCTAAAAATTAATAATTCTATATGTGATATGAATACAATTTTTAATTATATTATTATAATAAAGAGAGTAAAAAAACCTAATAAATAACTAATTAAAATAACTGATAAAATTTGATATAGTAGAAAAATTAAAATATTTTATAATAAATTTAATGAAATAAATAAAATGGAAAATACTTAAAATGTTATTTGTTTTTGGACATATTTTACTGATCAATTTTGTCTAAATTTTAATAGAAAATTTTAAGAATTATAAATTAACATTTTTCTTTAATTTGTAGTTCAAGCTCTCACAGAATTTTTTAAGGTGCCAAATTTTTTTATTTATTCAAAAGTGCATTTTAAACCACAAAAAATTAAGTAGATACAAGAACCATATACTTCTTTATGAGTATATCATTAATGCCTACACTTTGAAATTAATACTAATAATAGATTTTAAATAAAATTATCAATAGAATTCTCTCTCTCTCTCTCTCTATATATATATATATATATATTTATATTTATATATATTATTTAATTATATTATATTAAAAACTTTTAAAAGTGTACATTTAATTATTAACAAATATATATACATTATGTGTATGTGAGAATTTCGTATTCTATTGATTAGTCAAAAGATATTGCATATACAAACATATCATAGTTTATTTCACTGCAATTTGTCATTATGGAAATTATACCAATGGCGAAAAATAATACTTCTAATCAAAAGGAACCATACGACTAGAAATATCCATTTCTTCGCTATCATATATAATTAATTTTAGGGTTTATATTGCAATACTTAGTGTTAATCTTAGTAAAATTGTAGCCATTTTACTCACAAAACAATATAGATTGAAAATATAAAAGGGATCAAAGAAGAGCCATCACCAACAATGAAGGAAGCCATACCACATCTCAAGTGGAGGTTTATACATCTATAGGTGTTGCAAGAGTACTAGGAGAAGTTGGTCCTTTCTCTGTTGAGAGAATGGCCTCGACTCTAGCCAACTAAAGGGCCATGTCTTGCTATTCCAGGGACATTTCACTATGCTCATTTTTGTGTTTCATCCAACTACATAGATAATTCGTTCTTGTCCTCATCTCTCTCTAGTAGATTTTTGCTAAAAAGGGCCTTGATGTTCCAATATAATTCCACTATCCATGTATATTGATTCTTCCTTCCTCTTGTGTGGCCCAGGTCTGGGAACTATGCAACTATTGAGGTAATAATATTAGTGTTTATGTACACATCCTTATCATCGATGGCCTCTAAAGATGCATGGTCAATGTATAATGCTATGTGGTCTTCGGTATAAGCGTGATATTACTGAGTTACAACTTGCACTCCCCAACCTTGACACTAGCCTCTGTTGTATAAAAGAAAGTGTGATAGTTCCTTGCCTTTTTTCAAGTCATGATGGGCTAGGAGATGATAGAATACTGACTAAACAAGGGAGTGGTCACGTAGGAGGGAGAAGGGTGATGGATACAATAGAGCAAGGGTAGTGTGGTGAAGTAAAATTATGAGTATAGACACAAACAATTCCTCTAGCCCGACAATGGGTCTAGCCACAAACAAGACATTCTATGGAACATTTCCTTAGGTTAGAACCAATTAAGAGGGCCTACCTCTTAGTACGCTTATCCCGTTTGGTGATGACCTTTCTTGATTGCTCCAACTATCTCCCGTTTCCTTCTTCGAACACTTGAAACAAGTAAACAATAGCAAACAACAACCGTGATAATAGACAAATTGTGATTCAGCCTACTTAACAAGTCAAGAAACATTAATCCATAAAGATGTGAGATGGCACATTATGTAGGAAATCAATTGATAGTTGAATATATATTGAATCAAGAATAGATTACAACCATTGTCTTGACGTTGTTGTTCTCCTCCGACAAAACCAGGTTCCCACACACTTCCATTAGCATTCCATGATGGTCTTGACAATGATAGTTTTAAGGCTTTTCACTTTAGGCTTCACACTAAAAAAAATTCACACTTCTCCCTCACACACAACTAGAGAGCTAAAACTATGAATAACTTTCTGTTTACTCGAAATTTAATTAGCACTAGCACACCAACATTAACACAAGCTTGTGCTTGGGAAAAAAGGAGGTTTATGTGGCATGAATGGATGGAAGATAGTTCCTCTTCTCATGGGAGAAGGTCTTATCTCTTGAGGTAGTTCCATCCTTATAGGGGGAAGGAGCCCAAACTGAAATCCTTGACTCCATCCGGCTCACCCATTTACCAGACTTCCGTTACAAAGCTTCTAGAGCTGGAAGCTTTGGCTCCTTATTTAAAAAAAAATCAAAAAGAGGATCGACGCAATTAGGACAAAACTTAGTCACTTCGGTTGATGCTAGGGAAAATGTTAATCCCTACATATTGGTGCGAGGAGGACAAGGTCATTAGTGGCAATCTTGTAAATTGGGAAAAACAAAAGATTTTGGGGAAATGGTGCAAAAGGGAATTGTTCTACTCATGAAGAGGGACACAATGGGAGTTTCTTCATGAAGGGAAAGAATGTAGGGTTCACTGTAGAGGTCCTCTAGGATCAAGGAACGGGGAGTACAGGGATAGTGACAAAATGCTGTGTAACAGATGCCACCTAAAGTGTGAAGGCCGCACTAGAGTGAGGGATGAAATGATTTATGAATTAGTGCGGGGAACCAGAGTTTGTCATTAGAAAACCTATAAGCAAGTACATATACATATACGTAATTGAAAACTCTATGAAATGATACATGAATCGTGGTATGAACGCAACCATCTAGAGAACGATCATGTAAATGGATCCAGGCATGGGTGTAGCCATCCGATAAAGAGGATCATATCGAAACCAAGGTATGGTCGCAACTATCCAATAATGAGAAGGATCACATATGATAACTCATGGTATGGTCACAACCATCCATCTGAGAGAGACATGCATATCAACATAATCATGTCACATCATCTTGCAACCTGGACTTTTGTAATCTAAGCCCAGGGTCTTGTTCTCCCAGGGGCTAGAAAATTTCTTGATTACTAGCCAATGATGTGAATCGTTAACAAGCATGAGAGAAACCACCAATAATGACAATGGTCCTCAAGGTACTGGCAGCACAATCCATAGAATGTCAATAGAGGAATCGAAGTCGAACAATTGTGAAATCACTCGATCGAAAGCCAATGATGTGAACTTGTCATCGAGTGCGAAGAACTTGCCATTAGGGCATGCAAGATCTAAGGCACCGGAAGGGAGTCTCTCGGTGAACTTCCTGGATAATGAGCTAAAGTCGAAGAAAGGGACCGTGTTGAAGGAGGGCCATAATGTATCCCACATCATCGACATGAGACAAAGGGACACAAAATGATTTTGGATGATACAGATAATCAGGGGTAAGTGTAACTGCAGAAGGACAACTCTTGAACATATTGGCAACACGACTGGAAGTTGGCAGCTTTTGGATCCACAAGATCGGGGGTCATGATGACATGGCAGAGATCAAATGGAAGGTAAAAATAAATGGCCCAACCTAGGAAGGTCAACGATAAAAAGGAGGATGTCCCAACCCAACACGAAGCAGAAAGTGTCATGTTCAAGAGTGAGCTGCCGACACAACTGATTGAATTTCCAAATTCCCCTCCCCCCCCCACCATTTTTGGCAGGTACTATTGGAAGCAGTGTTTGAGACTGACTTATGTTTGGAAGAAGATTTGGCAGGGGTCTGGGACACTGAACCAATTACTCCATCAACAGGAGGTGTAGCTTGTGACATGGATGCCGTGGGATCAGTTGATGGTCGCGGAGCATTGGGTAATAACTCATACAAAGTGTCAGACTGAGAATAAACAAGATCTAAGTATTGGGCATGAGAAATGGCTTGTTCTTTAGTAACGCATCCATCGATAGCTATATCAAGGGCAATTAGAGCGACGAATGACTTGATAAACCATTCGGTGAGCAACTAATCAACAATCTCGAATGTGATCTGGCAACATCTACATCTCCATTCATGGATGTAATCGGAGATGTGTGTCGCAATATCTTGCTTAAGTGATTTGAGCAAATGGGTGCCAGTTTGATAGTGAACTGACAACTAGAAATGTGTGAGGAAATCCATGGCTAAAGAGTTGAATTCATGGTAAGTACTTCAAGGAAGCTCGATGTACCACTTCATTGCAACGCCTGTGAGGGTTCATTGGAAAAGACAGAGACTAATAGAATCATCAACATAAGAATTCGAAGAGTACCAGAGGTGATATGTCATCACATGGGCTTGAGGATATTCATTTGCTTTCCCATCGAGCTTAGGACAATATCTTGGGATCTTGGATAGAATCGGAGGCTAGTATGGCGAATGAAGAATTGGATCATTCGTAAGGCAAGACACATCTGGCAACTCTAGTGTGGCCAAGAATGACAATTGAGTATTAAAAGGCATTGGAGGTCGATAAGCGAGTCCAACAGGAGGAGCCCATCCCTGCTGGTAAGGATTTTGGCCATATGGCATTTGATTCTGCCCCCATTGTAGGTTACCTTGGCCATAGGGAGGATTTTGACCTTGAACACCTTAAAACTATCCAGTCATAGGTTGTTGATAAGCAACATACTAGTTAAGAGGCTGTTGAGCCTATTGACCTTGGACATATGGATATTGCACCTATTGTCCCCTAACATACGGCTTTTGAACCTATTGTCCTTGAACAAGAAAATTTTGGACTTGTTGTCCTCGGACATAAGGATTATATACTTGCTACCCTTGGACATAGGGATTATGGATCTGTTGCCCTTGGACAAAAGGAGTCTGTACTTGTTGATCTAGGACATTAGGATTCTGGGCCTGCTACTACAGGACTTGACCCTAGACTTGTCCTTACAAGGGTTGACCCTGTTGATATGTATATAAGGGTTGATGTTGCCCGGGTTGTCTCTGTTGCTGCAAGGGTTCACCTTGCAGCTATAAAGGTTGCCGCTGCTGCTGTAAGGGTTCACCTTGTGGCTGCAAAGGATGCCCCTGCGGCTGCAAAGGTTGGCCCTGTGAAGACATAGGATGGGAGGTTTGCGAGCATATTGCATCTGCTACTGCATGGTTTGTTTCAACGGTTGTGAGTGTCACCCCTGCGGTTGTTGCAGTTGACCTTGCTGTGGTATCATCTTCCCTTGTTGTTGCATGGACAACCCTTGCTGCAACAAAGGTTTCTATTATTACTACAGAGGTTGTCCTTGGTGTTGCAAGGGTACTTGAATAATTCTCGGAAAATTTCGAATTGTATCTGGCCATAGCCACCCTAAAAGGAGAATGGGCCAGGCTAAACGTACTACCTAGACTAAAGGACGTAAGGTGGATTGACCATTCCTTGAGAACCATATGGAACGTAAGGATTTTGGTATTGAACCTGAGCCTCATAAGGCTACTGATACTAGAAATTGCTTGACCGAGGTGGACCAACGAGATTTTGGACCTGTTGATACCGGACATTACTTGATCCAGTAGGACCAGTAGGGTTTTGGATAACACCAGAAGAAGGTTGGTTCATGCCAACCATGTGAGCCTGTGAGCTACTCACATTAGTGGTGCCTGACACCATAGAAACACTCAGATTCTGCGCCCTAGGAAGTGGCACATCTTGGCCACTTACAGGAGGGATCGAAGAACTGACAAAAACATTCTTCAAGACCATCGATTGAACTAGACGGGTGACTGGGACGGACGATACAAGAGAGTTCATGATGGTGGGTTGCAACGAGACTGAGGTAACGACCTGTTGGGAGGTCAGGTTCGCAATGAATGGATCTATAGTAGTCATAGCGCCAGATGCCCAAACAGGTTTATGGTAAAGTGATGAGGCACTAGGTGTACTTGAGACCAATTGTGCCAAAGTCACATAATTAGGCAATAAATCTTGATACACACTGATGGGAATGCTCCCTGTATAGGGGAAACCTTCAGGAGGAAATTGATTCTCCTCCTCCTCGACAATGTGTGGAGTAGAAACTTCTGATTCATCCAGAGAGGTAACTGGAGAATTGCATTCAGATTCCATAGCTGGGAACAAATGACGACGAACAACCGAAGATGTACGAGGGGATAATTCCAAAGGAACACCCGACTGATCGTATGACTATATGGATGCTACGATGATATCATAATAGGTTTGAACAAAGGATTCCGAGGATATATAACTAGTCCAAGCTGATCGTCAATAGTTGGTGAACTCTCAGGAGTTTGGACGGGATTGTTTGGAGATTCTAGGCCAATACTAGCAAGTGACCTAGTATTTGAAGTAGGAGGAGGACAAGATGACAAAGGTTGAATGCTCGGAACTATTCCGAATTCAACACCTCGTTGCTCGAGTGACTCTGGTAATTCATGAAAAGGCTCCTTAGACAATCTTTTAGATGGAGGAGAGGAAGAGGAACTAGGTAAACTAGATGGTTCAGCCATGATGACCTTGTCTTAGTTAACAGGAAAAGAGAGATAAACTTCAAGGCTTTAAAATGTTCTTTAGGGAAAAATCACGATTTGGTCTAGAAAAGACTAACAGGATGTTATAAGATCGTGGGCAATCAATTTTTTAAGATGCATAAATAAACTGGTGCCCTTTCATGTTTTAAGAGTCGAGAAAGAAGCAAAGATGACTCTATCACTTTTCATTGGAAACGCGCTCGGAAAGACAAGCACTCAGACGATCTTTTAGGTTTAATGAGTCAAAAAGATCAAATGACTATTCTAGATGATCTAGGTAAAAAGGATTACCAGGCAACTATGAACTGCAGAATATCTCTTGACGAACCGAAAAGTATGGACATGAAATCTCCCCAAATGATGTGTTCAGTGTATCACGTTTGCAAGGCGGCTCACTCATCTTCCTATGGATAAAGGATTGCAGCCTAGAGTGGTCTCCTGTTATATACTCAACGGTACAGGGAGCACAAATCCATACTAGCGTTGTCTAGTGCCGAAGCTAATGATAGCTGCTAGGTTTAAAGATGCTAGAACATGTATCTCACCTAGACCTTCTAGATGTGATCGTTAGGTTTCAAATACGCCTTAGGTTAATTGAGTTCATTTTAAAGTTTATCTTGAGTTATGTCTCAATTTTCAAGCCTCAGCGATGTGACTCAAAAAACCCTAATTTTAGCTAAATGAGACAAGACCCTTTCAATTCGATGAATTGCCTACACTAGAGAGGGTAGAAGACACAATCAAATGCAAACAACCAAGCAACCGAAATAAAAATGATTTTTCACTACTTCACTTTTCGAGAAAATAAACTAATGAAAAAAACCTTCCAATTCCTAAATTCCTAACAAGTACACCCTAACAGTCCTTTCAAAAGCAAAGAGAATTATTTTTCTTTTCAAATGCCAATGCAAACCTAGCCTTCAATGACTATCGTAACACATTGATGCAACAAACTAGAATTTTGTACTTTTCATGAAATGACAAAATGAATTTCTCATAAAACATTTCAATGAAAAAGCTTTCGGGACAATCGATTCTCAAGAAAATGAAAAACACGAAGAGAGAATCTCTTTCAGACTAATGATAGAACGACTTTTCCAAAAACAAGACAAGCAATGTAATCTATGTCGGAAAAGAGATATTTAGACAAGAAAACGAAAACTTTTCAAACTTGTGTAATGGATGTTAAAGCCATAGAAGGACCATAAATGAAATGCGAGGAGTAAACACACCAAAAACTCGACTCACTGAGTTCATAATCAGCTGAATGGATGACAATCTAGATGCCCTAGTGCTAGTAACCATCCAATGACCCAAGAAATCAAGCGAAAATATGACAAATCAACAAGCAAACAAACCAAATGAAAAGTGGCTTTCTAGTCAGGGAGAAGATGGTCTAAAAAGCTTACAAGTTTGAAATCATGAGAGTAAAACACACTAGCCAAGATTTGGGAAAGCCCTAATCTTCACTTATAGGCATCAGTGTGATTGCCTAACTAACAACAAGTGTAGAAGGGGGTCAGTGCGACTCTTTCTTAGCATATCATGCTGGTCGACGTGATTTTCAGTGAATTAAGCGCGCTAAATGAGGATGCTGAGAAAAGAATATAAATTTTCAAAAGTTGGGACCGGACTTGCTACTATGAATTTCAAACCCAGAGCAGTAAGCAAAGGAAAACAAACAGAACTAAAGGGAAATGGTGAAATTAGAAAAGTTCACACAAAACCCTGAAATTCCAAGCAAACAAACAGAAGGATTGGATCCCCAGTATGGTCACCAATTTGTGGTGAAGTAAAATTATGAGTGTAGACACAAAAAATTCCTCTAGCCTGATAGCGGGTCTAGCCACAAACAAGACATTCTATGGAATATTTTCTTAGATTAGAACCAATTAAGAGGGCCTACCTCTTAGTATGCCTATTCTGTTTGGTGATGACCTTGCTTGCTTGCTCCAGCTATCTCTCGTTTCCTTCTTGGAACACATGAAACAAGTAAACAATAGCAAACACCAACTGTGATAATAGACAAATTGTAATTCAACCTACTTAACAAGTCAAGAAACATTAAGCCATAAACATGTGAGATGACACATTATGTAGGAAATCAATCGATAGTTGCATATATATTGAATCAAGAAGAGATTACAACCATTGTCTTGACATTGTTGTTCTCCTTCGACAAAACAAGGTTCCCACCATGGGGGATTCACTCAATGAACCTTTGACATAACATGTCCGTTCATGATGTACTAAACAATACCCTTAATTTGACTACATATTGGAAAATACCTCTAAAAATCATACTATTTAACCCCCTACCAATATGAACCCAATACACCTTTCAATTTAAAAAACCCTTACTTTCACTATATATTGTAGGTATCCATTTTTTCATTAGCAATTTGTATATCCCTTCATATTTTTTTGTTAACTTTGAGCTCCATTTTTTATACCTGTCAATATAAAAACCCTTTAACCCCTATTATATGTTCAATATATTATGTTATTTTTTTGTCAATATATATCCCCCAATATGAATGCACATGATATACTATTGCTCACCCAGTGAAGCCCCCATCGTTCCAACACACTTCTGTTAGCATTCCATGATGGCCTTAATAATGGTATTTTTAAGGCTCTTCCCTTTAAGCTACACACTAAACCGAATTCACACTTCTCCCTCACACACAACTAGAGAGCCGCAACTATGAATAGCTTGATTTTTACTCCAAAATTAATTAGCACTAGAACACCAACATTAACACTAGCTTGTGCTTGGGAAAAAGGGAGGTTTATATAGCATGAATGGATGGGAAATGGTTCCTCTTCTCATGGGATAAGGTCTTATCTCTTGAGGTAGCTCCATCCTTATAGGGGAAAGGAGCCCAAAATGACATCCTCGACTCCATCCGACTCAACCATTTACCAGACTTTCGTTACAAAGCTTCTAGAGCTCGAAGCTTCGGCTCCTTATTTAAAAAAAATTCCAAAAGAGGATTGGCATGACTGAAACAAATATCAATGACTCTGGTCAGTGCTAGGGACAATGTTAATCCCTACATATCAGTGCGAGGAGGACAAGGGTCATTAACATCGTCTTGTAAACTGGGAAAAACAGAAGATTTTGGGGAAATGGTGCAAAAGGGAATTGTTATGTGCATGAAGAGGGACACAATGGGAGTTTCTTCATGAAGGGAAAGCATGTAGGGTTCACTGTAGAGGTCCTCCAGGATCAAGGAACAAGGAGTACAGGGACAGTGACAAAATGCTGTGTAATAAGTAGACACTGGCTAAAAGAGGTAGGATGAGTATGGATAGCACACTGATGAGAGTGAACGAATAAGGAGGTAATAAGTTCTAGGAAAGTAGGGCTAATTGGAAGACAAAAATAGAGTATAGTCACACAATGCGAGGTCCCACCTATTGATCACCAACATGTATGTTTAGAGTACCAAAATATAAAGAAACAATAGAGAATATGGAATATAAAACACATATATCCAAGAATGAATGGGAAGTAAAATAAACCAATCGTGTTTTAAGAAGCTTGAGAGAAATACCTTATGCACAATGCTATTGAGAGTGAATGCAGGGTAAACCTAGTCAGAAAAATGCACAACCAAAACATAGATTTCAAAAATCTTCATCCTATTGGTGCCCTCAACCGCAAATAACTGTCACCCATCTCAATTAAACAAAATAAATCATAGGGTGGTTTTTGTAGTTGTGACTAATGTGTAGACCTTGAGAGACCTTATAAAGGGGTGGAGAGGGGGGGCCAAGTTAAGGGGGCTTGGACCTACTCCCCACTAAGGATAGGAAACAATATTGTAGTGCATAAGTAAGAGTTTTAGAGTAGCAAGTTGCCACTCTTTATAAACCAAAATGGGAATCTTTGTTTCGTGTGTGACCCTTTTACCAATTTTACGCATCTCGAGAGACTTTTGTTAAGATATTCTGACACATAGGAAATAGTTAAGTATAACTTGGTCTAGTGTAGAGTTAGGTAAAGTGTGTTTCTTTACTATGTACTTTTGTAACTTACAATCCGACGGTCATGATATGTAGTGATCGGATGGTTCATTCTCTCCTCGATATTATCAACACTTGATCCGTGGCTTAACTCCCGATTGGTCCATGATCTCTATTTAAAAATCATGGAGGGTCATTTGTAGGAAAAACCATTCATGAGAGAAGCTTATGTAAATTTTCATTCTTTTATTAATAAATTGCCTGAAGTGGCTGCGTTGGCTCAGGCCATGGACTATTTCCCACTTTGAGGGTTTTAACCACATCAAGAATACTAGTGTATTGATCTTTGATCTATTTGTGAGCGATGTCTTTTGGTGTTCTATCTAAGGAACTTACCCTGTAAATTCCTACATGGTATTAGAGCCATGTTCAAGGTCGCATCCATTGGTGATCCAAATCTGAAGCCAGTAGAACTGCATCTGACTATCGTTTCCTATATCTACTACTTCTGACTACTTTTGGGCTGAGAGGACTGCTCTATTGTGTTAGTAGCATATGTTCTAGTGAGTAACCCCTTTCGTTTCACGCGAAAAGGTTTCTGGTAGCCCTAGCTACGTCATTTTTAAGATCTAGAGGTATACAATGTTTATTTGCAGTTTCTAGTCATTTTCTCTCTGTTTATTTTGGTTTATTTATCTCTTTGCTTATTATTACCGAATCTACACCTTTCATTTCTACGTATGCTCTTTGCCCCGCGACTATGTGCGATCTAGGAAAATCGGAAACAAAAAGGAAGTTTTTTTTTCTCATGCGAATGCTCTTTTCCACCGCGCCTTAGTGCGATCTCAGAAAATCAGAAACATTGAGGAAAATTGTTAGTTTTTGGGTAAAGCTAACTTCAAACCATAAGGTTTGTTTTTTTTTGTATGTCTGTTTTGGTTTTGTGGTTTTTGTTTTGTAAGCAAAAAGAGATTTCTCAAGTAAGCATGCACCCCAAAGCTTTGGTGACTAAAAAAAAAGCCTTTCCTCTTTTCCAAAAATTAATAACCTTTTAAACTAGCTCACTTGGTCCAAAGTTAGTTTATGAGAATCGAGGCCTTGAGTTCAAGTCTTTCTTTTTGTTGAGTTATTTTTTCAAAAATCACATGCAACTTATGTTTTAAAGTTACTTTATGTAAAAGTGTTCTCACCCATTATAAAAAGTGACTCACTTATAATTCTAAAGTCTCTTTATCTTTTATTTAAGTTACAATTTCGTGGGTAGCTCATAAAGTACCATTGTAAAAGTGACTTTCACTTATTTATAAAAGTGAGTCATATAATTTTCTTTTAAAAGTGAGCTAATTAGATTAAGTTTGGAAAGGGGGCAGATTTTTTTTAAATATAACATTATCATTCATTTTTTGCACATTCCCGCACTTCGTCAGCATCTTCAACAACTTTTCTTCAAAAAGCCATAACTTCTTCATCCGGAAGCCATTTTCAGAGTCGTTTTTTTTTAAATCAGGCTAAGTTTTCAAGATATTTCCATTGGAACACTTAGTTTCATCATCTATAGATTTAGTTTCTGTTAAAATGGAAAGTCCATGCCAAGTTATTCTTGACAGCACCAACTACTTCCAATGGTGGTCCTACATTGTGGATTTACTTAGAAGTAAAGGTCTTTATAGAATAGCCCCAGGCCAAGAAACCAACCCGAAAGATGAAGATAAGACAGCCAAATGAGAAAATAGGCAAGATCAAGCATGTGGGTTGATAGGGATGTATATTTCTCTAGACCTTAGATTCCATATTGCAGAACTTGATACTCCTAATGAAGTAATGAAACAGATCACTAAAGTTTTCGGAATTAAAAATGAACTTAGGGCCCATCAACTCAAAAATGAGTTGCTTACATTGGACCCCAACAATTTTTCTTCCATTGAAGATTTTTTGTCCAAGTTCAAGACCCTTCTACTTCTCCTGGAAGGTGTTAAGGTTAAGAAATAAGATGGTAACCTTATCTATTCCATTCTTACTAAGTTGGGACCAGCCTACTCTGTGTTTGTTTCCACCTTCCATTCTACAAGAGAAGCCTTCATCTCTCAAGGACAACACTACAAGTCCCCTTCCTTTGATGCCTTTTGTGATTCTTTAATAAGTGAACAAGAAAAACTCTTACACCTTGGTCTTCTTAATCTTGGAAACTCTTCTAAGAAAGCCTTAGCCGCCCAGCAGCAACCAAATTCAAAGAATCCTAAGAAGCCGTGTCCTAAAAAGAATGGTCCTAATCCAAACAAGGGTCCCAAGAAATTTTAGTCTCAAAATGAAAAATCATTTCAAAAAAATGATAAGGCAAATAAAAACAAAGGAAAGAAGACTGATAGACATTTCCACTTTTGTAATCGAGATGGCCACTTAGAATCCAAATGCTTTAAGAAGATGGAAGCTTTGGAAGCAGCAATGAAGAAGCATAACAACCATTTGGAGCACTCTTCAACTTCAACTTCATCTTTAGGAATAGGACTTTCTGCATGTGGTTGTCAAACATCTCGTTCTGGATATGCACTAAATGTATCTTCTTCTTCTAATTCTCATGAGTGGCTCATTGATTCTAGAGCTTCTTATCACATGGCCAAAAACAAAGCAATTTTTCTTCTTTAAATGATTGTAACACCAAAAATATATATGTTTGTGATGATAGATCTCTTAGTGTTGTAGGGACTGGAACTGTTCATATAGACAATGGTCAGTTTAATGATGTATTATGTGTTCCAACCTTATCCTGCAACCTTCTATCTCTATATCAGATAACTCATTCAGGTGAAGGTAAAATTGTTGAACTTTCACCTCACGATGTTGTAATTAAGGACCTAAGAGATCCTAGACAGATTTTAGCTATTGGCATTGCTGATGATTCTACAATGTTGCATAAGTTTAACAACTTTGGGTCATCAAATCTTCCCTCGGTATTTGTTGCCCATAATGATGAAGTGAGAAAACTTTGGCATGAGTGATTTGGTCACTTAAACTATTGCTCCCTTCAGAATTTATGTAAAGAAAATATGGTGACAGGTCTTCCAATGGTATCTTGTAGAGATGGTGTTTCTTCCGGATGTGCACTCGGAAAACATCATTGGGATAGTTTTGAAAAACGTGCCTCTTGGCACGCTTCAACCCCTATACAGATTGTGCATAGTGATTTATGTGGTCCACTTCCAGTTGTTTCATTCTCTGGCTGCAAGTATTTCTTAACTTTCATTGATGATTTCTCTAGATGCACTTGGGTATACTTCTTAAAACTCAAGACTGAAGTATTTAACATGTTCTTGGCCTTTAAGGCCATTGTTGAAAAATAATCTGGACATCAAATTTTTAAGCTAAGATCTGATAATGGTGGAGAATATGTTAACAACAAATTCATCAACTTTTGCACTAAGAATGGAATTCAAATGCAACATATTATTCCATATACTCCACAAAAAAATGGTGTAGCTGAAAGGAAGAATCACACCTTAAAGGAAATGGCTAATTGTATGCTTCAATCTAAACGACTTGGTCTTAATTTTTGGGTAGAAGCAATTAACTATGCAAATTACATAATAAATCACACTCCTACTAAGGTTTTAAAGAATATCACTCTAGAAGAAGCATGGAGCTCAATTAAACCAGATGTAAGTCAATTTCGTGTTTTTGGAAGTGAAGCATGGGCCCTTATTCCAGATGAGAAACATAAAGCTTTAGAACCTAAGAGTGAAAAATGTATTTTTGGTCGATATTCTGAAGATGTCAAAGGATACAGACTTATTCCACTTAAGTCCAAAAATGTTATCATTAGAAGAGATGTAAAGTTTGCTGAAAATATATCGGCCTATGAGGCTAGTTCGTCGGATGTGCCACCTCTCTCTATCCCTTCTACTTTTGAAAATATTTCTTCTTCAGATGATGACAGTGAGGATGAAAATCCTCCCCCACCTTCTTAGGATCCTCTTTCAGCTCCTTAGCTTCAAAAATGGGTCTGTGCTACTCGGGATACAACAGGTGCTCTTGCCAGTGATCCTACAGATCAGCGACGTACACATTCTTAGTTTGATAGATTCTCTTCTTTACTGGCTCAAGCTTCAGCTAATTATGATCCTGACACCTTTGCAGAAGCTTCAGGCCATCCAGATTGGGACACAGCTATGAATGAAGAATATCGTTCATTATTGGCAAATGATACATGGGATCTTGTTCCCCTTCCAAAGGGACGAAAACTTCTTAGATGCAAATGGGTTTACAGAACCAAGTATGGAGTAGATGGAAAAGTTGATAAACATAAAGCTCATCTTCTTGCTAAGGGTTTTTCACAAGTTGAAGGCATTGAATATACTGAAACCTTCTCCCCTATTGCCAAAATGAACTCTATCCGCCTTGTTCTTTCCCTTGCTGTCTCTTTCAAATGGGAAGTCCATCAAATGGATGTTAAATCTGCCTTCTTGCATGGGGACTTGCATGAAGAAATCTATATGGAACAACCTGCTGACTTTATACAAATAGACTCTAGCCTTGTATGTCGGCTTAAGAAATTCCTTTATGGTCTCAAGCAAGCCCCTCAGGCTTGGTATGCCAAATGGATAACTTTCTTTTAGAAATTGGATTTTCTAGGTGTCATTCTGACAATATTGTCTAAACGAAGAAAGTGGGCAAGTCTCTTATCATTCTTGTTCTTTATGTTGATGATCTTATCCTTACTAGTAATGATTCCAACCTTATAAACCATGTGAAGTCCAGCCTTAAAAATAAGTTTGAAATGAAAAACTTAGGACACTTGCATTATTTTCTTGGTCTTCAAGTCTTGTAATCCAAGGAAGGTATTTCCCTTTCCCAGTCCAAGTATGCATGTGATCTTCTATGCCATTTTCACATGGAAGACTATAAGCTAGCCCCTTTCCCTTTTAGTCTGGAGCCAAACTTTTAGTCACTTGTACTTCCCCTAAAGTGGATGCTACCTTGTACCATCAACTTGTAGGAAAACTTTTGTATCTGACCCATACTCATCTTGACCTTTCCTTTGTTGTTGGCCTTATTGCTCAGTTGATGTAAAACCCACATGAAAGTCATTAGAAAGCAGCTAAAAGAATACTTCGTTATGTTTGAGGTACAGTTCAGTTTGGGATTCATTACAGTGCAGAAGCATCTCCTTTATTGGTTGGTTTCACTAGTTTTGATTAGGCCGGTGACCCTGATGATCGAAAGTCTACTACAGGTTATGTGTTCACTCTTGGTTTAGGTCCTATTACATGGGATTGCAAGAAATAAAGTGCCATTTCTCTTTCTTCAGCAGAAGCAGAGTATCGTGGTGACGTAGAAGCTAGTAAGGAAGCCTTGTGGCTTCGTTAGATCCTGCCAAAGTTTGGCTTTCAGCAGCAGCATCCGACTACACTTTGGTGTAATAATCAAAGTGCCATTTGACTATGCAAAGATCCAGTCCAACATTAGCGCAACAAACACATTGAACTACACATGCACTTAATCAGAAAGCTCATTCATGACCATGTTCTTGAAGTGCAATATTGTTCAATAGATTATCAAGTTGCAGACATATTTAGAAAGGCTCTCACAGAGGCGAAGTTTACTAAACTTTGATTTATGGTTGGAGTTCAGGAAGTTGTCACTAAGGGGAGATAGGATATAATGCCTCCTTCCTTCTCCTATTGTGTCATATTTCTACATCCTTCAATGCTATCCCAAGTTGTTCTTAAGGGGGGATGTTAGGATATTCCGACACATAGGAAATAGTTAAGTATAACTTGGTCTAGTTTAGAGTTAGGTAAAGTGTGTTTCTTTACTATGTACTTTTGTAACTTACAATCCAATGGTCATGATGTGTAGTGATCCGACGGTTCATTCTCTCCTCGGTATTATCGACACTTAATCGTGGCTTAACACATGATTGGTCCATGATCTCTATTTAAAGAGCAAGGAGGGTCTTTTGTAGGAAGAACTGTTTATGAGAGAAGCTTATGTAAATTTTCATTTTTTTTATTAATAAATTGCCTGAAGTAGCTACGTTGGCTCAAGCCGTGGACTGTTTCCATCTTTAAGGGTTTTAACCATGTCAAGAATACTAGTGTATTGATCTATGATCTGTTTATGAGCGGTGTCCTTTGGTGTTCTGTCTGAGGAACTTACCCTGTAAATTCCTACAACTTTGATTGCACTATTATGTCACGAACTGGATTGAATGTATGGGATTTGGCTAGGTTCATGGTGAATTTACTTTGCAACTAGGTGGAGTGGGGTGACGATGGTAAGCCTATCCCCCCTCCTTATAATCACTATTTTCACACTCGACCACCATACTAGCCTAATGGGGGGTATTTACGTTTTATGTAATTATGAAACATATGTGGATGATTTTCCAATTTTATATTTAATGTTTTATTTTACATTACATTTTCGTTAAATTTCATTATTAACATCAAGATTTCGTATTTAATAATTCATCAATATTTTTATGTCGTGTCATTGTTTAAGGTTGCTTTACAATTCAATTCAATAAAGAAAGATGTTATAGTGTCTATATTATATTTTTTTTTTTGATAGGCTACCACTATTCACCTCAATATCAAGATATCCATATTTTCCCACCCCTTTGGGCTTATAAGAATTATTACTAGTTACAATTTCAACTAGTTAAAATTTTTTCCACATAGGCTAACATAGTTGTTGTCCTTTGGTGTTTTTTTAATCAAATCACAAAAAAAAACTCCAATTAAAAAATCATACATACATACATACATACATACATAATCATGATATTTCAAAACATATAATTAAATAAAATATAAAAAATTAATAAATTTAGTTAATAAAAATATTTCTATATTTATAAAAATGTGAAATATAGATAAAATATAAATGACTTCTATAAATTAAGATCCATCTTATAATGATTTATATTTGCAACAATTATATTTCAAAATTTTATATTTAAATTTAATCAATAAACATATAAATAATTAATACTTACAATAAATTCTTTTTTTAATCTCTCATTATATAATATACAATTAATCTACGAGTGAGAAATGTATTTCATGGGGAAGATGGTATCAAGGAAAAGGGGAGAAGCAGAGGAATATCTAATTATATTCTAGGGGAAGGGGTGTCAAGATCATAATCAATTCCTTAGTGGAGAGGGATGTAGCCATAGTCTTAGCAGGGAATGACAGCAAAGGAGAAGAATAGTGGAAGTTAATTAAACTAAGATTGACTAGAAGAAAAAAGGATAGTTACTAGGGAAGTGTTTTGATGAGCCTTCAATGCTCTCAGTTTGAGTCCCCGCCATCACCCATGAATAATATGACTTAATCGCAAGAAACCCCAAATTTGTATTAGCTGTCTCCATTATTTTTAGATCTCGAATCCTCTCCTTTGATTTAAAATATTTAGGTTTTCAAACTTTTTTGAAAAGATAAACATAGGATTGTTCCTCCTTGCATTGAAGTTTAATATGGCCAACTACATGACAAAAAAAACATTTGAATGAGATACACCAATAATTTATTTTTTGAACCCATGAGACATGCTGACTGATAATTTTAATATGATCCAATAGGCCCTTCATTATCTCAAACTTGACCCAAATCCTCAACCAAATATAATCCAACTTAGTATGCCAATCATTTGCGAGTCTAATGAAATGACATATCATGTTTCCAATAAATTCCAATCCTTCCACTGACCAAAATTGAATTGGGAGCTTGGGTATAATGACCCATATTTGCATGGAGGAAAGCAATTATGTGTGGGTCAAATCTTGTATCCCACATTCTAATAAAGAGATGAGTTATACTCATGACTCTAGTTTAACTAAAATACAGAAGCTAGGTCCTCTAAGGATCTAAACTTGAAAAATATATAGTCCCATGTCATAAAAAAGAAACTAGACAATACCACACAATTGGAGCCCAATGTAGGGTTACCCAATTTCTTAAGAATTGAAGACAATTTAAATTCACATAGAATCTACCCACTGCTACCTTATCCATCATCTTGAGAATGCTAGAGAGTGTGATGTCCTCTCCCACTACCATATTAATCTTCTCCTTTCTAAAGTTGACATATCAATTTTTTGAATTGCCTCTAGAAACCTCCCTCATTGGGAGAGGTGAGGCATGAAAAAAACCCCTATCCTATGAAGGTAGAGGTGAGACATGGACAAAAATCCTATACTAAGAAGGAACTATAGTGTTGGAAGGAGGGGTTAGAGAGAGATCAGTGGCAGGAAATAATGGAGGCATAAGGAATTGATATCTTGAGGGAGCAGGGGTGGCATGAAGAGACTCTTCCATCCTACACAAGACAAGAACCCCTAATATTATCTAATCTCATAATTATTGTATGGTTGTCCACTGCTATAGAGAAGAACCCCAATTTTGTCAAAATTAAACCTACTTGTTAGCCCTATAGTGAGCTAACAAAATCTATGTCACAAGGGAAAATTTCCACTAAAGGGACCACATCATCCTCATAATCAACCTAATTACCTTGGTAGACATGTACCTTTTGAAATAGGGGTTCAAGAATTTGAATGTCAATTATTATTAGGTGGACTGTAGGGATTTAACTTGCTATGAATATTCTAGAATATTCATAGAAGTATAAACAAATCAAACGTTGATATTTATCTCCATAGTAGTTATGTCATTTTAATTAAATTTATTAATTTAAAAAAATGTCATATGAACAAGTGTCATATGAAATGAGTTATGATTTTTTGCTAATGTAATATTGATCAGCCATGTATTGGCCTTAGGTATTGTAACAAATCCTATTTATATATTAAAAATCTCTATGGTAAAGTAGGAGTAAATATCTATGCATAGGAATTTTGTTGAGTGTTTTTCCAAATTTATATATGTTTGCCCAAGGCTTCTTATTTCAACTTAAGGTGGATGAGGATTTGTTGACTTTTTTTTAATTTTTTAATTGAGGGCCTACATTGATTCTCAAGGGAATATGATCAACATATTCTTGGTCTTAATGCTTATCAACAATTGTAGTGTATTAAAGAGTTCATTAGGTTGCATTGAATTCTAGTAAATTTAAAAAATTAGATTCATGCCATGTGGCTCCCCCACCCACCAATTTTCTATGAATTTGAGATTATTCTAATTCTAATAAGTTTCTCCATGACAAGCTTCTCATTATTATTTATAACATTCATTTATATAAGGAAATTTTATTTAGCGAATTGGTCCATTACTTTTAATAAATTTAAAAAACATAGATTCTTGCCTTGTGGCTCCCCACCCACCAATTTCCTAGGGATTTGAGATTATTCCAATTCTACTAAGTTCCTCCATGATAAGTTCCTCATTATTATTTATAATATTCATTTATAATTTATTTTGTTTCTTAAGTTAAAGTTGAGCCATAACCTTTTTATACATGGTTAATATTAGTAATATATTCTTTGTGTTGCAATAGTTTTTTTGGTTATATTTATGAATCATTCGGCTATAACAATTACAATAATATTTTTAATGTGGTTGTACTACTTAACTTGTATACCAACTTAGATCCTTCTTAACCCCGAAGATATTTTTACCTCAAATCTCCTCTTGATTGGTAGATCAAAAATTAAAGATGGATCTAGGATGATTTACTTATTAATTATAATTATAATTATAATTTTACAGTTTTATTTTATTTTCATTTTTAATTTATTTTTTATGTAATTTGACAGAGACATTACAACCTATTAATTCAATTAAATATTTTTATAATTAATAACAATAATTATTATTTAAAATAAAATTATAACTTAATTTTGTAATTTTTAAAAAAATAATATAAAATAAATATTTTAATATTTATTATAAACTGATGTTTATCTCTATTTATTAATCATTTAAATTTATATATCTATACCAATATAGTCCCATAAATGACGTGAACAAACACCTTAAATTCTCCATCAAAATGAGTACTTGGGACGGATTAAGGATGCCATGTGCATCATAAAGACCATCGAACACTATAACCCTACAATATGTATAGAAGGAAAAATGATAGAACTAATACTAAAATTGGGTACTCAATTAGTAATATTGACTAATTCTTTAGTGCATAAATATATGTATAAAATAACACAATTGTATTATTAAATGTAATTGATATCGATAAATTAACATTACTTATAATAATTTGTATTATTTACCTAATTTAATAATTTACATGATTTGTATTATTCGATAAAACCCTCTATTCCCTTTTTTTATGTTTCTACCTCTGGTCCTTTAGTTGCTACAATTATAAAATCATTTTTATTTTCGCAACTTAGGATAAAATCATCAATAAGCAGTGGCGTAATGATATCTAATTTCTTTTTTCTCCATCTAACGCATTAATGATATCCAATATAGCCTAACCATAATAGCCTCTGGATCAAATAAACGTTGTTGGAGCTCAATGGAAGTGAGCGACGGTTGCAGGAGTTCTGTGAATTAAATAGTACGGACACGAGCCATCTGATGGCATCTTTGAGACTATATATATATATATATCATATTTGGTTGTTGGAAATATGAAAATATTTGAAATTTGTTATTGGTTCACATTATATGTTTGGTTGGTTGATAAAATTATATTAGATAAATGTGAAAAGGTTAATAATGATTTAAAGTAATTGATATTAAAATTTTATTAATTATTGTAAAAGAAATTGTGAAAATATGTTAATATTTTTCATTTATCAGTATAAAATAAAAATTAAGATTATTTTTTTTAATTAAAATTAAATAGAAAATATATTTAAATAAAATACTTTTTAGTCATAGAAATGATTTATAGAGATAGAGTAATCAAATTGAAGAGTCTTTTAGTCATAGGAATGACTTTTCTGGTTGATTTTTACAAAATAGGTTTATTTATTAGTTTGATTAGAAAATAGATATATTTCATAGTTGGATATGGAAATATTAGATGTATGATTACCATGGCTAATGTTCTTTCATATTTTCACACTTGAATTTAGACAATTAGGTTTAGGCATTTCTTCAAAACACATGCCTTATAGATTACTATTGGTTGAAATGTTAAAATCGCCCAAAATTTCCATTTAAAAGTGAGTTTAAACTTCTTATTATTTATAAAATCTTGTTTAGTGTAGAAAATCATATTTAAAGTTGAAATTGATTGTTCTTCTTCAAAAACATTATGGTTAATAGGATTAACCCAATTAAATAAAAACTTTTCCAAAATAATTTAACATGATTTACAAATTTTTTGAAATTACATAAATAATAAGTGTATATAATTGCATCAAATCATTCACATATTTAACACTATAAATTAACATAATTGATATTTTTTAAGTAAAATATAAAACATGTTATAATATTATTTGATGAAATTATATTTTATAATTAAATTGAAATCAATCATTTAAAAAAATTATATATCTATCTATATATATAATAAAATTAAAACTGTTTTTAAAAAACTATTTATCAAAACATAAACTGTATTTTATGATTAAATTAAAATTAATATTTAAAAAAAATACAAAATATATATAAAAAACAATAATTTTATATTGAAAATAATATTAAAACAGTTTTAAAGAAAAATTTATTCAAAAGAATAGAATTAAATTTACAAGATGGATACAACGGAAATGCCAAAAGCTTTGTACTTGGCCATTTATTAAGTCAGTATGGGAGGATTAGATTTGTGGAGTATTACTCACTTGCGTTATTGGAAAAATAAATTATTTGTTAAATATTTATTGTGTAAGTGTTACTTGCATAGAAAATTTTAGGGGCGAATGTTCGCCCTTTGGCGAAATTAAGGGGTTTTAAATTTTTAGTGGGTGAATATTTTGTATCATAGTACATTTTTACAAATCACCTCAAATAGCCCACCTTATTTTAAGGGAGAGGGTAAAAAAGGTAAATTTAGCCCTTGAAATTAGGAGTTACAACCTTCCATTCACCCATTTTCAAGAATAGGTTTTATTTAAGTGAATCCATTCGCCCATTTTCAAGAGTAGGTTTTATTTAAGTGAATCCTATGGCCAAAGGCCCAAATACCATATTTATAAAAGAGGTATGGTAAATTAATAAAAATATAAATAAATGAGAGGTATGGTAAATAAATAAAACATTTTTTATATTTACTCCATAAGTCACTTTATATACATGAAAGGGTGTAAACAAATAAAAATATAAGTAAAGTGGAGGTATGGTAAATAAATAAAACGTCTTTTTATACTTACTCAAATGGTATGGTAAATAAATAAAAATATAAATAAACTAGACGCATGGTAAATAAATAAAACCTCTTTTTATATTTAGTCCATAACCCTTGTTCTATTTATGAAGGCTCAAGAAAGAGGTTTTATTTAAGTGAATCCTATGGGCCAAATACCATATTTGTAAAAGAGGTATGGTAAATTAATAAAAATATAAATAAACGAGAGGTATGGTAAACAAATAAAACATTTTTTTATATTTACTTCATAAGTCACCTTATATTTACAAACACTCAAGAAATGCGTTATATTTAGGTGAAACCTATGGGCAAAATACTATGGGACAAATACCATGGACTAGATTGTTATTAATACCATGCAAAAAACATTATTAACCCTAATATTAGTATTAATAAAAATAAAAATGGCACATGGTATTGACCCATGGTATTCACCAAAATGGCACATGGTATTGACCCATGGTATTCACCTGGAATGTAGCCTATTTAAATGGGGGAATTAAACCAGCATAGATCCATCTTTACTCTGGATCTACTAAACCCCGAGAGGTATCAAATATCGTGATATGCAAACTAGCATAGAATGAAAAAATATTTGATCCGATCAAGAGTAAAAATGGATGTTGTAATTTAATGTATGTTAAACATTTTAGCTTGGTTAAAATAAAAATCAACTATTAATTTTATTAATTTTTATAAATTATTAATTTTTAAGCTCCAGGTTTATGATAACCCATGGTATTCACCAATGGTAATACCATGGTATTCATGTGAGCATAGACTATTTAAAGGGGAAATTCTATCATCTTAGATCCGTCTTAATTCTGGGTCTACCAAGTGCTCAGAGGGATAAATAGATTTCATCCCCTAAGAGTGGTAGATGTGGAGTTAAGATGGATATAGGTTGGGTTTTTATGATAATGAAGATCTATTAAATAGACTTTGGAAATTATATTGTAAAAACATCTTAAGGTGAATGGTTAAAGCATAGACATTGGACAAGTATATTTGTATACTTCTGTTTTAAATTGAAACAAATCCAGGGCTAAAAGGAATGGATTGATTGCACTAGTCGTCCTTCTATAACTTTCCAACATATGCTGGAGTAAACAGATTGTAATTCGGGTAATTTTTCTAATTGCAAACAGGAACATACTTGTGTATTGGCAGGGTGGTTACGAGGTCCCTAGAAGTGATGAATTTGAATTTTCCTTGGTTTTATATATAGTATTAGGTTTTTTCTCATGTTTTCTGTGAATGGCACGGGTGAATTTTATCCTACACCCACTAGGTTATCGATATGTAATTTCGGTAATTTTGATTTCAAAAGATATTTTAAAGAAATGCAATGATTTCATTTATGTATTCAATAAACACGAGATTTTATAATTGAGTAAAATATTCGCCATGCGTGGTGAGAGATTTGCCTAAAAATTATACATACATATCATATTATTGATAAAATCGCCTTCTATTTTTCCTATATACCATGGAGATTCGCCCATTTATTATACATGTAAATTTAGAGGGGGTTCTTAAAATTTTTCCTGGTTACTTGTAACAACATTCATTTAATCTACAAACAATTTCATTTTGATTCTCTATGCAGCGTTCTACACAGTTCTATACTGCATTGTTAAGCATGTTTGATGTCAACCAACTTTTCTCGTATCGATTTCAACCCTTAGAAATTTTGTTTTATTTTTCAAGCCGTGTAAAGTTGCTTTTTCTTTTAATCTGTGCAGCTCTATACAATTACCATGGAGATCTGAGTTTGCCAAAGCGTATACTATGGGTATATCCGCAAATATTGGAATGCTATTTATGATAATATTTTTACATGTTTGTAATCTATTTGTAGAATTCTACCAAATTTTGGTCCCGACCAACAATCTGATATAAAATGTTAAAGGATATATTATTATATATATAATGATGCATTCCTGTTGTTTTTACATCAGGACGACTGGGATCGTTCTGACTAACTTGAAAACACTAGGCAGATCCTATGAACATACCAGGGGGGCATAGACAATTCTACTGAGCTAGACAACAATACGGATGCAAATATCAAGAAATTTCCCTAGAGCACAACTGCTTCGAGTTTACCTATTCGCACCGTTTCACCAGCTTGAGAGAGATCAATGGGAAGGAATCCATAGTACATGTAAATACTAGTAGTATAGCATTACCTTCTCTTCGGTTTTACTTTTCTAAATCTGGTTTAGCCTCAAGAGGTTTGTAATTTTGAATAGTATGATTGTTCACTATCTATTATTTAATTTGTTTTTATTATTAATTTCATGTGTGATTTATATGCACCACTCACATAGGTGTCATATGTATCATATTGGGTTTGTGGGGTATACAGGACTGGTAGTTTTCTATATAGGTTTTTGCTAGTTCAAAAAACTAAAATTAAAGCTAATCGATAGGGTTTATATAATATTATAACATTATAAAATAAATATAATGAAAAAACAATTTAATGTTATCAATTTAATATTATGCTTTATGTGGTTGTAATTATATGTATTTTTTATTTAATATTTTTTTTTTCCTAAATAATACTAATTCTATTAGCAGAAGAAGGAGGTACAATTACAACGTGACCGAAGTCAAAACTCTACACTAACGAGAGGCAGAACTGTCAAAAAATGCAAATGAGAATACTGTCTGTTGGTAGTAATGTGCTTCAGGACCCACGCAGGGACCGGACTGAGATTCACATGATAAAAAAAAATTAACAAAAGAGCCAGAAGACACCAGAAAACCACTAAACTGTTTGCCTTACAAACTTGCCCAGAGGTGAAAGTCACACTGCAAAAAGAAGAGGCTTGGGTGAACGAACTAGTCATCAGGAGGCTCTTCCTCGATTCGACACCAACCATAATTTGGCAAATCCCCTGCTTGAGCCGCATTCGGAACAGAAGGACCAGGGTCAGCCATCACCACATCCTGAGCACTGCGAACCTGTACATTCAAATCCTGTCGAGGCGCATTTCCAACATCCAGCTGGAGGGATGAAGATGGAGCAGAGATTTCCTCCGAGCCCCCCGGATGGGTACTAGAGTCTTCTGTTTGGTTATCTTCATGGAAAACCACCGAGAAATGAGCAGTTATCCTGGGCCGATTCAACGTACTATGAAAGGTAAAGATAGCAGAACCAGATGTGGAAGGAGGCCCATGGCGGTAGCTGGTGGAGTGGAGCCTCCCTCTCCCACTACGGGTGCTGGGGTAGCAGCCTACAAGCAACTCACTGGAAAGGGAAGGCGAGTTTGATGAAGAACTGGTAGGTGCACTCCTCGGCTGGCCTCTATGACATCCCATTCTTTGGCGTAAACGAGGCATCTGGGGTAGAGCAACAGCAGGAATCCAGGAATGTGGAACAACAGCAAGAACTGGGGAGGCGTAATAGCTTTGCCTGCAGAACGGACAAACTTTACAACAGAGACCCAAAATCCAAGAGGGGAGCGAACGGTAAAGCTGTAGCCTCTTCGCTAGAAGAGCGAAGCTTAGCTCTGAGAAATCCCTTCCTATGACAGAGCCAACATCCCACCACCCAAGACCAGAAACGAGGCCATAGATAAGGAGATGAATCACTGAGACAAAAACATGAAAACAACAACTCGAAATAGGAGAGGAGGAACAGAGTCCGCTCCGCCAAGATGGTTGAGCTAGGCGACAGAGGAGCCTTCCCCCACAAGTTCCAGGAGATCTTAGGAATGACCAGGTTCCCCTCAGGCGACCGGAAATCAGAAATGAGACCAAAGGCAGGAGGGTAAATCAAATGAAACAGCAATGTCGAATTCACCGCATCCCCGAGACATCTTCTGGCCTTATCCTTCTTTGGCATGCCTCGGGAGGCTCCTTCCATAACTTTCGCATTCATGAACCTCATCTTCTGATGCAGGCCGGAGCATGCAGAGGGAGGAACCATAGCGTTGGACATGATGTGAGAACCGATTCCTCTAGAGTGAGAGCCGATAAACCAAGCTTTGTGCGCATGCCATGTGCCAACTACCTTACCATTCTTTAACACTCTGTACTGGGTAGGCAGGTGGCGATCTGCCTCGCCCCACCCTTGTCCCGTCGAATTTAAGGCCACCTCAAACACCCGCATCTGGGAGTATTTTTTATTTAATATTAAAAAATGGTTAATTTTCTATTAGCATCAAGAATAAGATAGCAGAAATTATTTGTAGAGTGTTAAAACTTACAATGATTTTAATCAACTTCATGCAATGTTTGATCTCTCAGGTCCGTAAAATCTTTCCTAAGCGGCAATACCTCCGTGTCAGGCTCATGTCTTACCGCTTCATCCCATGAATCTGGTCGAAGTGGTACATGCTTTACAATAAACCGGTCGTCCATAGACAACGGAGTATTGCTCGCCAACCTTGTCTCTAGAAATCCTATGAATTCCAAAATCATACTCCGCAGTGTAGGTTCCCTACCCTATTCAGTACGAAATTTAATTCGATTTTCCACTGCAAGGTAAATTATTGTGATCATGCCAGAGTTTCAATATTTTCTCTCTTTCTACGTTCAATAGGTCTCTGCAATGATATTATTTGTTGGTTGGTTCAAATACTTCAGGTTAGATGCATACAATGTTAGTCCGACCTCTACATTTATTAAAATAGAAATGACATCAGTCGTAGTTACAGGGAGGAAAATTTTGTAGGTAGTTTCTAATCTGCATATCTTATACATGGCAGCACTTATACATTAATGTAAAATTTAGAATATTTAGAAATGAATTGCTTCACAGTTCTGAAATTATTGATTATTTTTTTGAACCATTGCAATCAAAGACTCAAGGATAAGTGAACAATCCACCTGTCCAGTAACATGTTTAGGATGGGTTATGACTGCTATCTATCTATATGGCTGGAATGCTTCCACGAATCTGCCTTAATTTAAGTTTTCAAAACCATTTTAAATTTATGGATATTATACGATTTTATATATATATACAGTTTGAGTTGGCCTAATAGTTAAGAGAATGTGTTTCTTCTTAAGAGGTTATAAGTTCAAAACCAGAGAGAGGTAGAGTATGTATGCCTTAGTAGACTTAGCAGTCAAATCCCTAAATGGAAGTGGGCCCTTGTCGCACAAACAAAGAGTTCTCATACACCAATTTGATGTCTAGCCGTGACTTTAAAAATAGATATTATTATTATTATATTTATATACTTGCTATTATAACTATTTTAAAATAGCAACTGTGTGTTCATTGTGTGTTCAGATCAAAATGTTTGACCCAGTTAATTGTAGAATATAAGCTTTTCCATCATAGGTAGATCGTCAAGATTTAATTATTAAAACTGACTATATGCTGCATATTATAAATTGTTTTAATAGGTGCAACGAGGAACTATATACGTATTTTTCATTTTATATCTCTGAATTGTTTTAAAAATTGCGAGGAGCATTTAATCAAAGTTGAATACTATACAACTAAGATCGATACATATTATTTAAGCTTCATACTTACTACTTTTTATGTTATTAGGGTTTTAATCCATCGATGTTCATGTTTGCGCTAATCGGTCATGTAGCTTATGTAGGAAGGTAGTGTGTTTTATATTTGCTTGTTCTATTGCTCAGAAGCTTCATATTTACTATTTTTTATGTTATCAGGGTTTTAATCTATTGATGTTGATGTTTGCGCTAGTCGGTCATGTAGCCTATGTAAGAAGGTAGTGTGTTTTATATTTGCTTGTCCTATTGTTCAGAGTATTCAATTTATTTTTAAGATACATGCACCAAATGTATATGTAAAAACTGAGTTATTATGCCTTCAATATTCTTCTAATATCCTTAACTGCATGTGACCAAGATAAGATCAGTTAATCTGGAAAAATAATGTTTCGATTGCCTAGTCACAAAGTGCCTGTGACCAAATGGTTTTTACATGTGGTTACGACAAATTTAAGTATAGAATTTATTTCACAGAATTGTTTTCCAATAAATTTATGTGCTTGGTGTCACGTACATTCATCTCAAAATTTTTAATGAACTCCTTTTTCTTTCTCACTTACATAGATGACATATAAATATGACAGTTTCCTTTATAGTGTGCCGGAAATGCCAAAATTGTGAACAAACATTTATTTCCAAGTCTATAAACAACCTATAAATATGATTGTTTCCATTCCATCCCGCCAAACTGAAACTGGAACTATGCAGGTTTAAGAAATACTTACGATTATTATTTATCATAATGTAATAGGTTGAAAAATTCTTGTTATTTCGATATTTATCCACAAAATCATAACAGAAATACAAATGTAATTCTTACTTTCCTAGGTGCATAGAGGTTTGAAAAGTAATTACTAATATTATTAATATAATAGGTTAAAAATTGCTTGCTATTTAAATATTCGCAAAATCACAGATATAATTTTTATATTTGCTATATAGATTTTTTATATTATGCCTATGTAGTATAAAAAAATATGAGAATAATAAAAGTAGAAAGAGAGATTAGTTTTTATTATAAAGATCTAAATTGACTTCCATCATCATTTAGTTGATTAGAATATAGAGTACATGATAGAGAGATCAGTTTTTATTATCAAAATCTAAATTGAATTGATTTCAATGATTACTAAGTTGATTTTTATGATGTAAGGCATTTTTATGGGAAAAATTTCTATCACTGTCATTTTGTATGATTTTGCACTGTGAGATTCATTGTTAGACGATTGAACAATAATCTATTCTTGAATTGATTTCTTTAGAATACTGTAGAGCCTCCATCACATTTAACTATTTCAAGTGACTTCTCCTAGCATTTTTGAGATAGTTGGATGTTGCCAACATGCTCCTAGGGTTTATGAGACAATTGGATCCCACCAACAATCTCATGCAATGGACCAGAGAAAAGATCAAAACCACTTGCAATGACATCGACTTGGAGCTTGAAGGCGTGACCTGCAATAATGAGAGGGTTTTCAGGCTCAACTTTGCAAGATTTGACCTTGACAGAACAATCTCGCCTTTCATTTCAAGCTACATTTACAATTCCTTGATTTGTCGGCAAATCGTTTAACTAGAATATTGAGTAGATGTTTTACTTTGTCTCGCCCGCATCCTCATAATTATATAGCAGGGAAGCCCTTTGAAACTCAACAACATTCGTCCTATTATGTATTTCATAATCTCTGTATACGATTTGAAATTCATTTTCATGTGGAATCCATTCTTTAATTATATAAACTAGTTGTTTCCTTTCCCAGGGTCGAATACCATGGCCTCTATGAATGCATAAATGTTGTACATCCAATGGACGGGCTCGCATACACGGTGGGAATCCTACCTAAAGAAGCTAAGATTGTTCTACACTCCTTGGTGTTGAAATGGGTGAACATTGTGGATGCAAAGCGTCTAGAATTCATGCCTTTCATGGGCACCATGATGAACACAGTCTTTCAGTGTAATTGGAAGATGAGTAAGGAGAAAATTCTGAGAAGGCCCTAGTTCAAATTTATGGAGAGGGCTTGGATATTTTCTTCAAAGGGGAAGATGAGATTTGGACATTCAAGTGCATGTCGAGGCTCAGGCAAGGACCACCTCTACTGGGTTGGTTCCCTAAGGGTCATATTGAGGAGTTTCTCAATGCAAGGGTAGTTTTATTTATTTAGTTCTATGTCTAGAATCGCATGTCTTTTAATTATTTCTTTTTCTCTGCTCGAATTTTAGCCGTAAAATGCATCTTTTTGTTTCTTGTGCCAAAAAAATTAAAGTAGATTTTTGTATTAGGGAATTTATCCCTTTTGGGTATGTCCATAATTTTGAAAGTGTCTTCCTAAATGATTGTTCCTTCTGATAAATTTTGCAGAGTGCCAAAGATTTGTGAAGGAATACCTAAAATCATCAAGTAATTTATCTCATTCTTTCACTTGTTTTATTTCCAGTGTATTGCTTCCCATCATTTGACTCCAAATGACTTCTTTGAGAGCTACATGAATATAAATATGAATTTCCACTCAGGTTTTTCTTATTACTTTGCACGCTGAGGAGAGATCAAAAGGTAGCTTCTTACATGTTAAATCCTTCATAGTTGAACTTTCCTTCGTTTTTATCATTTTTTTTGTATTTTGAGTCATCTGATTATAATCACTTCCACAATTGATACACATTATTTCAAATGCCAGTGTTTAATCCCTCTCTAATTTCTCTTGCTTGTCTGAGAACTGTGAGTACTCTTCCTTGCCTGAGAACCCTATGCCTTGTTCTTAGCACAATGAAAATTCCCACTAGAATCATGACAGTGGGTTCTCCATGTCGAAAACTGAGTCCACTATTGCAGGCAGCGACACTAACATTGGCGAGTGCCCAAATAGTTACTCTAACATTGAAAATCTGCTTGATGAATTGTATGACGACTTAAGTGGTTACTCTAACTTCAATCATCTGCTCAAAGAAATGGAACACGAAAAGCCTATATCTCCCACTCTAATTTCCTAGAAGTTCGTGGACAATGACGACTTCGACGACCTGTTGCATGACAACTTCATTCCGAACATGTTTGACACCTACACTCACCTAGGGGGAGTACTTATCACAGATTGGGTGGCATGAAGAAACACAACAAAATTCCTTCGAGAAATTACATGATGATGGATTTGTAGATTGGATGAAGCAAACTCTCTTGAATGGCCCATATTAGGGGCCCTGTCTCTGAAACTGGAACAAATTTTGTAACAAAATATTACTATAGGGGATCCTCTCTACTCATAATGTACATGATATCATGAGGGTTTCTGTGGATTTTAGCTACAAACTAACATAAAGGTCTTGAACAGCTAGAAGGAAGGCCATGTGCTAGCTCCTCTACCTAGTGCATTCAAATTTTCGATATGGTTTTATTTGAATTTGAATTCATGTCATGTCATATCAAGAAAAATAACAAGATTTCAGAGTCTTTTGATGAAAATCCATGAATTTACATCTCACATTTTCTAATCTTTTCTTATGGGTTTTGTTCATGCAATTGGTTTGGTTTTAATTTTACTGATCAATCAAGAAAACATGCAATTTCTGGAAGTTTGTTCTCTTGAATCTACATAATGTATGGAGTTTATTTAAATAATTAGTTATTATTGAAAAATGTGAATTCAATGCATTATTATTGATAATGTGTCATATACAACTTACCAGTTATTAAATAGAACTCATGTCTATAAAGTATGTTCAACCAGTTTGAAATATTTACAATGAATTGTGAGTGTTACTCAGTTCTCTGTTATAATCTACATTTGGTATAGATTAAGGAATCATAAAAATCAATGAATTGTAAAGTATTTTCGAGAAATTTATTGAAAAATGACGCCATTATTTCTTACTAAGAATTTTTTTCTTTTCACCAGAAAGCAAGATTTACCTTTAATGCTGGGTGTTATACTATTTGAAAAAATGGTCAGCATTTTTCTTCCCATTAAAGGCATCGTAAGACCAAAATTCAACAAAAGAGAAAAACAGAAAAAATTGTGATTATCTTTTTATCTTCTCTTTTTTGGACAGATGACTTACTCTCAGTATTGAGACTCATAATTTAGACTTTTTGAATTAAACTAACATGCTCTAACCTGCAAATCTATGATTTTGCAGCTTGATTCGAAGCACTCTCAAGGATAATCTGCACTCATTTTTTTCCCAATCTAATACTAATAATTTTATATTCTTTTTGTTTATTTTATTGTCTATGAAGTAGGTATATCTTGGAATGATTTTTTTATTTTCATTTTTTTTTAATATTTATTCCTATTTTCAAGTTTATTTCAGGCTTTAGTTATAACTAAGCTCAACCAAGTTATTCTTAAGCCCAAGTCATGTGACTTTGATAGTGATATGTAAAAATTATGAGAATCATGTAAATAGATCTCATGTTCTAGAAAATTGCCATAATTGTACCAGATATCACAAGTTTCGATACCTACATAAAACTTAACAATTTACTTATGATTTCCTACCACTTAAGGATTTGTAGGTGAGATGTTTCTTACAACCTTAGTGGGGCTTCTATTGAATGTTACTATAAAATGCTTCAACCCAAAAGTTGTTTGAGATTTTTTTGCCTTGACAATGCTCTTTTCCATCTCAACAATAGTCTTTTCCTCTCTATAGTGTGCTTATGTTGCGCAAGTACCTTGAGTTTTGCAATACTTGTAGAATTAATTAGAGTTTATTTTCCTAAACTCTAGTTTCTAAAAACCTTAATCTTCTTATCAATTTTCCTTTCGAGCTTGAACCATTGATATGTATTCCTTCATTGTTATAAAAGCTAATGGCTTGTACTTAAGAAAGCACAACCAATTTTTTCTTGGAAAGGCGCTGATGGATGTCATAAAATAATTTGACTTTCCAATGACCAAACATGCATGTTTTTTGTTCATCTAGCTTTTTTTGTCAAATTTATCCCTATGTTTCTTGTCTAAAATGTGAAGTTCATAATAACTCATGTTGAATTGGAGGAAAAACATGAACCATATTAAATTTATTGAAATGATCGAGATTCTATACTTAAGATATCCATACCTTTGATTCCATAGTTATTTTGGGAGTCATTTTCAACCACCAATGCTTCTTGTCCTATTGTTGTAATTGTATACTTGCCAAGATCTCCAACAACTTTTTCAACCACTTTCTGGTTTTCCCTCTTGATATCATTTCCATCAGATTTAATCTTGGAATGATGCTTTAGTATTTTTTGTCTATAGTTTCTTCTTTAGGCCCACTATATACATATTCCACATATTTAACACCTTCATTAGGCACTTTCATTGGGTTTGTTCCTTAATATTTAACCATGTAAACATTGATTAAAAATGCCATAATTATTCTTGATTTGGGTTTGTCTTCAAAGTTGGCACCATATAAGAAGGTTTGCCATGTGGATTTTGTGAGTGAGAATCTAAAAAATGCAACATGAAAGATATTGAGAAAGGACTTGATTAAATTGGAAACCTCCAAACTCTCATGCATTTGTGGGAGAATAAGTTTCAGTGCTGGTTAAAGAACAAACATGCATCACAACGAGTGGTTGAGAAGCCACCAGAATATGAAACAACCATTATTCGCAACATAAGAGTTATCAAAGTCCTTGCAAATGGATCAAAATTCTTGCAAGTAAAGGCAACCTTTAGGGTTTAGTAATATGCTCTATTTTTATGCACAACATTAGCAATTTTTTGGTGATTCAGTACTTAAATACCACCATCATTTTTCTTTGAGATTAGCTGCTATTTTTAATTTTGAAAGGCTACTTTGTAGGTTGTCCTAGTATAAAGCATACTTATATGCAATGTTATTGTTTCTCAACCTTCTTCTTTTCAAAAAGAAAGAAATAAATTATTGCTTTGTCTATCACAAGGCTTTGCAGGGATTTTAACCATTCAAATTTAAACAATATGTCCAAAAGATACGTTTGAACCCTAAGCTTGGACAACTAAAAATAAATAAAGGAATAGAGTACGATAAGTTGAAAAATTGTAAATATATGGTTTCTACCTCCCAAACTATGGCAAGAATGTAAATATTTGATGTAAACATAAATTCAGTTCAAGCCTTGAACCTAGTCTACTCAAAACTATAATAAACATGTATGGCACTGGAAAATATATTTTAAAGTCTGTATAACTACCAAAAATCCCTGTCTGCAAAATCACAAATTTAGACATAAAATCACCTTAGGTTAAATCTATAGATATAACTGAGCTAAACAACAATAAATATCACCAACTTAATTTTCTTATTTATTTTAAACTTCAAACTCTAATGGATATTTCAATATCAATGGATGTGTACAATTTCATGCATATGATGTTTTAATTCATGACAAAAATACCTCACATGGATGTTGCTAGCTGAAACACATGGAATTTGACACCAAAAGGAGGCTTATCAAAGACGGGTTCTGAAAGAATGTGTCCTAAACTTATTTCTTTACAAAATGAGTTAACATAAATAGTATATGTAAAGGTGGTTCATATGGAACATCTAATAATGAAGTATTTTTCATTGCATGTCTCTACAATTCAACTAGACTCGTCCATGTGCCATGAACAACTATGGTTATTTGATTCAACAAGCAAGTTCTCACACCTTTTAGTGTTTTTCTTTGATTGATACACCATTATTTGAAGGCAGTTCTAGATGCAAAGATAAGTCAAAGTCTCCACTTGAATTTCAAAGCATGACTGTCACCCTTCAACTTGCCTATTATAAGTGGAGAGTACCATTTAACCAGTTTGTTTTTGCAATACAACCTCAAGTTCAAACATGATAAACACCCTCACCTTTACTAATATAAATGGAAAGAAACATTTAACTACTTTGTTTTTAGCATGGCCACACTCTCAAATTGACTATTATAAACAGAAGGGACCAGTTAACCACTTTGTTGATGCAGTATAACCTCAAGTCCAAACATTCAACCACTTTATTGTTGTAGTACATTGTAGCATGGTCCTTTCCTTTTGTTGATATCTTTCTTTCTTTCAACAATTGTCAAAGAAGCATTAATTAGTGCTATATGTTGTCGCCTTATGAAGCTTCCTTCGCAACATCTCGTGCAATTGCTAGTTATTTTTATTTTTAATATGTGAATTTAAACTTATCTTGCTATATTAGATTGTCTTCTCGAAATTGAACAATACCCCTTTCAATCTGATAGAATCTAATTGAACAATAAATTGATAAGATCTAATAGAGTAGGGAAAATAAAATATTTTATAATAAATTTAATGAAATAAATAAAATTGAAAATACTTAAAACATGGTTTTTTTTTCTGAACATTTTTTTGGTTAATTTTGCCTAAATTTTAGTAGAGATTTTAAAGAATTATAAGCTTATTTTTTTTTATCTGAAGAGCTCAAGTGCCCCAAGTATATTTTTTTTTTTAAGGTGTCAAATCACTTTATGTATTCGAAAGTGCATTTCAAACAACAAGAAATTCAGTGGATACTAACAGTTAGGTGTATACAATAACCATACACGTCTCTATAAATATATCATGAATATGTACATTCTAAAAATAATAATATCAATAGATTTTAAATAGAATTATCAATACAATTATATATTTATATTTAACATTTATTATTAAAAAATATAAATTTTTTTTGTGTGTAATATTTAAATATTATTTAATTATAATTATATTAAAATCATTTAAAAGTGTAAATTTAATTATTAAAAAATATATATACATTATGTGTGTATGAGAATTTCATATTCTACTGATTAATCAATAGATATAGCATATAGAAACATATCGTAGCTTTTTCCACTATAGTTTGTCGCTTGGGAAACTAGACCAATGGCAAAAGATAGTACTTTTGTTCAAAAGGAACTATAAGACTCATAATATCCATATCTTTGACATCACATAGCATTAATTTTAGGGTTTCTATTAGAATACTTAGCGTTAATCCTAGTAAAATTGTACCGAGGTTACTCACAAATAGTATAGACTGAAAATGTAAAGGGGATCAAAGAAGAACCATCACTAGCAAGGAAGGAAGCCTTATCACATCTAAGTGGAGGTTGAAACATCTATAGGTATTGCAAGAGTACTATGAGAAGTTGGTCATTTTTCTCTTGAGAGAATGACCTTGACTCTAGCCAACCAAAGGGCCATGTCTTGATGTTTTAGGGAAATTTCACTATGATCATTTTTGTGTTTCATCCAACTGTATAGATAATTCATTCGTGGCCTCATCTCTCTCTAGTATATTTTTGTTAATAAGGGCCTTGATGTTCCAATATAGGCCCACTATCCATCTTTATTGATTTTGTGTTCCTCCTGTGTGACCCGAATCTGGGAGCTACACAACTCTTGAGGTAAGAATATTAGTGTTTGTGTACTCATCTGTGTACTGATTCCTATTATCGATGGACTCTAAGGATGCATGGTCAATTTCTAACTCTATGTGGTGCGAGATATGGCCATGATATTACTGAGCTAAAAAATGCATTCCTTGACCTTGACACTACCCTCTACTGTATAAGAGCAATCACGATGGCTCCTGACCGTTTTTCAAGGCATGATGAGCGAGGAGATGATAAAATATTGACTCGATAAGGGACTAACCACCTAGGAGGGACAAGGGAGATAGAGACAGTAGAGAAGGGTAGAGGCTAGCTAAAAGAGGTAAGATGAGCATGGATAGGGCATTAGTGAAAGTGAACCAATAAGAAGGTAGTAAAGTCTAGGAAAGAAAGGCCAATTGGAAGACAAGCATAGAGTATAGCCATACAAAGCGAGGTCCAACCTATTGATCACCAATATTTGTGTTTAGAGTACTAAAATATAAATATGTAATAGAGCATATGGAATAGAAAGTACATATATCCAAAAATGAGTGGGAATTCAAATAAAATAATTGTGTTTTAAGATGCACGAGAGAAATACCTTATGCACTATGCTATTAAGAGTGAATGTAGGGTGAACTTTGTCAAAAAAATGCACAACCAAAACATAGATTTCAAATCTCCTTGTCCTATTAGTTTCATCAACCACAAATAAATACCACCCATGTCAGTCCAGAAAACTAAATCATATGGTAGTTTCTACAACTGTGACCAACATGTAAACCCTAAGAGACCTCAGAAAGGGGTGGATAGGGAGGGTAGGTTAGGGGGGCCTCGACCTAGCCTCCACTAGGGATAGGAAACATATTGTAGTGCAAATTAAGACTTTCATAGTAGAAATATGAAACTCTTTATGAACCAAAATGGGAAATTTCTTCCAGGTGTGACCCTTAATTAATTTTATGCATCGCAAGAGACTTTGAGTGCACTATCATGTCACAAAGTGGATTGAATGTGTGGGATTTTGTTGGATTCATAGTAAATTCATGTTACAGCTAGGTGGAGTGGGGTTGCAACAGTACACCTATCCCCCCTCCTTGTAATCATTATTTTCACACTCGACCACCATACTAGATTAATGGGGTATTTATGTTTTATATAATTATGAAATATATGTGAATGACTTTCCATTTTTATATTTAATGTTTTATTTTACATTATATTTTTGTTATATTTTATTATTGACATAAAGATTACATATTTAATAATTCAATATAGAAATATTTTATAGTGTCTATATTAAAATTTTGTTTTTAACAAACTACCAGTTTCCTATCCTTTCATGCTTATAAGAATTATTACTAGTTCAATTTTTTTGCCACATATGCTAACATGTTTTTGAAATATAAAATCACAGTGGAGGGAAAATTAATGCCCCTAGTTACCAATTGAGTATTATGCTTTGATGTTTTTGTTATAAAAAAAAAAAATCCAATTAAAAAACTGTGCATCTCTCTCTCCCTATATATATATATATATATATATATATAAATAAATATATATAAATATAATCATGATATTTCAGAACTTATAATTAATAAAAATATTAAAATTTAGTTAATAAAAAAATATCTATATTTATAAAAATGTGAAATATAGATAAAATATAAATGACATCTATAAATTAAGAATATATATATATATTTATATATTATATATATTATCTTGTTTTAATAAAATTAAAAATAAAAATACTTATATATATATATATATATATATATATATATAATATACCAAATTTATATAAATATAAATAATATATTAAAAATTAATACAAATTTATTTTATCTTTAGATTTATTAAGTATTAAGAGAAATATCTCATAAATTTGAATTTAAAATAAAATATATGATAATTATAATTATATTTATTTGTTTGTAAATTTTTTTAGAATTTAAACCAACTAAAACTTGGTAATTTATTATATTATATATATTAAAACTTGGTATTTTATTATATTATATATATATATACTCGTTTTTGATGACATGTAGCGTAAAGGTGCAATTTTATGGATGGAAGATGATGAATTGTGGATGGTGGTTATGTGAATGATGACGAAAGAGTTATGGTTAGGTTTTTAATCATGGAGAATATTAGTTATAAATATCATGAGAGATGATCCTCAGGAGAGACGAGCATTCCTATGCACGTGAGAGACAATGATCAATAACACTTCATAATCTTGTTAGTATTTGATGATATGTATTGTGAATATGCAATTTTATGGATGGGAGATGAATTTTGGATGGTGGTTATGTGAATTATGAAGAAAGAGTTATGGTTGGTTTTTTAATCAAGGAGTATATTAGCCATAAATGTTTTATAATTATTGTAGGTGTTAGTTTTGTAAATGAGTATGTTTGTGAAAGTTGTAAGGTAGCTTTTTAAAAATGTATTTTTTTTGGGTATGTTTAGCAGAATTTTTATTCATTTACTTTTAAAAGTATGTTACAACTATAAAATATCTTTAATGACTTCATCTTACTCATTGGAAAACCAGGTTTGTTGGCCACCGAATCACATTATATCTCATTGAAAATATCAATAATTTAAGTATGTTAAATAAAGCTTTATATGACTGAATGTATGGAAACTATATATCACCTAAATAGTTATAGTATAAATTACTAGCCAACATATACATCAAGAAAGCTAAAAAAAATTAGGAGCTTCCATGACCAAAATAACAACTACTCATTCGAGGACTCCATGGGAGACGGGTCCTTAGGACTGGAGCCTGGTAATTGAGACTAAGGAAGGAACGTAATGTGTTGCTCAATGTGGTCGAGACAAACATTCTGCTACTAGATTTGAAATTTGATAAGTTGAAATTCTTTCTAAATTTCCTGAAAACCTAGATCAGATTTGACAGAGCCTATATACATGATAGCTTTGGCCACAATACTTTTCATTAGCTAGGAGGTATGGATAGTTTGTTCATATTGGGTGGTGCGGCCTCAAGTATGTCACGAGCTAGGATCGATGACGTTGTAGTCTTATATATGCACTTCAGCTTCTACTCACTGATTTAATTATGCTTCCCATGTCGAGATCTTTTTTTAACTTGGGCTGGGGTGCTTGTGTTGTAAGCCTGGGCCGCGTCACTGATAATTTTAGCATCAATCTTATAGCCACTTCTTCTCAGTTGTTGAGAGGATGATGAATCCCTGCTACTTCGGTTCCTCGATTGTCGACTATGACCTCATCCCCCATTGCCAAAAAAGCTAACACAAGGGATGGGAGAACCATTTTAATTATCAACCAAACACCAGAACCAAAAACTAACAACTGAACAAAACAAGCGATAGTACAGAACCATATCGGTTGCTCGTGGGTAGGGTGATTACTGAAATTACTAGAACCTGACACAGTAACTTGAAATAACATCAAGAGGCAAACAACATTAGGCTAGAGCCTTTCATACAAACTAAGGGTCAAAAAGGACGACCACCTTTGTGGTTCAAGGCTATATACGAGCACCTCGTTCTCAATTAAGTCCATACACAAAGAAATTCCAAAATTAGCCTGCCACCTTAGGAGAAAGGTTCCATAGACTGGCTCCCCAACCCAATAACAGTGAGGTTGACACCATGGATTTAATAAATTGGATGCAAATAATTGAAGCCCATTCCCCTACTCAGTGCCAAAAATCCAATGATATAACCAACATCGACGAACATACATTCCTCCAACATAAGACTACAAACCAGAAATATACTATGCATTCCCATTGGAGGCAGTAGAATGACAAAGAAAATAGATATCAACATAGAAAAATAGACATTATAGATGACAAAACCATGAAAAGCTTTCCCATTCTCTAGAAAACGAGTTCCATTTCTCACAAGGGTCGAATGACAAAGATGATCATTAAAATTTCAAGAAACATTATAATAATGAGCATGACGCAGTCGAGGAGGGGGAAAGGGATAAGAACATACCTGACTACAAACATCATGAACCAAAGAGGACCAGTCACATCCCAAGAGAAGAATTGCCTGACCTTCCTTGCATAAAATAGATTGATAGCCAAGTGTACGCTTACCTCAAGGAGCGAAACCCCAACACAAGACAAATGCATGCATGGGATGCTGAGTCCTACCCACCTGGAGTTTAAGAGACCTGGGGCTCACCTCTTCACCATTAACTCAGCCCATGCCCGCAACCACCTCACTTACCTAATCACACATGCGAAAGAAAGGGTTTATCTGCCCTCCATCTATTTCAGTGATCCTTTCACACATGACAAGAATCCCAAGAGGAACAATTGGCTATCTCGCACCAAGATCGGGGGTAAAATTTGCATTTTTTGTTTCCTTTAAAATTGAGAATTTGAAGTTTGACTTATATAGTATGGAGTTTATTCCACTCCTTATGGTTATTAATTTTTTTCATGATTTTCAGTATAGTTTTTTTTATGCATGTTATCTATGGATTCATGTAGGTTTTTGTGAATTTCTTGAGATTGTTGGTTGTTGTCTAGAAAGGAATATCTAATTTGTCTAGAAAGTAAGTTATAGTTTTGTTTTCCTTCTATAAGCTTGTTTTGCACATTTTGTTTCATAGCAAGGACCTTTTCTTATACTAGTTTTGTTCTTGGCCTTAGGCACTATCCCCTTTGTTGGACCTAGCTCTTGGATTGTCTTAAATTGAGGGAGATCTCTATTGCGACAAAAGATATTCTTATTTGTATACTGGTGGGATAGGCCACTGGGGATTTGAAAACTCATTAGAATTATGTTCTCTTACTTGCTACTTGACCTTCCTAACTTTAGAATTATGTGGTGGCCTTATCCTCTACTTCTTTCTTAGGTGGTATTATTCCACTTCTTGTGTATATTGGGAGTTTTTTTAGTGTTTCATAGATACATTATACTCTCTATTATTCAACCTATTATCTATACTATGGGATTTGTTTATATTAAAAGAAAAATTTTGCAAGAGTATTCCCCTAGTTCATAAAAACATTTCTTCCTAATAAGACTCAATCCCAACTTACTTAGGATAGAAAGGATGCATCAAGGGAAACCTAAATATTTCAAATCAATTTCTTTGAAAAAAAATAGAATTAGAGAGATGGAAAAAAAAATTAAATGAAAAAGACATAATTTATATAAGGATCATAAGAAGACAAATGCACAAATGGCCATATGCAATAGATGACATGTCATGTCATGGACAAAACATGTATATATATATTATATATATTTTACACTCTTTAAAAATGTGTTTCTATATAAATAATATATAATTTATACTCATAAATACTCTAAACATTATCTACGTCTAAAATATTGAATAAACATTATTTAATATTTATAAACATTATATACCCATGGGAACATAGTAATTAGAACCATACTAAAAATAATAAATATATATATATATATATATATTATATTTATATATATATATATATATATATTTATACACTTATACAGATTTATATACTTTACCGGAGGGCAAGCCTTATTTATTATGTAATTAAGCCATAAATATGTGGGACAGTAAATGCTCATGGCCAAATAATATACTTGTTTCAATTTAGTGAGCATATACTACCCATAAAACATGCCCCGGGAGTATATAAGTTAAATAACCCGAACTGGTTAGCAAGTATAGAATTTAAATGACCTGAACCGGTGAGCAAGCCAGCAAAGGTCTTGCATCGACAATGGTTTCGAGAGCGGCAGGTTACAAGTCAACGGAGTAGGTATAATAAAATAAAAGTGCAGGCAGTTCAGTGCCACAGCGGGTCCGTCCAAGACTCAGTCATAAATGTGTTTTGATAAACAGGTGGCAGTTTCTCATTGGCTCTCGACAGACGACGGAAGGTCGATGGAGAGCCTTCCCTTAAATAACGGCTTAAATAACGTCTTCTGCGTAACTAATACTAAAATCAAATAAAAAGCTATAGAGAAATAAATAATCAAATATCGGAAAAAAATGACTTGAATCATGATTATGTGCATACAAAACTAGTGATATATCCATTGATTATCTGCATACAAAACTAGTGATATAACCATTGTTATTGATGGTAACGGATTGAGTGTTCCTTTCGATTATATTTTGAAATAATTTTTTTTTTAATATCTATATATATATATCAACGATCATGAACCTTAATCGATATTGACTGTAACTGATTCAGTGGTCCTTTTCATTATATTTTGAAATCATTTTTATTTTTTTAAGATATATAAAACAGATCATTAATTTTAATAGTGGCTGTAGGTTAAAAATTATATTTTTTGCTTGGAAAGTTATAGAAATTTCGGTCATATTTTGAAAAAAATCTAGTAAGGATTTTTATAATTCCATGTAAAAGTTGTCCAAATTCATAATTTTAGGTATCCTAAAAGTTTTTGATGGTTATGATTCTATTTCCACCATTAAAAAGATGATTCAAACACTGCGTCTACAAGATTTTTTGAATTTTTTTTGCCTAGATTCTAGCCATTTTTAACGGTCATGGCAATTACCATCTGAAACATGATTCAAACATTGCATCTACAAGATTTTTTGAAATTTTTTTGCCTAGATTCTAGCCATTTTTAATGGTCATAGCAATTACCATCAAAAACATGATTCAAACACTGCATCTACAAGAATTTTTGAAATTTTTTTCTCTAGATTCTACCCATTTTTAACGGTCATGGCAACATGATTCAAACACTGCATCTACAAGATTTTTTGAAATTTTTTTCTTTAGATTCTAGCCATTTTTAATGGTCATGGCAATTACCATCAAAAACATGATTCAAACACTGCACCTACAAGATTTTTTGAAATTTTTTTGCTTAGATTATAACCATTTTTAACCATCATGGCAATTCCTCCACCTCCCTAAACAACTCCATTATAGAGATTCTCTTATTTTGATTAAAAAATTATTATAATTAATTGCAGTGATAATTGCGATCAAAATAATTAATTGCAGTTATAATTACAGTACAAGATCAAAATAATTAATTACAGTTATAATCACATAACATTCATGTAAAAACCGCTAACTAAAAATAAAATTTAACGTTATGTAAACTTTCATTACGCTGATTTTCAGAGATGAGAGATCATAGCTCCAGAGAATAACCCCCCATCTATGGATGCTTTGCAACAGAGACACATCATAGAGCCTACTTTATTAATTAAAACGAGAGATTAAACTAAAACTGAATATTAATGCAATTCGATGCAGGGAGATTAGCTTTTACAGAGTCGGCTGTGGCTAATTCTTCAGCATCATTAATAGAGTGGTCTTGTCACACATTATTAACGGACTAGTGTGCATGTACAGCTCCTTGTGGGCCTTCTGGCTTATTCTGCTCCTCGGGCAAGTTAGGAGACCCCAGTTTCAAGTAGCAAAGGTATTCCCCATAGAGATAAGATGCGAGTCCCCACAAGGCCAGCACCAGCGACATGCCTTTCTCCGCACTGAATTTCTCATGGAATAACAACACAGCGAGGACCTCAGTCCCCGGAATTGTAACGGCAATGACGACCCCACTCAACAGAGAACTCGCCATGAACGTCACGCCGAAGACCCCAATGAAATAAAACTGCCCCACCACTGCGCCCCATAGAACATCCATGCAGTAATTAACCTTCCCTAGACGAAATCGCTCGGCCTCACTGGGGAGGGCCTGGAATTCTCCATTAACGAGCATGCCCACTGTACAGAAAACAGTGGCCGAAATAGACACGATGACTTGCATCTCCATAACAAGGGTATACGTCATTGGGCTCTTTGTTGTCTTGTAGGCCAGCTCAATCAAGGGAATAACCAGACCATAGAGGGCAGCTGCACCCAGCGTGAAGATAAACCCGAGCACGTACTGCCGATGCGTTACTCCTTCAGGCATGTCGTTGCTTGTATGGAAGGCAAGCAAAACGGAACCCGCAGTAAGCAAAACCACGGAATTTACAGAAAAGGGCTGAACTTTTGCCGGACTAACAGCAACGCGAAAATAGCGTTGAAGCCGAGCTGGGTGGCGAGCAGCACAGAGGCAGTCGAAGCGGGCAGAAATGAGAGGCCATATACGTATAGGTAATTGTCGGCGCCCGTGAGAATCCCGATTCCACACGAAGCCAGGAAGAGCTTCGGGGTGATGCCATTCTCTCTGTTGGGGTGCTTTCTATACGATAAGTAGAGAGGCGGGAGGAGAAGAGGCCATGCCACAGTTCCTAGCCAAGAAGAGAACCACCGTTTCGATCCACCGTGTAGGAAATAAATTCTTGTGAACAAAGACCCCGGAGTTGAACCCATGGCCAAGATCAAGATGTTGAGGAACAGGAGGATTCGATCCCTTAACCTTTTCCTTCTGTTGGTCACGAGAGATTGCATTCCTTCCACGCCTGTGTCAGCTGGTGCTTCCATGTTCTCGGTTTCAGACACACCATACCCAGACATACTGAATGGCCGATATAGGAAACCTGAAAGAAACCCTATCGGGTGACTCAGTGTACGGGAACAGGAGCCTGGTATTTGTAACCTTTCATTCCCTCGCTAACCGGTAGGGGAGCAGTCTATTCGGGGAGTATACATCCTTCCCAACGAAATGTAATGGCAAGAATGTTCTATTCTTATCACGAATCTGGTGGTGTCCCATCGGCTTCCCTGGCGTGTAAATTTCGGTTACCTTTCACTCTTCTGAAATGGTAAAGTGCGTCCTAAGCTTTAGGGTGATCTTAAGATTAAGTTTTAACCGAGTCAGTCCAAAAGACATTTCAGTGCCACTCCTGTATATAGGTTGAATTCCAAAAGGATCTAGCCTTGGAGTTATACATAAGTCCAAAACATTTATTTGGTTTTGAAAAAGTTTCTGTCAAAATCAAGAGCCCTAAAAGGTGATATAACATGTTTAAAAAGTATGTTTTGAAAGCACCTTATCCTAAAGGAGGAAAATATGATGTTTAAAAAGTAAGTTTGAAAGCACCTTATCATGTAATGTTTAAAAAGTAAGTTTGAAAGCACTTTATCCCAAGGGAGGAAAATATAATGAGGGAAAATTACAACAATGAAGGGGAAAAAATTAAATAAGGATAAATAGGAGTATTTATGGACATAGATTCATATTACTTCAAGATTAAAGATTTAGAGGTATAAATATATTTTAGACTGTAAAAATTGAATAAATGTTTGTTACTCAAGAGATTTGATTTCTCTTTGAAGTTTGATAAACTCAAAGTTAAAATTTTATATTTATATATATATTATTGATGATTATGTCTTATATAGTCCCACATCCATACTTCTCACTCGGTCGTCTCATCTTTATGTGGAAGAATTGTTAAATGCAAAATAGAGGTTGAAGGTTTTAGAAGCTAAGGAGTGGGAAAGAGATCATAGAATTCATATAATAATAGCTGACAACAAGGCTTTAACGAAAAGCAATAAAGTTTTGAAAGAACAAGTGACATTGCTACAGGAAGCTCTCCTAATAGGGAAGATAGAATGGCAATGGATGAATGTGGATTGGCAAAACATAAAGAAATATGTAGTGGAAAGTACAAAGGTGGTGAATGCGAAACCATCCTAAGCTAAAGACAAATTGGTTGCCCAAATAGACAACCATGAAGAGAAAGAAAGAGAAGAAAGGAAAGGAGATTCCACAAAAGTTTCCAAAACTTGGGCTCAACTTATTAACAATTATGCTAATAAGGAAAGAGAAACAAACATTTGGGTTGATAACATGCAAGGTAGAGAAACCAAGGAAAGACAAAATAGAGCAACAAACATAACTATTAAAGGGGTAGAAGACCATGGGAAAAATGAATATACTCTTGACCTTGCAAGGGACTTTTTGAAAGGAAAGTTGTTATGGCCAGGACAAATATTGCAAGGAAACACCTTCAACTTTACCAACAACACACAAGCTCTTCAGTCTTTCTTACACAACACATAGGCACTTCAGCCTTACACCCAGAGCACACATGCACTTTCACCTTTTACACAGAAACGTTTCTCTTGGGGTCTCTTACCTCTACTTAGGCATTTTCCATCCTCTCTATGTAGAACATGCTCTTACTCAGCCTAACACAATAGTGCACACACTCAAAGCTTTTTCCTTAGCTAACTAGTAGCAATGCTGCTTCCCCCCCGATTGCTCATTCAAACTCTTGGTTTTTGTTCCTCTATTGCCTCCCTGATAGATGTTGCACCTTTGTCATGCATTCAACACTATGCAAGTGTACCTTAGCATGACCTCTCTATGTTGTTGTTACATTGGTCTTGGTCTCTACCATTACATTAACTATCAGAATGGGCACCTGACTATTTTCTACATACTGAGAATTAATTCTTTGTCTACCTGCGTACTTAAACCAAGCATAGTCCTCTTTGTCTACAACTCTCCCATCATTGAGACTCTCCATGCTTATTCATGGCTCATAGAGTTTGATAGTACTTTAGCATGGCTTCTCTATACTCAGGCATGGCCTTTCTAAGGACCATTGTCATCGTTGCCTTGTCTTAGAGATCTTTGACAGTTCCTATTCATTCCAATGACCAACTCCTTTGACTCATTTAATCTTCAACTGCCAACCCATACAACTTTAAAGCCTTTGTGCTGCTATAACAGGGCTTTTTACACCACAGTGTAATATTAGAGTCTTTTCCTTAACAAAACATTATACTTAAAATACATATAAAAACAACAAGTTTCAATTGGATTTTAGCCCTTTTTTGTTTATCTCATTAACATCATTAACCATAGGGTTGGGTGCGGTTGTCAGGGCTTGCCTTAAGGTGCTAAGTCCTTTAGCACTTTTCCAGGGGCCTTTTTCCTTTGTTAAGTGTTTCACACTTCTTTCTTTTGGTTTCCTCTTAACTGTGCATTAACACATATTAGAGCCGCTCTCATTGGCCTTTTTCAATTGTTACCAAGTTCTGACAACCTGAATCCTATGATCGCCAACAAACCAATGTATTGATGCCCTGATCACCGATATTCTGGACCGTTGACCTCCAACCATCGATGCATTGATACACCAATGTCCCGACCTCCAATTGCGATCATCGATAGGTTTGGTGTATTTGATGTGTGATCAATGATATCACTGGATCTTCGATCTACGATTGTTGATATGCTTAGACCTCTAATCTGTGATATACGATATTCCTTCTTGCCTAAGGCTTCAAATCGCTGAACTTCAACAGGCCATAACGTTTAAACCAAGAATCCATTTATGGACTTCCACATATCATTGGAAATCTCTTATAGAGCATTTTCTAATGGACAGGGTACAATGTAGTCATTGATCCCATTTTCTACCTCTAACATGGCTCCAAACTCTCTGACATTATTCAACTCCTTGACTCTTCGGACAACTGAAATCACACCCACCAAGGTGATTCTTTGCATGAAGCCTATAGCTATGATGGACTTCCATCTGGTCCATCCCTTTAATCATCATTTTATGGCTTTTCCATTAAGCCTTCTTCTATGATGATTCTCTACTTAAATCGTGTAGCTATCATAGGAATCTGCCTGAGCCATGAACAACCATGGGATTCCTCTTGGGCCATCACTGCCAACATCTGCTGCAACAAGCATCCCAGTTAGTTTGGTTATATCAATGCAAACACTCCTACTGACAGTTAGGAAAATCCAACTGCCCAACACATCTCCCCAGCATGGCTACTGACATCAATGCCAACACACTTGTAGATGGCTTCACTAGGACACTGGCCGTCCAGACAATGCCAACTGTCCAACAGAGGCATATAAAGGAAGCAGTAATGGGTCTCGATAAATGGGACAAGGTTAATAAAAGGGTTACAAAAGAAAATGAAAAATCGATGCTTAATTTCAAAGATGGGTTGGAAAGAAATATGCTTAAGGTGTAATATTTCAAGCACCCTGATATAACAAACCATTTGTATGATAGGTTCCTTGTAGTATATGGAAAGATTCCATGGAATGATAAGGTTCCAATTTATTTTGCAAAATTATTTTATGCAGAATTCATTTTGGGTATGAAACTCGATTATAATGACCTTCCATCTGAATATGATGGTACTAGGAGTGGTCGATTATGTGATCGTAAGGGTGTGTTATGTGATTACATGATACTGAATTGCCTCACTCTCTGCCACCTTTGATACGCCAACCTCCTCATCTGGTAACTATACACTCATAGATGGATGCCACTTCTAAAATTGGTCGAGAAGGAAGGGATGCCATTATAGACAACATCCAGAGTGCATTGACTCGAATTGATATTAGTCTAAATCAACAAGGAGCACGAGCTAATGCATGTGTTAATTTTGTATATAAAATAGATGAGGAGATAGATAACATGAAAATTGAGGGTCCTAAAGTATATGAAAAGGGTTGTCATAATGGTTGGCAAGACCTGATTGTTCATGAGGAAGAGGGTGTGGGATGAGTATCTATTAATGGTTAGGGTGAATATTTTAATGTAATTTGTAATGTATGTGTTAATTTTGATTCACATACATTTTGTTAAATTTTTTAGATATAATCTAACACAAATGTATCATATCTTCACCATTTGCAGTTAACTCATTTGTTGAACAAATTTTTTGATAATTTCATGGTCCCATGTTTAGGTTCCAATCATATATTTTGAGAGATGTTAGTTTTTTTTTGAAGAGTTCATGTTGATATAGTTATTATTCTAGTTTTATTATATCAATATTGTGAGGATATATTTTTAAAAGAAATAATTATGTATATATCATTAAATGTTAACAGATTCTGATTCTGTCTGATAATTTCAACATAGCCCACCCTTTTCCTCCCTACTAGGAGATGTGTCAAATAATAAATTGTCACAAGTATTGAATATTTCACTTATGTTTTGTTATAAATTGAAGTGCAAGTTTCATTAACAAATGAGAGATTTATCTTACAATTTTAAAATTTTTGATTTTTAGGTTTGTGGAGACGATTTTAATTCTCCAGGGACTTTAGCGATGGAGTCGAAAATGGGCATAGGATCATCTAAACAACTTGACAATGTCGTGTAATTTTTTTTATTATTATTGCGAGTTTATGCATTTTCATGTGCAATTTTAAATTTTTAATATATATATGTACATGTATTGTACAGGGCATCTAGGAGGGGGAAATGCAAGGGGATCACCACAAGGTATTGCATAGTTGGTTATAGGGATTGAATTGTCTAGACAATTTGAAAAAGTTGATACTTGATTTTTTTAATATTGATCAAGTTTATGCATTTTCATGTGCAATTTTAAAATTTTAATATATATACATGCACATGTATTGTACAGTTTATCCATGAGGGCGTAATGGATGGTGAACACCACAAGGGCACAATGGAGGAGGAACAACATGAGGTATTGCATGGAATTTGAACCTTTTTATAATTTTGTTTTGATAATTACATTCTCATTTAATTTTAAAACATTAAAATTTAATTTTAAAGTACATAATCTTATATATATATGCAATTATACATGTTGTGTAGGGAACCTAGGATTTAGATGAGAGCACGTGGAGGTTGATAGATCATATATTTCAGTTAGATTCTCTAAATTGATGCAACTTTTTATTTGACAGTCTTTTAATGTTATATTTACTTTTATCATGATATAAATTTTGGACATATTTTAAATCTAGAGCTATTTATTATGGTTTAATACATGATCATTTTGGAGTTTATGTACATTTTGCATGGTTCAATTTTCATAATGCATGGTTTGATGCTTAAAACATGGGTTTACATATTTAAGTTGATGAATCTGTAGCAATGAAAGTAAATTTTTATTTAGTTAATACATTTTGCATAATCATTGTTATAATGTTAGTATATTATTCTTAGGATTTCTTTAAAGTTGTTGTGTCATTTGTTATTTCAAATGAATCTATTAAAATTGCAAATTACAAAACATGGTACATTTTGCATTTGAATGAATCTTATAATTAGGGTAGATGTCTAAATTAATTATTAACAATGCATTTTAAAATATTGTATGTACATTTTTCATTGATGTATAGAAAGGCTACTATGGATGCCAATTGATAGTTAACTTTTAATATAAAGTTGTTCATGCACAAACATACTATAATATTGCATTATAAAACATGGTACAATTTGCATGACGCATTGTTTGATGCTTAAAGGTTTTATATATTTAAGTTCATGAATATGTAGCAATGAAAGTAAATTTGCATTTAGTTGGAACATTTTGCATGATCATTCTTATAATATTAGTGTACGATTCTTAGGATTTTTTAAAGTTTTTCTTTTAAGTTATTTAAAATGAATCAGTTAAAATTGGAAATTACAAAACATGGTACATTTTGCATTTGAACGAATCTTTTAATTCGGTGTAGATGTCTAAAACAATCATAAATTAAAATTGCATTATAAAATATGGTATGTACATTTTTGATTCATGTATAGAAAGGCTACTATGGATGTCGGTTGACAGTTAATGTTTAATATAAATTCTTTTGAATGCACAAAGATACTAGATAAAATTGCATTATAAAACATGGCCCACAATTTGCATGATGCATGGTTTGATTCTTTCAAAGGTTTTACATATTTAATTTCATGAATATGTAGTAATGAAAGTAAATCTTCATTTAATTGGTACGTTTTGCATTCAATCATTCTTATAAAGTTAGTAGATGATTCTTAGGTTTTGTTTAAAGTTGTTTTTTCAAGATATTTAAAATGAATCTATTAAAATTGCAAATTACAAAACATGGTACATCTTGCATTTGAATGAAGCTTTTAATTTGGTGTAGATGTCTAAAACAATCATAAAAATTGCATTATAAAATATGGTATGTACATTTTTCATTCATGTTTAGAAAGACTACTATGGATGTCGGTTGATAGTTAACTTTTAATATAAAGTTATTTGAATACACAAACATACTAGATAAAATTGGATTATAAAACATGGCCCACAATTTGCATGATTCATGCATGGTTTGATGCTTCTGAAGGTTTTGCATATTTAAGTTCATGAATATATAGCAACAAAAGTAAATTTGCATTTAGTTGGTACAATTTTCATGATCATTCTTATAATCTTAGTAGATAATTGTTAGGTTTTGTTTAAAGTTTCTTTGTCAATTTATTTAAAATAAATAAAGTAAAATTGCAAATTACAAAACATGGTACATTTTGCATTTGAATGAATCTTATAATTTGGTGTATACATCTAAAACAATCATAAATTAAAATTGCATTATACAATATGGTATGTACATTTTGAATTAATGTATAGAAACGTTGCTATGGATGTCGGTTGATAGTTAACTTTTAATATAAATTTGTTTGAATGCACAAACATACTAGATAAAATTACATTATAAAACATGGCCCACAATATGCATGATGCATGGTTTGATTCTTTTAAAGGTTTTACATGTTTAAGTTCATGAATATGTAACAATGAAAGTAAATTTACATTTATTCAGTACATTTTGCATTCAATCATTCTTATAATGTTAGTAGATGATTCATAGGTTTTGTTTAAAGTTGTTTTGCCAAGTTTTTAAAAATGAATCTATTAAAATTGAAAATTACAAAACATGGTACATTTGCATTTGAATGAATCTTTTAATTCAATGTAGATGTCTAAAAAAATCATAAAAATTGCATTATAAAACATGGTATGTGCATTTCGCATTGATGTATAGAAAGGCTATTATGGATGTCGGTTGATAGTTAACTTTTAATATAAAGTTGTTTGAATGCGCAAAGATACTAGATAAATTTCAATATAAAACATGGCCCACAATTTGCATGATGCATGCATGGTTTGATGCTTTAGGATGTTTTACATATTTAAGTTCATGAATATGTAGCAATGAAAGTAAATTTGCATTTAATTGGTACATTTTGCATTCAATCATTCTTATAATATTAACAAATGATTCTTAAGTTTTTTTAAAAAGTTGTTTTGTACATTTATTTAAAATTAATCTAGTAATTTTGAAAATTACAAAACATGGTACATTTAGCATTTGAATGAATCTTATAATTTGGTGTGGATGTCTAAAACATTCATAACATAAAATTTCATTCTAAAATATGGCATGTACATTAAATTTCATTCATATATATAAAGGCTAATACATTTTGCATTCATGTATGAAATCGTTTAAGACTAGAGAATGTATACATATCAATTACTTGTCATGCATGAAAACATAATATTAGTAGCCTCAAATCCTCAATACACCTACATAACAAGTAGTATACATATAACTATGTAACTCAATATAAGACCCATTGAGCATTGCTTTCACATCATCACATTCTTAAGAATGTACAACTTAAGAGTGAACAAAAATAAAGGCTAACAATGTACTTGAACTCTATGTTCTCAAAGATGAATCCAAGGAAAAGAAATTGATGGGCAGTTCAATTAAAAAAATTCTAATGGAATGTCATCCTCAATGATTCGTTCATGGCCAACTTTTGACATTCTCGATTTTTGAAATTTCAATTGTTCTTTTAATGAACTTCTATCAACTTTATGCATGTTATACACTTCAAGTGACTATATTGATAGCTTATGCCATTGGGTTGATAGTCTTGAAAGTAAACATTACTCTTAGTTTGAAGAGTTTCTTGGAAAACATAACCTTTCAGTATAATAGACCCCCTTTCATATATAAAATTGTTATCATCACAGTCTTCCAATAACTTCATCTTTCATTTAGTGCACCACATCAAATAATGTCTAACATCTTCTATGTTGTTAATGGGTGAAACTACAACAAAAACATCTCTTGCAGAATAAAACAAGTATAAATTCATATACTAATTAACATGAAATTAACTTTATCAACATGGACTTGATTTTATTATCTATTTCTAGATCTCTATATTTTAACTATTATCTAGATACTTATATGCAATTATTTAAAAAACATAAAGAAATTGAAATGTTACCTTCTCTAAAAATATCAAAAACTTGATCACCTTCATATGATACTATAGCTTTCTCTGATTCCATCTCTTCGAAGCTTGAACCTGACAATTTCCCCTTTGTATTTAGTTTTGTATGTTGCCAAGATTTTACGTACATATTGTTTTCACAAACATCATTGGATTGTGTGTCCTCTATGAAAACAGGACAATAAAAAAAGAATATTTTATTTTATCAAATGAAAACACATTTCGTTAATCCTTTATTTTAATTGAATGCAATTTTTGAGTCCCTTTTACTATTTCGTCTTCATATGTAATCAAACTATCTACATCTTGGACTCCAATATGCCAAAAAAACCTATAGTAAATTCAGACAAGAATTTAAATATGTTATTTAAAATATAATTTATATATCAAATATAATCCTCATGATATTTCTTAATCTATATAATTTATAAATGTTTAAAATTAGAAAATTAATAAAAATGATCATATATTAAAACTATAAACAAATTAATTTGTATATATGTACATAACTTTGTACCTCCCTTGATGGGTTAATCTGATGGCTTAGTGCAACATCGCACCATTGAACAACTTTCTCAACTGAGGCAAGTCAGTTTGCAGAGTGGTCCATTTGATATCTTTGAAGTGGCCATTTTATACATGCCCCTGCACCATCATGTTCTCCTTTTCCATGACCAGTCTTAAAGAAATTCCAACAATGCTTAATGTGGGCTTTCTTAGGAAGACAACACAACCAAAAGAATGATTGTGAATATTTGAATTGACATGTGCATCCATCTGACCATATCCAATGCTCAATGAATTTTATTCCACTATCTTTCAATGAGTCATAAATATTATCAAAACGATGTTGTCCAAAATGTGTATCATGTGTACGATCATTGCTGATATAAAAGTGATATTCTTTAATAACATGTCAATTCTCACTGGTGCTTTCTATATGATCAACATTTTGTTCATCATGTCTATATATAATATGGACAAGCATAGAGACTTGGTTAGAATGATAATATTCACTGTGTGTTTCATTTTATGCAACAAATGTGTAATTCTCTGCAAAATCAATTATTGACAAAATGGTCCCTAGTGGAAAAATTTTACTGGATTTTTTGAATTGCAGGTCTTGCCATCGAGCTCTATGTGAATGCTTAGTGTACTTATAAATTTATGCCTCAAATTTCTTCAAAAACTCTATCACATAAATTTCTTCTTCTTGTAAATCAATCCTTTTAGCACTTGTACTACTATTTGAACTAATCGATGTATGGATATATTCATATCTCTTCCATTTCACTTTTAGGTTAGACAATGATTAATCATTTATATCAATAGAATATTTGTTGTGAAATAAAGTCAAATTTCCACAATGATCACATTTTTTACCACCAACAAATTTCTTTTTGGTAAAATAATTCATGACCTTCTCTTGCACATATAATTTTGGATATGAAACCATGGATAGTGGAAGAAGGAGGTGAAATTTTCCAAAACATTTTACCAAAAATTAAGGAAGATGTCATAATATAATTGAAATTCTACATGATAATGACAAAATCATGTGTCACGTACAGTGATAGGTCTAACATCCCATGGTTTTTGTTGCACAAAAATACTGATTGAGATATTAATTCCATGATTCTCTTCTATGAACTTATTGAACAACTCTATCTAAATGGTGTCCAAGATATGTTTTGCATGTTATTCATATTGATTTCATGATATTCTTTGCCACATCACATCCCTTTCTTTTGGTGAAACATGTGAATTTTTCATCCAATATTCATATATTATTTTTTTAACATCTTCTCCAAGTCTATCTTTGTATGGTTGCCTACAAATAACTGTCCAACAAGTGAGTTCATCATTTACATCTATTTGCATTAAAAAATTCCTATGTTTGTGCAATGTTTTTTGTGACGTCCCGAATGATTTTTCCATAGATTTTACCAAACGATTTTCTTTATTACTTAATGAAACCCTTGACATATGTATACCTCTATGTGCATCTATATATCTTTTCTTTCTAGATCTTCCAATTAATTTTAGAGCACTATTATATTTTGAATCACATTTTCCTTCACCCTTTTATCTTTCGCTAATTTTGAAATACCCAATAGAGATGTAGCTTCTTTTAATTTCTCTGATGTTAAGAGACCTCTCAAAATTTGAGCTTGAATTGTCACATTTTCATCTTTCAAGAACTTATCAATAATGAGCTTAACACAATATCGTATAACATTGTCAACTTTTTTATCTCCATATGTGTCAGTGTCAACATTTTCTAACATCCCATCATTGATATTGATTTAATTTGTACATATGAAAATTAAATGTAAATGGGTATAAATATTCATTAAATAATTAAATTAATAAATATGTATAGTTTCAATAATACATATGACATAGATATACACACCTGATGGTGATTCAACGTCTTCACTTGAATCTCTTTCAACATCTTTAACAACATCATCAATCATTGGTTCATTATCTTTTTGACTTTGTCTTTCAACATTTTCAATATCATTATCAATGTTCTAGAGAATATCTCTCTCTGTTTACATTGCAAAATATTTTTCAAATTAGATCATCAAATAAAAATTAAATTTCATGATACACTAGTTAAATTTTCAAAATCATTTATAATATTTACATTTACATACCTACTTCAACTTCTAGTTGAGATTGATTTTCCCTTCAATATTTAAGCGTCCTTCCTTCTTTATTTTGTAATAATTTCTAGAGTACCTCTATGAACCTCAATCTATCTTATTCGATCATATTTCTCTTGCATTTTCTTTGATTTCCCATGATAATTCAATCGATGTAGACTTTCAAAATCCAACCCAAAAAATTCAATTTCAAAATGCTGCAAAAAAAACTCACTTTCAAAATTTAGACAAAAAAACTCACTTTAAAAATTCAGCACAAAAGACTTAAAAAAAAAAATCACTGTAAAAATTTATCCAAAAATATTTACTTAAAAAAAAAATCACTTTAAAAAATTAGCCCAAAATACTCACATTAAAAATTCATCTCAAAAGACTTACTTTAAAAATTTATGCCCAAAAAACTTACTTTAAAAATTTAGCCTAAAATACTTACTTTTAAAAATTAAGCCAAAAAGACTCACTTTCAAAATTTAGCCCAAAAGACTTACTTTAAAAATTAAGCCCGAAAAACTTACTTTAAAAATTCAGCCAAGAAGATTTAGTTTAAAATTTCACTCCAAATGATGAAAGAGTGTGAAAATAATGTTTTGCCTACATTTATTTATATCATTTGGGAAAAACATTTTTTTGGAGGGTCGTATCATTTCATTTTTGCGGCTGACGAGAAATATTGACACATTTTCGATCAAACTTTAGAAAACTTTTGGTTGAACTTTTAAATTAATTTGGTCGAATTAATTTTCTATTTATTTAATGGGCATCGATGACAAACACAAGTTTGTCCAAATATGTTGTTAGTTCGACTGATTTATTTTAACTTGCAACCCTGCAACAACTCGACTTTGATCACCTTTCTCCAACTTCGGAATGATTAAATTCCATCGAATTTGGTGAATTTACTTTTGAAGCCAATACCAGCATTTCCAAAATTGAATCTGCTTTCTGTAGATATGAATTTTATGGAATTTCATAGATACTTGCTAATTTTAATTAATTTTCTAATAAAATATGTGCACAAATTTTTGAAGGTCACTATGATTCAGTGAAATAAAAATTATGTATCTTCCAAATTACACTATAAAAAAAATATGAAAAATTTATGGTTCATTACATTGGTCTGTCTTTTGTAATGGGTAGTTTTTTGATTTCTAATTTATAACTAATATGTCTAGAAACTTGACTCTATGATAAACATCTTCAAAATCTGCAGTTTTTTTTATATTGATTCAATTCAAAAAATTCTATTAATTATGATGTGCATTAGCTAGTTTAGTAAATATAAATATATCGAAATAGAGTCTATCTATATTGTTGCAACACATTTTTTTTTCAAAAATACCAAGTTAACAAAAAATACACTAGTGCAAAAAACCATGACTTTTTATAAATCCCTTGATTTGTAAAGAACACACAGTCAAACAATTTCTAGGTTTACATGTTAAATTTGAATAAAAAATTCCAAGAAATAAGTAATAGAAAGCTAATAAAATGTCTGACAAGTTTTAATTTTCTATTATAAAAACAAATTCTAAGTAGAAAATTTGCTGAAAGTTGAAGAACTTCTAAAAACGATATTTTTTTTTCTCAAAAAAGGGTAAAAAGTGTAACCCAACTTCACATTTTGACCCAGGGAAATTAGGTGTGTAGAGGTTTGAAAAATAATTATTAATATTATTAATATAACAGGTTAAAAATTGCTCGTTATTTAAATATTCACAAATCACAGATATAATTCTTATATTTTGTCTTTGACGCTTCTGCGAGTTTCTTAATTCTGTAACATATCTTGCGGATACAACGCATTAGGTTTATTTATAATCGACGTTTCGAACCAGCAACGGTGGTTCATCATGAAGATGTGAAAAATTGTTGAAAGACTAATCTCATTTTTTAAAAATATATAGAGATGTGTGAGATGTTTAGCCAACAGTTATAAGTTTACTTGTTTATTTATATTTTGTTAATTTTGATTGTATTTGTGAAATATAGGGTTTAAAATTGTGCAAATTAATTTGATTATTCTTTTTTTAAAAATTATTATAAAATATTATTATTATTAGGGTTATGGTTATATTTATTTTGATTAATTTTGTGATTTTTTTAAATTAATTTTTTTTTTATTATTTTAATAATTATTTATTTTGGTTATTTTTAATTATTTAATTTTATTAGTTATTTATTTTAATTATTAATTTTTTTTAATTACATTTCTTTTAACTAACTCTTAATTTTAATTATTCTAATCCTATTTGTTTTAATTTATTAATTAATTATATTTATTCTAATTATTTATTATAGTTAATTCATTTTTTCTTATTCTATTTATTAATATGTTTTTATTGTAACTGTTATTTTGTATTTGTATTAATTTTAATTATATCGAATAATTAGAATAAATTTTATGTTTTATTGTAATCATGGTTATATTAATTGAATTAGTATTAATCTTTAATTATATTTGTTTTAATCATTTTAATTAATTATTTATTTTGATTATTTTATTTCATTAATTATTTTGATTATTTAATTTTATTAATTAATTATTTTAATTATTAATTAATTATTTATTTATTTTTTTAATTTTTTTAATTTTTTTCTTCTAATTCTATTTGTTTTAACGTATTTATTAATTATTTATTCTCATTATTTATTATAGTTAATCCATTATTCTTATTCTATTTGTTTTCATTCATATGTTTTATGTTTTTGTATTAATTTTAATTATGTTTAATATTAATTAGAGTAAATTTTTATGTTTCATTGTAATCATGATTATATCAATCTTTAAATATATTTATTTTGATTAATTTTATAATTATTTTAATTATATTTATTTTAACTGATTATTTAATTTTAATTATTTTAATTCTAATTATTTTTTTTCTCTGTAAAGACTAATTCTATTAAAAGGAAAAAAGAATAAAATTACAAAGAGGCAGAAGCCTCAGACGAGAGCATTTGACTGCTTTCAGGTCATCAAAACTATCCCAAAATTGGGAAAACCAGTTACAGTGAGCAAAAATCCATACATAGGAGTCTGAATACTACAAGAAAGCCAAAATGGGGACTTTGGATAGCCCTCTTTGAAACAGTGGAGACAAACACCTAAAGACCGAGAAGCTATACATGGCAGCCATAAAACCACATACTTCCAAGCCACATAGACAAAGAACCAGATTACCAAGCCGCAGAAACAGAATCAGAAAAGCAAAACCATAAACATCTGAACTTGACCAATGAGCTGATAAGAAAACTCTGGGAAGACACGAAGGAGTCCAGGTGGCATCACATGGGGTCCATTGGCTCCTCAACAATAGGGCATGCATTACCATACTAAATTTCTCCATCCTGAACCATGACACCAGCCTCGCTGCCACCTGGAGGGTCCTCCGCTGGACGGTTGCCGCAAGAGCTACCCGCCATGGTCATCGAGATTGTGGCATCATGTGAGCTGCCACCTGGTGGTCGAGCTTTGCCTGGATTGTCACCCTCCCCATTCTGATCGCCACGCCTTTCTGCCAAACCTTCTTCTGCTGGATTCTGCACGTCTGCAGTTCTGTGAATGCCCTGAGGATGCTCTACCACAGTATGTGCAGGAGCTTACATCTGAGCTTCTTCCTCAGAGAAAATGATGGTGATATTTTCCGTAATGATGGGCCTGTTTAGGCTACTCTGGAATTTGAAATGAGTAGTTTCGAAACCATTATGCAGGAAAGGTCTACGAGAAGGGCTGGGAGGAGGAGAATTCTCTTGGGATGAAGGCGAAGAGGCAGGGGGTAGAGGCTGATCAACTGATTGAGCCGTCTGAGGCCACGCGCAACCACCACGACACCCTCCATGGCGGCTTCTCATGCGATGACGCACCATGGCTGAGCAGTGAGGGGAAAGCACGGAATCACTGGAAACTTTAGGGGGGAGCCGAGACTGCACAGAAAGATCCTGAGAAGGGCTCAGAGAGCAAGGCTGAAAATGGGAGAAAGACAATCCAATTCCAAAATCAAAAGCCAAGAGGAGCCAGCAGCGATTGCTTAAAACCATTCTGCTACAAAGGATTCCTGCAATGGACGGGCAAAGATTAGAGAACAGGGAGCAAACAATGAGTTTGAAGGCCGAATGCTCCATGAATAAACCAGCAGCTGCCTTGTCTCGGCCAGTGTGAACATTAATATCAATCTGCAGGCAGACCTGCTCGCACCTTGTGTGAGCTAGCATGAGCCAGGTATGGGCTTGGAGAATCGCGCTGGCCAGCAACTGGCATGGCCGAGCACCATCGCTCTTCATTGTCACCATTAATGAGCATTAAAACCACCCGCATCTGGGTAATTCTAATTATTTTAATTATATTTATTTCACTTAATTATTAATTTTAATTGTGATTATTATAATTATTTTAATTATAACGTTTTAGAACATTTATATTTGTTCTAGGTTAATTAGAGGAGGGTTATGGATAGGTGGGGTCGTTTTGGATGATAGGATAGGAGTCTAGTTTTTACTTAAGGTCCATCCATCATCTCTATTAAGGTTATTAGGGTGTTTGCTAATTTCTATGGCTTCTCTGAATTTCCTTATGAAGTAGTGTTCACTTCTAGCTAAGATGCGGGTATCTTCTATACAAATTTGGTGTTTGGTTTTATCAGAATGCTCAGCTAGAGCTGAGGATTTGGAACGATTGTGTTTAATGTCAGTGACGTGTTCTTGGATTCTTGTGTTAAAGGATCTCCCAGTTTCACCTACATAGGGTTTGTCGCAAGAGCAGGGAACTAAGTAGACCCCTTTATGGCATTTGGGATCAATTTTGTCTTTGACTGGCTTAAGGCAGTTCCAGATAGTGTTTAAGGGTTTGAAAGTGGTTAGAATTCCATTATTTTTCAGGATGCGGGAGAGAAAAAATCTCCTGCATCCTAAAAAATAATGGAATTCTAACCACTTTCAAACCTTTAAACATTATCCAGAACTACCTTAAGCCAGTCAAAGAAAAAATTGATCCCAAATGCCATAAAGGGGTCTACTTAGTTCCCTGCTCTTGTGACAAACCCTATGTAGGTGAAACTGGGAGATCCTTTAACACAAGAATCCAAGAACACGCTGTTGACATTAAACACAATCGTTCCAAATCCTCAGCTCTAGTTGAGCATTCTGATAAAACCAAACACCAAATTTGTATAGAAGATACCCACATCTTAGCTAGAAGTGAGCACTACTTCATAAGGAAATTCAGAGAAGCCATAGAAATTAGCAAACACCCTAATAACCTCAATAGAGACGATGGATGGATGTTAAGTAAAAGATGGACTCCTATCCTATCATCCAAAACGACCCGACCTATCCATAACCCTCCTCTAATTAACCTAGAACAAACATAAATGTTCTAAAACATTATAATTAAAATAATTTAAATTATAATAATTATAATAATCACAATTAAAATTAATAATTAAGTGAAATAAATATAATTAAAATAATTATAAAATTAATCAAAATAAATATATTTTAAGATTAATACAAATTCAATTGATATAACCATGATTACAATGAAACATAAAAATTTACTCTAACTAATATTAAACATAATTAAAATTAATACAAAAACATAAAACATATGAATGAAAAGAAATAGAATAAGAATAATGGATTAACTATAATAAATAATGAGAATAAATAATTAATAAGTACACTAAAACAAATAGTATTAGAAGAAAAAAATAAAAAATAAATGAAGAATAATTAATTAATTAATTAATTAAAATAAATAATTAATAAAATTAAATAATCAAAATAGTTAATGAAATAAAATAATCAAATAAATAAATAATTAAAATAATTAAAAGAAATATAATTAAAGATTAATACTAATTCAATTAATATAACCATGATTACAATAAAACATAAAAGTTTATTCTAATTATTTGACATAATTAAAATTAATACAAATACAAAATAACAGTTACAATAAAAACATATTAATAAATAGAATAAGAAAAAATGAATTAATTATAATAAATAATTAGAATAAATATAATTAATAATTAATTATTAAATAAATAAATTAAAACAAATAGGATTAGAATAATTAAAATTAAGAATTAATTAAAAGAAATTTAATTAAAATAAATAATTAATAAAATTAAAATAATTAAAAATAATCAAAATAAATAATTAATTAAAATAATCAAAACAAATAATTAATTTAAAATAATCACAAAATTAATCAAAATAAATATAACCATAACCCTAATAATAATAATATTTTATAATAATTTAAAAAAAAAGAATAATCAAATTAATTTGCACAATTTTAAACCCTATATTTCACAAATACAATCAAAATTAACAAAATATAACAAAACAAGTAAAATTATAACTGTTGGCTAAACATCTCACACATCTCTATATATTTAAAAAAAAATGAGATCAGTTTTTCAACAATTTTTCACATCTTGATGATGAACCACCATTGCTGGTTCGAAACGTCGATTATAAATAAACCTAATGCAATGTATCCGGAAGATATGCTACAGAATTCTTATATTTTCTATATAGATTTTTTATATTATGCCTATGTAGTATAGAAAGGATATGAGAATAATAAAGAGTAGAAAAGAGAGATTAGTTTTTATTATAAAGATCTAAATTGACTTCCATCATTATTTCGCTGATTAGAATATAGAGTACATGATAAAGAGATTAGTTTTCGTTATCAAAATCTAAATTGTATCGATTTCCATGATTACTAAGTTGATTTTTATGCTGTAAGGCATTCTTATGGGAATAAATTCCCCAACTACCACTCTGTATGACTTTGCACCATTAGATTCATTGTTAGATGATTGAACAATCATATGTACAATTAGATTGATTTTCCTAGAAAACTACAGAGCCTCCATCTTGTTTAACTATTTCAAGTGACTTCTCCTAGTTTTTTTGAGATAGTAGGATTTCGCCAACATGCTCCTAGGGTTTCTGAGACAATTAGATCCCACCAATAGTCTCATGCAATGGACCCTCTGCAATGGAACCAACTTGGAACTTGATGGCATGACCTGTAATAATGAGTGGGTTTTCATGCTCAGATTCACAGAACTTGACCTTGATAGAAAAATCTTGCCTTTCATTTCAAGTTGCATTTACAGTCCCTCGGCTTGTTAGCAAACTATTTAACTGGTGAATCGAGTAGATTTTTCACTGTCTCACCCACATCCTCATCATTATATAGTAGGGAAGCCCTTTGACACTTAGCAACATTCGTCCTATTCTATGTTTCATAATCTTTGTATACAATTTCAAATTTGTTTGCTTGTGGAATCCATTCTTTAATTGTATAGACCAATTATTTCCTTTATCAGGATCAAATCCCATGCCTTCTATGAATGCCTCATTGTTGTACATCCATTGTATGAGCTCGCATACAAAGAGGGAATCTTACCTAAAGAAGCTGAGATTGTTCTACACTCCTTGGCACTGAATTGGGTGAAAATTATGCATGCAAAGCGCCTAGAAATGATGCTTTTCAAAGGCACCATGATGAACAATGTCTTTCAGTGTAATTGGAAGATGAGGAAAGGGAATATCCTAGGAAATCCCTATTTTGAACTTTTAGAGAGGGCTTGGATTTGTTCTTCAACAAGGAAGATGAGATATGGACATTCAACTACATGTAGAGGCTTAGGCAAGGACCATGTCTACTAGGTTTGTTCCCCAAGGGTTGTATTGAGGAGTCTCTCAATGCAAGGATTATTTTATTTATTCAGTTCTTTGTCTAAAATTGCACGTGTTTTAATTATTATTTTTTCTCTTCTCTAATTTTAGCTGTAAAATGCATCTTTTCATTTCTTGTGCCTAAAAATTTAAAGTAGATTTTTGTATTAGGGAATTTATCTCTTTTGTGTATGTCCATAATTTTGAAAGTTCATTCCTAAATGATTGTGCTTTTTGATAAATTTTGAAGAGTGCCAAAGATTTGTGAAGGAATACCTAAAATCATCTAGTAATTTATCTCATGATTTCACTTTTTTTTTTGTAGTTTATTGCTTCCCATCATTTGACTCCAAATGACCTCATTGAGAGCTACATGAATATAAATATGAATTTATACTGAGGTTTTTCTTACTGCTTTGCACACTGCAGAGAGATCAAAAGGTAGCTTCTTAACTGTTAAATCTTTCATAGCTGAAGTCACTTTCATTTTTATCCTTTTTTATTTTGTATTTTGAGTCATCCTATTAGAACAACTTCCAGAATCAATGCCCATTATTCAAATTCCAATGTTTAATCCCTATCTGAGTTCTCTTCCTCATCTGAGAACTACGGTTACTCTTCCTTGCCTGAGAACCCTATGATTTGTTCTCATGACAATGAAAATTCCCACTAGAAACATGATGGTGGGTTCTCCATATCCAAAATTGAGTCCACTGTTGCAAGCAACAACACTAGCATTGGTGAGTGCCCAAATAGTTACTCTAACATTGAAAATATTCTTGATGAATTTTATGATGGCCTAAGTGGTTACTCTAACTTCAATCATCTGCTCAAAGAATTGGAACATGAAAGGCCTATAGCTCCCAGCCCAATTTCCTAGAAGTTCATGAACAATGACGACATCGACGAACTGTTGCATGAAACCGTCATTCCGAACATGTTTGAAACCTACACTCACCCAGGGGAGTACTTATCATAGATTGGTTGTCATGAAGAAACACAATAAAAGTCCTTCGAGCAATTACATAATGATGGATTTGTAGATTGAATGAAGCACATTCTCTTGAATGGCCCATATTAGGGGCACTATCTCTAAAACTGGAACAAATTTTGTAACAAATTGTGACTATAGAGGATCCTCTCTACTCATAATGTACATGATATCATGAGGGTTTCTGTGGAGTTTTGCTACAAACTAAGATAAAGGTCTTGAATAGCTAGTTGGAAGCAGGGAAAATTTTAAGGATGGAAATTTATTTTAAAGTTTAGAAACCTTGGCGAATGTAACTAATCCATAATATGCAATCTGTAAAGTGTTTGGCAATATTTTGGTAAAAATATTCAAATTTCTAATAATTTTATGTAGTCTCCACATAAATTTTTGGTGATTTTCAAGGAAAAACAATTTTATACTATAAAATATGGGCGAATAACTTTTAGAAAAAATGGAAGTTGGCGAATCTTTTTGTTTCGAAAAAGCATCGAAAATTAGCCCACTTGCGAATATTAGCCCCTAAAATTTTCCCCGGTTGGAAGGCCATGTGCTAGGTCCTCTACTTAGCACATTTGAATTTTCAGTATGGTTTTGTTTGAATTTTAATTCATGTCATGTCATATCAAGACAAATAATAGGATTTATGAGTCTTTAGATGAAAATCCCTAAATTTACATGTCACATTTTCTAATGTTTTCTTATGGGATTTGTTCATGCAATTGGTTTGGTTTTAATTTGACCGATAAATCATGAAAACATGCAATTTCTAGAAGTTTTTTGTCTTGAATCTGCATAATGTTTGGAGTCTATTTAAATAATTAGTTCTTATTGAAGAATGTGAGTTCGATGGATTATTGTGGATAATTTGTCAGATACAACTTGCAAGTCATTAAATAAAACTCATGTCTTTAAAGTATGATCACCTAGTTGGAAAGATTTAGAATGAATTGTGACTATTACTCAATTCTCTACTATAATGTATATTTGGTATAGATTAAGGAATCATAGAAATCAACGAATTGTAAAGCATTTTGGAGAAATTTATTGAAAAATGGCCCCATTATTTCTTACCAAGAACTTTGTTCCTTTTTCCAAAAAGCAAGAATTACCATTAATGGTGGGTGTTATACTCTATGAAAAATTGGTTAACGTTTTCTTCCCATTAAAGGGATCACAAGACCAAAATTCAACACAAGACAAAAATGGGAAAATGTGTGATTATCCTTTTATCTTCTCTTTTTTGGACAAATGACCTAGTCTCAGTTTTGAGACTCATAATTTAGACTTTGTAAGTAAGACTGACATGCTTTGACCTGTGAGTCTGTGACTTTTTAGCTTGATTTGAAGCACTCTCAAGGATAATCTGCAATCATTTTTTTCCCAATCTAATACTAATAATTTTATATTCTTTTTGTTTATTTTATTGTCTATGAAGTGGGTATATTTTGGAATTTTTTTTTATTTTTTATTTTTAATTTGGTTTTCCAAGATTTATTCCTATTTTCAAGTTTATTTCAGGATTTAGTTATAACTAAGCTCAACCAAGTTATTCTTAAGCCCAATTCACGTGACTTTGATAGTGATATGTAAACATTATGAGAATGATGTAAATAGATCTCATTTTCTAGAAATTTCCATAATTGTACCAGAATCACAAGTGTCCATACCTACATAAAGCTTAACAATTTACTTATGATTTCCTACCACTTATGCATTTGTAGATGAGATGTTTCTTACAAACTTAGTGGGGCTTCTATTGAATGATTACAATGTTGTATATAGTATAGATTGCTTCAACCCAAAAGTTGTTTGAGAGTTTTGCCTTGACAATGCTCTTTTCCATCTCCACAATGGTCCTCTTTCCCTCTCTATAGTGCGGTTATGTTGTGCAAGTACCTTGAGTGTTAAAATACTTGTAGAAGTAACTAGAGTTTATTTTCCCAAATACTAGTTTCTGAGAACCTTAATATTCTTATAAATTTTTCTTTCGAGTTTCAACCATTGCTTAGTATTCCTTCAATGTTATAAAAGCTAATGGCTTGTACTTAAGAAAGCGTAGCCAAATTTTTCTTGGAAGGGTGTCGATGAATGTCATAACATATTTTTGACTTTCGAATGACTAAATATGCATGTTTTTTGTTCATCCGACTTTTTTGTTGTCAAATTTATCCCTATGTTTCTTGTCTAAAATGTGAAATTCATAATAACTCTTGTTGAATTGGAGGAAAAACATGAACCATATTAAATTTCTTGAAATGATCCAGATTCTATACTTAAGATATCCATAACTTTGTTGCCATAGTTGATTTTTGTAGTCATTTTCAGCCACCAATGCTTATTGTCCTATTGTTGTAACTACATACATTTGAATATCTCCAACAACTTTTGTAGCCACTTTGTATTTGTCTCTCTGGAAACCATTTTCATCAGATTTAATCTTGGAATGATGCTTTAGTATTTTTTGTATATAGTTTCTTCTTTAGGCCCAGTACATACATAATCCACATCTTTAACACATTCATTACGCACTTTCATTGGGTTTGTTCCTTAAACTTTAACCATGTAAATATTCATCAAAAATGTTATAATTCTTCTTGATTTGTGTTTTCCTTCCTAGGTGGCACCATACAAGAAGGCTTTTCATGTGGCTTTTGAGAGTGAGAGTCCAAAAATTGTAGCAGGAAATATATTGAGAAAGGACTTGATTAAATTGGTCGTCTCCAAACTCTGATGCATTAGTGGTAGAATAAGTTTTAGTGCCTTTTAAAGAACAAACATGCATCACAATGAGTGGTTGAGAAGTCACCAGAATAGGAAACAACCATTGTCTACAACATCAGAGTTATCAAAGTCCTTGTAAATGAATCAAAATTCATGCAAGTAAAGGCAGTCTTTGGGATTTAGTAATATGCTATGGTTTTATGCATAACATTAGCAATTTTTTGTTGAGTCAATAATTAAACACCACCATCATTTTTCTTTGATATTAGCTTCTAATTTTACTTTTGTAAGGCTACTTTATAGGTTTTCCTAGTATAATTCATACTTATACACAATGTCATTGTTTCTCTACCTTCTTATTTTCGAAAAGAAAGAAACAAATTATTTCTTTCTCTATCATAAGGCTTTGCAGGGATTTTAAGCATTCAAATTTAACATGTTCAATCACCCATCTCATCCAAAAATAAATTTAAACAATATGTCCACAAGTTAAATTTGAGCCCTGAGCTTGGCCATATAAAAAACAATAAAGGAATAGATTATAATAAGTTGAAAATTTGTAAATATATGGTTTCCACCTCCCAAATTATGATAGGAATGTAAATATTTGATGTAAACATAAATTTAGTTTAAGCCTTGAAGCTAGTCTGCTCAAAACTAAAATAAACATGTATGGCACTGGAAAATCTATTTTAAAGTCTGTATAACTGCCAAAAATCCTTGTCTGCAAAATCTCAAATTTAGACACAAAATCACCTTAGGTTAAATGTACAGATATACTAAGCTAAACAACAATAAATATGACATACTTAAGTTTCTTATTTATTTTAAACTTCAATCTCTAAAGGATATTTCAATATAAATGGATGTGTACAATTCCATGCATATGAGGTTTTAGTTCATGACAAAAATCCCGTAGCATGGATGTTTCCAGTTCAAACACAAGGAATTTGACACCAAAAGGAGGCTTATCAAAGATGGGTTCTAAAAGAATTTGTGCTAAACTTATTTCTTTACAAAAAGAGTTAACATAAATAGTATATGTAAGGGTGCTTCATATGCAATATCTGATAATGGAGTCTTTTTCATTGCATGTTTCTGTAATTCATCTGGACTCGTCCATGTGTCATGAACAACTATGGTTATTTGATTCAACAAGAAATTTGTCACAATTTTTAGTGTTTTTTTTTCTATTGATACACCATTTTTTGAAGGCATTGCTAGATGCAAAGATAAGTCAAAGTCTCCACTTGAATTTCAAAGCATGGCGATCACCCTTCAAATTTCTTATTATAAGTGGAGAGGACCATTTAACCAGTTTGTTGTTGCAATACAACCTCAAGTTCAAACATGATCGAAACCCTCACAGTTACTAATATAAATGGAAATAACTATTTAACCACATTATTGTTAGCATGGCTCTTAAATTGACTATTATAAATAGAAGGGACCAGTTAACCACTTTGTTGGTGTAGTACAACCACAAGTCCAAACATTCAACCACTTTATTGTCGTAGTACATTGTAGCATGGTCCTTGCCTTTTGTTGATATTTTTTCGTCTTTCAACAGTTGTCAAAGAAGCATTAACTAGTGGTATATGTTATCACCTTACGACTCTTCCTTTGCAACATCTGGTGAAATTTCTAGTTATTTTTATTTTTAATATGTGAATTTAAACTTATCTTGTTATATTAGATTGTCTTCTTGAAATTGAACAACATCCCTATTAATGAGGTTTTTAAAAAGTAATAATTATCTTTGTGATATGAATACAAATATTAATTATATTATTATAATAAAGGGATTTAAAAAATCTAATAAATAACATATTTATAGCAAATAAATTTATAAAAGTTGATAGACTAGAAAAATTAAAATATTTTATAATAAATTTAATGAAATAAAAAAACAAAAAATACTTAAAAAGTGGTTTGTTTGCGGACATTTTTTTTGTCAATTTTGCCTAAATTTTAGTAGAGCTTTTAAAGAATTATAATTTTAAGTTTTTTGATATGCAAAGCTCAAGTGCCCCAAGGATTTTTTTTTTGGTGTCAAATTTCTTTATGTATTCAAAAGTGCATTTCAAACAACAAGAAATTGAGTGGATACAATAACAGTTAGGTGGATACAATAACCATATACTTCTTTATGATTATACCATTAAGATGTACACTTTGAAAATAATAATAACAATAGATTCTAAATAGAATTATCAATACAATTAGATATTTATATTTAACATTTATTATTAAAAAATGTAAATTGTGCATCTAATATTTAAATATTATTTAATTATAATTATATTAAAATCATTTAAAAGTGTAAATTTAATTATTAACAAATATATATACATTATGTGTGTGTGATAATTTCATATTCTATTGATTAATCAAAGGATATTGCATATAGAAACATATCATAGTTTTTTCCACTAGAGTTTGTTGCTAGGGAAACTAGACCGATGGCGAAAAATATTAGTTTTGTTCAAAATGAACTATAAGACTCACAATATCAATATATCTTCCCTCACATAACACTAACTTTAGGGTTTCTATTGGAATACTTATTGTTAATCCTAGTAAAATTGTAGTGAGGTTACTCACAAATAATATAGACTGAAAATATAAAGTAGATCAAAGAAGAGCCATCACTATCATGGAAGGAACCATGTCACATCTTAAGTGGAGGTTGAAACATCTATCAGTTTTGTAGGAGTACTAGGAGAAGTTGATCATTTTTCTTTTGAGAGAATGGCCTCGACTCTAGCCAACCAAAGATTCATGTCCCGATGTTCTAGGGACATTTGACTATGCTCATTTTTGTGTTTCATCCAACTACATAGATAATTCCATCTTGGCCTCATCTCTCTCTAGTGGAGTTTTGTTTAGAAGGGCCTTGATGTTCCAATACAGGCCCACTATCCATATATATTGATTTTTCCTTCCTCCTGTGTGACCCGAATTTGGGATCTACGCAACTCTTGATGTAAGAATATTAGTGTTTGTGTACTCATCCTTATCATTGATGGCCTCTATGGATGCATTGGTCAATTTCTAACTCTATGCGGTCCAAGGAATGGGCATAATATTACTGAGCTACAACAAGCACTCCTTGACCTTGACACTACCCTTTGTTGTATAAGAGAAACTGTGATAGGTCCTCGCCCTTTGTCAAGGCATGATGGGCTAGGACATGATAGAATATTGACTGAATAAGGGATTGACCAAGTAGGAGGGACAAGGGTAATAGAGACAATAGAGCAGGGGAGAGGCCAGCTAAAAGAGGCGGGATGGGCATGGATAGGGCACTATTAAGAGTGAACCAATAGGGAGGTAGTAAGGTCTACGAAAGCAAGGCTAACTGGAAGACAAGCACAGAGTACAACTTCGCAAATAGAGGTCCCACCTATTGATCACCGACATGCGTGTTTAGAGTATTGAAATATAAATAAGTAATAGAGCATATGGAATATAAAGTACATATATCAAAAATAAAATAAATTAATTGTGTTTTAAGACGCATGAGATAAATACCTTATGCACTATGCTATTAATAGTGAATGTAGGGTGAACTTGGTCAGAAAAATGCATAGAAGAAACATAGACTTCAAAGCTCCTTGTCCTATTGGTTTTGTCACCCCAAATAATTGCCACCCATATCAATCAAGAAAACTAAATCATAGGGTAGTTTCTATAGCTGTGACCAATGTGTAGACCCTAAGATACCTCAGAAAGGGGTGGATAGGGAGGGTATGTTAGGGGTCTGGACCTACCCCCCACTAAGGATAGGAAACAATATTGTAGTGCAAAAGTAAGACTTTCTTAGTAGCAAGTAGCCACAACTTGTGAACCAAAATGGGAATCTTTCTTCCATATGTGACCCTTTAACCAATTTTACACATCACGGGAGACTTTGATTGCACTATCATGTCACAAAGTGGATTGAATGTGTGGGATTTGGCTGGATTCATGGGGAATTCATGTTGCAACTAGGTGAAGTGGGGTGGCAATGGTAAGCCTATCCCCCCTCGTTGTAATCACTATTTTCACACTTGACCACCATACTAGACTAACGGGGTATTTATATTTTATATAATTATGAAACATATGTGGATGATTTTCCATTTTTATACTTATGTTTTATTATACATTATATTTTTGTTATATTTCATTATTAACATAAATATTGCATATTTAATAATTCATTAATACTTTTATGTTATATCACTGTTTAAAGTTTCTTTAAAATTTAATTCAATATCGAAATATGTTATAGTGTCTATATTAGAATTTTGTTTTTAATAGACTACCACTATTCACTGAATATCAAGATATTTATATTTTCATATCCATTTAGGCTTATAATAATTATTACTAGTTACAATTTTCGACTCGTTCATTTTTTTGCTGCATAGGCTAACATGTATTTGAAAAATATAATCAAAGTGGAGCGAAAATTAAGGTCCCTAATTACCAATTGAGCTATTGTCCGTTGATGTTTTTTCATCAAAATCACAAAAAAAAAAATTCCAATATTAGATATATATATATATATATATATATATATATATATATATATATATATATGAACTTATAATTAATAAAAATATAGAAATTTAATAAATTTAGTTAATAAAAATATATCTATATTTATAAAAATGTGAAATATAGAGAAAATATAAATGACATCTATAAATTAAGATCCATATTATAATGATTTATATGGGCCAAAATTATATTTCAAAATTTTGTATTTAAATTTAATAAATAAACATATAAATAATTAATACTTACACAATTTTTTAAAATATTTTCTCATTATATAATATACAATTAATATGTGCATATCATATTAAAAAATTAAACTATGAAAATTACAAACATATTTAGAAAAAATTCGAAGTATATATATATATATATATATATATATATATATATATATATGCTTAATTATATATATTATTTAAATAAAGATCTATCTATCTATCTATCTATCTATCTATCTATCTATCTATCTATCTATCTATATATATATATATGTGTGTGTGTGTGAAATTTATATAAATATAAATAATATATTAAGAATTAGCATGAATTTATTTTATCTCTAGATTTACTAAGTATTAAGAACAACGTTTGATAAATCTAAAATTAAAATAAAATGTATGATAATTATAATTATATTTATTTCTCTGCCAATTTTTTTTTAGAATTTAAGCAAAGTAAAACTTTGTATTTTATTTTATTATAATTATGTTAAACCATTAAGATATATATATTTATTTGTTAGACCATTTCTTTTAGAATTTAAACAAATTCAAACTTGGTATTTATTTTATTAATGATATGTATGGTAAAGGTGCAATTTTATGGATTGGAGATGATGAATTGGGGATGGTGGTTATGTGAATGATGAAGAATGACTTATGGTTGGTTTTTTAATCATGGAGAATATTAGTTATAAATATCATGAGAGATCTTTAGGAGAGAAGACCATTCCCATGCATGTGAGAGACAATTATAAATAACACTTCATCATCTTGTTGGTATTTGATGATATGTATTGTGAAGGTGCAATTTTACAGATGGGAGATGAATTGTGGATGGTGGTTATGTGAATGTCTAAGAAAGAATTATGGTTGGTTTTTTAATCAAGGAGTATATTAGTCATAAATGTTTTATAATTAATGTAGATGTTAGTTTTGTGAATGAGCATGTTCGTGAAAGTTGTAAGGTAATTTGTAAAAATCACATTTTTTTAAACGTTTGCTAAGATTTTTCATTCATTCATTTTCAAAATGCAAGTTACATAATACATTTATAAAATAAATTCAGTGACCTCATCTCGCCCATCGGGAAATGAGGCTTGCTGGCCACCAAACCGCATTATATGCCATCCAAAATATCAATTATCTAAGTCTGTTAAATAAAGCCTTATATGAATGAATGTTTGCAAACCATCGATCACCTAAATAGTTATAGTATAAACTACTAGCCGACATGTACATGAAGAAAACTAAACAAAGTTAGGGGCTTCCATGACCAAACTAACAACTACTCATCAAAGGACTCCATGGGAGTTGGGTCCTTAACACTAGAGCTTGGTAATTCACACTGAGGAAGGCACAAAATGTGCTACTCAATGCGACCGAGATGAAAATTTTGCTGCTGGATTTGAAATTCTTTCAAAATTTCTTGCAAGCCTGGATCACATTTGACAGAGCCTATAGAAGAGGTCATGATAGCTTTGGCCACAATACTTTTCATCAACCAGTAGAGATGGACATTTTGTTTATATTCGGTGGTGCGGCCTCGAGTACGTCCTGAGTCAAGAACGAGGATGCTCTAGTCTTCTATCTACACTTCAGCTTCTGCTCGCATATTTTACTATGCTTCCTATGTTGAGATAATTTTTTTTAACCTGGGTTGGGGTGCTTGTGTTGTAAGAATAGGAATACTAATTGATAATTTGAGCATCAGTATTGCAACTGCTTCTTCTCAGTTGTCGAGAGAGGTATGAACCCCTTCTAACTCAGTTCCTTGATTGTTGACTATGACCTCGTCTCCCATTGTCGAATGAGCTAACACCAAGGGATGGGAAAGCCATTTCAATTATCAACTAAACACCAGAACCACAAACTAACAACTAAATAGAATGAGCCATAATAAAGAGCCAGATCAACTACTCAGGTGTAGGGTCATTACTGAAATTATGAGAACTTGACACAGTAACATGAAATAAAATCAAGAGGAAAATGATGTTAGGCTCAACCCTTTCATACAAAATAAGGGTAAAATAGGAAGGCTACCTTGAGTTCTCAAGACTATATACGAGCACCTCATTCTCAATTAAATCCATAGATAGATAAATTCCAAAATTAGCCAATTGCCTTAGCAAAAAGGTTCCAGAGATAAGCTCCCCAACCTAATAACAGTGAGGTCCACACCATGCATGTAATAAATCAAATGCGAGGAATTGAAGCTCATTCCCACTTTGAGGGCCAACAATCCAATGATATACCCAACATCGATGAACATACTTTCCTCCAACATAAGACTACAAACCATAAATAGACCATACATTCCCATTCAAGAAAATAGAATGCCAAAGAAAATAGATAACAGCATAGAAACAATAGACATTGTAGATGAAGAAAAAACACAAAACGTTTCCCATTCTCCATAAAACTAGTTCCATTTCTGACAAGAGTCGACTGGAAAATATTATCATTAAAATTTTGAGAGACATTATAATAATGAGCAAGACGAGATTGAGGAGGGGGGAAAAGGATAAGAGCATACCCAATTGCAAGCACCATGAACTAGAGAGTACCAGTGATGTCTTGAGAGGAGAACTTCTTGACCTTCCTTGCAGACAAGAGATTGATAGCGAAGACCTACACTTATCTCCAGGAGCCTAACCCCAACACAAGACAAATGTATGCATGGGACATTGAGCCCTACCCACCTGAACTTGAAGAGCCCCGCGGCTTGTCTCTTCACCATTAACTCGGACCATGTGCATAGCGACTTCACTTACCTGATCACGCACGCGAGGAAAAGGGTCTAACTTCCCTCCATCCCTTTCAGCAATCCTTTCACACATGAAGAGAATCCTGAGAGGGACAATTAGTTGTCTCGCACGCTGAACGGGGGTAAAATTTGCATTTTTTGTTTCCTTTAAAATTGAGAATTTGGATTTTGACTTATATAGTATGGAGCTTATTCCACTCCTTATGGTTATTAATTTTTTTCATGCTTTTTAGTATACCTTTTTTTTATGCATCTTCTCTATGGATTCATGTAGGTTTTTGTGAATTTTTTGAGATTGTTAGGTGTTGTATAGAAAGGAAGATCTACTTTGTCTAGAAAGGAAGTTCTACTTTTTTTTCCTTCTATAATCTTGTTTTTCACACTTCTGTTGCATAGTAGGTATCTTTTCTTACACAAGTTTTGTTCTTGGCCTTAGGCACTATCCCCTCTCTTGGCCCTAGCTCTTGGATTGTCTTAAATTAAGGGGGACCTCTATTGTGAAATAAAATACTCTTATTTGTGTAATGGTGGGATAGGTCACTACGGATTTGTAAGCTCATTAAAATTGTGTTCTCTTACTTCCTAGTTGACCTTCCTAACTTTAGATTATGTGGTGGCCTTATCTTCTACTTCTTTTCTAGGTGGTATTCTTCCACTTCTTGTGTATATTAGGAGTTTTTTTGGTGTTTCATAACTATATTATGCTCTCTATTATTCAATCTATTATATATAATATAGGTTTTCTTTATAGTAAAAGAAAAATTTTGCAGGGGTATTCCCCTAGTTCTTAAAACCTTTCCTCCTAGTAAGACTCAATGCCAACTTACTTAGGATAGAAAGGATGCATCAAGGAAAACCTAAATCTTTCAATTCAATTTATTTGAGAAATAAAAAGAGGAGTAGGGATATGGAGAAGAAAATAAAATGGAAAAGACATAATTTCTATAAGGAGCATAAGAAGGAAAATGCACAAATTTCCATACGCGATAGACTACATGTCATGGACAAAAAATTTGAGATTTTATGTAAGAAAATTCTCAACATTAAAATTTTTGTGATTATTTCAATGAGCATGAGTTGTTCCTCCTTGGAGAATAGTTATCTTTCCTAGAAATATGATGTCTCTCACTTCAATCCTATCTTAATGGATGATGAGGGAGGAGAAGTCTCTAGAGAAAAATTACAAAGAAAAAACTTAAAATAAAGATGGACTTCTTACATAAAAGGATGAAAATTCTCAAAATCCTCTCTATAAATTCTCATAATTATCTTAATGATGAACCTCCATAAATTTTCATAATTATCTAACTTTCTATAAAATATAAAACTATAACTGACCAATAAAAAAAAACACAATCACTTCAATTTTCAACTTGACTAGGAAAAAAGAAAAACAACAAAAACATCACTACAATGATATGTTATCACTTCTATAATTCTAAGTTTCAAGTATAAAAATGTTGATTATCTTTCCTCTCATTTTTGGAGTAGTAAAGCACACATTTCCTTGCCTATACTCCCTTTCATATCATACTAGCATACCCTCGAAGTGGGGGAAAGAAAACGCCAAAGTGAATGATAATGATATGTTTTTTAAAGATAAGAGAATATTTTAATTGGTTATTGAGTAAGTAATAGAATATCTATCGAATAGGGTCCATGAACAATGTAATAACATGATATTTTAGATAGTTAAGGACACTTCTACATACTTTACACAATGTGAATATAAGGGTTTTTTGAGCTCGTCGAATGACACGAGTGTTGATAACATTGATGGTAAAAATGCATAATATTTCCAAACTTTACACTATTATAAGGTCCCTACTAAATAAGACATAGCTATGGATATATTATTTGCAACCAATTATGCCAATTTGAAAGTTAATACTTAGAAAAATAAACACCCTCTTACATGCTTCAACCCTCTATACTTGATGACGAAAGGGGATGTTATCCTGGCATCAATTTATGGGATTCTTTGCATGGAAACCAGATGTTTCCAAAGACCACTATCATAATTTCGAATGCAATTTATACATAAAAACCCCGAAGACAATTCCCTATATTTCTTGGTTTGAGTGGCCTTCGATAGTGAGGGCTATGTTTGAATTGAGGCTAATTGACTAGAGCATCAAGGGGAGTCACAAAGTTCATAGCCATTTGGAAGGGATCCTTAGACACATAAAGTGAATATCATTTTTCGTGTTTTCCCATTTGAAAAGTTGGGAACTAGAAGGGTTAGTTGGATTGTCGATGTGGATTCTTAGAGAGAGATTTTTGTCTTTGACTTATAACTTGTCTTAATTTTCAAGGATCAAAGTAATTTAATGATATAGTAATATGGAATTTTTAACGTCCATTTTTGTTCTATTTTTTTATCGATATTAACTAAAATTTTGGTAAATATTTGTTAAAATCACAAGTTTAAGTTATGTAGTTTGCATAATGCTGCCACAAGTTTTTAAGAGGTTCATACATTCAAAAACACATTCTTAAATAACAAAAGAACACAATACTATCTAAAATTGTATCACCGAATTCCTACCAAAAATACCAAAAAAAAATAAAAAAAAATAAAAAAGACCTTTTAAATCTTCATAACAATGGCAATGATAACTAAGAATGATGTACTAGATTTATTTTCAAACCATTGAGCCTTACACTTTGAAATACCATGGAAACATGTGATGAGTTACCTGTTTTGGTTTTGCGTTGATTTGCAATAATTTCATTAAAGTTTTATATATTTTTAAATAAAAAAAGTAAATATTGTATGCATGGAGGAAAGATAGCATCCCAAAAAATGTTTGGTTTTTATATCTACGCATCACAAGCTTTTGCACGTGTTGTTAAATAATTTTTGGAAGATGAATCGAAACTAAATTTCAGTAATATATCAAATAAGTTGTGCACGAAAAGTAGTAAATATATTACTATTGACATGACCTTACTATTTACGAGGGTTTTTGTAATGACCCATTTTGAATTAAAGGAAGCACAGGGATATTAGCATGCACACGAAACATGTATATGATAACTACATATGCATGCATCATCTGTATTGCATTAGTATGCATACTAACTAATTATGGGAATGTCCAAGTATAAGGTAATGAATTAATTATCAAAGTAGTAAGTAAACACCAACGTATTTTTAGAGTACTTGTTATACCATAATCTTTAAATTACTAGTGCATTATTCAAAATATATAATTACAAGGGATTTTATTGACTAAAAGAAGAGTATATATTGTATGTTGTATATAAAATAAAATGAACTAACTATATAAACTTTTAATGTTCTAAATTAAATTATTAAACTTTAAAAAGGGAAAGTACTAACTATAAAAAGAACTAACCATATACATTTAAATTAAATATTAAGTGGATATAATTTAATAAAAGATTAAATTTTAATTTATTTTTATATATAAAAGGAAAGTTACTTAAACCTCGTTAATGTTCACATTAAGAAAATATTAATTGATGAGTGTAAAGGAATAAAATTATGACCGGGCCTCTTTCGCTATTGTGAGGAGCCACGCAATGGATAGAAGACAAGAATCCATGCATCATTGTCAGGGCAGTGGAGGATGAAAAGGAGTTTATTTAGATAGGGGAACGAAAGGAATTTGGGGTAAAAATAGAAGGAATTTTTACACAGGGAAACAAAAGGAATTTTTATATAGGGAGATAGAAGGAAATTTTACATAAGAAGACAGAAGAGGAATTTACAAGAGAGACACATTGAAGAAGAGTCGTATTGTTCTTGAATCTTTTGGGCACGAGAGCTAGAGTGCTTCAATTGTGAAGTATTATGGAACTAGGTACCGAGGTTGTGCTTAGTTTTGTAGGAAGGATTTGGTCATTTGGGTATCAGGTCAAAATTGGAGCTACGATAGCTTGGGATCGACTTCAACCATAGAAGTCAGGTATGTATCTGTCTTAAATTAGTAAACTATACTTAGAATATCATTGCCTAAATTTTGAACATCAATTTATTTTTTATTTTTTTAATTTGGTTAGTTCCCCTAACCACGGCCTCACAGTTTCCTTGCTTCTCAAGATGTGTGCACCATTTATCTTGGAGGGTAGAGTGGGATTATTGTAAGAAGAGTATATTAAATTTAAAAATAGATTATTTTCAGTGTATGAGATTTTTTTTTTCATTGTTCAAATGATAAAACTAATTTAATAAAACAAATTTGTGATTAGTAAGGTATTTAGGTTTAGGTGTAGTTAAGGCTTTGATCATTCTATATCTAAGCATTTTTACAATGCATCTCTGACTCTTGACATATAAATCAGGATAGTGTAATGGGGTTTTCACCAATTGTTGACACACGTATGCATCATTGCCTCAACCCTCCACTTCCACTTGGTCTACTAAGTCACATGCATTAAGTAACACACACCTTGTTTTCATCTTGAGAGATACTTGTCATAAAACAAGGGTTTTCGTTAGGGGACCATACAATGTGTGTTCATAATGGGGGATATATAATGAAGATTAAATGACATAATGTATTGAACATGCAATAGGGGGTAAATGTTTTTTATATGTTGTGTATAAAAAATGGAGCTCAAAGTTAATGAAACAATATAAATGGGTATAAAAAATGTGAATGAAGAAATTGATACCTTCAATATCTAATGAAAGTAGGGATTTTTTAAGATGGGAAGGTATATTGGATTTGTATTGGTAAGGGGTTAAATAAAGTGGTTTTTGGAGGTATTTTCCAATATGTAGTCAAATTAAGGGTATTCTTTAGTATGTCATGAATGCACATGGTGTGTCAGAGGTTTATTGAGTGAAGCCCTCATCTCCTTCAATTGACAAATAACATCGAATGCATCCACACAGAAGGGGATATAGAATATAATAGGAAGAAGAAGAAGGTGCATAGGGTGTGCATTCAAGGAATAAACAAAGGAAAAGCAGAAAAATAAAAGAGCCCAACTCACTTGTATGAATTTTTTGTTCTGTAACTTGGCTTACGACCTATGTTTTGAATGATGGCACTATAAATTAGGATATCCAATAAGTAGGCAAGGATATCACTTATTGTTATATCTACAGTGGATATTTGATCAAATCGCAATTCTATATTTGATGACATCGCTGCATTTTGTCACATAAAGGGCATTGACCTTATTAGTGCATTGACTTTCCCATTAATGAATATTAGTTGAACATTGAACAATGCAATTTATAAAATTTAACTTTGAAATATATATATATTTGAATCATTTTTCAAATATCCAGTGTTTGGACAATATAATGCCATGTGAATAATTGTCCCAAATATTTTATCCCATCATTTTTTGATATTGTTGTAATATTTATGCATATATTTAAAATTGTGTTAGTTATTTTTTATTCTTAGGCTTTGCAAACAACCAACCAAAATTAGAATCTTTAAAAATAGTTCATATTTAGGCAAGTATAACATATTTACCATTAGTTACTTCCCATCATTATTAAATAAAAGGAATATATGAATAAGATGTACATAAATATACTTACCAAGAGTTACTTCCACCATTATTTATGTTGGAGTTAAATTGTAAATGGGTAGACAACTCAATTTATTTAGTTCCTTCCAATGTAATATTACAGGATTTGGTTTGCTTATTAACCATTATTAATTTAGCATTAAAAATGCAAATTATAATGTTTTATGTAAAAAAAATAAGAGCATAATGTCTTGAATGACAGGCACATATAATCAAACCGTAAAATGTTTAAACTAATGCAAAAAAATGATGTGCATTTCCTTAAAATAAATTATTAAATGATTATATAATGATTCTAACAGGAAATATATAATTGAAAGAAATTTAATAAAACAAGAAATACCTTTTCCATTTAATGGAATTTAAGGATAAAAAGAAGCTAAATTTTTGATTAAGTTAGAATTCTCATCAAATTTTAATGATATGAATAGATTTAAAACTATGTGCAAAATATTTAAAAACATCATTCCATTTTAATTGATTTTTACTTCACTATAACTTTTATCATGATTAAAATTGATATCAATTTTTATTAGAAAAATTCATTTTATTATAAGATTATATAATATTAATTAATATCTATGTGAATTTATTAGTTATATATTGAAAAATATTATCTTGTTACAAAATTATATTACTCTGGTATCTATATTTTTATATATTTATAAGGTTACCAAGTATTTTAATTATAAAAAATTAAAAAGATTATGTAAAATATAATAGTATTCATAATTTAAAATTTATTTTTATATTATTAATTTTCATAGTTAAGATAATGATAGTTATAATTCTAACTATTTTTATAATTAATATTTATAATTCTAACTTTTTTTAAGTTGATTTTGAATAAAAAATGTATAAAAAAATACATTAAAATTTTCAAAATGTAAAATGTTTAAATTAATGAAAAAAATAATGCATTTTCTTAAAAAAAATTGATTAGATAATCATAAAAACATAAATTATATAATTGAGAGTAAAACCAACTATACCAAATTTAGTAGAATACATTTAATATAACTAAAAGCATCTTTTCCATTCAAGGAATTTACCAATAAAAAAAGTGAGGATTTTGATTAATTTATAATTCTCATCAACTTTTACTTATATAAATAGATTTAAAACTTTGTTCAAAATCCTTAAAAACATCATTCCATTCTAAACATTTTTTGCATTCTACCTTTTATTATGATTGAAATTGATATAATTTTTTATTAAAAATAAAAATTTTATTATAAAATTATATCAGTGTTAATTAATATTAATGTCAATTTATTATTTTAGTATAGAATTATATTAATCTGGTATGTCCTTTTAAATATTTATAAAACTAACATGTATTTTAAATTTAAAAAAATTATATATATAGAATAATCACATTCATAATTTAAATTTTATTATTATATTATTGATTTTTATAAATAAAAAATAATATAAAATTCAAATTTATTATTATATTATTAATATTAATAAATTAATAATAATATAAAATTCAAATTTATTATTTAAATTAAATAAAATATATGTAATTAAATTAATTAAAATATAATTATATTAAAACAAATATTTCCACCCGCTCCAAAGCTGCGATTATCTATTCTCATTGGAGGCAGAAAGTGTTGTTTCATAGTCACTATGAGCTGCTATTTCATATGTTCCGTGCTTTCTGGCCGCCTCTTACATACACAGTTTATTATCAAACTTTAATAAGTAGGAATCTTAAAAGGTGTTGAAGTGGAAAATAGGGTAAGGAGAAGATACAACTACGTTTTAATTAAAAATTGATAAGCAAGAATCTTAAAAGTTTGCACAAAATTTAATAACCAGAAATCTTAAAGGGTGTTGAAGTCGAAAATAGAGTAAGGAGAAGATAGTTTATAGTCTCTTAAAACCCCTGAATCATTTAATACACATCAGGTTTTTTGGAATAACTTTATTCCTATTTTTATTTTACTTTAATTTAAATGGGCGTGGAAAAGTTGTTTATCACCCTGTCTTAATTCATACCCCACTTTTAACTCGTGATAAATTATCTTCCTGTGTTACCATGTTCTCCCAAAGAGAAATAAATTTTTAAAACGCTGATACCATTAAAAGTGGGCGTATTGGGATCAAAAAGCTATTAAGGCCAGTTGAATGCCTGCTAGCAAATAGAAGACTCAGGTGTTTAGTTGGTTAATGGTTAATTCACAATAAGAGGATGTGATTTATGGGTATTTAAGTTATCAAAATTAGGCTAGGATCGCATTCAGTCTTGGGTTATGCTAACTTTTAATATGATTAATTTTTTACTTACGAAGTTTGAAATTGGTTACTTTTTCACTAAATAGTTTCTTAATAGAACAATATTTTACACCTTATGGGATTTCATCTTATCTATCTTATTTATTCATTTACAATCCATATAAAATTTGACAAAAGGTTATATTTAATTTAATTTTAGATTATAAATAAGAAAATCATGATATAAAGGAATAAAGTTCTCATACATTTTCTTTTCTCATTCAATCTTAAGTATGTGTATAAATCCATCTGGACTTGAGATAATCATTTGAGTTGTAAACATCATTTACAGAAAAAAGATAGTGATCCATTATATTCCATTTTACAAGTTGTAATTATATTTTAAATTATAAATAAGAAAATCATAATATAAAAGTGTAAAATTTTCTTATATCTCACTTTTTCATTCAAACCTAAATACCAACAAAACCTCAAATTTATCAATCATATTAAAAAAACCCAAATCTCTTCAATTATAAATATATATCCTCTTTAATGTAATATTTCTATATATATTTTACAGTAAGAATGTGATGTATTTGTAATCTTTCATTCGCTCACTAGCCGATAGGGGATTCGCTCACTAGCCGATAGGGGAGCAGTCTATTCGGGGAGTATACATCGTTCCCAACGAAATGTAATGCCAAAAATGTTATATTCTTATCAGGAATCTTTCGGTGTCCCACCGGCTTCCTTGGCCGGTAAGTTTTTTTTGTTACCTTTCACTCTTCTGGAATGGCAAAGTGGGTCCTAAGCTTTAGGGTGATTTTAAGACAAGTCAGTTTAAAAGACATTTCAGTGTCACTGTTATCTAGAAAAGGGTTGGTATATATAGGTTAAATTCCTAAAGGATCTAGCCATGGAGTTATACATAACTCCAAAATATTTATTTGGATTTAAAGAAGTTTATGTCAAAATCAAGAGCCCTAAAATGTGATATAATATGTTTATAAAGGAAGTTTGAAATCACCTTATCCTAATGGAGCAACGGACAGACTAAATTAGATAAAGATAAATTGGAGTATTTACAGAAATAGATTTAGATTCCTATTAATTTTAGATAGATTAATTAAGTATTGAGAGGAATATAAAATTTAGAGTTACAAATATATTTTAGATTATAAAATTTGAAAAAATGTTTTCAATTTAAGAGATTTAATTTATTTTTTTTTAATTTGATAAACTTGAAGTTATGATTATATATATATATATATATATATATATATATATCTATATCTATATCTATATATATATATATAATATGTCAACTCTATGTTAAGAATGGAAGGAATTACATATATCTTTTATCTTAGCAACACACTAATAAATTGTTTTAACTATAATTTTTTTCTATTTTCTTTATATAATATATATTCCGTCTTTTTCTTTTAGATATTTATATTAAATTTTTTAACTAATATCTTTTAAAAATGTTACATGTTAACACTATATTAAGCATTGAAAGAATTTATATGTATATAATATTGAAATTTTATTTAATGTACATATTGAAATATCTCATCCGTATCCCATATTGATTTTTTTTTATTACTAATATTTTTTAAATGACACATATCATTTTCACATTAATAATTGAATAAAGTATACATCTTTAAATTGGATTTTATTATCTATATTAATTTGAAATGCCAAGTGTCAACTACATATTGATTAATAATAAAGGGATTACACATTTTCTTTATACTAAAAAGTAAAGTTTCAATTATATATCTCTCAATATCAATATGATTGTTAGATGTCAAGTATCAACTCTCTATTGGATGATGAGAGATTTACACATATCCTTAATACAAAAAGGTATATTTTTTTAAATTATTTGATGCTTTTATAAAAAAACAATTTTAATTATTTTATTTTTTTATAAAAAAATTATATAAAATAAAGTAGAAATTAAAATAATTTATTTATAAATAACTTTGAAATATATTTTTATTTTTTTAATTATTTTATCTTTTTATAAAAACAATTTTAATTATTTTATCTTTTATGAAAAATTATGTAAAATAAAATAGAAATTAAAATAATTTATTTATAAATAATTTTAAAATATAACGATGGAAATTAAAATAATTTATTTATAAATAATTTTAAAATATATTTTTGTTATAATATTTTTTTAATTGGTTAATATAAATATCATTTTATTATTTTTAAATATAATATTACAAAATTATTCGAAAATCTTTTCTATAGCATCTTTAGACCCTCATTTTACCTAAAATGCACATTTTCCGTGCTTTATTTTGATTCACTTAATGCATTTGAAACTCGATAAAAAAGTCTTCTTCGAATATAATGACAAATGAGCAAGTACTCGTTCGTTTTCTTCATGAACGGTATGAATGCCTTTAAAAATATAAAGTTTAAAATTCATGAAAATTATGTTCTTCGAGGTGGAGAGTATAGGAAACTTGCCTCCCTAAGTTCCTAATTCCTATTAAAAACAATATTAACCATTTTGAAATGGTATAGATTAGACTTCAAGGAGAAAGGACACCATGTCCCATGACACCATAGTTATCTTTCATACTAATTAATTAGACTATTTTTTTTACTGTGACTTTTATGACTAACATCTCTCTTAAAATTTTTATCCTCAATTGGTCTCTTATTTTATTGTTTGATAAAAAGACATAAAAAGAACCTTTATATTCCTCTTTTTCTTGCAGAGAAAAGTATCAAAGCTAAAGCAGTCGTAAGAGGCTTGAGGTAGGAGTAATCGAGACTGTAGTTATAAGCAGCGATGATTTAAGAAGGCAGGTATAACATATTTTTCTAATGTTAACCTTAATTAAAAATGAATATATATCTTTTTTACCCTCTTAGATATTGTATATTTATTTTCAATTTGCTAATTTTTTTAGTGTTCATACTAATGCATCTAATGAAAATTAGTTGGTTATTTCACAATGCAGTTATCTATTACCAACTAGTTTAAGGAAGGCTTCTTATTTAGGGTTTGTAGGTTTGCAAATATGAAGGATGAATAAGATGTTTGGAGAAAGGATAAGTTTTTTATCTCTTGTTTCTCGAGAAATTAACCAAATAAGTCATCATAACTACCTAGTAGTTATAGTTGAGTTGTTGTAAACTAATATAGGAGAAAGTAGATTGTCGTCTCCTATTTTTATATGTTGTGATCTCAACCTAGTCATAGAATAAATTATATTTATCGTTAATACAACTTTTAATGCCACTAGGGACTAACTCCTAGAGTTATTCTTTGTAGGATGTGCCTTATCACCTTTAGGATTAGTTTTTCTTTTTATTTGGTTTCTTATCAGTCTGTTTTCATATTTATAATCATCAAATTGTATAGGTGGTGCATGTAGTCAGAAGAAGGACTAAAATAAATCATTCCTTAATTAGAGAAATTGCCTTTAAAAGGAGACATGAAGGCACAAGTTTAATTATTTTTTTGGTGAGCACAAGTTGGTGAGACCAAGCAATAGGAAGCACAAGTTTGTGCATGGAGCTTGTGAGCGCAAGGAACTAGGGGCTAGTAAGGTAACACATTTGGCTACATATTGGCTTGAGCTAGTTTGTGAAGCAATGAGATAGTTTGTACTTGTGCAAAGATTGTTCGCATTGAACATGGATTGTACTTTCTTCTCATATCTTATGGTTAACGTAATATAGATAGTCAAGGTTTTGAGCAGCTGCTTTCCCTAGAGAAATATTGTGTTATGTGCAATTGAAATTATTCCTTTTCTACTTCATGATTTCATCGATCAATTTTTGTTTTTGTTGATGAGTAGAGTAGATTCATGTAAGAAGGAATATTTTTGGCTGTGTGTTTGCAGAGCAGATCTAAAAAATTTCAAAACACAAATATAAGATCTAGATTCCTTGAAAAACAATACCCAAATTAAAAAAAAAAAATCACCCAAATCAGAGTTCGGATGAGGGAGATATCACCGATTTAAAATCACCTCTTTTTTAAAAAAAAAATTGTGACAATGGGACAATTACATTGTGGATCTGAGTCTCCAAAGTGCCTAGACGATGTGATATTGAGTAGAGGGAAGGTTTTACTTAGACAAATCTCCACAAGACAGATAAAACAAATCAGTGTGCGAGTCAAGAACTTGTATGCTCTCGAGGTTGAAGATGCATGCAAAGCTTTGAGGAGCAAGGAAAAGGTTAGAAACTTGGTGGTTGAGAGGGAGCATGAATTACCTCTCAAAATGTAGCCTCATAATGTTGTGGAGAAGCCACAGTTAGAGAATCAGAGAGGAGACCGAGTGGAGACATCCACTCAAGCATATACCTCTAGTAGAAAGAAATTTCGAACCACGTGGGTTGAGGGAGCACATGTAGCCATACCTCGAGGTGAGAGGTGGGGCGATGTGAAGTAATATTCCTAAGAGTGTAGAAATTTGGGCAATGTCCATTGAGATGTCTACGGGATCCCGTAGTACATAGTAGTAGGATGGATCAATGGAAGTTGATGCAGTTAGATGTCAGACTGACAGAGGAAGAGACTAGTAGTGGTTAGATATTGGGCAGTGCATATCATAGTTGAAAGCAATGCAGATGGCACAAGTGTAGAGTCAACAACAACATATAGTTTTCAGTGCACAGTGTAGTAGCTAGTAGCAGTTAGAGACTCTGATGACAAATGCATCATACTGATTCAATTTGTAAGCTTTTTCAGTTTCAGAAGTTGGAGTAGCAACAACACTAGAGAGAAGTGTGGCATGAAAAACATTCCAAAGGTACTAGATCGGGATACATTTGAATTATTTTCTTGTTGAGAGGGAGTGTTGAAATTTGCAACAAGAAATATTGAAAGTGACAATAAGAAGAGGCTTCTAATTTAATTTTCCCTTAATTAAATTAGAAGTAAATCATAATTCCACATCACATGACAACGTGTCTCAGTTAACTAAGCTAGAAAGACTTAGTTAGCTCTGTCAGTTTGAGTTGAGGGTCAAACTAGAGGCATGTAGAGTTATCCCTAAGTTTTAGGGGGTCTAGTTGTAGTTTATTTTGTGTTGTATTTTTTTTTGTTAATTGTGGCAGGGCCCTTCATTTTCTGTTTATAAACAGAAAATTTACACCACATAGATGAGCTAGGTGGCCTCGACTCGCCCAATGGGAAACCAAGTATGTTGGCCACCTATCCTTCTTATAAGCCATCCAAAAACAGTAAAGTTTCAGTCTTTTTAGCCAAGTTAAGTATGTATCATTTACAAGATGCTATATGTCTATCTATCATAAGCATGCACAATATAAAATAAATGCTACTTGCATAATGACAAAAAGAATCCAGATTAACTAATTATTCCTACTGCTCTTCTGATGCCAATTCAATTAGTGTCAGATCCTTGATAGTTTCCCTCGAATCTTAGTTAATTTAATGATGCATGGGATGTGGCTTTGAATTCTATCCAATCAGATGTCCTACTTGTGGAGCTGGAATTGGATTCGCTGCAAATCTTGTTTGTAGTTGGGCATGCCTTGGAGGGATAGAGTCATCCTGTTGATGGTGCTGGACCCACCAACATGTCAAGGCAATATCCTTAGTAAGAAGTCCCAATTAGACCTCAGACCGTTTGGTTTAGGAGTCCCATCAGTGGGTCATAAGGTAATTCCTTCACCATGATGTCGCACAAAGACAAGTAAGATAACTCTGTCAGTAGCAAGGGTGTGACCACTATGATGAGTCAGGGAAGGTGCATGAGAGGTTCTAACACAAAAGGGGTGGGATGAGTGCACCCCTTGACAACCTGTATCAGTAGTTAGCTGGGAAGGGAACACACGAGTGAAGATGCATCACAAGCTAGAAAGAAGAGCAATCGACAATCCAAACTGATGGTTAAACCAACAACACATTTGAAACAAGATTCATATAATTGCATACAATTCATTTCATACAAAAATACGTAACTTAAACAACATATATCATTAAGGCAACTAGAACAGTCCAACTACAATAACAACATATGCATAAAAAAGTGTTGGCTCTTATTATATAAAGAAGCGTAAGTTCCAATCATACAATACATCCATGTAAACCTGTTAGCCCCATCAGTGAAACGTTACAACAACATTCACCTTCTCCTCCAAACAGATGTACTAGCTCCATGCAGTGGAGAAGCCAAGGCATGTTACAATACTGTTCATTATTTCTTCAAAGTAGTCTTAGTAGAAGCTTGGCTGACCAAAAGCCCATACAATGAGTTATCAGAGACTATTTATAGCAAAGGGTGGGGTGACCCTTGACATTCCCCTTTGTGGCCAGTTATTTACCCTCATGACTCTTCACCTACTCTATGATTGTTACATCCATTATTGAGACTTGACTTACACTTGACATGACTCAACATTACAATGCACATCTAACAATGTGAACAATGGCTTGAGCAAGCAAAACTAGACATCATTATGACTTAGACAACTACAGAAGTCCAAGTGCTCGACATCCTGATGCTGATCAAAATTAACATATTGATGCCAAGATTGGTAGTCCTTGATAGTGTCAGTGTGTTCCGCTGTGACATCTATCTGAAACCTAAACCTTGCCTCCATAGCATCCGGGTATACTACTTTGGCTCCTCTATCGAACTCATCTAAAAGCATGCACATCATTGTCTTCAATGTGGTCAAACCAGCAACATAATTGTGCATGTTGTCTGCACTGATAGGCAAGTCTGGGCTGGTGGCGGTGTGCATCAACTCATCAAGCTATGAGTCAAGCTCCTGTTGGACCTGCTTCTTTATCTTCGCCTAGGTGAGAGTCCTAAGTGATGGGATCACATATGTGTGCACCACAACATCCATGCTCTTGAATAATCATGCATGGGAAGCCTGTATGCTAGTGATGAGTTGCGGTAGGTCCTCATAGTTCTAGATCTTACTTTGGATATGTGCTTGCAACTCAACGCATTGGCCCTCATCATCTTTGGCAAGTGAAGCGGGGCTCCCTTGTACTTCATTGTCCATGATTGCATGTTATCAACAACAACATGTATGTCATTGAAGATGCATTCTCTTCTTGTACATCGCTGCTTCCATTCGTGGAGATGGACCACTGCTTGGTGCACAGTACCAAACTTGGAGTACAATGCTCACATAACTATATCAAGGGACAATACTTCATCTAGTATTGCTTTCTTTAGTTCATCTCGGGAAAACATTGTCACCAAGTCTCCTCCTTGCTTGGCCCCCTATAGTTCCTTTTCTATTCACTCATTCTCAACTATGAGGAAGAGAACACTTGAGCTAGTGGCTTCAGCATACACTCTAGTTGAATCAGCCATAGCAGTTGGATGCTTGTGTACATCAGTCACGATGACTTGTTCTTCAACTTGTGTAGGAGATGTTTGCTCCTCCGGAGTCGGTACTCTGTGAGACTCCACAAATCTGTGATGAGATTCGTCAAAGGAGATGTTGTACATCTCTGCTTCTGGCTGACCACCAAGGATCTCAGTGCCTCCAGCTTGGTCATTTGAGACTTGCTCATCATCTAGATGTAATTAAGTGGGTGATTTGACCTCTTTATGGTGAGGCATGAGGTTGGTGTCCTGTTCCAACTCCTTCTGCTTCATCTCTGCAACCAACTATTCAAGCGGCTGTTCTATCTCATGAGCAAAGGCTTTTCCCTGTGATGGTTCACCCTATTCACCTGATGCCAGTTGTTCAAATGAATCAACTACTTGCACGGGCGCTGCTTCATCTCCCTGTACATGATGCGCCCCCTGTTGTATCTGCTACTATTGCACTTCCTTCTCTTATTGGCGTAGCTCTTGTTCTTTCTAGAGTTTCTCCCTCAGCTCATGAAACTCCTTCTCTGCTTCTTCCATTCTCTTCTTATCCCTCTGCCTTCGCGCGATGCACTTGTCGCACTACTGCCTCTTTTCCTGAATAGCCATAGCTGCTTGTTCTACAAGTGGATCTACTCAAAACTTGTAGCTTTGCTCCTCCTCCATGCGGTCAACAATCTTCCTCTTCCCTTTCTCGTGCACAAGTATGCTTGGCTCTGCTGCCTCTACTGCTGCTGCTACTATTGGTGCTATCTGTGATGCTTCTTCATGCTGCTTTTCTAACCACTTTACGACGAATCCAACGTGTTTATTGGGTCCAGAGGAATTGTAGCAATACCTCCATGAGTCTTCCTTGGCCCAATGAAATTCCCCATGGATCTAGTTGAATTGAACTCTCATGCAGTGATCCTTCACAATGCAATGTGGGTCATATAGGTTGAAGCTTTGAAGGTTGAACGGGTACTTCTTCATCTGTTCTGCTTCAACATCCACCTGCTTGATACTTCGGATCTCATATAACATAATACACAAAGAAACAGTGGGCCAAGGTGCCTTCTTCTTCCTCTATAGTCTAGCTTTCAATCTTGCCAAGATGTGATATGCTACTTCCTGCACGACCAGTACGTCCAAAGGAAAATTTGGCAGAACATGTTGAGGCTTCTCCGCACTAAACATTCAGGTGAAAGTGTCAGATGGTGAGGAATACCAATATGAAATGCCTGACAATGCCTCCATTGCTTGCTTTGACATGTAGGGTGGATCTGGTTCAAGTATCATCCTATATACCGGGGTGACAAAATGGTCGGATAACTGTATGATTACTACCCTCAAGCTGCATTTGGACAAAAACTTGAAATATGTGTTCACAACAGTCTCCTTTGGTGACCATGCCCACTCCAATTCTGATAACTCATGTCGGGCACAGACTGCATCTATGATGTACGCGGGCATCTAAGTCTCTGCATGCATACCCTTAGGTCTTCCTTCTCTACCCAGTTGGTCCAATGCAATCACCCAACTCTAAGGAAAGGTTTCAGTGCTTACTTGGCCACTCAGTTGACATGAAAATATGACCAAGTATTGGTACGCCTTCCTCAATATCTTTGTCTTGTAGATCTGGTTGGGTGTCATCTTGAAACGAGCTAGATCCTTTACCCAATGCTTCATAATGTCTCTAGAGTTAGCTCTACTATTGGGCAAGCTAAATGGAGGACTCATGATAGTCACGGGCTCTAATATCTGATACATCTCATCATAATCTTGTGCCCAAAAGGTTTCAACCTTCGTCCCTCTGACACTACTCAAGGTCATCATCTCGAGATCAGTGTGAGAGACGACCCAGTGAATCATGTCCGTGCATGGGAACACGGGGTATCTACATGCAATCTTGTACAAGCCAGACTTGTGAATGTTCATGTACACATTATGGTCTTTGAGGTCTTCCCCGAAAGTTCCTGAAAATGTTTCATTAACCTCTTGCCACTCCAGTTTGATGTCCTTTTCTAGATACAACTTCGTATCTTCATAGATCCGCAGACTAGAGGACACCTGCTCAACTGCTTCTCCAGCTGCAACTCCATCAGTGCCTTATGATCTTGTTCTCTTAGAAGCCATTGAGACAGATGAACACCTGAAAGATATGGAAACAAGAAGAATGCATGAGAAGAAATATGTTAGTGGAAACAAAGAAAATTTGGGGAAGGACACATCACATACCTGGGAAACTGCTGAGCAAGATTGCACAAATTTTACTGGAAGGCTGGGTGACTGGCTGATAGAACTGCACAAAAGGCATTCTGTGCTATCTAGGAGGTAGGACTAGCTACTGGATCTACGAAATGTGCAATCCAGTTAGGAAGTTGGTTATTGGGATTGCACAATGCACAATTCTAGCTGGGAAGGATTGTTGGCCCAAGGATAGATCTGTGCAATTGCTTGGGCCATGTAGCTACTATCCTCCAGAAATGCACAAAAAACTCTTGGAGGCTAGTGCTGGGTAGGAATGCACATTTGTAGAGAGGAAGGTGAGCCTTCCTTCCCGAGATTACGCAATGTAGCCTTGGTGAAGGCAGAGTCTGGGCCAAGGTTGGCCTGACTTATCGACAGGAAACTGAAAGAAAATAAGACATTGAATGCATGGCGACACTAAGTGATAGTAGAAGTAATTGGGAGTGCATGAAAAACATGAATGAAAGATTCAACAAATAGATCAACATGCCTATGGGTGAGGCAGTTTTCCGGTTGGGTGAACATTTGTGCAAAATAGTTTCATGCATGCGACAGCAGTGAGATAGCAACAAAATCTAAAAAAGAGCTAAGAAAAGCTAGTATACATGTAAGGTACAACAAGCATTCAAAGAAATCAAGCAAATAGGACTCACACAAGCGAATACACAAAAAGCAACAGAAATGCTGAAAAAGACAAGTTAAGGCCATTTACCCATGAATACCTGAGCCAGATGTGTTGAAGAGTCCTAGATGTGCTATGGGATGTTAGAGCTCCAAGATTGATGTGAATGAATGAGTTCTGGTGCATCAAATAAATAAGTTTGGTCTCATCACGTGCATGCCACAAGTCTAGGAAAAAGCAACACTTGGAGGGAAACTTCTAAAACAACTTTGTATGTAACCCTTGGCTACTAAAAATAGATCCCTAAATTATGGGATACCTTTTGCATGTTTCCTCTTGCTATTCTGGGAAGAGCAAGTCATGCATGCATGCAATTCAAGCTTCCTCGGTCAGGGGTGGAGCTGGTCAACCAGACCATTCATGCATGCAGTTGCTCAAATTCTTGGGAAAAATGTGCATTCCTGGCTGGGAGCTAGGCTGATTTCCCAGGAGGATTGCACAATTTCTGGTCAGAGGAGCTGATTGTTGGCTAAATTTGCGCAAACCTTGGGCTGAATAACCCTACTGGGGAAATTTGCACAAATCCTGCTGGGAGTGTTGGCTAGCATGATTGCACATTCCTGGAGCCCAACAGGTTACTAGAGAGGTTTGCACAATTTCTGGAGGGAACACTAGTTGACCTCCAGAAATGCACAATTTTCAAGGGGAAGCTACTTAGCATACAACTAGACCAAGTTTTGGTGAACAACCTATGAGGGGAATGGATCGACTGAGATCTAGAGGCTACCTTTGTGCGAGGAAAACACTGAAGCTTGAGTACTTGACGAAGCAAGAAAAAGTTTTGTGAAAGGTTGCTAGGGAGGCTCCAAAATAGGCTAAGGAAAAATTTTGGAGGGTGGTTGTAGCCACTATAACACATCCCCACTGATATTTGTTCCATGGCCTTCCCCAGCAGGACTTTTATAATCCAGTAGAGATATAGTGTCTACTTGAATTGGGTTATCCTTTCTTTGGTATTCCTAGGATCCAAGACTAATGTCCTATAGTGCTCTATCTCCTCGTCTTTCTCATTGTTTTGCTTAATTTCTTCCTCCCATTCTTCCAACAGATTACAGATTCCTACATCCATTCCCTCCCAGTATGCTGCAACGGTTTCACTGATGATATTTTCAACTGACTTATTTCCTCTTCATGGTTTCAATGTGATCAGATCTTTGGCTTTTGCAGGCTCCCTCCCACGTCTACCGCAACCCCTTCCTCTCACTGCACAAGCCATCTCCAATCAGTTCAAAACCTGTTCACAGAAAAGAGGTGTTGACCTCTGTCATTGGTTATTATTTCCAGTGTTCTCCCTAATCCTTGTCCTGACCCAATTATTCTCGGAGCAGTTCGTAGGTTGGGTGACATCCTAGTCAGAAGACAAGGCTAGTCTTGTTATCATTTCAGGCTTCTTTCTTCTCCCTTCCTAGTGCCACTCATACCCTGAATGGTTGTCGGCCCCCTCTCTCAGCCATGGAAGAATCCCCATGCTCTAGTAAGCCTTCCCATTCCCCTCTGCCCAGTCAGCCCGCACCACTCCTTTACTCTTATTATACCCATTCATTCCCCTGGTGGTCCTAATAGTTTTCTCTACATGTCTCCTATTCCCCATTCCCAAAATCTTGCTAGGGTTGCCTCCTCTACTCCTCCCAATAGCCCATACTTTTAACAATTTATCATGAGTCTAAATTATTGGGTTGTAATCTACGCATTCCCAGTAGACAACCTCTCCTGTTCTGCCCCAATTAGCACGTGAGGTCATAATCCTACTCTCAAAAGGGGCTTCCTAGCCACTGGCCAGGTCAATGCCCAGATGCATTATAACCATGATGCAAAACGAGACAACAACCATGCAAATCTTGTGAAATTTTCCTCAGCAAGTCCCCCAATTCCCCTTCCCAGGTTTCTCTCAATCCCTCCAACAGAAAACAAACCATGTCACCATTATAAGAGGGTTACGGGGCCAGGATACACACCCATTCTCACTTCTCAGATGTTGTCGATGGTGCCAACATCTTCCTGCTCTAGTGCTCTAGCTACAAACTCCACAAATAACAATACAATTTCCCCTCACCTATCTTGCCTTAAATTTTGCGCCTACCTCCTCGTCCCTGTTGTGCCTCTCACCTTTCCCACCACCCTTGCATGTACCCATGCAAAGGGCCACCACACCCATCGCCTTGAGCGTGTGGGGAATGGTTGGTTGTACCTTTCATTTTGTCTTCATAACTATCTGTCATCCCTTCCATCCTTTGGCACACACCCCGATCGGGGTTATTTTGAGTTGTAATTATTTAAATTAATTATTTGATTTAAAATCAGTTTAACTAGTTCTAACTAATGGAGGAACTAGTGATAGGTCTAGTTAATTAAATTAGATTTAATTCACATGCAGTGATCAATCAGATAACTGATAATTCACTATAAATAGTTGTTGCATGTTAGTTTTGAGGAAGATCCAATTGAGATTGGAGTTAAAGGGAAGTGTACTATCAGTTGTGTAATCATCAAATTATATAGGTGGTGCATGCAATTAGAAGAAGGCCTAAAATAAATCATTCCTTAATTAGAGAAATTTCCTTTGAAAGGAGCAATGAATGCACAATTTTAATCATTGTTTTGTTGAACATGAGTTGGTGAGTCCAAGCAATAGGAAGCACAAGTTTGTGCGTGGAGCTTGTGAGTGCAAGGAAGTAGGGGCTTGGCAGGTAGCATATTTGGCTAAGTATTAGCTTGAGCTGGTTTGTGAAGCAGTGAAATTGCCTGTACTTGTGCAAAGGTTGTTTGGGTTGAACAAGAATTGAATTTTCTTCTCAAATCTTTTGGTTAATGCAATATAGATAGTCAGGGTTTTGAGAAGTTTCTTTCCCTAGAGAAATATTGTGTTATGTGCGATTGAAATTCTTCCTTTTCTACTTCATGATTTCATCGATCAATTTTTGTTTCCACTGATGACTGGAGCAAATTCATGTATTTCATTTTAGCATATCACATAAGAAGTTTGAATCTATAATAAATTTATACATCTTAGTGGTCCTTCTAACATGTAAACTATAAAATGTTTGGCAATATCTTTGAAAATTTATTCAAATTTCTAATGTTTTTTCATAATATCTCTAAAATGTTAGTGATTTTTAAGGTAACATATATTTATCCTATTAAATTTTGGTGAATCATTTTTACAGAAATTTGAAATTAGCAAATAATTTCTTAGAAGAAAAAAATGGAAAATTAGGCCATTTGTGAAATTTACCCTATAAAAGTTTCCTTGATATTTAATATCAACTAACTGTTTGATTCTTCCCAACTGAATAAAGTTTGCTTATTACCAAACTTTCCAATTTTATGCTTATAAGTCTCTTGTAAATGAACCCCAAGTATAATGGTAAGAAGGGGGGGACCATTTTAGCTACCTATTTATATAATTTATTGGGTTTAACCTAAAAGTTCAAAGTTTCTATGTGAACCCTTTTCTTATAATCCATAACATTATAGAATTCAAAATATTCCTCTAAAATATCATGTTTAATGTCTTCTTTTAATCCACCCATGTGAGATTCCAAAAAATGTGTCTCACTTATGTTATCCATCGGTGTGGCCAATGCTTTAAATTCTGAATTATAATATATAGTATTCAACTAATAATTTGATTCTTGTTAATTGATTGAATTATACTTGTTACCAAACTTTCCCATATTTTGCTTTGAAGTCTCTTATGAACAAACCCCAAGTATAATGTTCATAATGGGGTTCAATTTTAATTATCCATTGATATAATTTATTGGGTGTAACCTCAAAGTTCGAAGTTTCTATGTGAACCCTTTCCTTATCATCCATAACATTATGTAATTCAAAATATTTATGTATTTAGTCCACCCATGTAAATACATATGTTCCATTATACTTCTTTAACTCAACCATGAGATTGTTCACTCCCTTTGGAAACCATCCATAGGTGACTCCATAACTATAGTTAAATCCCTGTGCTAAATTGTTATTATTGTAAAGTTGTTCAACTTGAATAATGCCTTTATTTTCATGACTCCCTTTAATCACATCAACAACTTTAGAAATCCTCCCATTTAGGAATTCCATAATTGTAAGTTAAAAAAAACAAAGATGCATTCTTAGTAATGGATGTATCACCCTCACTATTAAACTTAAATTGATGGAAGTCATCAAGTTGTTCCACAGAGATGAAAAGTTTACCAGGGGATAGGTTAGAGAAACATTTCGGGATTTTTATTTGGGGATGAGCCATTTAAGATAAGAGATTCAAAACATAATCAATGGGCACAACTTGTCATCTATCCATCCTTCTAGCATCATTTGTTTACAGTGTTGTAAATCTATCAACCAAAGGGGTCTCCTCCATGAAAAGTCCCAATCAGAATTCACACCATTTGGTGTGGGATCCCTTCTAGAAATAAGGCCTGATTGTCATACATTCTTAGAGATTTTCCTTGGCTACAATGGTCAACATAAGAGAGTAATGTACATGTGATTTTAGATGAACAAGTTAGTATTCCTTGTGGAATGTTCATTTTTAGAAAGTATCGAGGTCCTTCTACCAGAGGGGAAATAAAAGAGAGCCTTTAAAAGAGGAGTAATAGTACTCATTTAATAAAGACACATGAACATGTATATGAATTACCTGTTGATCGACTAGCGAAATAGTTCACATAGAATCAATGATTGTTAAAACACATACACCACAAATTCAACAAGATAACTACCAAAGGCACCAAAATAGTCCAATTTCCTTAGTATAGATGAAAACAACATACATCTCAAACATTCAAAGAGTATTCTTACAATATATATGACATAGACATGAAAGTGTGTTGGCTTAATGAGTTTCGAATATTAAGAAAAAATTCCAAGTTAAATTATTATAGTGAACACCATTGGCTCCAATAGTGTAGCATTAGAGTAACCACTTTCTCCTTCATACGAACTACCTTCATGTCTAATTCCTGGTAGGAGGAGCCAAGGTGAAAAAGTTTGTTGTGTGATCTATGAGGGTGTATATATAACAAATGATTTGACCATTCACCTCCCTTGTGACTCTTGGACTACCCTCGTGACTGTTTGACTTTTTTATGACCTTTTGACTCCATGAATTTTCACATTCTATAGATGAACCTTGGACTTCCATGTTAAATTACATTTCTCATACATTGAAATTATATAATCCAAAAATGATGTGGAAAATTATGACACGAGACCTTGACAAAACATGACATGACATTGATGACATGGATTGCATGACAATATGGCAATGTCAGGCCATTATTATTGTTGTTATCTATCTATGTTATTGAAATATGGTACATTTTCTTGCTCTTCCTCCTCCACAAGGCTTGAAGATAGGGAGTCTTCAATATGATCTCGATCTCTCACTATTGTTGCAATCTAGTATCCCTTTGTCTTTTCTTCATTGATCAACCTATCTTTGTAGCTACAAATTTTTCTTCTAATAGTGTCTCCTTTTTCATCATCTTGTCATAACATGATATAATACCTGCAACTGAAATCCACTCATGACAAGAGGGAATCATTTCAATAAACACCTAGTATAAAATGCTTCATAAAAACCATTGACTAAGCTGGAACTATGTACTGAGCTGCAAGACTGGCTCAATGATTGCACAGTTGTGTAGCTTAGGAGGTAAAGGACTAGAAGTGAGCCTTGAGACTACATAGTGCATAGTTTAGGAAGGTCAGGGTAAGGCAACTGTGGAGTTGAGGGGTTGAAGGAAGTAAGCTTGAGGATTGAGGCTAGACGTTGTCAACTACACAATTTTGGAGGGACTGAGGCTTAGGGATTGCGTAGATGTAAAGTTCAAGGAGTTAGGATGGAGGCTCATTTCTTGAGGCTGCATAGTGAAAAGAAGAAGGTGACTGGAAATAAAGGTTGCACAGTTCTAGAGCTCAAGGGTCAGGATTGAGCACTAAGATTGTGTAGTGCATAGTTCTAAAAGGCATGAACTATGAATTGCATAGTTCCAAGAGGAAAGGCCTGGGCTTGAGGGTCAAGGCTATGCAATGTGCAGTTCAGGAAGGATGAGTGAGGTCAAGTTGCTAGGGAACACACTCACCCATGTTTGGCTAAGTGTGGGATCAATGAAGACCAAATGATTAATGAAAAAACCTTACCATGATCACATAATTAGAAAAATTAACAACACAACATTTATCACTTAGATTGCATGAACAACATAGTCCCCTTAATGTGACAACAATGCGACAACTTTCCCAAAGTACGACACTGAAGGTAGACTTTATGATGACACTTGTGTGATAGTGCTTGAAACTTTGGGAATGAGTGTAATACATGTATATATGATAAATAGGATTCATCAATACCAAATTTACCCCTTGAGACAAATTGTAACTCCACTTATATGATCTGTGACACTTCCCATGCCTAAAAAATGATACTTGCGACAGTTAGAGAAAAGTGAAAAATACACTTACATAATGAGAACGACATTGAAAAAAACACATGGCAAGAGTGAAGATAACATGAAAATGACACTTATAAAATTAGAAAAAAGAAAAATAAATAGTTGTAAACATGAAAGAAACACTCGCGAATGCAAAGGTGCGCAAAAGCGACAGTTATAAAAACTCACCGAAATATAAGAACAATCACAACCAAAAGTGAGATATTGTCAATGAAAGTGTGCACTCACTGTCAACATAGGTTGAAATTTGCACAGGAACTATCTTGATGGCCTTGTGCTATGCATGTTCAAGCTTGCATAAAAGAGTGCACTCATGAACTTGTTGCAGACTGAGCATGTGTGAGCAGGTGACTTTGACACTTACAAACTGAGAAGAATACTAGAATGCTTAACAAAGCATAGATCAACCATATAGTGACTATGGAATGAATGATTGCAAGATCCACAACAGAGTCCAAAATTCAAGTGTAGACTAAATTTTGGAGGGTATTTGTTGCAGCGAGAATAGATAGTTAAAGACACTTCCCTAGCTATATGAAATGAACTCAATTGGAAGCATGTGCTCAGATATTTGCATATTTTTAATGTCTTGGTAAAGAGCTAGATATGTTTTATTTTTTATTTTGACGAAGATCGAAACCACACTATTGGGGGAAGATGGAATTTGGGACCTATCAGGTTATTAATTAAAAAGATAGTTTTGTCTTTTTATCTAGCTCATGGGCTAGTGTTTGTAACAAAAGTTTGTAACTAATTCTTCTTAGTTTTTTTCTTGTTTTATAGTACAAAAAATCTCTAGGTGTAATTGGCAGCAAAATTGGGGTATTTAGTGACATGGAAATTAATTTGGAGTTGAATGTAGACAAAATATGGGTATGGATACAAATTTAGATAGATGTCATGAACGAGTTGGTCCAAAATCTTTATTTAGTGATGCGTGAGTGAATTTGGCATGCAAAGGTAGATTATTGGAGGTTTCTATTTGGATGTTTTTCTTCTCATGAAGTAGGGAATTTGTAGGGAAAATGTAAGCACATTTCTCCCCCATTCATAGTAATTTGAAAGGACCAAATTAAAAAAATAAGTCTTTATCGTTTTGGTGGAATGGATTTTCCTATAGTCATGTACTAGTTCAAAAACACAAAGGAAGTTGTTGTCAAGGGAGACTCTGTTGTGGCTTAGCATAGGGAAATAATGTTTCAATCATTATTTCTCCTTGTATGTATTCCCTTATCTCCTTTTATTTAGCTATTCATGTCATGGATGTGTCTCCCATGGTTTCCCCCCCTTTAGTCCATCTTCCTTTAGGATGGTTGTCCCTCACTTAAAGCCCTCCCCTCAAGTCTGTATAGAAGAAATGGGTTTTCCATCTAGTTCAAAACTAAAGGGTATTGATCATTGTAATCCATGATGTGTACATTCCCATGACTCTCTTTCCCCTATGAAACATTATACCCTTTGGCCTAGGGGAAAGCGTAAAGATTATATGTCCTCCTATGGAGGGTTACCTTTGGTAGTGATTCACTCCAATTCCATTGGTAATAAGTCTCATTTATCCAAAGCATAGGAGAAGGCTATTTTGGAGACTCGAAAAGGTGGATAAGCAACCATTACAAGTCCCCTTGGAGTAGGGAAAGCCATGAATAATCCTTTATCATGGTTGTCCTAAACTTTAATATGAGAGGTTACTGGGGCCCCTACAAAAAGCTTTTCCTCAAAAGACTAATATTATCTCATAATCTTGATTTAATTTTGATTCAAGAATCCATGTGCAAAGGATCCAAGGTAAATTTCATACAATATTGGCTAAAAAATTGGTCATTTTGTGCTATTGATGTAGTGGGGTAGTCAGGCGGTTTTATTATGAGTTGAATCCTAGCATGCAAAACGGTGTCTTAATTTTTCAATTCTACTATTTATGTCAAGTTAGAATTCAAAGATATGGGTTTCTCTTTATCTCTTCCAAATGTTTATGGACCATATGTTCAAAAAAATCCCTTTTGGGAGGATTTGGTAGTTTCAAGTGCTCTAGAAGACACATTCAATTTGATGGGAGGTTGTATGAGCTTCACTCTATCATCTAGAGAGATTTTGGGAACTAATCTTAGAGTGGATGCTCATATCAACTTATTTTTATTTTTCTTGGAGAAACATTATTTGGTAGATCTTGAACCAATTAAACTATTCTTGACTTGGACAAATTTTAGAACAAATGAGCATTTAATGTCCAAAAGAATGGATAATTGTGTGGTTTTAGATGAAATTATGAGCAATGGTTTCCTATTAAATTTGAGGTTTTATGAAGGTGTACTTTGATCAATGCCCAAATTGGTATCTTTTTAATGCTTGTAAGCTTTCCAACATCATTTTGACTACCTTTTTCCATTTCCATAACATCATATTACCTATTTTTCCCATATGGATGCATTTTTTATCGAGATACATTTATCTTCAAATTATGTCACTTTAATGTTTATTTTTATTCATTTAGGAAGGAATTTACCATTTTCTGATAACTTATGAGAATCCATGAAAACCACCTCAGCCAAGCTCAAGTAGGTATTATTTAGGCAAATTTAAATACTAGTTGTTCCAATACCTTATTGTGTTGCTACAACACCTAAGTACCTCACTTCTGCAACATGGTGTTGAAACTCCCACTACTACAATACATGACAAAGCACAATGTCGCAAATTTGATGGATGCAGCATGTTATAGCAAAATGCTACAACTTGGCTACTATAAGACAACAAGTTATAGTTTTAGAACTCTATTGTTGCAACATGAAAAAGCCAATAGAACTAGCACTTTAACATGCCTATGTTTGATGTTACAAGACACTTAACCTTGACGTTGTAACACATTGATAATTAGCCATTAAGGATAATTGTTGCCACTCAAGGAAAATTGGCATGATGAACCTCCAAAAAACCTCTAGTTGCATTGTTATCATCAAAGGGTTGCAATATGAGCATTTCAACACCTAATGAATAAATTGACAAGAGGTCGTTGGCTTCCAGCAAGGAAATCTTGACCATAACAAAAGATTATCCCAACTGTCACTTGTTACTGAATAGCTAAATAAGTTAGTGGTTGCTTGATATTTTCTATTTTTTGGTGATTGTTTGCAACCAAGAAGGAACAAGCTTAGAATCTAAAGACTCTCGTGGATGTCCTTCAACCTCTTAATCCAATTTACACCATAGTGATATGTACAAAACACCCTACTCTACATGAGCTAGGGGAGGGCATAAATAATTATATTTTTCTTTCTAAACTCCTCTAATATGATATCATGGTTCCATTCGATTTCCTATTATACTCTATGTGAATTGTGTGATGCTAACTTAGGAAATATGATTTTATAAACAGTTCCTTGCCTAAGGAGGTATGTAACCCTCCTTAGTCAGGTACTTCATATAGCCATATAGATTAGTTTCCAGTTTCAACTTTACATTTATATAACCTATGTTATTTATAGTATTGAAACTCATTATCTCGATAGATTACTCTATTCTGTTGAAAATCATTAATATGATAACCTACTCTATTTTTTTACAACTCATTAATTAGATAGCTTACTCTATTTTTCTATGTCAAATTGGTTTCAATTAATTTTTTTCAGTAAACGAACTAGGGATTTTGTAGGTCCCAATATAACATTGTCCAGGAGTAATTTCCTTCACATTTTTACTACATTAGTCTATAGTTTAACCCATCTCGTGTGCCATGAGAGAAACCATGGAAAGAACCTTGGGAGGTAGTGCAAACCCCTGCTTCACGTATGTGGTCATAGGGCATCAAGGTTTTGGTTAAATTTGTTAGATGTAAACACCCCATCAATTGGATTTGGGACCAAGTTGTGTGGGAAGAAAAAAAGGAAATCCTCCACTAGAAGTGAATTGGAAAAACCATATACAAGGGATGTGCCTCCATAGGTAAGTGAAGTGTTGGAAGAATAGTGTTAACATTGATTTCAACCATGGAACTAGTGGTTTTGGAATTTATTTCAATGGGCATATGGAGCCTGTGATAATTCTTTCATGCTTGAAATTTCTTTATTGAGGTGTCACAGAGGTTGTAAATGTGTCTAAAGGCTATATTGGTCCCTAGAAATATGTTGATAAAGACTTGGGAAGTTCTAGGGAGTAAAATTTTTATTTTCTCTATGTTAAATTATTGATACAATATTCCCATGGCCATAGTGTAGCACTGGCTCAGTGATTCAATCTTACCAATATATCCCTGTGGAATTTAGTGCTAGACTACTTCTTTTGTGCCACCATAGTTTGATGTAGGAGGAAAAACAAATTAGCATGCACTAAAGAAAATGATTTTCCCTTGGTTATGGTCAAATAAGGCTCGAATGATGTGGATTACAACGTTCCAAATTGATGTTGTTCGCCAGATGACTTAAATGTCTTAAAAAGTATTGTAATAATTTGATCCAGTTTTCATGAACTATTGTGGAACACATGGATTAGTTTTGGTATGGTCAAGAAGGAATATAAATGCAATTAATCTTTTAGTGATGAGTTTGTGGCATTGATCTAGTTGAAAATAGTTATTTGAATTGGTCTTGATGGTTAGTGGCTATGATTATGGTTGAAAGGAATGGATTGATTTATTAGTGGTTGATTTCGTCATAGTAATGGCTCTAATGGTTAATTTGGTTCAAGGGAATGGATTAAGTTAATGGCTACTGATTTGGTTTGTAACAATTATGTCTGAATTGGTCCCAAGAACATTGAATTGGCCTCCACACAACGTGAATGCATTTAATTTTGTTAGTGGAAGATATAATCTCTTGTGCATAATAGAATTCACTGATCTAGTCTTAGTGATCGATACTATGTACACATTAATGTGTTATAATAGTGGATTGACTTGATGAATTGATTTGGTCCAACTCATAAGTTGTTCGGCATTCTATTTAATTGGCTTGTTGGGAATCATTAAAATAGTTTTTTGAAATGAATGTAATCATTGAGAATATGCCATTGGAGTGTAAGTGTGCAATGGTAAAAATGAGATCAATTAAATGGTTGTGCGTTGAAAGGATGTAAGTTCACATATTTTGGGGATAGTTCACATAGATTATGTATAAAAGAGTTATCAATACATAGATCTGAAGATTAGACCTTGTGACAGTGTGTGTGAATATTCCTGTATTAGTTTATGTCTAAGGTGCGATAGAAAAGGTGTTATCATATGTGTATGATCTAAAGCAAGATCCATTTGTAAAGTGTGAAATGTGTGAGTTTGATGGTTTGATCGAATCCGTTGGTCACCATAGTTATTATATACCAATACATTATTGTTTATAAATATGTTCAAATGATAGAGCTTCTATGCATGCCTAAGTTGTATGGTGCGATGGTGTAATCAACGATATGGTATAATGCAAGTTGAAAACCCAGTGCACAATCCGTATATATATAGATATCTATAATGCAGTTTAGAGTGATGACTGTTTATACCAATAATTAAATACAATGGAGTGTGTGCACCTCAGAGTGTGTTGAAGCATAGATCCAATCAGAGTGTAGCACATGGGATAGATATCAATGTTTAGTGTGATGGACCAGAGATAGTGTGGCAGAGTGTGGACAAATTTTGATTATTGTTATGTGGTTTCTCTAGAAAGTAGACTTAGAGTGCTAGTGTGTTGAAGCTCTATGCAGAGGTTGATGGCCATATGAGTGTTGTATCTAACAAAGTTTGTGGTTGTAGGAACTATGTGTTGGTGATTTATTTGCTGGCATTATTTTAATGCAGGGGCTACTACAAATTGCTTTGTTTAGCATTGTATTGATATCAAATATCTGGTAGTTAATATGGCTATAGCCCTGTTATGTGTTTGGTATGGATGAGTGTATGGAAATGTATTACACACAACATTATATTATCATAGTCATTGTATGTTTCTAGAGTCTGAGTGTAGAGATTCAGTAATTAGTGTTTGGAGTATGTTGACGTAGAGTATGTGCTTGAGTGAGTGATGTATGTTGCAATGTATGTGAGTTGCTGTTGAGGGTAGACTGATTGTGGGCATATTTTGGAGTGTTTTGAGATTTTCATGGTGTATCATTGAGGTTTGAGTTATCTTGCATGAGTTACAAAGAGATTAAGTTATTTTATTGTTTTTTTGTTGAGCTTAGTGTCTAATTGGTTCTTGTCTAAAAATGGGATGAAATGATGCCCATGGTTTTTTGAGTTGGTATCACATGTATTTAGTGTGAAAATTTTGAAACTTGGTCTGTGGAGAAATTGGTGGTTAGGGCCTTCAGCAATAGAAAGAGGTGGCATGAAGTTTTAGGGTGTAGAGACATCCTTCAGGTAGTGGCTTGAGAACTTGGGAGTAGAGGCTTCCATCCCACGGTGGCTGGATAGACTATTAGGTGTGGTGGCATCTAGTAGGTGGTTCCCTACAAATTCATGGGGGTAATGGCTTCTAGCAGATAGTAATCTACAATGTTTCAACATGTAGTGGTCTATAGAAATAGTTTCTAGAATGAATGTAAATTTTTGGCTTGCACACTAGTGGTGGTCAATGCATATGTAAAAGAAGATTCAGATCAACAACAAGAAACAAAATAAATCAAAGAAGATGGTGGTTTTCTCCCTTTGGGTTGATGAGCCCAAGTATTGCAACAAGAATGTTGAAACTCCCAATACTACCAACCTAAATTATCAACCTTGGGTTTGTGCAAACTTGATAGGTGTCAACACTATATGTGTAGCATGAAATGTGTCCTTATTTTGTTGATATAACTTAATGAAGTGAATTCCATGAAATCCAAACCTAAACTAATTTTAGAAATGGAAATGTTACTCTATTTGTAGAAAGGAAGCCTAATTACTTTTGCAAAGAGGAAATACTAGTTACTTTTTTGGAAAGGAAAGGCTATTCTACTTTCCATGAATGTAAATGTTAAATTATCCTATTTATAGAAATGTAAACATTAACCTATTTGCAAAATGTGAATGGTACATCGAAAGGAAGCCTATTCTATGCAATAGAAATATCAATGTTGGAAATGGAAACCATAGCTTAAGACGTATGAAACAAAATGAAATAAGTATTCAATCACTGCATTCAAGATATATTTTTTCAAAAAGGCCCATAAGTTTCTTTATAAGGTAATCATGAAAATCCTCATTATGCTCTTCAAGTCATGAATTTTTCCACTAACCATAACTGCAGAGGTGAAATGCAAAGGAGAAGAGGCAAGGCTTAAGAGGTTTTTAGTCTTACTCAATCATAGTTTTAGAGCCTATGGGTCATTATTCAAGCCTAAGGTACAAAATCCAAGATTTTGGAGTATATATGTTCAATTTTACAATGCTATAGGAGTGCTACAGGAGGTGCTATAGGAGGCCTTGTTTTGCTACAGGAGCATGATAACTTGATGAATGCCCAAGTAAGTCAAATGAAATTGGGATCAGATTTTTCTTTTTGCTAAGTAGGATTTATTAGGACTCCATTACTAGTGTAATAAATCCAAAATACCCCTATTAATATGCGCTAAAAAATAGAATAAAATTACTACTCTAAAAACTGGAAATTCTAGACTAGTGAGATAGTTAACCTACAAAATGCTTAACCTAATCAAGTGAAAATTATATGAGGTATATTTTGTTATTAATTTTTTTTTTTTTTTATGACCCAATACAAATCTAATCATCTCAAATGAATTTCATTAACATGTTTGTTATAGACATTTTTGGGCATTGCAACCCCAATCATAAATGTCCATAAACCAAGGGCTCTTAAGTCCCTAAAAGTGTTGTTCCAACCCCTAAAAGAACAAGGTCAGCTGATTACATCATCTCTCAGAAGTTCTCCATGAAAAACTACTCAGAACTGGTCAAAACTGGACCATCTCACCTGCTCCATGGTCAAAGTGCATTGCATCCCACCTAAATGCACACAGGAGGTGTGATGCATACTGAAAAGCCCTTCTATGGGGTGTGATGGGCGAGAGTGGACAAATGATAGGGTCAATTTGCGAGGTGGAAGATCATGGAATCTTCCAAAAACTTCTCCTGTGACACTTGCCTCTCTGCATTCGCCCAGGGATGAGTAAGCGATCATCAATCTCCAAGTGGAATCAAGAACTATCAGAGAGAAGACACTAATCAAATCTCAAAAGCTGACTCACCCCCCTTGCAAACATCTATATATGGATCCCCATCCCAGAGATCCAGGGGCTGGAATTTTGTATCTTGCAAGGAAGTGCTATTGGTTTCTTGGTGTAACATCATAGTGTTGGGTGATCTAAGCTTTTCATGAGGTGAAGAAGGGCTCTCTCGGTGGGAGGATGACACTGGGTCAGAACAATTGGTTGTAATCCTCTTTGCTTTTCTTGATTATTAATAAAGCTATTCAAGTTTTCCTCCACATTCTTGTATGATTGATGATATATGCATTTTTGTGGTGAATATATATTTGGTCCTATATTGTTTATGATAGTAGATCTCTGTTCCTGGATGGTGTTATGCTGCTTTGATTCTACAGGTGCTCTTTGAAGCTGGGTAGACGAGGAAGTGAGTGGCAAAGATCTATCGGAAGCGAGAGGAATCAAGCAAGGAACCAAGCGCAAGACAGAGGTTGGTCTCCTTCTTTCCCCTCTTATCTACTTCTCATAAAGGAAAACGAAAGTGGTTTTAGTTTGTTTGTTTCTAAGGTAGCTACTAGCCTTAGTGGGACTAGCAACTCTACATAGACACTAGATTTCCCGATAACAAAATGGCAACTCCACTGGGGAGTGAATAGATTATTTGTTTGTCTATATTTGTTTGCTTTATAAACTTACAGATAGAGCCTGAAGTCAAGCCAGCTAGCCTTCGAACTGCATTTGCTATTCAAGTGCAAAGTAGATCAATGCTGCTTCAGTCTATCTCCAGGTTTTTTTTATGAATTGAACAATCGATTTACAAGCTCTCTAATTGCCCTTGTGGTGGCTCTAGTAACCTCCTTAGATCTACCCCTGTGATTTATTTACTGATTACCACTTGCTCGGCCTAAATCCCTGAACTGAGCTGCAAACTATGACTCAGAACCCAGTTGAATTCTCGTCTCTGGACCATCGCACTGTCTCTTCTTTGGAATCTGGATGCATCGCACTTCCCATGTGTAGTAGGTGTGCTGCATCTCACTTTCCATGTGTTACAGGTGCGCTGATCAGAGAATACCTCTCCTGCTCTTAGATTTTGGTTTCTGTGTTCACTCTTTTCAGCGTTATTCAGGAGTTTTGTTGTCTGTAGTCAGTATACCTCTGTTGGAAACCCCCTTCCTTGCCATTATTCCACCTCTATTGTTCAAAGAACTGTAAATGTTTTTATGTATTTTGATCCATTTTCAGTTCTCTTTTACAAAGAAGTAGCGTAATTGAATTGTCGTTTCTTGATTTGGATGTGTCGCAAGTGTCATTTTCAGTCATAGAAGAGAATTCGATTGTTCTTGATAGTCGATTACACTGTTACTCTTGTATTTGAGTTGAATTAATAGTTTTTCAAGTGTCAAAAGCAAGTTTTCAATCCCAAATCACAAAGTGTCATCATTGTCTTCATTTTGTCTTGAAAAGAAACTTGTTAGTAATGTCGCTTTGAAAAATAATTCAGATTTGCGCTTAGCTTTTTTTTTTATCATTCGCACATTAAGAAGGCTGAAAACAAATACATGCATGTGCATTTGCATTTAGACTATTTGTTGGTTTGATTTAGGACAATGCATATAGTGTGTGCTCTCTGCTCTATGTTGAAAGAATATCGTCTCTCTTTCCTTAGTAGCTAGGATTTTCATTGCAAAAAGAAGATTAAACGATTGTTTATCATCTTAGATTGCATTTTAGGAAATTGTATATCTACATCATGTGGTGAACCTGAAAGGCAAATTTCTTAAGCAAGATCAACTATAAAATAAATTTAATGAATCTAAAAATGCTTTGGAACCTAACGCACAACATTTAGAAGTCTAGGCTAGAGACGTATTACGGTGTCGTGAAGCCTGGTAACTGTTGTTTTCATTGCTGGTTGGGTGATTCCTCCACTTTGAGATGATAAGTGCTAGTACGGACTTGTGCTCCCACGTACCATCGAGTATATATTGGGAGACCACAATAGGCTTTATCCTTTATCCTTAGGAAGCCGTGTTTGCCACCCTATCGATCGCAATGCACTTAACACAACATTCAGGAAGATTGAATGCCGTACCGTAAAAAGTATTCTGCAGTTTTGCGATTGGTTTGGTAATCCCTCTGTCTAGATTTCCAGAGTAGTCTCTTTCGTTCCTTTTCAGACTCCTTAAAGGAAAAGGTCCATCTGAGCACTTGTCACTTCAAGCTCATTAAAAATCGAAGGCGACTAGAGTCATCTTTTGTTTTTTTTTGACTCTTAAAAATTGAAAAAACAAGTTGTGTCAAAGCATCTAAAATTTATTTTAATCGGAATAAACATCACCTTTCCTACATTGGTCTTAGGTTGAGAAAAATGGAGTCCACCAACCAAGGAGTTCCCCTTGGGGGAAATCCTAGTCCTTTCTCCTCTTGGGGAGATGTTGGTGCATCCCATATGGCCACATTGTCACTTCCACGATTGACAATCGGCTTGCCCGTATGGCTCTTCTTGACCTCTGTCGTTCAGAACACCGTGATTCCTGAACAATCAAATCAACAACTAAATGATGCCAGGGTTACCCCCCAACCTTCTACTTCGTCCAATTCTCCCTCTCCTCCTTCCTCTTCACTTAATGAAGCTGGTAAAGCCAAAAATCAAGTAACTGAGAAGAAGAAGGAGAAGAAGGAGCCAAAGGCGAAAAGGGGCAACCAGGTATCGTCTAGCGAAAATCCACACACTGCACCATCTAGGCCTAAATCACCATGTGTCATTTTCAAAGGAGACCGCTATCATCGAGATTGTCCTTGCATCCCTCGGATCTTAAGGGACTGGTCTCCTCATTTGCACAATCTGGTGTCATCAACCTCTGACGATCATGTTGAAGATACACTGTCAACTAGTGAAAGTGAAGTTCCTGGACAAAAAGGAAAATGCAAATTTCCTTGTAAATTGTTTGAAGGCGATCACGCCATCCACCATTGTCCCTTCTTAGATGAGGCTAAAAGAGTTTTGGACGACCACCTGGTTTCACCGTTACGGCTCCCTCCTGGATATAAGAAGCTCTTGCCGAGTCCGTCATTAGTTGAAAATCCGGCTGACATGCCATTATGGTCGGCTGAAGTGTCTATCATTGAAGATGAACCCTCTGAATCCACACCAGACGAAAGTCAAAAGGTCGAGGTGGCAGTTGACCCGGTCTTGCCTTCAGAAGGTCCATCTTCGGATGATACAGTCACCGGAGAGAACAAGAACGACAACGTTCAAATTCTCTTCGTAAGCACAGACTCCGAAAAACATGCGGGCAGTCTACCTGTTCCTTTACTGTAGGAAGGAAGTTCGTCAGAGTCATATCCAGCCGTCTATTCGGTCCCACCTCCAAGCAACCTAGTTGTTTCCTTCGATTGGAATCTACTAGGCAGACCCCGTTTACCGGCTAGTGTACCATTTCGAATCATTGCTCAAATATATAGAATGTTCATGGCCGATACCATCATAGATGAAGGGGCTTTTGTGAGTATCCTTTCCTCAACTGCTTGGAAAGCGCTTGGTTCGCCATCACTTTTGCCTGAATGAGAAATCTAATAGGCTTTGACAAAGGAACCAGTTGACTATTAGGGATCCTTCCCAATGTGCCGATAACATTGAGAAGGAAAACCGTTCACATGAACATAATGGTAGTCCAAGGACCCCTGGATTATAATCTACTCCTTGGACGCGACTATATTTATTGCATGGGAGCCATTGTCTCCTCACTCTTTAGAGTAATGTGTTTTCCGCATGAAGGAAGAATGGTCAAGCTCATAGACCATCTTTCATTCCCCGGTTCACACATAGAAAATAGTCAAATACCATCCCTGAATGGTCTTTTCACACAAGGAATGTCTCATCAATCCCTAGTCCGTCCACCAGATGAGCGTGAGTGATTTAGAGGACATGACTGAAACCCAGGGGGCATGCACCCTGGCCTGTTTGACAAGAAAACCTTGGGTATAGGGTAGGTTTCCACGAAGGATATATGAGTGGTTTATGAGATTAGACTGGAATAAGATTCCTTCATCAAATTTATGTGAATGGAGCCAGTTGCACCACTCACCTTTGTTTATTTCTGTAGACATCGTCGAGGAAGTGTTTTGCCTGAAGTATGGATAAAACAATCTTTGGTAACCTGGAAATTTTTCTCTATACCTGGGGGCATGCAAACCTTTTGATATGGAAGCAAAGAGAAACCATTTATTTTTTTAAATTTGTAGGTCCTCTAACCCTTTAAACTTGTAGGATTGGTCGTTTCCTAACTTGCACAAAGAAAGGATGCAGGGCAAAGTTTTGAAAAAATGCCATTTTAAATGAGACATCCTTATTATACAACTGGATCAAGCAGTTTTAACGTGGAATTCAAGCTCGTTAAAAAATAAACATAAGCAATGAGCAAATGTTCCCCCCGAGTTTAAGCTCATTAAAAAATGAACCAATCTCTGGTAAATAACCATCATGAATGTATTATCATCATCCTTTGAAACCTTGGCCGTGTTCTCATCATCACCTCCATTCTATGTTGGCCGATCATTCACCTCCATTTGATTGTTTACCCTTTTTGAGGAACAGCTGCGAAGAGTGATCCTATTAGCCATCCTTGTGACACTGCCGTGATTGGAAAATTCCAAACCTTACCTGGAATTAGTTGCTACCTGAATTTATCACTCGTTCCTCGAAAAATGAGTCTCCTTTAAGCTCTTTTCATCTGACTCGTAAAATATGAAAAGATTGCTGAGCAATTGGCCTCTCCAGCTCGTTAAAGTGACCGGAAGTGCTATCCCTCCTTTAGATTTTAATCTTTTTGGACCTGAGGGATTATTACACAAAAAGATCGAGTGCTTGTTTTGTTCGGCTTGTTAAAATTACCGAAAATTCATCCCTTTTGTATTATTTTATACTTTTTCGGACTCAAGGGATTATATGATGAAAAAGGATTATTGGAGTTTTCTTTACGTCCCTTTTTAGACTCTCTAAAATTGAAAAGGACCGAGTTATCTTTGTCGTTAAACTCATTAAAACCGAATAGCGACAAACTTGTCCATACAGACAAGAACGAGTTTCACTATCGCTAGGCTCGTTAAAACATAGCGATGGGTTTGCCCGAAGGGAAAATTATAGAACAAGCATATGTTATCCTCCTCAAGCTTGACAAAAATAAAGAGGTACTGGTCAGCAATGACTGGGGAAAAATTGGGAAGAAAACTTGAAGAAACTTTATTGGTAGCAAGTCGCTCTTGAACATGACACTTTCACTCCACATCCGAGTCAAGTTGGGATGTTCTGTTCACTGGTCATATCACCATTGGTCCATCACACCATCCATATTTGGGGTTAATGCCACCAATCCATCATGTTAGTGTCGCCGATATGTTCGAGAGAAGTCGCTCAGAGAATTCACCTGTGTCTCATCCACTGCAATACATTTACGCTCCATTCTTTCATGACCACCATCCTGAACCTTATGTCATCAGATCGTTTTCACCTCCATTAAAATCATTTGCTCCATTCCGTGTCATTGATGTGGGATTTGCTAAGGCCCTCCTATGACGGATCACTTTTTATCGACATCAGCTCATTATCCAGGAAGTCGATCTAGGAACAACCCTTTCAATACTTTGAAGCTTGCATGCCTCAATGGCAAGTTTCCCACTTCCGGCGACAGGTTTACATCAATGGCCTTCGACTGAAATATTTTACATGGTGTTCGATGCCAAGTCCCTTATTCACACCACGTGAATTGTACTGTAGTACGTTGAGGGTCATCATCATTATCGGTGATTCCTCTCGCGCCTATTAATAGCTTACATCATTGGCTGGTAATCAGGCGATGTCTTTCCATGTTCGACTCCAGAACGTCTCTTACATGGATCGACTTGTACTTTGAGTGAAGATAGAACGAGATTGAAGACCCCAAATCTAGTTTCATCCATCCGGGCTGCGATATATATTCAGGAAAATAAAGACATCAAATGTACATCATTACTGCACAGATAATCATCCAACCCAGGGGATGATGGCTCTACCAGAATCATCAGTCTGCACTCAGACAATTGTCTGTCTTATGTACATGAAAATGAATTTATAAAGCTGAGAATGGGAATGCTCGCCTCAGCTAGATCATGAAAATATTATGAAGATAATGTATTGCATTGTATCTTATTACAGGTCACCTTCCAACTTGAAAAAACTTCGGATCCTCATAATAAAGCATTTCACCCGACATCAAAAGATTAACGACCTCATGCTTTAGGGGGCAACTGTTATAGACATTTTTGGGCACTGCAACCCCAATCATAAATGTCCATAAACCAAGGGCTCCTAAGTCCCTAAAAGTGTTGTTCCAACCCCTAAAAGAACAAGGTCAGCTGATTACATCATCTCCCAGAAGTTCTCCATGAAAAACTACTTAGAACTGGTCAAAACTAGACCATCTCACCTGCTCCATGGTCAAAGTGCGCTGCATCCCACCTAAATGCACACAGGAGGTGTGATGCATACTGAAAATCCCTTCTATGGGGTACGATGGGCGAGAGTGGACAAATGACAGGGTCAATTTGCGAGGTGGAAGATCATGGAATCTTCCAGAAACTTCTCCTGTGACACTTGCCTCTCTGCATTTGCCCAGGGATGAGTAGGAGATCATCAATCTCCAAGTGGAATCAAGAACTATCAGAAAGAAGACGCTAATCAAATCTCAAAAGCTAACTCACCCGCCTTGCAAACATCTATATATGGATCCCTCATCCCAGAGATCCAGGGGCTGGAATTTTGTATCTTGTAAGGAAGTGCTGCTGGTTTCTTGGTGTAACATCATAGTGTTGGGTGATCTAAGCTTTTCATGAGGTGAAGAAGGACTCTCTTGCTGGGAGGATGATGCTAGGTCAGAACAATTGGTTGTAATCCTCTTTGCTTTTCTTTATTATTAATAAAGATATTCAAGTTTTCCTCCACATTCTTGTATGCTTGATGATATGTGCATTTTTGTGGTCAATATATATCTGGTCCTATATTGCTTATGATAGTAGATCTCTATTCTTGGATAGTGTTATGCTGCTTTGATTCTACAGGTGCTCTTTGAAGCTGGGTAGATGAGGAAGCGAGTGGCAAAGATCTATCAGAAGGGAAAGGAATCAAGAAAGGAACCAAGCACAAGATAGAGGTTGGTCTCCTTCTTTCTCCTCTTATCTACTTCTCATAAAGGAAAACAAAAGTGGTTTTAGATTGTTTGTTTCTAAGGTAGCTACCAGCCTTAGTGGGACTAGCAGCTCTGCATAGACACTAGATTTCCCGATAAAAATGTTCTAAACAATAATAGAAAATTGCTACTATTTTACTACAAGGGATTTCCATAAATTGTAGATTTGTGAACTAGTAAACCAATCCAAGTAGCTCAATGATGAATATGAATTTTCAAAGTTTTTCTAAGGCTGAATCATTCTTGTGACTCTATAAATAACCTACAAAAAAACTCACTTCAATAATTTAACCAATGTAACCTACAACAAAATAGGCATGAATAGTAAATGCATAAATAAGAGATGCGAGCGAAAAAGACATTCAAATGAAATAAAGAAATTGCACAAGAGGGCTATGAGATTCTTGGGATAGCCAAACCCAAGGAATATTAGAGTCATATGAAGGAAACCAATATTTAGAAGCTACAAATGGCCCCAAACTTCATTATTTGAATCAATCCAAGTACACCCCTACTAGAAATGAAAATGGAGTTGTTAGATAACAAGTTTTCTCCACAAGAAGACTAAGAAATACATGCCCCTAAAGGAAAATTCGAACTAGTACCTATACAAAGTGATGAGGAAGAATTTTCCTTGAAAGGAGAAAAATTTCCCCTCCAAAATCCCTTAAAAAGTAGATCTAGTTCCCAACACTAGGAATTTGCATTAAATGACAAGGAGCACATTCCTAGATTTTCTCAATCACTAGAGCTCCAGAATATGTGCAATAATTTAATAATATCATGTTCATTTATTATCCAATATTGTTCCATCTTGTAGAAGGGAGAAAGTCCCTAGATTATCTCCTCCTCTATATCTTCATAATTTTCCAAATATTCTCACAATATTCTACAAAAATAAATAATATTAGGCACATAATATGCAATTATCTCTAAACCTTCCTCAAAACATATTAAATCTAAAAAACACATTATTAAGTGTAGAAGGAGAGATTTATTATAGCCTTTATGTTCCTAACAAAGGTTAAATGGGAAATCATTTGTGTCTAATTTAGAGGCCCCTCATGGGTTTCTGCCTTACACCTTGGGTCCCATGTAACATGTTGTTGCTCATGATTATTTGTTTATGTGTTTAGTTTCTCATATGTTTTATATGTTTATATGATTTGCTAATGTGCTACTCATTAATTAATGCAAAATTTAGTGGTTTGTAAAGTAAGGAAAAATATGTAAAAAGTGATCCATCCATATAATACGGATTCACCGCACCCTTTTAGTATTTTCAAGCTTCCAACATTTGGTATAAGAGTGGGGCTTTTAGTGAAACTTAGCCATTGGAAAGTAGATCTAGACGAAAATTTTGATTTTTTGATGAATTGTCAAGGAGTATTTGTCCTCACTATTGCAAAGTGCCAGACATAGAAAGAAAAAGTCAAATATCAATGTAGGCCTATGGATCTAACATTTGGAAATTCGTATGTGAATGTTGTAGAATGGATCTGATACCAGCCAAAGTTTTACAGAAAACAACACAAGGAAGGTGTGTGATTTAGGTGAATCTCCATACTGTAGATTTGGAGAAGATTACAGATATAAAATATGCCAAAGATATTTGGGATAGATTGGATATCATGTTTGTAGGTGATAGTGCCAATAACAATGGAGAGAAGAAGAAAAGAAAGAAAAATAAAAGGAAGGCCTCTCGAAAAGAAGCTTCGCCTGAGGAGATAATTCCCCCTAGTAGAAGTTCAGACACAAATCCTCATGAGGAGAATTTAGAGAGTCAAGAATTAGAGGTATTGTAGAAAAAGAGATCTAAATGTATAAATGCTAATGAATTTATTTTGAGTTATGCATTAGATGGTTCAGATGTTAACATTCATGAGTCAACTAGTCGACAGGATGATGGTCATTGATTGATGCTTCTTCAAGTTGAATATGACTTCATCATGGATGTAGTAGAAAACATATTTGTTGAAGTTAGTATATTGGAAACTATGTATAGAGACCAAGAGAAACTTTTGCAGATCTATGATGAAAAGGAGGCCAAACAAGGCAGGAGATCATCGAGTCAAAAACCCAATTTAAGGAGGCTAAAATAATTGAGGATGTGATGGCCAATCAAAAAAATGAGGAGGAGGGCTAAATAGAAAAAGCTTAAGGTTGAAGTTGTCACATTAAGGAAGAAGATTGGAGAGAAGGACAAACAACTCAAGAAAATGAAAAGAACTAATGATTTGGAAAGCTTTCTCAGCAACCAAAGATATCCCTTGATTAGATATGGTATTGGATTTCAAAAGGGGGAGTCTAGAAATAGGAACATGCAAAGAGGGATGCATATCCTAAGGGGCCTATAGTAGGAAATGGTAGTAGCACAAAAAACAAAGATAACATTAAGAAAAACCATTCTTATCCAAGGAATGGAGCAAGAATATAACCTATATCAAGAAAATATTTCACTCATAGGGTTGAAATGAGTAGACTCTAGTGGATTCCAAACAAGGATTCAAAACTCCTTTGCTCCATTGATGGATGATATCGAGTGTTATTCCTATCACAATTATGGACATGTGGCAACCAACTGCAAGAGTATGATGTAGATATCCAATCAACAACATGGGAAGAAATTTGGACATCCAAGGGTGCATTCAATGGTTTTTGTTTCCTATGTAACATGTTTTTCCATAAGGCATTCAATTGCAGATTTAATACATGGAGTATAAGAAAAATAAATCCAAGGCAGAGATCTGGTGTGAGTGGAAAAATATTTGACCATCTAGCCACATATCCTTTTCATGTGGTGTTACACCTATCATAATCTTACTGACATGGCTAAATATTTTATGTTGTTCAGTACCTCATTGAAGATCTGAGAAAATGAGCACTAGATCTGGAATAAGCCTAGAATAAAATTAGAGGAGGGCACACATTTCAAGAAGCAATGGAAGAAGAAGGAGAAACAACCAATTAAGGAGGAGTAGCTAGGGAGGTGTGGTATCACTCTTTTCATGTCTGATTATGATGATAGATGGTAAATTGACAACAAATGTACCCATGATATGTTAGGGGATAGGAGAAGATATCTCTCACTAAAGAGAACAAAGGTGGCCATGTTGTTTTTGAAGGCAATGATCCAATAAAAGTATAGGACAAAGGAAAGGCCAACCTTGGTAACAAAAATAAAAATGCAATGTATGTGTGGCTCGTTGAAGGTTTGAAGAAAAATATCTTGAGTGTGAGCCAGATGGTTAATGGAGGTATGGAAGTGATAGCTTACTCTAAAGATTGGTACATTTGGAAACAAGGGTTAAATGGAGTGTTTGTCAAAGGAATCAAGACCTCGAACAATGTGTATGTGTTGACAGGAAAAGTGAGAAGAAGAAATAGAACAAGCATAGTCTCTTCCTCTTCATATTCTGAGTAGGAGAGTTTATCCCTCTCTATAGTCCATTGGTTACCTGATGCACATTCTTGGAAGACTGTAAAAGTATATGAAAAGTGCATAGTTTTAGGAGGAGCATATGACAGTGGTATGGTAGCATGGTATCTATACAGGTTGTAGTAGCAACGATAGTGTGTTTGAGAGAAAAAAGTCATATTTAGGTCCAGACGATCAACAAGAGGACATGAAGGTATAATTAGCTCAAGGGGAGCTATGCATGCATTAGGGTTTCAAGGCTTGCCTATTAGGTTCATGCTATTTTTCGCTCATGTTTCTTGCAAATGATGAATTTATGGTATTTATGAGTGAAAAAGAATTTTTACTTCATACTTGTACGTACCCTTAAGTGCATTGATGAAACAATCATATACTTACTTTGTATGTCATTGTCATCACTGAGTTATTGGTTAAGGATTCATGGTTTTTGGCATGCATCAAAGAGAATCACTTAGTTTTTTCCATGGAAAGAACTCTTGTGTGTGTTAAGTAACCATGCACCTTGTTGTCCTTATCATTTGGTATGTTTATTAAGAGAGTTATTGGGCGTGCATGGATGGAGTCTTAGTTCAGCCAGGTCTAGAAGACTAAGTCAATTGTGTCTTGGCATGCATAGTAAAGTGTATTTAATTTAGTTGTGTATGCACCTTAGAGTGAAATATGTAACCCTGTATCTTCATTGCTTATCTTTGGCTCAATATGGATGACTCATATTTGTGATAGGCTTTCATACAAGGAAGAGTTATGATAATTGGTCATGCAAGTGAGAAAGTCAATTCTTAACATATTACAGTCATGAGTGGGCTTTTGGTATCATTGATATTGTCATGTACTATCAATATGAAGCACTGTACCATTGTAATGTATCATCATTTCATATATTTTGGTATTAGAGTTATTGGTTCAGTCGATATGGCCTCTTGTATGTGGCAAGGAGGCAAGGGCAACAAAAGTGTATTGTGGAATAAATTGGATGAGATGTTTCTAGCCTATTGCAGCGCTAACATATGTGTAGGGGGAGTATGTTTAAAAAGAAAAGCATGGTATTAACAGTGAAACATAATATTTTGCATGGTATTCGTAGAAAATTTCTTGGTTCCTCATGATTATCTTGCATATGTTGGTGGTCGATTTTGTTTCATCAACAAATAATTTTTTATTAACCTTGTTTATTGGTATTAGTGGGATGTTTCAAAGGTGCTAATATGGTATATTTAGTGGGTATTTGACGACCATTTTCCATTGATGTCAAAAGGGGAGAGTGACACAACCACTTGAATGAGACTGATTCAAGTTAGTTGGAGATGAATGGATTCATTTTGGAGTTTGTGTCTATATATTCACATCAATGCCAAAGGGGGAGAATGTTGGCATCATGGGGCTAGAATTGATGTCAACTATGGAGCTAGTTGTGTTGGCATTGATGTTAATGGGATTTTGGAGCTAGTGATGATTCTTTAATGCTTGAAAAAAGTTTACATAGGTGTCACAAAGGTTGAAGAGGTGTCCAAAGGCTATACAAGTCCCTCACAATATGTTGATGAAGCTATGGTTAATGATGGCGAGTGAAATTTTAATTTTCCCTATGTTAATGTAGTGTTGCAATCTTCCCATGGCTATAGTGCAACATTGGATCAGTGTTGTGGGATCCCCAATGTATGCTTATGTAGTTTAGTGCTAAGATGCTCTTTTAATGCCAGTGTAGTTTGTTGTAGGAGGAAAAAAAATTTATCGTGTGATAAACAAAATCATTTTCCCATGGTTTTTGCCAAAGAAGGTTTAAATGATGTGGTTTGCAATGTTCCAAACTAACGTGGTACTCCATATGGTGTGAATGTGTTAAAAAATATTGTAATCCTTTGATCTAATATTCATGAGTTATTTTGGAATGCATTGATTAGTTTTTATCTCATTCAAAAGGAGTATAAACATAATTAATATTTTAGTGATGAGCTTGTGGTGTTGATATCGTCAAAAGTAGTTAGTTGAATTGGTATGCATGGTTAGTGGCTATGGTTTTGGTAAAAGGGAATGGATTGATTTAATTAGAGGTTAATCTAGTCATGGTAGTGGCTCTAATGGTTGAAGGGAATGGATCAAGTTAATGGTTTTTGATTTGGTATGTAACACTTATGTCTGTATTGGTCTAAGCACCATTGAATTGGCCTCCACACAATGCAAAAACATTTGATAATTTTAGTGGGCGATCCATTCTTTTGTGTATAATGGAATTCATTGATATGGTCTTTATGATCAATAGTATTTATGCATTAGTGTATTTTAGTACTGGATCGACTTGATGAATAGATTTGGTCCAATGCATAAGATGTTGGGAATTCTATTTAATTGGCTTGTTGTGAATTATTAAAAAATTCTTTTGGAATGAATTTAATCATTGAGAAAGAATTTGGATTGTGCCATTGGAGTATAAATGTGCAAGGTAGGGAAAATTTTAAGAACCACCCTAAATTTATTTGTATAATAAATGGGCTAATCCCCATGATACGTAGGAAAAATAGGAGGTGATTTTATCAATAATATAATATGTATATATAATATTTTTGGCAAATCTCTCACGAGATTATATTATCTTGTACAGTGATGGAGAATCTTTCACTGAATTATAAAATCTTGTAATATCTTGGCAAATCTTTTATTGAATAATAAAACATTGTGAAGTCTTGCTGAATGTTTTGTTAAATTATGAAACCATATATGATAATAAGAAAACGTATTCATCAAGATGTAATATAATAACATACATGTTTGGAAAAAAGAAACATAATTTTCTCTTCCTACAAACAATGTTCCAAGTTTTAGTGGCCATGTTTGTCAAGGTTGTTACAATACACTCTTTCATATCCTTCTATTAGTTTTAATAATATTCCACAACAAAGTTCTTGTAGGTGTTGATATTGACCATGAGTTTTGTCAAGGTAGGAGAGATTAATCTTTTCTCTACAACTTTTGTCAAGCTACCACTTTTTTCAAGTTATCAAATTTCTTTCTTATTCCATAGACTGCAACTGCGAGATAAAAGAACACATCAAGTTTGTTTACCCCAACATGCCAACAAGTAGGAAGCCCCAACTATAGTATATAAGAAAGTATTAGGTATCCCAAAGGCTTGAAGGGGATACAATTGAAAGAAATGACCATTGTGAGAAGCCTTCCAATCAATATATGAATATATAAATGTAGATTTATTATTATTGTAATTGGAAATCATCAATTAAATAATAAAATTTAATTACGTCTCTCCCAATCTAAATTGCTTATTAGCATAATTCACTACCCTCATACGTCTCCCATTTTTTAATAGTGTTGTAGCATATAGATTAATTTCCTTTTTGGTGAACAATCTTCACCTTTTAGGAAAATATGGTGCAGTGGCTCCAACCCCTACAGATCATTAGGACAAACTAAGAATAGCACAAAAGATGAAAGGTTGTACAAACCAGCTTATTTTTCAAACAACTAATCCAACATCAATACCTAAAATTTTTCATGAATATATCACATTGAGAATGCTTGAAAAATGGTGGGAAATCTTCTGCGAGGGTGATGTGGAAAGAGTGATAAGGTTTCATTACTTTGAATTTTTTTTGTTAAATCAGAAAAACCAATATTTATGGAGATATTGGTATTTTTTACTAAATTTTGTGAAGTGACTAAATGTAGCTTTAACCATTCACTTGAAGATGTTTTTACAATATAATTTCCTAAGTCTATTTAATATCTCCATTATCATAAAAATCAACCTATATCCATCTTAACTCCACATCTAACACTCTTAGAGTGATGAAATCTATTTATCCCTCTAAGCACTTGGTAGACCCAAAATTAAGATGGATCTATGATGATAGAATTTCACCTTTAAATAGTCTATGCTCACATGAATACCATGGTATTAGCATGGGTCAATACCATGGGTATCATAAACCTAGTGCTTAAAAATTACTATTAGTAATTTATAAAAATTAATAAAATTAATAATTGATTTTTATTTTAACCAAGTTAAAATGTTTAACATACATTAAATTACAACATCCGTTTTTACTCTTGATCCACCAAGCCCCGAGAGGGATCAAATATTTTTTCACTCTATGCTAGTTTGCATATCATGATATTTGATGCTAGTTTGCATATCATGATATTTGATCCCTCTCGTAGTAGATCGAGAGTAAAGATGGATCTATGCTGGTTTAATTCCCCCCTTTAAATAGGTTACATTCCACGTGAATACCATGGGTCAATACCATGTGCCATTTTTATTTTTATTAATACTAATATTAGGGTTAATAATGCTCTTTTGCATGGTATTAATAATAATCTAGCCCATGGTATTTGGCCCATAGTATTTTCCCCATATGTTTCACCTAAATATAACACATTTTTTGAGTGTCCTTAAATATAAGGTGACTTGGAGTAAATATAAAAAATGTTTTATTTATTTATCATACCTCTCATTTATTTATATTTTTATTAATTTACCATACCTCTTTTACAAATATGGTATTTTTCCCATAGGATTCACTTAAATAAAACCTCTTTTTTGAGCCTTCATAAATAGAAAGAGGGTTATGGACTAAATATAAAAAGAGGTTTTATTTATTTACCATACCTCTAGTTTATTTATATTTTTATTTATTTGCCATACCTTTTGAGTAAGTATAAAAAGAGGTTTTATTTATTTACGATACCTCCACTTTATTTATATTTTTATTTGTTTACACCCTTGCATGTATATAAGGTGACTTACGGAGTAAATATAGAAAAATGTTTTATTTGTGTACCATACCTCTCATTTATTTATATTTTTATTAATTTACCATACCTCTTTTATAAATATGGTATTTGGCCCATGGGATTCACTTAAATAAAACCTATTCTTGACAATTAGGGTGAATGGAAGGTTGTAACTCCTAATTTGAAGGGCTAAATTTACCTTTTTTACCCTCTCCCTTAAAATAAGGTGGGTTAACCTCCATACCTAATTTTTTAATAAAATAAATTTGAGGCGATTTGTAAAAATGTACTATGATACAAAATATTTGCCCACTAAAAATTTAAAACCCCTTAATTTCCCCAAAGGGCGAAAATTTGCCCCTAAAATTTTCCATGGTGCAAGGGTTAGAGTGAGATCAATTGCATTGTTTTGCATTGAAATATTGTAAGTGTGAATAGATTGTGTATGCAAGAGTTTTGAGTGTGCATATCTAAATATTATAGAGTGTGATAACATGTGTGAGCATTTTTGTATTTATTTACGACTGAAGTGTGATGGTAGAAGTTTTATCCTATATGTATGATCTAAAACAAGATCCATTTGTAAAGTTTGCAATGTGCAAGGTTTGATGGATTAATCAAATTCACTGAGCACCATAGTTAATATAAACCAATGCATTGTTGTTTACAAAGAGGTTCAAATGACAGAGCTTGTGTGCATGTCTAAAGTTGTATAGTGTGATGTTGTAAGCATGGATGTGAGTTGATGCAAGTTCAAAACCCAGTGTGTTATTCATGTACATATAGAGAGCCTATAATGCATTTCAAAGTGATAATTTTTTATTCTTGTAGCTGAATACAATGCAATGTGCACACCTTAGAGATTATTGAAGCATAGATCTAATTAGAGTTGAGTGTGTGGAACAAAGATCAGAGTTTAGTGCAATGGACCAGAGATAGTGTGACAAAGTGTGGACACAATTCGATTGTTTTTGTGTGGCTACTCCAAAAACCAAATTTAGAGTGTGAGTGTGTTGATGTTCTATTTAGAGATTGATGGCTAGAGGAGTGTTGCGGCTAACAAAGTTTTTTTTTTGAAAGAATTATGTGTTGGCAATTTGTTTGCTGACATGATTTTGGTATAGGGGATGTTATGGATTGGTTTATCCAGTTGTGTATTGATATCACATGTTTGGTAGTTAATATGGTTGTAGCCTTGTTGTATGTTTGGCATGGATAAGTATAAGTCAATGTATTGTGCACAATTTTGTATTGTCATATTCTTATTGTATACTGCTAGAGTATGAGTGCTACTATTTAGTGATTAGTGTTTGGACTATGTGAGGCAGAGTATGCATTTGAGTGATTTATGCTTCCATGTATGTGAGTTGTTGCTAAGGTAATATTGATTGTGAGAAGATTCTAGAGTGTGTTGATTTTTTCATGATGTATCATTGAGGGTTGAGTCATCTTGTACAAGTTATAGAGAGATTGAGTCAGTTATTTGTGTTGTTGTTGAACTTAGTGTCTTAGTGAGTCAAGTCTAGAAATGGGATGAAACAAGGCCCATCATTGTTTGAGTTTGTAGTAGGTGGATCCAGTGTGAAAATTATGAAACATGGTCCACAGGATAACTTGGAGGTTGGGGCCTTCAGTGATAGAAAGTGGTAGCTTGAAATTTCATAGTGTAGTGGCATCCTTCAAGTAGTGGCCCAATAATTTGGGAGTAGATGATTCCATATATTGGTGGATGGATAGATTATTTGGTGTTGTGGCATCCATCAAGTAGTGGCTTGCAAATTCATGGGAGTAGTGGCTTCCAGTAGATGGTTGTTTGGAAAGTTCCAATCGGTAGTGTCCTCAAGCGATAGGTGCTTGCATTTTTGGAAAATTTTGGCTTGCAAATGGGCGGTCGCCAATGCATATGTAAAAGAATATTTAGATTAATAATAAGAAGAAGCAGAGAGAAGCAAAGAAGATGGTGGTTTTCTCCCTTTGGGTTTCCACCTTACATCTTGTGTCCCATGTAATCTATTGTTCCTCATGCTCATTTGTTTATGCGTTTAGCTTCTCATACATTTTATATATTTATATTATTTTCTAATTTGATGATATTTAATTAATGCTAGATTAGTGGTTTGTAAAGATAAGGAAAAAAGAGGTAAAAAATGATCCATTCGTACAATAATGATTCACCTCTCTCTCAGTATTCTCAAGATTCTTGCAAGAAGGATCCAAAATATGAAGTGAAATAAGATAAGATCAAGAAATACATTCAAAATATGAAGAATCACACCTTAATATGTAAGTTCATGAGCATATGGTAAATAAAGAGAGCATTGGTTGGATGGATATACAAAAATGCAAGTTGAAGGGAGACATTGATCTCAACCTAAAGCAAAAGGGTTTCAATATGGTGATTTTTCAAATTTGGAAGATAGTAATAGCAAGAATGGACCATATTTTTCAATAGAGCAGTGTTTCCCATGAAATTATAACAAGAAAGATACAACCCAAGAAGGAAAATTCCTAGTTACCCAAATTTGTGTTTTCCTATTATATCTACCAAAATAATTTTGGGAAGAGGAAATCTTAGACGGAATTTAAAATTTGATAATGTTTTTGTGAAAATATCTAAAATTTCCAAGTGAGGATACTACAACTCATATGTGAGGATATGCCTGCATGTGATATCTCTCCTAGCCACTACTAGAATCAATAAAAATATTCTACCACCATGAAGCTTGGAAATAACCTTTGGGAAACAAGAATGTACTATTAAAATGTCTCAATTTCCATGAATACATTCATATATTTACATATTTTCCCCTAAATATAAAAGACAAAACAAAAGAAAAAATTGCATCAAGAAGGTTTTAAAAAAGTCAAAGCTCGTCAAAAAAACCCTCAAGCACAAAATGTGGTAACACTAGAGGACCCACTTCCATACAAAAACCATTATGATGAATTGACAATAGAGAATGTAGAAATGCCAAATTAGGCACATCTTGACGAAATGGATTAAGAGAAAGGAAAATAAAAATCAAAGGCATATGCTCATAAGAAAAGAGTGTGAGAGGAATCCACAAATAAGAAACCAATATAGGAAATAAATATGTCATACATACATGAAATAAGGAATACTAATGGGATAGAGGACATGGATATGGATGAAATAACATTCTTAGACTTCATTAAATAATGGATAGGTAAGGATCTAGAAAAGGTACTAGATCATCAAAAAATTTTGTTTAGATAGACATATGTCTGGCTAAAAAATAAAGGGAATGTGTGTTAGAAAAATAAATTTGAAACCAAATACAATTGTATATTAATTGATCTCAATGAATTATATACATGATATACATATAAATACATACAAGAAACCATTGAATCATTTTTTGGGTCTTCTTAGACTCTAATAACCAATCACCCTAATACAAACTAACCCAACCTTAATCCAAAGGATTAACTATCTAACATTCCCCCCTTAATCCAAAGGGATGTATCAAATTCCAAGAAAGAGAGCTCAAAATGAAAAAAATGCATCTCAACCAAGAGTTGAATGTCTCTCAAAAATGGTTTTTAAGGATGACCAGAAACCAGTGTGGGAGAACTCAAGGTCTCAACCAACACCAACTTTGAAACCTTCATAGAAGTTCTTAGAACAACCAGAAAAGTGGTTTTACGATGATCACTAACTCTATAACTATGAATGTAGTTCCTCAAACAATTCTAAATCTAGAAGTGCTCATTCACAAACAACTCATTCAACAAAAAAATAAGTCATTTTGGCTACAACTCAGGCTCTAACGGATACAGGTTGTGGCTCAGTGGATCTCTGACTCAAGCTAGCTTGAAAATTATTCAAACTTGTAGCAGACCATAAACACTTCCCCTTTGTCAGAGATAGGGTGAGAAGATGAAGTATTCTTCGTTACTGCAAGGCTGGTCAATACTCTCGAACCTATCTTGTGTTATGACCTACAAATATTCTTAGATGTTTTCAACCAATCCCAAGAAGTAATCCATCCTAATTTAGTTTCTCTCTTGCAGTAGTCTTCTTTTTGGAACATTTTCCTTAATGGTGGTTTCATTTTCCACAATGGTCACATGGGTAAAGATCAAAACGTTGATCTGTCACATGTCCAACCCTGTCACAATGTTGGCACTGATCAATTTGTTCTCGAACAACACCATCCAAAAATATAGCACTATGAAATTTTATAGTTTTAGAAAAATAAAGAAGATGAAAAGATACATCCGAGACATATTTGTTATATCACAAACCAGTTCTATGTTTTTTATGCGCAATCTCTTCCAACGATATTATAAAATTTTTGGAAACGATAGGCTTCTCATCAGAACTTTCAGCTGCATCCAAACTTTCTCTTAAAATAGTTTGATCCATCCCTAACTGTAGATTAGAATCAAGCTCAAACAAAGTGTTGTTTTGAAAAGAATACCCATTCAGAATCACAATTTTTCTTCTAAGCTTTGTCTCACTATAACTACGACTCTAACTGCAGGAATTCAAATTTTCTTTGAGAATTTTGCAAACATGTTTGGATGTTAGATAGCATGTCCTTAATTATTTGGGAATTGTTATGAATACTAAATAGATTTATATTGCTTAATAACCATAGAAAATCATTCACTTTGGCCATTTTTTTTGTAATCAACCTTCAAAAGTAAAATACCATTTTTAATGTAAAAACAGTAAGTCAAATGTATGAAATATTGAGTAGTTTTCTAAAAGCTCAAAAATTCAAAACCTAATGTTCGACCATCTATCCATCACACTTTCTATCCTTGTTACACTAAAATACGTGTTCAATTTGATAAACAACAAGGCTTTGTCCAATTAGAGACAAATGATTTCACTTAGTCAAGTACAAAATGTTGATCTAAAGATGATTTGGGGTTGTCATTGATGTCAACCCAAGCAGCACCAAGGATGACCCTGAACTTCCATGTCACATTGAGCATCCTCATTCATGGTTTCTCATCTCATAACCATTATAGGAATACTCTATTCAAAAATATCTTTCTATCGGTATATAGCTCTCCTCGTAATTCCTCACGGTTTGTAAGTTATTCAAGATTGAAGTTAGTAACCCCAATTAGTGGGCTAAAACCCCATGGGGTTGTGGCATGGAATTTACCATTTATTTTGGTCATTGAATAGTCAATAATTACTAATTTTTTAATCTCCTAAAATCCCTCCAACATTCTCTATAGAAGCCCCTCTCAACTCTATAAAAATAAATCTCATATATCCTCCAAAAGTAGTGATCGTGAAATTTTCACTATAACTTTATTTGTGTGTAGTTTTAGATGCTGAAATTAAAACTCATTTGAGCCAAAATCCTGATGAACACCATGAGCAAATTTCAGACCTCGTTTTTCTATATGTTTGGAGATATGATCTGTGGAAGTTAGGGTTTTTGTAGGCTCCCGAATTTCATGTCAAAGATGTGACCTTGGGAAAAACATCATAACCCTCTCTCTGAGAAGCGGATTGGAATTCTGTAAAAGTTGGCGGATAGTGCACAAACTGTAGTTTTCTGTGTATCAATTTCAGAGCCTAAGGAGGAAACAGTGACACGTGGCATGCCATACAAGTTTTCTCTACTATACTAGTCCATAATTAGGTCATTGTGAGAGATTGAGCATAACTTTGCCTTGAAGAATCCAAATCGCTTCAAAATTGTGGCATTGGAAATAAGACGCAGAGGGCTACTACAACACTGATTATTGCATATTGGTGACCTGAAAGTAGAGAGATAAATTAGATTCAATATCGTGCTCCTAGAAGGCAAGAGAAAAAAATAAGATCAAGTGTTGTCAAGGAGTGCAAAGAACCATACTTTCTATGGTAGTAAAGAGAAAGGTGTAAAAAAATGATGCAATAGAGGTAAGCTCCAGGTAAGTATCTTCTATATATGCATGTTCATCTCTTAATTGGATTAAGTTCTTTTTATTCTCATTTGTTGTTTTTGTTTAGCATTGACATATGCTCTATATGATGAGGTTAGTTTTGCTATTATCATGTCATGTGTATTTCCTTGAAGACTTTTTGCAAGTATTATATATTCATCAAGAGAAGACTCAATGCATAATCTAATTTTCTGAAGAGTGAGAAAGGGTAGCATGACAAGAGCATCAATCAATGTGCATAACAACAGTAAGAAGTTCACCACATGAAGTCTTCAAGTGGGCAGCACTGCATATAGTCATTCTAAAAGTATCATTATACAGAGACATTGTAATAGCATCATTGTAAAAGTTGTACAAGTGTCTATCTGCCAAGAGTTGAAGAGGCAGTGTCGGGAGGTCTAGGATCATGATTAGGTGGTTGTGTCATAGTTGGTCCATTTTCCATGGTGTGTCTTCTTCTTTTATTCATTCTATATCATTGTAAATTGGACCATTTTCCATGGTACGGGAGTCCATTCTTCTTTTATTCTTCTATAGGGTGGTAGGGTGGTGCTAGGGTGAATTATAGCTCATTGGGTGTTGGGGCATCTATTTAGCTAACTACTGAAGAATCTCGGGCATTGGAGCGTTCATCCAGTGGGACCTAGAGATGAATTATTTTCTATATTCTAGGAAGTTGGAGCTTTCCTTTCAATTGGAGTTGAAGATTAAAGAATTATTAGAAAGGCATTCAGGTGGTTATTGTCCCAGAGAGGGTTTTCACCTTAAAAACTGTGTTCATTTGTGTTCCTTTTGTTTACTGCTATCATTGTACAAACACTGATAATAACTGAAGATTAACTAATGCTATGAAAGATTAATAATAATACTAATTAAAAAGAATACAGATTCACCCCCCCTCTCAGTATTTCCAACAATTGGTATCAGAGCTTGGTTCCTTCAATAGCAGTTTAACAACTGGAAGGAGATCATTGAACATTACCAAGAAGATTCAACCCAAAGGTATCAGTCTTAGAATAGAGTGTAAATATGCCCAAACTCAACAAAGAGGAATTACATGGAGTTCTCATAGCATATGAAATGAGACTTGATGAAGAAAAGGGCACTTCGCATCTAGAAACTATGTTCGTTGCATCTAAGAAAACCAATAAGGATAAACAACCTTCAAAGGAAAATACCTGTACCTACAAGTGTGAAGGAAAGGAAGATGATGAAGAAGGTTTTTCAGATGGAGAATATGCTTGCTTTATGAGAAAACTAAAAATTGGTAAGGGAAAATTCAAAGGTAAACTTCCATTGAAATTTTTTGGTTGTGGTGAGGTTGGGCATTTCGTAGCAAAAATGTCCAAATAGAAGTGATGAAAACTCAAAAGGAAAGAAAGGATTTAAGAAATTCAACAAGCAAGGCAAGAAGAAAGGATTCAAAAGGAACTTTCTCTCTAAATAAGATAGCTCATCATCTGATGAAGATAGTGACAGTGAAGAAGAAACCAATGAGAGAGAGTTGTTTATGGCCAAGCACAATAAAAAAGAGGTATCAAACAACGAAGAAAAAAGGTTGACCATAGAAGAATTTTCTAAGGAGGCAATCGAGCTTATAAAAGAGCTCAAGGCTGAGATGGTTCGTTCCAATACTCTTGAAGAAAAAGTTCAAGGTCTCAAAATTGAAGTTGAAGAACACAAATGTATTAAAGAGTCACTTCAAAAGAAGTTGAAAGAAAGCAACCCAGAAATGGAAGCATTAGAAGCCAAAGTAGTCTCGCTGCGTAAGGAAGTGAAGAAGGGAAAAACTGTCCAAAACTATGCCAAAAGCTCAAGGGCGTTGGAAGAACTCATAAACAATCAACGATCTTACAATGATAGAACTCGCATCGGTTACAAAGAACAAGAAGCAAGACCTTCTACAAGAAAATACAATGAACATATAAGATCTGATAGGCATGTAGACTTCATTGGACAAGATTTGCAAGAACATCCTTGGAAGACAATTCCTCGACGAATATTTCCATCTAGGTACCAACATATTTTTCATGGCTATTGTTATTCATGTGGAAAATTTGGTCATAAAGCTATAGAATGTCGCATGTACCCTAGGAACCAATACAATTCCAAGAGATCTGTCAAATATGAACCTCCGAGGGCTCAACGAAACATCAACAGATTTGAACATTTAAGAAATAATATTGAATGTTACAAATGCCGAAACTTTGGACACATATTCAAAGAATGTAGACTTGAAAATCCTTTAAAAGAATCTTCCAAGCCATAGAACAAACGAACATGGAAGAAAAAGAAGACTGGTAATTGTGCTCTAGCTCTCAAGGCTCAAAACAACAAAGATGTGTGGTATGTTGATAGTGGTTACTCAACACATATGACTGGAGATAGAAATAAATTTGTATCTTTGAAAGAGAAGAAGGATGGAACTGTGTCCTTTGGAAATGATGGATCTTCAAATGTTATAGGATCAGGCACTGTCAATCTCGGAAGCAAATATTCTCTAGCCAAGAATGTTCTACTCATTGAAAACATGAATCATAATCTTATTAATGTTGAACAAATGTGTGATCAGGAACACACAATACTATTCAACTCCACAAAACGCGAAATAAGGAAAGGCGGGTATGGTAAAATTGTGGCTACAACAAGTCGAGCTCCAAATGACATATATGTTCTAGATGAAGCAACTAAATCATGTCTACTAGATAAAGAAGATGAAAGTTGGTTATGGCACAAACAAATGGGTCACATAAACTTTGACAATCTTGTCAGTGTAAGCAAAAAGTAGGCAGTATGAGAAATGCCGAAAATCTTAAAACCTCCCAACACACTATGTGAGGCTTGTCAGCACGGAAAGCAAACAAAATTTGGATTTAAAACAAAAGAACACTTTGCATCACATCCATTGGAATTGATACATACTAATCTATGTGGTCCTATGACACAAAAGTCTTAGATGGAGAGTTATATTTCATGTTAATGATAGATGACTATACTAGGATGACAACCATCAGTTTCCTAAAGAAAAAATTTGAAGCATTTGAATTCTTTAAGATATACAAAGAGTTGGTCGAAAATGAAATTGATTTGAAAATAAAGTGTCTAAGAACAGATAATGGCAAAGAACTCACTTCCAAATTATTTCAGCAATACTGTGACAAAAATAGAATAAAAAGACAAATTTCAACAGCACAAACACCTCAGCAAAATGGAGTTGCTGAAAGAAAGAATAGAATTGTACAGGAAATGGGTAGAACAATGTTGAAGGACTCAAAATTGGATGAAAAATTCTGGGTTCAAGTAATTGATATAGCAATCTTAATTATTAATAGAAGTCTTCTTAGAAATAATTGTAACAAGACCCCATATGAATTATGGAAAGGAAAACTGGATAATGTAAAATATTTTAGAATATTCAGGAGAAAATGTTATATCAAAAGAGAAGATCAAAAGTTGGGGAAGTTTGAATCATGTGTTGATGGAGGTATCTTTGTTGGTTACTCACGCAAAAGAAAGGCCTATAAATTCTATAATCTAAGATGAAAACAGATAGTGGAGAGCATAAATGTTACATTTGATGAAGATGGTATTCTCACAAATAATGATGAGGATCTAGAATCTTTGAAACTTGAGACAACGACTAAAAAAGGTACAGAGAAAATTCTAGAACAAGAAGCAACTGTCAACCAGGAAGAAGTAAATAATGGTCAACAAGCTATACAGGAACAACAACAAGAAGATCCTCCAAAGAGAACAAAAGAATGGATTCAAAAGAACCATCCATCAAATCAAATCATTGGTGACATAAATGAAGGAATTGGAACAAGAAAAGTTTGACAGCTTCATTCATCACAACAAGCTCACATTGCTTTTCTAGCAACCTTTGAGCCTAGTAGTTTTGAGGAAGACAGCTAGAATGAACATTGGGTAGTAGCTATGAATGAAGGATTGGATCAAATCAAGAATAATAACACCTGGGAATTAGTTCCATGACCAAATGATAAAAATGTCATTGGGACTAAATGGGTGTTTAGGAACAAATTGAATGAAGATGGACAAGTTACAAGAAACAAAGCAATATTGGTTTGCAAAGGCTATGTACAAGTGGAAGGAATTGATTTCAATGAAACAATTACACGAGTTGCCAAAATGGAAGCCATCTAGATGTTTCTCGCCTATGCATGTTCAAGAAAAATAAAAGTCTACCAAATGGATGTTAAGTCAGCATTATTGAATGGTGAATTAGAAGAAGAAGTTTACATCAAACAACCTGAAGTTTTTCTACTATTAGAAAAGGAAGACTATGTTTGTAGGTTAAAGAAGGCTCTATATGGTCTCAAATAGGCTCCCAGATCATGGTATGCTCGTCTTGATGGATATCTACATCAACAAGGGTTCAAGAAAGGTACTGTTGATAGAAATATTTATGTACAAATATATAAAGATAATTTAACAATTGTTGAGGTATATGTGGATGATATAATCTTTGGTACCAATGATGATTGACTAAGTAAGAACTTTGCTACAAATATGCAAAGTGAGTTTGAGATGTCTTTACTTGGTGAGTTGACATACTTCATAGGGCTTCAAATATCTCAGCAAGAGAAATGAATATTTATATGTCAAGTCAAGTACATCAAGGAAATAATCAAGAAATTCAAAATGGAAGATTGCAAACCCATACTTACTTCGATGGTAATAGGTTGAAAACTGAGCATAGACGACTCATCTAAGGATGTGGATCAGAGGTTGTACAGATCTATGATTGGTAGTCTTCTATATGTAACAACCTCCCGACCAGACGTTACACAAACAGTTGGACAAGTAGTAAGATTTCAAGTAGCACCAAAAGAATCACGTATTATTGCCATCAAAATAATTCTTCTATATCTAAAGGGAACAACAGAATATGGCTTGTGGTATCCCTAGGGCAATAATCTCAATATTCAAGCCTTTATAGATGCATATTGGGCAGGAAGCGTTGATGATCATAAGAGTACTAGTGGATCAACATTCTATTTAGGTGGTTGTCTCGTATCATGGTTGAGAAAAATTCAAGCCTCAATCTTGTTATCTACAATGGAAGCAAAATACATTCCAGCAGAAGCTTGGTGTACTCAATTCCTTTGGATGAAACAAACTTTGCAAGATCTTCAAGTACAATTTGATGAGCCTATTTGCATGTTCTGTGATAATACCAGTGCCATCAACATCTCCAATAATCCTAACATGCATTAAAAAAAACACATTCCGATCAAATATCATTTTGTTAGAGAACAAGTCGCTGAAAAGAATATAAAACTTGAATATGTTGGTACAAAAGAACAAATCACTGATATCTTCAGTAAACCTTTATGTCATGAAGAATTTGAATATCTTCGCTAGAAGCTTGGGATTCTCCCAAGTTCTCATTAGTTTTTCCTTATTCAGAAAACAAAGGGGGAGTGGAAGTGTGTACAAGTCCACAGGATGGTTGTGTGTCAGGGGGATTTACCCTTTTCCATTGATCTCAAAGCAGGAGAGAAGGTAGTAGGAAGAGGTTCCCTGATCGTAGGGGGAGTACTTATGTTTCCATCAATGCCAAAGGGGGAGATTGTTGATCTAAAGATGATCTGAGGTTGTCATTGATGTCAACCCAAGAAGCACCAAGGATGACCCTAAAATTCCATGGCACATTAGGCATCATCATTCATGGCTTCTCATCTCATAACCATTATAGGAATACTCTACTCAAAAATATCTTTCTATTGGTATATAGCTCTCCTCGTAATTCCTCACGGTTTGTAAGTTATTCAATATTGAAGTTAGTAACCCCAATTAGTGGGCTAAAACCCCATGGGGTTGTGGCATGGCATTTATAATTGATTTTTTTATTGAATAGTCAATAATTAATAATTTTTTAAGCTCCTAAAATCCCTCCAACATTCTCTATAGAAGCCCCTCTCAACTCTATAAAACGAAATCTCATATATCCTCCAAAAGTAGTGATCGTGGAATTTTCACTATAAATTTATTTCTGTGAAGTCTTAGATGTTGAGATTAAAACCCTTTTGAGCAAAAATCTTGAGGAACGTCTTGACCTAATTTTATATCATGGTTAACTATATTTTCAGAGATATGATTTGTGGACGTTATGTCTTTTGCAGGCTCCCAAATTTCATCTCAAAGAGGTGATCTCGGGAAACATAACATAACTCTTTCTCTGAGAAGCAGATTGATATTATATAAATAGTGGCGGATAATGCACAGACTGTAGTTTTTTGTGCATCAATTTAAGAGCCTAAGGAGGAAACTGTGACACGTGGCACGTCGTACAAGTTCGCTCTACTGAACTATTCCATAATTAGGTCATTGTGAGATGTTGGGCATAAATTTGCCTTGAAGAATCCAAATCGGGTCAAACCTATGGCATTGGAAAGAAGATGCAGAGAGCTATTACAGGACCTAATATCACATATTGAAGATCTGAAATGACAGACATACATCAGATTCAATATCGTGCTCCTGGAAGGCAAGAAAAAAAACTAGATCAAGTTCTGTCAAGTGGTGTAAAGGACCAAACTTTCTAGGGCAGCAAAGAGCAAGGTGAAACAAAATGATGTAGTAGAAGTAAGCACAGGTAAGTATCTTATGTATATGCATGTTCATCTCTTAATTGTATTAGGTTCTTTGTATTCTAATTTGTTGTTTTTGTTTAGCATTGACACATGCTTTGCAGGATGAGGTAAGTTTTTCTATTATAATGTCATGAGTATTTCCTTGAAGACTTTTTACAGGTATTATATATTCATCAAGAGAATACTCAATGCATAATCTAATTTTTTGAAGAGTGAGAAGGGGTAGCATGACAAGGGCAACAATCAAGGTGCATAACAACAGTAAGAAGTTCACCACATCAAGTCTTCAAGTTAGTAGCACTACATATAGTCATTGTAAAAGTATCATTGTACAAAGTCATTGTAAAAGTTGTACAAGTTTCTATCTACCAATATTTGAAGAGTCAATGTCGGGAGGTATAGGATCATCATTAGGTGGTTGTGTCATAGTTGGGGTTATGGTCTAGTGTGTCTTCTTATTCTACATCATCATTTTAAAGTGGGCCATTTTGCCTAGTACGAGAGTCTATTCTTCTTTCATTCTTCTATAGGTTGGTAGGGTGGTGCTAGGGTGAATTATAGTTCATTGGGTGTTGGGGCATCCGTTCAATTGACTACTGAAGAATATCGGGCATTGGAGCGTCCATCTAGTGGGAGCTGGAGAAGAATGCTTTTCTAGATTCTAGGAAGTTGGAGCTTTCTTTTCAATTGGAGTTGAAGATTAAAGAATTATTAGAAAAGTGTTCAGGTGGTTATTGTCCTGGAGGGGGTTTCCACCTTAAAAATTGTGTGCATTTGTGTTCCTTTTGTTTACTGTTATCATAGTACAAACACTAATAATAATTGAAGGTTAGCTAATGATATGAAATATTAATAATAATACTAATTGAAAGGAATATTGATTCACCCCCCCCAAGTATTTCCAACAATTGGTATCAGAGGTTGGTTCCTTCAATAGCAGTTTAACAGCTGGAAGGAGATCATGGAGCATACCAAGAATGGTATACCTCTATTCAATGAAAATAATTATGCACTCTATAAAGGAAAAATGGAGGTCTATCTCTTGGCGCAAGGTAATGAAGTATGGGACACTGTTCAAAATGGGTTTACACCAACCATGAATGAACAAGGTAAGAAAAATTTCGTAAATGATGCAAAAGAAAAGAATACTATTATCAGTGGACTTATTGAATCTGCTTATCATAAGGTGTTGGGTTGTAAAACTACCAAAAATGTATGGGACAAGATTGAGAATATATATGCAGGTGACTCAAATGTCAAAGAAGAAAAGCTTCAAATCTATAGAGAAAAATTTGAGCAACTCGGAATGAAAGAAGATGATAAAATTTCTTCATACTTCCAACACTTTGATGAAATAACCAAAAGTTAGGAAGGATTGGGAGATCCTGTTGATGAGAAGACTATTATACAAAAGATTTTTAGAATGTTACCAAGAAGATTCAACCCAAAGGTATCGGTCTTAGAATACAATGAAAATATGGAAAAACTCAGCAAAGAGCAATTACATGGAGTTTTCATAGCATATGAAATGATACTTGGTGAGGAAGAGGGTACTTCACATCTCGAAATTGCATTCTCTGCATCTAAGAAAACCAATAATGACAACAACCTTCAAAGGAAAATACTTGCACCTGCAAGTGTGAAGAAAAGGAAGATGACGAAGAAGGTTTTTCAGATGGAGAATATGCTTATTTTATGAGAAATCTAAAAATTGGTAAGGGAAATTCAAAGGTAAAATTCCATTGATATGTTTCTGTTGTGGTGAGGCTAGGAATTTCGAAGCAAAATGCCTCGCCATAGATTTGTTTCTAGGCTTGTTGGCCTTCCTTGGCGAAGAAATCCATGACGTAGTGGAGGAGTCCCATAGTACATTCTATTTATTTCCATCCTTGAATTCCATGATAACACTAGCACCCATGTTTAATAAGTCCTAGGAACTCCATAACTTAAAACCAATAGCCTTATGTAAATTGTCTAAAGTGGCTCTTGCTAAATCTAATTTCGATGGAGGAGACTAGTTATGTTAAGGTTATACAAATCATAGATGGAATGATAGTAGTCGATGAGGTCCTCCATTCACTGGAAAAATATAAAAATGCGGGAATGCTAATTAAGCTTAACCTATCTAAGGTCTTCAACAGACTTAGTTGGGATTATTCCTTTAGTGTTCTCACAACATTTGTCTTTTCAAGTAGTTGGATTAACTGGTTGGGAACTCTGGTTGTAACCCATTTCTTCTTAGTGATTCTTAATGGGTTTCCTCAAAATTCAAGTCTTCATGTGGATTTTGAAAAGATGACCTTCTCTCATCATTCTTAATTATTCCTATTGTAAAAGGGTTGGGACACACCATAAAGGAAACAATAAAAGAAGGAAATATACAAGGATTAGGACTCTATGGTGATGATCTTCCCATATGTAGATATGAATTTTTTGATGATGCATTGCTAATGGAAATTCCTACAATAAGAGAATATAGCGATATAAATCATATCCTTGCCAGTTTCATGGATGCCTTAGGGACATATATTAACATGGGAAAATATAAAACTTATTTTTTTAATACTAAATTAACTGTGCATGGGAACCTATCCAAATTGCTATGCTTTTACTATAGTTCTCTCCCTACTAAATCATTAGGAGAACCTTTGGTAGACAACTCCCTTAGAACTACTCACTAGAAGGAATTAGTCTACAAAATATCCAAAAACCTAGATTGTTGGACTTTCATATCTCTCAGTTTTGCTGAAAGAATAGTATTGTTAAAATTAGTCTTGCAATCCCTTCATGTGTATCTTCTCTCTATGTTGGTGGCACCCAAAAGAATCCTCATATCTATCAAGATTATATGTGGATCCTTGCTTTTGGCAGGGGCTATGGGTAAAAGAAAATGGGCCCTTATAGCCCAAGACAAATTATGTCTCCCAAAAATGGTGGGAGGTCTTGGTCTTTGTGATCCAAAAATTCTAAGTAACATTTTGGCTGGGGATTATGGTGGAGATGGATCCAAGGTGGCTACGAGTTATAGAGGTAGAATTGGAATAGGAAATACAACCCCTCTCACACCAAAAATTGATAGCTTAAAACTCTATACAAGGATTTTCAAGATGGAATTTGGCTAACACTCATAAGTTAATCATATGACAACATTGTTTTTGGGAACTCTAAGAGGGAAAGGATGCTTTGTTTTGCATGGAGCCATGGAAAAAGCATTAAATCTTGGAATCAGGGTGAAATTTCTTCTAATATAGGAGCTTATGAAATCTAGAGGTTTGTTAACAGTAGCATATTATTAGAAGCAGATAGTCGAGTGCAATTCATGGAGAGAATAGAAAAATAGCGAATGATGGGCTCAAACTATTGATCAAGTCAATATGGACACATTAATGGAATAAATTCACAAATATATGATCCCACTCTTTAGGAAAAACTTTGATTGGGATATAAAAAGAAGTGCATGTTCACAATAAAAGAAACATATCATCTAGCTATAGGTCACACCAATCTTCCTCACCAATTAATTTGGAAAAAAGTTTTCACTAAGAAGTTATGGCCTAAAGTGGCCCATTTTATTTGGTTTCCAATATACAAAATAGCCTTTTCATGGGATGAAATTTCCCACAGAGTATTCAAAGGCTCTTCCCTATATTTCCTATGTGCATTACATGTAGAGGACATGGAGCACTTAATACATGTGCTTTTTCTAAAACTCCATGGTATTAACTCTTCAACATATTTGAGCATCCAGAAAAGAATAGCAATGACATCATAGAAATGATTTAAGGTTAGAAATCCTTTATGATAAAGAATCTGTAACAACCCCAGGTTATAATTTTATGTAATAAAGTTAATAAAGGTGAAAATAAGACCAAGGTCATGGGACACGTATTCCAAGTTGAATGTTGAGAGAAACATCCTAGTTGGCATCACTTGTTGTTTATTATGGCTAAGGAAATTGGAAAAGGCATTGGAAAAAGCTTTAGAAAGGAAAAGAGGAATTAATTGGCATCTTATTTATGAAAATAAAGCAAAATAGGAGAAAATGGAGATGAAAGGTCATAGGTTTGCATGAGAGGAAAATTGAAGGAAAAATAGAGGAAAATGAAGAAAATACATGCCTCAATGATAAAAAGGATTATGAGGATCATTTCACAAAAAAATTTAGTTCATTTTTGGATCTCTCTCTATTCTCTCATATTATTTTACACTTAGAGCATTCTTGGATCACTCTAGCATTGGAGAAAGGAAAGTAAAGGAAGGAAAAGGAGATAAAGGGACGACCAAGGAAAAGTTTGATCAAGACTCTTCAGTAGGAAGACTTCCATGTAATAGGTTTCATGATTTCCTAACTGGTTTGTGAATGCATTGTACATAGATTTGTGTGTTTGGTTCTCTTGTTGTCATTGGCATGGGTTTTTTCAGGTGTGACAATGGTTTCAGCCTTGCCTTCCCATTTCCAGATAGTCATAGTGTGATGGGATAATTTTATTTGGTTGAGATTTAGATTGCTAGATGGTTTTAGCACTGAGTGAGGTGGTCTTAGGAAAATTCCCAAGGGTTGGGTGTGGAGGTGGTTTAATCTCTCAGAATCCCTCAATAGGTGGGTGGAGACAAGAAAATTCCACAAGGTAATGGTGAAGAAATTATGAGGCATCCAAGCTATTTTCAGGCATTGTGATCTCTTGACTGGTTTTGGCAGATCATGGTATATTGAGGGTGGAGGTGGTTTAACCTCCAAGAATCCCTCAACAGGTGGGTGGAGATAGAAAAATTCCTCAAGGTAATGGTGAAGAAATTATAAAGCATCCTAGATTTTTTTTTCATTGTGATCTCTTGACCAGTTTTTGCAGGATCACAGTAGCTTCAGGGCGAAGGTGGTTTAATCTCTGGAAAGTCCTAGTTGTTTATGTTTTAGTTTTATTATGTGATATCTTGACCTATTTTGCTGAGATCATAGCATAATGAGGGTGGAGGTGGTTTAATCTTTAGGAATCCCTAGTTGTTTTTGTCTTGAGTTCCACATTCATGCTTGGAATAGGGCAACAGGGTGATTAGTTGAAAGAAACATTTGGTTCATCTCAATATATGGTTGAGTGGTGTGTGGAATTCCCTAACTTAGTTGGATTTTTCATATGTTAATAAGAGATATTTTCCTATTAATTTCATGAGTACTTGTACTTGTTATTATGTGGCTTTGATTGTTATTCTATCATGGTTATTGTTCTGGTTATATGTTGGATATAAGCATGGTTCCATAACAGGTTCTAGTTATGTCCCTTGATATTTTTTGATTGGTTGATGAATGGTTAATGAAAGCATGGGCTAAAATATGTTATTGTATCTATTATGAGAGGGCATTATACCTTTGTTGATGGTGCTAAATGATCCAAGTCCGGGTGTGACAAAGGACCCTTCCAAGACCTTTTACTTTCATGACGTGTTAAATTTCATTTCTAAAAGAACATAAATGAATACATCTGCATGTTGTAAAGAATAGGAACATGAAAATCATCAGCAACATAAAAACTCAAGACATTGATAACGGATTTCTTCTAAGAAGGACTACGTCTCCGGGCCCCTGTTACAGGAAAATTTGGGCACATCAACCCCGAATTCCAGATCCATATTATTAGGGTCCATCAACCCCTAATTTAGTTGTTTTCATTCCCTAATGAAGATAACCTACATCATGTTTTCCTCCCAAGAGTTTCATGACACCATTCATCCAAAAAATGCCGCTAAGGAGATTAGCGCAGATGGCCCTTTATCAGGCTGTAATGTATTGCAGGAACTGCACTATCTAGGTGCTATTCATTGTACCTAGCCTTTGTTCTGCCTGCGCTGAGCAAGATTCATCGAATTTTTGAAATGAATCCATTGGATTCCTCATCCAATGGATCCTTCTGGAAGTTTCTAGATGTATTGGGCTATCTTTTGGATGTGGAAGGAGATGAATGAACCTTAATCCATTATCCCTTCCTACATGGAACCACTTCCCAATTTTGGCAAAGCATTCATGAGAGCCATTAATGGCTTAAACTCCTCCATTCAGCTATAAATGGACCAAGCATTCAAAGGCTTGGGGAGATTGGAAATTCTTGAGTTAAGGAACTGTTGTTTGAGTGAGACTTGAAAGAGAGTAATGTTATCATGTCAAATTATTGCTTCATGAGGAGAGAAGGGTTTGAAACTGGAAGGAAGACACTGAATCGAACATGGCTTCAAGGGTTGTAATCTTTCCTTTATCAATAAAGAGTTCTATGATTTTTCCCATTCATGTGTTTATATGATGTATATCGTACTTTTGATTCTATAATATGTTTAGTTAACAGATCGATATGTATGGTTTGATGGTTTTCTGTCTCGGCTTGTGTACAGGTACCTTCCAAGCGAGTTAAGTACGGAAGGGAGTGGTTAAAGAGGTCAAAGGGAAGAGGGATCAAGCGAGAGATACAGGATGGTTCTTTTGTTCCTCTTTCTTTTATCTAGTAGCTATATGAAAAGAAATGGAATTACTTTAGCTATTGTTCTAGACTAGCTACTAGGTCTAGGGGTTAGTCGTTTGAAGAAACACTAAATTTGCCCATAAAAAAATGGCGACTCCATTGGGGAGTGATCTTATCCCTTATATTAGCTTATCAATCTCTTAAAACACTTTGACATACTCTACCTTCTGCGATTCATCAAATTCAAAGCCAATTCACTAAAAATTGAGCCAGTTTTAAGCATAAAATTGTCATTCTGTAATCAACGCACCTTTGTAACTGATAAAATGCATTGCACTGCACCCTCTGCATAGACATTGTGTGATGCATAGCACTGTCTCTAACTATGCCCTACGCTGATCCCTTTAGGATTAGTTTTCCCATCTAGGAGCTGAGTCCTTTAGTCAAATTTCAGTTGTTTCAATTGCTTGTTGGATATAGATGAGGTCTTGTCTCTGAAAATAGTCTTTGTTTCCTTGTTCCAACCTAATTTAGACTAGATTGTTGAATGTTTTTAATGTATTTGTTTTATCATTTGCAATCCATTGTCAAAAAGTAGTTTCGATTGATTGCTTTGTCAAAATGAAGTGTCGTAAAGTCTTCCTTTATAAATAATAGATTGATCTATTTGTGCATTTGGTTCATATTTTCGTTTAAAGTGTCAAAAATATTTGTTTCTTTAAAGTTGAAAGCGTTGTTTAGTCTTCCTTTCCATTTAAGAGAAATTGTAAAAATAGACTTTTTTGTGAAAAGAGTTTTTGAATCATTTGTGCATTAGTTTTTCTTAGTGCATCATTCACATTAAGAAAAACTGAAAAGAAAAAAATACATGCAATTGAATTTTAGAGTTTCAGTGTGTGTGTTCAAAACGAATGGTTTTGGGAATTGCATTAGTTTGTGCTCTTTTTTGTTTGTTCCAAAAAGTACATGTATGCTCTATCCCTCATAGCTAGTATTTTTGTTGTTGAAAACAAATGGAAAGAGTGCTTCTCATTCTAGTTGCATTCTTAGGAATTTTGGAAAACATCTCATGGTGAAACCCAAAGGAAAATTTTAAGCAAGATCAACCTAAAATTTACATCAAATAACCTAATAACACATTGGAACTTAATGCAAACATCTAGAGGTGTCTAGGATAGAGACATGTTTCAGCGTCTTAAAACCTAGTGGCTGTCATTTTCATTGAGGTTGGGTAATTCCTCCTCTCTGAAATGATAAGTACTACTATGGACTTGTGCTCCCTGTACTGTTGAGTATATAGTGGGAGACCCCAATAGGTTTAAATCCTTTATCCCTAGGAAGTGGAGTCTACTGCCTTACCGATCACAATGCACCAAACACAGCATTCGGGAAGACTGACTATCGTATGGTAAATTCTTGGTAATTTCTCTTTCATTTACCACCAAGGTGTATATTGCAGTTTTGTGATTAGTTTGGTAAACCATCTTGTCTATTATCTCCAAAGAAATCACTTTTGTTCCTTTTCCATTCCTTAAAAGAAAAGGTCCATCTGAGCACTTGTCCCTTCAGGCTCATTAAACATCGAAGGCGACTAGAGTCATCTTTTTCCTTTTCTCGACTCTTTAAAATTGAAAAAGCAAAGTTATGTTCTAGTGTCATAAAAGTTAATTGACCAGGAATAACATACTTATTCCTTAGTTGAGTTTAGGCTGATAAGAATAATCTGCAATTCTAGAGGAAGATCAACCTCCACTCCATCGTTTGAGGAGATTTACGAGCAAACCACCCTTGCCACCAAAAGCGACACCCATCCGGTCAAGGTGGACTTGTCAAACTGAGTCTGGTACTTCAAGAGTTTCTGGTACTTCATCTGAATTACCAGAGCCGCCAATTACGGCTAGTACTGAGCCTCAAGTTACTCCAACTATTTATGGTACATCTAATACACAAGAAGAAGTTACTCAACTACCTGAGGCCACTATAACGGAAACAAGTGAAAAGGTAATTGAAGTTGATCCACAACTTGAAGTTAATCAACCAAAACTTACTTCAGAAATTGAACCTGTTCAATTGGCATTTGATCCAAAACCAATAGCAGTTGAAATGGAAGACATTTCTGAACCTGAAGTTGTTCACGAACCTTCCCTTGAAACTGAAGTTCTTTTACTGGAACATCTAGACTTTGACCTTGAACATTCCGAAGTTGTTACCCAAATACCTCAGTCATCTGTAGTTCCTAAAACTCCATATTTAACACCAGAAGTATTTTTCAGACCTGATGGTGAAATCCTTTCACCTGGATTAATTTCTCTGGAGGAAGAAGTTGAAGAATATTCTACCCCTGAAACTCCACATCATTTTGGACTTGGTTTAATTCTTTATTCTGAATCTCTTCCTCATTCTGCTGCTGCCTCTGAAATACCACTTGATTCATTAGGTCAAATTTTGGGTCAGTTAACCATGGCAGAACAACTGCAAACATCCTAGACTGCTTCATTTGATGCAGTTGCGGCAGAATCCTTTGCTGCTACTTCTTCGATGTTTACTACCACACCTGAGTCACATTTATATGGACAGTCGTCCATCCCAGCTAGTTACCAGTCTATGTCTCGAATCCACTCAGGGGTTTCTTCTTTACCATGGTCATCACCCATGTCATCATCATGAATTTTACCTGGTTCTTCTTATCAAGGACAATAGTTTGATCCTGCATACCAGTATCAAACTGGGCAATTCAGCAAAAAGACCCATATATCCTCTTAACATTGGATTGCCACCATATGGTCAACAATATGCCTATTCATCGCATCCTCCCTAACAAGGAGGAAAACCCTGTGGTTATGTCCCGCCGTATCCAGGTCAACCTGAAATGAGAGTCTATCAGTGGCAGCCAACTATGCCACCACAACCAAGGCTTGCGTATCCAACACAACCTATGTAAACTGAGTTGATTATATCGACCCAACCTGCCATAACTATGGAACCACAGATACAAGCTCAACTAGTTGTATCTCAACCTATGCAAGTTAGTTCTGCTACCTCACAACCACAAGTTTTGAGTCAGGAAACCCAAACTTCTAAGGCTGTTATGCAACAACCGCTTGTTTCTGGGGTACAATTACCTCAGGTTAGTGTGCCATTATCTGGAGTGACTCAAGTTGCTATAGGTTTAGTTTATTCTCAGCCTGGTCAAACTAGCGTTGGCGGGCAATATCAAACTTCACAACCAATACCCCAACAACCTTGGTAGCCATAGTATTCAAATCCTCCTTTTCATAATTTCCAACCTCAGTATGGGCCTGCTTTCCAAGCTCACCCTGGGCAAGGAAAATATCAAGCGTATCAGGGTCTTGTGTATCAAGCCCAACCCAGTTATGGACAAATGCAAGGTAAACCTAGTTATAATCCATACACCGAATATGTCCTACCGCCTTATCATGGATATATGCCTTATGCAGGTATACAAAGGCCTATGGCACAGGTAATTCCATCTTATCCTAGATATGCTCAACCTAATTTGAATCAGTAGTTGCCATTTGTGGCAACCCTAGAATTACCATATTTAAACCGGCTCACCAATGATGCAATTCTATATGCACCATGGTGGCCGGTAATTCCTCGTAAGTTGCCTTTCAATATTCCAAAGTTTAGTGGAAATATTGGGGAAGACCCGTCAAATCACGTTATGACTTATCATTTATGGTGTTCTTCGAACTCCTTGAATGACGATTTGGTAAGACTTCGTCTCTTCCAAAGAATGCTCATTGGTTCGGCTGCTAAGTGGTATATTGAATTACCGAGAGCTTCATTTAATAATTTCACCCATTTAGCCACTACCTTTTTGACACACTTCCAGTTACTCATCAGATATGAAACTGGAACAGAAATTTTGACCAACTTTAAACAAATGACTTCTACTCACATATTGGATCATATTCTGATGAGCCCCAATTTTGGTACAATTTGGGCTCATTTTGGCCTATTCTACCTGCTCAAACCATTCATTTTTTTATTGCTTATGCATGCATTTCTTAGTTTATTCATGTTGTTTGTAGGAAGAAGGGTAGGCACTCTATCTACATGACTAATGCATTATGATTCCAGGTTTTGGCATTAAAAGGGAGCAAAAGACAACGAAAAAGGAGACAAGGAGACAATGAGGTGGCACTGCTGGTTTTTAGGAGAGGATGTCCACGGTATTGGGACATTCCTCGTGATTCCCACCAAGAACTCTGAGCTCCAATCCATCTCCCCTCCGAGCTTAGAAGCAGCCAGCTGTTCTACAGGAACAGCAGTTACAACTGTTCTACAGGAACAACAATTATGACTGTCCTACAGGATCAGCAGTTAAACTCTAGTTGGACAGCCGAGCTCCTAAAATCAAGGACACTTGTTGGATCATTGTTTTGCATAAGTATAGAGGCCGTAGCCTTTGATAGGTTGTTGAAACTTTTGCATTACTATTGTAATTTTTGGAGCACAGCTCGGTGTTAGTTCTTGTTGTAAGCCAGTTTTGGCATAACATCAGATTATGAATAAAGAAGGCAGATTTTGATCTAGCTCTGAGTTTTCTTAAGGAGACTATAGCTCTTGGGTTAGGGCCCAACCTGAGAGCCATAGATCCCCTCTGCTGTAGTGTTGTTTACATTTCGTTTCAGCACTCTGAGTTTTCATTTTCACATGCAATTTGAATTACAGGTTGTTGAATTAGTCTTCTTCATGAGTTTAGATAGGATTTGCTTATGGTAAATTTGTTTCCAGTTGCTTAGGTTAGCAGAGGATAGATATAATCTATTGGAGCTCCAGCAAAAAGGTAGTTAAGGCTCACTGCCATCTCCCTTAGAGATTGGGGTGCAGTCCATAACTAACCACCAAAAATACGCATTTCTTTACTTGATGATTGCTGCAATATAGTCACGGTTATGTTAGATGCTTCCATATCATTCACACCTGCACCACACACCTTCACCATCGCTTCATACACATTTCTCTTCACCTTTTGGATTGCTGTTCATTGAATTTATACGCACAGGTAGTTTAGGTTAATGCATTTCCGGTTTGGTGACAGTCATAAGCATTTGTTTCATTTACACTGCTCTCTCTCGTTCCATTACCTCATTCTCCATCTTGATCACGCATGCAAACACATCTTTGACCTCTGTTCCGCTCTGTTTTCTCCCACAGTCTTTCACTCCTCACGTACTTCCATTCTCTAACCCTTTTGTTGACCTAGCCCTCTATCTTCCAACCTACTTCCTACACTCATTTCCCATCCTATTCCTCCACTTCTGAGCCATCACCAACCTTATTCCTACCTTACACATCTCCCCCTACCATTCCATCACTCCTCCATCACTTCAAACACTCACGGTAGGTCATCCTGTAGCAATTTGTAGACATCCTGTAGAAATCTCTGTGTATCCTGTAGGATCCCCTGCAGACATCCTGTAGGAGGCCACTCACTCGGTTGCTGAGCATCTGAATGCGAGGAACCTCTGTGGATGGATGCTAAGGATCCCGAGGGACCTCTTCTAGCCTCCCCAACCTGTCCCACGCTTTCCTTCCTTCTCCATCCCATCTGCACAACCAAACCCTAATTAGCACAAAATCACAATCATTCCATCCACTTAAAGGAAAAATACAAAAACATGTCTTTTATGATGCAAGTAGCTTAGATCCATGCATTTCCACTTATTAGAGGTAACAGCAGCATTGGTAGAGGTTTCATTCACATTCTTTGCATTGTAGAGGTTAGACTAGTTAAATTAGGGTTTCCTAGGTTTACATGCTTTGATTTGCTTTCAGTCCATTTTGTCAAGTAGAGTAGTTTTCCTTTGAGAATAACTTTCGTCCATGAATTAGCAAGCTTCTTCTGAGAGCCTATAGAAGTTGGCTTGAGCCCTAGCGGACTTGTGCCAGCTGACCAAGTGACAGCTGCGACAAGAGCTAGTACTTGTGCATATAGCACCGTCGCTTCCAAGTTTGTACGAACTACCGGGTTGATAAAATGAGAGACAGGAAGCCCCAGGAGTTGTAGCATTATTGCTACAATACTGGAGCTCACCATCTTTTTGGCGCCGTTGCCGGGGAAGCGTCAGAGTATTAGTAATTGTTGCTCTTCTTCTACTTTCGTACTCTTACTTCTGCTCAGTAGTTTATTTCATTTCCATTCTGCAAAAGTAGCTTAGTATTTCTTGCTTTCCTAGCTTAGTATTTCCTGCTTTCATAGATTAGCATTTCCTGCTTTCCTAGATTAATATTTCCTGCTTTCCTAGATTAATATTTCCTGCTTTCCTAGATTAATATTTCTTGCTTTCCTAGATTAATATTTCTTGCTTTCCTAGATTAATATTTCTTGCTTTCCTAGATTAGCTTTCCAATTCCGCAAATTTCATTTGAGCAATATAGTTAGTTGTAGATCACTCTGTTTCAGTTTTGCAGGTACCAAAGAAAAAGCAAAAGCACTCAAAAAAAAAAAAAAAGTCCTTTCCATTTCATGCCTCATAGGAACAGAGATAGATCAGGCAAATTCCTACCAAACACCCCCACCACATCACTGAGTCACCCTTCTCTCTTCTTTGGTGACAGTGACCCAGAGGAACCTATAGGTGAACATCTTGAGATATACCAAGACTCTATAGAAGAAGAAGAGTTAGAGACCACTCCATCTGAAGCCATGGCTGATGATAGAAGAGAAGATGAGAGAATAGAAGGAGCTTTCCCCATCCGAGAGACCAATGGAGAGATGAAAATGAAGAACATTAGCCCCTCCGCCTTGCCTCACTTCCATGGACTGACCATTGAGGATCCTGATACCTTCTTGTTTGAGTTTGTTGTCCTTTGTAGAACCTATGACTATACTGAAGATGAGCAAAAGCTGAAGCTTTTCCCTTCCACTCTTAAGGATGAAACACTACGCTGGTTCATGGGATTACCTGGGAATAGCATCGCTACTTGGGCTCAGATGCAGCAAGCCTTCAATACCAAGTATCGGGATTACTGTAGGTCTAAGGAAACCAAGGGAGAGATCTTTCGGATGACCATGGGGAGTGATGAGTCTTTAGAGGATTATGAGGAGAGGTTCCAACTTAGCTATAAGCGGGCCAGGTGCACACTTGACCCTGAATCCCTCAAGTTGGTTCTACTCCGAGGAGTCCCTGAAGATCTCCTAGACACCCTTCACATGTTAGCTGGGGGAGACATTTACCAACTGCCTTATGAGGACATCAAGACTGTGTTTAGAAATCATTCCAGGGCAGCTAGGAAACGAGGTAGAGGAAATCTCCTCTCCACTGGTGTCCCTTTCTCCAAACATGAGTTTACAAACCAATTAGAAGATCTTAAGAGCGAGGTGAGACAGACCATTGCCATGCAGCTGGACACATTCAGGATCCAGCAGAAGAAAGAAGAAGCTGAGAGAGCCTTGGCTGTCTTCTGTCCTAGGTGCACCATAAGACACCCTAAGAACGAATGCCCATTGCATTCAGTTGAAGTGTGTTTCGTTTGTGAGGAGGACCACCCAACAAATCAGTGTCCAACCTTACCTGGGTTTAAAGCCATGTACCAAGGGACCGAAGCTCCCACAGAGCCTCTCTATTACCTCAACCAAAGGAGGCCACAAGGATCTAGACCTTATCAGCAGGGGATGCAAGGGGCATCTCAAGCTTATTACAACCCCAACCAGTCAACTCCTATGCCTTCCTGGGGTCCCCCTGCTCATCCTTCATGGTCCATGCCTCCTCCATGGTCTTATCCACCTCAGTACCCCACTCAACCTACTTCTCATCCATATCACTCACATACCCAGCCACAGCCTCAATGGAATGCACCTCAGTCGGGGTGGAGGCCTCAGTACAACACTCCACCCGCCATTCTGCCTCCACCTCCAGTTCAACCACAACCATTACCTCCTGCTCCTCCAAGGCAACCTCAAATGCCTTCTCAACCGAACCCGAACCCCAACAATAGACAGGCCCAACAGATATACACTGGGGAAACCTCATGCCCTGCCTATGCTGTGGAGATCCAGGAGATCAATCTTAGATCTGGAAAGACTCTTCCAGATCGCCAGCCTCCTCCCCCAGAGGATGAGGAAGACCATCAGGAGAGTGAACCAAAGACTATTCCACCCTTTCCTGAGAGACTAACAGCCACCACACAACCTAACCCAGAAGAAGATGAGCTTTTGGGTGAGCTCAAGCAGTTGTGTGTAAAAATCCCACTTCTCCAAGCCATCAAGGATGTGCCAATATATAACAAGCTGGTTAAGGAGAAGTGTTTCAAACACCCAGGCAGACGGAAGAAAGATGCCTCAACTATCAATGTCATAGGACAACTGTCTGACCTTATGCTAGGACAAGTCATCTGCCCAAAGTACTTAGATCCTGGAAGTCCTGTAGTAGATGTTCACATTAATGGCACCATTATCCCCCACACCTTGATTGATCTGGGGGCGGCCATCAATGTGATGACTAGGGATACCATGCTTAAACTCAATCTTCAGGGTTCCTTGAGAAAGACCTCGACAGTACTGCAATTAGCAGATCGCTCCACCGTGACTCCCGAAGGGATTGTGGAGGATGTCATGGTCTCCATTGATTCTTGGGAATACCCTGCAGACTTCCTGGTTCTGCAACCAAAGGCCAAGCTTACTGGATATCCTCTCATTTTGGGAAGGCCTTGGTTAGCTACTGCAGATGCTTACATAAGTTGTCGGGCAGGAAACATGACCATCAAAAATGGTCCCATGTCCAAGCAGCTAGTCCTATACCCTCCTACCCAACCTTCTTTAGAGCATGATTTACCACTCTGGTTGGAAGAAGGAGAAGAAGATGAGGTGTACTCAGCACCTCTGTGCACCTTAGATACCACTAGGAAAGACCCCCTAACCGAGGATGACTTGATCGAGACCTTGATCCAGGATCCACCTACCAGTGCACTACCCTTAGAGGAATTGGTGGAGGATGCCCAAGCTAGCACCTTAGTGGATCTTTGTACAACCAACCCTGTCACTCCTAGAGTTAAGAATGTGGAGTTCGGCCCTGAGAAAGCATTGAAGATCAGCTCCTCTTTATCTCCTTCCCAGGAAAAGGAGCTGTGTAGTCTGTTGGCCAACCACCTAGATACTTTTGCTTGGAGCTATAAGGAAATGAAAGGGGTCCATCCTTTGGTCTGTACCCATCATATATACATCAAAGAGGATTGTAAACTGGTTAGGCAACCTCAAAGGAGAATGAATCCAGCTCTTAAGGACATTGTCAAGGAAGAATTGCAGAAACTATTGGATGCTGGATTCATCTACCCCATCTTAGATAGTGAATGGGTGTCCCCTCTAGTGTTGGTTCCCAAGAAGAATGGGAAGTGGAGAATCTGTGTGGATTACCGGGAGCTGAACAAAGCTACCAAGAAAGACCATTTCCCTCTACCTTTCATAGATCAAGTGTTGGATGGACTGGCAGGAAAGAAGTTCTTCTCTTTCCTGGATGGGTTTAGCGAGTACAATCAAATCCAAATCAGCCCGGAAGACCAAGATAAGACCACCTTCACTTGTCCTTGGGGTACCTTTGCCTACCGAGTCCTTCCCTTTGGGCTATGCAATGCTCCTGCTACTTTTCAGAGAGCTGTCTTGAGCATCTTCTCGGAGTTGGTCCATGATGCAGTGGAAATATACATGGATGACTTTACTCCTTATGGGGCCAACTTCTAGGAAGCATTGTCCAACCTTGGGAAAGTCCTAACCAAATGCACTGAGATGAACTTGTCCCTTAGTCCTGAAAAATGTGAATTCCTAATGACTGAGGGGACCGTGCTAGGCCATACCATTTCTTCCCAAGGATTGTAGGTGGATCCTAACAAAATTGCTCTCATCAAGAGGGTTCCACCTCCTCAAAAAGTAAGGGATGTCCGGAGTTTCTTGGGATTAGCAGGATACTACCGGAGATTCATTAAAGATTTCAGCAAGCTAGCCTCGCCATTGTTTGGTCTGTTGGCAAAAGATGTGGAGTTTAAGTGGACTGGCGATTGTCAGAAGATTTTGAATGAGTTAAAGGACAAGTTGGTGTCAGCACCAATCTTGAGAGGTCCAAACTGGGCCCTACCTTTCCACATCCACACTGATGCCTCGAACAAAGCCATAGGTGCAGCTTTAGGACAAGTTGAGCAGAAACTTCCATATGCCATTTACTTTGTTAGCAAAAACTTGTCCAAAGCTGAGCTGAATTACACTGTAACCGAGAAGGAATTCTTGGCTATGGTCCATGCATTAAACAAGTTCCGACATTATATTACTGGTTACCAGACCTTTGTACATACTGACCATGCTGCTATTAGATATTTGATGAATAAACCAGATGTGAATGCTCGTATTATTAGATGGTTACTTTTATTGCAGCAGTTTGATCTAACCATTGTTGATAAACCAGGTAGAGAAAATGTTGTTGCTGACTTCTTGTCTAGATTGGATTTGTCTGCAGATGAAGATGGGACGGTGGATGACCAGATGCCTGATGAGCATCTGTTTTCTATCTCAGTACTCTCTCCATGGTTTGCTGATATAGCAAACTACCTTGTTTCGGCTCAGTTCCCTCCGCACCTCTCTTCAAAAGAGAAGAGCAGAATCATCAGAAAAAGTGCCTCATTTACTTGGATTGGGGGCAACCTATTCAAGCTTGTCCCCGATCAGATCTTAAGGCGTTGTGTAAGGGAGGAGGAAGTCTTTGATATCCTCCTCACTTGTCATGATGGGCCTTGTGGAGGGCATTTTGCAGCAAAGAGAACTGCCTTCAAGATCCTGCAGGCAGGCTACTATTGGCCCACACTTCATCAAGATGTCAGAAGATATGTCAGTCAGTGTGACCAATGCCAAAGAATGGGGAAACCGACCCAAAGGGATGAGATGCCTCTCCAACCTCAAGTGACTCTTGAGCCATTTGAGAAGTGGGGCATGGACTTTGTGGGTCCAATCAATCCCTCTTCGAGGCAAATATCCTACATCATTGTGTGTACTGACTATTTGACAAAGTGGGCAGAGACCAAAGCAATCAAAGCAGCAACAGAAGAGAAAGTGGCCGAGTTCCTAAGAGAGAACATCTTCTACAAGTTTGGCTACCGAAGAGAGCTGGTGACCGATCAAGGGAGCCAGTTCACATCCAACTTGGTTGAAGATCTCCTAGCTCATCACAAGATCAAGCATAGGACTTCCACTCCCTATCATCCTCAAGCAAATGGGCAGGTGGAAGTCACCAATAGAGCATTAGAGGGGATCTTGACCAAAGTGGTGAGCAGCAGCAGAAAAGATTGGGCAGATCGCCTGGTTGAGGCCACATGGGCTTACAACACCACTTGGAAGACCACCACCGGCTTCACACCTTATGAGCTGGTCTATGGGAAGAAAGCTTTGCTGTCCATTGAGTTTGAGTACAACACCTTGAGGATGGCAGCTCAGCTGGATCTAGATCTCAGCCATGCACAACAAGAAAGGCTACTGCAGCTGAATGGACTGGATGAGCACCGCATGCAGGCCCTCCTTCACTCAGAAGTGGTCCAACTTCAGAGAAAGGTGTGGCATGACCAACATCTCCATGACAAGCAATTTCAGCCGGGAGATTGGGCTTTGTTGTATGATTCCAGATACAAAGATTTCAAGGGGAAGTTGAGAACCAGATGGCTAGGACCATATACAGTGGAGAAATGCCATGACAATGGATCTGTCCTCATTCGAACCATTGATGAGGAAGCCATTCCCATGCTTGTCAATGGGCATCGATTGAAGATCTACAGGAGACCTCTCTCAAGACAAGAGTTTATCAAAACTATGGAGAAATCTGTATTGGTCATAGAGAAGGGTTCTGCCTCTGCCTCTGGCACACCCTGAAAGAAGATCTGAAAAAAAAAAAAAAAAAATGAAAAAGAAAAAAAGAAAAAAGAAAAAAGAAATAAAGATCCTTGGGTGAAAACCTCTCCGAGGCGGGCAAGGCAGGTAGTAGGGGTGAAAACCTCATTGAGGCGCTCCTATTGCTTTTGTTTAAAAAAAAAAAAAGAAAAAAAGAAAAAAAAAAAAGGGAAAAGGTTGAAAAAGATCCTTGAGTGAAAACCTCTCTGAGGCGCTCAGGGCAGATGGCACGGGTGAAAACCTCCTTGAGGCGCCCCTGCTATCTTTCAAAAAAAAAAGAAAAAAAGAAAAAACAAAAGAAAAAAACAAGATCCATAAGTTATTTGCATGCAGATTGCAGGTGTTCTATGGAGGAGAGGAAGCCTCTCAACTCAAGGTCAAAGGTCCTTATCATGCAGCCAGGACACCTCACCAGCACCTCCTCCAGGAATGCTTATGTTCTTCAAGGTATATGCACTTTCATTATAGATTGAGTCCCCTACAGGAAGACATAGATTTTCTACAGGAAGGTGCGAGTTTCTACAGGAAGGTGTCAGTTTCTACAGGAAGAGCTGCCTGTCTACAGGAAGCTCTGTATTTCTACAGGAAACTTCCTGTAGAGGCTCAGAACGGGCCAGAATGCATTTCATGAGCAGATCTGATGACTACAGGTTGGTGTGGATGCATGCAAGCCTCTTTTGGGCCCATGCACGACGCTGTTACCTTGCTCCACCATCCTCGTCAACATGCATCCAAGTCCCCTGCACCAGCAAAACAGATCAATGAGTTCTTGCGAAAAAAGGCATGTTCAAATATAAACAAGCGCGGAGATCTTACACCACAGGCATCAGAAGCTCCGGAAGCGGGATTTAAAGACCAGATCCTCCGCCGTACAACATACACCCAAGGAAGAAGAACTGGTATGAGACACCCGCGGGAATCCTGTAACAGTTCAACCTGCTGGAGTGGATACCGTTCACAACACCGCCATTTCCAAGGTAATGCGAGCACATGCAACCACAGCATTCCCTCCATCGTCAGCAACCTGTAACCATGAGCCTCCGGGTCTGTGCGAGTGCGCATGCAGCAGGTAGATCCGCTCACCATCATCGAAAAACTGGAAAAAATCGTGTGCAGCCACGCAGGTAAGCGTCTAACCCCTTCCTTCCATCAAATTGCATGAATATTACTTTGATTTGTTTGCATTGCGTAAAGGTGAATAGTTGAGCAGCCGTATGGCCAAGTAGACTGGCCACGTCGGTGAGTTATGGTATAGTTGAATGTTCGGGTGGCGGCCACAAAAAAAATCAGCAGCACGCACGTGAGAATCCGTGGGAATGAGTTCAGCAGAAAAAGGCGGCGGCAGATCTGTGGGAATGAATGCGGCAGCAAGTGAATACGCCGGTGAGTGGTTGATGACGTCGCTCAACGGTCCGGCGGGGGATGAGCTGTCCCCCGTGCCACGGATCGCGCCGATTCAAAATCTAATCGGCTAGATTTTGACATGCATTCAATCAACCACCACTTCGAACTCGAGTGGCTATTCCGATCGTCTTTGCACCTTGATACGCCGAGCTGTTGGCTACCAAAACACCGGTGAAGCGCACCTCAACCGCGGTCCAATTGCAGTCCTCCCGGAAATTTGCGCACTGCTCCTACAGGAACACAGTTCTACAGGAACGCAGTCTACAGGAACGCAGTCTTCTACAGGAACATGGGTGTTCACGTAAAAAAAGGTGGCCGAGTAACTAGGTAACCCTGGACTCCTCATGCAATTGATCATTTAAGGTGGTAGGATTGTCAGTTACTGTCTGGGTAAATGAGGAAGTAGACAAATTGCTGTCTGTGTGCCCATACTGCAATTCTACAGGATTGTTGAGTGGTTAGACTGTGTTGTAAAATTTTTGTGGGTTATACGCATTGTTCTGCACTGTGTCACCGAAACTAAACTCTCTTCCACCATCACCACCTCCGGTTAAGAAAATTGTGCCTTCATGCCGGGTGGATTTATCAGGCGAGAGCCCACTGATTCAACCACACTGAGGAGAAATCAGGCAGTGGTAGAGCTCTTTACACAAGCATAGTGGATGTCTTTTTGTGAAAAGTTGCAGGGGTACGATGAGGAAGTGGCCGAGGAATTCTTGCAGGCCCTGAGGCCAAAATCCAAGGTGCTGGCCACAGTCAATTTCAGAGGCCTAAGCCTCAAGATCACCCCGGAGTCTATCAGTAGAATCACTGAGCTTCCTATGGGTCTCCCGTGGGATAAAGAAGAACGAAAGCTAAGCCAGCAAGCCAAGAAAGAGTTCTTCCCACCTGAAGAATCATTCACAGAGGACAAAAATGGGGTCAGAAGGACAAGCCTGTTGCCACCATGGAACGAAGTCAGCTTGCAAATCATGAAATATATCACCTGTGAGGGTCGTTACAGCATCGTGTATGCATATCATTTCAGGCTGCTCACTGAATTAAGACACCGGATCAATCTTCCTGTAGAGCAGAAATTAAGCATTCCTTATTTCCTGTTACAATCCTTGATTGAGTGCGCTACAAAGTTCAAAGATGGTATACCAGATCAAGTCGCACACCATGGGCTGATCAAATTGCTTGTGGAGGATGCACTGCACTCATATAAAGTTCCCCTCTCCTGGGAGTCATTTAGGAATCTAACACGAGATGGGGACATAAAAATGCAAGTCGAAGCTAGTGGCTCCTCCAGCGGTGAAGAACAAGAAGCAGAGGCCGAGGAAAAGAAGGAAACTAGCCCAAGTACCCCGACTACCATGCAGGAGAAGCAGCACGAAGAAAAAGATGCTGAAGAAAAAGCTGACTCCCCCATCCTGTCAGCGAGGGAAATAAGGTCAAAGAGCAGAAGGGACAAAGTTGGGGCAGGCCACATCAGCCCAATTACCTCTCCAGCAATCACAAGCAAACAAAAAGATAAAACCCCTGCAGCAAAGCGAGCAAAAGTGAAGACACCCGTCACTACAGGAAAGGAGAAGCAGGCTTCTACAGGAAGCCCGAAAACAGCTTCTACAGGAAGCACAAAAGCACAGAAACAGGCTTCTACAGGAAGCCATGCAAAATCAAAATCAAAGGAGCAGAGGGTGGATGTTCTGGCCAGGGAGGCAGCGGCTGTATTAGCTGGCCTCAGTACGCCACCTAAGCCAAAAGGAAAGAGGAAGAGGGACCCTCCTCTCTACTTCAAAGCCCGGAGAAGTGTTCGGATAAAAACAGGGAAACCACAGACGCAGTCCAGCAGCCCAATTGTCATCGAAGACACCCCTGCTTCTCCCAAAGAAAAATCACCCTCAAAGATTACAGTTACCTACGAAAAGGGAAGTCCAAAGAAGAACACATGGCAAGAAAGGTTAGATCTGTTGGATGAAAAAACCCGGCTACAGGAAGCCGAAAATGTCCTACAGGATACTTTGGCTCGGCTACAGGAAACCGAACAAAGAGAAGGGGAAGGACCCTCGTCACCGAAGAAGGGTGAGCTAGCACCTCCTGGAGAGGAAGAAAGAGAAAATATCCCTGAACCTAGCCCTTCACCGAATCTGAACTCCTACTACACCTTCTTGGAGGCGGGAAAGATCATACCGCAAAAATTTACTGTACCTCTATTTTTTGAACTAGAGAAAGAAAGAGTCCGTTCCCACACATAGATGCAGATCGCTAAATCAAAGGGTGTGGCAGAGATAGGCCCTTTACAAGATCAACTCAGGGAGGTCAGGAGTGAATTCACCATGGCAAAACATGTGGCTAGTTACCAACATGCGCTTCTACAGGAAGAAAACCAGAAGTTGAAATTGCAGCTACAGGAGCTAAGGGCAGGGGTAGGAACCTCCTCCAAGGACACCACAAATGAGAAGCAAGGAAAACAAGAGCTGACCACCCATCTTGAGGGGCCAATTACACTTCTACAGGAAACAAGACAGCAGGGCCAAATTGAAACACAAGCTCTGAAAGAGCAGCTGAAACAAAAGGAAACACAATTGGCCTGCATGGCCAGTTGGGACATGGAAGCCCTGCAGTGCAGACATCCTGCAAAGTCTTATGGGTTGTACTTAAAGGATCAGTGGCTACAGTTCCAGATAAACACATTAGCACAAAGAGGTATTGCACAAGTCCATAACCCACAACAATTTGCCGAATTATGCAATACTAGCTCAGCAGAAGACAAAGCCAAGCTAGCAGAATTCTACATCCACAATCTGGTTTTTCCTAATGAAGTCTCTTGGGATCCCAATATCGCCTTGGGTGATATGCAGTTGATGGCCTTCGCTTCATGGCTAAATCATGAGGATCAGAGAGCAACTGAAGAAAAATCGGTCATGAGCCGAGAAGTGAGTGAGCCACTGTACATTCGAGCAGAACCAGAGGATCCGGTTGCTCTCATCTCAGCCCGCCAACAGTTGTCTAATGATCCCACAGCTTCCTTGAGATTTATGGACCAGCAGGCCCAAGCAATAGCCCACTTTGAAGACATGGAAAGATTATTGGGAGAAACTGCTGCCCAGGCATGTGCACGCAGGTGGCATACTTTGGCACATAGTTTGAAGATCCGGGAATACCATACCCCAACCCGGATGAGGGAAGCATTAGCAAAAGTGAACCTTTACAAGAAATCCATGCAAAGACTTCAGGCCAGCTGGATTGGCCTTAAACTCAGCCCCCCATTGCTGCTAGGATTGGTTGAAGGAAGTACAGAGAAAGATGACAATGCACAATGGGAAGAGGTGGACAAAACAGCCGGGTTTCATATCGACAAAGAAGACATCACCACAGAAGCTTGGGATGTAAGGGGAGTAGTGAAAGCCATGAAGGATGAGGATCTTGACTGAGTTGCTCAAGGATGAGCAAATGGTTCAGCTGGGGGGTGATGATGAGCCCCAATTTTGGTACAATTTGGGCTCATTTTGGCCTATTCTACCTGCTCAAACCATTCATTTTTTTATTGCTTATGCATGCATTTCTTAGTTTATTCATGTTGTTTGTAGGAAGAAGGGTAGGCACTCTATCTACGTGACTAATGCATTATGATTCCAGGTTTTGGCATTAAAAGGGAGCAAAAGACAACGAAAAAGGAGACAAGGAGACAATGAGGTGGCACTACTGGTTTTTAGGAGAGGATGACCACGGTCTTGGGACATTCCTCGTGATTCCCACCAAAAACTCCGAGCTCCAATCCATCTCCCCTCCGAGCTTAGAAGCAGCCAGCTGTTCTACAAGAACAGCAGTTACAACTGTTCTACAGGAACAGCAATTATGACTGTCCTACAGGATCAGCAGTTAAACTCTAGTTGGACAGCCGAGCTCCTAAAATCAAGGACACTTGTTGGATCATTTTTTTGCATAAGTATAGAGGCCGTAGCCTTTGATAGGTTGTTGAAACTTTCGCATTACTATTGTAAATTTTGGAGCACAGCTCGGTGTTAGTTCTTGTTGTAAGCCAGTTTTGGCATAACATCAGATTATGAATAAAGAAGGCAGATTTTGATCTAGCTCTGAGTTTTCTTAAGGAGACTATAGCTCTCAGGTTAGGGCCCAACCTGAGAGCCATAGATCCCCTCTGCTGTAGTGTTGTTTGCATTTCATTTCAGCACTCTGAGTTTTGATTTTCACATGCAATTTGAATTACAGGTTGTTGAATTAGTCTTTTTCATGAGTTTAGATAGGATTTGCTTATGGTAAATTTGTTTCCAGTTGCTTAGGTTAGCAGAGGATAGATATAATCTATTGGAGCTCCAGCAAAAAGGTTGTTAAGGCTCACTGCCATCTCCCTTAGAGATTGGGGTGTAGTCCATAACTAACCACCAAAAATACGCATTTCTTTACTTGATGATTGCTGCAATACAGTCACGGTTATGTTAGATGCTTCCATATCATTCACACCTGCACCACACACCTTCACCACCGCTTCATACACATTTCTCTTCACGTTTTGGATTGCTGTTCATTGAATTTATATGCACAGGTAGTTTAGGTTAATGCATTTCCGGTTTGGTGACAGTCATAAGCATTTGTTTCATTTACACTGCTCTCTCTCGTTCCATTACCTCATTCTCCATCTTGATCACGCATGCAAACACATCTTTGACCTCTCTTCTGCTCTGTTTTCTCCCACAGTCTTTCACTCCTCACGTACTTCCATTCTCTAGCCCTTTTGTTGACCTAGCCCTCTATCTTCCAACCTACTTCCTACACTCATTTCCCATCCTATTCCTCCACTTCTAAGCCATCACCAGCCTTATTCCTACGTTACACATCTCCCCCTACCATTCCATCACTCCTCCATCACTTCAAACACTCACGGTAGGTCATCCTGTAGCAATTTGTAGACATCCTGTAGAAATCTCTGCGTATCCTGTAGGATCCCCTGCAGACATCCTGTAGGAGGCCACTCACTCGGTTGCTGAGCATCTGAATGCGAGGAACCTCTGTGGATGGATGCTAAGGATTGCTAGGGACCTCTTCTAGCCTCCCCAACCTGTCCCACGCTTTTCTTCCTTCTCCATCCAATCTGCACAACCAAACCCTAGTTAGCACAAAATCACAATCATTCCATCCACTTAAAGGAAAAATACAAAAACATGTCTTTTATGATGCAAGTAGCTTAGATCCATGCATTTCCACTTATTAGAGGTAACAGCAGCATTGGTAGAGGTTTCATTCACATTCTTTGCATTGTAGAGGTTAGACTAGTTAAATTAGGGTTTCCTAGGTTTACATGCTTTGATTTGCTTTCAGTCCATTTTGTCAAGTAGAGTAGTTTTCCTTTGAGAATAGCTTTCGTCCATCAATTAGCAAGCTTCTTCTGAGAGCCTATAGAAGTTGGCTTGAGCCCTAGCGGACTTGTGCCAGCTGACCAAGTGACAGCTGCGACAAGAGCTAGTACTTGTGCATATAGCACCGTCGCTTCCAAGTTTGTACGAACTACCGGGTTGATAAAATGAGAGACAGGAAGCCCCAGGAGTTGTAGCATTATTGCTACAATACTGGAGCTCACCATATTCATGAGTGGCTTCGTCGTCGTCACATGGTTAAAACCTATGTTCCTTATTAGCTTTTAGCTGAGTGGTTTGTTAAGTCCTTCTTGCCATCTATCACTGAGGATGTGGCTAAAGGTGGAGTTGTTACAGAAGAGCAAGTGATTGCTCATGCCCAATACTTGGATTTGATTTATACGCAATCCAGCATGCTCTATGAGAAAATTCCACATGCACCATCCCTAAATCAATCCATTCCACCTCCATCATTGAATAGGGACTCTAATGCCGAAGACAGTGTGATTGGTTCCTTGAGCATGCAAATGGGGAGTAGACCATCTGGTCAATCACTTGCCACAAATCAAACTGTAAATGCACCTGAGGTTCCTACTTCTGAGATTAATGTCATGTCATCTGACAAAGGTAAAAATCAAAAGCAACCAGGAAGCAAGAAGAAAGGGAAAAATAAGAAGAAAAATGAAAACCCTCCTCAAGAGAAATCATCTGATTCCTCTAATTCAGGAAAGAAACCTTGTTATCCATGTCTGATATGTAATGATGAGCATTTTACAAGGGATTTTCCTCAACGCTCGGAAGCTTCTAGTCTGTTAAAAACTTCTACCGCATCTGCAGTGTTGATAGATCTATTTCTCAACCTGGATACCAATATGGTTGCAACTGAAAATGCTTCCACATCCCAAGTATTAATGTTATCCATCGCAAAACCTAAAGACACGATTTTTGTTCAGACACGTAGTAAAGATTATGGTAATCCACAATTGTCCTCAAATAATCAGGCCATTGATCAACTTGGTTCTTCAACTTCAACCGCATCAGAAAATATTCCACTACCCATTGCACCAGAGTTAACAATAAAGCCACCTAAGGGAGTTGTGCATAAATCAATGTTTAACCCTCGAGCTCGAGCTGCTCAAACTTATAACATAGCAGAAGATCTTGCTCAATCTCCTTCTTCTATGTCAACGCTTGAGGTATTATAGAATTGCCCCTCCGAGAAGCAAGCATTACTATCAGCAATAGGTGGAATAGATCCAGTGGATTCTAATTTGTGGTTTTTAATCACTCAAGATATACACCATAGTTACCAGCTCCATTAGCTTTCCTGATTCAGGTTAAAGGTCTCAACAAAAATATTCATTGAACCATCGTAGATGAGGGAGCTTCTACCTGTATTATGTCAACGAGCTGCTAGAAAACACTAGGGTCACCTACGTTGTCAAGATCACCAACCACATTGAAGGCTTCTGATGGAAGGACTTATACTTCATGTGGGATTTTGAATAGCTTGCAAGTAGAACTAGGGGGCAAAACGGTAACTGTTGAGATTGAGGTAGTTAATGGACCCCTTGATTACAACATTTTACTTGGACAACCATGGGTTTATGCTATGGCTGCTGTTGTTTCCACGTACTTTTGTATGATTGTATTTCCTCATAAAGGTGGAATAACAGTCATCGGCCAAACCTCATTTTTTGCCTCTAGTTCTCAAGTTATGGGAAGCATTCCGTTTGTTAACGGACCCCCGCTTTCACTTCAATTTGTTGGTGTAGATCTTTCTAAAGATCCCTCCTTAATGGGTACTTTCACACTTCCTCCACCATCTAGAACATTGGAAGTCGTGAGAGTTGAGACATGTAATATGTTATGCTCTACTTCATCTAATTTAAAGAGGATCACCAATAGTGTTGATGATGAGAGTTTTGTTGAGGTTATGCTGCTAAGTCCCATCGAACTCGCATAGTAATCAATTTTTCTTGCTTGTGTGGCATTTCCAAATCCACAATTGCCAATTGTATGGGTAGATCGTTCACTTGAATATGGTACTTCTTCTGATCTTTTTGCTTGTATCTATTCTACAGATGAGAAAATCATCCAATCAATGATGATAGGGGAAGAATCATGGGAAGATTATCATCATCGTTCCCTTCCTCCAGATACTAAGGAAGATTATTCAGATGAAGTAGTACACCCTTCGATTGTAGATTTCTTTTAGAATTCTATTAAAATTGATTTGGTAGATTCTGAGCGTAATTTGTCTAACATAGAAGAAACCATTTCTATAGACATTTCGACCAAGACTGACATTATAGAAAACATTCATGTTGGAAAATATTGTTCTCCTTCAAAACTCGATCTTTACCATGCTCTGTTTCGTGAATCTAGAGATGTATTTGCATGGTCTTACAAGGAGATTACAGGCATTGATTTAAACATTGTTGAACATCAAATCAAAATGTACCCTGATGTCAAACTAGTACGATAGCGGCTTCAACCTATACATCCAAAGAAAGCTGCTGCCATTAAGAAAGAGGTTGAAAAAATTTTGCATGTTGGTTTCATTTACCCTGTACCTCTTACTAATTGGGTATCAAATATTGTTCTCATGATGAAAAAAAGGAGCAATCTAAGTGTGTGTTGATTACAGGATGTAAATAAAGCATGTCCAAAAGACAATTATCCTACACCCTTCATCGACCATATTATTGACAAATGTGCTGGATGTGAGATTTTTGCGTTCATGGATGGACTTTTCGGTTACAATCAAATCAATATCCGCCCAAAGGATCAGTCAAAAACTGCATTTATTTGTCTTTGGGGCACATTCGCACATACAAAGTTACCATTTGGTTTGAAGAATGCAGGGGCTACATTTCAGAGGGAAATGAATAATGCCTTCCATGAAATTAAGAACATTGTACAACCATATCTTGGTGATTTGCCTGATAATTCACAAAAGTAGACTGATCACTCGTAGCATCTTAGAGCAATATTCTTATGGTGCTGACACTACAAAATAAAACTCAATCCACAAAAGTGTGTTTTTTGTGTTGGCTCTGGTCGATTTCTTGGATTCGTGGTCTCAAAATATGGAATTTGACTCGATCCAACTAAGGCTCAGTGTAGTATACCTAGGGGGGATAATATGGGGTACAAAGGGAGGTACCCAAATAATGGGATGGGCCATAGTAATAAATAAGGTGGTTAACCCATATCATGTAAGGGACCACAAGTAGTTAATAATAATGTAATAAGCCCATGGTATTAGATAGATGGTATTGAAGAAACCATGGTAATGACCCATGGTATTGTATGTATGAGGCCTATATAGAGGCTAGAGACTCCCTATTGAGAGGTGTCAAGGAATATTGTATGAACAAGCATATGGCTTGTGGAGTGTTCTCCTTCCTTAAGGAGTGAATGTATGGTGTTGCCCCACCTTAAGGGTTTTATCAATAAAGAAGGATTTCTATATTCAGATCTTGTTATTTCTAGGGTTTAATTGCATTGTCTTATATTTTCATATCAGATCCATAACAAGTGGTATCAGAGCTATAACATTCATGCAATACTTGACTTGCCTCCACCTTTGAATTTACTAGAGTTATACAAACTTCAAGGGAAGGTGAAATTTTTGAGGAGGTTCATTCCAAACTATGTTGAGTTGGCTAAAGGTTTTACACATCTTTTGAAGAAGGAGGTACCCTTCCATTGGGATCAGGTTGTGGAAGCTTCCTTTAGTGCTCTTAAAGATTCCCTGATTAGAGCATCATTAATGTATGCCCCAAACTATCAACAAGACTATTACCTGTATCTCACCACTGCAAATACAACCATCAAAATAGTTTTAGTCCAAGAAGTCAACATAATAGAACATCCTGTATATTATTTGAGTCAAAATCTCAATGATACAGAAAGAAAATATTCCTATGTGGAAAAGTTAGCTTTGGCAGCCGTTCAAGCTGTGTAGAGGTTTCATCACTATATTCTATTGCGTAAAACTACAATTATCTCTGATTGCAACCCTATGACATACATTTTGTCACGTCAATTGTTGGGGGGCAAGTATTCGAAGTGGATAGTTATATTGCAGGAATTTGATTTCGAATTCGTTAAGTCTAAATCAAAGAAATCTCTCGTATTTGCCGAGCTACTTTCCAATCTTCCCTCATCCTTTAACGATTCAACATAAAAAACATCAATCATGGATGAGTCTCTATTTCTGATTTCATCAAATGATTCATGGTATGGGGATGTACTGATCTAGCTCCAGACCCAAGCTTTTTGTCTCGATACCTCTCACTCTAAATAGTGATGTATCAAATACCAAGCCAAAAATTATCTGATCATTGGTGACACGTTCTATCGTCGTGGTATTGATACCATTTTACGTAGGTGCCTCACTCGTGAGGAGGCCGAGAAAGCTTTGAATGATTTCCATTCAGGTGCTTGTGGTGGACATTTGTCCGGATATGCAACAGTGCAGAGAATTCTCTGCGCTAGATACTTTTGGCCAATAATATTCAAAGATTGCATAATTACCATCAAAATTTGTCATGCATGTCAAATATTTGATCGGAAACTAGATTGCCACCTGCACCTTTGCATCCAGTAGTTGTTGTTGGACCATTCACAAAATGGGGCATAGATTTCATGAAATGTAACCCCACCTCAACCTGGGGGCATGGGTATATTATAGTTGTTGTTGACTATTTTACAAAAGGGGCCGAGGCGATGTCTACATTAAACAACAGCGGCGAAATGGTTGCATTATTTTTCTTCAACCATGTGGTTGCCAGGTTTGGTGTACCATAGGCTATAGTTACAGATCATGGGTTGCATTTTTATAATCACATGATGGTTGATTCAACTGCCAAATTAGGATTGTCGCATGATAGTTCTACTCCATATCATCCACAAGCTAATGGACAAGTTGAGGCCATCAACAAAGTCCTTAAGCGCATGTTACAATGAATGATTGGAGTTCACAAAAGAAATTGGCATTTAATCTTGTACTCGACCTTGTGGGCATATCGAACCTCGGTGAGAAATGCTACCAGATTCACACCCTTTCAGCTGGTGTATGGTTTGGAAGAAGTCTTACCGATTCAATGTGAAATTTCATCACTCAAACTCACAATTGACTTGCTATTTGACACTTCTAAGGAAGAAGCACATTTCTTGGAATTAATCCATCTGGATGAAACCGTTGTGATGCCGCGTTGGCTAATGAAGCACATAAGAAATGGGTAAAGGTGCAATATGATCAAAATGTTAAGCCTTGAGTCTTCTCAGAAGGTGACCTAGTCTTGCTTTACAATCAGGAGTCAGATAAAATTGATGTAGGAAAATTCAAACCACTTTTGATGGGCCCTTATATTGTTAAGCGTGTTTTGATGAAAGGTGCCTATGAGTTAATAGATTATGACAGAATTCCATTGTCTAAGCCCAGAAATGGGTTGTATTTAAAACATTACTATGCTTAATTAAGTATGGTAAAACCCATGTAAATATTCTTGGATTGCATGTGTGAGTGTGTTTCTTTTAGGGTTTTTATTTGGTTAAGTAATCTACTTTTCATTTATTGTAGATGTCGAACTTTTTAGAACCATGTGTTGGTTACGCCGATGGTGCTAGTCATAGCACGCAGAACCTATCTTCTGCAGCATGGGCCATTTTTGCTCCAAGCAGTAAATTAATGAGTTTTAGAGGGATTTGTATTGGTTCGTGAACAAACAATATCGTTGAGTATAGTGCATTGATTGAACTTCTCTCTAATGTTATTTCACTTAGCATTTGATGAATTATCATTAGGCTAGACTCATAACTCGTTTTGCTACAAGTTACTGGCATTTATATTGTCTGAAGCCCAACAATTCATCGTATGTTCCTTAGAGTTCGTATTTTGGAAAGGTTTTTCGAGTTTATTTAATATCAACATATTTCCAGAAGTCCAAACACATTAACTGACTCTTTAGCAAATTATGTGTTAAATAGACATTTGCAACATATGTAAAGTAAATATTTTCAATTAGCATCATTAGTTGAATAGGATTGCATCAATAAATCATAATAAAACCCTGAAAGATAATTGTAAAAAGTTTTTACAAACATTTTGTGTCCAAGACAAAAATTGGTCATCTTACCCAAAACTAAATGTATGTAGAAATGATCTTAGTAAGCTAGTGGTGCTGATGATAGCAGGTCACTGTCTATGCTATCATGTGCAAAAGTCTCATCCAACGACCCGGCACACCAATGGTGTGGTGTTGCAATTGCATAGGTAGCTCCTTGATCTGGATATCTAGAATACCTAGGGTTAAATCCTCTATGTGATTTTGCAATTCAGCCAGAGTCTCGACCAAATCCAAGTCTCGGAGAATCGTTTTCCTTACACATCTCTATGCTAGTCTGGCTACATCTCGTGTGTCTCCCATAGGTTGAACAGGTCTGATATCTGTGTACATAAAAAAATTGATTTTGTTTAGTCTTGGAGTTAATAAAAAACACAAAAAAATGCAAAAACTTTTAAAATTTAAAAACACTTGGTCAAACAGTTTACCAATAGCACCCCACATTGCTCTAGTTGATAGTGGTAAATCTGGATCGCCATGGAAATCCATTCCTAAATATGGATATTTTATGAAAGTCATCTCCTGTCGATTGAACCATTCAAAGAATGTAGAGGTAAAACGATCGTATAATAGGTACCATGCCTAGCCATTAGATCTGTCCACCTCCACATCTGTGGGTCTCTTGGTCCAAATATAGGTAATGAAATGAGTTTTGGTTGCAAGAGAGGTATTCTCTCCAAGGCGAAAGAGATCATAATGGATCCATAGCCGAAATTTTTGAGATTCCCTTTTTTCACCTTGGTCAATTGTTCTTTCACAGATGAAAGGATAGCCCTACACAAGTTGAATACTTTTGGCTCTAAACATTCTAAGGCATACTGCATGTATGATTTGGTGGCCAAATGAAGCACGAAACTACTAGCCAATCTGGCAATGGTAAAAAGGATCGTCCTTAGCTGTAAATCATTAACATCCTTGATAAGTATCTTTCCATCTCTGCTAGGTTGGGAATCTTTCCTACAGAACTATTGTACATAATCTTTCACTGGTCTACCTTCGTGGGTAAGACCTGTTAGTGAAATGGGGTCACCTCGCCTCAACAGTCCAGTCAAAAAGTATATATCATCGATGGTAAAAGGGATTTCTTTGCCCTAAATGTGAAAAGTTTGATCGGTTGGATCCCATGATTGAATAAGAAACCATAGAAGATCCATTTGATGCCGCAGGTTGGATAGCTTAAAATACTTGAGTAATCCACAATCTCTTAGGGCCTCAACTATTCCTTGATTACTCAAGGCTATGACATCGTGTTCCTCATGCTCTCGTTCTCTCCATATAAGTACCATTTCAAATTCCTGTATTAGAAAAAGAAACCCTAGGGACCTCAAAAACCTAAAATGTTCTTGACTAAAATAGGAGATAAAGAGAATGAAATGAAAGAGAACAGAATCAAATCCTACCTGGTCCAAACAACACAAGTAATGATCCCTTCAATCCTCCATAAGCAACTAGTGAACTTCAGGAAAAACTGCTCCAAAAATCATAAGGTAAAAACGAGATGGTGAAAATGAATGGTAGGAACTAGTTTTTATGTTTATTTCTTGCACATTAATAAAGTAAACATTTGTTTTCATTTATTTAATCCATGAACGTGTATTGTTCAATCTTTTGATGGTATCTTGAGCATGATTGACAACTGGAAAGTAGTTATAATGTGCTTACGTGTAAATTGAACATCTTTGACCACAGAGAAAACTTTTATTGCTTTTTCGAACTTTGTTAAAAACGAAAAAGGAACCCCATTGGAGTCCTCTTTAAGCTCTTTTCAGACTCTCTAAACATGAAAATATTGCTGAGCACTTGTCGCTTCTAGCTCATTTATGGATTAGAAATGATATCTACTCAGTATTGTTTTACCCCTTCTTCGGGCTGAGATAGATTAACTAAGAAAAAGGTACTTGTTGGTCAAACATGATCAATAGGTTCTCTCTTGTATTTGTTTATGCTTTTTCAGGCTTGAGAGACAAATGTACGAAAAAGAACTTGTGGAGTTTCTTTTTATTCCCTTTTTAGACTCTCTAAATGTGAAAAGTATCAAGTTATCTTTGTCGTTAAACTCGTTAAAAACATTTAAATATCGACAAACTTGTCCATCTAGACAAGACTGAGTTTCACCTTTGCTAGACTCGTTAAAACATCAAATAGCGATGGATTCACCTGAAGGGTGGAATTATACAAAAAGCATACGTTATCTTCCTCAAGCTTGATAAAAAATAAAGAGGTACTGGTCATAAATGACTGGGGAAAATTGGAAAAAGCTGAGAACACTCTATGGTAGCAGGTCGCTCTTGAACATGAAACTTTCACCTCATCACCATGACTATGTGGGTTGGGTCATTCAGCTTGATGGTTATCATATTGTTGGTCTATCATACCATCCATCACTTTGTTTTGGGTCAATGCTACCAATTCACTTCAGTGTCACCGATATGTTCAAGAGAAGTCATTCAGTTCAAAACTTCAACCTTTACAATATAGCAAACCTTCATTTTCATACCTACTATTCCTAAACCTTGTGTCATCAGTCGATGTTTCATCTCCAAAAATCATTTACCTTGTTTTGTGTCATTGATGTGGGATACATCAAGGCCCTCCTGCGATGAGTCACTTCTTGTTGACATCAACACATCATCCAAGAAGTTGACTTAGAAACACCCCTTCAGTACCTTGAGGCTTGCATACATTAATGGTAGGTTTCTCACTTCCGGCCATAGGTTGACATCAATGGCCTTCGACCAAAAGACTTTGTTTGGTGTTCGACATCAAATCATTTATTCACACCTTGCGAAATGTACTACAGTACCTTGAGGGTCATTATCATTATCAGTTATTCCTCTCGTATTTGTTAACGACTTACATGATTGGCTGGTAATCAGATGATGTCTCTCCATGTTCAACCTCAGATCATTTATTCACATGGTTAGACTTGTACTTGAGGGAAAGATTGGACGAGATGGAAGACCCCAGATCTAGTTTCATCCATCCGGGCTGCGATATATTTTTAGGAGTACAATATCAAATGTACAATGGCCTTACATTCATGGTCATCCATTCATGGGTCTACATCTGTAGACAACTATATTTGTACATGTAATCAAAGTTTATAAATTTGAGCATGGGTATGCCTTCCCTCAGCTAAATTGTGAGAAAAAATCAAAGTATCATGATGTATGTATTGTAACTCATGCAGGTCTCCTTCCATTTCGAAACCTTCTCTCCAAGTGGTAAAGCATCTCACTCGACATGTTTATTTTCGACTTCATGCTTTAGGGGGCATCTGTTACAAGAAAATTTGGGCACATCAACCCCGACTTCCAGATATGTATTATTAGGGTCCATCAACCCTTAATTTAGTTGTTTTCATTCCCTAATGAAGTTAATCTAGATCATGTTTGCCTCCCAAGAGTTTCGTGACACCATTCATCGAGAAAATGCCCCTAAGGAGATCAGTGCAGATGGCCCTTTATTAGGCTATAATGCATTGCAGGAACTACATTGTCTGGGTGTTATGCATCACACCTAGCCTTTGTTCTACCTGTGTTGAGCGAGATTCATCAAATTTTTCAAATGAATCCATTGCATTCCTCATCCAATGGATCCTTTTGGAAGTTTCCAGATGGATTGGGCTCGCTTTTTAATGAGGAAGGAGATGAATGAACCTTAATCCATTATCCCTTCTTCCATGGAACCACTTCCCAATTTTCGCAAAGCATTCATGAGAGCCATTAATGGCTTAACCTCCTCCATTCAGCTATAAATGGACCAAGCATTCAAAGGCTTGTGGAGGTTGGAACTTCTTGAGTTAAGGAAATGTTGTTTGAGTGAGACTTGAAAGAGAGTAATGTTATCATGTCAAATTGTTGCTTCATGAGGAGAGAAGGGTTTGAAACTAGAAGGAAGACGTTGAATCAAACATGGCTTCAAGGGTTGTAATCTTTCCTTTAACAATAAAGAGTTCTATGCTTTTTCCCATTCATGTGTTTATATGAAGTATATTGTACTTTCGATTCTATAATATGTTTAGTTAACAGATCAATATGTATTCTTTGATGGTTTTCTATCTGGACTTGTGTGCAAGTACCTTCCAAGTGAGTTAAGTACAGAAGGGAGCAATCAAAGTGGTCAAAGAGAAGATGGATCGAGTGAGAGATATAGGTTGGTTCTTTTGTTCCTCTTTCTTTTATCTGTTAGCTATATGAAAAGCAATGGAATTACTTTAGTTGTTGTTCTAGACTAGCTACTAGGTCTAGGGGTTAGTCATTTGAAGAAACACTAAATTTTCCCATAACAACCCAGGTGTCAAGATGGTGTAGGCCACTACATTAAGTGCTGTCAATAGTGATGATGTACACAAGAGATGATGTCACGATCATACAAGGAAAATGCCCTCACGCAGGAGTGGCTCTAAGATATGTTCCACTATAGGAACTCTCAATCAAAAGACTCCTATCAATATGACACAAAACTCAAGCATGATGAGCATCCCGCCAACATGGCATAAAAGGGATCTCAATGCAAACATGCATGGCAACACATGAGTATCCCATCAACATACAACAAAGGGATCTAAAAGCACAACATGATGAATCATGACAACAAGTACATCACATAGGCGATTTCGCCTCACATCAAGCAGGAATCATAAAAATGAGTAAGAAACAGGATCCCACATTAAACATAAATCAAGGACCTATGCAGCACAATGCATAGAAAAAGAATTACATGAACATTGCATATACCTCACAACAAAAGGCCATCTGAAGAAGCAGATGTCAAACTGTTGAAGCTGTTCGGACCATCGATCTCATGGCAACAATCGCATGACTGCTCGCACATGGATGTTGACCCCTACATTCCACTTAGAAAAGTGGTTGAAGAATAGAATGAGAGTGAGAAATCTGAATGAACCATCAGATTTATGATGTCGAATAGTGCAAAATCAATTGTCCAATTTTTGAATTATGAGAAGTTGAGAATCTGGGGCTCAAAGAATCTTTTAGATTCCCCCTAAATTCCTCAAAGATTCTACTCCATGGGTGGAGTGGAAATCTGTAACTCCAAAGGAAAATCTGACTTTGCAATTGTGATCCCTACAGATAACCATGAAAAACAACTGTAAACTTGACTATATTCCGACATGGAGAAAAATTACCTCCTCAGGGAAATTGCAAGGATCATGGTTCTACTCCCTGTTTTTCAACGATCATGGTTCGACCCTCATACTGAAAATGGCCGAAAAATGCAAAAATATGATGGTGACATGGAAATTTCCATTGCGTTCTTTGCATCAATAAGTGGTGAAACCATATAAAATTTGTCAAAATCTGACAAAGTGAATTTTCACCCCTCCTGCAAAATGGTGCCTCAAATTGCATGCCAAGATTCTGCCTCCTCTGTCTCAAAATTCATGCCCGCTCCTAGTTCCTCCCTCTATCCCCTGGGTGCACTAAAAATACTGGGTTTATATAATATTTCCTGGCAGATTAACCAATAAGGCAGTTAGGTGGATTGGTTAAGGTCAAAAAAATAGTGGAGGAGGGGTCGGGTGATCAATCCCCGCCCCTCTCAATTTACCACATTATAGTTTTAAAATTGAAATATTTTTTTTATAAGGGGATTAGGTCCACATTGGGTGGCTCGCCCCATGTCTTCTGCACACACATACGTTGGCGCTTTTTTTATTTGGGGCACATTTGTTTATGGGTTGGTGGTGGTATTGTTTATGGGGTCGCCCGCTCGGGGGCCGGCCCATGTGGGCTGGGCAGGTTCGACCCCCGCGGGTCCCAAATTAATTGTTATATGGTGCATTGTATGGGATTTCAAGGTGTGGATTGAGTCCACTAGAGGTGGCCCGTGCCCACCCCATTAATATAATATGTTTAACGTGGGTGAGGTTCAGTTAGAGGGTCAGGTGGGGTCATGGTTGTCGGCCCATAATTAAACCTTGAATTTGTTTATGATGCGGTTGGGTGGGCCAATCGAGGTCATGGCCTGTCGGCCCAATCTTAAATGATTTTTTTTTTTGTGTAATATGGTTTGGGGTGGCGGGGGTGGTGGCCCGCCACCTCACTTATACATTTTTTTTAGTTTTATTAAACATAGAGGGGATTTTCAAAACTTTAGAAAATAATGGTTATTGGGCAAATTAACGAGGCCACAATTTCAACCAATTTCAGGAGCTAAGTTTCATGCCTCGGGGTCAGTCAAATTGTAGGACACTTAAACTTTTCCCATAGCCCAACTTTGACAAAAAATTTGACTAGCTTGTTCTCCCTCATACAAGCTCGGTTTGATGAACCATTTGCACCTCCGTGATCAGGACGACGAGATCTATGCTCTGGTCCTAGGTTGACATCATTATGAACACTTTGATTTTCAAGCATTCATAAACCCTCTTTGTCCTGTGTGTATCTGGAGCCACTTGGATCAATCCTCCCCACTGAGGAGCTTTTGGTCCTCCAAAAGCATGAGAAATAATCAGCAACTTCTTTGTACCTTATCTACATCACAAGTGTCCTGAAAAGGTCTCACTTCCATCTCCTTCACCTTTGTTCTTCGGAGCTTTAAGTGACAAGTTGACACCTGCTACCTTTGCAACTGGTAGTACATTTTTTTTCAAATTACATGCTTGAATTTTATGAACAACTAATGACCCAAACATCCCACACTTACCACGAGTTTAGAACACACACTCGGTGATCAAGTTTACATTAAGATGGATGCAAGCCTCAGCTATGATAACAAGGCCAACCTATAATTGTTGCTTCAACAAGTGATGGAAAAGACATCATCACTGCAACACATGATTTACAAACATAAGACCAAACACTATTGTTTTGAAAATTGATGGAAACATAACATCACTTTCACAGTTTAACATGCAACACCAAATAAGACCAGACATCATTGTTTCCGAACAAGCGATGGAAAACACATCATCACTTTTACATCTTAAAATTCAACAAATGATTTACAAAAGCATGACCATGAAATGATAACATGTCTAGAAACCATTTTTCACTTATCAATGTGAATGGGTCACCTCCTTGTGGCGATTTTTTTTGTTGAACAATTGTTTCACCTAGTTCATGCACCGATGCTTTGTCTTTAAGGCGCTACTTTGGATGGAGCCTCCAACAAGTGGTTTTTTGATGGCCACTTCTGTCACAATGACTGCAATAGGTTTTCTTCCTCCAGACCTGCTTAACATGTTTATTTACCTGCTATTGAGAGGGTCTTTCACGCCTCATCCTTTTGTGTGCTGCCATTCTTTTCCAACACATAGAAAATGTATGGCTATGTAATCCACAAAAGGTACATGTTTTTCGATGCCATGTTTTACACTCATCATTAACAACATGATCATAACCAAAATGAACATTCTAATGTCGAGCGTCGTTATACCTTTCCTTGATGTCTTTGGTGTAATTACGGTGATGAAAGCTTGCCTCAGCTCTTTCCTTGCCATGGAAACTTCCATGGGATGATGGGAATGGGTTCCCATCATTCTCTTTCCTCAACAATTTCGATGATGTCTCGGAAGCATATGACACCTTTGAGCATTCTCCTTCAGTTTATCTCGAACCTGCAAATTGAGGTCTCTGCACAACCTCCAATGGTTGAGTTATGCCTTGGTTATTAAGGCCAAGTTCTTCTCCCTCCTTGTACCTCGTCCCGGTAACGAGCCTCATGTTTGTCCCTATAATTGGGATCTCCAAATCTCCAATAGAAATCATATTATTTGAAGATGAAATTGAAAGGAAATCAACATCTTTTACTTCCTCTCTCAATTTGGAAAGAACTGATGAGGGTTGCTCATCATCTATTGTTGGTGGTTCGCTAACTATTGTGGCGCATTCCCCAACTTCCTTTCTGACATACCCAAGTCTTGCTTGACACGGTAATTCCTCTACTTTGATGGGGTTGATGATGCCTTGACCATTAACACCCAAGCCTTTTCCTTCATACCCCATTCTCTTTAATAGTTTGGAGCCAATTCCTATGGCGTGATTTTCAAAAATAGCGAAATCATCACCAGGAAACATACATGAAGATGGAGAACTACTTTTTACCTCACATGGGTCACGCTATAGCTTTTCCAAGGCCTCGTCCTTTGCTTTCGTAGCAAACTACATTTCTCCTCTTTCTCTTCATGTAGACACATCTTCAATTCAACGTTTTCTATTTGAAGACTTTGGTTGTTGTGCTTCAGTTCTTCTAGGGCCTCCTCTGTGGCTTGCAACTGAAGCTGAAATCGCTCCTTTTCCTCTATCTCTTTTTGTAGAGTTTCATACATTATCTCTACCCTTTTGTAAATGTTGAGCATGGTCTCGTACATCGCTTTTTCATCCTTTGTTGTTGCATGTCCCATTGTTCACGCTGCAATTCACATCAATGCAAAGACCGCTCTGATACCACTTGATCCAGGTACGGGTGTGACGAAGAACCCTTCCAAGACCTTTTACTTTTGTGATGTGTTAAATTTCATTTTTAAAAGAACATAAATGAATACATCTGCATGTTGTAAAGAATAGGAACATGACAATCATCAACAACATAAAAACTCAAGACGTTGATAACGGAGTTCATCCAGGAGGGAATACGTCTCCGGGCCTCAGTGTCAAGATGATGTAGGCCACTGCATTAAGTGTTGTCAATAGTGATGATGTACACAAGAGATGATGTCGTGATCATACAAGGAAAATTCCCTCATGCAGGAGTGGCTCTAAGAGACGTTCTACTACAGGAACTCTCAATCAAAAGACTCCTATCAGTATGACTTAAAACTCATGCACGATGAGCATCCCATCAACATGGCATAAAAGGGATCTCAATGCAAACATGCATGGTGAGACATGAGTATCCCATCAACATACAACAAAGCCATCTCAAAACACAACATGATGAATCATGACAACAAGTACATCACATAGGCGATTCCACGTCACTTCAAGCATGAATCATAAAAATGAGTAAGAAACAGGATCCCACATCAAAGATCAATCAAGGACCTGTGCAGCACAATGCATAGCAAAATAATTACATGAACATTGCATATACCTCACAACCAAGGGCCATCTGAAGAAGCAAATGTCAAACTGTTGAAGCTATTCGTACCATCAATCTCACAGCAACAATTGCATGATTGCTCACACATGGATGTTGACACCTACATTCCACTTAGAAAAGTGGCTTAAGAATAGAATGAGAGAATGAGAAATATGAACGCATCATCAGATTTATGAGGTCAAATAGTGCAAAATCAACTATCAAATTTTTTAATTTTGAGAAGTTGAGAATCTGGGGCTCAAAGAATCTTTTAGATTCCCTCTAGATTCCTCAAAGATTCTTCTCCATGGGTGGATTGGAAATATGCAACTCCAAAAGCGAATGTGACTTTGCCATTGCGATCCCTACAGAAAACCATGAAAAATGACTGTAAACTTGAATATATTCCGAAATGGAGAAAAATTACCTCCTCAGGAAAATTCATAGGATTATGGTTCTACTCCCTATCTTTGAGGCGATCATGGTTCCACCCTCATACTGAAAATGGCCGAAAAATGCAGAAATTTGATGGAGATGCAGACAGGGCCATTGGTTTTGTGGCATCGAGAAGTACTGAAACCATATAAAATTTGTCAAAATATGACAAAGTGAATTTTCACCCCTCCTACAAAATGTTGCCTCGAACTGCATGCCAAGATTCTGCCTCCTCTGTCTTGAAATTTGTGCCCGCTCCTGGTTCCTCCCTCTATCCCCTGAGTGCAATAAAAATATTGGGTTTATATAATATTTCCTAGCAGATTAACCAATAAGGTAGTTAGGTGGATTTGTTAAGGTCAAAAAAATAGTGGAGGAGGGGTCAGGTGATCAATCCCCACCCCTTTCAATTTACCACATTATAGTTTTAAAATTGAATGAATTTTTTTATAATGGTGTCAGGTCCACATTGAGTGGCCCACCCCATGTCTTTCGTACACACATATGCTGGCACTTTTTTATTTGGGGCGCATTTGTTTATGGGTTGGTGGTGGTACTGTTTATGGGTTCGCTCGCTCGGGGGCTGGCCCACGTAGGCCAGGCGGGTTCGACCCCAGCCAGTCCCAAATTAATTTTTATATGGTGCATTGTATGGGATTTTGGGGTGTGGGTTGATTCCTCTAGAGGTGGCCTGTGCCCACCCCATTAATACAATATGTTTAATGTGGGTGAGGTTTGGTTGGAGGGTCCGATGGGGTCATGGCCGTTGGCCCATAATTAAACCTTGAATTTTTTTATGGTGCGGTTGGGTGGGCCGACTGGGGTCACGGCCTGTTGGCCTAATCTTAAATGAATTTTTTTATTTTTTTTTTGTAATATGGTTTGAGGTGGTGGTGGTGGTAGCTCGCCACCTCACTTATACATTTTTTTTAGTTTTTTTTAAACATAGAGGGGATTTTCAAAACTTTAGAAAATAAAGGTTATTGGGCAAATTAACAAGGCCGCAATTTTGACTAATTTCGGGAGCTAGGTTTCATGCCTCGGTTTGGTCAAATTGTAAGACACTTAAACTTAAACCACAGCCAAACTTTGACCAAAACATTTATTGGCTTGTTCTCCCTCATACAAGCTCGGTTTGACAAACCATTCACACCTCTATGATCAGGATAATGAGATCTATGCTCTAGTCCAGGATCGACATCACTCTGAACACTTTGATTTTTGAGCATTCATAAACCCCTTATCCTATGTGTCTCTGGAGCCACCTAGATCACTAGACCCACCAACATGTCAATCGGATGTCCCCAGTAAGAAGTCCCAATTAGACCTCTGACCGTTTGGTTTAGGAGACCCAACAGTGGGTCATAAGTTAATGCCTTCATTGTGGCGTTGCACAGAGTCAAGTTCAATAACTCTATTAACAACAAGGGTGTGACTAATGCAGTGAGCCAAGGAATGTGTATGAGAGGTTCCAACATTGTGAAGGGGAAGGAGGTGAAGGTGAGTTGCAGGTTGAAAGGGATCAGTCCCAACTCAGCTAGAAACACACAACACAAAGGACATGCACAACTTTCGGTGAAGCAGTACACTTGAATGTAGTAGTCACATCATACAAGGTAAGATAACATATACAACACTCATAGATCAGTCTGAGATGAGTGTGATGGTTTTTATAGCAAGGTTCAAGTGAAAGGTTTTTCTGATGTTAGGTAGAGTAGTCGACACAGACAGTGATATGATTAACAACATATGCAACACATTAACAACAAGATTCGTATAATTGCATGTGAATCAGTTCATACACAAGTATGTAAGTTAAACAACATATATCATTAAAGCAACCAGAGAAGTCCAACTACAATAACAACATATGCATGAAAATGTTCTGGCTCTTATTACATAAAGAAGTGTAAGTCACAATCATACAATACGTGCATGTAAACTTGCTAGCCCCAACAGTGGAACGTTACAACCACATTCTCCTACTCCTCCAAAGATATGTACTAGCTCCATGTAGTGGAGAAGCCAAGGTGCATTACAATAATATTCAAGCCTTCTTAAGAATAGTCTTAGTAGAAGTTTATCTGACCAAAAGCCTATACAATGGGTTATGAGAGACTATTATAGTAAAGGGTGGGGTGACCCTTGACATTCCCCTTTGTGACCATTCAACTAACCCCATGAATCTTCAACTAATCTATGACTGTTACATCCAGTATTGACACTTGTCTTACACTTGACATGACTCAACATTACAGTGCACATGTACTCATGTGAGACAACATGGCTTGAGAAAGCCTTGTAAGACATCACTAACACTTGGTCCACTATGGTGAGACCAACTCTTTGAGATACTTGTGATGGGGAAGGTGGTGAGCTGATGCCAAGCTTGGTCATCCATGATGGTATGCATGCACCTCATGGTGACATCTTGCTAAAGAGAACTCTTGCTTTCGTTGCAACCAGTGCATTGGTCCAGCCCCTTCATCCAACTCGTGTGCTAACATGCACATGGTGTTACCGGGAATAGTGTCTATGCATAGTTGCTAATCCCACTAAGGCTAGTGGCTACCTTAGAAACAAACAAACTAAAACTACTTTCGTTTTCCTTTATGAAAAAATAGATGAGAGAAGAATAAAGGAGACCAACCTCTGTCTTGCGCTTGGTTCCTTGTTTGATTCCTCTCTCTTCTGATAGTCCTTTGCTACTTGCTTCCTTGTATACCCAGCTTCATGGAGTACCTGTAGAATCAAAGCAGCATAACACTATACAAGAACATAGATCTATTATCATAAACAATATAGGATCAGATGTAAATTGACCATACAAATGCATAAAACATAAATCATACAAGAGTGTGGAGGAAAACTTTAATAGCTTTATTAATAATCAAGAAAGAGCCAAGAGAACTACAACCAATTGTTCTAACCCAGCATCATCCTCTCAGCAAGTGAGCCCTTCTTCACCTCATGAAAAGCTTAGATCACCCAACACTATGATATTACACCAAGAAACCAGCAACACTTCCTTACAAGATACAAAATTTCAGCCTCTGGATCTCTGGGATGAGGGATCCATATATAGATGTCTGCAAGGGAGGCGAGTCAGCTTTTGAGATTTGATTAGTGTCTCCCCTCTGATAGTTCTTGATTCCACTTGGAGATTGACGATCTCTTACTCATCCTTGGTCGAATTCAGAGAGGCAAGTGTCACAGGAGAAGTTTCTGGAAGTTTCCATGCTTCTCCACCTTGCGGATTGACCCTGCCATTTGTCCCTTCTCGCCCATCGCACCCCATAGAAGGGCCTTTTGACATGCAACACACCTACTGTGTGTATTTAGGTGGGATGCAATGCACTTTGCCTATGGAGTAGGTGAAATGGTCCAGTTTTGACCAATTCTGAGTAGTTTTTCATGGAGAACTTCTGGGAGATGCTGTAATCAGTTGACCTTGTTCTTTTAGGGGTTGGAACAACACCTTTAGGGACTTAGGAGCCCTTGGTTTATGGACATTTATTCTTGGGGTTGCAGTGCCCAAAAATGTCTATAACAGTTGCCCCCTAAAGCATGAGGTCGTTAATCTTTTTGATGTCGGGTGAAATGCTTTATCATGAGGATCCGAAGTTCTTTCAAGCCAGAAGGAGACCTGTAATAAGATACAATACAATACATTATCTTCATAATATTTTCATGATCTAGCTAAGGCAGGCATTCCCATGCTTAGCTTTATAAATTCATTTTCATGTACATGAGACAGACAATCGTCTGAGTGTAGACTGATGATTCTGGTTGAGCCATCATCCCTTAGATTGGATGATTATCTGTGCAGCAATGATGTACATTTGATGTCTTTATCTTCCTGAATATATATCGCAGCCCGGATGGATGAAATTAGATCCGGGGTCTTCAATCTCGTTCTATCTTCACTCAAAGTACAAGTCGATCCATGTGAGAGATGTTCTGGAGTCGAACATGGAAAGACATCGCCTGATTACCAGCCAATGATGTAAGCCGTTAACAAGCGCGAGAGGAATCACCGATAATGATGATGACCCTCAAGGTACTATAGTACAATTCACGTGGTGTGAATAAAGGACTTTGCGTTGAACACCACGCAAAATCTTTCGGTCGAAGGCCATTGATGTAAACTTGTTGCCGGAAGTGAGAAACTTGCCATTGAGGCATGCAAGCTTCAAAGTACTGAAAGGGGTGTTCCTAGATCGACTTCTTGGATAATGAGCTGATGTCGACAAGAAGCGATCCATCATAGGAGGGCCTTAATGAATCCCACATCAATGACACGGAACGGAGCAAATGATTTTAGTGGAGGTGAAAACGATATGGTGATATAAGGTTCAGGGTGGCGGTCATGAAAGAATGGAGCGAAGATGTATTATAGTGGGTGAGACATAGGTGAATTCTCTGAGTGACTTCTCTTGAACATATCGGCGACACTGACATGATGGATTGGTATCATTAACCCCAAAAGTGGATGGTGTGATGGAACCATGGTGATGTGACCAGTGAATGGAACAACCCAACGCAACTTGGATGCGGAGTGAAAGTGTCATGTTCAAGAGTGACTTGCTACCAACAAAGTTTCTTCAAGTTTTCTTCCCAATTTTTCCCCAATCATTGCTGACCAGTACCTCTTTATTTTTGTCAAGCTTGAGGAGGATAACATATGCTTTTTCTATAATTTTCCCTTCGGGCAAACCCATCGCTATGTTTTAACGAGCCTAGCGATAGTGAAACTCGTTCTTGTCTGTTATGGACAAGTTTGTCGCTATTAGGTTTTAATGAGTTTAACGACAAAGATAACTCGGTCCTTTTCAATTTTAGAGAGTCTGAAAAGGGACGTAAAGGAAACTCCAAAAAATCCTTTTTCGTCATCTAATCCCTTAAGTCCGAAAAAGTATAAAATAATATAGAAGGGATGAGTTTTCGGTACTTTTAATGAGCCAAACAAAACAAGCACTCGATCTTTTTGTGTTATAATCCCTCAGGCCTAGAAAGATTAAAATCTAAAGGAGGGATAGCACTTCCAGTCACTTTAACGAGCTGGAGAGGCCAATGGCTCGGCAATCTTTTCATATTTTATGAGTCAGTTGAAAAGAGCTTAAAGGACACTCGTCTTTGAGGAACGAGTGATAAATTTGGGTAGCAGCTCATTCCAGGTAAGGTTTGGAATTTTCCAATCACGGCAGTGTTACAAGGATGGCTAACAGGATCACTCTTCGTAGTTGTTCCTCAAAAGGGGTAAACAATCAAGTGGAGGTGAATGATTGGCCAATACAGAGTGGAGGTGATGATGAGAACACGACCAAGGCTTTAAAGGCTGAAGTACTACATTCATGATGGTTATTTACCTGTTCATTTTTTAGTGAGCTTAAACGCGGGAAGAAACACTTGCTCATGACTTATGTTCATTTTTTAACGAGCTTGAACTATGCGCTAAAACTACTCGATTAATCCAGTCACATAATAAGGATGTCTCATATATAGAAACAACATTATTTCAAAGCTTTGCCCCACATCCTTTCTTTATGCAAGTTAGGAAACGACCAATCCTATGAGTTTAAAGGGTTAGAGGGCCTATAAATTTAAAAAATAAATGGTTGTTCTTCACTTGCATGCCAAAAGGTTTGCATGCCCCCAGGTATAGTGAAATAGAGTTTCAAGGTTACCCCTCAATTTGCAGACAAAACATTTGTTTTATTGGGAAAGGCCTACCTTTTCAGGTTACCCCTCAATTTGCAAACAAAACATTTGTTTTATTGGGAAAGGCCTACCTTTTTCAGGTTACCAAAGATTGTTCTATCTGTGTTACAAACAAAACACTTCTTCGGCGATGTCTACCGAAATAGACAAAGGTGAATGGCGCAGACGCCTCCACTCACATAACTTTGACGAGGGAATCTTATTCTAGCCTAATCCCCATTTTCCTAAATGGACGGGTGTGTCAGACTAGTCATATATCCCTCGTGGAAACCTACCCTATACCTGAAGTTTTCCTGCCAAAGCAGACCAGGGTGCATGCCCCCTGGGTTTCAGTCATGTCCCCCGAATCACTCGCACTCATCAGGTGGACGGACTGGGGATTGATGAGACATTCCTTGCGTGAAAAGACCATTCAAGGATGGTATATGACTATTTGCTATGCCTGAACTGGGGAATGAAAGCTGGTCTATGAGCTTGACCACTCTTCTTTCGTGCGGAAAACACATTACTCTAAAGAGTGAGGAGACAATGGCTCCCATGCAATAAATATAGTCTCGTCCAAGGAGTAGATTATAATCCAGGGGTCTTTGGACTACCATTAAGTTCATGTGAATGGTTTTCTCTCTCAATGTTATGGGCACATTGGGAAGGATCCCTAACGGTCGACTGGTTCCTTTGTCAAAGCCTGTTAGATTTCTCATCTCAGGCAAAAGCGATGGCGAACCAAGCGCTTTCCAAGCAGTTGAGGAAAGGATACTCACAGACGCCCCTTCATCTATGATGGTACCGGCCATGACCATTCTATATATTTGAGCAATGATTCGGAATGGTACACTAGCCGGTAAACGGGGTCTGCCTAGGAGATTCCAGTCAAAGGAAACAACTAGGTTGCTTGGAGGTGGGACCGAATAGATGGCTGGGTACGACTCTGACGAACTTCCTTCCTGCGGTAAAGGAATGGGTAGACTGCCCCCATGTTCATCGGAGTCTGTTCTTATGAAAATAAATTGGACGGTGTCATCCTTTTCCTCTTCGGCGACTGTATCATCTAAAGATGGAACCTCTGAAGGCAAGACCGGGTCAACTGCCGCCTTGACCTTTTGACTTTCATCTGGTGTGGATTTAGATGGTTCATCTTCAATGATAGATGCTTCGGCCGACCACAAGGGCGTGTCAGCCGGATTTTCAACTAGTGACGGACTCGGCAAGAGTTTCTTATATCCAGGAGGGAGCCGTAATGGTGAAACCGGACGGTCGTCCAAAACTCTTTTAGCCTCATCTAAGAAGGGACAACGGTGGACGGCGTGATCGCCTTCACACAGTTTACAAGGAAATTTACATTTTCCTTTTTGTCCAGGGGCTTCACTTTCACTAGTTGATGGTGTACTTTCAACATGATCATCAGAGGTTGACGACACCGGGTTGTGCAAACGAGGAGACCAGTCCCTTAAGATCCAAGGGATGCAAGGACAATCTCGATGATAGTGGTCTCCTTTGCAAATGACACATGGTGATTTAGGCCTGGTCGGTGCAGTGTGTGGATTTTCGCTAGACGATGCTTGGTTGCCCCTTTTCGCCTTTGGCTCCTTCTTCTTTTTCTCTTTCTTCTTCTTTTCCTTCTTCTTCTCAGGTACTTGATTTTTGGCTTTACCAGCTCCATCAAGCGAAGAGGAAGGAGGAGAGGAAGAATTGGACGAAGTAGAGGGTTGGGGGGGTAACTCTGGAGTCGTCTAGTTGCTGACTAGATTGTTCAGGAATCGCGGTGTTCTGAACGACAGAGGTTGAGAATAGCCATACGGGCAAGCCGATTGTTAATCCTGGCAGCGACAATGTGGCCATATGGGATGCACCAACATCTCCCCAAGAGGAGAAAGGACTAGGATTTCCTCCAAGAGGAACTCCTTGGTTGGTGGACTCCATTTTCCTCAACCTAAGACCAACATAGGAAAGGTGATAATTATTCCGTTTAAAATAAATTTTAGACACTTTGACACAACTTGTTTTTTCAATTTTTAAGAGTCGAGAAAAAACAAAAGATGACTCTAGTCGCCTTCGATTTTTAATGAGCCTGAAGTTACAAGTGCTCAGATGGACCTTTTCCATTAAGGAGTCTAAAAAGGAACGAAAGGGACTGCTCTGGAAATCTAGACAGAGGGATTACCAAACCAATCGCAAAACTGCAGAATACTTTTTACGGTACGGCAGTCAATCTTCTCGAATGCTGTGTTCAGTGCATTGTGATCGATAGGGCGGCAGACACGGCTTCCTATGGATAAAGGATTAAGCCTATTGTGGTCTCCCAAAATATACTCGATGGTACATGGGAGCACAAGTCCGTATTGGCACTTATCGTCTCAAAGTGGAGGAATCACCCAACCAACAGTGAAAACAACAGTTACCAGGCTTTACGACGCCGGAATACGTCTCTAGCCTAGACTTCTAGATGTTGTGCGTTAGGTTCCAAAGCGTTTTTAGATTCATTAAATTTATTTTATAGTTGATCTTGCTTAAGAAATTTTCCTTTCAAGTTCACCGCGTGATGTAGATGTACAATTCCTAAAATGCAATCTAAGATGATAAACAGTCGTTTAATCTTCTTTTTGGCAAATGAAAATCCTAGCTACTAAGGAAAGAGAGATGGCGTTCTTTCAACAAAGAGCAAAGAGCACACACTATATGCACCGTCCTAAATCAAACCAACAAACAGTATAAATGAAAATGCACATGCATGTATTTGATTTCAGCCTTCTTAATGTGTAAATGATAAAAAGAAAGCTAATGCGCAAATCTGAATTATCTTTCAAAGCGACAATTACTAACAAGTTTCTTTTCAAGACAAAATGAGGACAATGACAACACTTTGCGATTTGGAATTGAAAACTTGCTTTCGACACTAGAAAAACTACTAATTCAGATCAAATACAATAGTAACAGGGTAATCAACTATCAAGAACAATCAGATTCTCTTCTATGACTGAAAATGACACTTGCGACACTTTCAAATCAAGAAACGACAGTACAATTATGCTACTTCTTTGTAAAGGAGAACTGAAAATGACTCAAAAAATACATAAAAACATTTACAGTTATTTGCACAATGGAGGCGGAATAACAGCAAGGAAAGGGGTTTCAAACAGAGGTGTACTGACTATAGGCAGCAAAACTCCTGAATAGATTTGAAAAGAGTGAACACAGAAACCAAAATTTAGGAACAAGGCCTTGTTTGATCAGCGCACCTATAACACAGTGAAACTGAAATGCAACGCACCTGCTACACTTGGGAAGTGCGATGCATTTGAAGTTCACAGAACAGACAGTGCACTGGACCAGGGACAAGACTTTGATTGGGTTCCGGGTCACAGTTTGCAATTCAGTTCAGGGATTTTGGCCGAGCAAGTGGTAATCAGTAAATCAATCATAGGGGTCGATCTAAGGAGGTTACTAGAGCCACCACAAGGGAAATTAGAGAGTTTTTAAATCAATTGTTTAATTCATAAACAAAACCCAGAGATTGACTGAAGCGGAATTTATCTACTTTGCATTTGCATAGCAAATGCAGTTCGAAGGCTACCTGGCTCAACTTCAGGCTCCATATGTAAGTTTATAAAGGAAACAAATGTAGATAAACAAACAATCTACTCGCTCCCCAGTGGAATCACCATTTTGTTACCAGGAATAGAGTCTATGCAGAGCTGCTAATCCCACTAAGGCTAGTGGCTACCTTAGAAACAAACAAACTAAAACTACTTTCATTTTCCTTTATGAAAAAATAGATGAGAGAAGAATAAAGGAGACCAACCTCTGTCTTGCGCTTGGTTCCTTGCTTGATTCATCTCTCTTCTGATAGTCCTTTGCTACTTGCTTCCTTGTATACCCAGCTTCACGGAGTACCTGTAGAATCAAAGCAGCATAACACTATACAAGAACATAGATCTATTATCATAAACAATATAGGATCAGATGTAAATTGACCATATAAATGCATAAAACATAAATCATACAAGAGTATGGAGGAAAACTTGAATAGATTTATTGATAATCAAGAAAGAGCCAAGAGAACTACAACCAATTTTTTTGACCCAGCATCATCCTCTCAGCAAGTGAGCCCTTCTTCACCTCATGAAAAGCTTAGATCACCCAACACTATGATATTGCACCAAGAAACCAGCAGCACTTCCTTACAAGATACAAAATTCCAGCCTCTGGATCTCTGGGATGAGGGATCCATATATAGATGTCTGCAAGGGAGGTGAGTCAGCTTTTGAGATTTGATTAGTGTCTCCCATCTGATAGTTCTTGATTCCACTTGGAGATTGATGATCTCTTACTCATCCCTGGTCGAATTCAGAGAGGCAAGTGTCACAGGAGAAGTTTCTGGAAGTTTCCATGCTTCTCCACCTTGCGGATTGACCCTGCCATTTGTCCCTTCTCTCCCATCACACCCCATAGAAGGGCTTTTTGACATGCAACACACCTACTGTGTGTATTTAGGTGGGATGCAACGCACTTTGCCTATGGAGCAGGTGAAATGGTCCAGTTTTGACCAGTTCTAAGTAGTTTTTAATGGAGAACTTCTCGGAGATGCTGTAATTAGTTGACCTTGTTCTTTTAGGGGTTGGAACAACACCTTTAGGGACTTAGGAGCCCTTGGTTTATGGACATTTATGCTTGGGGTTGCAGTGCCCAAAAATGTCTATAACACATGGTCTTCTTGGGTGCAGCTGAACCGACAGCTCACTGATGCATAGTGTCCATGCTGATCTTCAAGTGTGTGCTAGTGGTCATGCACATTAACTTGCCGAAGTACTCGTTCGGCTCCAGCTGGACTTACTTCTTATCTTCGCCTTGGTGAGTGTGTTGAATGGGCTAGATTGCAAGTGTGCGCATAATGAAATGCATGCTACTAAATCCCTTGCATGTGATCAACCACATTGCTCACCATGTTTGCTCGGTGTTAGTTGATGGGATGGATTTTTAACTTGTTTGGGTGCAGTTTCATCCGTGAGCGCACGTTGCACCCATTATTGTTCCTGATCCTGCTACAACTCATTTGTCTGTCTGTGCAGCTTCATGTTCTTCCTGAGTTGCTGCTTCATCGCATGCTACTCCTTCTTTGTTACATCTTCTACCTTCACTTGATCTTCATGTTGCGTCGTCATTCCATAGCCATCGCCTCTAGAGTTTCTTTCATCATCAATGTACCTACTTGAGCTTTCCACCTTGTTCCGCCTCCGTGTTGTCGACAAACCTCCTCTTACATTCGTTACGTTTGGTATGCTTTCTTCAGCTGTTGTTCATGATGTTGCTCATTGTGATGTTGTCGCTTGATGTCCTTGTCTATGAATAGCTTGATGTCTTTATGAGTAGGCAATATCATAGACACTTGATAGACTGCATCCCCAAGCGTGCTCTGAATAGTGTCCTCATCTCTTCTCTCATGAAACCATTGTAACTGTACTGCTAAGAGGTAGATGAACACCTGCGATACATGGAGACATGGTAAAACTCATAGAAATCAATTTGTCAGGCGAAAACCAAAATGAACATGAGAAATGACTTGCAACATACCTGGGTGAATGATCATGAAGGTTGCACAATTTTGGCCGGGAGGTCGGGAGACTGACTACCAAGACTGCTCAAGGCATAGTCTGGTCTACTAGGAGACTGGCTGACTACTGAACTATGCAATGCACAATACAGTCTGGCTGCTGACAGCTGGGATTGTGCAATGTGCAATTCCAGCTGCGAAGGAGTGCTGGCCTAGGGACAGATCTGCGTAATTTCTTGGGCCAAGTGGCCACTGTCCTCCATAAATGTGCAAAACAATCCTAGAGGCTAGAGTCCCTAAAGCAATAGACAAATATAGAGAGGAAGGTGAGCCTTCCTTTCCTCAATTGTGCAATGCCACCTTGGTGAAGGCAGAGCCCGGGCCAAGGTTGGCTTGACTTGCCGACGGGTGACTGAAAGCAAGTAAGTCAGTGAATGGATGGTGACACTAAGTGATAGTAGAAGTGATTGACAATGCATGAAAAACATGAATGAAAGATTCAACAGACAGATTAACATGCATGTGGGTGAGGTAGTTCGTCAGTTGGGCGAATGTTCGTGCAAAACATTTTCATGCATGCGACAGTAGTGAGATAGCAACGAAAACTAAAACAAAGCAAGGACAAGCTAGTATATACATAAATGACAACAAGTGTTCAAAGAAATCAAGAAAACAATACTCCTACAACTGAAAACACAAAAGACGACAAAAATGTAGCACAAGGCATGGGAAGTGGGCTTACCCCAAAACAACTAAGCTGAATGTGTCGATTCCTCCTATATGTGATGTGAGATGTTAGAGCTGCAAGGTTGGTGTGAGGAATGAGATCTACAGTGTCCGGCTGATGAATTTTGATAACATCGAGGTTGTGACACACATGCCAAAAATCTAGGGGATGTGACACTTAGTGGGAGTTTCTGAATTGCTCCTTGCATGTAACCTCCAAATGCTAAACATAGATATCTAAAACAAGGGATACCTTTGCATGCTGACTTGGGAGAAGTAGCCCATGCATGCAAGTCTGTTTTGCTTAGTCCCAGAGGAAACCGATCAACTTAGCTGCACATGCAAGGGACTATTGGACTACTTGAAGGAAATGCACATTTCTGGTAGAGAGCTGTGCTGACTACAAAAGAGATTTGCACAATTTCTGGGTAGAGCACCTGATTGTCACCCAGATTTGCGCAAATCCTAGGTTGAACAACCTGCTGCTAGGAAACTTTATTTAAATCCTGTTGGGAGGGTTGGCTGGTAGGATTGCACAATCTTGGAGCTCAGTAGTCTGTCAAAGAGGATTGTGCAATTCTTGGAGGGAAGGATGGTTTCCCTCCAGAAATGTGTAATTTTCAAGGGAAGCTGCTCAGCCTATAGTTGGACCAAATTTAGGTAAGCATCCTGTAAGGGAAATGGATCAACTATGATCGACAGGCTGCCTTTATCTAAGGAAAACATTGAATCTTGAGTACTTGATGAAGTAAGACAAATTGTTGTGTAAGGTTGGAAGGGAGGCTCCAAAATGAGGGTAAGGAAAAGTTTTGGAGGGTGGTTGTAGCCACTACAACACTTGGCGACACACTGGTAGAAATCTAGATCTTTGAATGGACCTTGTTTATGAAAATCAAGTCTAACACCTCTGGAAGTATTGTTCAGTTTTCAGCTCATCTTGGTTTCACACTAACTTGATGTAAGATGTATCATCTTCCAAACCCTTCATCGATTGACACACATTCCAAGCCAAGGCAACACAGTTGTTTCGATTGGGGTTGAGGGGTATATAGGTGCATAAGAAGTATAGTCGTCAAAGTCTTAGTTTCATCTCTGGTGTTGCTCCATTGCTAGCAGGCTTGGACGGTACCCTAGTGGAGTAACATCGGAAAAATAGCATGACTGCGCTACCAGTGAGCTTGATCAATTCCCCGATGGAGTTACTTGCATCACCTCTCTGCATAGGAAGGCTTTCTCTTCTTTTGCCTTATTCATTTTTCATTTTGAATTTTTGACTTTTCATTTTGAATTTTTCACTGTGCATGACACTTATTCATTTCAGAGGCAGAAGAGGGATCCTGGCTTATTGAGAGCAGAAGAGGTTGTTCCAGTAGAGAAGTAGTTTATTGTATCTCTGACGTGCGTGTTAAGGTTTTCCCCCTTACCTTACTCTACTTGACTGAGCTGACAAGGTTTAACCCAAAAACAATCAACTAGAGAAGGTGACACTAGTTAGCGCACAAGCATTGTGTTTACACCAAGGTTCACCCCAAAAAATACGTATTTTCCTTCGACGTATCATGGACTAAAGGTAACAAGCTTATCATATAGAAGAAAGATGACAGATAACCAAGTACTTTAACCAGCTCGCTTCAAGAGTCATACATGGTTTCATGCAAAACTAACCTAAGAACAAAACAAGCGAACGAACTAACAATCAACAAAGAAAAGCATGATTAGAAGAAAAAATGAAAGCGAAGCGAGTAAACAAACAAATAATAAAAGCACGTAAGCAAACAAGCATGCAAGCAAACAACTGAAAGAAAACACTACTCCTACTCCTACACTAACAGTACATGGGCCTAATCACGTGAAGTGATACTTCCAATGTAGCCACCGACACATTGGTAGACCCATCTTGGTGAAGGCTTGGTCCGTGAGAAACCTAGTTGTGTGGACCAACAACCAAGAAAGATATAACAATGAAGATAAGCATACTTCATGTTTCAAAGTGTCTACAAGACATAAGTGAGTTCATGTGCATGATGGTTAGTCCGCGGACTTATCGTGGTGATGTGTGACACTACGTGCAACTTTGAAGCATAAGAACACTCTTGACTGAGACATGCAAGAAAATGAAAGAAACAAAGATAGCTTGTGTCACGCACGAGTGCTCGCAATGTCAGACTCCTCCAATGCATGAGCAATGGGATCATGCAATTCGAGTAGAGGAAGTGTGATCTATGTGTGAGATGGATCTTCAATGCATATAGATGAGTGACAAGGATCCTTGGGTGGTCGAACAATTTTATGATCGAGAGTAAAACTAACCTCAGGACAACGAGGTCCTAACATAACCATCAGCTCAAGCTAAAGTTCCTCGATGGTCTATGGGGTTTCAACTTTGTTGATAGATGGACCTTCGTAGACAAGTGGCTTAGAGGGATTAACAACGAGTGAATCAACATCGTGATTAGATGATGAGGTGAAGACATCACGACAACCAAGATCAGAAAATTCAGGATGTTGGTCAGCATCCTCATGATTTGATGAATCATACAGATGGGTAGATGATAAGGAAGGATGTTCACCCTCTGCATTTCCGAAAAGAGCAGATGAAGGATCAAGTGGATTTTCAATGAATGATTGGTCCTCTCCATTGTTGGATGATGGGCTAACATACAGTGTGTCCTGCGAAAGATCAATAATGGGTGCATCCATAAATGAAGACACACATGAAAAATCATGGATGGTAGGTTCACCAATGATGTTAGGAAAGAACGGAGGGGGCTCAGATGGAAGGGAGTCATCCTTCACCGAGTGTTGATGCTCAATCTCCCACTCATACTCTTCATGAATGACAATGCATGTTGGTTGTGCAACACCAACTCCATTAGTGGGTTGTTCCTCATTCACAACAAGTGAAGAGTCCGGAATAGACAAACACAAGACAACATCATCCGGAGGAACACCCGGGTGCGAAGACAGAGGTCGTAGAGAAGAAAGCCTATGAGAACTCAAAGGAATCACAACAACATCTGCACAAAAATTGAGTGGAGTGATGTTGGGAGAGTGTGAAGGATGAACAAGTGTGTGAGCATGATCCTTAACATCACTTAGCAGTGGTGGAGCTATTGAATGAGAGGGAGGCAGACAATCAGTTGAGACAGTGCCCACTCCCACAAGAGATTGCGTAGTTCCATCAATGAGGAATTTTAAGCGAGGCTTCATATCAAGATTACTCTTGGGATGGGCAGATTTCTTAAGACAATACTCAAACTGGTCCCGAAGATAAGAAAACTTCATCTGGGTCCTTGAAGCTTGAAACTGAAAGTCACGGAAGCGCTGTCAAAAATCAATAATGGATTCATGTGGAGCCCTCCGTTATTGTAACAGTTTCTGCTCAATATGGTCTGGGTCAATATGATAAAATGTGTCTTTAATAAGATCATAGAAGTGCTCACATGAGTCCACAGTGTCAGCTAGTAGGCTGAGCACCCAAAGAAATGGAGATTCACGAAGTGTGTATGTGATCCAAATCAGATCCATAAGCGACTGTCAAAGAACTGTGACTAAATCAAGTTGAACAAATCTTGAATGAAATCCAAAACAACAATCGAAAACACCCTGAACCAGTGGCCATGGCAGCCGGCATGGAACAACGAGGACCTTGGTCAAGTGCACTGACCGAGGCCCATGGAGACTGTGCAGGAGGTCGATGTAGCCCCTGAGAGCCCTAGAATGGGAAAAGGAGCTGATTTTCAATGCCCGATTAGTGCTTGGTGCTAATCGCGCATCGTTGGGTGAACAACGCTAAAATGGTAGAGCCTTAAGCACTCGATCACGTTGGGAGCCAGAGGGCTGTGGGTGGAGAAATGAAAGGTGCCATTGTACGAAGGTGGGACCCATGACTTGGAAACTGGTGGTTTGATCGGGGCGCCCTTGAATGGTAAGAGGTTTTGGAGAAAATGGAGCGATCACACTCAGCGATCGATGCATGGCAGTGGAGGTGAGAGAAAAAACTGCCCTGATCGCGCATTATCGGTCAAGCAAGTCAATCGTGCTTGATGTGCATATGAAGTTGGATCTGGAGGAGCCCAGATCAGGTGGCTTAGATTGCGCCTGATAGATAAAAGTGAAATCGACAGGGAATTAAGCCACGATTTAAGGGGATTTGGAATCCGTTGACTGCCACAGTGGAGAAAGAATGTATCCACGACATAACTAAAGAAATGAATCAATGAATAGGCTGGCGATGTTCCAATGAGGACACGTGGCTACTTCCTGAGTGTTTATGCTGACGTTGAACGGGGAACTCTAAGCACGTAGGCGGTAGGTGAATCAACACAGGCGGGAGAGGAACTGAATAGTCATGGAGATCGAATGGCTAAAGTGATGAACAAAGACAGCGAATAGAGATTCAGAGAGAGAGAGAGCAAAGAGTCCAAGCAACCAAGAAAGATGGTGAATAGTGAACCCTGAGAGGAGGATTGAGCACAGAGAGCAGTAAAGCCAAGCAGAGGAGACAGAGGGCTAATCTGACCATAAGTAGCATCGAGCACTAGAGAGCTTGAAGAATCAAGCCTTCCCATAGAGGAATCTATCAGGATTGAGCATCACAGTTGGCTCTTTCCACTATAGACCAAGGGTCACAGAGCTGGTAGGAAGAACAAGAGTCTGTGTACTCCGAGTGGCTTGGGGAATCCAAGAACCACCCTGCCAAGCAAAATCTGCTTTAGGAGAACTCATATTGAGTCCCTGTATTGTAATTTCTCTACTGAAAGACACAATAAAACGAGGCCACCACTGAAGCTGGACCGGAGATGTAGACCTAGAGAATAGGGTGAACTCCTTATTAAAAATTGTTTGTCTCTTTGTGTTGCTTACTGTATTTCTCTACTATCTTTCCACTTATTTTCTGTGTATTGGCAATCTGATCGATCCATTGTTTCAATAACACAGAACACACACACCATCACATGAGTCCGTAATACCTTTTGTTTAATAAATCTTTAGCTGAGGTCACTCGTAGGGTGATTATCAGATCAAGTGGTATCAGAGCTCTAGGTTGTAAGGTTAGACACGCTTGTGTTCGTTTAGCTGTGAATTCTCACTAGATCAAAGCTCAAATTAGGAGAAGAAGAGTTGGTGGAAACTAATCCTGAAATTGGGAGAGTCTATTCTCAGAAGACAATGTCAGAAGAATGTTCTATAGGGCCAGACCCTCAATTCATAGAAAGTTTCCTAGCTATAAAGTCTATGGTAAAAGAAATGTATAGGGACTTTAGAAATCATAAGGGTGAAGATTCATCAGGCTCTAAGCAAGATAAAGAAGAAGATGAATCTCATTCCCATGACCACTCAAAAGGAAAGGGAAAAGAAGAAAGCTTCCCTACACCTCCTAGTAGCCCTGTGCATAATAAGAAAGCATCTTTGATTAAGTTAGATGTTAAATTTTATTTTCCTATATATGATGGAGAGCTAAATGCTAAAAAGTTGGACAATTGGATTAGACAAATGGATGTGTATTGCAGAGTACAAAATATAGACTCAAACAAGAGCAAGATTCAGCTGGAAAGCCTTCACCTAGGGGGCACTACCTTGGTTTGGTGGGAAGGCAAAACCCAAGCTAATATGAGGAAGCATGGTAAGACCATCTCTGTCTGGAGTGAATTTGTTACTGCAATCAAAAAGCAGTTCTATCCATTGGCCTACATGCAACAAGCCATGATGAGTTGGCAAACTCTTCGGCAGTTGAAAGGGAAAAGTGTACAAGGGTATACTCAAGAGTTCAAAAAGAGAGCATTGATGTTGGGTATTTCATTAGACTCACCAGAAACTCTTTTGAAGTACATTGGTGGTCTACACAACTACATGAGGCATACCATCCTCATGTTTAATCCCACTAGTATAGATGAGGTATCTGTACAAGCTACTCATCTAGAAGCTAGAGGAAAGAATGGAAATCCAGAAGTTTGGGGACCATCCCAACCCACTATAAGCAAGAGCAAGGAGAAAAGAAAGCAGAAGTGGAAAGCAAGGAAGGCTAACATTGCACAGAAAGGCAAAGCCTCATGCACTCACTGTAAAAAGGAGGGGCATGATGATGAGCATTGTTGGATTCTGCATCCAGAGCTGAGACCTAATAAGTCTAAGGGCAAGAAGAAGAAGACTGCTACAGCTATTCAGAAATATTTGGGGTCAGACTCAGGAGATGAAACAATCATTGCAGCCATAGGTATAAAAGGTAAGAATTCTGAAGCATCTACTAGTCATTCTGCTCAATATGTTATTGATGAAGAACATGAGAGAAAAAGGCATGAGCTTTTTCATATTTGAGTTGTTTCCAAAAATCAAAAGATTCATACTTTGTTGGATAGTGGCTCAGAAGTAAATCTGATTTCTGAAGCAATTGTAAAGAAATTGGGATTAGCAACTACACCTCATAAGAAGCCATACCCATTAGGATGGTTGAATGATAAAGCACAACTACAAGTGACTAGACAGTGCAAACTCAAGTTTTCTTTTGGGTTAGCATTTGTAGATGAGGTTGAGTTAGATGTAATTCCTTTGGATATATGCGGAATTGTTTTAGGAAGTCCTTACTTGTATGATAGAAAGGCTATTTTCTATAGAGCCGAGAACAAGTATCTACTTGTTAAAGATGGAATCGAATACTTTGTTAGAGCTCATAAGCTCAAGAATAATTATACTCTCATAAAATCAGGACAGATGAAAAGAATGATAAATTTATGCAAATAGTTCTTACTAATGGTTGTAAAGGAAAAGAAAACTGACAAAACAAATGTATTTGAGGGCTGTAATTTTGATCAGCAATAATATAGAAAAGATTGTTTCAGAGTATGATGTCTTGTTTCAAGAACCTCAAGGTCTGCCACCAAAAAAGGGAATAGTACATGATATTATTTTTCAGCAAGATGTTCATTTGCCTAACATTGGGATGTAAAGGTTATCTGCTTTAGAGAATGCTGAAATCAAGAAGCAGGTGCAAGAGTTGCTTGAGAAAGGGTTCATCAGGCCTAGCACATCACCATGTGGGTCACCAATCATTTTGGTGAGAAAGAAAGATGGCTCATGGAGAATGTGCATTGATTATCGAGCACTGAATAAGATAACAATCAAAAATCGTTATCCCCTTCCTTGCATAGTTGATCTTTTAGATCAATTGAAGGAAGATGTTTATTTCACCAAGCTGGACTTGCACAGTGGATACCATTAGGTCAAAGTTGCAGAGCAAGATGCATGGAAGACTGCTTTCAAAACAAAGCAGGGATTGTATGAATGGCTGGTTATGCCTTTTGGCTTGACCAATGCCCCTGCTACTTTCATGACATTAATGAATGATGTACTCATACTTTTTCTTGATGATTTTGTTATTGTGTATCTGGATGAAATTCTGATTTTTAGTAAAACGTGGGAAGAACATTTAAAGCATGTTAAGCAGACATTAGATGTTTTGAAAAGAGAAAAACTCTATGTTAAACTCTCCAAATGTGAATTTGGCAAAACCTCTCTAAGTTATTTGGGTCATATAGTAGGGGTAGGTGAATTGAAAATAGATCCCTCTAAAGTGGCAGTCATTGTAAACTGGCCTAAACCCAAGTCTGCTACAGAAGTGAGAAGCTTCTTAGGAGCAGCACAATATTGGAGGAAGTTCGTTTCAAATTTTTCCTCAATTGTAGCTCCCTTACATGCTTTGATAGGATTGAACAAGGTGTTTCAGTGGGGAGGCAAATAGCAGAAAGCCTTCGACACCTTGAAAGAAAAAATTAGTACAGCACCTGTACTAGCACTGCTAGATCTACAAAGACCATTTGAGATCCAAACTGATGCCAGTGACTATGCCATGGGAGCAGTGTTGACACAGCACGGTAAACCCATATGTTATCATTCTGAGACTTTTAATCCTGCAGTAGTCAACTATCCTACATATGATAAGAAATTGTATGCATTAGTTCAGAGTGTGAAAAAGTGGAAACATTACTTAATGGGAAAAGAAACAGTAATACATACTGATCATCAGCCACCTCAATACCTACACTCCCAAACTAAGTTGCAACAATCAAGACATTACAGATGGATGGGTTTTCTACAACAGTTTCATTTAGTCATCAGATATAAAAGGGTATACATAACAAGGTTGCAGACATGTTATCTAGACCCATTATAAATGCATCTACCATACTTAAGCATAATTTTGTGCTGCATGAAAGCTACATAGAACAATATGCTCAGGACATGGACTTTAAAGATGTATATGCAACTTTGAGTCAAGGCAAAAGAGTAGAAGAATTGGACTATCTTGTGAAGGACCGACTCTTATATCATTGTGGGAAACTCTGCATTCCACAAACTGAGAGAGCAAAGATAATTAGGGAAGCACACACTTCTCTGATATCAGGTCACTTTGGGGTAAGTAAAATAGTTGTACAGCTACAAAGGTTTTGCTATTGACCAAGAATGAGTGAGACAGTTTCTAGATATGTAAAGGGATGTGCTATGTGTGCTAAAAGAAAGCCCATCAATAGAAAACTAGGCTTGTACACCCCATTGCGAGTTCCTTCTCACCCTTGGGAAATCATTTCCATGGATTTTGTTGGAGGACTGCCTAAATCTAGGAAAGGTCATGATTATCTATATGTTGTTGTGGATAGGTTCAACAAAATGTGTATTTTGATACCCTGTAGTAAATAGATTATAGCTGAACAAACTACAAAATTATTCTTTGAACATGTATGGGTTCATTTTGGATTACCCACTTCTATTATATCTGATCAAGACACCCGATTTGTGGGAAAGTCTTGGTCCAATCTATGGGAACTAATGGACACAAAATTAAAGAGAAGAACATCTTTTCATCCACAAACAGATGGCCAAACAAAAGTAGTTAACAAGATAATGATCCAGTTATTGACAGGATATTGCAGCAAACACCCTAAGCTTTGGGGTGAACACTTGTGTTATGTGTAGCATGCTTACAATAGAGCCAAACACTCTTCTACCTAGAGATCTCCTTTTGAGACCTGCTTTGGTTTCATACCAAGGTCTCCCTTGGATTTTGTCTTTCGTAAAGATACCATGGTTGATGGACATAGTGATGTGGACAGGGTAGCTAGGTTCATTGAACAGATCCAGGAGATCCACCAGGCAGTACAGGAACAACTGGAAAAAAGCCAAGCCAAGTACAAGGCTAGGCATGACAAGCATCGGATGGAGCATAGTTTTCAAGTTGGAGACCAAGTCTGGCTGTATATCAGCAAGGACAGGATGCAAGGTGAAGGCAAGAAGATAAAACCTATCAAGTATGGACCCTTCAGGATACTTGAGAAGATTGGTGAAAATGATTTTCACCTTGATCTGCTATCATACATGCACATCTACTCAGTCGTGAACGCAGATTTCTTGAGGTTGTTTGAACCTTCAATGATTGAGGACCTTGAAGAGCAGAGTCAATTGCCTTCTGTTGATGACTTGCTACCTAAATATCTTAATGAGTTGCAGGAAGATACAATGCTGGACAGGAAGGTAAGGATGACGCATAGTGGACAGGTGGAATACATCAGGATTGGGCTTAAAGGTTCGAAGCCGAGCAGTGCAAAGTGGATTGAGATTAGACAAGCGAGACAGCAGTTTCCTCACTTAGTTGATGCTTGAAGAAAACCAACTTTTGGTGGTCCAAAAGCTTTTCGATAGGGAGGCCGTGATCCAAATCGGATCCATAAATGACTGTCAAAGAATCGCGACTAATTCAAGTTGAACAAATCTCGAATGAAATCCAAAACATCAATCGAAAACACCCTGAACCAATGGCCATGGCAGCTGGCATGGAACAATGAGGACCTCAGTCAAAGCGTGCTAACCGAGGCCCATGGAGACTGCGCAGGAGGTCGATGTAGCCCCTGGGAGCCCCAAAATGGGAAAAGGAGCTAATTTTCAATGCACGATTCGCGCAGCGCTGGGCGAATAGGGCTGAAATGGTAAAGCCTTAGGCACTTGGTCACGTTGGGAGCCAGAGGACCATGGGTGGAGAAACGAAAAGCGCCATCGTACAAAGGTGGGACCCATGACCTGGAAACGAGTGGTTTGATTGGGGTGCCCTTGAACGGTAAGAGGTTTTGGAGAAAATGGAGCGATCACACTCAGCGATCGACGCGTGGCAGCAGAGGTGAGAGAAAAAACCGCTGTGATCGTGTGTTATCGATCGAGCAAGTCAACTGCGCTCGACGTGTGTATGACGTTGGATCTAGAGGAGCCCAGATCGGACGGTTGAGATTGCACCTGATAGATAGAAGCAGAATTGACAAGGAATTAAGCTGCGATTTAAGGGGATTTGGAATCCGTTGATTGCCACAGTGGAGAAATAACGTATCCACGACATAACTGAAGAAATGAATCGATGAATAGGCTGGTTCTATTCCAGTGAGGACATGTGGCTACTTCCTGAGTGTCCATGCTGACATCAAACAGGGAACTCCAAGCACCTAGGCGGTATGCGAATCAATGCAGGCGGGAGAGGAACCAAACAGGAATGGAGATCGAATGGCTAAATCCATGAACAGAGACAGTGAATAGAGATTCAGAGAGAGAGAGAGAGCGAAGAGTCCAAGCGACCAAGAAAGATGGTGAACAGTGAACCCTGAGAGGAGGACTGAGCACAGAGAGCAGTAAAGCCAAGCAGAGGAGACAGAGGGCCAAGCTAACCACAGGTAGCATCGAGCACCAGAGAGCTTTAAGAATAAATCCTTCCCATAGAGGAATCTATCAGGATTGAGCATCACAGTTGGCTCTTTCCACTGTAGACCAAGGGTCACAGAGCTGGTAGGAAGAACAAGAGTCTGTGTACTCCGAGTGGCTTGGGGAATCCAAGAACCACCCTGCCAAGCAAAATCTGCTTCAGGAGAACTCATATTGAGTCCCTGTATTGTAATTTCTCTGCTGAAAGACACAACAAAACAAGGCCACCGCTGAAGCTGGATCGGAGAAGTAGCCGTGGAGAATAGGGTGAACTCCTTATTAAAAACTATTTTTGTTTTTGTGTTGCTTACTGTATTTCTCTGCTGTCTTTCCACTTATTTTTTGTGTATTGGCAATCTGATCGATCTGTTGTTTCAATAACACAGAACACACACACCATCACATGAGTTTGTAATACCTTTTGTTTAATAAATCTTTAGCTGAGGTCACTCATAGGGTGATTATCAGATCAGTATGCAAGCAACAAACTCGCCTATTTGTTAGTAAACTCATCTTCCTCATAAATCACGGAAGGAAAGTTATGTAAGTGCTTAGGCCAGGCCACTTCACCTTCATCACCATACCTATGAGTGGACAAGAGATTGAAAAGCTTCCCTGAGATGGAGACATCTTCACAATTCGAAAAACACCTCGAGGGAAGAAGAGTGCAAGACTCCATGAAAGATATGCAAAGATTCAAAACTAGATGAGAGGACATAGTTTGTCATCAGGCCCTCCTTCTAGTGCCAAAAATGTTGACGATGCTAAACCCACCAACATGTCAAGGGGATCTCCTTGGTAATAAGTCCCCATTAGACCTCAGACCATTCGGTGTAGAAGTCCAAACAGTGGGTCATAAGGTAATGCCTTGACCACGCTGTCACACAAAGGCAAGTAGAATAACTCTATCAGCAGCAAGGGTGTGGCTGATGTAGTGTGTCAAGGAAGGTGTATGAGAGGTTCCAACACTCCGAAGGGGGGAGGAGGTGAAGGTGAGCTCTGGGTTGAAAGGGATTAGTCCCAACTCGGTTAGGAACACACAACACAAAGGACATGCACTGATTCTAGCTGAGTAGTCCACTCGGATGTGGTAGTCACATCATACAAGGTAAGATAACACGTACAACACTCATGGATTAGTCTGAGATGAGTGTGATGGTTGTTATAGCAACGTTCAAGTGAAAGGTCTGTCTGACGTCCGGAAGAGAAGTCGACATAGATGGTGACAATGTTAACAACATATGCAACACATTAACAACAATATTCATATAATTGCATGTGAATCAGTTCATACACAAGTACGTAAGTTAAACAACATATATCATTAAAGCAACCAAAGTAGTCTAACTACAATAACGACATATGCATGAAAATGTGCTAGCTCCTATTACATAAATAAGTGTAAGTCACAATCATACAATACATCCATGTAAACCTGCTAGCCCCAACAGAGGAATGTTACAACCACATCTGCTTGCTCCTCCAAAGAGATGTACTAGCTTCGTGCAGTGGAGAAGCCAAGGCACGTTACAATACTGTCCAAGCCTTCTTCAAAATAGTCTTAGTAGAAGCTTAGCTAGCCAAAAGAATATACAATGAGTTATGAAGGACTATTTATAGAAAAGGGTGGGGTGACCCTTGACATTCCCATTTGTGACCATTCAACTACCCTCATGGCTCTTCACCTGCTCTATGTCTGTTACATCAACTATTGACACTCGACTTACACTTGACATGACTCAACATTACAATGCAAATGTACTCATGTGAGACAACATGGCTTGAGCAAGTCTTGCAAGACATCACTGACACTCGGTCCATTGTGGTGAGCCCAACTCTCTGACGTGATTATGATGGGGAAGGTGGTGAGATGATTCCAAGCTTGGTTGTCCATGATGATGTACATGCACCTCATGGTGACATATTTCTAAAGCAAACTTTTTCTTTCGTTGCAACCAGTGCATTGGCTTGGCCTCTTCATCCAACTCGTCTACTAACATGTGTAGGGTTTTCTTGGGTGTGGCTGAACTTGCAACACACTGATGCATAGTGTCAATGCTGATATTCAAGTGTGTGCTGGTGGTCATCCACATCAACTTGGAAAAGTACTCGTTCGGCTCCAGTTGGACTTGCTTCTTATCTTCGCCTTGGTGAGTGTGTTGAATGGGTTGGATTGTATGTGTGCACACAATGACATGCATGTTGTTGAATCCCTTGCATGCAATCAACCACACTGCTGACCATATCTACTCTGTGTTAGCTGGTGGGATGGATCTTTAACTTGTCTGGGTAGAGGTTCATCCATGAGCGCATGTTGCACCCACTGTTGTTCTTGATCCTGCTACAACTCATTCGTCTGTCTACACAGCTTCATGTTCTTCCTCAGTTGCTGCTTCAGCACATGCAACTCCTTCTTTGTTACATCTTTTGCCTTCGCTTGATCTTCATGTTGTGTTGTCATTCCATAGCCATCATCTCCAAAGTTGCTTGCATCTTAAGTGGACCTGCTTGAGCTTTCCATCTTGTTCCGCTTTCGTGTTGTCGACAAACCTCCTCTTACATTCGTTGCATTTGGTATACTGTCTTTAGCTACTATTCATGATGTTGTTCACTCTGATGCTATCGTGAGTAGGCAAGCTCATAGATACTTGATCGACTGCATCCCCAAGCATTCTCTAAATGGTGTCCTCGTCTCTCCTCTCTTGAAACCATTGTACTTGTACTGCTGAGAGGCAGATGAACACCTGCGATACATAGAGACATGGAAACACTCATAGAAAGCAATCTGTTAGTCGAAAAACAAAATGAACATGAGAACTGACTTGCAACATACCTAGGTGAATGATCATGAAGGTTGCACAATTTCGGCCAGGAGGTTAGGAGACCGACTACCAAGACTGCTCAAGGCACAGTTTGGGCTTCTGGGAGACTGGATGATTGCTAGAATTGTGCAATGCACAGTCTAGTCTAGCTAGTGAATGTTGGGATTGCACAATTCCAACTCGAAAGGATTGTTGGCCTAGGGACAGATCTGCGCAATTTCTTGGGCCAAGAAGCCACTGTCCTCCAAAAATGCACAAAATAGTCCTGGGGGCCAGTGCCAGGAAGGAATGCAAACATTTGGAGAGGAAGGAAACCCTTCCTTTCCCAAATTGCACAATGTAGCCTTGATGAAGGCAGAGCTCGGGCCAAGGTCAGCTCAACTCGCCAATGAGCGACTGAAAGTAAGTAAGTTAGTGAATGCATGGAAATAATAAGTGATAGCATAAGTGATTCATAGTGCATGCAAAACATGAATGAAAGAGTCAACAAACAGATCAACATGCATGTGGATGAGGCAGTTCGTCGGTTGGGCAAACGTCCATGCAAAAGAGTTTCATGCATGTGACAATAGTGAGATAGCAGTGAAAACTTAAACAAAGCTAGGACAAGCTAGAATATATGTAAACGATAGTAAGAGTTCAAAGAAATCAAGCAAACAATACTACTACAAGCGAAAACAAAAAAAGTGACAGAAATGCAGCACAAGGCATGGGATGCGGGCTTACCCCAAAACAGTCGTGCTAAATGTGCCGATTGCTCCTAGATGTGATGTGGGATGTCATGCCTGCAAGGTTGGTGTGAGGAATGAGCTCTGATGAGCCTCATCATTGAGTAATTATATGGACCTTAATTGACCTTTATTCGCCTCAAATTGACCTTTATTTGCCTCCTAGCTTCATTAAACCAACTATTCTCACAACTTATTGCAAACTTTTGATTATATTTTGTTTATGAGATGAGTAGAGTTGGATATTTTTCTTTGTGATCTAATGTGCATGTAATGCAAGAATAAAGAATAAAAGCAAGGAAAATGCAGGGATAAAAGATAAAAGCAAGGAACTATGGTAAAGACCTTGGTAAAAACTCGAATGGGACAAGGGAGAGGAATTGCAGGAGGTAAATCCTCCTCATTTACTCTCCCTCCATTAAAATATCCCTCCAACAGTTAAAAGTACAAACAACCCCCTTCTAGAAGATAACCAAGCAAGTGAAGATGAAAGTAGCCAAATCAAGTGTACTAGAAGGCAACCAAGCAAGTGAAAGTACGAGTTTATCTTGGGTTGGGAGCCAAGCCTCCCTACTAGAAGGTAGTCGAGCTAGTGAAAGGGAAAGCACAAGTTTATCATCGAATTGGGAGTTGTGACTCCCTAATTTTGAAGGAAGTCATCAGAGACTTTAGATGTATAAGTAGAGAGGCTTAGGACCTCAGTATTTTTAGTTACCAGGAGTTACCTAAAGTTACTAGGAGTTACCAAGAGTTAGCAAGAATTCATACTTCGCACAGTAGAACTCTACTTTTTTTTCAAGTTTTAAGTCTTGTAACAGTTTTTGATTTATAATGAAGATGAGTTTTGTTTTGAGCCAGAACTGAGTTAACTCAGAGGGTTGGAGCTCTTAGGTTAGGGCCTGACCCTAGCAGCCAAAGCTCCTCTGTATTGTATTGTTAAGTAGCATAGCTTCCTGCTTTCTATTTTTCTACTTAAGTTGTTCATTTCCATTACAGCAGTAGCATAGATTCATGGTTTGATTGTTCATTTACATCAGTAGTACATTTCCATTACAGAGGTTTATTGTTTAACTATTTATTTGTTTAAATAGTTGTAGTCTCATTACAGTAGTGTAGAGTAGATTAGTTGTGTTTTAGTGATTCATTTATGCTTTCATTCAATTAGCAGGTTAGCAAAGAAAAGAACCACAAGGTTGCCCATAGGTGTCTCGGCCTCCCTCCTCCCTCTAGAACTATGACATGAGGAAGAAACCCTGCAGCGACCCCAAAAACACAAGGTTTTCGTTTTAACAGGGAGTTTTTTGTTTAATGCAGTCATTGGGTTCATTACATTATTACTCTATTACTTTCATGATCATATGCTTCTTCACTCTCTTCCTATCATTTGATCTCTCTCATATCCCTTTCATTCTCCTTAAGCATGAAATACTTAGGTGGAAGTGGTTAATTCGCGTTGTAATTTGTTTTTACCCATAGATTTCCTTACATAGCAAAACCAAACCAATCACTGCCCAATTCATTTTCAACGTTGACTTTATGCACTTCAAATCCCCACCGTCGATCTGCCTTGTCTGATCCAACGGCTATCGCACACCCGCTCGCCAACTAGCACGGTCAAATCTCCACCGTTAATTTGCCTCAATAGATTTGACGGCTATCACGCAATATTGTGTGGATTTCTATCTGATCTTTATCCTCTCAAGGGCACATGATAAGAGTGGTTTCCCCATGCTATGTGTTCCCTGGGGAGGCTAATCGTGTAAAATTTTAGAAAACTGCTTACAGCTTTGAGGGCGCTCGATAAAAGCTTACCGCCCTCTAAACCTACTTTGTCATTCCCACACGTTTTCTCCTCCTTCTTTAATCTCCATTGTTGATTTGTCTCTGGATCCGATGGTTGTCGCTTCACTCGATTGCCAACTAGCTTGATCGATCTCCACCATTGATCAGCCTCGCCTGATCCAATGGTTGTCACACAATCTCGCACAGACACTTGCACAACTGTTATTTGGCTGAGAGCACAGAAGAAGAGTGGTTTTCTCATGCTACGTGTTGCTCGGTAAGGCTAATCACGTGAAATCTCAAAATACAGCTTATGGTTTTGAGGGCATGCAAAATACATCTTACCACCTCTGTAAATCTACTACCGTTTCCGCACGTTTCTTTTGCCCATGATCTAATCTCTATCGTTCATCTGCCGATTAATCATGTCTGTTCATCTCTTGAATTAGCCCCACGATATAATCTCAACTGTCCATCTCCTGCTAATCTTGTTCATTCATATATTCACTCAACTAATATGACACAATCTCCATTGTTCATCCTATTAGTTAACCCTATTCGCCCATCTATCTACGTACCCTCCTGCAATCTAATCTCAGTTGTTCATTTACCTTTCACTCACCTGATCCAATGGCTCTTATGCACTGTTACCCATTACGTCCTCTTTTGACCAATTTTGATCTCTGACTACTCTTCCACTTAAACACAAACTTAGCTTAGTTTCCTTTACTTACCCCTTAGTCTAGTTTTGATGCTTTTACTTCTATAACTTAGAGAATTAGCATTAGATTAGTGATTGATCTAGAAATTATTCATATCATAGTTGTTCAATTGGTTAACTAGGGTCTGGTGTGAGTTTAGCATTACATGATTGTTTTCCTTATTACTACAGTAGAGTAGCTCTCCCTTAGAATATATTTGCTCTTCTTCCATCAAATCAAGCTTCTTCTGACCATATAGAAGTCTAGCTTGGAACCCCTAGGGTCTCTTGCCAGATGAGTAGTGACAACAGGCAATACCTTCACTTCTACTTGTGCATATAGCACTCTCATCTCCAAGTTTGTACGAACCCCGGGTTGATAAGTAAAGTTGGTAGCCCTAGAAGTTGTAAAATTCTTGCTGCAACACCTAGGCTCATCACTTTTGGTATCGTTGCTAGGAAGGCGCCAGAGTAGGATGTGAATTACTGCTCCTTCTTCTATTTCTGGTCTCTAACTTTCTTTTCTTCTACTTCTAGTCTTCAATTTTCTTCCATTAGTTTATTTCTACAAAAGTAATCTAATTTCATTCTTTCATTTGTCATTTATGTGCTTTCCTTTCCATTCTGAAATCAACAATTTCAATTCAACAAATAGTTTCCTTTTTGTTAGTAGTTTTTCATTCAATTAAGCAATTTCATTCTGTAAGTAGTTTCCATTATGTTAGTAGTTTTTCATTTAATCAAAAATTTCCTTTCTGCATAGTATTTTCTAGCTTTAAAGAAAATCTTACAAAAATGAACCCAAAAACATTTCCTTTCATGCCTCGTAGGAATAGGGATAATTCAAGAAAATTCTTGCCAAATGCCCCCCACGACATCCAACAGTCAACCTTCTCCCTTCTTCAATGACTGTGAATTGGAAGAACCTTTAGGTGAGCAACCTGACATATTTGAAGAACCTATAGGGGAAGAAGAAGAGGAAGAACCCATTCCTACTGAAGCAATGGCTGAAAACCAAGATGATAGAGGAGATAGAGAGAGAATTGAGGGTGCCTTCCCCATTAGGGAAACCAATGAGGACACTAAAATGAAGAATATAAGCCCCTTTGATCTACCTTATTTCCATGGCTTGACCACAGAGGACCTTGACACTTTCCTATTTGAGTTTTTTGTCATATTCTAAACCTATGACTATACATAGGATGAGAAAAAGTTAAACTTTTTCCATCATGCCCTCAAGGATGCAACATTGTGCTGGTTCATGGGTTTACCTAGAGATAGCATCATAACATGGGCTCAGATGCAGTGGGCCTTTAACAACAAATATAGGGACAATAGTAGGTCAAAGTAAACTAAAGAAGAGATTTTTAGGATGACCATAGGCCAGGATGAATCCTTAGAAGACTATGAAGAAAGATTCTAGCTCAGTTACAAAAGGGCCAGGTTCACACTTGACCCTGAGTCACTGAAGCTGGTCCTGCGTAGAGGAGTAAGGGAGGATATCCTAGATACCTTGCATTTGTTAGCAGGAGGAGATATCTACCAAATACCCTATGAGGTTATCAAGACTGTCTTTATAAACCATTCTAGGGAAACTAGGAAAAAGGGTAAGAGTAGTCAACCTATGGCCAATACATCATCTTCCAACTCATCCATCAAGGGTGAAATTGAAAATATGTTGGAGGGCTTCAAAAGTGAGATGCTGCAAACCCTTGCCTTGCAATTGGATACCATGAATATCAAAAGGAAACAAGAGAAAGCAGAGAGAGCCTTGGCCATCTTTTGTCCAAGATGCACCAGGAGGCATCATAGGAATGAATGTGCATTGAACTATATTGAGATTTGCTTAGTCTATGAAGAAAAGCATTCCACAGACAAGTGCTCTTCTTTACCTAGACTCAAAGTTGTATATCAAGGAGTTGAAGGGGTCACTGAGCAACTTTGTTACATCAACTAAAGGAGACCTCCTGGGCCTAGACCATGCTAACAGGGTATTCAACGATCATCCCATGCATATTACAGACCCAACCAAACCACAACTATACCTTCTTGGGGACCCCCTGCTCATCCTTCCTGGTATACACCCCCTCCTTGGTCGCATGCACCTCAGTATCATTCCCAACCAGCCAAATAGTCATTTCAACCTTACATTCAACCACAACATCAGTGGAATACCCCACCCCTGGGGTGGAGGCCCCAATTCAACAATGTTCCAGCCCTGATACCTCCACCACCTATCCAACCACAAGTCCTACACTCTGCTCCACCTAATCGACCCCAGATGCCTCCCCAGCCAAATCCAAACCCAAAAAATAGGCAGGGTCATTAAGGATACAATGGAGAGACATCATACCTAGCTTATGTTGTAGAAATCCAGGAGATCAACCTAAGATCTGGGAGAATTCTCCTAGATAACCAACCTCCCTCTCCACATAGGGAGGTGTTGATGCCTCTAAAATCATTGCACCAACATTGGGGATAACCACCCGATCCAGCCCTTAATGCAGTTCCTTTTCTGTTTGGTATGGTGGCTTCGACTAGATAGTATGGGACCAATTTCCCAATAATGTGTGATTTGATGAATTGGTGTTTAATATATATAACAAAATGATAGATGGTTTGGAAAATAAACTTATGAAACTATACAAATATATATATATATATATATATATATCTATATATATATATATATATATATATATATATATATATATATATATATATATATATATCTATACAAATATATATATATATATATACATATATATATATATATATATATATATATATATATATATATATATATATATATATATATATATATATATATATATATACATATATATATAAAGAGAGAGAGAGAGAGAGAGAGAGAGAGAGAGAGAGAGATAGAAAACCCGAGTAATCCAATATTAATGCGATTTGAGTTTTTTGTCATATTCTAAACCTATGACTATACATAGGATGAGAAAAAGTTAAACTGTTTCCATCTACCCTCAAGGATGCAACATTGCACTGGTTCATGGGTTTACCTGGAGATAGCATCATAACATGGGCTCAGATGCAGTGGGCATTTAACAACAAATATAGGGACAACAGTAGGTCAAAGGAAACTAAAGAAGAGATTTTTAAGATGACCATAGGCTAGGATGAATCCTTAGAAGACTATGAAGAAAGATTCCAGCTCAGTTACAAAAGGGCCAGGTTCACACTTGACCCTGAGTCACTGAAGCCGGTCCTACGTAGAGGAGTAAGGGAGGATATCCTAGATACCTTGCATTTGTTAGCAGGAGGAGATATCTACCAAATACCCTATGAGGATATCAAGACTGTCTTTATAAACTATTCTAGGGAAACTAGGAAAAAGGGTAAGAGTAGTCAACATATGGCCAATACATCATCTTCCAACTCATCCATCAAGGGTGAAATTGGAAATATGTTGGAGGGCTTCAAAAGTGAGATGCTGCAAACCCTTGCCTTGCAATTGGATACCATGAATATCAAAAGGAAACAAGACGAAGCAGAGAGAGCCTTGGCCATCTTTTGTCCTAGATGCACCAGGAGGCATCCTAGGAATGAATGTGCATTGAACTATATTGAGATTTACTTAGTCTGTGAAGAAAACCACTCCACAGACAAGTGCTCTTCTTTACCTAGACTCAAAGTTGTATATCAAGGAGTTGAAGGGGTCACTGAGCAACTTTGTTACATCAACTAAAGGAGACCTCCTGGGCCTAGACCATGCTAACAGGGTATTCAAGGATCATCCCATGCATATTACAGACCCAACCAAACCACAACTATACCTTCTTGGGACCCCCTGCTCATCCTTCCTAGTCTACACCCCCTCCTCGGTCGCATGCACCTCAGTATCATTCCCAACCAGCCAAATAGTCATTTCAACCTTACATTCAACCACAACATCAGTGGAATACCCCACCCCAGGGGTGGAGGCCACAATTCAATAATGTTCCAGCCCTGTTACCTCCACCACCTATCCAACCACAATTCCTACACTCTGCTCCACCTAATCAACCCCAGATGCCTCCCCAGCCAAATCCAAACCCAAACAATAGGGAAGCTCCATAAGGATACAATGGATAGACATCATACCTAGCTTATGTTGTAGAAATCTAGGAGATCAACCTAAGATCTGGGAGAATTCTCCCAGATAACCAACCTCCCTCTCCACATAGGGAGGTGTTGATGCCTCTAAAATCATTGCACCAACATTGGGGATAACCACTCGATCCATCCCTTAATGCAGTTCCTTTTCTGTTTGGTATGGTGGCTTCGACTGGATAGTATGGGACCAATTTCCCAATAATGTGTGATTTGATGAATTGGTGTTTAATATATATAACAAAATGATAGATGGTTTGGACAATAAACTTATGAAACTATACAAATATATATATATATATATATATATATATATATATATATATATATATATATATATATATATATATATATATATATATATAGCTAGAGAGAGAGAGAGAGAGAGAGAGAGAGAGAGAGAGGGATAGAAAACCCAGGTAATCCAATATTAATGTGATTTATAATGATTTATGGTAATCAAATGCTAATGAAGATCAAACACTTGGCTATAGAAAGTTAAGCATTAATGATGATCACTTAAAACAAAGTGATATAGAGCATATCACATATCATAATAACATCAATTGTCAGCATATGTGTTTAGAATAGAAATTCCAAATTATTCAAAAGTGATATAATGCATAGTTGTATGAATATTCACATATAACAACAATATCAAATCAAAAGATTGTTTGATTTCATAACATGAAATAAAGGACATTGATAAAAGTACCATATGTATTTGAATCCTCTTACAAAACTAACAGTCTAGTTCGCTCTTCTTATTCTGAAAACTTCCAAAAGATACAGAAATGCAAATCCTCTTGAAATCCCTCTACAACAAGTTTGAAACTTGATCCCTGTCTTCTACAAAAGTAAATTAAGAAGTGCAGAAATGCTATCTTTTTCAATCTAATTTAATACAATTTCAAGACCCTTTTTAAAATGAAATGAAAGGGTCTTTATAGAAAAAATCAAAACAAACTATTCGTAAAAAGTGCTTGAAGTGGTTGGAACAACCTTTCCCAAAATATGGGATTTCATGTTTATAATAGAATTGCGATAACTTTTGAAAATATGCATTGCATCTATCATTCCTCTTGTGGCTTTAACTGACAAATATCGAGCATAGTTTGGATCTTTGGTGGACGACTCATCCTAGCATGCAACTGACCTGTGTACATTGCATCCAAGAGTTTTGGCATCATTCGATCGGTTGCATCAGCAAGACATTTGATTTTCATTTGTTGGCTATGTGGTTTGACCAAATAGAACCAATGTGGATCCCAATTGAGGCTTTTTAATTTTTTGAGTTTCTCCTCTCCGGTATTCAAATCTTGCTTCCATTTTTTTCTAACACTTTTGCTTTGGAAGATTTTCTAGCGAACACTCAAAAATTAAATTGACGTTGTGTAAGTTATCACTTATAAGCTCAATGATACTATTCATCACTACCCTGGCCCTTGAAGTTGCTCTTTCTGCTTTGATCAACTGTGTCTTCCATTCTAAAAATAATATCTCCTTATGAGATTCTTCGATTACTGGCAATTTAGCAACCTTTCCCTTTTCTATGTTTTGCCAAGTGATGTAGTCTGTGATTTTGTCATCTAGATCCTCAAATTGCAACCTGGAATTAACTGCTTGATTTATCAGTGCATCAGTTTTGATACATAGTGGATGAATGAGAGATAACTTTTGGCAGGGTTGGGTTAGCTGTTGAGATAAGAAATTATTTATTTCGAAGGCTTCCTTTATAAACTCTTCAACTTTGGGATTGTCTTTGAATTGCTCCATTGAGAGTTGTAGCTGCACTATTTTCTCATCCTTAGATTTGATCTCTTCATGATGTGCCAATTTTAACTGTTTGAACTCCTGAGATAGTTGTTGTTGCCTTTCAATGCCTTGATGATCAATCCTCTTTTTTTCCACCCTTAACTGTTCTTCAAGTTGTTTAATCTCTTGATCTTTTTTGTTGGCCAATTGATTGACATCGGTTGCTTTATCTATCATGGCAGTTGTATATGCTCCTGCAAATTGAGATAATTTGGTCAAGTCCTCAGAGTGATTGACCTCTTAATCTTTCCAGATGACATTCATGGATTCACCTTGAGGAACTGTTGCTAATGCTTGGTCTATCTTTCTCTTTTTCTGTTGCCTTTTGACTACAGCTCTATGTTTAGGGCTATAAAACACATCCAACGGTGGAATTTCCTCTATGCTCAGTGTAATCTCTGATGAAGGATACTCAGGGATTACCTCAATTTCTTTTAGAGCTGAGTCCTTGATGGATGGTGTTTCAATCACAGGATCATGAATCATGGGTTGTTGTCTTAAGGGGGATCCCATTGTGATAACATTTTGGGTATCACTTTGACCTTTGATCTGTTGATCAAACTGTTCCCATTCTTTGATCAATATCGGATCAATGTGGACATCTGTGTCCAATTGTTCACTTTCCTTATCACTTGTCTCCGCTGAACCATAAGTTTTTTATATATCCTTCTCTATGATGTGCTCTGTTTGCTGGATGACTGGTGCAATATTCAATAAGTCCAGTGGTACTATCTGAAGCCTTTGCATCTTGTATTGGATGAATTGGTCCATTTTTTCTAATTCCAGCTTGATTTTTGCCATGTGGCTCACTTGTGTGAATGTCTCTGCTGATGTAAATAAGTCATCGAATTCATCTTTCTCATGGACGAATTGTTTAACCTTTACCTGAGTAGTAAAATTAAAAGCAACTTTATTCGGGTCATACTGTCTTTTGGGAATAATAGCTAGGTTCAAACCCTTTGTTTTCTCAGCTTCAATTTGGGCATGTTTATAGTCATGCAATGAATAGATGCCGCATTGAATAGGAAAGGCAGGCCATAACTGTTTCTTAGCATCTTTGAGATTTTTCATAAGCCCTTTTTCAACTGTCTGATAAGATATTTTCCTAGCCAATAGTTTATCTGGGACATATAGAGGAAGGACATGCGGGTCAGTAATGCTACCAAAAACCCTAATGTATGTGAATATTTCTTCCCCAAACCAACTGCTAATTGAATTTAAATCAATACTAGCCTCCTCGAACAGTCGAGGAGCTGGTCTATTAAAAATGGTCTGATGAATGGGTAGGATGAAGCCATGACAAATTTTGTAGAAATGCTTCTTATATTGTTTCTTCCACAGGAATTTATGGTAAATATGGATAGAGGTTGGGTCCTTGATAGTCCACTTCCATCCCATTATGGGAAAGTCAGAATTGAAACAAATGGTATCGACAACATAGGCACTCATATAAAATGGGGGAACAACTCAGGTGGTAACAAACCTATTTTTCCTATAATCAAGTATTTGAATGGCCATTTGGTCTGATAGGATATTAGCCCAATCCATTACAAAAGATTTCAATGTTGCTTCTATTAATGAAACCATTTCAATGGAAAACTTAATAGAACTGGAGCTTCCAAATAGTCTACACATCATTACAACAACATAAGAATATGGAGACACTGAGGAGTCCACAGAATACATATTAGATGATTCGTGCTTTTGTTTGTTAGGGAATTTCCTACATTGCCTGATGGGATTAGAATCTATTTGATTTTCCTTAGAGAAAGCTTTAAGGAATGCCTTATTGTAGTACTTCTGAGGCTCTGGCAAATGATACATTTTCTTCAAGTCTTTAGGTATGAAGGATCCAAACATTCTTCCGTCAACCGTGAAGAGCATCTTGTCCGTTATATTGATGCTTTCAATTACCCATTTTACCATGTCATTATATGGAAAAATCTTTGTGCGGGCCCCTATTCGATGAAGAAAAGAGTCGGCTAAATCACCAAGGGTGTTTTCTGACTTTGTAGGTCCATCAGTTGTTCCATGTCCTTTAGTTACCTTTGGCTCTTCCATTTCTAACATATCAGATATGCCTTCCCATGAAATTTTCCCACAATCTTGACATGTGGTATCCGAGATCAACACAATTTTTTCCTGTCCTTCTGCCACTACAAGGGGAGCTTTCGTCTTTCGAGCTTTCTTTGACATTTTAGCTGGCTGTATGCTTCGAGATTCAAACTGCAAAAAATGAAACAAGAAACAGTGATAGAATAAAACTTTTAGAGCAACTAATGCTTGTAAGGATAATGTTGAAAGAAGTACAGACGAAAATTGGAGCAGGAGCATTTGATGCGAAAGATTTTGTATTATAACTTGGTATTAACATGAAGGATGAAATCTTGAAGGACCGTAGTCATAACTATTTTTTAATGTTTTTTTGTAACCAACGATGTGAAACTTTAATGCTCACTGAATAGATCGCATCACATATTTCCAAAGGTCTTATTAGAATGTGTGCCATAAACTTTTCGGTTTTGCGATGAGCAATTGCAATATATTATTTTAATATGTAAAGAGTGATCGAATACGCAAGTCAAGATTTATAGGTGCCATGTTCCAAGAGTCTTTTGAATTTTCTACGATTGCTATAAGTGATGACTTGGCATATAGAGTTGGGTAATTCCTCTTTAAACTCGCCCAAATCGTGTTTTCCATTTATTATTATTGAACCATTTTATTATATTTTAAGATCGCATCGTGCGTCCCCAACGTAAGTATCACTTGTTTCTGCTGGGATTGCGATATGTGATCGATGTATATTACATCGCAAGTTTTCGGGACTAGCTTCCTTTGGTTTTCAACAATATGTGAAATGTGAGAATCATATCGCATCGCAAAGTTTCAATGCACTGCTAAAACATATTCTTTTTAATCTGTGATATGTGATATGTGATAGTTTTATTGCATCACATGTTTATCAATGGATTGTTATAAGAAGATCTACGATTGAGTCTTTCGCATTGCAACGCGATTGTTCGGATTGAATGTCCCTTAGCGATAAGCAAATGCAATTTGCGATGTTTGATTTTTTAGAGGGTTTTTTGAAGCACTTTTTATTTAAAAAGCAAGAAACCAAGAAATCTATTTCTATGTATAGGTTTAATTTCTTTTCAAAAACTAAAGGGACCCTATTTCCTATTTAGCATCTTAGAATAAGATTAAGAAAAATTTGAAATGGGTGGGGGGGGTTGTTGTATAGCACAACAATTAGCGATTCACTGAAAGAACCAGTTATCTCTGAATAAAATGATGAAATTTCTAAAACTTTCACAAGTAAAAACAATTGAGGAAAAGGAAACTATCTCGAAATTAGTTAGATAAACAAAATTACTCTGAATAAGAAAAGCTGATGATTTTTCCAATCTCTTTTCCAAACCCTTATTATAAATCAAAACATTTTTGGTTTCTTCAAGCCTTGATTGGTTGTTAAAGATAAAGTAGGGGGATCCTCAACTTAGCTTTTGAATTTAATCTTTTGTCACAGCTAGTGCCACTGCTGCCAGCAAACATCTATAGTCTCGACAAGGTTACCTTTTAACCATCAATTATTCATTATCCCATCCATCTAAGAGTATAATATTTTAAGGATAAAGTCATATAAAAATTTAGATATATATACATATATATATTTTATTTTATTTTTCCAGATAAAATCTATTGCCCTGGTTTGGGAGCCAGAAGGTGACAATGCCATTCACTCGTTGTAATTGAACTGAACAAGCTAGCTCATAATAAGACCCCTTGCCTTATGATTATAAGCCATTACCCTGTTTTGGCATGCAGTATTGGTAATGTTATTTTAATTAGTTACCTATGATCATGGTAAGAAGGCTCATAATGAGACCTCTTATATTTTAAATCAGATATATTTTAGAATTACACTCTAAAAAAAATCATAAACCTAGTGGACAGGGTGAATCTTTGACTCCTCAAGAGTTATTGGATGACAATTACAGAGATGTAGATGCTTAGTTGTACAAAGTCTTTACTTTTTTTTAAAAATAACCTTTCTCAACTGATAAAACTTCAAATGATTCAGTATGTTTTCCAGGTTTGAAAGATTTCACAATTTCAAAGAACATCTCAGAGTTTTATGATGTTTATCTGATTTCCAAAACTGTAATCATTTCCTTGAAAGTTTCTAATTTTTAAAAGAGGATATTTACAATATATGTTCAAATATATTTCAATAGTAAAAAGCCAATGGTATACTATTTACAACATTATTTCTGAAAGAAATCAAAATTTGCATAAAAAATATGTACAGATAAGAAGTGGTTACCTCCTTAGGGAAAGAATTTCTTTAGGATAAGCCCATTCATAGGAAAATAATCTCTCTTCCTTGATAAGTATTCTAGTAGAAATATTGATGAGCCTATATATTCGACAATCTGGAATGGTCCAAGCCACATCTTCTGAAATTTGGTATGCTTACCTTTTTCTTCATGTGCTTTGTCCCATTTCAAAACGAGATCACCATCCTGTAATGTTTTTGAGCCAGCTAAACTTGCATCAAAAGAGGATTTAATGACTTGCTGATGTTTAGCATGAGTAAGCTTGGATTTTTCTCTTTCGTCATCTAATTTAAGAATTTGATCAAACCTTAATTTAATAGGGGAAGAAGGAGTTTCTTCAATGAATTGTACTAGGGCTAGTGATGGGAGGGCTAGATTTGGTGGAATAACAACTTCTTTCCCATACACTAAGTTAAAAGGAGAAGTACCTATTGAGGCCTTCTGAGTTATATGATTTTCCCATCGTGTGAATATTAAAGATTTATGCCAATTTTTTTGGCTTTGATCAATAGTTCTTTTAATAATCCTGATGAGATTTTTGTTAGTTGACTCTACTAATCCATTTCCTCAGGGATAGTAATTTGCAGAGTATTTTAACTTAAAAAATCTCTTAAGAGAAAATTTGCCTATACTATTTTCAGAAAAATAAGATGCATTGTCAAAGATAAACGCATTAGGTAAACCAAACCCAGTGATGATGAAATGATCAATAAATTCCATAACCACATCAGAATTTGCTACCTTTAGTGGAATTGATTCTACCCACTTAGTGAAGTAGTCTGTGGCTGTAAGGATGTATATGTGCTTTTTGGAAGAATGAGGAACAATCTCTCCTATAATATCAAGCCCCCACTGCTCAAATGGTTGCTCAATATTAACTAGTTGTAAAGGACAGGATGGTTTCCTTTGTCTCCCACTCGCTGTTTGGCATATCTTACATTTCCTTACATAGTCATGGGTATCTTTGAACAAAGTTTCCCAATAATACCCATCATGCAGCATTTTGTGTGTTGTAGTGTCTCCTCCAAAGTATCCACCAGCTGGGCCATGATGGAGTTCCTATAACACCATTTGTGCTTCATTATTTTCAAGGCATCTTAACAGAACAGAATTATAGTTTCTTCTGAATTACACATCATCAATGATTTCATAGTGTTTGGCTTTTAACCTTAGGGCACGTTTGTTTTTATAGTTGAATTCAGGGGGGCCATATCCATTTTTCAAGTAAAAAATCATATCAGCATATTGAGATTCATAATCAATCATACTTATCTCATTCACTTGTACAGTACTACCTGAATCTTCATGATCTGGTATATTGAAAGCTCCTACCAGTAACTTGCAAATACCTTGTCCTCTAACAATTTTCGTTGGTTTAATATCAATGCCATATTATTGTAAAGTTGTTACCTAGTTAGCTCTTTTCTCTCCTACCTCTCTTTGAATTAGCAATTTTCTTACTGCAAAGAATGGGACTATCACTTTCCTATGTGTTTTTAGGAGGAAATGTCTAAAATGTTTAATAGACTTAAATACAACGAATGATTGTTTCTCGACTTCTGAATAATTAAGCTCAACACCTTGCAAATTGGAACTAAAGAGAGATATCGGTGCTTCTACCCACTGATCATTGATTCAGATTAAAAAATAGCATAAGATGTTTGAATGGCCAAAGTATACAAAATAAAATGACTAGAAAAAATTGGAGTATTCAATGCAGGAGCATTAATGATTTCTTGTTTGATTGAGTCAATAGCTTCTCTTTCGTTATGTCCCCATTTGAAGAATGAATTTTTCTTAATCATGGATTGCAAGGGTAGAACAATATGAGAAAAATCAGGAACAAATATTTTTACATAATTTATCTGTCCCAAGAATGATTGCACATATTTCTTATTATGTGGTAAAGGGATATCAGAAATCTCCTTTATCCTATCAGGATCAATGTATGTGCCATTTTTGGATACAATAAGCCCTAATAGTTTACCTTCATTAAGAGCAAATAATGCTTTTTTAGGATTTAGGGAAATCCCATACTTTTTGTAACATTCAAATATTTGCTTTAAATCATGCAAATGGTTGCTATTTTTCTTAGAATAGATAGTTATGTCATCCAAGTAAACAACAACCACTTTATTGATCAAACCTTTGAAAGCTATGTCCATGGCTTGTTGGAAAGTAGCTCCAGCATTTATCAAACCAAAAGGCATTTTCTGATAAGCGTATGTTCCCTATTTGGTTCTGAATGTAGTCTTTAATCTATCATCTGGATGTGCCAAGGTCTGATAATATCCTGAAAAACCATCAAGAAAAGACATTAATTCTAAGCCAGCTACTGGTTGAAGTATCTGCTCCATTGTTGGTAATGGGAAATTGTCTTTTTGACATGCTCTGTTGAGATTTCTAAAATCTATACAAATCCTAATATCGCCATTATTTTTCTTGACAGGTACCAAATTTGAGACCCATTTCGAATGTTTGATAGGAAAAATTATTTTGGCTTTAAGGCGTTTATTCAACTCTGATTTGATTTGACTCTCAAGATTGGGGTGAATTTTCCTTAATTTTTGTTGTACAAGTTTCTCATCCGAAATATTCGGAATTGTATGTTGAATAATAGAGGTATCATAAGTTTTCAGATCCTCATAATTCCAAGAAAAAACATTTTTATATTTTTAATAATCGGATGAAAGAAAACCTTTCATCAAGTGAAAGTCCAAGTCCTAGATTGACATTTTGTGGTTTGGCATCAGTACCAAGATTTACTAATTCAAACCTTAAAGTTAAACTTTGAAGCTTTGAATTAGTTAATTTTTTGAATCTATCCTTAATGTCATACAGATCTTCCAATTTAACCACATATTTAGGAATAGGATTTTCATTGAGTTTCTGCTTTAATTGTAAATCATGATCACTTTCATAGATGATTTGGTCTTCATAAGATTCCTCAGATGTCAAGAAATTTAAGATATCCTCATCATGATTGAACACACGCCAATTGGTGACATTATCTGGGATGGATGGTCTAAAAATTAATTCATTAGAAAATCTATCTGGACTATAATCTTCAGATGGAAGGAGCTTAGAAGCTACACTAGCTAGGGGAACTGCTGCTGCATTTTGTGATCTGGGAATAGGAGAGATATCAAATGCCAAAAAATGAGAAATAAGATCTTGAGCGAGTGATTGATAATGTTTGAGGTTTCCTGAAAGACAATGAATAATATTTCTTACTTGTTTTATCACTATTTTAGAATCACCAAACACTTTCAAATATTTCATATCAAGACTTATTGCTTTATAAAGACCTTGAATCAAGGCTTCATATTCTACAGTATTATTGGTACACTCAAATTATAACATGCATGGTAACATTTTCTTTTCTCCTTCAGGACTAATTAGAATACATCCTTCTCCTGCATCGTCATTACATTTATATCCATCAAAATACAAGGACCAAAATAAAGGCCTATCTACAGGTTTATCTACAAGTTTATCTACAACATTAATAGACTTAAAAGTATCGGTCTGTGAAAAAATATCAACTTGCGATGTGACATTACTAACCAAAAAAGGTGATTGCTAAGCATTGAAGTTCCCGAAAAATGATTTAGCTGAATAGTTTCCAAGAATATTATTATTGAAGGTTACTGGTTCATTTTCTTCTTCAAATTTAGTTACTGTGTAATTCAGGTGTTTTTCATGGTCAATTCTAATTTGATTTGGTTTTCCATTATAAGGAAGCCACATGTGAGAATAGTGAGTTGAAATATAACCAAGAAGTTTTTTAGACCAATCTCTGCTAAGAATTAAACCATAAAACTTAGGGATGTCAACAATCAATATATCAATTATTTGAACAACCCTTGGATCAATAGATAGTGTAATAGTAACTAAATTTATTTCTCCTAAAACTTGAACTTTAGTTCAATCTAATTGGACAATATGAAATACAGACTTCTGGGGTTAGATATTTAATTTGGAGCAAACTAATGCTGGAATTATATTTGATGAAGCCCCTGAATCAATCAAGCAGTTATGCAAATTTCTATTGTAGATCTCATAAGTCAAAAGAAAAGGAGTATGATAATTTGATCTATCTCCAATCAAAATGGCATCAGTAGAATCCACCTTATTAGATGGTGGCCTACTCAATCCTTTGTCAGCCTTGGATAATACACTAGTTGGAAGAGGAGAAGAAGGTACTGCATCTAATTCCTTAAGCAACAACTTTTATTGATGTTTGAGCTTGCTAAGTTCATGCAGAGAAATGTTTGCTTGAGTATTCTTCATATCTTCAACTATGTTATAATCCATGGAATCTGTAACTACTAGATTTTTTGATGATGATGGAGGAATGGATGAAGATGGTTTTGTTTGGGGAGATGAAATTGGAGTTTTCTTCGCGAAGTTTTCTCTTTAGTAACAGGAATTGAGTTTTTCTTCTTTTGATTTGACTGATTAGGCTCTATGATACTTTTACTTCTGGTGCTTATTGGTAGGGTTTCTTGTTCACTTTCATTATTAGAGTTGGGAAGAATAAATTCCCACATTCCATGACATTTAGTTGTTTCTTCTTACTCTATTTCTTCTATTGATAAAATTGTATCCTATTCTTCATGATCATCTAAATCAGATTCTACATTTGATATAACATTTGGTGGTTTCAGATCGGTTAGTTCATTTCTTTTAAAAATCCTAAATGGTCTTTTTGATGAAGTTTCAACTACCTACTTTTTAATCTCTACCATTTCATTGGACATAGTTTTAAGAACATTTTGCAGGCCTTCCATGTCATATGGATCTTTGGTTACTTTCTTCTTTGATTCGTCTCTAAAGGTTACTTTCTTGGACTTTCTTTCCTCTAATGCATTTTTATTTTCTATGGCCAAGATACGTTTTTCAATAGCTATTGCTTCTTTCATATTTTCTGCTAATACCGGTTTGGTAGCTCTATCAATGAAGATGGTTGTGTTTGAAGATAGAGAAAAAATGTACCATTCATTTTGGACCTCCTCGCTAGGCTTGGATGCCATAGGTATTTTATTCAATAACTTATTGAAACATGAGTTGAAGTCCTTAATGGTTTATTTTGGTTCGGCTTTTGAATTGGAGATGTCATTTATCAAAGTTGTTGTAGACCTATCATCTCCAAATTTAGTTAAAAATTTCTCTTGAAAAGCATCCAAGCTATTAATAGAGCCTGATGGTAATGAAAATTACCATGATCCAGTTGCTCCTTTAGAGTATATGGGAATATTATTACAACTCCGTCTTCTTCCACTACTCCATTCAAATTATTGGATAACATGAAATTATTTATATGTTCTTTAGCTAACAGGCCACTATCAGGGTTAAATTTAGGTAACCATTTTTCTGGATGTGCTAGAAATTGGATCAAAGGTGTAGGCATTCTAATACCCCCTGGGTTGGTACATGGCCTTGGATGAGGTTGATTGTGTGTCAATGTTGCGATATTAGTAGAAGAGAGTGAAGCAGTGGGTGAAATGATTGGGTAGAGGATGGTGTAGCTCCTGTACCTATGTGAATCATGATCTGGAGTTGGTGAGTGACCTTGCAATGATATGGATGGAATGGGTGATGATGATGAAAGAATCTCATTGTTAGATTCTGATGGTGTCTTCTTAGCCCTTTTACGACTTGGTAGAGGGAATTCAACTGGTGCGATTCGAAGTTATTCACTCTTTGCTCTAGTCAACAGTTGCGATGGGATATATTGAGAAGTGACACTACCTTGGGATAACTTAGACTCTTCTTGAGATATTGAAATCCTCTGTAATTTGTGGATCAAAGATTGTACTTCAGGGGGTTTAGAAGAAGAATTGTCTGTCTTGTTTAGGATTTCAGAAGTGGGTTCTGTATTTTTCTTTTCAACTTCCCGCTTGGGCATAGGAGATTTGGAATGCGAATGAGAAGTTGGAGGTGATGGTGAGGGAGTTTTACACTTAGAATGGCCTATAGATTTAGATTTACTTGCCATTCATAGTCAGGCCCTCCTTCTAGTGCCAAAAATGTTGATGCCTCTAAAATCATTGCACCAATAGTGGGGATAACCACCTAGTCCGGCCCTTAATGCAGTTCCTTTTCCATTTGGTATGGTGGCTCCGACTGGATAGTATGGGACCAATTTCCCAATAAAGTGTGATTTGCTGAATTGGTGTTTAATATATATAACATAATGATAGATGGTCTGGACAATAAACTTATGAAAGCATGTATATATATATATATATATATATAACCTAGGTAATCCAATATCAATGCAATTTATAATGATTTCTGGTAATTAAATTCTAATCAAGATCGAACACTTGGCTACAAAAAGTTAAGCATCAATGATGATCACCTAAAAAAAAGTGATATAGAACATATCGCATATCATAATAACATAAATTGTCAACATATGTGTTTAGAATAGCAATTCCAAATTATTCAAAAGTGATATAATGCAGAATTGGATGAATATTCACATATAACACCAATATCGAATCAAAAGACTGTTTAATTGCATAACATGAAATAAAGGACATTGATAAAAGTACCATATGTATTTGAATCCTCTTACGTAAGTAACAGTCTAGTTCGCTCTTCTTATTCTGAAAACTTAAAAAAAATACAGAAATGCAAATCCTCTTGAAACCCCTTTACAACAAGTTTGAACCTTGATCCATGTCTTCTACAAAAGTAAATTAAGAAGTGAAGAAATGCTATCTTCTTCAATATAATTTAATACAATTTAAGGACCCTTTCTAAAATGACACGAAAGGGTATTTATAGCAAAAATAAAAACAAATTGTTCGTAAAAAGTGCTTAAAGTGGTTGGAACAACGTTTCCCAAAATATGGGATTTCATGTTCATAATAGAATTGTGATAACTTTTGAAAAGATGCATTGCATCTATCATTCCCCTTGTGGCTTTAACTAACAAATCTCGAGCATAGTTTGGATCTCTAGTGGATAACTCATCCTAGCATGCAACTGACCTGTGTACACTGCATCCGAGAGTTATGGCATCATGCGATCGGCTGCATTAGCAAGACATTTGATTGTCATTTGTTGGCTATGTGACTTGACCAAATAGAGCCAATGTGAATCCCAATTGAGGCTTTTTAATTTTTTGAGTTGCTCCTCACTGGTATTCAAATCTTGCTTCCATTGTTTTTCCAACCCTTTTTCTTTCAGAAGATTTTTTGGGGAACACTCAAAAATTAAATTGGCGATGTGTAAGTTATTATTTATTAGCTCAATGATACTATTCATCACTACCCTGGCACTTGAAATTTATGTTTCTGCTTTGATCTGTTGTGTCTCCAATTCTGAAAATAATATCTCCTTATGAGATTCTTTAATTACTGGCAATTTAGCAGCCTTTCCCTTTTCTATGTTTTTCCAAGAGATGTAACCTGTGATTTTGTCATCTACACCCTCGAATTCCAACCTGAAATTAACTGTTTTATTTATCAGTGCATTGGTTTTGATACATATTGGATGAATGAGAGATATCTTTTGGCAGAGTTGGGTTAGCTGTTGAGATAAGAAATTATTTATTTCTAAGGCTTCCTTTATAAACTCCTCAACTTTGGGATTGTCTTTGAATTGCTCCATTGAGAGTTGTATCTACTTTATTTTCTCATCCTTAGATTTGATCTCTTCATGATGTGCCAGTTTTAGTTGTTCGAACCCCTGAGATAGCTATTGTTTTTCCACCCTTAACTATTCTTCAAGTTCTTTAATCTTTTGATATTTTTCCTTGACCAATTGATTGACTTCAGTTTCTTTATCTATCGTGGCAACTGTATACACTCCTGCAAACTGAGATAATTTGGTCAAGTCCTCAGAGGGATTGACCTCTGAGTCTTTCCAGATGACATTCATGGATTCACCTTGAGGAACTGTTGTTGATGCTTAGTCTATCTTTCTCTTTTTCCATTGCCTTTTGACTATAGCTCTGTGTTTAGGGCTATAAAACATATCCAGCAGTGGAATTTCCTCTATTCTTAGTGTAATATTTGATGAAGGATACTCAAGCATTACCTCAATTTATTTTAGAGCCGAGTCCTTGATGGATGGTGTTTCAATCACAGGATCATGAATCATGGGCTGTTGTCTTAAGGGGGGTCTCGTTGTGATAAGATTTTTGGTATCACTTTGACTTTTGATCTGTTGATCAAACTGTTCCCATTCTTTGATCTATATCGGATCAATGTGGACATCTGCGTCCAACTGTTCACTTACCTTGTCGCTTGTCTCAACTACACCAGAATTTTTCTCTATATTGTGCTCCATGCTTTGCTCTGTTTGCTAAATGACTGGTGCAATACTCAATAAGTCCAGTGGTACAGTCTAAAGCCTTTGCATCTTGTATTGGATGAGTTGGTCCATTTCTGCTGATTCCAGCGTGATTTTTGCTATGTGGCTCACTTGTGTGAATGTCTCTGCTGATGTACGTAAGTCATCGAATTCATCTTTCTGATGGATGAATTGTTTAACCTTTACCTGAGTAGTAAAATTAAAAGCAACTTTATGCAGGTCATACTGTCTTTTGGGAATAATAGCTAGGTTCAAACGCGTTTTTTACTCGGCTTCAATTTTGGCATGTTTATAGTCATGCAATGAATAGATGTTGCATCAAACAGGAAAGGCATGCCATAACTATTTCTTGGCATCTTCGAGATCTTTTGTAAGCCCTTTTTCAACTGTCTCATAAGATATTTCCCGAGCCAATAGTTTATTTGGGACATATAGAGGAAGGACATGCGGGTTGGTAATGCTACTAAAAACCCCAATGTATGTGAACAGTTCTTCCCTGAACCAACTTCCAATTGAAGTTCAATCAATACTGGCCTCCTTGGACAGCCGAGGAGCTAGTCTATTAAAAATACCCTGATGAATGGGTAGGATGAAGCCATGAATTTTTTTGTAAAAATGCTTCTTATATTGTTTCTTTCATAGGCATTTATGGTAAACATGGATAGGGGTTGGGTCCTAGATAGTCCACATCCATCGCATTATGGGAAAGTTGGAATTGAAACAAATGGTATCGGCAATGTAGGCACTCAAATTAAATGGGGGAACAACTCGGGTGGTAACAAACCTATTTTTCCTATAATCAAGTATTTGAATGGCCATTTTGTCTGATAGGATATTAGCCCAATCCATTACAAAAGAGTTCAATGATGCTTCTATTAATGGAACCATTTCAATGGAACACTTAGCAGAATTGGAGCTTCCAAATAGTCTACACATCATTGTGGAAGCATAACAAGATGGAGACACTAGGGAGTCCACAGAATACATATCAGATGATTCATGCTAGTGTTTGTTAGGGAACTGCCTCCATTTCCTGATGGGGTCAGACTCTATTTGATTTTCCTTCGAGAGAGCTTCAAGGAATGTCTTATTGTAGTACTTCGAGGCTATGGGAAATGATACATTTTCTTCAAGTCTTAAGGTTTGAAGGATCCAAACATTCTTCCATCAGCTGTGAAGAGCGTCTTGTATGTTATATTGATGCTTTCAATTACCCATTTTTCCATGTCATTATATGGAAAAATCTTTGGGCAAGCCATTATTCGATGAAGAAAAGAGTTGGCTAAATCACCAAGGGTGTTTTCGGACTCTACAGGTCCATCAGCTGTTGCATGTCCTTCAGTTACCTTTGGCTCTTCCATTTCTAACATATCATATATACCTTCCCATGCAATTTTCCCACAATATTGACATGTGGTATCCAAGATCAACACAATTTTTCTTGTCCTTTCGCCACTATAGGGGGAGCTTTCGTCTTTCGAGCTTGCTTTGACATTTTAGCTAGCTACATACTTCCATATTAAAACTGCAAAAATTGAAATAGAGAACAGTGATACACTAAAACTTTCAGAGTAGGTAATGCTTGTAAAGATAGTGTTGAAAGAAGTACATATGAAAATCGGGGCAGGAGCATTTGATGTGAAAGATTTTGTATTATAACTTGATATTAACACGAAGGATTAAATCTTGAAGGACCACAGTCATAACTATTTTTTAATGCTTTTTTGTAACCATTGACGTGAAACTTTAGTGCTCACTGAATAGATCGCATCGCAGATTTCCAAAGGTCTTATTAGTATGTGTGCCATAAACTTTCCGGTTTTGCGATGAGCGATTTCAATATATTATTTTAATATGTAAAGAGCGATCACATATTGCATGTTGGGAGTTATAGGTTCTGTTATCACAAAACCAGTACTAGGGACTGCAACCAAGCAAGGTCTCATGTAACTGTTTCAGACCATACTTTAGATTAGGAATTAGCCTTCCTAATCAGAGAGGGCTCTCTCACAACTCTTGACAAAATCCTTCAAACACTAGATGGCTAACTCTTTATTTACTTATGAAAGCATAACTGGTTGGAAACACATCAAACTAGCTCTCATTGGGCTATGGAGTCTATAATATCAAGTAAACAAGGAAAACACAGTGACCTCATGGAAATCAAGGCTCTAAGCATTACATGTCAAACATATTCCACCAACACATAGCTTGCTGTATACACAGGAAGTCAGAGCATATAATTATGAATTCTGAGTGATTGCATACAACAAAACCATAAAATAACATAAAGTATAACACATCATCACTACATTTGATCATGACAATCCTTCGAGAATCTTGAGAAGAGAATAACTCTGTTTTACTATTACTGTCAAAAAAGGTCTTACAATGGCCCAAAACAACACTGTTTTTCTATTAAGTATCCAACCCCTTCTACATCTCACCTTGGCCCATATATAGGCAAGCAAACTAAAACACCTCGAGCTTCCTCCTCCAGCATGAGGGGAGCCTCGAAGGTGGCTATTAACTATTCCTACATGCTACTAACTAATGCATTAATTACAAACATGCTGAACTATAATTACACACTATCCTAATCAAAATAAAATACTAATTTCATTCTCCTCGTATGCTTGATGCTTTCTTGAATGCTTTAACAGCTGTCCTCCTTCAATTAATCTGATATGGCTGAGCTACAGGCGCAATGGATGCTGATTTAGGATGCTTAAGAGCGCTGATAGCTCATTAAATGACCGGAAGGTGTGCTCCTATTATAATGGTTTCTGTCTCCCAACATTCTCCTAACATATAGCAGTCTGCTCCCAAATCCTTTAATAACCCCAAGTATGGTGTGATGCCAGGTTTCTGATGTGTTGTAGGTGGTCTTTGATAGACATATGTTCCTTTTCCTCAAACCCCTGCTCACCGTGTTAGACTAGCTGCTCTGCACTTTAAATTATCACCTACAGCAGTTTCGTAGCGCGCTACGAAACTGCTGTGTGATTTAGAAAACACAGTCTTCTTCCTTTAGCGCAATCTCACAGCCACACTCTGTACTGTCTTCATTTTTTGCCTTCATGGATCTGTTCTCTGTAATCTCCATCTTTCTTTTAAAAGAGAGGGTTATTATTGACAAGATTTTCCTTTGGCTAGCGCTTAAACACAATGAAGACATTACCATCAAAACAAACCGAGAGCAGAAATATGTTTATCATAAAAAATTCTACTTCATGCATAGTCATCATATTGAAAAGTTTACCAGCCAATATTCTTAGCAACAAAACACGAGCTCAAATGCTGAGGGTCCCCTGTATTTCTTAGATCCATCCATGGCGCCATAGCTGGTCTTATACTCTCATAATGAATGGCAATATTCACTAGAACGGAATTGTTTAAAGTGGTAGGCATAACATTTCTGACATAAGAGCTTTTCGGGAGCATTAAATAAAATTAAAAACAAATCTGCTACCAAAGAACTTGTTGTTTCCAAACTGAATGTTATTGGCATAGAATCCATGTATCTCCAAATCTTCTAACACTGACATAATTGTCTCTGTTGGAGGAAACCTGTGTTGAATGTTGGAATCTACGTCCATCCAAAGCTGCAAAAGGTCTTGTGAAGGATAACCGCCATTGATTGATGGGTAAAACAGAGGATCCCATCATATTGGCACTTTAAGTCTTCTTCCTCGTATACCCTGCTGTGTCCTTGGAGCTTGCCACCTGTAGTATTGCAATAATAACCATATCCAAACTTAAAACAGATTCAATGTATATACAGCTCCGGATACTTGATGCATAGATGATTCAACAACCGAAAAGAAAATGAAGCCTATATTCTTGGTTGCTGCCTCCCCTCGGTGTTCATATATTAATGATCCATCTTTAAGCCATTTAAACCTTGGATAGTCCCGTGTGACTGAAGAGAACTCATAACCCAGCCATCCCACAACTGGACAAGTGTATCATTTAACACCTCAGCAGCTCTATCCAAACCCTAAAATTTCGGAGATAAAGTGACTTTTAGGCAAAAGACAAAACTTCGGCTTTTTCTTTGAATATTTACACCTGGTCTCCTTTTCAAAATATCTGACTGATCTTCTATCATCTCCATGCTGATATTAAACCATCTCTTTAAATATATGCTGACCTCAGCATTCCAACTCAAGCTTTAAACCTTAACCAGTCATCTACAGCAGTTTCGTAGCGCGCTACGAAACTGCTGTAGGTCATCAAAACTAAGATAAGAACCTTAAAGCAACAATAATTTAACACAGTGATTTCTTCAGTCATTCTATACAGGTGTAAAGACATCAAAAAGTCTCAAAAAGCTTTAAAATGTTGACAGCTAAAATATACCAAAATTTGGAAAGCATATTTGTCCTTGAATCATTTAGCTAGTTTGCCTAGCTTCCCTTTCAAACTGCTGACTTCTTTCCTTAACATCTTGTTTTCTGATCTCAGGCTCATGTTCATCTTTCTAACATGTTTGGCTTGTTTGATGGCTGAAACCGTCCAGGTGTACACCTCAGCCACTGCATCTACCTGACTAGCAAAGCTTTTGCTACCTTTCATTACAGCTATGAAACTGTTATTCTGCCTGAAAAATAGCTCTTGGGACAGAGCTCATAGCTTCTCACAGAAAACGTATTTGGCAAAACTAAAGGAGGTTTTTGTGAACCAACCCGTTCTTAACAAAAACCTCTTTTGGTTTTTTGAAAAACTACTCCAGTTGCCCAGAATCGAGCCTTGAAAAAGATGTGTGAAACAGGAAATTAAAAACTGCATCTACAGCAGTTTTGTAGCGCAACTTTAGTCATTCGATTCTCTCAGCTCGTAACGGATTTGAGGAAACTGAAAGAGGTTTTTCTAGTTCAGTATGTTAGGAATAAAAGCCTCTTTCAATTTTCGAAAATACACTTTCATCTGCTCTAAATACCTCCTGGAAGTTGACAACTTAAAACAGAGAAATATGCCTTGTTTCAATATCATGATGACAGGACCTTGAGTCAATACATGAAGCCTTAATGTAAACATTTGTTACAATATCATCTGCTAGTTCAGTGCCAACAGTCAAAACTCAAGTTTGCTTCACGTTGTCTTGGAGAGAGAAAGCATGTGTGCTTGAAATCATAATCATTGTAATACAATGGTGAACCTTCCAACATGCAGAGAAACTTGGGCATGTCTCAGCAATAGCACGAAGTGATGATGGCACCAAATGGTGGAAAGAAGACCACTCCTACTCAAGCCTAGGAGAAATTGAAGCAAAATCATGTGTCTGAGTTGTGAAGATCTCATTGCCAGCCACTTGAATGAGTCGTTGCAATCGATGCTTGTCCTTCAAAAACCGTTGCCAAAACAGAATTGCACAAAAATTTGCCATAAGAGTCTTTGTATGATATGAAGAACGAACAGATCCATTAGCATCATTATAATAGCTGTCCACATATTTATTGAACAAAGATTGCTGCCCAAATGGCTGTATGATAGGCATTGGTCATGCATCCATCAATAAACCAATTATTTCACCCTCTCTAAGAAACCCACATTGACCAAACTGATGACAAGCATACATGTAGGAGCTTGAGAACATGCCACCTGTAAAATGCATCCACCCCAGAGCTATTTTGCATGACAGTTGCTATGGATTCGAACAAATCCCCAATTTCGTAGCGCAGCCAGTGAAAAATATGGATTATGCGCTACGAAATCACCTAGAAGATGTTGCGCTGCGAAACTGTCTTCAAGCTAGTCTGAGAAATTTAGCATTAGAATTTTTAGTGATAACAGGTTCCATGTTCCAAGAATCTTTTGAATTTTCCACGATTGTGATAAGTGATGACCTGACATATAGAGTTGGGTAGTTCCTCTTTAAACTCGTCTGAATCATGTTTTCCCTTTATTATTATTGAACCACTTTATTATATTTTAACATCACATCAAACGTCCCCGAGGTAAGTATCACTTGTTTCCGCTGCAATTGCGATATGTGGTCGATGTATATCGCATCGCAAGATTTCGGGGCTAGCTTCCTTTGGTTTTCGACGTTATGTGAAATGCGAAAATCATATTGCATTGCAACATTTTAATGGATTGCTAAAGCATATTCTTTGGAATCTATGATATGCGATATGCGATAGTTTTATCACATAGCATGTTTATCAATGGATTGTTATAAGAAGCTCTACGACTGAGACTTTCGCGTCGCAACATGATTATTTGGATTGAATGTCCCTTAGCCTTAAGCGAATGCGATTTGTGATGTTTAACTTTTTAGAGGGTTTTTTGAAGCTCTTTTTATTTAAAAAGCAAGAAAAAAAGAAATCTATTTCTATGTATAGGTTTTATTGCTTTTCAAAAACTAAAGGGACCCTATTTCCTATTTAGCATCTTAGAATAATATTAAGAAAAATTTGAAATGGGGGGGTTGTTGTATAGCACAACAATAGGTTGAGGAAGAAAGAGAGGAAAGCAACCTTAAAGAAAATCCACCCTTTCCTGAAAGATTATCCCAACCACTCCAGCCTACCCCAGAAGAAACTGAACTTCTGGGAGAATTGAAGAATCTATGTGTAAAGATCCCCCTTCTCCAAGAAATCAAAGATGTTCCTATCTACAATAAGTTGATTAAGGAGAAGTTCTTCAAGAATCTAGGAAGAAGAAAAAGGGATGCCCGTATTGTTAATGTCATTGGGCAGTTATCTAACTTAATGCTAAGGCAGGTAATATGTCCAAAATACTTAGACCCTAGAAGCCCTATAGTAGATGTGCACATCAATGGCACCATTGTCCCACACACTCTGATTAATCTTGGGGTTGCCATTAATTTGATGACCAAGGACACCATGCTCAAGCTTAACATCCAAGGGTCATTAAGGAAGACCACAACAGTTCTGCAACTTGCAGACCATTCCACAGTCACCCCTGAGGGAATTGTGGAGGATGTGATGGTCTCTGTTGACTCCTGGGAGTACCCTGCAGACTTACTAGATCTCTAGCCTAAGGCTAAGCTTACTGGTTACCCTCTCATCCATGGGAGGCCATGGTTGGCCACAACTAATGCCTACATTAGCTGCAGAGTTGGGAATATGACCATAAAGAATGGGCATATGTCTAAATAGTTAGTCTTATACCCTCCTGCTCAACCCTCCCTAGAATATGATTTATCTTTATAGTTGGAGGAGGAGGAAGAAGATGCTATTTATTATGCCCAACTTTATTCTTTGGAAGCAATAATAGGAGGAGGACAACAAGAGGAGGATGACTTAATTGAACACCTGCTCCAAACTCCAACTCCTAGTTCATTACCATTAGAAGAAGAAGTAAATGAAACAATGAACAGTCATCAAATTAACTTATTCTTGGCCAGTTCCAACCCACTCCAAGTCAAAACCATAGAATTTGGCCAAGAGAAAACTTTGAAAATAAACCCATCTTTGTCTGCTCTTGAAGAGGAAAAGCTATGCAATATGTTGAAAGAAAACCTAGAAGCCTTTGATTGGAGCTACAAGGAAATGAATGGAGTACACCCCTCAGTGTGTACTCACAACATATACATCAAGGAAGGTTGCAAGCCAATCAGGAAACCACAAAGGAGAATGAATCCAGCCCTTAAAGACATAGTCAAAGAAGAATTGCAAAAACTGTTAGATGCAGGGTTCATTTACCATATCTCTGAGAGTGAGTGGGTCTCTCCTTTAGTGTTAGTTCCCAAGAAGAATGGTAAGTGGAGGACTTGTGTCGATTATAGGGAGTTGAAAAAAGCCACAAATAAAGATCATTTTCCCCTACCCTTGATTGACCAAGTGCTAGATGGCCTTGCAGGGAAGAAGTTCTTTTCTGTCTTAGATGGATTCATTAGGTACAACCAAATACAAATCTGCCCAGAAGACCAGGATAAAACCACATTCACCTGTTCTTGGGGTACTTTTGCCTATAGGGTCATTCCTTTTGGTTTATGCAATGCTCTTGCCACTTACCAGAGAGCAACCTTGAGTATTTTTAATGCATTAGTACATGATGTTGTAGAGATCTATATGGATTATTTTACAGCTTATGGCTGTGGTTTTCAAGAAGCCCTAACTAACCTAGGTAAAGTATTATGCAAATGCATTGAAATGAACCTGTCTCTAAGTCCAGAAAAATGTGAATTCTTAATGACTGAAGGGACTGTGCTAGGTCATTCCATATCTCAGCAAGGACTGCAGGTGGACCCAAACAAAATAAACATCATCCAAAGGGTCCCACCTCCACAAATGCATAGAGATGTTAGGAGTTTCTTAGGGTTAGATAGATACTACAGAAGGTTCATAAAGGACTTCAGCAATTTGGCCTCTCCTTTGTTTGGGTTGTTGGCCAAAGATTCTGAATTTATATGGTCAAAGAGTTGTCAAGAGGCCTTAAACATTCTAAAGGGTAAGTTAGCCACTGCGCCAATTCTCAGAGGCCCAAAATGGGCCCTCCCTTTTCATATTCATGATGATGCCTCATACAAAGCCATAGGAGTAGGCTTAGGTTAGGTAGAGGAGAAATTTCCCTACGCCATCTATTTTACCAGTAAAAACCTATCAAAGGCTGAGTTAAATTATACTGTGATAAAAAAATAACTCCTAGTTGTTGTGCATTCATTGAACATGTTTAGGCATTACATTATAGCCTATCAGAAATTTGTGCATAGTGATCACGCTACAATTAAATATTTAATGAACAAACCAGATGTAAATGCTAGAATCATAAGATGGTTAAATTTATTACAAAAGTTTGATCTAACTATTATTGATAAGCCTGGTAAGGAGAATGTTGTTGCTAACTTTCTATCTAGGATGAATCTGCCTGCAACTAAAGAAGGAATGGTGGATGATCAGTTACCAGACATGAGCATTTGTTTGCTATTTCAGTGCTCTCCCCATGGTTTGCTAATATAGAAAACTATTTGGTATCAACACAGTTCCCACCAAACCTGCCCTCTAGAGAAAAGAGCAAGATAATCAGGAAAAGTGCCCCCTTCACCTAGATTGGGGGCAATCTACTCAAACTTGGCCTAGATAAAATCTTGAGAAGGTGTGTCAGGGAAGAGTAAGTTTTTGACATCCTTCCCATACACCCTATGAGATGGTCTATGGGAAAAAGGCTTTGTTGTCCATTGAATTTGAATATAATACATTGAGGATGGCATCCCAACTAGATTTGGATCTCAGTCATGAATAGAAAGAAAGACTATTACATTTAAATGGCTTGGATGAATTCAGAATGTAGGCCCTCCTCCATATAGAGATAGTTCAATTTCAGAGGAAAATTTGGAATGACAAGCATATTAAGGAGAAGAAATTTCAAGGAGACTAGACATTGTTATATGACTCCAGGTATAAATATTTCAAGGACAATCCAAGGACAAGATGGCTTGGACCTTATGTGGTGGAAAGATCCCATGAAAATGGTTCAGTGCAGATCAGAACTACAGATGAAGAAGCCATTCCATTACTAGTTAATGGACACAGATTGAAAATGTACAAGAGGCCTTTATCTAAACAAGAGTTCATTGACAATATCAATAAGACAGTGATGATGGTGGAGAAATTTTCAGCTCCTCCCTCATCAGGCCACTGAAAAAGAAAGGAAACAGAATAAGGATTTAGGCAAAAACCTCCATGAGGTTCCTGAGTCCCATCTTTGGGTTGAAAACCTCCATGGAAAGCAAAAGAATACCCCTGGGTGAAAACCTCTCTAAGGCAACCTAGGTGTTTAAATATATATATATATATATATATATATATATATATATATATATATATATATATATATATATATATATATATATATATATATATATATAGGTTTTAACCCCGTACAAAAATTACTTGCATACGAATCTTAAAACACAGGAAATAAACAATGTAAGAGCATAACACATAAAACACATACACACAGAGATTTTCCCCTGGATCCCAAAACCGAGATACCAACTAGATTTTTTTCATTATATTCCTTTCAATGTTACAATACATATTTATACATGCCAAAGTATCCAATACGATGGACCGAAAACCATCGCATCCAAAACCATGGACCAAAAACCATAGCTAGGATCACCCAACCTAATATAGGGCCCAAAAAAAATTTTCCCGGGGCATTGCCCCACACCCCGTAGAGGGGGGCTAGCCTCCCCCCAGACAGGGGGGGCTGCCCCCCCCCCACATGACCCCCCCAGCCCCCCTCTAACCCCCTGGTTCACTACGTAGGTTAGTCGTGGAAAGAATATAACACAACCCAACAATATATATCTATATATCTATATATCTATATATATATATATATATATATATATATATATATATCTATATATATATATATATATATATATATATATATATATATATATATATATATATATATCTATATATATATATATCTATATATATATATATATATATATATATATATATATATATATATAGAGAGAGAGAGAGAGAGAGAGAGAGAGAGAGAGAACAAAACAGATAATAGTTATTTGTAGGAGGATGAGAAGGACAATCAAGGAGCAAAGATAAGATCCAGAGGGAGCCTTGCCTCACATATGTTCATCTCCTCCACTCCTTACCATGCATCCCTCCATGAATTCCATTGTTTTTCACTTCATTGCTCCAATTCAGGTGAAAATTGTGTTTTCTACAGGATCCCCTGACTGGTAGATTGGTTAGATCCCCAAAATTCATTCTAGACATAATCTAAATCCTCACCTCATCCATTACCATCATCCTTGCACCCACACACACTCCTATTCCCTTAGTCCATTCAGCAGCATCAGATCTGTAGTCAAGAAACCATCACCAGACAACAGAGGAGGAAGAATAATGACCATCAGCAGACAACAGAGGAGGAAGAATAATGACCATTAGCAACACCTCTGATATTTGACAACTGTAGCATGTCATTAAAGCCACAGGTAAGTATCCTACTCACTCACTCATATGCATCATTTGATAAAAAATTATAAAGGTTAAGAGGTAGTTGGTTTGTAAGTAAAAAGGTGGCTAGTTTCCTCTAGAAAGCTAGTGGATTACATACACAGGAAACTTTATTTTTTCTCAAAAATTTTTCTTATTTCCTCCTGAAGCCTCAAAAGCAAGATTTTCATCAAGTATATCTTATGTGAGGGTAGATATGGTGTCATTTATGGCTACCATTTTAGAGAGCTTGAAGAATTAAGATTTGGGGTAGAAACACTAGTTCACAAAAGACTCAGCATACCTTATTTTCTAATGCAATCACTCATGGACTCCAGTAGCAAAGAAAAGATAGGAAATTCCCAACAATTAGTTCACCATGGGTTGACCAAAATCCTCATTGAGGATTCCCTCCAAAACCTCAAGATCCCTATAACATGGTCAGTCTTTAGAGACTTACCAGCAGAGGATAACATCAAAACCCTCATCTATGATGTTAGGCCTTCTATCAGTAAGGAGGAGGAAAAAAAGAAGAAGAAGATACAGAGCTAGATGGGGATGAGATGGATGAAGAAGGAACTAATACAGAGGATGATGCTGAAACAGAAGAGAAGGAAGGCATTGAAATAGAGGAGGAGATGAAGCAAGAAATTGATAGAGATGAGAAAGAAAAAAGCAGAGAGGAAGAAGGCATTGAAACACAAGGGGAAGAACAAAATGAGGAGTCACCTAGGGTGTCTAATGTGCATGTAATGTAGGAATAAAGAATAAAAGTAAGGAAAATGCAGGGATAAAAGATAAAATCAAGGAACTATGGTAAAGACCTTGGTAAAAACTCTAATGGGACAAGGGAGAGGAATTACAGGAGGTAAATCCTCCTCATTTACTTCCCCTCCATCAACTAAAAGTACAAACAACCCCCTTCTAGAAGGCAGCCAAGAAAGTGAAGGTGCAAATAGCCAAATAAGATGTACTAGAAGGAAACCAAGCAAGTGAAAGTAAAAGTTTATCTTGAGTTGGGAGCCAAGCCTCCCTACTAGAAGCCAACCGAGCTAGTGAAAGGGAAAGCATGAGTTTATCATTGAATTGGGAGTTGTGCCTCCATAATTTTGAAGGAAGTCATTCGATACTTTAGATGTATAAGTAGAGAGGCTTAGGACCTCAATTTTTTTAGTTACTAGGAGTTACCAGGAGTTACCAGGAGTTAGCAAGAATTCAAACTTCTCACTGTAGAAATCTATGTTTTCAAGCTACAAGTCTTGTAACAAATTTTTATCTATAATGAAGATGAGTTTTGTTTTTTGCCAGCATTGAGTTAACTTAGAGGGCTGAAGCTCTTGGGTTAGGGCTCGACCCTAGCAGCCAAAACTCCTCTTTATTGTATTGTTAAGTAGCATAGCTTCCCATTTTCTGTTCATATGCTTAAGTAGTTCATTTCCATTACAGCAGTAGCATAGATTCATGGTTTGATTGTTCATTTACTTCAATAGTTCATTTCCATTATAGAGGTTTATTGTTTAACTATTTATTTGTTTAAGTAGTTGCAGTCTCATTATAGTAGTGTAGAGTAGATTAGTTATGTTTCAGTGCTTCATGTATGCTTTCATTCAACTAGCAGGTTAGTAAAGAAAATATCCACAAGGTTGCCCACAGGTGTCTCGGCCTCACCTCCTCCCTCTAGGAGCATAACTTGAGGAAGAAACCTTGCAGTGACCCTAAAAACATATGGTTTTAGTTTTCACATGGAGTTTGTTGTTTAATGCATTCACTGGGTTCATTACATTGTTACTCTATTCCTTTCATGATCATCTTCTCCTTCACTCTCTTCCTATCATTTGATCTCCCTCATATCCCTTTCATTCTCCCTCAACATGAAATACTTAGGCGAAATTAGTTAATTCACGTTGTAATCGGTTTTTACCCGTAGATTGCCTTACACAGCAAAACCCAACCAATCATCACCCAATTCATTTTCAACGTTGACTTTATGCACTTTAAATCCCCATCATCGTTCTGCCTTGTTTGATCTGATGGCTATCGCAGACATGCTTAGTCAAATCTCCACCGTTGATCTGCCTCGCCAGATCCGACAGTTATCATGTGATATCGCGTGGATTTCTGTCTAATCATTATCCACTTGAGGGCACATGATAAAAGTGGTTTCCCCATGCTACGTGTTTCCTAGGGAAGCTAATCACGTAAAATTTTAGAAAACTACTTATAGCTTTGAGGGCGTGCGATAAATAGCTTACCGCCCTCTAAACCCACTCTGTCATTTTCGAACGTTTTTTTTTCTCCCGCTTTAATCTCCACCATCAATCTGTCTCTTGATCCAACAACTATCGCTTCACCTGATTGCCAACTAGCTTGACCAATCTCCACCATTGATCAACCCCCCTAATCCAACGGTTGTCATGCAATCTCGCACAGACACTTGCACGACCATTATTTGGCCAAGAGCACTGGAGAAAAGTGGTTTTATCATGCTACGTGTTGCTCAGTAAGGCTAATTGCATGAAATCTCAAAATACAGCTTATGGTTTTGAGTGCACGTGAAATACAACTTACCACCTCCGTAAACCCACTACCATTTCTACATGTTTCTTTTGCCCACGATCTAATCTCCACCATCCATTTGCTGATTAATCTTGTCCGTCCATCTCTTGACTGAGCCCCCATGATATAATCTCAGTGTTCCATCTCTTTTTGACCCTGTTTGTTCATCTATTCACTCAACCATCGTGACATAATCTCCATCGTTCATCCTGTTAGTTAATCCTGTTCGCTCATCTATCTACATACCCTCCTACGATCTGATCTCAGCTGTTCATTTACCTTTCACCTGCCTGATCCAATGGCTCTTATGCATTGTTGCTCATTACGTCCTCTTTTGACCAATTTTGATCTCCAATTGCTCTTCCGCTTAAACACAGACTTAGTTCAGTTTCCTTTGCTTACCCCTTAGTCTAGTTTTGATGCTTTTACTTGTTTAACTTAGAGAATTAGCATTAGATTAGTGATTGATCTAGTAATTCCACTTAGCATAGTTGTTTAATTGGTTAGCTAGGGTCTAGCATGAGTTTAGCATTACATGATTATTTTCTTCATTACTGCAATAGAGTAGCTCTCCCTTAGAATAGATTTTCTCTTCTTCCATAAAAATAAAGTTTCTTTTGACCCTATAGAAGTTTGGCTTGGAAACCCTGGGGTCTCTTGTCAGATGAGTAGTGACAATAGGCAGTGCCTTCACTTCTACTTGTGCATATAGCAATATCACCTCCAAATTTGTACGAACCCCGGGTTGATCAGTAAAGATGGTAGCCCTGGGAGTTGCAGCAATCTTACTGCAATAACTAGGCTCATCAAGTTCTACAACGTTCGGTTGATGAGGTTTGAAAACATCGAGGTTGTGGCATTCATGCCACAAATATAGGGGAAGCAACACTTGGTGGGAGGTTTCTGAATTTATCCTTGCATGTAACCTCCAACTGCTAAACATAGATCCCTGAAACAAGGGATGCCTTTGCATACTGCCTTAGGAGAAGCAACCCATGCATGCAAGTTTGTTCTTCTCAATCTTGGAGGGAACTGGTCAACTTAGCTGCACATGCAAGAGATTGCTCGACTACTTGAAGGAAATGCGCATTTATGGCTAGGATCTAGGTTGACTGCTCAGGAGATTTGTGTAATTTCTAGGCAGAGTAGCTGACTGCTACCTAGATTTGCACAAATCCTAGGTCAAACAGCTTTCTATTGGGAAAATTTGCACAAATACTGTTGGGAGGGTTAGTTGGTAGGATTACACAATCCTGGAGCCCAACAGGTTGTCAAAGAGGATTGTGCAATTTCTAGAGGGAACATTAGTTTCCCTCTAGAAATGTGCAATTTTCAAGGGGAAGCTACTCATCCTTTAGCTGGACCAAGTCCGGGTGAGTAGCTTGTGAGGGGAATGGATCAATTGTGATCAACAGGCTGCCTTTGTGCGAGGAAAACATTGAAGCTTGAGTACTTTAGAAAGCAAGACAAAGTGCTGTGTAAGGTTGGAAGGGAGGCTCCAAAACAAGGCTAAGGAAAAATTTTGGATGGTGGTTGTAGCTGCCACAACAAACTTCTTGATGATTCTTAAATAAGTTTCATACCCCTATGTTCAAGTATGCATTCATGACCTACGAATTACATGTTTTCCATATGTTTGACGAAATGACTGTCATAGTTTGTCTTGGTTAGGTCAATTCCTTGATCAAGTTTGGTATGAATGGATTTTTCCTAATGTCATTTATCACTTTGGAAATTTTCATTGAGTTTTGGGCAATGGTCTAGTGACAAGCCCTAAAAAGGTGGCACTAATTTCAGAACCACATGCTTAGAAATGGTAGTTTTCAGCTACTGTCACAACCTTATAGGATTATGCATGCAACTAGGGGCATATAACCACATGGAGGCCTTGTGATACTTGTGGTTGTGGGCCCATGTCACTAAAAAGTCATTCTAACTTAGGGTTTGGGCACTAGGAGTGGTTGTTTTTCCTATGAGTGTCTTCTGAAGCTTGTAAGATGTCAGTTTGTGGTTGGTTAGTTCCAGTTGTCAACCCCACTTCCTTAATTGGACCTAGTAGGTTGGGTCATGTCACAATAGCTCTTCATATCATTCTTACCTTGGTGGGCCAGTTAAATTGGGTAAATATGGCAATGGGTGGGTTACATAATCTTATTATAAAGTGGGTTTGGGCCCTCATTCCAAATTTTTTTCTATGGAATATATGAAAGCAGAGGAACAATCACATATTTAATAACCTATCATCAAAAGGGGAGGTAATCTAGGAAAAATCATTGCAGAGTGTTTGTGAAATAGTACTAATCCACCCTTGGTTATTGTTAGAATGGGAAGTTAAAGGATTGGATACCACAATTTTCCATCATCTCCAATTCTTTATGTCTCCTTCTATTGATCCTTTGCCTCTAAGAAGCCTATATTCTATTCCTATGACATCTTGGAGACCTCTTCCCCTTGAATTCCTTAAACTTAATTTTGTTAGGGAATATAAAGGCAATCGACATTCTATTGGTCTTGTAGGAATATTTTATGACAACTATGGGAAACCAATGTTTCTATTCACTGATAGTGTGGAACATTCAAGTAATAATGTAGCCAAATTTGTAGTTTTAGAAAATAACCTTATTATCACATCATCACAAGGATTCTTCAAGCCAATTTTGGAGGGTGATTCTGAGTTCGTCATATCAAGTGTAAAGAAATTGATTTGTGGAGCTTATCCATAAGACAATTGTCGTAGTTGGAGATTGGAAAAAATTATCACACATATTAACCATCTAATCTATATAATTCTAGTAATTATTCCCTCACATTAGAAGAATAGGTAATAAGGCTATGAATCTTCTGTCCAACTTGTGATGTAATGGCATTGACCTTCATCTTTAGGAACTCTGAAATAGTCACTTATGGGATGATTGGAGATTGAGACTTATCGATCTAATAAAGAAATATCAAGAAACCCACTGGGTGGACGGAACATGAAGAAATGACTTGAATTGAGGAACAAATATGTAATAAATTAAATCTTTCACCTCTAGTCAATCTAACTATTCTAGGAACCATTAATATTTCCATGTCTTCTTAATGGTATCAATTAACTTATGTTTATTCTACTTCATTTAGAATTTACTAGTATTGTGGCATAATGTCTTACATAATGAAGTCCTAGTCAATAGAATATTTTGTATGTGTTAGCACCTAAATCTGCCCTAGGCTGAAGGAAGGCAAAATTTAGGGTAACCACAAACCACGCTCAGTCTGGTAGCTAGCCCTACTAGAACAGGAGAGGGCTCTCTCCGAGTCACGCTCAGTGAATGGATAAACGAAATGGTCTGAGATGACTTCCAGTGAAATATTTGTCGTAGGCTAGTAAGTGAATATGGATACAAGAAACAATTTTATGAATGACTGAGCTTCTGGGATGGTATGGGACCAACGGTCAACAAAGAATAGAGAATTTAATACAAAGGCACAGATTACTTCTTGAGGCAAGGCAGGCGGAAAGTGTAGCAATTTAGTTTGGAATAATGTGGAATGAAGAGATTACTGAGGAGTGTGAAAAGGGCATAGGAACATGAATCCTTTTCAATAGAAAAAGAACATTGAACATGAAATTTTCCCATAGGCAGAGCAATAAAATTGAATTCTACCTAATCTCACTCAGAAAATTTCACTGGAAATGAACATGAATTGAATTATGAAACATAACAAAATACATATGAAAACATAAGAGACACATTTGATACAATCACAACCACAAGAATCTCATGAAACAGAGCCGCTGCCTTTCATTAATTCTCTGTCAAAAATATACAGTGAAGAAACAGAGTTTCTTTCCCACAGTCTCCCAGAAGTTACAAGCCAACCAACCCTTTGCAAATAGCTTACATACAATAAATAGAATGTGCCATGAAGAGATAGAACACCCAAGGGTTTGGGAGTTACTCAAATCATTACAAAATGGAGATGAAGAGCCAACCATCAGCTACAGGTGCAGTGCGACAAACATGACATTTGGCTTGGGTGACCATTTGCCTTCCTTCGCCACTTGGATAGAAGTCCATATGGAAAGAAAATGATTTAAATGCTGCCTTTGGTGCCAAAAGACTGAAGTGTAGATGAGCGGGCCCACTTGGAGAAGTCGCGAATCGAAAATTCGTGAAACGGAAGCAAATTGGGCAATTTTTCCTCTGTGCGCCGCGCTACTTTGGGGCATTTTTTGGGGCACTTGTAGGTGCCCAAAATGTGCCCAAGTGGGCTTGTTGGAAAGCCTGTCCTATCTAATTTCTAACCCCACTAGAATTTTTGAATTTGGTGTTCATTTGCCCCTCCAAATCTCCATTCTCCCAAGACTGCTTCCTCTGTGTCAAAAAAGGGGCAGAGAGGCCATTTTTTGGGTGTTTTTGACCTTTTGGAGACTCATATCTTGCCAAAATTTCTTTTTTGAGGACCAATAGTCGTTATTTTCCATGCTGAATCCAAAAATGCAAACCATTCTTCATTTGCAGCTCCCGATTTTTAGCGTCGTGGCACTGGGAGAAAAAAACCTGTGTTTTGCCCAAAAATTTGTCATGTGACCAAAAATTCCCCAAATTCCTTGAAATTTGGGCTGGAGGTTCTCTGTGGGGTGCTATGTTGTGCCAAAGAAGCCTTAGCCAAGATTTGAAGCTGATCTTTCTATTTTGCCTCTTTTGCCTCTTTGGTTGCTTTGCTCAATTTTGCCTTCAATCTCCTTATCCGGGCCTTTGCACTCATATTTCGTGTCCTGTAATGATAAGCCATGTGTCTTAGCAAGGAAATGTCCTGGTCGGCCTTGTCCAGCATCCTCTCCAAGTGCATGTTCACGCTCTCAAGATTGGCCTCCCGATCCTCATTGATTTCTTGTTCCAATGATGTAAGCTCAACTCTTCTCCTTTGTGCAGCTTGGCGATGCTCATGAATGTTTTGCAGCTCCATAATCACCTGCCGATCCTCTAGTTGTTTGTTTCTCTACTCCAGGTACTTCATGTTCCACTTGGCCCTCTCCAAGTCAAGGGATAAGGCCTCAATCACTGATTGTTGCTCCTGGATGATCTCTGTAAGCTCTGCATTGGTTAGTTATGTATCTGTCTCATCATCGTGGAGGAGAACGAATTCAGTCTCTCGTTCACCTGATGGCCCTTCATCCTGTACTGGCTCTTTACCTCTACCCTGCTCCTATGATGATGATGTCGGAAGAAAGGCCCCTTCCACCCTGGGTGGAGATAACACTCGCTTTTCCACTGCAAACAAATGTCTACTGCCTCTCTGATAGGTGATGAATACTGGCATAGTAGCGGTCTCGTGGTGCTCATACTGACGTGAAGGACCACCTATCTCATGCTCTACCTCTGATACTACCTGTGGAGTGTTGACAAAGTCACGGGAGATGAAGTCCTCCCAAGAAATACCCTGCAATCCCAACTGATGATCCACGAAAATCCAGATAAGAGCAAAGTGATAAACATTGTTGAGCTGCTGTTGAGGGGTCTTATGCTGCATGAAATTTTTCATCCTCTCTATGTTCCCGCAAATGAAAAATGGGAGGTTCATCATCTGCACCCTAGTAAAGTGCATGAGCAACCTAATGTGATAGGCATAAAGGCGAGAAAACCTCCCCTCACAACTGAAGTACTTCATGATCAATTTCATGAGCGGAGCATACTCATCTCTCAAAAATCTGAATGGGAAAACTCTCGTGAGCTGACTCAAACAAATGGCCTTAATGTAAGGCTCATAATGATGCATCTCCACCTTCTTCTTCTTATGCCACTGTTCTGTAACATTTGGTATGCCTGTTGCCATTGATATGGCTTCGGGTGTCAATGTCAAAGTGACCCCAGCCAAGATAGACTGACCTCCATGTAGGTGAAGTGCAAAAAGACAGGCCAACTCATGATGAACTCTGACATTTGCCACCCTTTGACAAATTCAAAACATGCTAGGTGGTGGAAACATGACATAGCAAGAGGGCATGCCTGCAACTCAGTGAGGGTGTTTGGCTCATCTCTAACATGTTTGCCACTCCAGTGATGTCTCCTGGGGGCCTGTTCTCCTGAAGCTGTATCACTGTGGGTCTCCACCTCATACTCTGATGAAACCTCGGATGCCATGACTACTGTTTATAAACTGTATTTAGGCTGTCCCTTTGATGATGGTGAAGCTGGGTGTTGTTTTGATATCTGCCACCAAGGGGGACAATGAAACAAGGGAGTATTAGGAGGGGAGTAATGAAATGGGAATAGGGGTTATAGGAGAATTTTGTTTGGGGATATGTAGGGGTTTTGGGTATTTTGATAGGTTAGGGTTTAGGGTTTTAATAAGGTAGGGTTTAGGGTTTTTATTGATCAATAGGAGGAGGGGAAAGGTAGTAGGATTTGGTAGTGTTTAGGGTAGTGATAATAGGAAAAATGGCATAAGGGAATAAGGAACAGGGGTAGGGTCGGGAAAAACCTTGGGAGCAACAACACAATGGCACACAACCCTATCAAGATGGTTTCTTGGTGTCTTTTTATGGTTGCTTTAAGAGTTTTGTTTCATTTCGATCATGGCATAAAAACCACCATATCTTTATCCAATTTGATGAACAAGTGAGTTAATAGAGCCTACCTTGCAAATTTATGTGCTTCACAAAAAAATTTGAGTGAGTTTGGCAAATTCTGGGTGCTTTGTCTCTGTGCACCGCGCGCAAAGCCCGGTGCACCGTGCTCTAGGTGTGCACCGCACTGGTTATAAGTTTGAACTGTGGGCGGGTTCTGTGTGCGCCGTGCCCCTACCTGTGTGCGCCACGCCCCTGTAATCACCTCCAAACTGCTCCAAACCACGCAATTGCTCGCTCCTCGACCTTGCAACGTTTTTTCCTATGCCTTGGTTGCACAAAGAGTTTGATTTGTGATGGAAACTTGTGTTTAAGACTTGGAGGTCATGATTAAATTTACTTTTTCAAAAAAACCCACCTTTATAATGTCATTTTTGGCACTTTTTTCACTGACTTTAAAACAACCCCAATTTTCACTTTTCCTCTGAAATTTTGGCTCAAACAATGAAATTTTCGACACTTTTTGCAGGGATTGCATGACAGAGCATCTGGTCATGGAAACCATGATTGCACCTGAAGAAATCAACTGTCGACCCTTTTTGAAAATTTTGTCACAAATGACACTGTTTGACTTTTCTTCAAAACAGAGTTTTGAAGAACAGTCGAAGTCTATCAATATGACGATGAAACTCTGTGGATCATTACTTTGCAAGAGCATCTCTCTTGCCTGCATGGCTTTACTGGACATATTTAAAGACCAAATTGATCAATACCTAGACCTAATGATAAAAAATGACTTTTGTCTGTTAAAGGACTAGACCTTGACTGTTATGGACTTTTTAATTATTTGACACAAAGACATAAGCCAGCAGGAGTCAGACATGAGGGGAATTTACTAGCATGACTTTCTCCATCAGATCATGGCATGCCCCTAGCAGAATGCAGCTGAATGAATGGAGCGGGACACCTAAAAATGAAATGCATAAAGAGTTTTGATCTCTGACGGAGGACTGACTAGACCAACTCTAACATTGGCTCCAATGGGGGATGGTAGCTCCTTGGAGGTGCCAAGAACAATAGATCTCTGGAGGAGCTAGACAGTGCCTTTTGTCCATTGGGCTATGGAGTCATCATTTTAACTACAACATAGGACTCTGACTTATTTATGAAACTGAAATGACCAAGAAATTGACCCAAACTTGACATTGAAATGATTCAAAAACTAACTGGACAGACTGGAACCAAACTGAAATAAAAATGGTATTTACAATGATAGTGGAAGCAGAGTTAATAACTCAGCAGTGGTACCACTTGAGTAGCCGACCATTGATTGACCCTCCTGGACAATCTTCCCCGTTCATTTCCTTCAGAAGAAAGGCATTCTGCCCCCTACATGCTGCAATCTTGAAAGGGCCTTTCCAAAGATTTTCGAACTTTCCGTGCTTACCTTTCTCTTCATTCCTTGCATCCCACTTTAGCACCACATCATCCAATTGAAATTTATCTGCCTTTGCTTTTCTGTCATAAATTTTCTTTATTTTCTCCTGCAATTTGGATGTGTTCTTGAAAACTTCTTCTCTTGTTTGCTGCAAGTGGACCATTTGATTCAACCTTCTCTGCATGGGATCTTCTTCACTGCCGGCCTCCTGAAGAAGTCTGACTACCGGGGCAGTGAGAGAGGTGGGAAATACTGTGTCAACTCCATAAACAAGCTCAAATGGTGACATACCAATGGATTTTTTCTGACTGATCCGATCTACCCAAAGCACATGGACCAACCTCTTATTCCAGCTCTTTTTATTTATTTCCAACAGCTTCTTGATGATGTTGACCAATGATTTATTCGAAGATTCCACCAATCCATTGCCTTGCAGATGATAGGCAGTTGAGTGACCCAAAATGATGTGATATTTATGACAAAATTCTACCATCCTCTTTGATTTGAAAGCTGCTGCATTATCGATGATTAACTTATTCGGACAACCAAAGCGAGACAAGATGTTATTTTTGAGAAATGAAATGATTACCGTATCTGTATCTTGTTTGGTGGGAGTTGCCTCAATCCATTTTGTGAAATAATCTATCGCTATGAGGATCCATCTATGCTGACCGGAAGAAGCGAGATGAATTTCCCCAATGAAATCCAACCCCCATTGCTGGAAAGGAGTGCTCACCTCAATAGGCTTAAGTGGCAAAGGCTGTAATTTCCATTTTCCTTCGATAATCTGACATTTATGACAGTGTTTGACCATCTTGTACACATCAGCAAACAATGCGGGCCAATAGTACCCTGCTCGCAAAATTTTATTTGCTGTTGACTTCCAAAAAAGGTGACCACCACACTCTCCTCTGTGGAAATCCTCCATGACTTTCTTTGCCTCCTCTTCCACCAAAAAATTTAACAAAATGCCACCAGGATCTTTCCAATACAGCGCAGAATTTAAAATGCAAAACTTGGCAGCCTTCAACTTGAGTGTTCTCACTTTGTTTCTAGTCATGCCGGGCGGTGGTGATAGATTTTTTAGCACATATATTATATCTGAATACCATGGGGACAGAGCAAACATTTCAGATACCTGAATGGATGATATTTCCTCATTCTCATCGGACATAGTAGCAATCAGATTTATGTCCAAGGCATGCAAGTTTGATTCGGCCATTAACTTTGCCAACCCCTATCCTTTGACCAGCTTTGTGGGCTTTATTTCCACATCATATTCTAGCAAGGCTGCAATCCATTTGCCTCTTCTTCCTTCCGGATCGGTCTGCACTAGAACATCTTTTACAGCAGCATTAGGAACATAGGCTAGAATATGAGAATGTAGAATATATACCCGGAAATCCTTCAATGCCTTCACCAGTGCCAGGGCTTGCTTCTCAATGATGTTGTACTTTAAAGCTGCATCTCTTATGGCTCTACTGAAGAATGCAATGGGTCTTTCATGATCATCTCTTTTCTGCAATAATACTGCTACCATAGTGTGCTCCGAAGCAAATGAAAACAATGTGAAATCCTGAGTGTAGTCTGGGCTGACTAGAACTGGAGCTGAAGAAAGGGCCAATTTAACCAAATTGAAAGATTTTATAGCCTCCTCTATCCATTTCACTTGGCTGTCCTTCTTGAGCATGTTGGTCATCTCTCTTAAGTGTTCAGCAAGATTAGGAACAAAGCGACGTAGAAAATTCATCTTACCATTGAACGATTGTATCTCTTTTTATTCCGGGGAAGATCGATTTGCTGAATTGCTTGCACACGTGCTGGGTCAATATGAATGCCATTTTTTGAGATAATATGCCTGAGTAATTTGCCTTCCTCCATGGTGAACAAGCTCTTCTTCAGATTCAGCGACAAGCCATATTTTCTGCACTTTTGAAAGACAGTTTTTAGATGGTACATGTGTTCTTCATCAGATTTGGAAAACACTGTCAAAGCATCTAGGTACACCATCAAAAAGACATCCTTCTCATTTGCAAAAGCCAAGTCCATTGCACGCTGAAATGTGGCACCTGCATTCTTTAAACCGAAAGGCATTTTGGTGTAATGAAAGGTTCCCCATGGAGTGGTGAATGCTGTCTTGTCTCGGTCATCCTCATGGATAGAAATTTGGTTATATCTGGAATAACCATCAAGTAGTGACATACGAGATGCCCCCACTACTCACTGAAGTATATGGTCCATCTTGGGCAGTGGATAGTTGTCCTTCAATGAAACTTTATTGAGATTTCTGAAATCAATGCACAAGCAGATCTCACCTGTCTTCTTTCGTACGGGCACCAAGTTAGAGATCCAATCTGAAAATCTGATGGGCACAATGATACCTGACTTGTACAACCTGTTTACCTCCTTTTCAATAGATGGCAGCAACTTTGGATTTATCCTTCTCAGCTTCTGTCTGAATGGTTTTTGATTGGGCTTGATGGGTATAGTGTGCTGAATTATATTGGTATCATAGGTCTTTAAGTCAGAATAATCCCAAGCAAACACATCTGCAAATGAAGCCATCAAACTGATATATTTGTCCTTGATCTTTGGCGGCAATGCTTTGGACAATTTTACCAACTTAGGATTGGCAGTTGTTCCTATGTTGACCTCTTCTACACCCTTCTCTGTTGGTTGCAATGTTGGCTTGCGGGCTACATCATCTTGATCAAAAAGTTCTTCTAGAGGTATCAAGCCTTTAGGAATAATGTTATTCTTCAGCTGCAACACGTCCATTTCATTGATATGCACTTCATCTGTACCATTCCCTTTGCCATCGTCATTTTCTACATCGATTGAGGTTTCTTTGAACTTGCCTTTGTTTTGCAAAAAATCATTATTTTCCTCATCATCTTGAAACACTTGCCAATATCTCTGATTGTCTGGAATGGTTGGACGATGCTTGACATGGATTTCAAATTTATTGCTAGAGTTCATTGGGATTTTCAAACTACTTGCTGCCTTGGAAAGAGCATCAGCGATACTATTTTGTATACGAGGCACACATGTCAAGGTGTATTCTGAAAATAGTTCTAGGATGTCTAGAACTGCATTATGGTAGGCGTGCATCCTAGGATGCTTTGCTTGATACTCGCCTCTGACCTACTTTATTACCAATTCAGAGTCGGCATACACTGAAATCCTCTTACCATTCAACTTTCTAAGAATCTTCAAGCCAGTAATCAGAGCTTCATACTCAGCTTCATTGTTTGAACACACAAAAGCCAACTTGTAAGAGAAAACCCTCACGTTACTAGGTACTTTGTTTGGGGCGGAGAAAGGACTGCGTACCCAAATTCTAATTCCAGTGCCATCATTTCCCACTGCTCCATCAAAATCCATGGTCCACAAACCTTCTTCATCCTCTTGCAAGTGCTGGAAATTTGTTTGCTATGCCTTGTCTGCTTGCTATCCATTACTTTCAGCTGATTGCCCAACATTGTTCTTCTAATCTTGTCCTTCTTTCTTTAAAATTTCTCTGAAATTTTCTGTTATTTCCAGAATATCATCTACTTCTACTAACTGACTATCTATATCATTTAAACTATCTGAATACAAAAGAAAAGACTCTAAATCTATATGTACATAGTTAGTTGGATGATTTATTAGTTTCTCCTTGCTGGTGATCATATATTTCATTTTTTGTTCCCGATATAATTTCCTCATTTGTCCAAACATCGGAATCGTTGCATAGGAGAAATCTAGTTGTAGTGTCCCTTTCAATTTCACTACCCAAGACCTGGAAAGAAGCATGCCAAACCTTGGAGGAATATCTGCTACCACCACATCCATCAAAACATTTTTCATGGGAAGCTGATCCAAACTCACAACCAAGTCTTTGATGAGTCCTATACATCTTACTCTGCTGGAATCAAATGAATAGATATCGTTGTATTGCCGGGTGATGTCCAGACTAAGCTTATCCATGATAGCCTTGGGCATGAGATTGTGAGAGGCTCCAGAATCGAACATGGCATTATGTAACACAAAATCATGCAATCGTAAACTGATATAAAAGGGTGGCACATCGCTATCAGGAGACTCACCATTCGATGCTGGCCCAAAAATCATTTCAGGCTGATCATCTTCAACATTCACCATGTCGGACATTGGGTCCAAATTCAACATCTTAGATATTTGTCCTCTATAACTGCTATTCTTCATTATTTCAGTCAAGGGGATGGATACCTTTAACTTAGAAATCTCATTCTCTAAGTTAAAAGCGAGACTCTTTTCTACCTCTTTGACTGGGATTTCTTTCCTTTCCTTTTCTTTTGATGCGGCTTGCTGATGTGATTGTTCTGCTGATGTTGATTTACTGCTCTCTGGACCAACCGCCTCCTTTCCTTTCTTTTGTGTAGCTGATGAATCATTCTTTGCTGCTTCAACCTCCTTCTTTTTTCGAATTGGTTTGGCTGGCACATCTCTATTTCTAAGTGAATATCACTGTTGCTGTGCAGACAGAGCATTCATATACCCCCTTTGATATTCCTCTGATTCTTCTTGTAAAATAGTGTCACTAGCTAGAATTAAATCTGCATCTTTGTGCACAGCTGAACTCACCGCACACTCTTCTTCTTCGGTAACGTAAGTAGGCAGCTCATCTAGAGTAAAGAGGTGGTTTTATTCACCTATCACATTCCCATCCTCATCTGACTCCAGTCCATGCACAAAATTCTGCTGCAAAGGTGTTTGTACTAGCTGTTGTGCTGCCTGCTCTTGGGTTCGCTGATCTCTCTGTCTTATTCTATATTGTGGCTGTTGCTGGCCATGGAAGTTAGGATTCCTAACTTGTGGCTTAGGCTTGTTGAGCTTCACCCTTTCAAGCATATGCTCTACCTTTTTGAGTAATTGATCCATTGAAGAAGACTCTTCCTTAACTGTGACTTTCTTTTATGCTTTCACTCTAGCTCTCTTAGACAGCAGATTTGCTTCAACGCTGACAGCAATTTTCTGCATGTTTTCCATTGTGGCCAGTTCTCTCTCTCTTAATTGGTAGGCCATGTCAGCATCAAAACCATCCAGAAATTTCATCATAGCTAGTCCCACGGGTGGCTTTAGATGCTCTAGAATTTCGTTGTAAACTACATTGAATCTAACACAATAATCTTGGACCGACTCACCAGCGTTTCGTTTGATTTGCTCATATTCAGCCAGAATTCCAAGGGGATTCCTTTTCACTTCCCATTGATTTAAAAATTGTCTTTGTAGATCAGCCAAGGTAGTGATACTTGCTGCCAACAAACCTCTGAACCATTTCCTCACATGACCTGCAAATGTCTGTACAAAGAGTCTCATTGCCACATTCTCCGCATCAATCTCATGAAGTTCATAGAAGTCTGCCATCTTGTCTACATGTTGCTGGGTAGTAATGTTGTTTGGAGTTCCATCAAAAAATGGAATTTTCCTTTGATAATATGTGGGCATGTCATCTAGAACTTGGGGCAGAACAAGGGGTGCAAAACGGGCAGCCATCACTCTCGGTGGATTTGGCCTTGGAGGTGTTGGAGGAGTGTGCACAATTTGTAAGGGGCTCGAAATTGGAGTTTGAGGTTGTGCCGCAATATAATTATCAATTATTCAGTTAGCTCTTTCTGTTTCTAGATCTACAAGAAATTGAGGATTGGGGACAGTATAATCAACAACCCTTTCGGACTTAGACTCAAACAATGATATTTCAAACCGTTCGTCAAACTCAAGCTCTTCAAGATACTCAAAAATGTTAGGACATGAATGGGATTTGAACACGGGAGTTATGGTGCTTTCTTGACAAAGGACTCTTGGAATCAAATTGGGGTTTTCGTAAATGTGAGGAGGATCCGGGTCTAGATTGGCTCTGGTATATCATCTCGAAGCCAGCGTACTATTGAGAAAAATCACAAGACACAACCAACTTACTCAGCCTATCCAATCCTAAGCTCATCATCCGAAAGCTTAAAATTATTATTAAACAAGGGGATTTGATTTTAGTTTTCTCCCCAGTATGGTCGCTACTATGTTAGCACCTAAATCTGTCCTAGGCTGAAGGAAGGCAAAATTTAGGGTAACCACAAACCACGCTCAGTCTGGTAGCTAGCCCTACCAGAATAGGAGAGGGCTCTCTCCGAGTCACGCTCAGTGAATGGATAAACGAAACAGTCCGACATGACTTCCAGTGAAATATTTGTCGTAGGCTAGTAAGTGAATATGGATACAAGAAACAATTTTATGAATGACTGAGCTTCTGGGATGGTATGGGACCAACGGTCAGCAAAGAACAGAGAATTTAATACAAAAGAACAGATTACTTCTTGAGGCAAGGCAGGTGGAAAGTGTAGCAATTTAGTTTGGAATAATGCAGAATGGAGAGATTGCTAAGGAGTGTGAAGAGGGCATAGGAACATGAATCCTTTTCAACACAAGAAGAACATTGAACATGAAATTTTCCCACAGGCAGAGCAATAAAATTGAATTCTACCTAATCTCACTCAGAAAATTTCACTGGAAATGAACATGAATTGAATTATGAAACATAAAAAAATACATATGAAAACATAAGAGACACATTTGTTACAATCACAACCACAAGAATCTCATGAAACAGAGCCGCTGCCTTTTATTAATTCTCTGTCAAAAATATACAGTGAAGAAACAGAGTTTCTTTCCCACAGTCTCTCAGAAGTTACAAGCCAACCAACCCTTTTCATATAGCTTACATACAATATATAGAATGTGCCATGAAGAGATAAAATGCCCAAGGGTTTGGGAGTTACTCGAATCATTACAAAATGGAGATGAAGAGCCAACCATCAGCTATAGGTGCAATGCTACAAACATGACATTTGGCTTGGGTGACGGTTTTCCTTCCTTCACCACTTGGATAGAAGTCCATATGCAAAGAAAATTCTTTAAATTATGCCTTTGGTGCCAAAAAACTGAAGTGTAGATGAGCGGTCCCACTTGGAGAAGTCGCGAATCGAAAATTCACGAAACGAAAGCAAATTGGGCAATTTTTCCTCTGTGCGTCACGCTACTTTGGGGCCTATTTTGTGGCACTTTCAGGTGTCCAAAATGTGCCCAAGTGGGCTTGTTGGAAATCCTGTCCTATCTTCTTTCTAACCCCACTGGAATTTTTGCGTTTGGTGCTCATTTGCCCCTCCAAAGCTCCATTCTCCCAAGACTGCTTCCTGTGTGTCAAAAAAGGGGCAGAGAGGCCATTTTTTTGGGTGTTTTTGACCTTTTGGAGACTCATATCTTGCCCAAATTTCTTGTACGAGCACCAGTAGTCGTGATTTTCCATGATGAATCCAAAAATGCAAACCATTCTTCATTTGGAGCTCCCGATTTTTACTTGTGCGGTGCACATGGAGAAAAAACCTGTGTTTTGCCCAAAAATTTGTCATGTGACCAAAAATTCCCAAAATTCCTTGAAATTTGGGCTGGAGGTTCTCTATGGGGTGTTATGTTGTGCCAAAGAAGCCTTAGCCAAGATTCAAAGCCGATCTTGCTCTTTTGCCTCCTTTTCCTCTTTGGTTGCTTTGCTCAATTTTGCCTTCAAGCTCCTTATCTAGGCCTTTGCACTCATATTTCGTGTCCTGTAATGATAAGCCATGTGTCTCAGCAAGGCAAGGTATTGATCGGCCTTGTCCAACATCCTCTCCAAGTGCATGTTCACGCTCTCGAGATTGGACTCCTGATCCTCATTGATTTCTTGTTCCAATGATGTAAGCTCAGCTCTTCTCCTTTGTGCAGCTTGGCGATGCTCACGAATGTTTTGTAGCTCCATAATTGCCTGTCGATCCTATAGCTATTTGTTTCTCTACTCCAGGTACTTAATGTTTCACTTGGCCCTCTCCAAGTCAAGGGATAAGGCCTCAATCACTGATTGCTGCTCCTGGATGATCTCTGTAAGCTCTGCATTGGTTGGTTCTGTATCTGTCTCATCATCATGGAGGAGAACGAATTCGGTCTCTCATTCACCTGATGGCCCTTCATCCTGCACTAGCTCTTTACCTCTGCCCTACTCCTGTGATGTTGATGTCGAAAGCGAGGCCCCTTCCACCCTGGGTGGAGATAACACTCGCTTTGCTGCTGCAAACAAATGTCTACTGCCTCTCTGATAGGTGATGAATACTGGCATAGTAGTGGTCTCGTGGCGCTCATACTGATGTGAAGGACCACCTATCTCATGCTCTACCTCTGATACTACCTGTGGAGTGTTGAAGAAGTCACGGGAGATGAAGTCCTCCCAAGCAATACCCTGCAATCCCAACTGATGATCCACCAAAATCCAGATAAGAGCAAAGTGATAAACACTGTTGAGCTACTGCTCAGGGGTCTTATGCTGCATGAAATGTTTCATCCTCTCTATGTTCCTGCAAATGAAAAATGGGAGGTTCATCATCTGCACCCTAGTAAAGTGCATGAGCAACCTAATGTGATAGGCATAAAGGTGAGAAAACCTCGCCTCACAACTGAAGTACTTCATGATTAATTTCATGAGTGGAGCATACTCATCTCTCAAAAATCTGAATGGGAAAACTCTCGTGAGATGAGTCAAACAACTGGCCTTAATGTAAGGCTCATAATGATGCATCTCCACCTTCTTCTTCTTATGCCACTGTTCTCCAACATTTGGTATGCCTGTTGCCATTGATATGGCTTCGGGTGTCAATGTGAAAGTGACCCCAGCCAAGATAGACTGACCTCTATGTAGGTGAAGCGCAAAAAGATAGGCCAACTCATGATGAACTCTGACATTTGCCACCGTTTGACAAAATTCAAAACATGCTAGGTGGTGGAAACATGACATAACAAGAGGGCATGCTTGCAACTCAGTGAGGGTGTTTGGCTCATCTCTAACATGTTTGCCACTCCAGGGATGTCTCCTGGGGGCCTGTTCTCCTGAAGCTGTATCACTGTGGGTCTCCACCTCATACTCTGATGAAACCTCGGATGCCATGACTGCTATTTATAAACTGTATTTAGGTTGCCCCTTTGATGATGGTGAAGTTGGGTGTTGTTTTGATATCTGCCACCAAGGGGGACAATGAAACAAGGGAGTATTAGGAGGGGAGTAATGAAATGGGAATAGGGGTTATAGGAGAGTTTTGTTTAGGGATATGTAGGGGTTTTGGGTATTTTGATAGGTTAGGTTTTAGGGTTTTAATAAGGTAGGGTTTGGGGTTTTTATTGATCAATAGGAGGAGGGGAAAGGTAGTAGGATTTGGTAGTGTTTAGGGTAGTGATAATAGGAAAAATGGCATAAGGGAATAAGGAATAGGGGTAGGGTAGGGAAAAACCTTGGCAGCAACAACACAATGGCACACAACCCTAGCAAGATGGTTTCTTGGTGTCTTTTTATGGTTGCTTTAAGAGTTTTGTTTCATTTCAATCATGGCATAAAAGCCACCATCTCTTTATCCAATTTGATGAACAAGTGAGTTAATAGAGCCTACCTTGCAAATTTATGTGCTTCACAAAAAAATTTGAGTGAGTTTGGCAAATTCTGGGTGCTTTGTCTCTGTGCGCCATGCGCAAGGCCCTGTGCGCCGCGCTCCGGGTGTGCGCCGCGCTCCAGGTGTGTGCCGTGCTGGTTATAAGTTTGAATTGTGGGCAAGTTCTGTGTGCACCGCGCCTTGTGTGTGCGCCGCGCCCCTACCTGTGTGCGGCGCACCCCTGTAATCACCTCCAAACTGCTCCAAACCACACAATTGCTCGCTCCTTGACCTTGCAACGTTTTTTCCTATGCCTTGATTGCACAATGAGTTTGATTTGTGATGGAAACTTGTGTATAAGACTTGGAGGTCATGATTAAATTTACTTTTTCAAAAAACCCACCTTTCTAATGTCATGTTTGGCACTTTTTTCACTGACTTTAAAACAACCCTGATTTTCACTTTTCCTCTGAAATTTTGGCTCAAACAATGAAATTTTCGACAATTTTTGCAGGGATTGCATGACAGAGCATCTGGTCATGGAAACCATGATTGCACCTGAAGAAATCAACTGTCGACCCTTTTTGAAAATTTTGTCACAAATGACACTGTTTGACTTTTCTTCAAAACAGAGTTTTGAAGAACAATCGAAGTCTATCAATATGACGATGAAACTCTGTGGATCATTACTTTGCAAGATCATCACTCTGGCCTGCATGGCTTTACTGGACATATTTAAAGACCAAATTGATCAATCCCTAGACCTAATGACCAAAAATGACTTTTGTCTGTTAAAGGACCAGACCTTGAATGTTATGGACTTTTTAATTATTTGACACAAAGACATAGGCCAACAGGAGCTAGATATGAGGGGAATTGACTAGCATGACTTTCTCCGTCGGATCATGGCATGCCCCTAGCGGAATGCAGCTGAATGAATGGAGCGGGACACCTAAAAATGAAATGCATAAAGAGTTTTGATCTCTAACGGAGGACTGACCAGACCGACTCTAACAATATGCATTTGGTTAGTACATTGACATTTGGAACAAAAGGAATTAACTTTGATGTTGGTATGGCTTCCAATCTAACAAAACATGGAAAAATGATTTTGATATTACGCAATCTATTATAAGATTAATGGAAATAAGCATATTTACAAAAAGGAAACCTTACATTATTTTGTGCAACTCATTAATATAATAAACTACTTTGTTTTTCTATAGCTCATTAGTCTCATAAGTGACTTGGTTTTTGTATGTTATTGCAACTCACTAATATGATAAATTACTATGTTCCCATATGCTATTGTAACTTACTAATCAATACAAATAACATTGTTTCTCTACGTTGTTGATAAATCTAATAATTAGTTTTGTTTCTTTATCGTTTTGCAACTCATACACATGAATATTTGACTTACTTTGTTTCCTTCTAATTGTATTTCACTATTCTAATTTCTATATTCACACCATCATATTTAATATTAGATTGGATTTTTTATGTTGTAGTTTATCAACATTCATGTTAAAAAATTATATATTATAGAGCAATGGAACACATAAAACTATTGCAGAAATATAAAAACATAAAACACATAAAACAAGAGAGACACAAATATATGTGGTTCACCCAATTTGGGCTACGTCCATGGAGAAATAGCTAGTCCTTCCTTTTATATTATCCAACAAAATGAAGAGATATAACCTATAGCAGATCCATTGTAATTCCCTCTTCATTCTCACACAATCTCCTCTCTCTTTCTCACTTAGAATACACATATACATAGCTGCAATACAATTCCCTCATATATAGCAAGTGGTTTCTTTCTAGGGAAAAAAATGCTAAATTAAACATAACTTATACCATTCGATTTCCACCTAATGAATGGCCCAGATTGACTACGAAGTTACAGCGTTTTACAAGGCAATTTTACATCTATTTTTAGCTTCAAGGGCGCTGCACCCAATCCCCTGCTGCAGGGGTGCAGGGGTCGGGGGGGCCACTCTAAAGAATCATCTTTGTCCCCCTTGGAGGGGCAAATAAATGGGGCGACATTGCCACCGCATTAGAAAATGGGGTCCAATGTAGCGATACCTCTGAATAAAGAAGATAATCAGGCTCCACACCCAACAATCTCCCACTTGGAGACTGATTATAGCAACTCCATCATTGCTTCATTTGCTGGATAATGACTCCACTTTGGACCTGGTTGTTTCTCATCTTCATCATCATACTTGAAGACTAATTGAAACTAAGTGGAATCTCAGTTTCTCCCTTGTTACAACTTTTGTTAACATATCTATAGGATTCTAGCTAGTGTGTATCTATTCCAACTTCAATTGTCTATCTTCCAACAGTGATTGTATGAAATGGTACTTGAGCTATATATTTTTAGTCTTGGAATGAAATCCAGAGTTCTTTGCAAGATGTAAGGCACTCTCGTTGTCACTGTATAACCTACCCAACTCCTGCTTCTTACCCAATTCATCCAGAAACCTTTGTAGCCAAATCATTTCTTTACTAGCCTCTGTAGCATCAACATACTCTGTTTCTATTGTTGAGAGTGCAACAACACTTTGCAGTTATGAAACCAACCTAACAGTTCTTCCACCTACAGTAAACACATACCCTATGGTGCTCCTCCTATTATCTCTTTCACCCACCATATCTGCATCAACATATCCTTGTAGAACAATGTTTGAACCACCAAAGCATAATGCTTCATTTGTGGTATCTCTCAAATACCTAAGAATCCACTTCACCATCATCCAATTTTCTTTTCCTGGATTTCTCATGTACCTGCTTACAACTCCCACTGCATGTGCAATATCATGCCTTGTGCATACCATTGCATACATTAAGCTTCCAATTGTTGATGCATATGGAACCTTAGACATTTAAGCCATTTATTCCTGAGTCTTGGGACACACCTCCTTACTTATTTTGAAATGGATAAGCAAAGGTATACTAATTGGTTTTTCATTCTGCGTATTAAATATTTTCAACATATTTTGTATGTACTCAGTCTGAGACAATGTTAATTTTCGACTCTTCCTATCTCTAGTTATTCTCATACCAAGGATTTGTTTTGCAGCACCCAAATCCTTCATTGCAAATGAGTTTGCCAATTTTCTTTTGAGCACATTTATTTCATGCATGTTAGAACCTACAACAAGCATTTCATCTACATACAATAAAAATATAATACAGCTGCCATCTTTTTTCCTTTTGAGATAAACACAATGATGAGAGTGACATCTAATATAACCTTGTTCAGACATAAACCTTTCAAATTTTAGATACCATTGCCTTGGAGTTTGTTTTAAGACATAAAAGCTTTTATTCAACTTGCACACTAGTTTCTCCTTCCCTTTTACCTCATATCCTTGTGGTTGTTGCATATATATCTCTTCCACCAAATCCCCATGGAGAAAGGTTGTCTTTACATCTAACTACTCAAGATGAAAATCTTCAGCTGCTACTAGACTTAGAATAGTTCTCATTGAAATCATTTTAACAATAGGAGAAAATATCTCATAAAATTATCCCCCTTTTCTGTGCAAACCCCTTCACCACAAGTATATCTTTATACCTTTTTCTACCTCCATCTTCTTCCTTCAACCTGTAAACCCATTTATTCTGCAATGTTGTTTTACCTGCAGGAAACCTGAGTAAGTCCCAAGTCTGGTTATGTACTAAGGAGTCCATCTCTTCTTTCATGGTTTGCTCCCACTTCTTCCTCATTTCTACCTGCACTACTTCTTCATAACATTTTGGTTCACCAGAATCAGTCAACAATACATAATACAATGAAGGACAGTATCATTCATGGGGTCTACCTATCTTGGTAGATCTTCTAACACCACTTCCAGGTGTTTGAGGTGCTTTTTCATGTTGTGGTTGTTGTTGTTGTTCTAGTTGTTGATCATTATGATTTTCACGCACCTTCACTTTTTCTGTGATCTCATCAAGAACTATGTATTCTCTGTTTTCCTTTTCCTATTTCTTTTCCTGCATCTGATACTTATACAAAAATTTTCATTGAATATGACATCTCTGCTCCTAATGATTTTGTGTTTTTCATAATCATAAAAGTGATAACCAGCATCATTAACACCATATCCAATAAAGCTACATTTCTTTGATTTTGCCTCAATCTTTGTTCTATTTTCTTTATTAATCTGGACAAAGGCTTCACAACAAACAATCTTTGAAAATGAGTAGTTCACCTTTTTACCTATCCATGCCTCTTTTGGAATACCACCATCCAAGGAACTTGAAGGCCCTCTATTTATTAGATAAACAACAATATCTACAACATCTGCCCAAAATTGTAAAGGCAATTCTCCATGCAATTCCATGCACCTTTCACGCTCCATGATTGTCCTGTTCATCCTTTCTGACACACCATTTTCTTGTGGTGTTCTTGGAACTGTCTTCTCTCTGTGAATTCCATTCTTTGAATAGTACCTATCAAACTCTTTGTTGCAATATTCTTAACCATTGTCTAATCTGAGACACTTCAACCTTTTTCCTGTCTCATTTTCAACCAAATATTTCCATTTCTTGAATGTATCAAATACATTAGATTTATTTAGAGTACAATAAATCTAGCTTTTTTGTATCATCAATAAAAGTAACATAATAATGAGAGCCACCAAGAGATGATACCTGAGCAGGTTCCCATACATTTATATGCACAAGCTCTAATTTTTCTCTCTTCTTTTCTTTCCCAACTCTGAGGAATCTGACTCTCTTCTATTTTCCATAAACACAATTCTCACATAATTCCAAATCAACATGCTTCAAACTTGGCAACAAATTTATGGAGTGAAGAACCTGCATCGCTTCTTACTCATGTTCTCGAGCCTATTATGCCACAATGTTGTATTTGTTCCTGTAGAGGTTAAGGCATTAACAAAATTATAAACACCATTGCATATATACAATGTACCAACCTATTATCCTTCTGCTATTACTAGGGCTCCTTTAGCAACCTTCCAAGTTTTATCTGTAAAATTAGTTACACAACCTTCACCTCCCAACTGCCCTATTGAAATTATATTTTTCTTCAAATATAGAACATGCCTTACCTTTTTCAACAACCATTGATTTCCATTCTGTTGTTTTATGAAAACTATATCCATTCACATGATTTTATAGGTTTTATCATCACCCAATCGAACCTATCCAAAATGTCCTTGAACATTAATCATGAAAATCTTTCATATCAGGTGTCGCATGGAATGAGGCCCCTGAATCTCCCACCTAGGCATCAATAACATTTTCTAATGAAAGAATCAAATAATCATGCAACACATCCCCTGTCACATTCGCTTCATGATTGTTTTCTTGCTACACGTCTCCTTCTTTTCCCTTCTGATACTTGTAGTCTTTCTTCAGGTGTCCTTTCTTCCCGCATTTCTAGCACACTATCCATGATCTAGACTTGGATCTACCTTTCCTTAACTTACTATGATATCCTGGGCTCTTTCCTCTTTCCATTTTTCTTCCCCTAGTATTTGTAGTGAAAGAATTACCTGATGTCTCACCAGAGATTTTCCGTCGCATGTCCTCGCTAAGGATTGACTGACAACATCATCAAACTTTAAAGTACTATATCTAGAGACAGAGTTATTAATATCCATAACTAAACCATTCCAACTTTCTGGAAATGGGCATAGAAATAACAGAGCCCTAATTTTGTCATCAAAAGTTACCCCTATAGAACTTGATTGACTGGTAATTGTAGTAAGTTCATTTAAATGATCAGCAATAGATGCACAGTTGCACCTTCTGACATCTTCATATTAAATAAATGCTTCATAATAAATACCTTATTTGAGGCTGAGGGTTTTTCGTATAGTTTGGGTAATGCCGACATTAAACCCTCATATTCGTCATATTCTTTGTCTTCCTACTCAATGGCAGGTACGTATCTTTCTGATATAGGTAATATTCCATCTGCATCTTCCACAGCTAGTACTTTTTACCATTAAATTTTTCGACCCTAAACCTACCATCTTTTGCCATTTCTCCCACTTGAACCAAGAACCCTTCTCTCATGCGATTTTATTAGTCAAATAGACCTTCGGCTCTAATACCAGTTATTAGAAAATTATATATTATAGAGCAATGGAACATATAGAATATTTCAAAAATATAAACACATAAGACAAGAGAGACACAGATATATGTGGTTCACCCAATTTGGGCTATGTCCATGAAGAAACAACCAGTCCTTCATTATATATTATCCAGCAATATGAAGAGATACAACCTACAATAGATCCATTTTAATTCTCTCTTCATCCTCACACAATCTCCTCTCTCTTTCTCACTCAGAATACACATCTACATAGTTGCAATACAATTCCCTTATATATTGTGAGGGGTTTCCTTCTAGGGAAAAAAACCCTAAATTAAAAATAACTTCTATCATTAGATTTCTGCCTAATGAACAACCCAGATTGACTAAAAAATTGAACAGCCCAGATTGACTACGAATTATTCTTCTTATATAATCTTTAAGTGAAGAATTCCAAGACCAAGACCCTTGACCTATTAACTTCTCCAATACCAAGTCACAAGGATTCCTTGAAGTAGTTCTTCTTCCTTAAGTCAAAGATAGACAAACTTTTTCCTTCACCAAGAATCTCGGCTTCTCTTTAGATTTTTTCCTATTACCACAGGCCTTTAATTCCTGGCCTTTGATCCCTCGATTTCCTTTGCTTGGATAGTATTACGTTCTCCTAAAATTCGGCTCAATGGATGTCTTATTATCTTCCGTGATTCGGTCTCCTAAGATAGCTATGATAACTTGGCTTCTTGAGAAGTAGATGGTACTATTCTTCTTCGCATGTGTGGGAGGTATTAGCCCAAAATAGACTCAAAACACTTTGGCTTATTTTCCTCCTTTCTTTGCTTGGATGAGAGGCTCCCTTCTCTCTTTTCATTGCACTTATTTACTGTATCTTAGAGATTGATCGATACCCTACAAGTTAGGTCGAATCCTCCTATATGTACTAGTATATCCATGTAGAATAAGCCAACTTATGCTTGATATTAGGCCTACATATCCTTATATAATAATCTCTAGCTTATTTGGAATGCTGACATGAACCAATGCTTGTGACAAGGTATTGGAGGGTTAATGACTCAAACAAATTCTCTTTTTACAATATGTAATATTCCCAAATGGGCCTTCAATATTGACTCACTAGACTTTATGACTTTATGACAAAACCTAATAGCTCACAATGGGAGCTTCATCTATAAATAAAATTCGTTGATCATGAATCCCATGAATCAAGAATTACAAAATAATTTTACTTTTCTTCTTTACATTAATTACATAAAATCATGATTACACATGCCATTATGAAGACCGAACCTAGTTACATATTTCAACACTCCCTCTTAACTAGGGAGGTATTCATAATCTATACAAAGTACTTTGACATTCTCAATATAAATAATTCTCATAAGAAGAGTCAGATTGATAACCCATTTTTTTAGCATCATATCCTCCAGCATTGTCACATAGAAAGGCCTTGACTAACAACTATATCTCTCCACAAGACCAGAGAAAAATGTAGGCGAGACCAAAAATTTATAGATAGCCTCATCATTGTCTCTCCCCAAACATACCCTACCTCAGTACTCTGAAAGTATGTTCCACTAGGACTATTATTATCTTGAATTCCCATTCCTCAAAGAATATCGGTCCTTCATGACTCCTATTATCCTGGATGCCTTATCACATCCTCAAAGGGTATCATATGCCATATTCTTACCCAATCCTCCATTCCTTCTTCCCAAGTGAATACAATAATGATGTGTCCATCTCTCTTCATGACCTTCACTAAGACTTATGGATGTTAGTCCTAATCTAGTGCATGACACATGAAGCAGAGAACTATATCTATCACTTTCTCTTAGGGATGACCAACCCATTTTATAAAAGGAATGTACCCAATATCCCTCTTATATTAGGGACTTTTTTCCAAGTTTCTACCAAGTTAGAAACATGTTTCTAGGCTCCCTCTTAATTAGGGACCTACAACATCTACTTTTTCTTTGGTGGAGAATATGGGACAATTAGCTACTTGAAGAGCTCCTTCTTTCGATGTCACGATCATATTTTTCATCATACAAGAGTATTCATTTTTTTGGGACTTATTTGTAGGGCACAAAACATCCATCACTTTCATTCATGAATCTTTTCAATCATGTCATCCTTCTTTTCATCGGAAATTGATTCACTAGTTCATATTTGGCTTTCCTTTATGCCTTGCTACCTTCTTTGCATCATGTTTCCTTGATATTTCATCCTACCACATGAGTGTCAGTTGTAGATGAAATCTACAACTCTTCCTTTGGTAGCCCTACATTACCCCATCCAGATATTGTTAAAAAATAGGAAATTAAAATTAAATCAAAAATACCTCTGTGATGGTATTTCATCATGACATCTTGTTTGCATCAACATCTTGTATATATATCTCTCTCTCTCTCTCTCTCTCTCTCTCTCTCTCTCTCTCTATATATATATATATATATATATATATATATATATATATATATATATATATATATATATATATATATATATATATATATATATATATATATATATATATATTGACACATATCCAAAAATATATACAACATCAAGGGTCTCCTTAGTTTTCAGAGTTTATCAGGATCTTCATATCTTTCCCATGGAGATATCATAGTCAAATATTATAGTCCTTGGATGTTGATTTCCTTCTCCATAGTTGTGTTTTTCATGATCTCTTCCCTTCTTTATTCACACATTTCCTCCCAGGAACATCCAATCGTAGCGTCTTTGATTTTTTCAACCACCTCATATTTCATATGAGGACATATTATGTGGATTTCATCTAGTCAATGTCTGAACCATTCGTTCATGCATCCTTTCATGGGAGTAGATCCGTTCTTTTGATCATGTTCTTGAGGTAGAGCACTCATTCATGATATATGCAACCATATGACACGACTTTATTTTAGAAAATATAATCATACATACATAATCTCTTTCTTTTGGTCATCTAGACTTCCTTTGGTAGCTTCCTTGATTGAAAGAAATTCAATCCCTTGACCTTCTTCACTTCTTTTGATATCATACCATCATCCCATGAATCCCATAAAAGTTGGAATTCCTGATACACTTACTTCTTCCAGTATTTGAACCTTTTAATGAAGAGTCCAACAAAGTATCTTGATCATCCTCATCCTGGAAATGCTCCATTTGAATGATTTATGATGAGCTCTATAATAGATGAAATTATTTTTCCCATAAGTACTACTTATGCTTTTAATGAGGTTACCAAGAGCTACATCCTTATATAGGTGACAACCATAGACTTCTATTTTAGCTATCTTTTATAATGACGTCACGAGCTCTTTCTTTTAATTGTATGCTTCTACGAAGCCATTTCCTAACATGATGTATCATATCATTCTTCTAATGGTTCCTATCACGATAGCTATACTTTACAGCATAAAACTTGCAAACAAAACTTGAAAAGAACTAGGTGAGAAAGGCTATCTTAGTCATAGTAGAGATCCTTTACTTCCTCTTTCTTGGATTTCTTCTTTTCAACTTCCTCCATTTCTTCAGTGATATGGGCTTCTTCCCTTCCTCTTTTTTTTTTTTTTTTCCCTTTTTGAGGTTTAAAAAATATCTCTTGAAGTGCTTATATACATGACAACCATACATTGAACCTTTGACATGTTCTTATTTTTTCTAGGAATAAGCTTCCCAAACTTCCCTTTTCTTCTAGTCATGGTAGTAAATGTTTGAACCTGCTCATTTGATCCTTCAACACTTTTTTCCTTCAGCCTATTTTCTTCTATCTTGCATAGAGACCACAAATTATTGAATGGGATAGATTTCTTCTCCTTACAAGCATTTGATACAAGGTTACCTTGTTCATCAATTAGTGCATTTAGAACAATGGTGATCATTTCTTTATCAGATATCATCTCTCCTAGATCTTGAAGTTGATTCCTTATTTGAGATTCTTTTGTGAGACATGTAGATATCCCTTCATCCTTTGATTCTTTCAATTCATATATATCAAATCTTAGTGATATGATTTTTCCTGCATGCTTTTAGAGAATAGTTCTACTAGCTTATCATATATCCCTTTTGATGTCTCCAACTTTGCTATATAGGGGATGAGGGAATCCTTGATGGACTATATAAGAATCCTTTGAGACCTTATATCCTTTCTCATATATTTAGATAGTGCTTTCCCTTCAGATGCTTTAGATACTTTTCCATTGACATGATCAATAAATTCATTTTCCTTGAGGACTAAGTCTATCCTCATTTTCTATGCAAGGAAGTTTGATGACCCAACCAACTTATTGTTCTCCTTGCAAAATGAAGTCATTTTACTAGATTTAATTATAGAAATAAAGATACTTAATTCTGAAGTGAAGATGAACTGTTCAACTTGATCCCTTTGTTGATGATGATTGATGACTTCTTGGATGATCTTCTTTAAGGATAAGGATTTTCTTTTGATATGAAATGCTTTCCTTCAAAGAGAGGGAGATTTCCTTGATATCTTTGATGATGAAAATGACTTTGATCTAGCTACCCTTGGATGAGTAGTCTTCAATATTAATCTAATCCATGTCCTTCCTTTCTTGAGTAGAGATAGGTTCTTTGAGATCTCCATCTTTGAGGTGGTGATTGAGTGTGGATCCCAATAATTCTTCTTTGATCAAATTATGATTTTGACTTTCTTCAAGATGATGTTGTGATATTAGTCCTTGAGTTGCTATTGAGGTGAGTGGTCCTTCTTGATGACATATGTGTTTGATGACCTTCAAAATGCTCTTTATACTTCTTCCCTTGAGTGTCATTAAATGAGTTGCCCTCCCTTGAATTGTCAACTTAGCTCTGATCCCAAGTTGAGAAATCTAGCGGCAGCATGTGTAGGTGATTTATCTTCATAATGATAATTGCTTGTGATTTATTTTTACTTCATTTTATTAGCTTATAATCTATCTTGATTATTATTAGTATTCACTATCATCAAACAACTACCGACTCATAAATAAAAATGAGACAAAGGACACAAGATATAGGTGATCATCCAGGACAAAAATCTCTCCAACTTGGGAAGAAAACCCAATCAAATTCTTCTTCTTATAGAATCTTCAAGTGACGAATTCCAAGACCAAGACCCTTAACCTATTAACCTCTCCAAGTCCAAGTCATAAGGCTTCCTTGAAGTAGTTCTTCTTCCTTGAGTCAATGCTAGGAAAATTACTTGCTTCACTAAGAATCTCAACTTATTTCCAGATTTTGGCCTATTATCATAAGCCTTCAATTCTTGGCCTCTTTAGAAAGCCCTAGTTGTCACACATGAAGGGAATAGACAAATATTTGATCCCCTTATTTCCTTCACTTTAACAGTATGACCTTCTCCTACAAATTGTCTTGATGGATGTCTTGTTATCTTCCTTGATTTGATCTCCTAGGAAAACTATGATAACTTGGCTTCTTGAGTAGCAGAGGGTGTTACTCTTCCTCACATGTGTTGGCATGGTAATTTTTTAGGAAATAAGGAGCTCTGGAAATAAGCAGAAGGCCAATGGAAACTGGCGAATATAGTCATTAAAAAGTTGTAGGAGAGACAATCAAGAAAGAGGAAGGAACTCATTGAGCAGTGGAAGTTGCAAAGGAATCATGAAAATAAGTAGCCATAGCTGAGTGGGAAAAGAAAAATTAAAACTGAGCAATAGGAACAACTGAGAAAGGTAGAAGGAAAAGGCCCTAAGAAAGAACTAGTATTAGAGGTTGGCGCGTAAAGATAAGGAAGGACGAGTGAGAAGGAAGAAGATGAGGATACTGGAATACTGTTGTGAAACTAGTAGAGTCTCTTTGTGCTGCTATTTTGCATGATTACGTATTGATCTATATTGTGAGTCTGTACTATGGGAAAGAGGCTCTCGAGCCCGATGTAATGATTTTGTTGCATAGATTAATGATGAAGAAGACTTATTGGAACAATTATGTGTTAGTCGAATGATTATCTGATTCTTTAAATTTTTTATATATGTGTATCTAAGTAGTCTTTCCTTTACAAGTATGCATGACTTGTTGTGATTAGGATTCTGTGTGGTATGATTTAGTGTTCTTTGATTATTGTCTCTCTAATGTTATTCCTCCAGATACCAAATTTTGATCCCCATCTAACCAAGGTCATGACATGCCTCAGGTGAGACACCTTACGCATTTTGGGTAAGGTGAAAATGTCAGCATTGTGGTAGACTATAGCGGAGCTTTGTTGGTCCCTATGCCAAAACCCAAGGTCTCAACCCTGTTGCTATTTTTGCACCAACAAATGGTTCTGTTGTCGGGACCTGAAAATTCATAAAGGGGTTTGGAATATGGTATTGAGGATCTTTAAGGAGTTGCAAGATTCATGGCACAAGGAAGTGAATGGTTCGTCTCTCAACAAGCTCAACCTCGCCGATGAGGTGTAGCAAAGTTGAAGGAATAGATCCTATACTTGGAATCAGCTAGCGATCAGTATGAGATCTTCTAGTGTAAGTTTCCTGAGGAGATTTACAACTGGTTACAAATATTACAAGTATAGGAAAAAACCAGTGGACAAAACCCATTTTTCCACGCCTAGACTCAAGTATTTCTTATCGAGCTACATTTCCTTGACATAGATCTTACATGAGCTACAAATTTATAGGTGCATACCAAGCTAAAGCGATACATTATTGAGTTCGTAGCAAAGAGTCATTATATTTTTTCTAAAGTCAAAGTTCTGTATAGGTAAGGATTATGAGGAAATATACTGAAGGAGATCCTGCTATGGATTAAGGTTCTAATGGTGGAAGAAAAATTGTTGGTGTTCCAAAACCCAAACATGGCAGCTTAAATGCCTGTATTGGGGGGGAGCACCTAAAGGGAGGGATGCTGCTAAGTGGGGAACTATGAGAATGTCACAAGAAGGGGCACAAATTATTTTTAAAAGGTCATGGATCTGAGGGTGCAAAGGACAACATAGATAGTTGAGAAATGATGGGATAGGGATCTATAGGAAATTAAGAGGAAACCGAAGAGTTTACATAAAGTAGGAGCAGAGTTAAAAGATATGGAAGAGGAAGAAACTGTGGAAGTTGATCTAGTGGGAAGAGCAGAGATGACTGCAACCACTGTGGGTCTGGAAATTGACAAGGACACACCCCCGCTAGTAGAAATGGAAACATTGGATGGATTGGGCCACCTAGGCTCGGAGGAAGGCTTGGATGATCACATGCACTTTTTTGTAAGGATTCTATTTGCTGAATATGATGGGTCCAAAGGAATTAATGATTCTCCTCCCTGAAGCTTAGGTAGTATCTCCCCCAAACTTCCCTGAGTACTCTATCATAATCTTGATAAACTTCTATCTAAGTTAATCAAAACTATAAGAGTTCACACTGTGCATGCTAATTACAAAACTAGTGCTAGTACAGTGGAACTAGTAGTAGTGGTATGAATCTGCAAGGATCATTCTAGCCTAAGTTGCGGGGATTTTTACTCCTTTCGCAAGTTCAATAAAATATGCAGGGATAATTCACAAGGTATCCCAAGTTATATAGTAAAGGGAACGACGATGTAGAGTAGCATTAGTATCTATGTGAAGGGATTTGGAGGGCCTTCCAGACACTGGATGATGTAAATTTAATTGAATTCAAAACCACTCTCAGATAAGGACCATTGAGATGGTTCATAAAGTGGTAAGAGCTACACCAGGATCAAACTATAGATTATGTTAAGAGGGAATGTTTTCGAGAATTTAAGATTCCTCAGACTAATCACCAGGGGATTTCTGAACTATGGGAGATAAAACAACGAGGAGGAGAGGCTGAATAGGATATGATGCAAAGATTCAAGGATGCAATTGGAAAACTAAGCTACCCAATAGATCCAAATCATCAAATGTATTGGTTTATTAAACCATTATTTCCTCTCACCCATATACCATTGATGTAACATAAAATTGATACAATGCAAGACGCTTTGGAGAAAGAAACTTGTATTGAAGCTATGGAGGGATATCCACATGATTATTGGGGGGGAGAAACACCTCATGATCCATCCATATTAGGTCTACAACATCAAATTGTGAACATGATAGAGAAGTTGAAGGATCTACAGCTGGCATGGCTAGTGCGACTGAATGTATAGTGTACAAATTCTTTAGTGGAAGGTCATGTTCCTATGAAATGCCCAAGGTTGTGGGGCTCAAACACTACATCTAGACTAGTGGGACCTGATGGATCTACACCTCCTGTAGTAGTTGCACATATATGGATGTAAGGATTGTACACAGGGCACAACCAATTCCATGCGTTCACGAATCAGTAAAGTTTAGAATAGATGAAGTACTCTGAAATATGTAGAGGATATGGGCATTCCCCTCATCTTTGTCAAATACTACAAAAATACTCCAACATTATAAATGACACCTATTGTGAATTCTATGCTTCAAAAACTCATCATACAGATCAGTGTAGGGCAATGGATGCCCTAGCTGACCGATTGGATGGATTGGCCTTTTGAATCAATGAGACTCCTTGAGGATGAGGACGAGGAGGATCAATGGGAGTTAGGACAAGAGGCAGAGGCCCAGTTCATTGTTATAACTTTGATCAAGAAGGGCATGCTGCATGAGATTTCCCACTACATAGAAGACCATGGTTCTCTTAGTGCAAGGTCAACATACATGCAAAAAAGGATTATCCATAGTTGATTGTAAGATGGAAAGAGCACAACCACTAGAGGGGAGAAAATTTTATTAATGTGGAGCTAAGGTTGTCAGAGACAACCCCCCTCTCAAATATCATCATAGTCACTCGTGGAGGAAAAAGACTAGAGCTGACATAGGAGCCACAGAACAACCCAAGATTATAATATCGGCTTTCTGAAAGCATTCATATGACCCTAAACAATAGAAGTGATATTACAATGAAGCCACAAAGAATTTCAAGAAATTAACACTAGGAAGATAGCCACATGAGCAAAATCTAGGATCCCTTAAATATACGATCCAAAACCCAACGCAATACAATGCTTGACCCATAGAAGAATGCTTTAGATTATCTCTCCAAATTGCAAATGATGATCAGATGTTGGGACAATTGAAGAAAATTTGGAAAGATGTTATCATGAATAGGGTGGCCAAGAGAGAAATCATCTCTGCCAACCTGCCTGAAATACACTCTAGGAGGTTGTGGAAACAAGAAGAGAATGAGAAGGGAGTTGCGAATTGACCCTAATATTTTGCATTTCCAAATTAAGGATACTATGTTGGATCTAGGCTTAGATGTCAACATTTTCCAAGAAATACTTGGGAAACTCTAGGAGAGCCTAAGCTAATGTTTTTACCAATCAAGTTGCATATGAAAAATAAATATTGTATCCCACCGGTTGAACGACTAGAAGATGTGGAAGTCGACATAGGAGGGGTGAAGACCTATACGAACTTTGAAGTGATAGAAATCATGGGGGACAAGGACCCATATGCAATGATGCTTGGGATATACTGGGCTTTTGAGAACTATGCCATAATTGATTTAAAGAAGAAGCTTATGAATTTAGAAGTAGAAGGGGTTAGAGTGATCCAACCCCTAGACCCTTATAAAGGGCCAAGGCTCACATAATCGATAGATAACAAGGAAGAACTATAATTATTGAATCAACCATATAGACAAACAATAGGAAGAAGGGAGGATTTAATCAACCCAACAATAGAAGGGTCCATCATGTAGCGAAGCATTCAAAGTTCATAGGTCGGCTCAGAAACTGCCTAGGATGAGTGGTAGAAGGGTGGATATGAAATCAATATCAAGTATTGTACCACAATATATTAGATAAACATGATCGAAGCTTAGGTATGAGAATTCCCTACTTTCAATGGTATAGATTTAGTTAATCCTTTTATCAACAAATTTGATGCAACTATTCTTGAAGAACACAAAGTGCCTCTACTAAATGTCGGATTACAAGGAACACTGACAAGGTGGTGGGGATTTCACCACAACCATCTGAGAGAATTGGAGAAGATAAAATTAGCAATCGAAGTCAAGTTCCAACAGACTGAGGAGTACCTTCAGGATTTTTTGAAGTACAGGGGGGACTTTGACCCTCAAAAACATTTGCAAGAATGTAAGGATAGATGGAACATGGAAGGAGCTCCAAAGGATTTGTGGGTGCATGGTTTTATACACACCCTAGGACCTTTCCAAAAGCATGGTATGTATAGGAAGAAACAAGGAGATAGACTGGATATTGGGATCGTCTAGATGATCATTTTGTCAGCAAATTTTCCTTCTCAGATAATGATGAAAGTCTTACTAAGGCTTTGTAGGCTATCAATAAAGAACTTATTACAACGTGCCAGATAATAGAGGGATGCATAGATAAGAGCACTCTAGAGCATATATATGAGTTTTGGTATTATGAGTTCGTAGCTTGTCAAAAGGTGGACAGAGAACCGGATGAAGATGATTTGGAGGAATTTCTACATTTGGCATTCAATAAAACTGAGGAGGAATGGAACATCAATGATGGACTTGTGATTGATTCTCCACACCTACTCCCCTTGAAGTTAGGGAAATGTAACATTGGGACTGATGATAAGCCAAATTTAGCTTCGATTGAAGATTATTGGGATGAGAAGACTACAATGGAGATCTTTGATCTCTTGAAAGAATATGAAGATTGTTTCCCCTCGTATGATGAGGAATTGAAGGGGATTAAGGGGGATTTAGTGAAGATGAAGATCATGATTAAACCAAATACAAAGCCAGTAAAGCATCAACCATACTGATTGAACCCAAGAGTTAAGAAGAAAGTGAAAAAAGAGATAGTTAAGACGTTAGCACCATGGCTTATATTCCTGATTGTTGAAGCAGAGTGGGTAAGTCTGATTGTTATAAAAAAGAAGAAGAATGCTACAAAAATAAGTTTTTTTGTGGACTACCGCATTTTGAAAAATGTATGTGTTCATGATCCATTTCCCACTCTGTTAAGTGATGAAATGTTAGACAATGTGGTAGGAAATGAAGCATATTCTTTTACAGATGGATTCTATAGTTATCACCAAGTCAAGATCGTAGAGGAGAATAAGAAGAAAACCATATTTACCATGGAATGGGGATCCTATGCATATCATGTTATGATGTTTAGACTCAAGAATGCACCCAAAGTGTTCTTAAGGATTATAATTGCTGCTTTTAGAGATTAAATCCACAAGTTCTTAGAATTTTATATCGATGATTGGACAATTTGTATTTTGTTGAAGAAACACTCCAGCTCGTTTAGAATCATGTTTTATTGATGTAGAAAATTACAAATCTCATTAAACTTGAAGAAGTGCATATTTTTTGTCCCCTTTGGCATGCTCTCGAGCCATATAGTATGCAAGGAAGGAGTGTGTGTAGACCTTGCTAAGGTTGTAGAAATCGTGAACATGGATCCACCCACAAGTGTAAAAAAACTTAGTTCCACCTTGGGCCACATAGGGTCATAGATAAGGTTTATCCATAGCTATGCCTTGATTACTGCACCAATGGAGAAGAAGTTGTTAAAGTAGGATGAATGATTCACGTGGTTAGATGAATGTGATGTCACACTTAATATACTAAAAGAGAAAATAGCAAGTGCACTAATCCTAGTTTACCCATACTGGAAAAAGAAGTTCCATGTCCACAATGATTCCTCAGGAATTGCTTTGAGAGTGGTTATGGCTTAGCTGAGGGAAGGGAACCTTGATCCCCTCATTTTTTTTTTTCTAGCAGAAAGTTATCTATGATAGAGAAAAAATATATCACAACTAAGTGTGAGGCACTTGCGATGGTATATTTGCTTCAAAATTTCCGACATTACCTGCTAGGAGGTTCATTCAAGTTTTTCACTGATCATTTTGCTTTGAAGTATTTCATGAACAAACTTGTACTTGAATGTAGAATTTGCGGATAGATTTTGTTTTTCCAAGAATTCACATTTGAAGTAATTGCTAAGCCTAGCCAATTGAATGTTGGGCCTGATCACCTCTCATGGACAGAGTCAGGTGAAAGTGGAGGATCCCTTGATGATTATCTATCAGACATTGATATATTTCGAATTAAGGTGGTACTAGAATACTTGGAGGATATAAAAACATTTCTAGCTACATGTAAATGTGCAGAGGAATACACAACAACACAACAAAGGCATATGGTCTTCCAGGCCGAAGATTATCAATTGATTGCAGGATGATTATACAAATTAGGCCTTGATCAAGTGTTGCATAGATGTGTCCCAAACCATGACAGACAAGATGTATTATGGGAGTGTCATTCAGGGGTTATGGGAGGTCATGTTGGGGGAAAGGCCACTGCAAGGAAAGTATTGGAGGCAAGGCTCTGGTGGCCCTTAGTTTTCAGGGATGCAAAGGAATATGCCAAGTTGGGAGACCATCATACTAAGATGAACTTCCATTGCAACTACTACAGACACTTTATATCTTTGAGAAACAGGTAGTTGAATTTATAGGACCCTAACATGCCACTCCCATGCCTGATATATCATCATTGCCATAGAGTACCTTACCAGATGGTCAGGGACCACTCTGGTTAAGGACTGTACTGTGGATACCACTACCAGATTTATTTTTGAGAACATCATCTCCAGATTTGGGTGCCCCCAAAGTCTGACTATTGATTAGGGGACCCATTTTATAAATGAAATAATTACCTCATTACTTTAGAACTTCATGATACAACACCATAGGAGTAACCCGTATCACCCTCAAGCAAATGACACGGTGGAAGATTTCAATAAGATCTTGGAAAGGGGATTATCCAAGATGTGCTCATACAACAGGGAAGATTGGGATGAGAGGGTGTCAGCGATTATGTGGGCCTATCACACAACTATTAAACACTCACACAAGCATATGCATTTCCATCTAGTATATGGATGGGAGGTTGTGGTTCCTAGAAAATTCGTTATTCCCAACCTTTTCATTGCACATCCCACTCATATGACGGAGGAAGAGTCAATTCTGAAGAGGTTGGAGGAACTTTCAGAACTCTATGAGGTTAGGTTCATGGCATATTTCTATCAAACAGTCAAAAAGCAGAGTAAAAAGACACATTAAGTGGAAATTATTTGCGGTAGGAGCCATGCTCTACTATATGATAGCAAATTCTTGAAATTTCCAAGGAAGTTGCATATGCATTGGTTGGGGCCTTTCATTGTTGCAGAATTTAAGGAGTCAAGAGTTGTTAAGCTAGTGAAACTGGATGGTGTCTTGCTAACAGGGTGGGTGAATAGTGCATGCCTTAATGACTTCCAGGGATCAAACAATGTCACTCAAAATTGATTGCATCTCCAGAAGGAGACCATAGGTAGGAGTATGTAAGATTTTGTTAGTTTGGCTAGTCATTCATACGGTTCTCTGTGGCCTTGATTAATTTATTATAAACTTGGTGTAAATTTTCCATAAGTCCCATGATCTATTTGAAGGCTTTATATACAACTATGTGACTACTCCAATTCTCTATGGCCTCATTGATTCATTTCTACAGCAAGTTCTCTGTGGCCTCATTGATTCATCTATGCGATGTTAGCTTCTGTGACCTCGTTGATTCATCTTTGTGGGTTCACATATATACAGATTTGTGCTTAAGGGTTTCTCTTATCAAGACGAGGGTTTATGTGGTTGGGTTTTGCTTATTTTGTTTGAAGCTCTTCCGAACCACTAAGATTGAGGGAGGTACTCTAAAGTTTTTTCACCTCCAATGTCGAAGGAAGTCATTCATACGAAGTCTGTGGTACCATCAATTTGGGTTTACGGTTCAAATCATCTCCATGGTTTGAAAACTAGTTTTATAAACAATCTTGTGTCGGGTCTGCGAATTGGGTCTGTGGTGCATTTTTCCAAATAGTTTTCCAATATTTGTGGTCTCAGCCATTCATCTTTCCAGACCCAATCCGGTCTGTGGGCTGTGGTTTGTCTAGGGCATGTGTGGTCTGTGGTCCAGTTTGTTGATGTTAGTTGCACACATTCCTTATCTTTTTCTAATACATATTTGCTCATATATTTTCAAGGATGAATAATTCACCATAGCTACCAAAGATTACCAAAGGTGGACCTAGCACAGTTACTCTACAGAGCCCTTATGAGTATATAGAGTCTTTAGAGAAACGTAGAGAAGAAAGAGAAGTCAAGCTACAAACAAAGTTAGAAGCCATGCTGGAAAAAAAATTCACATCTCTTGAAGACAACATCCAAAAGAAAATAGAAGATAAAATAGAACAATTGGAGAATAAAATGGAGGCAATGGAGAATAGGTTATAGAAAAACAAAACCAAGATACGAACCAAACATCCCAGCAAGGAGATGCTGATACTTTAGAGAGTTTTAAAATGAAGGACATGATTAAAGAACTAGAAGAAAGAGCTAATAGCTACCTCACCCTAAATAGTGTGGTAGGTAAATTAGATATCAAACCAATTAAAGATGAAATGAAAAAAATGATAGAGTTAGACCATGAGCATAAAAAAAGGGCCTTGAAACTTATAATATTCAGTTTGAAAGAGGAGGTAGACGAGGATACTTTAGCCATAGCCCAGACAGAATTACATAATAGATTACAAATTGAAACAACGTGTCTCATATAGGTGAGAAGGTTGGGGAAATTAACTGAGAATAAAGGACGGTTGATCCGAATAAAGGTGAGATCTATTGACCATAAGTATGACATACTTACTAAAACATCAAGTCTAAAAGGAATGGGAATATTTATAAACGAAGATCTCATTCTAGAAGATCAAGCAGAATTAAGAAAGGAGGTTCAAAAGGTAAAAGAAGATAGGAAGGAAGGAAAATGGGCAATAATCAGAAATAGAAAAGCCATTATTTGAGATAGAAACAAAAAAGATAGTAATAAATAGAAATTCAACATGCTCTGTATTCTTTCTTGGAATTGTTGGGGCTTTCCATGGAGCAAAGGCCCAAAGCTAAATTAGATCTCGAATGATGTTGATATTATATTTCTTGTTGAAACTTGGGAGCACGAAGAATCTAAGGGCCCTAACATAAATGGCTTTGCACTATGTTCTACCTGGAATAAACGATCCTCCCATAGAGGCATTGGGGGTATAACTTGTTACATAAAGAAGAACATCTCCCCACATGGTAGGATTTATAAAAACGACCCTTACAACCAATATAGTTGGATAGAGATTACTGAAATTAATGATAAAATGACCTACCTAGCAATATCTTATTTCCCCCCTATCAATTCTAACTTCTATAAGAAAAAGAATCTAGATAAAAATAGTCCTTACAATGGTTTAGAGAATGATATTTCTAGCCTAAGGAATGAAGGTAATATCCTTTTAATGGGCGACTTTAATGCTCGAACTTCAAGAAACCAAGATATTCTTCTAAGCAATCATTCCAACCCTAATCCTCTTTCATTAAACGAAGACCTTACTCTGGCTAGCCAATACAAAAGGAGCTCTGAAGACCTTGGGGAAAATTTGTTTGGGTTGGAGCTAGTCAAGCTCCGTAGTGCTCAAGATCTCATAATTTGTAACAGTCTAAAGAAGTGGCCCAATTCTAGCTAGATGACTTGCATCCATGGGCTTGGTAGCAACGTGGTAGATTGTGTTATTTCTAATCTCCCTTTATACAACGAAATAACAAATTTTGACATCTTAAACGACCATGAACTTGACTCTGATCATAGGCCTTTACTTATAACTCTCAATTTTTTCATTCATAGAGATCCCATAGAAGATAATCCTTATAGCCAAAAGAACTTAATCTTTGATAGAAATAAAAAAAATATCTTTCTAAATGAATTAAAAATTAATTTTCTTCCTTTATCTAGTATAGACAACATAGAAGACCTCTATCATACTTTTACTATAACCCTCTCATATTCTATTAACAAGTTCTCAACTGAAGTTTCAAGTAATAAAAGAAATAGCAAAACCAACCCATGGTATGATGAAGATTGTAAAATTGTGAGGAGAGCAATTAAGGAAGCTGTTGATGAATCTCTTAAAAATAGCAAGATAAAAATATACAAAGCCCTAACTAAAAGGAAAAAAAGGAAGTATATTTGTAAAAGACAAGAGAATCTCTTACACCTCTCTAACGTAGCTCCTAAGAAATTCTGGAGGTAGATCTTAACTAAGGAAACTAAATATAATAATAAAATTTCTTTACACAACTGGAATTCCTATCTTCAAAAGATTTATGAATCTCCAAATGTCATGGATAAATTTGAAAACCTGCTCACAATGAAAGAAGTTTTCTCATTAGAAGACATTAATTTTGGGGTTAAATGCTTGCAAAATGGGAAAGCTAAGGATATTGAAGGTTACCAAGCGAAAATCTTAAAAATTGGAGGTCCTGTCCTCATCCCCCACATCCACAAGCTTTTCAATCAAGAGGTCAAGCAAGGGTTCCCTAAACCATGGACTCAGAGCCTCATTATCCCTATTTTAAAAGTGGGGATACAAATAACCCCTCTAACTATCATAAAATTATGATCAACCCTCTCTTAGCCAAGTTATATGGTATTATTTTGGAAAGGAAGTTGAGCATATGGCTTGAAAGTGAAGGTAAGTGGGCTAAAGTCCAAGTGGGTTTTAGAAGGCAGAACTCAACAATGGACCACCTCGTTACGCTTAGGATCATTGTGGAGGAATGCCACAATGATAAATCCAATCCCTTTTGTTGCTTTGTGGACTTTAGAAAGGATTTCGATACAGTTCCTAGAAACAACCTATGGAATAGATTAGAAGAGCTAAAGGTTCCTTTCGAGTTAAGAGCTGCCACTATAAGGTTATACGAGAATGTAATTTCCAGGTTAAAGAGAAATGAAGGGTGGTCGAAAGAGATTAAGTGTAATATCAGAGTTAAACAAGGTTACCCCCTCTTCCCTACCCTATTTTTCATTTACATCGACAAGCTAGAAGGTTGTTTAGAGGAAGCAGGTTGTGTTGGCAGGATCTTAGCTGGGATAGTCATCATCCTTCTTCTCTATGCTGACGATATTTTTCTTCTCGTAAGGTGCCCGTTTGATCTTGATAAGCAACTTAGACATCTTAAGGATTTCTGCTCTACAATGGGTATGACTGTTAACACTAACAAAAAAAAATTTATGATTATAAAATCCAAGAAGGACACTTACACTAATTTTATGTATGAAAATAGTAACTTGGAAGAAGTTTCTTCTTACAAGTACTTGGGAATTGATATTCATCATAGGCTCAACTGGAACTAGAGCATTGAGAAAAGGATTAATGGGGGGTGGAAAGCTTATTTTCGTCTTGAAAATAATTGTAAAACAACAAACCTCGTAATGTGTGATAGAAAGAAGTTCCCATTTGAAACTTTACTCTCCCCTATTATATTATATGGATGTGAGGTTTGGGGTTGTAGCATCTCTAGAGAACCCTGGAGAAAGATTGAGCAAATCCAAAAGTGTTTTATAACATATAACCTCAAAATTAAAAGAAATATACCCTATCCTATTCTCCTTATAGAAGTGGGTCTTTCCCTTATTGAGAGCCTAGCTATGACTAGGCTTCAGTTGTAGAAGCACAAACTAAATAACCTAGGAAACCATAGACTTCCTAAGCTAGCTTTAAATTCAAGCCAAAACCACCTAAGGCTCAAACGAGGTTGGTATAAAGACACCAGGGCCTGGTTAAACCATTGGGAGATCGACGAGAATGTTGCATTGCAAAACATTAATAAAATTAAAAAAATTGTTACTTCTAAGTTCAAAGAAAAAATGTGGTGTGAGAAAGATCTAGCAGCTAAAAGAAAATTAAGATATTACAAGGAGGTCATCAACCCCACCCTAGAAGATCAAAAGTATCTCTTTGTTTTAAGTAGATGAAAGAAGAAAATTAATATAGCCAAGATTAGAAGGAACTCTCATGAGCTCTATAGTGAAACGGGTCGTTGGGCAGTCCCTAAAACACCATGGATGGAAAGGATCTACCATCTTTGTGAGAATATGAACGTCGAGGATGAAAATCACTTCCTCTTAGAGTGCCCTACGTACAACCACATTAGATCTCAATTTCATAATCTTTGTTGCAATACTGACCTTCCTAGCCTTTTATGATGTCAAAATTATAGTGAGATTGGGACACTTCTCTCCAAGCTTTTTGAGCATAGGAATAAAATCGTAAATCAAACTAAATAATAAATTGTTTCTTTAGGTCTAATAGATCAAAGTTTGGTCTCAGTGGATGTTAACCATCATCATCATCAACAGTAAGTTCTGCCAACTCTCTTCCAGTTGCGAAGGTTATCTCACCCCATCGCAACTGCTTGTAGTCAGGGGAGAGTCACACGTGTTAGGTGTCATTTTTATATTAATTAGGAAATAATTTCTAGTGTCAGATCGAATTTGTGTTAAATCTTTCCCATAAAAACCATAATAAATTCCTAAGCATCTTCCATCATGATACAATAATTACCCATCAACTCCACCTTTACTTTTTCAGTTTTGCATCATCCAAGTCAGGCCTAGCTTAACCAACGATAGTATTGACATGATTGAGAACACATAGGGAAAGTTGTCGTAGTAATTAGTTAGGAGGTATCTTCATAAACGGTGTGTCGATATTTTCTACTTAATCTGCATGTCAATGCCAAATTCTTCAAAGTCTAAAGACCAGGTGGTAGAGTTTCTATGTCTATAGTATGTTCCCAAATTCCTTTGTCCCAAGCTCAGGTCCAAGCCCCAGTGTCTCATGTCTATCAACATTGTTCCAAAATGAAAAATATTGTTATATATGTTCCAGAGTTTGAATTTGATGAAAGAATTATGAAAATAGAGCCAATTTATGGAAAATATGAAAAATAAATGCTGGTAGATAACAACCTCAAATCCTTCCAATTTTCATCCCTAAAGCGCATGTACTATACTAAAATGTGATGAAGGATGATGGAAGTATATCTATCAAAGTCAGATGCAATTTCAGAGGAATTCAAAGGTCAACATTGTTGAATTTGAGGAGTTTGTTTGTGTTAAGAATGTTTGGGGGCTGCCATGTAGTGCACAGAGATACTTATCTGCAGAATGCATGGAGGATTACTCTGGCTTGATAAGGAACATACAATTCACACATTTGACATCTAGAGACTCCTAGGATTATCGACAGTTGGAAATGATGTATCCACAACATTCTAGACATCCTCCAAGCAGGCGAAGAGGACTGGAAATGAAAATTACTACAACAGGTATGACACTTAGAGAGGAGGCAAGGGCACTCCAATATCATGTTCACGTGGCATATCATTTTAGGGACTCTCATGCACTATTTTTCCATGAATGAGTGCACACTCGATACTATTTCGGTTGTAGAGCACTATGTATAGGGAGCACGTTGAACTAGTGAAATCTCTTAATCCAAGAACTGTTCAAGGGCTGCAAGGACATTTACAAGAGAGTGACCCACTTCATTTATGGATACCTTTTTGTTTCTTTAGTTATGTTGAAATGGTGCCCACCATAGGGTTGGGAGTTGGATCCTATCATAGAAGACCAGCCTCTTTCTCTCAAGTACATGCCCTAGTGAACCTTGGGGGACCCAAGCAACAAGGAAATCAATGAAGCTCCCTTCATTAGATGGTATGGGAAAATGTTGGAGGTCATCAAGGTTGTGGAAAGGATCCTGAAGCTGCTACTCGATGATTATTCATCAGAAGTATGGTTTGGTATTAGTCACGACAATACCTGGATAAGGTCGCACTATGTCCATTCTCACACATTCCATATGAGACCTCAAAATTTTATGCTAACTACAGAAGCATTCCATACAGAGGTCAACTCATGACCAGGAATTGCGAGGGAGGTTTGCAAAGAAAAGAACATATATTTCTTTGAATGGATGGTGCCCCAACAACTACTCGGAGAGACACATGCAGATTCAAGGAAGTTGTTGGTTGAATAAGAGTTGCAATCTGTCATCAAGAAACACGAGAAACAAATGAACTCTCTAAAGGAAATTATTTCTAATATCAGAGTCTCAATAGGTTCGTTCCCTGATTTTGCTAAATTTCAAGGTTCAGGGAAGAATGATTTTATGGTTAGTACTTGCCTTGTCACTGCACTTCTAGTTGTAGGGCCCCATTCCTAGTCTAAACCATCAATCCCAAAGCCCTGTAGTTCAAAAGCTTCAAAACAACTAGTTGGGTCTAAAAAGTAGAAAATAACCCCCTCCAACAAAATTTTCGATCTCACTCTTGAAGAACCCCAATGACAAATGACATTTCCCATTATCAAATAAATTTCACCCTCCACTTCCATTGCATCACCTAGCTTTCACAATCCATCGTCGTGCCTAGCTTCCATATTCACCACCATTTCAGACACCATACCCTCTAGAACACTACTACCAACAAAAATGAACATGGAGTTTGACTCTGTTATCCAGTCGATCACAGCAGTTACCAGCACAGAAGTTCCCCCCCACATCCATGTTGTCTTTATTTTTGGATTTGGGTCCATTAATGATCACTAGACTGATAATTGCCTAGCCCCTCACCATTACTATCCATCTAGTATCATTTACCTTTAACCCTTCTCCTTCAATTCCACCGCTCCTCATTTCCATCCACATCGGTCCACCATCATCTGAACCTATACAACAAGCTACATAACCCCACAAACATTCAAAGAATTCCATTGCCAATGGGAAACCATTGCAAAATAAGTTTCCACAACATCCACCATGGGAAAAGATGATCTCCAAGGTTGGTCCTCACATAATTGTTTAAATTTATTCAACTAGCTACATGTTGAGTAGAGGGATTGTAAAATGACTTTACGACTGATCACAAATAAAAACAAAAAAAAATTCTTGCACTTACTATAGAACATGATTAATTGCACCAGGAAAAGAACATCTTTAGAGTCAACCAGAATAGATCATAGAAAAATTCCAGGTACTCTAGCCTTTAGTCTCTAATGTCATGCCTAATGCCTCGAAGTACGTCTCAACTTACACACTTGTAAAATGTTGTGACCACATCCAGGAAGCATGTCATGATTTAATTTTTTCCAACCTCGAGCTCAAGAATACCCTCACTACCACACAAAGTGTGTTTCTAGACCTTGCCACAACATATATAGTTGAGATCGAACAAAAAATGGTAGACGTAAACATCCTCAAATACTCCATCATCAATGCTATTAAGGAAGCCCATACCCTCCTACGAAAGGTTCATGACTAGTCAAGCTACCTAGGGAAAAAGAACCAACTTGTCTACCCCGTGTGTAGTCATGTTAACCAACTATTCAACAGGGCAAGGAGAACTGAGGACAAGAACCTTCGGAAGAAGAATAATAATAGAGATAAACACTCTCGAGGCCCAAATTTAGAAGCTTGAAGATGAGTAGGAAAAAACCAAGAAAATACTTCTATACCTCTGGGCAATTAGGTGAAAATAAATTTACAAACACTATAGCAGCTTAGTAATGACATAGAATCATAGTGGAATTCTCTATTGATGGCACGACCGACCCAACCTTTGTCTGATACTACAATTAGTTCCTCGTCTAGACAATTTCACTCACAAGCACATGGAATGAAGCACTTAATGCATACAATCTGCTTACATAGGCGGCTATCACCTCTGTCCTTAAGGTTGGGCATTCTTTTGAAGAAACCAAGGGGAAGTAAGGCAAGAAGTAGCAGCAGAAGCACCAGCAACATGCAGTAGTAGAAGCACCAGCAACATGTAGTAGCAGAAGCACCAACAACATAAGTGTTAGTAGCACCAACAACGTCGGTGAAGGATTAACTCAGGGAAAATTCAGTGGACTATGGTTGGGGCTTGTTTGGGCTGTCACTTTTTAGGAACTAAGGAGTTTTGCTGATAATATAGAAGGCTAATGAAAAGTGGTAGAGATATCCATTGGAAAGCTTTTGGAGAGACAAACGGGAAAGAGGAATGAACTCATTGAGGACTAGCAGTTGCAGAGGAACGACAGAAAGACACAGCCACAACTGAGCAGGAAAACAATAATAATAGCCGAGCAATAGGAAAAACCAAGCAAGGAAGAAGGCGGAGGCCATGAGAAAGAACTAGTAGTCCAGGTTGGCGTGTAAAGATAAGGAAGGATGAGTGAGAAGGAAGAAGAGGAGGATACTGGAATATTTTTGTGAAGCTCATAAAGCTGCTTTGTTTCTGCTATTTTGTATGATTATGTATTTATTTGTTTTTGAGTTTGTACTATGGGAAAGAGGCTCATGAGCCCAATGTAATGATGCTTCTGCATAGATTAATGATGAAGAAGACTTATTCAAACAATTTTGTGTTAGGCAAATGATTCTTTGATTATTTAAATTTTTTATATATGTTTACCTAAGTAGTCTTTCCTTTACAAGTATGCATGAATTGTTGCGATCAAGATTTTATGTGGTATGGTTTAGTGTTCTTTGATTCTTGTCTCTTTGATGTGATTCCTACTGATAACAGATTCTGATCCCCATATAACTAAGGTTGCGACATACCTTGGGTGAGCTTCCTTATCCATTTTGGGTAAGGATAAAATGTCAACGTTGTGCTAGACTACAGTGAAGCTTTGTTGGCCCTTGTGCCCGAACCTGAGGTCTCAACTCTGTGGTTATTTTTGTGCCAACAACACGTGTGGGAGTTATTAGCCAAAAATAGACCCAAAACACTTCGACTTTTTTTCCTCCTTTCTTTGCTTGGATGAAATGCTTCCTTATCTCTTTTCTTCACACTTCTTTATTGTATTTCAGATGCTTCACTGATGTATTACAAGTGAGGTCGAATCCTCCTATATATAGTATTATTTCCATGTATAATAAGTTGACTTGTTCTTGAGATTAGGACACCATCTCCTTCTAGAATAGTCTCTAGCTTCTTTGGAATGCCAACTTGAACCAATGTTTGTGACAAGGTCTTGGAGGGTTAATGACTGAAAAAAAGTTCTGTTTTTACAATATATAATATTCCCAAATGGGCCTTTAATATTGACTGACTAGACTTTATGACTAGATCACCAAACCTAATAGCTCACAAAGGGAGATTCATCTACAAAATAAAATTCATTGATCATGAAAACCGTGACTCAAGCATTACAAAATAATTTTATTTTTCCTCTTTACATCAATTACATAAAATCATGATTATAGAAGTCATTATGAAGACTGTCCCCAGTTACATATTTCAACATGTTGGGGGTTACAATGTTAATCTCACTAAGTATAAGTGTGTTATTTCAATTTTGCAAGTGTGGAAATTAATTTCCTACAAGTATAGTTTGATTTCCTTGCCGACATGTAAAATATATTAATATCTTTCTCTGAAGCACACATCCAAGATACTACAAAGTACTAACATATATAGTGAATGACAGTTTGCAAGCTTCATTAAAACACCAAATTTATAACTAAATACATCATTCCCGATTTATCTACTAAATAATTAGAAGTTAATATAAGAGCTTGTCAACCTTGTTGATCATAAAGCTAATGTTCTCAAGTTGATCCTAGGAGGTGATTCCCATCCCACCATACTCAAATTCAACCTAGTTTATCTCAAAGAAGAGGATTATCATGAATTTTTTGTTTCCTCCTGGGTTCATTTGCATTCTTCTTTGTCTTCCTCTCTCAATAGCCACTAAAAACTAAAACTAAAAAATGGATTAAATCTTATCTTGTAACATCTTAGGTACAATTAAGGGAGATAGAAGAAAAAAATTACAAATATATGTGATGATTGGGTTCAGGCTCATTAATTGTCTCCTAATATAATGAGTTAAAATTTTTGGAGGCCTCCAAACATTCCTTTATGGATAAGGAGGAGATAGCTTGGAGGTTGAAAATTTGGGCTAATTGGGTTAATTCCATAGATAAAAACACATAATTATTTCACCATTTTTCTAATTACATGATGATTAATAACACAATTCGAGAGATAAAATTTGAAGATTGAAATTTCATGAGCTCCATTGAAGAAAAGGCTAAGGGGCTCATTTCTTTTAATTTCATTTCAATCTCTCAATGGATGTCCCATTTAGAAGATTCTTTAGGTATCCAAATTCCTTCCTATTTTCATTGAAGTTATGATTCTTTTCCAATCTAAATTTGTATTAGATGTATAGGTGCTTGCGAGACTCATCTATGCAAAAGGGAAAACGTTATGAGTTGGTTGGGTTCACTATAGAGATTTTTCTAAGGTTTTGTGAATTGATTGAGGATGAAATTCTTAAAGTGGTAAGGGAATACTATTTTTTGAGGAATGTATTAGGGTATTTCAAATCTAGTTACATTTCTTTAATTATTTAAAAATAGGATGGAGTGTCTTTTGGGGATTACAAGCCTATTTAATATTGTAACATCATCTATAAGATTGTGACAAGGGTGATTTCTAGGAATTTAAAGCCTATTATGAGTGAGATTATCACAAAATAGCAACTTTGTTTTCTCAAACATATAAAAATCCATGACAATGTTGTTATCACTCAGGAGGTTAAAAATGTTGACAACTTAATAAGAATGTAGCCTCAAAATGAGAACTCTAGCCTTAAAATATGATTACAGAAAGCCTTAACATTCCAAACTTAAAAGACTCATGATGACGGAAAACCTCGAAATTCCATCAATTTTCAACCAAGACATTAAATATCAAATAGCATGACTTCGAAAAACCTTAAAATTGTGACATTTTTCAACCATGGATTTAAAACCAAATATTATGAGTACAAAAAGATCTTAAAATTTCAATAATTTTCAACCACAACATTTAAGCTAAATATCATGACTAAGAAAAAATCTTAAAAATCAACACCTAAATCAAACACTCATTCTAATAAGAGAATTTTTTTTGAAGAGTAAAAGTACAACTATTTTAAAATCTTAGCCTAAGACAAGCTTACCCATTTGAAATGGGGAACTAAAATAGTAAAACAAAATTAACTATGATATATGAAATCAACAATAATATACACAAAATTATGAAAAACACCATTCAAAATAATGATACAACTCAAAAAAATTAAATTTTATATTTTAAAATATGAAAATTTTATTTAAAAAAAATAAAAAAAATTAAAAACGTCTTTTCAAATTTAAAAAAAAAAAAAATCAATAAAAATAATTAGAAAACAAAAAATTCAAAGAAATTTAAAAAACAACTAAAAAACTTAAAATACGTTGAATTTTTTAAAAATATTAATTTTTTTAATTAAAAAATCTATATATAAATTAATAATAAAACTAATGAAATTTATAACAAATGGAGAACCAACCCAAAATATATATTTAAAAAATAATAATAAAACTAGCCTAGATCCATCTTAACTTTGAATCTATCAAGCGTTGAGAAGGATCAAATCTCTCAAGGTGCAAACGTCTTTTTTGAGTGCAAAACATGAGGAAAGGTTTGCAACTCGAGATATTTGATCCCTCTCAGCACTTGATAGATCCAGAGTGAAGATGGATTTAGATTGGTTTCAATAGTTTGCAGCCAAGGAAAATCTGTCGAAGATATGATTAATTTTATCAATAATATGTAAATACATCTAATATTAATATAATCATTTTAAATATACTAAATATGTCTAACATTAATCTAATATTTTTAATTTTTAATTTGTTGTGTTCTTAGTTTGTTGAGATGATAAATATTGTTAATAACATTAATGATGAAAAATTATGAAATAAAATTTTTGAATGCAAAATGACAATTTAATATTGTTGAATGATAGAAAATATGAATAATAAGAATGTAGTCAATTGTAAATAGGCTTCATTGTGATTTATCTCAATCTATTCTTTTCTACCATTCGTATTGTCACCATTGTTACTTTTTTCATCTTTTCATATCGATTATATGAAAATGATAGTTGAAATCGTAGACCATTTAAATCTTTAGCTCGAGTTGTTGTAGTAAAAATCATACCTCTTCTCTTTTGCTCTCCAATATTAATAGGATAAATTACTATAACACAAAAATCAATGTACATTGTTAATAGTTTTTTGTGCTTACACTGAAATCAATGCACAAAGTTAATCCAATCACTTTACAATTAATGTACCATCATACATCCAATTAAATCAAATCAGAAATCAACATCTACACTGAAATCAATGAATTTAATGCAAGCATCAAATAAGATTAGAAAACAACATTTACACTAAAATCAATGCATCTAATGCAATCAATCAAATAGGATTAGAAATCAACATCTACACTCAAATCAACACATCTAGTGCAAGTAAGCAAATAGGATTAGAAACCAAAATAAGCACTGAAATCAATGCATCTAGTACAAGCAATAAAATAGGATTAGAAATCACCATCTACATAGAAATCAATGCATCTAGTGTAAGCAATCAAATAGGATTAGAAATCACTGTCTACACTAAAATTGATGCATCTAGTGCAAGAAATATTCTTCCCTCTCCCCCCTCCATATATATATATATATATATATATATATATATATATATATATCCCTCCATCTCTCCTTCTTTGTCTCTCTATATCACCCCCAAAACATACACTCCCTTTCTCCAATCTATGTATCTATCCCTCTCTCTCTCTCTCTCTCTCACCCTTCTCTCCCTCTCCCCTGCTTCTATCTCTATTTCCTCCTGTTTCCCTCTCTCCCTCTCTCTCCATCTTCTTTATCACTCTCTCTCCCTCTCTCCACCTTTTTCTCTCTATTTATTTATTCTTACCTCCCTCTATCTCACCCTACAACCCCATCTCTCTTTCCCTCCCTCTCTCCACTCTCTCGCATCCTTTCTCTCTTCCTTTCTCTCCCACCTCTCTCCCTCTCTCCCTCTCTCTCTCTCAACCCTCCAACTCTGTTACTATATCCCTCCCTCTCTCCTTCTCTCTCCTTCTCTCCCCCATTCCCTCTATCTCTCCTTCTCTGTCTCTTTTTCTCACCCCCAAATATACACACTCTCCTTCCATCTATTCCTTGTCACTCCCTCGCTTTCCACTTCTCATTCTCTATTTATTTCTTATTCCCTCCATCTCTCCCCCTTCAACTCCATCTCTCTATCCTTCCTTCTCTCCTCCTCTCTCCTCCTCTCTCTCATCCTTATTCTCTCTCCATCTCTCTCCTACCTCCCTCTCTCTTTGCCCATCACTTTTTCTCTCTCTCTCTCTTCCCTCCAATACTCTCCCTTCCCCCATCACTCTCCTCCTCTATCTCAATTCTTGTCTCTCATCCTTCCCCTCTCTCCCTATCTCTCCTACCTCCCTCTATCTTCCCCCATCACTCTCTCTCTCTCTCTCTATCTACCGTCTAATCCTCTCTCTCTCTCTCTCTCAACCTATGTTACGATATCCCTCCCTCTCTCCTTCTCTATACATTTTCCCCCCATTCTCTCCATATCTCCTTCTTTGTATCTTTATCTCACCCCTACACATACACTTTGTCTCTCCATATCTCCCTTCTCACTCCCTCTCTCTATCCACTTATCACTCTCTATGTCTTTCTTCTTCCCTCCTTCTCTCCCCCTCCAACTCTATTCTCTATCCATCCCTGTCTCCTCTCTCTCATCCTTCCTCTCTATCTCTTTCTCTCCTACCTCCCTCTCTCTTCCCCCATCTCTCTCCATTTATCACTCTCTATGTCTTTCTTCTTCCCTCCCTCTCTCCCCCTCCAACTCTATTCTCTATTCCTCCCTATCTTCTCTCTCTTATCCTTCCTCTCTATCGCTTTCTCTCCTACCTCCCTCTCTCTTCCCCCATCTCTCTCTCTCTCTCTCTCTCTCTCTCAATTTCTCCTCTCCCCTCTCCTAGAGCTTATCTCCATCTCTCCATTTTTACCCCTCTAACTCTCCACCTCTATCGCTATATGTATTTTTTCTTCCCTCCTATATATATCAAGAGGTAGTATATACCATGATATATTAATATATATTATAATATAACAAAATTTAATATTGTATTAATCCAAAGTTGTTAAATTTAATAATATTAATATTATAACATATTAAGATGAATATTAGATTTAATAATATTATTATTAATAATAATAGGGTTAACAATTTCTTTTCTCATGGTATTAATAATAATTTGGCCCATAGACTTCACCTAAATAAATCATATTTTTCAATGTTCGTAAGTATACAGAGGTTTATGGAGTAAATATAAAAAGAGGATTCATTTATTTAACATACCTCTGGTTTATTTATATTTTTATTTATTTATAATGTCTCTTTTATTTACCATGGTATTTGGTTAAAAGGCTTGGTATATAATTATATGTTGATTTCTAATCCTATTTGATGTATTTTTATATATTTACCATACCTATTTATACCTCTTTTATAAATATGGTATTTGGCCCACGGTGTAAAACCTCCTCCTCCCAAGTCCACCGAAGTAGCCTGCCAGTCGAGGTAAACATGCAATGAGAGAGGCTACTAGAAGGGATTCAACTTCCTTGGTGACCTTAAGGAAATGGAACCGACAGAACATATCAAAAAAACCTATCCACACCAACAACAACACCCTCAAGAGACATGTCAGTCACCTAGACATATTGTCCCTAAGTCCCACTGATTATTTAAGCCTTTTAACCTATGGTCACTCTCATTTTATAGGCATAATAATGTCCAAAAACCCAAATTTGCTGTCATAGGCCTATGTGCCAATGACTGTGGACTTTTCTCAGTAGGCCTGCGCCAACAACCCCACTATTTGAGCCACATTTCTAGCCCAGCATCTTGACCTCTGCCCAAAATTTTCTACAACCTTCAGAATCCATTAAAGACATAAGAAAAATGTTGATAAATAAAAAATCAACCTCAGGACTAGGCCTGAGCATCCCCAATTGGGACTGAAAGTTTGTCAAACACTTAGCATCAATGCAACCTACATGTCTAGGATACAAGGCAAAGCATAAATAGCTGAAAGAACTTATGAAACATAACCATAAGGATAAACTACTTCTCCATTGAACTATTATATCATTTATTAGGTCTTACATACATTCATTTAACAATTACAACTAAATACATGAAATAACCATGACATGAACCAGTCCTTTAACCATGTTTATAACCAGCATAAAACCATATAAATATCATAGATATGATAGCAATTAAATCCACATAGAAATAAGTACAAAATTAATGGCACTTAGCTTTCATTAACCATAGGCAAATCCGACTAGGTTCGGGACTTCCACGTACACCTCACCATAGATATGGCTGAACCAAATCTCTCTTTCAGGCATTCATCCCCATGCCATATTCCAAGCATGAATGTGGGATCTCATAGAACAACCAATCCAATAAAAACAAAGGGAATCCATAAGTTAAACGACCTCCACCCTCACTAAACTGTGATCATACCAAACGCGGTGCTCTGATCACAACCGAACCAAACTTGTAATGCCATCCGAAATCCATCACTATCCTTGAGGAATCTACCATCTCATTTTCTCTAAGGATTTACTGCAATCCAATCCCGTATCACTAGGCCATAAACCAAGACTAGTCTCTTAGTATTTACAGCAATCCAAACCCAAATCACTAGACCCTAAACCATGACTTCTACCCCATTCTTTACTATGGTCCTGCCAAAACCAGTCAAGGGATTCCTAGGCCTCTGAGAATCAAACTTTATACCACATCTACCTTGGATTTTGAAATCCATCCGGAAAACCAAAGATCAAAATACAGATAAAAATCCCAACATAGCATGGGATCTGGAAAGAGTCAAGGTTAGGCTAAAAACCACTGTCATAACCTTACAAAACCATGCCACCTATAGCAAGAAAACCATACACCAACATGCAAAGCCATGCATCTCCAAACCATCTAGAAAACTACACATGTAAAAGGTTACCTGCAAGTATTTCTACTGAGTTTTCTTGATCCTGCTTTCATTTCCTTGATCCTTCCTTTCCTTCATTTCCCTTTGCTTTCTTTTCCTTCCTTGATCCAAACTAGACTGCTCCAAGAAAACTCTAAGTGACCAAGAGTGAGAGAGAGAGAGAGAGAGAGAGAGAGTAATGAGAGAGCTCCAAAATTGAACTGAATGAAGGTTACCAACTGATCCTCAAAATTCTTTTTATTAATGAGGCTTCTATTTCTTCATTTTCCATTATTTTCCTTCAATTTACTCCTCACTTGAAACCTATGACCTTTCATCCTAATTTTCTCCTGATTTCATTTATTTTCATAAATAAATGTGCCAAAAATGCCTTTTTACCTTTTAATGCCTTTGCCTTAGCATTTTCCAATTTTTCCTCGCCAAAACACACATCCAGTGATACCCACTTGGATATATTTTCCTAACATTCAGTGTGGAATAAGTATCCCTTAACAATGGTCTTATTTTTCCTTTATTAACTTTTATTACATGAACTTTTCACTAGGGCTGTTACAAAACCCTCCCCCTTAGGGAACACTATCCTCGATGTTAAACCACACCAAGACCTCAGCAAAACCACTAAAAGAAAAACATACTACCCATGAAGCTTTATAACTTAGCTCGTTGCAATATTTACAATGAAAGAACTACTCAAAAGAAAAACATCATGATAACATGACACCTATACCTCTTATTGGAGCTTTATAACTTATATCATGATGGTATTTACATCCATATACATATACATACATATACCAAAAAATCAGCAAAACATATGCCAAAAATATACCAACATCAAACCAAAATTTCTTTGCCTCAACCAGCAAACAGTGAAGGATACAAGGTGCACATCTGATTCGCCATATCCCATGTAGCTTCTTCAGGCCCAAAGTGCTTCCAATGCAATTTAACTTTCTCTATGGCTCTATTCCTAAGCATGAGATGTTTCCACTACAATATGCACTGAGGCTCTAGTTGGAACTCTCCTTCCTGCTCCACTTGCAATACAAGCCAATCAATAACATGGTCAACATCCTTTATATACTTCTTAAGCAATGAAATATAGAAAACATCATGGACATTCACTCTTGGAGGTAGTGAAAGTTGATTTTTAACTGGACCAATCCTCTCAAGGATCTTGAAAGTCCTGCAATACTATGGTGCCAACATGGCACATGAACCATTCCTCAAAGAGATTTTCTTAGGCTTGATGCACAAACACACATGATCCCTAACCTGAAACTCCTTGAATACCCTGTGTTGATCTGCATAAAACTTATGTCTATCATGTTCTGCCTTTAGATTCTTCTTCATAACCTGCATTTCCTGCTCCATGTATGCCAACATGTCTGATCCAATAAGTACCATGTTCACTGGATCACTCTAGCTGGTGGGATTGTTACAATTCCACCCTTACAATGCCTCAAAAGGACTCATCCTCAATCACTCTTGATTACCATTATTGTATGCAAACTCAACCAATGGAAGATACTCACATTTCTTCTAGTGGTGCATCACATACATCCTCAACATATCCTCCAAGATCTTGTTGACCGTCTCTATCTATCCATCTGTCTGCAGATGATAAGCTGTGCTAAAGGCCAACTATGTACCCAAGCCTACAAATAGCTCCTTCTAAAATTTGGATGTGAACTTTGTCTCCCTGTCACACACAATCTTCTTTGGAACACAATGCAGTCTCACTATCTCTCTAATGAACACCTGTGCTACCTCACTAGCTGAATATGTAGTCTTTACTAGAATGAAGTGAGCTATTTTACTCAGCTTGTCAACCATGACCATAATAGAATCATGTTTCCTTACTATCCTCGGAAGATTTGTGATAAAATCCATGGAAATGACCTCCCATTTCCATTCTGGAAACGCTATAGGCTATAGTATACACTGCTTACATTCTGCCTTAAGCTGCTAACAATATAAACATCTATCCATGAACTCTACCACTTTCTTCTTCAAATTATGCCAATAGTAGAAATTTTTCAATTCTGTTAATGTCTTCTGATATCCTGACCTAACTATGGCTTCGCGTGAAATTCCCTCAATATAAGATTGTTAAGCTAACTGCAATTTGGCACATAGATCCTATCTCTAAATCTCACCAAACCATATACTGTGAGATAATAGTCTATATCCCGATCACCTGTACCTGTACCTATGCTATGTTGTAACCTATACATAATATTCATGTATTTGTCATCTCGTTGTCCTACTAGCAAGATCATATCCTATAACTCTATCCCATAAGAGCTTATAGCCGCTATATGATTCACTTGTACCTTCCTGCTAAGAGCATCTGCAACCCGGTTCTCCTTCCCTTTCATGTATCTGATCTTGAAGTCAAACTCACTAAGGGTAGCCAACCATCTAGCTTTCCTACAAATACCTCAACCCACTATGATCACTCATCAATGTAAACCTCCTACCAATAAGATAGTGTCTCCACATATTCAATGCATGTATAATCATTGCTAGCTCAAGATTGTGTGTTGCATAGTTATCATTGTGCTCATTTAGTTTCCATGACTCATAACACACTATATGTCCCTCTTGCATGATAACTCCACCAAGTCCTCTCTTACAGGCATCTATACACACTACAAACTCCTTGTTCAGATCCGTAATATTTAGCACTGGTGCATGTATCAACAAGTGCTTAAGCTGCTCAAAAATAGCCTCACATTCTTCTATCCATTCAAACTTCTTACCTTTTCATTGCAATGATGTGATAGGATATGCAATGCATGAGAAGTTCTTGATGAACCTCCTTTCATAACCTACCAATTCCATAAATGATATCACCTCATCCACATTCTTCAGACCTACCCACTCCATGATGGCCCTTATATTTTCTGGATCAATTGCTATGCCATCCTTCGAGACAACATGCCCTAAGTAATGTACGTATGTCTGAAAGAAGTTTCAATTGCTAAGTTTAGCATACAACTAATGCCCTCCTAGAAATATAAACACTATTGCTAAATGCTCGGCATGTTATTCCTCATTCTTAGAATATACCAGTATGTCATCAATGAATACAATTAAAAAATTGGTTAGATAAGGATGTAACACACTATTCATCAAACACATAAATGTAGTTGGAGCATTAGTTAAACCAAATGGAACAACAACAAAATCATAATGCCCATACCTAGTCCTGAACACAGTCTTCAAGATATTGTCTTCCTTGATGCATACCCGATGGTATCTCGATCTCAAGTCGATCTTAGAGAACATTTTTGCTCCCTCCATCTAATAAAAGAAATCACCAATCCTCGGAAAAGGGTATTTGTTCTTGATCATTACTTTGTTCATCTGCCTATAGTCAATGCACAATCTAAGAGTACCATATTTCTCCTTCATGAACAACACTGGTGCACCCCAAGACGATGCACTCTGCCTAATGTACCCCATATCCAATATTTCCTTAAACTACAAGTTTAATTCAACCAACGTAGGTGTGCTCATCTTGTAAGGTGATTATGATGTTGGGGCTTCTCCTGGCACCAACTCAATAGAAATTTCTACCTCCATGTGAGGTGCCAACTTTGTAATGTCCTTAGGGAATACATTCTGAAAATACTACAAAACTAGGTACCTGCTCAACACATCTACATCCTCAACCTCCTTGCCCTTGTCACTAGAAATGTGTATTGCAGACATCACACAACCTTTTTCGCAACTATGCTTAGCCTACATAGCAGTAACCATCCTCACTGATGTAGGATTTTTCTTCCACTACAAAGTCCTCTTTTCCCCATTATGATCCACATACTCAATCGCCTTGTCGAGGCAATCCACTTTGGTTCTGTGAAGGTATAGCCAATCCATACCCAAAAGTATACTATATGATCCCAGTGGAAACACATTCAAATGTGTTGTTGTAGGAATACCATTTAGCTCAAATGCACAAGATCTTACCCAGTGGTAAACTTGCTTCTTTATACCTGTAGCCAACTGTACCAACCAAGATTCTTCATACACTTATTTTCTCAAACCACTCTTATCCACTAGGTCGGGATTAATATAAATATAGTTAGATCCAAGATCAATCAAAATAGGAACTACTTGATCACAAATCTTACATTCATCTCAACGATCGATGTTTGATGATCTTCCTGCCTGTTGTCCACAATTGCATAAATCCTAGGAATGTTATGACCAACATCACCAATTGTATGTGCCTCATGAGAATTGTATATATGGGGTCTAACACTATTCTAATACTACATATAATCCCTCTTATGATGATCCTGACCACATATCCAACACTGCAATGGTTCCCTACCACCACCTCTAGTTTACTGCTCTCCACGTCCCTTCTCAGTTGTATTAAAACTCTTGTAAGGAACTGCATTTTCTTTCTCACTTACATCTTGAGGTCTTCCTCTATTTGGTGGCCATTTTTCTTTTGGCTCTCTCATTTCTTTTCAAGTCATGATTAGGCTCAAATTTGCGCTTCGACTACTCATAACAATGCTTAAGCTTTTGGATGGCCTCCTCCAACGAACCAGGCTCATCGAACTCAATTTGGTCTTTGTATGAAACTAGTAGTCCAATGACGAATCTCTAAACCTTGGCCTTTTCCTCCTTGAGGCAAGGTACATATCTCAACAGCTCTAAAAACCTACTAGTATACTCATAATCTTGCATAGAACTCATCTGCAACTCATAAAACCCCTTAGATTTATCATGATAGTACCTCTCTAACAAGTACTTCTTCTTGAATATCCTTTCAAATGCATGCCAATTTGAATTCTCCTCATGTATACCTTTGAAATTCTTCATGTATTCCCACCATATATTCGCTTTACCTTTGAGACTGAAAGTGGCTATCTTTGCTTTCATGTTTTCTAAGTAATCATGCAATCATAATAATTTCTTCATACCCAAAAATCATGCCTCTGCATCTTGTTATTTCTTCATCTCTCCATCAAAGGTAGGTGGCTTTGCCTTCTTAAACTCATTTGAAAAGTATCCCCTATCAATCCTCCTCTAAGGATGATAACTATGGTGATCATGATGCCTATTGGAATTAAAATTGGAATAATACCTATTTCAATCACCTTTCCTATCTGGAGTGTCCAAAAACCTTCCATCTCTAACCGTGCTAGATCTATCAGACCCGTGTCTACTAGGAGACCTACTACCATATGCCCCATTAATTTTTTCCTCATGTCCATTGCTGATCTGAAGTGGTCCCTATCACTGCAAAACTGACAAACTCTGAAGTAGTAACGCATTCACCTCCGCTTCTTTCTCTTGTGCCTTAAGTATTTTGTCATTGTTTTCTTTGAAACTCCTTATTTATTCCTTCAGGATTCTCAATGTGTTTGCCAAGTCAGAAGAGTGCCCCACACCATGTTGCCCATCTGATGCATGGGGAGATTCTATGTAGTCTACCACCTTGCTAGCCATTTGATCTCTTTCTTGCAAGGAATACTATGTCAGCCAAACCAGATCACAATAAACCAATGTACCTTAGGATAATTTGGGGAGGATACCTTGTCTACAAAACCATCAAATCAGTGTGATACATGTATAACATAATCATAATAGCATATAGACATATATAAAATAAGTGTATCAATGCATAAACATCGTTCTAGCTAGGGTCCAGTCATCAATGCAGGGCCATATCAACAATGCATGCTGTGACCTCATGCATGACAACAACCATTACTCCATTTCATACATTTCCACATGTAGCTATCAACATGTATAACCAATACCTAATTATCTACACATAGGTGTGAATTCATGTAGTCAAGCATAAGCGATGAATTCTTGTAATCAACGAACAAGAATAATACATGTAATAAAAACATTCAAGAATTCATCTAAATTACAAGGATGAAGTCAAGTGACGTATATTCAACATGTAAGTGACATGTAACCATATGCAACCAGTCATATACTTCTGACAATGCATCCCACGAAATCAAATCAAGTTCCTCATGAAAACTTTACTACAATCATGATGAACATGATACAATGCAACAAGCACATGGAGTGCAAGTGTAAGAGACAGTCATGCAACTGACATGCATGCATGACTGAGCACCTTAACCCAAGGAGAGCACAACCATGCTTTGATACCAATCTATAACACCCCCTCCTCCCAAGTCCACCCAAGCAACCTGCCAGTCGGGGTAAACATGTGACGCAAGAGGCTACTATAATGGATTCAACTTCCTTGGTGACCTTAAGGAAATGGAACCCACTGAACATATCAAGTAAACCCATCCAAATTAGCGAAAACACCCTCAAGAGGCATGTCAGCCACCCATACATCCCGTCCCTGAGTCGCACTGATGATTTAATCCTCTTAACCCCTAGTCACTCTCATGTTATAGGCATGACAATGTCCAATGACCCAATTCACTCTCATAGGCCTATGTGCAAGTGACTATGGACTTTTCTGAGCAGACCTGTGCCAATGACCATGAGATTTGAGCCACTTTTCTAGCCCAAAATCTCATCCTCTGCCTAGAACTTGCTACAACCTTTAGAATCTAATAAAGATATGATAAAAATGATGATAAATAAAAAATAAACCTCAGGACTAGGCCTGAGCATCCCCAACCGAGACTAACATTCTGTTAAACACTTGGCATCAATGCAACCTATAGGTCTAGGATACAAGACATAGCAGAAATGTTTGAAAGAACTTATGGAACATAACCAGAAGGATCACCTCCTTCTCCATTGAACTATTATATCATCAATTAGGTATTTCATCCATCCATTTAACAATTACAAGTAAATACACGAAATAACAATGACACAAACTAGTCATTCAACCATGATTATAAAGAACATAAAACCATATAAATATTAGAGATATGATATCCATTAAATACAAATATAAATCAGTGCAAAAGTAACATAACTTAGTTTTGATTATCATAGGTAAATTCGACCAGGTTCGGGACTTCCATGTACACTTGACCATAGATATGTCTTAACCAAATATCTCTTTCATCTAGTCACCCCCATGCCACATTTCAAGCATGAATGTGGGTTCTCATAGAACAACCAAGGGAAGCCGGAGGTTAAACCACCTCCACCCTCACAAAAACATGATCACACCAAACCTAGTGCTCCAATCGCAAGTGAACTTTACTTGGAATGCCATCCCAAATCCATCACTATCCTTGAGGAATTTTCCGTCTCCTTGCATCTCAGGCTTTACCACAATCCAATATCAGATCACTAGGCCCTAAACTGATACCAGTCTGTCAGGCTTTACCGCAATCCAAATATAGATCACTAGGCCCTAAACTGAGACTTCTCCATTAGGCTTTACCATGTATCTTGCCAAAACCGGTCAAGGATTCCTAGGCCTTTATGAAATTTGATACCACCTCCACCCAAGATTTTGAAATCCATCCAGCAAACCAAAGCTCAAAATCGAGATAAAAATCCCAACATACCATGAGATCCATAAAAAGGAAAAGATAGGTTGAAAACCACTATCATAACCCGATAAAACCATGCCAGTAACAACAAGAGAACCATAAACCAACATGCAAATCCATGCATGTCCAAACCATCTAGGAAAGCACACATGCAAAAGGTTACTTGCAAGTATTCTTACTGAAGCTGCTTGATCATGCTTTCCTCTCCTTGATCCTTTCTTTCCTTCCTTTCCCTTTGCTTTCTTTTCCTTTCTTGATCCAAACTAGAGTGCTCCGAGAAAAATCTAAGTGACCAAGAGTGAGGGAGAAAGAGAATAATGAGAGAGCTCCAAACTTGAACTGAAAAAAGGTTACCAATCGATCCTTAGAAGCCTTTTTATTAATGAGGCCTCTATTTATTCATTTTCAATTATTTTCCTTCAATTTCCTCCTCACATGTAACCTGTGACCTTTCAGCTTACTTTTTTGCTAATTTCCTTTATTTTCATAAATAAATGTGCCAAAAATGCTTTTTTCCTTTTTATTCCTTTTCCTTAGCCTTTGCTAATTTTCCTTAACCAAAACACACATCCAGTGATTCTCACTAGGATATATTTACCCAACATTCAACTTGGAATAAGTGTCCCTTAACTGTGGTCTTAATTTTCCTTTATTAACATTTATTATATGAACTTTTCACCAGGGCTGTTACATATGGTAGTAATTATAATTTATCCCATGGTATTTAGCCCATAGTTTTCACCTAAATAAAACCTCTTTATTGAGTTTCCTTAAATATAAAGAGGTTTGTGGATTAAATATAACAATAGGTTTTATTTATTTACCATACTTCTAGTTTATTTATATTTTTAGTTATTTACCATACATCCGGTTTATTTATATTTGTACTTATTTACCATACCTCTTTTTTTACTGTTGTAAACCTCTTTATATTTTAAATTTATATTATGTTTATACGTAATAATAATTAAATTGAGGTTTAAATAGGTTATAAATTAGATTAAAAATGTTAAATGTTAAATGTTAGACATTACATGTTTATGTGTTTAAGTGAGATGTACCACCAACATCTATAGTGAAATCATTGCATCTAGTGCAAGCAATCAAATAGGATTAGAAATCACCATCTACACTGAAATCAATGCATCTAGTGCAAGCAATAAAATAGGATTAGAAATCATCTACATTGAAATGAATGCATCTAGTGCAATCAATCAAATAGGATTAGAAATCACCATCAACACTGAAATCAATGCATTTAGTACAAGTAATAAAATAGGATTAGAAATCATCTAGAATGAAATGAATGCATCTAATGCAATCAATCAAATATTATTAGAAATCAACATATACATTGAAATAAATGCATCTGTTGCAAGAAATCAAATAGGATTAGAAATAACCATCTACACTGAAATCAATGCATTTAGTGCAAGAAATAAAAAAGGATTAGAAATCATCTACATTAAAATCAATGCATCTAGTGCAAGATATCAAATATCATTATAAATAACATCTACATTAAAATCAATTCATCTAGTGAAATTTATAAAAAAAGGATTAGAAATCACTATCTACACTCAAATCAATGCATCTAGTGCAAGAAATATTCTTCCCTCTTGTCCCGTCCATCTATATCTATATATCCCTCCTTCTCTCCTTCTTTGTCTCTCTATCTCATCCCTCCAAACACACACACTCTCTCACTGCATATTTATCAATCTCTCTATCCCTTCCTCCCTATCCCCATCTCTCTCTTATTCCCTCTCTTTACCTTCCATCTATATCTCCATCTCCATTTGTCTCTCTATATCACCCCAAGAACATACACTCTCATTCTCCAATCTCTCTCTCTCTCTCTCTCTCTCTCTCTCTCCCAATTCTATCTGTCTTCCCTCCTATTTTCCTCTCTCCCTCTCTCTCCATCTTCCTTATCACTCCCTCTATTTGTCTTCACCTTTTTCTCTCTATTTCTTTCTTCTTATCTCCCTCTCTCTCCCCCTACAACTTCATCTCTCTTTACCTTCCTCCCTCTGCTCTCTCACATTCTTTCTCTCTTCTTTCCTTTCTCTCCCTTTCTCTCCCACCTCTACCTATCTCTCTCTCTCTCTCTCTCTCTCTCTCTCTCTCTCTCTCCACCCTCTAACTATGTTACTATATCCCTCCCTCTCTCCTTCTCTAGACCTATCTCCCCCATTCTCTCCATCTATCCTTATTTGTGTCTTTATGTCACCCCCAAACATACACACTCTCTCTCCATCTCTCCCTTGTCACTCCCTCTCTCTCTATGTATTTCTTCTTCCCTCCCTCTCTCCCCCTCCACCTCCATCTCTCTATCCCTCCCTCTCCCCTTCTCTCTCTCCCTTTCTCTCCTACCTCCCTCTCTCTCCCCCCATCACTCACTCTCTCTCTCTCTCTCTCTATCTCTCTCTTTCCTCTAATAATCTCTCTTCCCCCATCACTCTCCTCCTCTCTCTAAAGTCTCATCTCCCTTCCTTCCCCTCTCTCCCTTTCTCTCGTACCTCCCTCTATATTCCCCCATCTCTCTCTCTCTCTCTCTCTCTCTCTCTCTCTCTCTCTCTCTCCCTTGTCACTCCCTCCCTCTCTCCCTTGTCACTCCCTCTCTCCCTTTTCACTCCCTCTCTCTATCCACTTCTCACTCTCTATGTATTTCTTCTTCGCTCCCACTCCCCCCCTCCAAGTATATCTCTATATCCCTCCCTCTCTCCTCCTCTCTCTCAAGCCCTATTTCTCATCCTTCCTCTCTCTCCCTTTCTCTCCTACCTCCCTCTCTCTCTCTCTCTCTCTCCTCCAATCCTCTCACTCTCTCCCTCCATCTCTCATTATCTCTCCCCCCCATCCATCTTTGAGTCTTCCTCTCCCTCTCTTACCCTTCGTGACATCTCTCACTCCTCTCCCACTCTATCTCTCTCTTCATTCCTCCTCTCCCCTCTCCTAGTGTTTATCTCCATCTCTCCCTTGTTAGCTCCCCTATCTCTCCACCTCTATCACTCTAGGTATTTGTTCTTCCCCCACATACATATATACAGTTAATACATATCATGATATATTAATATATATTATAATATGAAAATATAACACTGTATTAATCCAAAGTTATTAAATTTAATAATATTAATATGAATATTAGATTTAATAATAATTATAATAATAATATTATGTTTCATAATGGTTTTATGCATGGTATTACTAATAATTTGGCCTATGGTATTTAACCCATAGGCTTCACCTAAATAAAAAAAGAGTGTTCCTACATATAAAGAGGTTTAAGGAGTGAATATAAAAAGAGGTTTTATTTATTTACCATACCTCTTATTTATATTTTTATTTATTTATCATGTCTCTTTTATTTACCATGGTATTTGGCCCATAGACTTGGTATATAATTAGATTTTGATTTCTAATCCTATTTTATATATTTTTATTTATTTACCCTACCTCTTGTTTGAATGTTCGTAAACCTCTTTATATTATAAATGTATACTGTATTTATACATAATAATAATTAGATTGATTTTTAAATAAACATTAGATTAAAAATGTTAAATATTAAATGTTAAAGATGTTAAATGTTAAGCATTATACATGTTTGTGAGAGATCTAACCCCATACATCGCAAAAATAATTTTTAAGAGAAAAATAATATATATGTTTATGTGTGTGTGTTAAATTCTAAAACAAAATAACATATTGAATTAAAAAATAAAAATAAAAAGGGAAAGAAACAAAAAGAAAAAAAGAGAGAGGAACATTAAAAGAAGACAAAATTATAAAATAAATAAAAAAATAACCGTCTATTATGATTAGCTTTTGTGCTTGGGTAGAATCGTTTATATCTTCTCTAGCCAATTCCATATTCCTAATAGTAACATAATGAGATATCATATCCTCAAGGAGAGCATCAAAAGTTATTTTTATCATATGGAGGATAGGGAGCTGGGCGGTTTCGATGGGGGACCTAGGGTTTGTTGTAGGTAACATGTTTTTTATTAATGAAGGTTTTCATGGCGGTGCAATGGAACTCGTGAACTATTTTCATGCATCGACAATTTTGCATTTGTTTTTCCATGGCAATGAATGTGGTTATTCATGTGATTGTTTTGTGCTTCGATAACTGCTCTGTGGGAGGTTTATAACATTTGTTTATTTCACTCGGTGGTTTCTTATCCTCAGTTATTATGATAGTCAGATTTTGTGAACGGTACTAGGGTTTTCTCTTGTGGTTTCTATCAGTTGTATTTCACGACGGAGTAACATATTAGCTAGGCCTGACTATCTTCGGGGTTTTCGTGGGCAACAATTGGAGTCAGTGCCTGTTGTGGGGGCTTTTGACCCTATTTCCTCAGAACAGTTCCCAGATTGCACAACGACATTGTTTATGCATGGATGAGGAACTCCTAGACTACTCTTCCAACACCTTGGACCCATCATAAATCTGGGTCAAAGAAAAACACTTTTCATGTGGTAGGAACACACTAGAACCAAACACATCACCAGATGCATAGGTAGCCATTTTTTCCTCAGTAATGGAAGACATGGAGGTAACCCTACAGGGGTTATGGTTTACACAACCAGGTTTTGCGGTGTTTGAAGGCTTTCTCAACCTAGGAGAGGCATCTGAAACACCTTTTCTAAATATTTTGTCGCCTTTTGAGCTGTTGTCCTAGGTGCGTGATCAGTAGAGTACTGAGGATGCTTTGGGTTGCATGGGGGAGGCAAAAATTGGTGTGAATCAAACAACTATTGATAAGATGGGTTGTCTGAATCAACCTTGTTGTACACATGGGTTTTCTGCCGAAGAGTTGCCACCCTGGGTTTCCACATCAAATATTCACACTTCGGGATTTTTCAATGGTATCACCTGACACGAACCATGGCAAAGGAGAATAGAGCCTCAGACTCTAATGAAAACCCCCACGCAGAGGGAGAGAAGCAACCCTTAAGATCACATATCAGACCGGGTAGGAGGGAAAATCCAAGTCTTCAAAGATTTGAGAGCATGACCAGCTTCTGGTTTTCGGGGCAAGTATTAGCATGGCCTAAGCAGGGCTTAGAGAGAGTAACGTACTGGTGGGTGGGGTCCATGGATGAAATTATACATCGTCACATTTAAATAAATGGACAAGAGAGGTATCGGGAAATCTGATGGAGAAACTCCCTGTGGTGCTCACCATGTCTAGTGTCTCATTTTCTCTCATTTTACCTCAGCCAAAACTAGTGGATTGGGTCTTGACTCGTTACTCGAATATAGAGATGACATCGGTCCTACTTAAGAGATGTTCGCCACTCTTTGATCTAGAGAAGGAAAACATGTGGGCGAGACCAATTTGGATGCATCTTCCTAAACTCCCTCTAAAATTATGGGCAGAGGAATTTTTTAGTTGCATTGGGGATGACCTGGGTGTATATTTGGACCATGATAGATCATACCAGAAAACTGGATGCCTAGAAATCGCTAGAATACTGGTGCACTTGGACACCCAAGAGGGTTTGGTGGAGAGCTACCGGCTTTAGATGAGTGAGATTATTAGGGGGGAAATTCTAGACTATGAGGGCATTCCTTTCCACTGTAGGTGGTGCCATTAGGTCGATCACCTATACAAATATTGTCCTCTGATAATAGAGAAACAACTGCAACCCTTGAGATCGTATGTTTCAGCGAGCACCCAAATGAGCGCGAAAGAAAAAATTTCACTAGTGGTGCTTTGGGGTGAACCTTTTCCAAGTCAGGGTGATACAGAGGTAGTGACACTTCAGATGGACTCTGGGACCTCTGCGACACTAGTCACCAGATTGTGACCAAGGGGAAATGAACCTTTTTTCAGGTACTCTTCCTCCCTCTTCCTTTGTTTCTCATGATCGTGTGTTATCTGGTATTGCATCATCATTTGCGTATTTTTTGGGTTCGGGTACTTAGGCTAGCAATTTTTGCTTCATAAATTGTCATGTGGTTTCTACTCCTCCTGCGCCCCTCTACTCCCCCTCGAACCTTCTTCTGGAACCTCTTCCTTTAGTCTACAGGGAGAGCCCAATCTCTAGTGGTTCTCACCGCTATAACCTAAGATCCTTACCCATTACCAGGACCCCTTCCTTTGGCCTAGATGAGGACCCTCTCCCATCCATACCCTTGAAGCCTCCTAGGGGTAGACAATCCCATTTATCCAAAGCCATCAAACTGCTGGTATTGAGGTAGCATCAAGCATCCAGACACCTATTGAATGAGTCCTTAGAGTAAAGGGAAAACTTGTAAAGGTTACCCGATGAAGTGACTCTCTTTCAACTGTATGGGTTTGGCCAGCCCAGATAAAAAACTGGCGCTAAAGAGACTATGTAGTTCAGAGCGATTGGATGTTTTATTTTTGCAAGAGACCCTTGGTGATGGGGTTTCCATTAAAAATGTACTTCTGAAAATTCTCGCCAATTGGGATTTTCATTTTTTGGATGTGAGAGGGAGATCGGGAGGTTGTGCCCTAGTTTTAACAAAAGACTAGTAAGGGTGGTCAACGTATGGGGAGGTGAGGGTATTATGGGTGCTGATCTCATCTCCTCTGATATCGACCTGCCCCTCAGACTCATTAACATCTATGCAACTTGTCATAATAGAGAGGTTTTTTGGGAAAGACTACAGAAAGCCAATTTCATGTAGGCTGAAAACTTGATTATTGGAGGTGACCTAAATTTCTCATTAGGGCTCACTGAATCCTGGGGAAACAAGGCCCAGACTGATCCCTTAACGACTTTCTTTGAATTACTGATGGACTCTCATGACCTCCTGAACATTGAATCGACAAATATTATGTCGACTTGGAGGAATAGAAGAACTGGGGAGGATGCTTTGGCTAGAAGACTGGATCGTTTCTTAATAAGGGCTACTCTGTTAGCTAGGTTGGACCAAATTTGACAATGAGTGGGCTCAAGATGTTTATCCAATCACTCTTCGATTTTCATGGAGATTCTGGATTCCAACCATAAACCACATTCTCCTTTTAAATTCAATCTAACTTGGCTTGCTAAAGATGATTTCCACAATTTAGTATGGGAGACCTGGGCACATTGTGGTCTAGATAATTGATCCTCCCCAGATAAGATAATTGCAAGTAACCTGACCCGATTAAAATTGAAAACCATCAGCTAGGCTAGAAAAAATAAACAAAAGGATGAGGCCGAGTTACAACGGATTGAAAGGGTCCTCAAACAAATGGAAACTTGGGGCATACTAGTTACTGAAACTGTGAATCCAAGGATAACCTGATCAAACTTGAAACATAAAAGATCCAACTGCTGAGAAAGAAAGAGGAGACAGGGTGCTTAGAGAGTAGAGAGATTTGGCTAAAGGCGGGGGATGAGAACTCAAAGTTCTTCCAACAATATGCCAGGTGGAGGAAATCTGATAATACCATCTCGGTGCTTTGAGATCAAATTGGTAGGGAGGCCAACACTTTCAATCATCTAATAGACATGGGAATTTGACATTTCTCTCATATTTTCAAGGTCCTAGGGAAGCCTCCATAGTAGATCTTATACATTACAGAGGTATTTCCTAGATTTGTATAAGCTAAAGAGGCAGTTGCCTGAAACGAACCTGTATCTGTTAATGAGTGGTTGTCATTGTTGTCAACCCAAGAAGCACCAAGGTCTACCCCGATCTTGCATGGGAATTTTGACTAGACAATTTACTCTATTGTGAGTCAAGGATCTTCCAAATGGATTCTAATCGTCGAGATGTTTCCATTGATATATGGCACACCAAGTAATTCTTCACGGTTTGAGAGATATTCATGTTTGAAGTTAGTAACCCCAATTAGTGGGCTAAAACCCTATGGGGTTGTGGCATGGCACTCATAATTGGTTGTGGTCATTGAATAGTCAATAATTAAAAAATAAAAATTTCTCCTAAAATCCCTCCAATGTTCACTTATTGAGGACCCTCTCAACTCAAGACATTCATATAAATAATGACCCTCGTATCCTCCTCTAGTAGGATTTTGTGGCTTCAAACAGGCCATCGTGGAAATTTTGCTATAACATTTTTTCTGCGAAGATTCAAAGGCTAAAATGAAAACCCATTTGATCAAAAATCTTGATGAACCTCGTGATCAAATGTCAGATCTCAGTTCGCTATATTTTCGTAGATATGATCTGAGGAAGTTAGGATTTTTGTAGGCTCCTAAATTCCATGTCAAACATGTGATGTTAGGAAACTCATCATAACTTTCTCTCTGAGAATTGGATTCAAATTTCATAAATAGTGACAGAAATAGGACAAACTATAGTTTGTTGGTTATATTTTTTAGGGTTGAAGGTCGAAACGGTGAAACGTGGCACTTCGTACAAGTTCGATCTATTGAATCATGTTATAATAAGGCCATCGTGGGATATTGGGCATAACTCTCTCTTGATGAATCCAATCTTGATCAAACCTATGGGGTTATAAATAGGACTCAAAGGGCTATCATAGGACAAAATTTTAGACCCTGGACATCTGAAATTGCATAGATACAATATATTTAATATCGACATCCTATAAGGAAAGAAAAAACATGCATTCAAGGATCACTGTAGTAAGGACCACACATCAACAGTTAAGGGTAAGTCTCATATAAAAAGGTATGTATGATTAGTGTTTACATTTGAGTTTTGAGTATCATCTCTGACATATCTTTTTGCAGGACAGCTTAAGTATATACAATGTCTCGGTTATATCTCTATGTCTCTATATGTCACAATTAGTTTTTCAAATGTCTTATTCTTGATACTACACATTTTAGCTACATATTCATGATGCTACACCAAGTTTGATAAATCTATATGATGTTGTAATTTAATGTTACCTGTCTTGTCATAGTTGATAGAATGGTCTTTGTTGTTGTACTTAGAACTTAGTCCATCACAAGTCTAGGGTCTATCATCAATTTTTATTGTATATATCTTTAAGTCAGTTTTGGATATAGTCTTTCATAGAGTCCCAGCCTATATCAAGAGTGGAATTCTTTGTCTACTATTGCAACAAGTCAACAACAAAAGTGAAAAGAACACTTTAGGTACTCATTGTAATTTTAATTTGTATTTATTCCTTATTATGCACTTACATGTGTTTCGTAGGCAGAGGTAAGTTGAAGGGTATTTTGTTTTGTTTTGGGATTGGTTTCGTTGGGAAAATTTTGCATGCGGGTAGAAGCAGATTCAAGCACAACTTCAAGCAAGAATTCAAGAGTAGAAGTATCAAATCAAAAGAAGAATTGCAGTGGGACATCCTTTGAAGACATGACAACCATCTGTATATTGCGAATAATTATCGAGGCTAAGAGTCAAAGGGGCATCCTTTCAAGACATGATAGCCATCTGCATATTGTGAAGAAGTATCAAGGCCAACATTAATTTGGAAAGGAGTCATAATTGTAAATTTGTAAAAGATTCATTTGTAAAAGTGTCATCATTGGAAGAGTCATTATTTTAAAACAGTTAATCTACCTAAAGTAAAAAAGGAATTATTGGGAGGTTACATAGGAATCTTTGTTGGGATGATGTCATGGTTGGGTTGTAGGTCATAGTGTGATTGCGTGTTCAGTAAAAATCATTGTAAATCATATTGTATTATGGATCATTGACCCTAGTATGGTTATCCACACTCTTGTCTCATTACAGTCATTATATGGTGGCAGGGAGGTGTTAGGTTGGTGCATGAAGTCGCCTACAGGTTGGAGCCTATGAATACCTTAGGGTGGTAGGTTGGTCTAGGGTGGTGGGGCATCCATTCAGTTGACTACTAAAGAAACCAGGGCATTGGTGTGTCCTTCCAATGGGAGCTAGATAATAATTCTTTTCTATAATTCTAGGAAGTTGTTGCTTTCATTTCAATTGGGGCTGAAGATTAAATAATTTATTAGAAAAATGTTCAGTAATTTTTGACCCAGAGGGGGTTTTCCACCTAAAATTTTTGTGTCTATTGTGTTATTTTATTTACTGTTATTACTTCATAAACATTAATAATAATTGAATATTAACTAATGCTTTGAAAAGATTTTAAAGTGCTAATTGCTAAGGAGTATCGATTCACCCCCCCTCTCAGTATTTCCAAGAATTGGTATCATAGCTTGGTTCCTTCAATAACAGTCTAACAATCGATAGGAGATGCGAAGTATGGGAAGTCATTGACAAAGGCTTCACACTGACCCTAGATGAATAAGGTAAGAAAAATATGGTATATGATGCAAAGGCTAAAGATCTTATTATCAGTGGGCTTATTGAGTCTGTTTATCTTGAGGTATTGAGTTGCAAAAATGCTAAAGAGGTATGGGGCAATCTTGAAAATATATATGTAGACGACTCAAAGGTGAAAGAATCAAAGTTTCAAATTTTCAAGGAACAATTTGAGCAACTCAAAATGAAGGAAGATGGAGATACTGCTGCATAATTTTAGCATGTTGATGAAAAACAAATACATTGGAAGATTTGGGAGAACCTATTGAGACAAAAATTATTGTTCGAAAGATCCTCAAAACCTTGCCAACAAGATTTAACCCTAAGGTATCTGTCTTGAAAGATAGATTGAATCTGACCAATCTCATCATAGATGAATTTCATGGAATTCTTACAGCATATGAAATGAGGATTGAAGAAGAGGATGGCACATCTCACTTAGAAACAGGATTTTCCACATCCAAGAAGAATGTTAAGGACAAGTAGACTCAGAAAGCAAAAACTTGCAGTTGTAAGTATGAAGAAAAGGAAGAAGAGGACGAAGTGCTCTTAGATAAAGAATTCGCCTACTTCACGTGGAAAATGAGAACAGGTACGGGAAAATTCAATGGTAAACTTCCATTAATATGTTTTTATTGTGGTGAGGTTGGGAATTTTGCAGCCAAATTTCCTCACAAAAATGAGGCTTTTACGAATGATAAGAAAGATCATAGGAAGTTCAACAAGTAAGGCAAGAAGAAATGGTTGAAGAAAATTTTCTTCACCAAAGAAGATAGTTCCTGATTTGAGGAACACAATGATAATGAAGAATAATTCAACGGAAAAGTATTGTTTATAGCCAAGCACAATAAGCAAGAAGCACCTGACGAAGAAGGAGACAAATAAGAAGAAATGATTGAGGTTGAATTTCAAAACAAAGTGATCAGGGTTATCAAAGAGCTCAAAGTCGAGAAGAAGCATGTCAACACTCTTGAAGATGAATTGAAGATAAAAAAAGAACATGTAATCAACCTTAAAATCAAGGTTGAAGAATACAGGCGTATTGAAGAATCTCTCAGGAAAGAACTAAAGGAAAACTACAAGGAAAGAGAAGCATTGGAAGCTGAAATAGTTTCTATACGAAAGGAAGTAACGAAAGGAAAAGCTTTTCAAAACTACACCAACATCTTAAAGACTTTGGACGAACTCATCAGCAACCAATGATCATACAACGAAAAGAATGGTCTTGGTTACAAAGAAAAATTTGAAAAGAAGTTGAGTCCTTCTATGACAATTAAAGAAGATGGATATGCAAAATCTACCAAGCAGATAGATCTCTCAGCTAAATCAAGAGATCAAGACTCGTAGGAAGAACCTTGGAAGACAATTGCTCAAATAACATTTCCTCCGAGGTACCAACCTATGTTTTATGGTCATTGTTATTCATGTAGAAGGTTTGGACATAGAGCTGCAGAATGTGCCATGTATGTTTGGAATGAATATAATTCCAGGAGATCCTTCATAAATGGATATTCCAGAACTCAGCATAATATAACCAAATTTGATCATTTGAGAGATGATGTCAAATGTTAGAAATGTAACAATTTTGGACATAAGGCTAGGGATTGTGAAGTTCCAGAAAAGTACAACTATTATCGGCAAAACCCTAGAAGAAAATTTGCAGGATCACGAGATAGACACCAAATGAAATCTTCTATGAATAACATCGAATGTTACACATGTCATAAATATGGACACATAACTCGTAACTGTAGATACAAGATGGAATCAACCATGAATTAAAGACTTGACAACGAGAATAAGAAGGTTTGGAAAGGAAAATAGGTACATGATGAACAAGTACAAGATGAGTAAGAAAAGAAAGAAGGAAATAAGGTCCCAATGGTTATGCTTTCACGATTCTTAACGGATTGTGAGGAATCCACAACTGCTTTAGTTAATGACTCAAGTCAAGACGGTCCATTAAATGACACATTATTTTGAACAATTCAGCTTATCGACTCCTAGAAATTTGAATATGAGGAGTCTATGCAACAGTATATGACACAAGTCTATGATTGACAGACAAGTAGTTTGGACAAGATGGTAGTCTCATTATACGAGAAGAATAGTTGAAGTATTATAGATTTAAGAAAGGAAGCACCAAAAAGGAATCTCTATGTGAAAGTGGAACAAGATAACCTAACGATTATCAAGGTATATGTGGATGATATAATATTTGGAAGCAATGATGACATATTAAGTAAAGACTTTGCCACAAAAATGCAAAGTGAGTTTGAAATTTCTATGCTTGGTGAGTTGACATACTTTTTGGGGCTTCAAATTTCTTAGCAGGATAAAGGAATATTCATATATCAAACCAAGTACATCATAGGAAATGCTCAAAAAATTCCATATGGGAGATTGCAAGCAGGTCCTTACCCGCATGATAACAGGTTGCAAGTTAAGCCTAGAATATTCGTCAAAGGATGTGGACCAAAGGTTGTATAGATCCATGATTGGTAGACTCATATATGTGACAGCCTCCCGGTATGATGTGATGTAGGTAGTTGGACAAGTAGCAAGATTCAAAGAATCTCATATTATTGTCATCAAAATAATTCTTTGATATCTTAAGGGCACAACGGAATATGGTCTATGGTATACCAAAGGAAATGATTTGGTTATCTAAGCTTATACAGATGTAGATTGGGTAGGAAGTGTTGATGATTATAAGAGTACCAGTGGAGTAGAATTCTATCTAAGTGGTTGTCTTGTTTCATGGTTAAGTAAAAAGAAGTCTTCAATCTCGTTATCCATAGCAGAAGTAGAATATATCATGGAAGAAGCTTGTTGTACACAATTTCTCTTGATGAAACAAACTTTGCAAGATCTTCAAGTCAAGTTTGATGAGCCTATTCCCATATTTTCTGATAACACCAATGTTATCAGTGTCTCCAAGAATCCTATGATGCATTCCCAAACAAAGCACACTCTGATTAAATATCATTTTGTTAGAGTGCAGGTCGCTGAAAAGAATATAAGGCTTGAATATGTTGGCACAAAGGAACAAATTTCTGACATATTTACCAAACCATTACCTCGTGAAGCATTTGAGTATCTTCTCCAAAATCTTTAGATTATCCCAATTTTTCATTAGATTCTTTCTCGTATCTACTTGAGTAGAAAGGGGTAGTGGAGGTGTGTATAGGTCTACGGGATGGCTATTTGTCAGGGGGAGTTACCTGTTTCCATTAATGACAAAAGGGGAGATAAGGTAGTAGGAAGACGTTTCATGATCACAGGGGGGGTAATTGTGTTGTCATCAATGCCAAAGGGGAAGATTGTTGATCAATGGTTGTCATTGATGTCAACCCAAGCAATACAAGGGGCTACCTTGATCTTACATGTAAATTTTTACTTGAAAACCTACTCTCTTCTGAGTCAAGGATATTCTATATGGATTCTACTCGTTGAGATGTTTCCATTGATATATGGCATGCCAAGTAATTCTTCACAGTTTGAGAGATATTCATGTTTAGATTTAGTAACCCCAGTTAGTGGGTTAAAACCCTATGGGGTTGTGGCATGGCACTTAGAATTGGTTGTAGTAATTGAATAGTCAATAATTAATAAAAAAAAATTCTCCTAAAATCCCTCCAATGTTCACTTGTTGATGACCCTCTCAACTCAAGACATTCATATAAATAATCACCCTCATATCCTCCACTAGTAGGGATTTAATGGCTTCAAACAGGTCATTGTGGAATGTTTGTTATAATGATTTTTATGTGAAGCTTCAGAAGCTAAACTTAAAACACATTTGAGATGAAATATTGATGAATCGGATGACCAAATTTTAGATCTTGGTTCACTGCATTTTCAGAGATATGAGCTTAGGAAGTTAGGGTTTTTGCAAGCTCCTAGATTCCATGTCAAATAGGTGATGTTGGAAAAATAATCATAACTTTCTCCCTGAGTATTGGATTCAAATTTTTTAAATAGTGATATAAATAGGACAGAATGTAGTTTTTTGGGTATCGTGTTCAGGGCTGAAGGTTGCAACAGTGACACATGGCACTTCATAGAAATTCACTCTACTGAACCAAACTATAATCAAGTCATCATGGGAGATTGGGCATAACTCTTTCTTGAAGAATACAATCTTGATCAGACCTTTGGGGTTGGAAAGAGGACTCATAGGGCTATCACAAGATGAAATTTAAGACCTTGGAGATCTGAAATTACATAGATACAACAGATTCAATATCAAGCTCCTAGAAGGCAAGAAAAACGATGCATTCAAGAATCACTACAGTAAGGACCACACATCAACAGTCAAGAGTAAGTCTCTTATAGAAAGGTATGTATGATTAGTGTTTACATTTTAATTTTGAGTATCATCTCTGACATATGTTTTTTTAGGACAACTTAAGTATAGACGGTGTCTCGATTATATCTCTATGTCTCTATATGTCACAATTAGTTTTTCGAATGTCCTATTCTCGATACTACACATTTTATGCTACATATTCTTCATGCTACACCAAGTTTTCTAAATCTATATGATGTTGTAAGTTCATGTTACGTGTCTTTTCATAGTTGATAGAATGGTCTTTGTTGTTGTACTTAGAACTTGGTCCATCACAAGTCTAGGTTCTGTCATTAGTTTTTATTGTATATATCTTTAGGTCCGCTTTGGATATAATATTTCATAGAGTCGAGGCCTATATCAAGAGTGGTAGTCTTTGTCTACTGGTGCAACAAGTGGACAACAAAAGTGACAAGAACACTTCAGGTACACATTGTAATTTTAATTTGTATTTATTCATTATTATGCACTTACATGTGTTTTGCTGGTAAGTTGAAGGGTATTTTGTTTCTTTTTGGGATTGGTTTTGTTGGGAAAATTTTGCATGCAGGTAGAAGAAGATTCAAGTACAAATTCAAGAAAGAATTCAAGAGTAGAAGTATCAAATCAAAGGAACCATTACAGTGGGACATTCTTTGAAGACATGACAACCATCTGCATATTGTGACGAAGTATCAAGGCCAAGAGTCAACGGGACATCCTTTGAAGACATGACAACCATCTACATATTGTGAAGAAGTATCGAGGCCAAGATTCATTTGTAAAAGTCATCATTGTAAATTTGTAAAATAGTCATTTGTAAAAGTGTCATCATTGGAAGAGTCATTATTGTAAAAGAGTCAAACTGCCTAGAGTCGAAAAGGCATTATTGGGAGGTATAGGAGTCTCTGTTGGGATGATGTCATGGTTGGGTTGCAGATCATAGTGTGATTGGGTGTTCGGTCAAAATCCTCATAACTCATATTGTATCGTGGATTGTTGACCCTGGTATGGGAATCCACACTCTTATCTCATTACAGTCATTATAGGGCGGCAGGGAGGTGCTAGGTTGGTGCATGAAGTCGCCTATAGGTTGGAGCCCATGAACACTTCAAGGTGGTAGGTTGGTTTAGGATGTTGGGGCATCCATTGAGTTGACTACTAAAGAAATCAGGGTGTTGGGGCATCCTTCCAATGGGAGATGGAGAAGAATTCTTTTCTAGAATTGTAGGAAGTTCTTGCTTTCATTTCACTTGGGGCTTAAGATTAAAGAATTTATTAGAAAAGCGTTCAGTGGTTTTTTACTTGGAAGGGGTTTTCCAACTAAAATTCTTGTGTCTACTGTGTTCTTTTATTTACATTTATTACTACATAAACATTAATATGAATTGAATATTAACTAATGCTCTGAAAAAATTTAAAAGTGCTAATTGCATAGGAATATTGATTCACCCCACCTCTCAGTATTTCCAAAAGTATCATTAGGAGAAATGGAAGCTGATTTGAAATGTTTCAAAAGGGACAAGGGTCTATGCCTAGACAGGTGGCCCATGGAATTCTACATTACTTTTCTAGAGCTCATTAGGCCTCATCTCCTTTTGGCCATAGAGGAATGCAGACTTTCTAGAAGGATGTATGAGGGTTTTAACTTGACCTTCTTGACCCTTATCCCAAAAGCTAATAATCCCCTATCTTTTGATTATTATCGGCCCATTTTCCTCTACAACTGTATTTACAAAATTATCTCTAAAATTATTGCCATGTGCCTTAAACCATTCTTATCCAAGATGATATCCAGGGAGCAGTTTTCTTTCCTCAGCCACCATCAGATCCATGAAAACATAGGGACTACCCAAGAAGGCCTCCACTCGATACAAAAAAAGAAAAAAAAATCTATTATCCTCAAGATCGATCTTTACAAAGCCTTTGATCGTGCAATATGGTCATATCTGCAGCTCATCCTTACTCATATCAACTTCCCTTTTTCCTTCATTAACTAGATCATGTGTTGCTTCACTTTCGCATCTTATAGCATACTTATCAATGGGGCTGCATTAGTTTTCTCCCATGCCGAACATGGTTTGAGATAGGGATGCCTCATATCCCCTCTACTTTTTCTCTTGATCATGGAGGGATTAAGTAGACTGTTAATAAATTCTCATGCAGAAGGATCTCTGGGAGGGGTTTTGATCTTCGATGTGTCATATCTCTCCCATCTATTGTTTGTAGATGATGTACTTATTTTATTAAATGGTTCTTTCCATGATACCTCTTGTTTCAAGAATATTCTATCACTATTTTGTAAAGCTACATGTATGGAGCCAAATTATAAAAAATCCACCATCATTTTAGTGTCATGCTTGCAAAATGAGGAAAGATATGCTTTAGAACATTTTGAATTCGTCAAACATGAGTTGGAGTCTGGCCTCAAATACCTTGGTTTCAGGCTCAAGCCAAATGTATACCAAATTACTGATTGCTTTTGGCTCATTGAAAAAATTGAAGGCCGCATAAATATTTGGTAGGAGAGATGGCCCTCCAAGGCTGGTAGACTCACCTTGATAAAATTGGTGTTGGAGGCCATTCTAGTTTACTGGATGACTCTCGCCTGGATTCCAAAAGGAACTCTCAATAGGATATAACAAATTTGTTATAGGTTCCTATGGTGGGGGGAAAATGTGGGGCGAACATTTGCTTACGTACATTGGCACAATATTAGGAAACCTAAAATATGGTGTTGTTGGGGTATAAAGGACCTCCGAATTTTCCAATGGCACTGGCAGCCAAGATGGGTTGGAAAATTATCATGTTTGAGAGCTTATGGAAAGAGATGGTCTATTGTAAGTACATTCATCAACTATCTATAATTGACTGGATACGTACACCCAAGCAGTCTTTATCTGGTGCATCGATTATATGGAAGGCCATCTCTCAGTCAATAAGCATCATCAAGGATGGCTTGGCGTGGCATATTGGGAATGGTGAACAGGTTAGATTAGGCACAAACACCTGGTCTGGATCTGGGAATGCATGCATTCTCCCTCTAGCTTTGTGAAAATTCCTTTCAGGATCTGGCATCACCTAGATTCCCATATCGATGAGGCAAAACACCCTTCGTGGGCTTCACAGCAATGGCTTGAATCTAGGGACCTTTTCATTCTGAATAGATAGAGAAGGGTTTGGCATCAGTTTATAGGAGCTTTGGAGGAAGAAAATATCAGAGTATTAGTGCAGGATGATGAGATCATCTAGGCCTCATCTCCCCATGGTCGATATACCCCAAAGGATAGGCATGATGCCCTTATGAGTTTACAGGATTTGGGGAATACATGATGGTGGTGGTACCCCCTATGGAAACTAAAATCTGCATACAAATCATGGATATTCATATGGTGTATCCTTTCGAACAAAGTAACCACAGAGGTAAACCTCATGAGACGTGTCCTTCATGGTCCATCCAGATGTTGCCTCTACCATAAAGACATTAAGGATATCGGTCATTTATTCCTCCTCTGTCTCGTTAGTGTATAAGTATGGACTCTCATTACAACTGCCCTCAACATTAAAAAAATGGGATGGCTTGAACATTGCTGATGTATGGCACCATTGCTGAATTGAGGTAGCCACTCAAAAAGCCAGGAATCTCCCTTTAATTTTTAGCTGGGGAATTTGGTTGAATAGGAATTGTTATATCTTTCATGATGCTCAGACCCATTGGCCTGCCACTTGTAACAATATTGTTGCCACTTACAACCTGATTCCAAATGATCCTGACCATTAGCATACTTTGGACATCACTCTTGAAATTATAGACAAGAGCACACCTTCGGCTTATTTTGATGGTTTGACATAGGCCGTGGGTTGTGGGGGGGGGGGGGGGGGGGGGGTGCAGGGGGGTGTTGTTCTCCATATAAAAGAACACCTTTATTTCGATATAAAAGTGGGATTAGGGTGAGGCACAAATAGTTATGCAGAGCTCAGCAGCTAAAGACACCTTCTCATTTCTTCTCTAGAGAAAAATTGCCATAGGATATAGATTTTTGGGGATTCATAGCTTATTATAAACTGGATCAACTCTGCTTATCATTGTCACTTTCACACACTCAAGGATTTATTGGATGATGTCATCACTCTAAAATCACATTTTGATTTTATTGTATGCTGTCACATATAACGGGAAAGGAATGAGGTCATTAATCATCTATCCAAAGAGGCCGCGAAGCAGAACAAGGGACAGTGGTTGATACAGGAATTTAGAGATGGTGCTTTTTTCCAGTTCTTATATCATCCATTCATTGAATTAGATGGAAACTATTTTGAATGATCCACAAGATCATTCCTATTTATTTTGTGTTTTTTGTTTATCACAGCTCTGAATACATTATGGACAGTTTTTATATTGTTTTTCATTTATGTAAATATTATGTTGATATCTATAAATATTGAACTATGACTGCTTTGATCATTAGTGACTCCATCTCATACATGTTGAAGATATAACATGTAATTTTCTTATCTATTAATGAAAATTGCACTTTTTTCCTGGGAAAAAAAAGAGATATCATAACCTCATAAATGTTTTCATAATGGCTTCATGTTTATGAATATTGATGTATTCACATTGAGCCTTGTAAACTCCTAAGTGAGTATACATGTTGGATTTTCTACTAGCAAACTTACTCTATCCCTTGGGCTAAGGAGATTGATTTATTTCCTTGGAAAAAATAATAATTTTGATTTAAGAAAAAAAAATACTCCATTTTTTTAATATTTTTTTTAAATTTCATTTTATTTTAGTTTTCTTAAAATTATTAATATTATGTGTTTTATTAGTTCTTAGTTTTTTTTGGGTTATTGTTGTTAATTTTGAAGATTGTTAAAAAGGTGATTCAACTATTATTATTTTTAAATTGATTATTTTCTTTCTAATTAAAATTTTTAATGTATATTATTTAAAAAAAATAATAATAATCAAACAAAATTTATTTAAAGTCACTTTTAGATTTATAATTGATTTTATGTTTTCTATTTTTGATAGTACTAATTATCAGGTTGTAATTGTTAATTAATCGGTAATTTTAACCCCAAAAACAAAATTAAAGTAAATAGAAGTTACAAAATTTCCAAAAACATGTTTAAAAACACATTATAAAACAAGAAAATAAAATAAATACAAGCAACATTTAGGTGTTGTTTTTAGGCTATTTGTGGTCATGATATTTGGTCTTAATGCCATGGTTGAAAAATATTTGAATTTTAATGTAAAAAATGGGCCATGTCTTTCATAGTCATGGTATTCAACCTTTAAATCCATGATTGGAAAAAAGTTCCATTTTTAACCCTAAAAGTGGAAAAGAGGTGATGATGCATCACCACATTTACATTTCAATGTTCTTTTTCATGTCTTTCATAATCATGATATTTGATTTTTAATTACACGGTTGAAAACTGTTGGAATTTTAACTCTAACATATAAAGGTGATGTTTATTAACCACTTTTCAAGATTGGCATGGAAATCATGATTTAGTTCAACCTCTAAAAAGAAATAACTCGATTAAATTCTTGTTAAGTTGGTAATTTTGTTGGGTTCCCATTCTACAAAAATGACTAGTCAAAAGATAAATATTCTTACATTAGATTTATCAAAGGCTTATGATAGGGCCAACTAGACTTTAATGCATCTCTTATTACTCCAAATGGGTATGGCGTTATCGGTAGTTAACTAGATTATGGGATGAATCCAATCTATTTCCTTTGTGTTGTTAATTGATGTGCCCCCTTAGGGTTTTTAATAGTTCATAAGCTTGGAGGAAAGGGTTTCATCCATGTCACTTCTTATTTCTCATAGATATAGAGGATTTGAGAAATTTGATCTTTGAAGCTAAGTGTTCTAGTGAAATCTAGGGCCTAAATGAAACAAATTAGGTGGTATTCTTCCCATTCCTGAAAAAACTATGGAAAATAGGTTTTAAGCATTTGATATGGGGTTTAAAGTATTTGATATGGTGTTTTAAGTATTTTGGATTCCATATTAGATGAGATTGCTATAGATCTTCATATTTGTTGTGGCTTGTAAAGAAAGTGGAGGCCCAAGTTTTAGTTTGGGAAAACCTGTTGTTGTCTTGAAGAGGGAGGATAGCTGGAATCACACATCTTCTTTGGGGTTTTCAAGAGGTTTCGGTAAATATTAGAATCATGACATTGGTCTATTAGTAGAAAATTTCATTGCCCTTCAAGATAATGAACGAAACTCTTTATGCTGGTTGGAGAACCCACTCTTTGGAGTATTCACAGCTATGATGGGCTATAAATATTTTATGGAATCTCATTTTAAAGGGCACAAGCAGTGGTGGTGGAGGATCATCTAGAAAATCAATGCCGACTTGAAGAACAATATTACCCATTGGCTTGCACTGAAGAACATACTATGTACCTAGAAGAACAAATTCAAAAGAGGGTGGACCGACCCCAATAGGTGTTCTTTATGTGAATCTCATGAAGAAACTATGTCCCACTTTTTTACTAATTATGTTTATCTTATGTAGGTTTTGAAGATGGTTATGAATGTGCTAAAATTGTTCAAATTCTGGTTGCAATTATCATTTTTGAAGATCTATTTAGAACATTGGATTGCTAATAAAATAATGAAAAAATGTGCTAGGATGTCTTTATTTTTGGTTACTAGTCAGTGGTCAGCTTAGAATTATTAATATATTTAGGGAGAAGTAGATTACTCTCAAAATAAAAAATAGTACCATTCATAATTTGTCTAGGGATTTTAAGTCTAAGATGAATATTAAAAACTCATGTTTGTCAATCATGCCATATCCTAATTTTGAGATCTCTTGGATATTCTTTGACAATGCTTGCCAAGGTCACCCTTTAGTTTGTGGCACTGTCACATATTAGATATTGTCGTGGGAAGGGAACAAATACTAGAAGGTAATTTATAGCACTGTGGATCTTGTTGGAGGTGGAAATCATAAAATAACTCAAGGAAAATTAGGTGATCGGATATTCCAAGCTCATTATCGATTGGGTACATAAGGCAGAAGACCATTGATTCAAATTTAAGGCTAGAAACTTTGTTAAGGGATATCAAGCAAGTTGTTGAGCAATTTGAATAACTATCTATTCATCATATATTTTGTGAACTCAATGGAAAAAGACACAAATTGTCTAAGAATCTCGTTAGGGGAATTTTGTAGTCTAAAATGAGACTCGTAAGGAAAATAATAAATTAATACTTAAATAAATAAATTAAAAGTAATTTTAAATAAAAAGAAAGAAGCCTATTTTTTTTTTAATTCTATATTTTTCTTATCTCCTTATATGTTTACTAATAAGCGTCTACACTTGAAATTTGACAAAAGCTATAAGAAGATGAGCCAAAAATAAAATTTGAAAAAATAATTTTCTTCTTTCACCTCCAAAATATTTACCCTCGGATGACATCATCATCTTGAATCCTATTGGTTTTTTTAAAGTTAATTTTTTTACTATATTTTTGGTTTTGAAGCTCATTTTTTACTTCAAAACTTCCCCTAATAAACTCTTCCTCCATGGCATGTATGAATCTTTTGATGTGAAAAATGTATAATTTATATAAATCTGTCTAACTTCTATTGTTCTTGGACCAATGCATAGTAGGGAACGAGTGAAATACAAATATGCCTTTGTATTTTATTTAAAAATCAAACATAATGTTTTGAGAGTACACATAAAGATGTATATTTATGATGTTATTGAAGCAATGCCAATCTCTTCTTCAAAAGAACATGTGTAAAAATCTCGTTTTATATATAGATAATACTTCTTATTGTTAAAAAATACATATTACAATAAAAGTATATTGCATATATATATATATATATATATATATATATATATATATATATATATATATATATATATATATAAAATATGTTTTTACTTCAAAAATATTAAAAAAATTAGTGAGGAAAAAGAGATTTGAATACTAATTATATAGGTATAAAAGCAAATATTTTGAGACAGAATCCTTTTTAAAATTTAACTCTATCTTGAATATGGAAATAACAAGGGCTATGGAGTAGCTAGTACCTGCCACTTAGTTTAACTAGCATTTGCACCAAATGTTGCAAAGAAAACGCCGTAAGGTATAAATTCGAAAAGAATAGCGAGATATAGAAAAGATCATTGAATATAAAAATTAGTAAACAAAATATAATAAATTGCTGGGGCAATTCTATTGTTTTTGTAAGCCATAATCACACTCTTCAAGTAAGGTATGAAATCTCTTTTATCAGGAGAAGGACAACGAAAATTTTGAAGAGACATCTATGAAGTTTCTTGATGTACTTGCGGTGAGCCAGACACGAATTATATAATACAAATACTCTTTCCAGTTAAAAAAATAAGAGCAACAATGTGTGCTCCTATAGACTTTTGTAACAACCTTGAACAAATTTAATTGAAGAAGACTTTCTGAAGGATGAAATGCAACTTTACAAGGAGTAAGTTGAGGGTAAAACAATAGCATGCCCTTATGACCTATGGCATCAAATTTGCAAAGGAAGAGAATTAATACCAATGCATTACTATCAAGATTTCCCAAAATATTTACTGATTTGCAAAAATGAAGGATCACAAGATATGAAATTGATTAGCACACCATTAAAATGCAGAACTAAGTAAACTATGAATTCAAGAAAATTGATACGTGCTTTAATATCTCAATGCTACTGTGTGTGAAACCAAAAATACAGTGCAAGAAAGACAACGATAACACACGGCACAGAAACAATAATTTACCCTTGAAACTAAATGATAGAAAACCAACAACAATAGAGCTCAGGGAACCCTTGAATTGTGTATAGTTATCAGATGTTGGTTTTCAGCATTCAAATCCTGTTGAAGTTATTGTACTAATGAAGCTCAAAATTTCTGAGTAGGTACAAGAATGGTTTCAACAAAGCCTGTTAATTAAAGAAAGTGTAATGAGAATGGCTATCTCAGGCTAATTCTCAAGAACAATTTGACATTTGGTTACCAACCTGCAATAGGGAAGCTAGGTCCCCACATGAGTTTTACCTGTTCTTTTGGGCATTGTGTTTCATTCAAGACTCTCATCTAGTGGGAAGTTTCATGCCCCTTTGCTGAATTTGGAGATTATGATGTTGTCAATTGATAGGAATGGCGGTTTTGCTTTAGTTTAAGAAGAGTTTTGGGTACCCTTTAGGCTCAATATTGTGATGCAAATGGATGGGTTAGGGACCTGCATGAAATTAAAACAAGCATGCATTATGCCCCTAAATTTGAGTGTTACTTTTCCAAAGAATGCTAATATACCCATTCCGTATTTAGATATATATGGGATTGTCTTAAAATTAGGAAGGGAAAATGAGTATGATTTATAAAGTGATATTATAGTCACTGAAGCAGAGGCTCCGACATTCCTAGCGTTGATCAAAAAGTTTTTTGGAAAAATAAGGTATAGGTTAAGCTTAACATTAGTAGTTAATGCATTAGAAGATGACAATGCACGGAACAATACACTTCAATATGGGGTTGTCCAAGAGACAAATTCTAAGTTGGGTTTTTCATCTCATCACAGTACAGTGAAGGAGTCCACTGTTATTGCCGTTACAAACCAGTCTGAAGATATGGGTCTTACAAAAAGCATGGATACCTTTTCTGGATGTTCGGAGAAGGCAAATGATGGGAATGTAAATAGTAACCTGAAATCCAATTGGAAAAGTATTCTTACAGTAAACATATTATGTTAGAAAAACTGAAGACATTCTCTTAGGAATTGGATGCTATCAAATTCATAATCAATGAACCACCCATAGTTGGTTTTTCTTTACGCTATCTGTAGTTTTGGTTAGCTCTTATAGTTTGCATCATTAATTGGTTAAAATGCATGGAATCTGATGTTTGTTTGTTTTTCTTCAACTAATACAAAATAATGCCATCTACCACATTAATGATGACATGGACAGTTTAGGTGGGGCAGTGGTGATTCCAAAAAGTCTAGCCAATCTTACACAGTTCACACTTGCTCAAGAGCATCAACAGTCATTTATTATCATATGTCCCAACCATAGTATCCAACTATCGAGACCACATTTCATTGATAATCACATAAGAAACCATATGAACATCATTCATTCCATGCATTCTAATTAGTTACATAGACAAGATTACAGACAACATCTCATCAAACTCAGATTTCCTTTGTAATAAAAATCAATCAGCTACAAAAAGGTATTTTTGGTTCCTCCAACTTGTGAAGTTAGTTTTGACACTTTGAATAATTCAGACAAAAGCTTGAAAAAAATCTTCAATGAGCAGTTCTCTGCTTAGCAGTCAATGTGGGGATATTTATATAAAAAATAGTACAAGGATTTGTAAAAACTATGGATAGTGGCAACAACTGATATATCCTGACACCATGAACATGTCCTCATGTGCTTCCAAACCACCCGAAAGAAACCACTAAAATTTCTACCTCATTGGACTACTCTTTTAATTAATATAATCGACATCAAGTATCGACCAAATGGGGCTTAATTTGGAAATGGAAAATTACCAATCTATACCATACACTAGATTCTTAATTTGCAGAGGATGAGATCAAGCTAACAACAATGGTGGCTGGAGATTTTCCAGAGTACCTATTAGTATGAGAACATGTGAAAATGGTCATGAACTTTCTGGCATTGTAGATGCCATTAGAAGTGATGTTTGTGTCCAACATCTACCAGAAAGTCAACATTTCTCCTCCACATTAGCTGCATAAATAAAGATGAAGAAATGATGAAACTCAGATTTCCTTTGTAGTAAAAATCAATCAGCTACAGAAAGGTATTTTTGGTTCCTCCAGCTTGTAAAGTTAGTCTTGCCACTTTGAATAATCTAGACAAAAGATTGAAAAAAACTTCAATGAGAAGTTCTCTGCTTAGCAGTCAATGTGGGGATATCTATATAAAAAATAGTACAAGGATTTGTAAAAATTGTGGATAATGGCAACAACTGATATATCCTGACACCATGAACATGTCCTCATGTGATTCCAAACCACCTGAAAGAAACCACTGAAATTTCTACCTCGTTTGACTACTCTTTTAATTAATATAATCGACGCCAGATGAGCCATCGATCTCACAACATTAATGCCAAACATATTTTTTTGGCATACAGAACATGCGAGCCTGCCAGGCCGAGCGAGTTATGGAACAGACAAACACAAACACGAGTAAGACTACTGTAAATTAATTCCAAACACCAAAACACCAAAACTCCAGAGGCCAGAGTTAGTGATAGTGATAGTGATGGGACAAATTTGTAATAAACAATTCCTGGAAATAAGTCAAAAAAGCATGCTTAAACACTGCAAAACAACAGATGGTTATAATCAGCGATCGTTATATATTAGGAAAGCCAGAACACTATCCACATTGTAGAAATTTGTTCCATTCCACTGGCCAAGCTCAGGGAACCCTTGAATTGTGTATAGTTATCAGAGGTTGGTTTTCAGCATTCAAATCCTGTTGAAGTTATTGTGCTAATGAAGCTCAAAATTTCTGAGTAGGTACAAGAATGGTTTCAGCAAAGCCTGTTAATTAAAGAAAGTGTAATGAGAATGGCTATCTCAGGCTAATTCTCAAGAACAATTTGACATTTGGTTACCAACCTGCAATAGGGAAGCTAGGTCCCCACATGAGTTTTACCTATTCTTTTGGGCATTGTGTTTCATTCAAGACTCTCATCTAGTGGGAAGTTTCATGCCCCTTTGCTGAATTTGGAGATTATGTTGTTGTCAATTGATAGGAATGGTGGTTTTGCTTTAGTTTAAGAAGAGTTTTGGGTACCCTTTAGGCTCACTACTGTGATGCAAATGGATGGGTTAGGGACCTGCATGCAATTAAAACAAGTGTGCATTATGCCCCTGAATTTGAGTGCTACTGTTCCAAAGAATGCTAATATACCCATTCCGTATTTAGATATAGATGGGATTGTCTTAAAATTAGGAAGGGAAAATGAGTATGATTTATAAAGTGATATTATAGTCATTGAAGCAGAGGCTCCAACATTCCTAGCGTTGATCAAAAAGTTTTTTGGAAAAATACGGTATAGGTTAAGCTTAACATTAGTAGTTAATGCATTAGAAGATGACAATGCAGGGAACAATACACTTCAATATGGGACTATCCAGGAGACAAATGTTAAGTTGGGTTTTTCATCTCATCGCAATACAGTGAAGGAGTCCACTGTTATTGCCATTACAAACTAGTCTGAAGATATGGGTCTTGCAAAAGGCATGGATACCCTTTCTGGATGTTCGGAGAAGGCAAATGATGGGAATGTAAACAGTAACCTGAAATCCAGTTGGAAAAGTATTCTTACAGTAAACATATTATGTTAGAAAAACTGAAGACATTCTCTCAGGAATTGGATGCTATCAAATTCATAATCAATGAACCACCTATAGTTGGTTGTTCTTTACGCTATCTGTAGTTTTGGTTAGCTCTTATAGTTTGCATCATTAATTGGTTAAAATACATGGAATCTACTGTTTGTTTTTCTTCTTTAACTAATACATAATAATTCCATTTCCCACATTAATGATGACGTGGACAGTTTAGGTGGGGTAGTGGTGATTCCTGAAAGTCTGGCCAATCTTACATAGTTCACACTTGCTCAAGAGGATCAACAGTAATTTATTATCATATGTCCCGATCATAGTATCCAACTATCGAGACCACATTTCATTGATAATCACATAAGCAACCATATGAACATTCATTCCATGCATTCTAATTAGTTACATAGACAGGATTATAGACAACATCTCATCAAACTCAGATTTCCTTTGTAGTAAAAATCAATCAACTACAGAAAGGTATTTTTGGTTCCTCCAACATGTGAAGTTAGTTTTGACACTTTGAATAATCCAGATAAAAGCTTGAAAAAAACTTCAATGAGCAGTTCTCTGCCTAGAAGTCAATGTGGGGATATTTATATAAAAAATAGTACAAGGATTTGTAAAAACTGTGGATAGTGGAAACAACTGATATATCCTGACACCATGAACATGTCCTCATGTGCTTCCAAACCACCTGAAAGAAACCACTGAAATTTCTACCTCATTGGACTACTCTTTTAATTAATATAATCGAAATCAAGTACCGACCAAATGGAGCTTAATTTGGAAATGATAAATTGCCAATCTATACCATACACTAGATTCTTAATTTGCAGAGGATGAGATCAAGCTAACAACAATGGTGGCTGGAGATTTTCTGAACTGCCTATTAGTATGAGAACATGTGAAAATGGTCATGAACTTTATGGCATTGTAGATGCCATTAGAAGTGATGTCTGTGTCCAACATCTACCAAAAAGTCAACATTTCTCCTCCACATTAGCTGCATAAAGAAAGATGAAGAAATTATGAAACTCAGATTTCCTTTGTAGTAAAAATCAATTAGCTACATAAAGGTATTTTTGGTTCCTCTAGCTTGTAAAGTTAGTTTTGCCACTTTGAATAATCTAGACAAAAGATTGAAAAAAACTTCAATGAGAAGTTCTCTGCTTAGAAGTCAATGTGGGGATATTTACATAAAAAATAGTACAAGGATTTGTAAAAGTTGTGGATAATGGCAACAACTGATATATCCTGACACCATGAACATGTCCTCATGTGATTCCAAACCACCCGAAAGAAACCACTGAAATTTCTACCTCGTTTGACTACTCTTTTAATTAATATAATCGACGCCAGATGAGCCATGGATCTCACAACATCAATGCCAAACATATTTTTTTGGCATACAGAACATGCGAGCCTGCCATGCCGAGCGAGTTATGGAACAGACAAACAAAAACACGAGTAAGACTACTGTAAATTAATTCCAAACACCAAAACTCCAGAGGCCAGAGTTAGTGATAGTGATAGTGATGGGACAAATTTGTAATAAACAATTCCTGGAAATAAGTCAAAAAAGCATGCTTAAACACTGCAAAACATCAGATGGTTATGATTAGCGATCATTATATATTAGGAAAGCCAAAACAATATCCACATTGTAGAAATTTGTTCCATTTCACTGGCCAAGTTCAGGGAACCCTTGAATTGTGTATAGTTATCAAAGGTTGGTTTTTGGCATTCAAATCCTATTGAAGTTATTGTGCTAATGAAGCTCAAAATTTCTGAGTAGGTACAAGAATGGTTTCAGCAAAGCCTGTTAATTAAAGAAAGTGTAATGAGAATGGCTATCTCAGGCTAATTCTCAAGAACAAGTTGACATTTCATTACCAACCTACAATAGGGAAGCTAGGTCCACACATGCATTTTACCTGTTCTTTTGGGCATTGTGTTTCATTGAAGACTCTCATCTAGTGGGAAGTTTCATGCCCCTTTGTTGAATTTGGAGATTATGTTGTTGTCAATTGATAAGAATGGTGGTTTTTCTTTAGTTTAAGAAGAGTTTTGGGTACCCTTTAGGCTCACTACTGTGATGCAAATGGATGGGTTAGGGACCTGCATGCAATTAAAACAAGCGTGCATTATGCCCCTGAATTTGAGTGCTACTGTTCCAAAGAATGCTAATATACCCATTCCGTATTTAGATATAGATGGGATTGTCTTAAAATTAGGAAGGGAAAATGAGTATGATTTATAAAGTGATATTACAGTCACTAAAGTAGAGGCTTTGACATTCCTAGCGTTGATCAAAAAGTTTTTTGGAAAAATACGGTATAGGTTAAGCTTAACATTAGTAGTTAACGCATTAGAAGATGACAATACAGGGAATAATACACTTCAATATGGGGTTGTCCAGGGGACAAATGCTAAGTTGGGTTTTTCATCTCATCACAATACAGTGAAGGAGTCCACTGTTATTGTCGTTACAAACCAGTCTGAAGATATGGGTCTTGCAAAAGGCATGGATACGCTTTCTGGATGTTTGGAGAAGGAAAATGATGGGAATGTAAACAGTAACCTGAAATCCAATTGGAAAAGTATTCTTACAGTAAACATATTATGTTAGAAAAACTGAAGACATTCTCTCAGGAATTGGATGCTATCAAATTCATAATCAATGAACCACCTATAGTTGGTTGTTCTTTACGCTATCTGTAGTTTTGGTTAGCTCTTATAGTTTTCGTCATTAATTTGTTAAAATACATGGAATCTGCTGTTTTTTTTTCTTCTTCAACTAATACATAATAATCCCATTTGCCACATTAATGATGATGTGGACAGTTTAGGTGGGGCAGTGGTGATTCCAAAAAGTCTGGCCAATCTTACACAGTTCACACTTGCTCAAGAGCATCAACAGTCATTTATTATCATATGTCCCAACCATAGTATCCAACTATCGAGACCACATTTCATTGATAATCACATAAGCAACCATATGAACATCATTCATTCCATGCATTCTAATTAGTTACATAGACAAGATTACAGACAACATCTCATCAAACTCAGATTTCCTTTGTAGTAAAAATCAATCAGCTACAGAAAGGTATTTTTGGTTCCTCCAACTTGTGAAGTTAGTTTTGACACTTTGAATAATCCAGACAAAAGCTTGAAAAAAACTTCAATGAGCAGTTCTCTGCTTAGCAGTCAATGTGGGGATATTTATATAAAAAATAGTACAAGGATTTGTAAAAACTGTGGATAGTGGCAACAACTGATATATCCTGACACCAAGAACATGTCCTCATGTGCTTCCAAACCACCTGAAAGAAACCACTGAAATTTCTACCTCATTGGACTACTCTTTTAATTAATATAATCAACATCGGATGAGCCATAGATCTCACAAAATTAATGCCAAATATTTTTTTTGGCATACATAACATGCGGGCCTACCAGGCCAAGTGAGTTATGGAATGGACAAACACGGGTAGGACTATTGTAAATCAATTCCAAACACCAAGACTCTAGAGGTCGGAGTTAGTGATGGGACAGATTTGTAATAAAAAATTCATGGAAATAAGTCAAAAAGCATGCTTAAATGTTGTAAAACATCAGATGATTATGCTCAGCGATCGTTATATATTGGAAATCCAGAACACTATCCACATTGTAGAAATTTGTTCCATTCCACTAGCCAAGCTCAAGGAACCTTTGAATTGTGTATAGTTGTCAGATGTTGGTTTTTAGCATTCAAATCTTGTTGAAGTTATTGTGCTAATCAAGCTCAAAATTTCTAAGTAGGTACAGGAATGGTTTCAGCAAAGCTTGTTAATTAAGGAAAGTGTAATGAGAATGGCTATCTCAGGCTAATTCTCAAGAACAATTTGACATTTGGGTACCAACCTGCAGTAGGGAAGCTAGGTCCCCACATGAGTTTTGCATGTTCTTTTGGGCATTGGGTTTCACTCAAGATTGTCATCTAGTGGGAAGTTTCATGCCCCTTTGCTGAATTTGGAGATTATGTTGCTGTGAATTGATAGAAATGGCAATTTTGTTTTAGTTTAAGAAGTTTTGGGTACCCTTTAGGCTCACTACTGTGATGCAAATGGATGGGCTGGGGAGCTGCATGCAATTAAAACAAGCGTGCATTATGCCCCTGAATTTGAGTGCTACTGTTCAAAAGAATGCTAATATGACCATTGCGTATTTAGATATAGATGGGTTTGTCTTAAAATCAAGAAGGGAAAATGAGCATGATTTAGAAAGTGATATTACAGTCACTGAAGCAGAGGCTCCACCATTCCCAGCGTTGATCAAAAAGCTTTTTGGAAAAATACGGTATAGGTTAAGCTTAACATTAGTAGTTAATGCATCAGAAGATGACAATGCAGGGAAAAATATACTTCAATGTGCGGCTGTCAAGGAGACAAATGGTAAGTTGGGTTTTTCATCTCATCACAATACAGTGAAGGAGTCGACTGTTGCTGTGGTTACAAACCAGTTTGAAGATATGGGTCTTGTAAAAGGCATGGATACCCTTTCGGGATGTTCGGAGAAGGAAAATGATCGGAATGTAAACAGTAACCTGAAATCCAATTGGAAAAAACCTCCAAGGCCTCCAAGAAGAGCTAGGGACGCTTCTAGGGAAAGGTATATGAATAGTATTTCTGATACATCTTTGCGAAGAAAAGCAAGGCTAAAAAGAATCAAATCAGCAAGAAACCACAACTTTGCAAAGCCTTCTTCAGAAAAAACAAGCTTTTGGGCCTTGTTCGTTACTTTTTCCTTCGGTGTTATTATGATAACTCAAGGTAGTCACTGTTCTTTTGCTTCACAATTGTCTCCTTTTAAGTTAAAGATAAATACCTTTATTGCTTAGAGGATCACGACTCTATATTGTTCTTAACCTAAAAGAAAAGAAACTCTAGCCCACAGGAAGTGTATCCATTAGATTGATGTCATTGCAAGGATCATAGAGTTCTGCATGTTGGTTTTGTTTCATCATCTTATTCTAAATGTAAAATGCGATTCTCCATTTTCCTTTTTCCACTCTGGCAATTTGATTTTAAGGTTTTGTGCTGGCAAAATGTCAGGGACCAAACATAACTCCATGCTTATTATGCACCCATCATCTTACTGTGGCTTTGGAATAATTGTTAGAGTAGTTTCCATGAAAAGTTTCTGATTTCACTCTCTGTTAGGCATATTCACCAAAGCTTATTCTCTAGTCAATAGTGTCATAGCTTGAAATAGGATTTTGCAATCCTACCGAAATCTTTAGGTAAATTTTGCTATAAGGATTGAAATTTTGCAAGACCTATTTTTACTTCTGTTATGTCAGCTTGATGAATTGGATTAGTGGGAGAAGCTTATGTTTGCTTCCCAGGTTGCTTTTCAGGTATGTTTTCACAAGGCACCGGTACCCTGCAAAATTTATCACCAAAATCAGGACAAGCAAGTCAATTGTCTATGCACAATTTCACAAGTCCTGTCTCAAATAATGAATCAGCACCGGCCAGTGTAAGCCTCTCCTACCCGCCATTGCTTTAATTCCTTAGAGTGTTGAGTGGCTATTGATTGTAAGACTCCTAATTTCGATGTTTTAGTTTCACCTCATGCTTTATTGGGTACTAATGATGCTTCTCCTAGCTTTGATAACCACACTATCAGAATTGGGTCCTGACTGCTGAGAAAAATGGGATATACAGGAGGAGGACTTGGGAAAAATGGACAGGGTATTGTTGTTCCTATTTCCCCTATGATGCAAACATATAAAGCAGGTTTTGGATATGATGCTGCTTCTACCTCCTTGCCTACACCTGGCCTTGCTGAGCACAAGAAAGTTTTGTTTGTTGGTGGTGGTATTTAGACTGAAGAGCAACCTATTATTGATTATTATTGATTGTGATTCACAAATTGATGAGATGGTTGTTCCTAATAGGCAAGAACTTGAGAATGTTGTTGTAGCTTATATTGTCACTCATGTTATGACTAAGTTGTTGTCAGAGCAGCCTACTGCTAACTATGCTGAAATAATTGATGAGGTGGCTATTTCAACTCTTGTTGGAAGTGTTGTTTGTCATTTAGAGCTTGAGCCTGAACCCTCTGTTCCTAAAAAACAGAAATATGAGCCATATCATCACCCTCATAAGACTAAGAGAAGTTTTCCCAAGAATCAAAATTATTAGAATAGTGGAAGGAAATGAAAGCTTCAAACCTGGAGCTTTCCCAACAGGGTATGGTGGGCGTGGGTTGCCAGAAATAAGCTGCCCTGGCTGAAGTGTTTTCCAGCATCATTCATAAAGAAACTACATGATTTGAGTTTGATTTGAGTTGTTTTGAATGGGGTTTTTTGCTTGATCGGGATCCAAAACAAATCAATTCCACAACATACCATGTTACGGCTGGCGGGTATGCACTGAACGTCTAGAAAAATATATCAATATAAATATGAGGAAGAAACAATTGATGACTCGCCCCTTACTTGAACAGATAGAATGACATAGACGTAGACTAAAAAGGCGGGGAGTAATCCCTGCTATATTCTAGCCTACTCCTTTGGACGAAACAACTGATAGAGGCCACTGATTATGCTACCAGCTCATCAGTAGATCCCCCACTTAAAAGAGTAATAGTATGGAGCCCTCTCTTCTTTTTTGAAAGGTAGGGTAGGTAAGGCTGAAAATAATGCAGGATGAAAATGATTCAACTGACATAATGTAAATGTAATAAAAGATGGACAGATTCCCCATGAAACACAGAAATTAATCAAGATGACTTCTGAAAATTTACCTTGAGCAATCTCTAAGAAGCAGAAGCCTCCTACTCTGCACCCAGTAATCTGGCCAAACCAGGTTCGATTGGAGGTCAATACATAAATAGTGGAAAATGAATAGCACAACAAAAAAGAATAACCAGGTAAACCCCAAACTGTACAGTTTCCGGGCTGCAGCAAAGAATGCCTTCCTGCACAAAAGAATGCCCCGCTCTGCAACAAACGCTAATATCCCTCCACGGACGAGTTGGTTAGGGTAACAGGATGGGTAATTAATTTTAATTAACTAATCTTACATTAAAGGTTTTTTTAAGATTTTTAAAGGTTTTTCAATTAAATTGGACGGCAGACAACTGTTTAATCGTCTAACAATAGATCTGACGGTTAGGGTTATGACAGAAAAGCAGCTGGGGGAGTTGATTTCAGAGGGAACGCCTGACGGCGTAAATATAACTATTGCCACTTAGTTTAAATATAGCTAATTGGAGTATGAAGTATAGGGTGTGAGAGGATGTGATGATCAATTAAAGTTTTCATAAAAAAATAGAAATGAAAGTGAAAATGTTGTGCTAAAATGTGTGAGAGGGTGTGATGATCAATTAAAGCTTTCATAAAAAGAAAAATAGAAATGAAAGTGAAAATGTTGTACTAAAATGTTTATTTTTGGTGAGAGTCTTACCTCATTGGTTGTAATGAAGCTTTACAACTTTATTTTTTTTGGGATTGATGCAGAAATTACAAAACTATGCTTAAATAAAAACAAATTCAAACAAAGTTAGGAAAAAATGCTCATGAGATCCTAAAAATTAGTAGTTATACATCAATAAAACTTTCTTTCACAAAATTCTAAAAACAAGAAAACAAGAAAAAAATTATGATTATTGTAATTGGAATTGAAAATAGAAAAAGACAAAAAAAGATACCAGTGAAATTAATGAAACTAAAAAACATTATCCAATTTTTTAATTATTTGTCTTTAAGATTTGTCATCTTAAAATAAACATAGAAAAATACAAAAAAATTGAAAATATGTAGAAAAAACTATAATTCATGAACATGCAAATAATAAAAAATAAAGAAAAATAAAATTAAAAAGTTAAATAAAAAGGAAATACAACCCAATACAAAAAATTAGTATCTATTAGAAATGGAAGTTACTAAACAACTCATAATAAGATCTCAACCAATCACGTTACAAATAAATAAATTTAAATAATAATAAAAGTAACAAAAAAATAATTCCCAATATTAAACTAAAAATAAGCCATATAAATTTTTGATCAAATACAAACTAATAAAAAATAAAAATAAAAATACTATAATAATTACAGTTTTTGATTAAAACAAATACTCTTAATTTTTTTTTTTGTAAATTATAATTTTTTATTATTTAAATTTTCTATTCACTTTATTAACTGAATTGAAAACTTTAAAAAGCTAATCTATTTAAACTTATAGGACTTTTTGCAGATAGATTCCAAACACCCAAACTCCAGAAACAGGAATTGGTAATGGGACTTACTTTTTTATTAGATGTATCTTCCTACACCACGAGCATATGGGTGATGGGTCTAGAAATTTGAACACAGATAAGACTCTTTACAAATAGATTCCAAACACCAAAACTCGAGACCTGAGACTTATTACCAACCTTAAAATTAAAATTCCATATTTTAGAGCCAATTAAACTTATCACAAACCTTAAAATTGAAATGCCAACCATCTTAAAATATTTCACTGACATTCCAACAATCTTAAAATATTTCACTGACAATGACGCTCTAGAGCATTTTTTCCCTGCTGGTAAAAAAGAATGAAAATAGACACTCTCCGCATGGTATCGAAAAGAAAAATATTTTTTTAATATCGGGATACATGAAAATAATCAATTCAAATAAATTCTCAATCACTGAAACTCATGTAAAAATGGATTGAAAATTAAATTTAATCTTTCATTACACCGATGCTCAGAGATCACAGCTCGACAGAAAAATCCTTCCTCAAAGGATTCTTTTCAAACATAGACAAATCTTAAAGCACTGTAAGATCCGACTATTTGCTTAATTACATTGACAGGTTAAACTAAAGCCCATTATTAATGCAAGGAGCTTCATAGAACCATGGATATTACGGTGCTTTACCAGAGTCAGCCATCGCCAATTCTTCAACATCATTAATGGAGTGATGTGCATGTGCATGTGCAGCTCCTCCTAGGTCTTCTAGCTCATTCTGCTGTTTGGGCACTTTAGGAGGTCGCAGTTTCAAATCGCTATAGTATTCCCCATAGAGATACGAGGCGAATCCCCACAATGCCAGCACCAGCGACATGCCCTTCTCCGCACTGAATTTCTCATGGAACAAAACTACCCCCAGTACCTCAGTAATCGGAATCGTAACAGCAATGATGACACCACTCAACAGAGAGCTCGCCATGGACGTCACACCGAAGACCCCAATGAAAAAAAGCTGCCACGTCACTGCAGCCCATACGATAGCCATGGAGTAATCGATTTTCCCCAGACGAAATTCGTTGGCCTCTCTGTGCAGAGCCTGGAAGTCTCGGTTAACGAGCATGCCCACTGTACAGAAAACAGTAGCGACAACAGACATTATGAACTGCATCTCCATAACGAGCGTGTATGTTATTTGGCGCTTTGTTTTTCGATAGGTCAGCTCAATCAACGGAATTATGAAACCGTATAGGGCAGCTGCGGCGAGAGTCAAGATAAACCCCAGCACGTATTGCTTGTTCGTTACTCCTGCAGGCCGGTCACCGCTTGTATGGAAGGCAAGCAAGACGGCACTCGCAGTGAGCAAAACGACAGAATTAATGGAGAAAGGGTTGAACTTTTGCCGGACTAACAGTAGCGCGAAAACAGCGTTGAAGCCGAGCTGGCTGGCGATCAAGACAGAGGAAGTCGAAACGGGCAGAAATGAGAGTCCATATGCGTATAGGTAATCGTCGGCGCCTGTCAGAATCCCAATTCCACAGCAAGCCAGGAAGAGATTGGGGGTAATGTGATTCTCTCTGTTGGGTTTCTTTCTATACGATAAATAGAGAGGCAGCAGGAGAAGAGGCCAGCCAGCAGTCTCGAGCCAAGAAGAGAGCCATTTTTTGGATCCGCCGTGCAGGAAATAAAATCTTGTCAACAGAGGCCCTGCAGTTGAACCCGTAGCTAGGGCCAAGACGTTGAGCATCAGGAGGATCCACCACCTTAATTTTTTCTTTCTGTTGTTCACCTGGGCTTGCATTCTTTCGATTCCTGTATCGCCTGCTGCTTCCATGTTCCCGATCTCAGACACACCAGATCCAGGCATATTGAATGGCCTAGAGAGAACCTGAAGTAAACCCTATCGAATGAATCTTCGATGACGATACCTCTAGGGTTAAGAGCTGTGAATAGCGCCGAATAACGACAAAGGCCAAGGAATTTTTAACCGTCGTTGCTGACTGGCTGATCAACCGGTGGGCTATGTCACAAGTTTGGTAGAACTTCAATTCAATTTTGAGGTTCAAATTTTGGAATTTTGGGGGTTTTAAAAAAAATAGAGCTAAGTTTATTTTAGATATCATTTTTTGGGATTCAATTGCTATTAATTAGTGTATTTTATCGAATTTTTTCATGGCTATTAATTAAGTTTTTCAATCAAAACTAGTAACTTCATGTAACAACTCAACCTTATAATCTATGTTTGCAGTTTCCATATTTATTATAACAATTTTCTTTCTATTGATATTAGCCATTAACCAAGTCTATCAATCACAACTCATAACTTCATGTCACAACTCAAGCTTATAATCTATTTTTGGGTTTTCCATATTTATTATAACAATTCTCTTTTTATTGATATTAATTTCTTACAATTTTATTCCATATTTCATTTTCAAATTAATATATCTATACATATAAAAATATATATGTTAATATAATAGCGAACTTTATATAAACCCCATAAAAAAATTCAACCTCAAACCAAACTTAATCATCATAAAACCCAATCTCAAACTCGAACCATGTGACATTACTGGTAGAAAACGGCACTGCAAAAAAAATCTTTTCGACCAGAATATCATGCTTATCTCTAGCGTGTTTTGGGTGTCCCACAGGTTTCGCTGCGTCCGTTCAATCGGACAAAGTACTAAGCTTTAAAAAATTGTAATTTTGTAGATTCAGACAATGTGAACGTAGAAAATGACAATGTTGATCAACCTCTTTCTGAATCGAGCGCACTTTTTCTCCTCCACAGATTCGTAGTATCGTTGTATATAGTCGAAATCACGTTCATGCCTATCTCAGACTGGTGGGTCATCTTCGGGTTGCCTGTCGTTGTTGTGAAATGGCATGTGTGCCCTATGCTTTTCATGATTTTTATAAGATTCCAATGTTAGTATTCTCTAACTCGATCATATCAGATTGAGTTTCAGGTGGCTTGACAAAATTCTTACATGACTCCAAAATAGTGGTCAAAGTGACAGAAACGTTTATGTCACCGTCAATAAAGTTTTAAAGTGTGATTTTGAAAAATTAGGAGTAAATTTGAAATATCACAATAGAAAAGTGATGGCAGGTATAACACTTGTATTGGCACCATTTAGAATAATATTTACATTATTAAATAAGTAAGATTAGGTTGTTGGAGTTTAGAATCTGTATTTGAAATATCACAATAGAAAAGTGATGATAGGTATAAAATTAGTATTGGCATTATTCAGCATAATGTTTATATTATTAAATAAATAAGATTAAGTTATTGGAGTTTGGAATTTGTTGGATTTTATGACTATTATTCATGTGGTTTGTAATTTCGTTTTGTGTTGAATAGACAAATTGTTTTGAATAAATCTGTGTACCATGTTTATTCCTTTTTTTTTGTGCACCTTAAAATATAAAAAACACTTAAACAAAATCTGCCTAAAAAGATCACTTAAAATTTTATCACTTCATCTAAATTTCTACAATCTAAATTTCTACAATGTTAATAAAAAAACCTCATAATGAAAAATATTTAAGGTAATTAAAAAAAATTACAATAAATTATAAAACAATTTACACCGATTAAAATTAAATAGGAATTGACACATTCCCAACACAGAGGAAAATTTGACCCATCACAAGAAAAGAATTACATGTAAAACTAAATACTAAATACAAAATATTGGAAATAGCGTTGAACGATAAATTATAAAAACAATTTACACCGATTAAAATTAAATAGGAATTGACACATTCCCATTACAGAGAGAAAAATTGACTCCACCACAAGAAAAAAATCAAATGTAAAACTAAATACAAAATATTGGAAATAGAGTTGAACGATCATTTTTAAAAGGTACTTTTTAAAATTATCATTTTTTTATTAAAATTTATATGAAAGGTAAGCTTTTATGTGTGTATATGGCTAATTTATATAACGATTTCTATTAAATATTTTATTAATAATCTTTTTCTTTGTTTTTATTAAATTTGTGCATAAATAAATTAAAGTCTACAGTTTAATTAGGAAGTCAATTCATTATTTCTAAGAGGAAACTCATTGTTTATTAGAATTAAAAATAGAAAATTTATCAAATTTTTCTATCGCTTTTAAAGAGATTTTTTTAATTGACTTTGAGCCATATTTTTGAATAAAAGTTTACAAATAAATTAAAATTTCAGAGTTAATTTAGGAAGCCAATTCTTTATTATAATTAATTTAGGAAACCAATTCTTATTATAATTAATTTCCGAGAAAAAGTCAATTTCTTATTGGAATTAAAAATAGCAAATTTATGAAATCTCTATATCCCTTCTAAAGATACCTTTTTTATTGACTTTATGAAATATCTTTGAATAAAGGTTCACAAATAAATTAAAAGTCTAAAGTTTTTATTGATTGACTTTGTGCAATATCTTTGAATAAAGGTTCACAAATAAATTAAAAGTCTAAAGTTCAATTAGGATGCCCATTCCTTATTATAATGAATTTTAAGAGGAAGTGAATTCCTTATTAGAATTAAAAATGGAAAATTTATAAAGTCTCCTTATCCCTTCCAAAGATACCATTTTTATTGACTTTGTGAAATATGTTCGAATAAATGTTCACAAATAAATCAGATGTCCATAGCTCAATTACGAAGCCAATTCCTTATTATAATTAATTTCCAAAAGGAAGTCAATTCCTTATTAAAATTAAAAATAGCAAATTGATGAAGTCTCTCTCTCCCTTCTAAGGAGACTTCATTAATACCTACTACTCTTAAGGATGAAATTCTAATATTTATGTTTTCTTCATTATTAATAGTGTAATGCCCTTTTTTTCTAGAGTAGTTGCTTATTGATTGGCATGGTTTTGATTTAATTTGTCCTTTAGACATGGTTTCAAAAATGTTTGCCATCCTTTTTTGTATAGATTTATGTCTTTGGTTCCCTATCTAATATGCATGCACTAGGATACAAATCTTGGGTATGCTTAAGTTGTTTTGAGAGATGACATAAAAAAGTCATATTTTCATAATCGAGAACCTAAACCCATGTCATATTCTCCATTGTGTATAAAAATATTGTCAAATAAATCATAATTGATATCAATCTCAACACATATTCAATCGATCTTGAATAGAACAAGTGTTATCCACTCTAAAACTATAATAGTGAATAACAATAATTTGGTGTTTTTATTTGCAATAACTGAGAATATGCATCTTCCTTATATGGAGTGATTAGGAATGTGACACATGGGAGTGAACATTGTTATCATCCCATGAGTTATGATGGGAGGACATGTGCCATTACACCCTCCCTCACTAACAATTGGTGGAGGTCTCTATGTTTGCAACATAATGGGAATTTATTACACCTAATTGTTACACCACTTCATTTGCCTCTACTATGTAAAGGAGAGTGGTGGGAGTTGGATATTGCACGAGGTTATGATGCCACTGTAATCGGTTCTATGAGTAATTATTTATCTCTAGATTTCAAAGCAACCTAGAGGTATGATCCTAGAGAATGCCTATTGGCTTGCTTGCTTTACAAACTCATTACACATTTTCCCCATCCACTTCACTTTGTCTAGCAATAAAGTCCAAGCTAGTTCATTTTTCCATTATGTCTATGTGAGGAAATATTTGAGGGAATGCTTCACTATCTTTGCAAGAAGAAGAGTGATAAGTGTGACTCCTCTCTGTCAGTTCTACGTGGCATTGAGCAATTTATTCACTAATGAAGCAGGAAAATTCACCTCTTCTTACAAATTATTACTCTCTACTTCTGGAATGTCAATGCAATACTAGAATCAAGGCGCCCATACACCTTTAACCACTTTGTGATCTTGTTCTTTGTTCCTGCAATAAAATAAAAACAAAAAAAAAATCTATGCACCCTTACTTGTGATATTTAAATCTCATATCATTTAGTTTCAAACGCATATACAAGATTTGAAACTCTGGTTAATTCTATATTACACATAAAATTGGAATTCTTCATTCACTCATACACACAGAGACAATTTGTCAACATAATGAAGTTCTTTTCATTTATAAAACCATGTCCATAACAGAAGTATTCATTCCTCCCTTCACATGATCTCACATTCATTTTGGTCATTAGTTCTCATTTCCCATAGGCTTACAATAAGTAGAATTAAGAAATGCAATACCTTTTATAAACCCTAAAAGCAGTCCATAAATCACCCATAAAGCTCTACATAAATCGCCCATAAATCACACCATAAAGTAGATTTTCCTAAATCCTCAAGTCACTCCATAATCACTCCATAAACCACTCTATAAACATATTTTTCTAAATTCTAAAATAACTTAGTTTATCCATAGAATCTCTCATGCTTTTCAAGGTAGATTTATTTTTTATTTATGGATAGAATGTCACCTATCCATAATTTTTCTAAAGCTATGACTCATTAGTTCTAAAAATCATAAAATATCTCAACTCAGAAAATACAATTTATTTACATAGAATAATATAAATTATTCTAAAAAACAAAGACCGCTTTTTAAAGATTGTTCACATTGAAGACTTAATGGCTTAGAAGCTCTACTGCTCCTACATTAGACTCCCAAGGGGCAAAAATCTCATGACCTCCTAGTAGTGTGTTATCAATTTCCGAATCCTCTAGGATCCCAAACTTTAGTATGTAATGTTTCATCCATTTTATTATGTTGCTACTCCACCTCTTCAGTTGTTGTTTCCTTTGTCTCTCCAGGTTTCCAAAATTTAAATTGCAACCTTCCTTTTATTTGACTGATGTATACTTGAGCAGTCAAATGTACCATATTGCTAACTACCTTCTTCCTTCTACAATAACTCTGTCTAGACACTCTCTTCATCAACATCCAAATCACATTAATTTATTCTTTGTTGTTGAAATATTTTGTTGTCAACTTCCATTTGTTGCATTCTCTCTTCCTCCATACTATTGTTGTATGACACTCTAATATACTTCTTTAAATCGGCTTGAACTATGCTTGCAACTTATATGCATTTGTCTCTATCGCTTGCTAGTCATTCCTATAAATACCTCATCTCCTCCTCAAAATCCTTAAACACTAAATTTGAATTTTCACTTGAGGTTTAATTTGATCTTTAGGAAATAGATTGGCTTCTATTGCTTTAATTATTTCTTCATGTTCATCTTCAATTTATATTTCTGCATTCACAAAAAATTCATTAGCTTCATAAATATGAGATTCTTTGATCTCATTCACTGATACATCCTCTTCTTCACTAAGGATTGCTCCTTGTTCCAGTTCACAAAAGAATACATTCATCTTGGCTTTCTCAAGTTCTTCATTCCCCTATTGAATACTCAACCTCTCTTTTAACTTCACCTGTAACTTGTGCCACTTCAAAAAAAATTTGTAGCACGCATCTGCATCTTTGGTCTTCAACATCTTGTTGTAGCAACTCCATAAGAACATTCAACCATGCTTTTATTTCATAAATTTCCCTATTAAAGTCTTCATCACTTGTTTTATTCTTAATGTATTTTTCCTTGATATCTTCTTTCCTTGCATTTGTGACTTCCACTTGAAACTTTGTTATGACACTTTGTGGTCATGCTTCTCTCTATCTTTGTGAGCTTCTCCATGCTCAACAATGAACTCTAACTAAGCCTCTCCTCTTCATCAAATCTTCTCTTCTTGCTACTCAACACCTCATTAAGCATTCTTCACTAGCTTGACCTTTTCGTATTTTCTTTGGTTCTCTCCTTAGAAAATTCTCAAGCACTCCTCTACTCCTTTGGTTGTTTCACTTACTCGGGTTACTTCTTTTGCGAAATTCTACTTGTTCCTTGCTTCCTCTATTACGAGGTTCTTCTGCCGCAATTCTTTCTTCACTTGTTCTCTTTGTCACAACTTCCAAGTTATTATCCACGTTCACTCTCCTTCATTTGCTACCTACAAACATCAATTCCTCTAAACAAATCAATTCATAAATATAAAGAGCGGCTTACCTATTGCACTACCACATTTCTCCAATCTCCTTTTGTTGCACAACTCTAATGTTTTTATAAAAAACTATCCTTTCTTCCAATATCAAAGAGCATAATCATCTTTGACTCTCTTCTCTAAAAAGCTAACCAAATTTGATACCACTTGATGTAGGAAGATTCACCTCTTCCTACAAATTCAAACTCTCTACTTCTGGGATGTCAATGCAATACTGACATCAAGGTACCCATACACCTTTAACCACTTTTTGATCTTGTTCTTTGTTCATGCAATAAAACAAACACACAAAAAAATATATATGCACCCTCACTTGTGATATTTAAATCTCATATCATTTAATTTCAAACCCATATACAATATTTTAAACTCTCCTTAATTCCAGATTACACAAAAAATTGGAATTCTTCATCCACACATACATACAAAAACAATTTGTGAACATAATGAAATTCATTTCATTTATAAGATCATGTCTATACAATTACCTAACAGTTAATGAAGTATTCATTCCTCCCTTGGCCCGATATCACATTTATTTTAGCCATTTGTTCTTATTGCCTATAAGCTTACAATAAATAGAATCAAAAAATGAAGTATATTTTCTAAATTGTAAAATCGATACATAAAGTAGATTTTCCTAAATCCTAAAATCACTCCATAAGTTATCCAAAAATCACTCCATAAGCATATTTTTCTAAATTCTAAAATCACTCAATCTATCCCTAGAATCTCTCACACTTTTTAAGGAAGATTTTTGTTTTCCTTATGGAAAAAATCTAACTTATCCATAACGTCTATAAAACTATGACTCATTAGTTCTAAAAATCATAAAATATCTCAACTCAGAAAATAAAATTTATTTACATACAAGAATATAAATTATTTTCAAAAATAAAGAGCGCTTTTTGAAGCTTTTTCACATTGAAGACTTAATGGCTTGGAATATATAATGCTCCTACATCAACTAAGGTCTCATTCAACTCAGGTGCAAGTCTTAGCACTCTGTTGGTACCATGCTTTGCCAACATGTTTGTTTTCAGTGGGGGACAACATATTATGAAGTGCAGGGTTGTTCGAAAACTTAATATTACGCTAAGTCATTTAGTCAATAGTATAATGGCCACACTACATTTGGCATTTAGTGAAAACTATGGGAGATGGAAAAGAGGTGGTGGGAGAGTTTAGCTATTTATTATAATCAAAATTTGTAGTGACTATCATTTCTTGGCTCCCATACATTGGTAATTTGAGGGGTCAATACAACCAATATCTATATATGGTTAATTTGTTGTGGACAATGAAAACCATTTTGGCCAAGGTGCCATTATAGCACCATGATGCTAAAGATGAGATCATGTTGTAGCTAAACAAGCTCTAGATTTAGGTGAAGAAATTGGATAGACATATAGAAATAATTGAAGATCATATGTCCCTTGTTTAGTGACCAATATGATCAACTCAAAAGGCCGAGGTGGAGTCATCTAACTCGACATGATTCTTAGGCAATTTTCTTTGTTTATTTTTATTTTACTTTTATCTCCTAGTCATAGGTATAGACATGCTAGATGGTTAGAAATTGTCAGCTTTGGACACATCCCTACTGTTAATTCTGTTAGGATTTTTTAAGAAAGAATTTTGAAAAACAATATCTCAATGCACTACCACTCTTTGGATGAATTCATAGAATTTTATCTTACAAAAAAAAGGTGCTAATATGCATCTTATATTTGCAATAGGTTAAAATATACATATATAGAAGTCAAGGGGAATGATTTTACATAACCTTTTGTCATTATTATATTTTAGTTCTTATGAGAATTATTCTATTGTAAATATATAATGAATCATGGTGGGTCTGCATGAATAGTAGGAAAGAACTTGTATATATAGATGTTAGTAAATTATTAATCATTGTACATAATTACTTATTCCTTTGTATTTGGTTTAGTTAGGAGCTTTTCCACTGCACCCCACTTTTACTAAACCCAACAAAATACTATAATACCAATGAAAATGGATCCATGCAATATGACAAAATTTCCCAAGAAACAAACAAAAAAATTAAATTCATGAATGCACACCATTTTAAGCATACAAAACATTCAAAAATGCATGAAACACAGAATACAACTATATGAATTAAACTCAAAATTTAATATAAAACAAACACAGTGAATGAGAGAATATTCCTTATAAATAATCACATAATTGGTTGTAAACATAAACCTAGCCATAAAATTTTCTACTTCATTTCTCTTAACAACAAACTAACTCTTGAGATTCATAATGAATCTACAATGAATAATGTATCCTAAACCTAAATATTGTCTGCTAATATCCAAATTCCCGGTGAAAACTCATATCAAGCTAGTTCCTACAACAATTCCAATCCAGCAACTGAGTTTCCCCTCAACCCACAAAAACCAAGGAATGGGATACCATTCTATACCACATTGTCGCTTATTATATCCAATGCTCCTTTATCACTTCAACACATGTTGACTAGGAAATATCTCATCTAGGGAATTTAAGGATTGTAGTTGCAATAGGAATTCTCATAGAACTAATTTCATTAGCCATTTAGTAATTTCCCCAACAAAAATTCTTTCTCACTCATAGGCCTATATTCCTACTTCTCCATCCATTTCCTAGATACAATATATTGGGGCATACTTTTAATCTGCTAAGCATTTTCTATCTCCTATAGAAAAATAGTCTCAAATCCTTGATTTTAGGGGTCTCATCTAGGTAAAATTTTAATTTATGAGGCAAAAGAGTGCTCCATCATGAAATTTAGTGATGATCATCGAGTTCTAGACAATAAATGTGCATTTCTGACCTTATGCGTTAATTTTAGGATCCTACAATACATTTTTGAGGCTTTTATATTATTTTTGGAATGATCTAGTTGGAAATTGGTGGCTACCAACCTATTCCACTAGCTCATGGCACAACTTTCTACTTTGGCAGTTTTCTTTCTACAATATTTAGGTCCTCAACTTTGGGAACTTTATTGACGCATTAAAAAGATTTTTTTTGTGGAAATGAGTTGTCTATGACTCCATCAAAATTCAACATTGGGAAAATGTACTTCTTGGACAAACATTTCCAATGGGGTATTATCTGTGCCAAGCGAAGATTGTATGCCACAACTACAAACCTAGGAAGTTTTCATTCCAAATTACCCCATTGAGGGCCAACATTTTTCATGTTTCATCTCATAGGGTTAGGATTTTGGATGTTTAAGGTTTCTCATTATTATTTATAGTAAAAAAAGGCCTCTAAGCCTCATTGGAATATAGTTTACAAAGGAGCGTAGCTATCACATCTCTTCTTAGAGATAAGCTACAATCACTTAGGCTTTATTGTTTTGATTCTGCATGCACACAGTTTCAACATTTTCCAGTTATTAATTGAAGTCAAGTTTCACTATATCACTGTGTTTTGGTTATAAATATGTATATCATTTCATTCCCTTCCTAAATTTGGATAAGAAGTACCAGAGAGGGTTTCTCTTTTTTTGTTTTTCTATACATGTCCCCAATGAGTTCAAGGTATAGGGAGATCAAATTACTTGAGCCCTTGCAGGATCACCCATGTCAACCTAAATAATCTCCCATGGCATAAGAAAACAAATAAAAGAAAGAAAGAGATCCTCTTAAAACTTTGCTCAAAGAAGCCCCTGAGTGACAAAGGAATGAGAAGATGGATATCTTTTCCTAGATCCTTCAACATATGTCAATAGGCAATGCATCTTCATCAAGTGGCCAGTTTGGAGGATGCCCCTTTAAGGTACAAGTTATTTTTGATTTTCCAATATTTGAAGGCTAGATAGATGTAGATGCCCTAGAAAGATGTTTAAATATTCTAGAAGGGTATTTTTTTGGTCCATAATGTCTTTGATAGAGAAAATATTACCTTTTCACTCCTAAAGGCTGCCCCCCAGGTCAAGGATTTGTGGGAAACTTACTATGAGAAAAGGGCCATGCAGGAATCCACACTACTTTCAATCGCACCCACTTATGGATAATTTATAGTTTTCGTTAAGGAACAATATTAACCTATTGGAAGCTATGAGGGCCATTACATGAGATGGACCTTAATATGGTACGAAAGGGACCAAGCAGTGCTAAAGTTCACAAATATATTTCATACCTTGTCCACCAATATGGGTATCAAGTACTTTAAGTGACATCTCGTTCTCAAGTACCATGGTTATATGCATAGATACATCTACATAGAAATGGAGTGCTTAGATATCTTCTCACATGGAACAATATACCAATATGTTATCAAGGTCAAGAAAAAATTTAAATAGAAGAGGTGAGACTTTGGATCTGTGAATCCTTCACAGCAGGAGTAACATAAGGGCATCCCCAAATCATAGAACAAAGAATAGAGCCATGGTGGAACACTGTAGGACAACCCATCTAATCCAAAAAAAATAATGGTAATGGGAAGATGAAGAAAGACACGAGAAAGTGGTGTGAGTTCCATAATATCCCCTCTCGTAACACCACTAAATATCGTTCAAGGAAGTTGTTGGTGGTTGAGCTAAAAGAATCAAAGGAAAACGTACGTTCTGGTTCTGAACTAGACATAGAAAAGGGTAAATAGATCATTTATGTGGAACATAGTGCCATTGTTAGCACCACCATTTAAAACAAAGTGAGCCCTAAATTCGAGAGGAAGGTGAGCACCTCTTTCTCTCACAAATGTGAGTGAAGGGTGCTACACTATGTTTCATTAATGAAAATGGCACTTAAAAGAACCTCATCTCAACAGAGGCCACTATGCAGTTGGGCCTACAAATAACATCACACCTATAACCATGTATCATTGGGTGGTTTCACCAAGAGAAATCTCTCTACGTCATCCAATAGTGCCACCTTCCCTACAACATTAAGCCTTTCAAGGATGAGGTATTGTGTGATGTTTCCCCCATTGAAGTTTGTGATGTTTTCTTAGGCCAACCATACTTGTGGAAGCACAATGATTTGTATGAGTTTAGACTTCGTAGTGTTATTATTACCTTGGGTATACAACTATATAGGACACCAAAGGTAGCCCCACCTACTTCCATTTATTTGATCTTTGATAAGTAATGTAGTAAGGCAATCTCCTAGACTAGAAAATTTATATTCTTTTTATTCACTCTCAAAGTAAGGAGAATGTTGTGGCAATTGTTGGGCCGTGGAATTGCTACCTTTTTGTGCACATTTTCATGCTCCTTTTTCTCCATTTTTCACCAATACGACCACATTTCACAACTGTAACAACCATTATTCACTTACATATGTCATTTTCCATATGTCACTTTCTTAGTCTAATTTTGTTTATAATTTGGCATAGGAACTATTGTTTTATGATTTTTTTTTATAAAACTGACAAATGGGTTATTTTAGGTTTAAGTGGTCTATTGAAGTTGTTGTTATATGATTGCACTTGCAGTTTCTTTTATCTATTTGGACAAAGGCTCGGTGAAATGTTGTTAATACATAAAGGGTTTGCCTTGTGCATGTTGTTCTTCTTTAATTTGTCACATGGACCGAATCTAGGAGTGCATCAAGTCAAAGCCAACTCAACCACCAAGAGATATTCATGAAGTATACAACTCAAGTAGTTGAGATTTTCTACAAAGATCATTATAATTAAAGGAAATTGTTACAACTTTACCCTTACCATGGAAACTATTATGAATTACAAAAATGTATTCTTATTTTAAGATCACATGAGAATTGAAAGATTATCATGATGATCTTATTGTTGTAATAAAAAATTATAAAGAGGAGAGTTATCTGCCTACGTGGGTAGTGAAGGGAACTAGAGCAATAGGAATGGGAAAAGCACCAAGCTATATAATCTTGATATTTTCATTAATGCAAATCTCAACCTTGTAGAATTATACCCTTTTCTAAGTAGTATGTGTGTTATTTAGTGCACCAATCCGTACTGAGGAGGAATTAGGGGAATTTTTAGGTCTAAAATGGGCCTCCTATGAAAAATGTACAACTAAAATAAACTTTATAAGTACCAATAGGATTCAAGATGATGATGTCAACCATGGGGGATGATTCACCATTTTTGTAGTTAAAAAGTAAAAAGATTAAAAAAATAATAAAATAATAAAGCTACTTTTTCAACTCGTATTTTCAACTTATCTCCCTAACGTTTTACTCAAACTTCAAGTGGGAGTACTTATTGGATGAAAAATGTAATCCATCATCCAAGGATTACCCATGTTGCATACTTTCGATGGACCCTACTACATGAAAAATGAGAAATACATGGAAAAACATGTTTGCAATCACGTTTTTCATGTATTTCTCATTTTTTGTGTAGTAGGGCCCATCGAAATTATGCAACATGGGTAATCCTTGGATGATGATAAATTTTTTCATCCAACGAGTGTTGTTGCTAAAAATTTGAGTAAACCCATAGAGAGATAAGTTGAAAAAATAGTTTTTTCTTTTTCCCCTCTAAAATTTGATTATGTAATCTAGTCTTATTTTATTATTTCCACTGTTATTTTATAATTTCCTTAGGAGGCCCATTTTAGACCTAAAAGTTGCCCTAATGGAAGGGCCCTCCTTCATACTATGGATCACTAGTTAAGTAGGATATATGAATTACTTTCATTAATTCTTCTCAGTTATGTGATTGTTGTTACTATCAATTTTATTTGTAAGTAAAATTATTCCATACGAATTTTTAATGGTATGATAAGACAGTCCTAGATCGGTCCCCATTGTTAGTGCAATAGCGGGTCATTTACGTTTATGTTACAAATTGGATTGCACTTTATTTGAATGAGTATGTCCAACATTCATTGTGTAACAACCCTAGTTAAAAATTCATGTAAAGGTATATAAGACCACTATCATGGGACACGTATTCCAATTTGAATGGTGGGAAAAACCATCCTAGTGGCGTGTCACTTCAGTTTATTATGGCTAAGGAAATTGGAAAAGGGAATGGCAAAGGCCTTGGAAAGGCATGGGGCATTAATTGGCATTTTATATATGAAAATAAAGGAAATGAGGAGAAAAGGAAGGTGAAGAGTCACAGGTTGCATGTGAGGAGGAAATTGAAGGAAAATAATGGAAAATGAAGAAAATGGAGTACTCATTAATTAAAAGTCTTATGAGGATCAATTGGTAGCCTCTTCTCAATTCAGTTTTGGAGCTCTCTCATTATTCTTTCTCTCTCTCTCTCTCTCTCTTGGACACTTAGATTTTTCTTGGAGCACTTTGACATTGGATCAAGATAAGCAAAGAAGGCAAGAGGAAGGAAGGAAAAAGCAAGGAATAACAATATCAAGCAACTAAACCAATATTCTTTCTAGGTATCGATTTTCATGTGCCTTGTCCTTGCTAGATTTGGCATGCATGGTATTGCATGTGGTTCTCTTTGCTATTAAGGCATGAGTTTTTCTAGGTGTGATAGTGTTTTCAGCCTAGCCTTGCCATTTACAGATAACCTTGATGAGATGGGTTCTCATACTTCAGTTGAGCTAGATTGTTGGATGGATTCGAAGTTGACTGAGGTGGATCTCCAAAATGACAAACACACTAGTGGTCCCCATATCAGACTATGGATGAAGGTAAAGCCACGGTCCTAGTAACTACTGAGCTAGACTATGGGTTGTGGTAAATCCAAGATTTGTGCCTTGGTGGGCCCGGGAATCCTTGTCGGTGAATGGTGGGATATATAGTAAAACTAAGAGGTGTATTTCTCTTCATTGGGCCTAGTACTCCTAGGATGAGATGTATGCTAAAGCCTTGAGAGTGGGTCTTGGTGTAGGGCCTAGTGATCCCTCAATTAGATTGTGGATTATGGTAAAGCCTGAGAGACTAGGAGGAACTAAAATTCCTCAGGGTGTAGTTGGACAAGTATGGTAGCATCCATGCTTGTTTGGTTATTTTTGGTTGGTTATGAGTCCCACATTCATGCTTGGAATATGGCATAGGGTTGATTGGTTGAAGAGAGATTTGGCTAAGCTAATCTATGGCTGTGTAGAAGGTGGTAGTCCCATCCCCAGTTGGTTTCTACATTCATTAATAAGAAATTCATTCTATTGGTTTTTCATGTGTAAATATATTGGTTTTTATGTGGATTCTATGCCTGATGTATTCATGGTATTTATGTTATTATGTTGTGTGTTATGAGCATGTATTCTAATATTGATGATGTATGGCTCTCCTCATGTTTCTATTTGTAAATGAGTAAACAATGTATCTATGACCTAATAGATGATAATGCAGCAAATGATATAAGGGAACAATACTTCATACCGATCCTTAGATAAGTATGAGACCCCTATGCCTAAATCTGTTGTTTACACCTATAGATTGCATTGATGCCAAGTGTTTGAAAGAATTTCAGTCCCATTTGGGGATGGTCAAGCCTACTCTTAGAGTTATGTTTTCATTTATTGGTCTTGTCATCATGCGTTTAATGGATTCCAGAAGTTACAACAAGTTCTGGGTAGTGGCTAAAATTATGGGATTGAAAAGTTCATTAAATCTTGCAGACTCTAGCACAAGTTTACTGGAAATAGTCCCTAGACACAGGTATTAAGTCTTGTGGGAGCGTCTAGATATCTCTTGATGCTAGCATGCCCATAGCATGGGAGCATCTAGAGGTTTAATAGATTAAAAACTTAGTGGGACCCAAGGGCATGATACCAGCGTGGTTGGAATGGATCTTGGGAGTGTGTTGTTGACGTGGGAGATATGTTTGATGTGTTTCTATTGATTCCACTTCCTTAAGGTCACCTAGGAGGTTCAATCATATCATAGTAACCTCTCATCACATGTTTACCCCAATTGGTCAGTTAGCTAGATAGATTTGGGAGGAGGGTGTTACATTGTGGTATCAGAGCATGGTGCTCCCCTCGAACTGGATGGGTAGTTTGTTGGTCATTTATCAATGTCGATTGCATATTTGTTCCTTATGCTTGTAGTCCATGTTCTTGTTGCATTTGCATGGTGTTGATCATGGTTGTAGTGATGTGTCCATGTGAAGGTTGATGGTTTTATTGTGGAATGTGTCATCATGAGTGTATGGTCGTATATGCATTTGTTATGCATGTCAGTGTCTATATGTTTTTATGCATGCATTGTCAAGGTGAAGGTTGTTGTGCATGAGGTCATTAGATGCAATTAGGTCATCGTGATGCTATTGGTATGTTATGATGCTAACTAGTTGGTTGAGATAAAGCAGGAGATGTAGATCATCAAAGTGAAGTTGCAACATTGGACCTTGAGGCAAGAGCATGTTTCCATATAGGTTTGGATGTTGGGCATGAAGGTATGTAGGTTAAGGACTGTTATATGCATTAAGGTTATGTGTATTCTTTTCATTTTATTGTTGTTAAGGTTACATGTATGATTTATACTAGTTGATTAGTGCATTCATATGGACATGTGTCGGATAATAATGAATGACAGTAAGCTGTGGTGGTATGCATTGCTATTGTTGTTTTAGGTTACATAACTTGACGATTATGTTATATGTTGTTGATGAGTATGTTATAGGTTAAATTGTTGTTGTTATATGATATTTATCTGGATGAGTAGGATATATGTTGATGATGAGCTTGTTATATGTTAACTTATTGTTGTTATATGCTAGTTAACTTGATGATTAAGGTTACAACATTAATATCTTGATGTTATATGTATCATGCTAAATTGGATTGGTCTATACAAATGGTTAGGGTTATGACATTCAAGTATGAGTTAATACACTATGATATAATGTCACACTAATCTATACTGATGGTGCACATGTGATTGTTATGCATAATGTTAAATTTGTATGACTTTATTATGTGAACATGTTAGCTATTGACTATTATGGATATCATGACCTTATTTATTTTTGAGTTGATATTTCGTGAAGTTATATCATGCTAATTTGGATTGATTGTGTAGACAAGATAGCCTCCCTTGAGATACATTAAGGTATGAGCTTGCTTATGTCATCTTCTTTGTGCTTTAATGTTTGATTATGTCATTTAATTGGTGTTTGAGTGTTGGTGTTTATTATGCTACTTATTTGTTGTCTGAATGTTTGACTACTTGCATGATATGAGTGTGTCTACAAGATTGTCTAAATGAACAATATTGTTTTAAGATGATTGTACTAACACATATGTGTTGAAATAGCTGAAATGTACATGAGTGTAATAGGTGACAGTTGTATTAATATGTCTAATGACTATGAGTTCACTATGAATTATTACATGAATTCTCCTCTTCATAAAGGTTGACTTCAAGTTGATAGATATGATTGTCTTGATATTTCGAACATGTGTTTGACATGTGTAAATAGTGCAGGAAACATGCCTGGTATTAGCATGACAAGGTAATAGTTGATGTGTTTATATAACTAACAGTTGGGTGATGTGACTCTACACAGTAACACTAAATTGTAGCAAGGAAGAGGTCAAAGAAAGGAACTGGGAAAGTTTTGGCTATGTTTGGAAACCCTAATTCCAAAAGAATGAGTGCTTTACATACAGGAAGTTTTCTTAACCTTAATATGGTTTAACATTATGTGGATATGTGTTAGATTCATGAACTTGTATTTGACAGGTCTAGTAGCTAGTCTTTAGTTACAAGTGGATCTATCAAGGGAATTGGAGTCCCTTAAGAGATGGTGTCGATGTGTTCAGTTGCAAGAAATGTGCTTGACACAACAAGGTAAGGTAAGCAGTGCATTGTTATGTTTATTTAAGCACTGGCAGTTATGTGTTGATGGCAGTATGATGTAAGGGATTGCATAGAAAGTAAATTTCCATGGAATCATGAAGAAGGTTCACGTTGAGCTTTCCCTTGGAAGCACTGGGAACCATGGGGATTGAGTCATGGTGTTTGTTGCTAGTCTTGTGCTTTTGGTCTTTTGCGTTTTGTTGAGATTGATTTATAGTTTTGTTTATGTCTAGTGCAAGGCCTTGCCACTTTGTTCGTGGTTGTATTGTTATTGGTTTTCATGGTTTTTTTCTTGTTTGTTTCTTGCACTTGCCTTTTAAATTTTGAGTCTTGGGAATTGGTTGGGAAATAGGAAAGTTAATGGAGTTCGTGGAGAGTTGTGTGGTACCCAATAGGTGATGTAAGGTCGGATAAAGATGATGGATGTGTAAGGGAAGCTAAAGGTAAGTGTATGACAGTTGGGTAAGTTGGTTGTGTCCATTAGTGTAAATGGATGGTGGCAGAACAATCATGAGAAAGCTAACAAAAAAGGCAAAGTGAATGGATGTGAGGCATTTGATTCCTTGGCTATGTTGGGAACAATCGTTCTCAATGTTGTGCATGGATAAAGGGAGGTCCCTTAACCTTGACCTTCTGATATCTGGAAATTATGTTGTGATCATGATTATGCCGATGTCTATATATGTATACATGTATGTATGTAATGTATGATAGGGTCATCATGGATCATGATTGTTTTCTACTAATGTTTATATGTATATATGTCGTTGTCTGATAGGATCATGAATGTTTAATGATAATATTTGTATGTATATATATGTATGTATGTATGTATGTCACTGTCCGATAGGGTTATCAGGGATCATTCTATGGAGGAATGATTTCTTATGCAAGCGAATGGCATGAAGAGGTTCTTGGTCTTATGAGGAATCAAGTGGGAAGAGTAGCCTTCGAAGAACTATGTGATGAATATCATGTGGATATGATTTGATATTATGTACATGTACTATCCATATGTTTATGTTATTACATGTAACTATGAGGGATATATCAATTGAATGAAAAAAAGTGAGATCCATGACATGCTAGAATAAGCGTGGATGATGGGGAGACACTAGAAGCAAGTTTGCCTGGTAGCGATAGTGTGGTTTTAGATTTGTGGTACTATTCTTGTCCATATGTGATGTTGTGTGCATGTAGTGTGGTGTAGATATGTGTTTGTCGATGTTTTTATGCAATCTTATATACAAGGTGGTATAGATTGTGTTGTGTGAATATTGCATATATAGATGGTGCTATGTACATGATTGATATGAAATTTTTTGTGCATATGGTTTTGTGCGCATGTTGGATATGCAGTGTTGTGTACATAAGGTGCTCTGTACATGTTATATATGCAGTTCTATGTACATACGGTGTTGTGTTCATGTTGTACATATGGTGCTATGTACATATGGTGTTGTGTACATGATTTTACAAGTGGTGTTGTGTACATGTTTTACATATGGTGTTGTGTGTAGATGTTGTTGTGTACTTTTCGTGCATATGGTGTTGTGTACATATGGTGTCATGTACATCTCGTGCATGCGCTCTTGTGTATGTTTGGAATTATGTACACATCGTACAGGTGGTACGATGTACATATGGCATTATGTAAACATTGTTTAGGTGGTGCCATGTACATTTGATGTCATGTACACATTGTGCATGTGGTGTTGTGTACAGGTGGTACTATGTACATGTTGTACATATGGTACTAGTATACATGTGGTATTGTGCACATGTCGTATATGTTGTGTTGTGGGCATGCGGTACTATGTATGTGCATTATGTAGTCATGGTTGTTGGCATTATGAGACAAGTGTTGTCCTTGATGGCAACTCACACAGATGGTAGATCATAGTGCAACAGATCAGTAGCAAAGAATTGATGATCAGACTACAAAGAATGAAGAAAAATATATATACGCAGGTTCACTATATACCAAGTAGGGTATACACGCAGGTTCACTATATACCAAGTCGCGTATATGCAGGTTCGCTATATACCAAGTAGGGTATACAAGCAGGATCACTATATAGCAAGTCGCGTATACACAGGTTCGCTATATACCAAGTAGGGTATACAAGCAGGTTCACTATATACCAAGTTCCGTATACGCAGGTTCGCTATATACCAAGTAGGGTATACACGCAGTTTCATGCACGGAAAAGCACGTACATGTCGGAAAGCTTACTTTTGCTCCGTGGTAGTTAGTCCTTGTTATTTGTACCTATGGTTTGTTCCATGGTATCTCGACAAGTGTGTTGAACCCAAGTATTGGGCTTTTGGTATTGATTTATTATGGTTTTGGACCGTGGTATTGAGAAAGGCCTAAGACTATAAAAGGAGAAGAAGATCATTAGGCAAGAGCATCAAGAAAATCTTAATATCTGATGAAGTATGAGATCCAGTATGCAAGTTATGGGTTGATGATGCATTGCTTGATCTGAGCTAAGGTGGGATCTCACCGGTTGATGGAGAACAAGATCTAAGGAGAGATCGGGATCAAATGGTTTGAAATGAACTATCTTTATTATGCTTATTCTAGATCTGCATACTGACGCATTTAATATAAATATTATAGTATGATTGATGTCTGGTACAGCTGCAAAGTTATAAGAAAATATTTTTAGATCTGTACGCGGGTTGGCCTTGGAAAAGGCGCGTATGTACGCGGGTTTGATTCATCATAGTAGCGTATATTATAGTAGCGTATATCCAATAAACCCATAGAATGGAGAGAAAAATTCCACATCCCACCCATCCAGGCCTGGGCTCTTATATTTTTAAATATAGTTAGGGAAAATTTAAGCTCCACATTTGTAACATCGCCAAGCAACTCTTGGTTCTCATATTCACCCAAAAAACATAGAAAGAATTCAGCCAACCTAATAATCTCACCAATACTTCCCCCCTGGGGCTCTTGAGAAATACCCTTGAAGTGATTTATCTCCAGATCAACAAATCCATCAAAATTTGACACCGAAAGCCATTCCTCATCCTTCATCCCCCATATGGTGTTTCCAAATTTCATACCTTTGGCATAGTCATGGAAAAGTCTGGTGCTCTTGTTTTTGTTGTCCAACCAAATGGATTTACTTCTGAGATTCCAATACTCTTCCTTATTTGCTAAGATATCTGTCCTCCTAGCCACAAGTATCTGATAAAATTCACGTGACTCTGGATTGAAAACCATCGGCCCCCAACTCAAATAATGCCTCAATATTTTTTTCAACCTCCAATAATCCTCCTCCTCCCTCCTATGCATAGAAACTTCACAGTCTTTTACCATAGGATTTATATGTTTAATATTACAAGAAAATTTCCCTACAGTAGAAATATCTTACCTTCCATCATAAGGTATCCAATTATGTTTTAATAACATATAAAATGCCTCATGTTTTAAATAGTGTGCATTAATTTTAAAAGCGATAGCATGTTTTTGTATCATTCCCTTGATCTCCAAACACATAGGGCAATGATTGGAAAGGCCTCCAATCCTAATCCATTGTCTAATAAGAGCAAAGCACTGAAGAGTATATTTGGCCATGAAAAAACAATCAAGCCTCTTTGTACTTGATCCCCCCCCACACCCTTTAATTATTCCATGTGGGTTTTAAACACATAGGGGGAACATAACTTAAGTGACAAACAATATTTTTATGAGTGAAGAAATCAATCAGGGTGTCCATCATCGCCCAAAAACCACATGAATATGTGCCTCCAAAAGAGAATATGTGCCCATATAAATTAATAAAAGTGAAAACTTGATCTAACTCTAAAGAGTAACCCACTACTCCCAAACAAGTTTAGACACTCCAATAATTTTGTGGCCTACTTTTAGGAAAGTCCCAACCTAGGGAAAGGTCCCCAAAACATCCATGAACATCACTCACAATAAATCAATTGAAGTTAATAAGGACTCCAAGGAATTTATAACATTGTCCTCATCCCTAAGGGTTTCTTGAGGAAAAACCACATCAAGGCTTTCCAGAGAGAAAAGTCACTTAAGAGCTAGTTTTTTAGGTACACTAGCTAACCGACAAAAATTAAAAGATAGGGTCTTCATAAGTGAACCCCTCGAAGGACCTTCATTACTCTAAGTTCCCCATCCATAGATTTTGACAACCTGACACAAATTTCACATAAGACTTTGCCTTGGCCAATGATATATTAAATCCCCCCCGCCTTTTCCAAAGGATTTTGACAATGAAATGAGACCCTAACCACTAGGAGGACCCCTAGATCCTAAAATCACAAAAGAACATACATTATGAAGAATGTCGCCCTCATTTAGCTCCCTAGAATAACTCGAGAAAATAGAGGCCCATGGAGAAGTGTAGTTCGAAGATCTAAGAGGCATAGAACAGAGCAAATTTTGTAAAGGGGGTGTAAAAATACTTTTAGACTTTAGCCCAGTAAACAACTCCAAGAATACAAGAAAACCCATACTCAATGATTCAAAACAAGAACCAATATGTAAATTTTGGAGGGAAATAAGGACCAAATTACCAGGATCCCAAGACACCGCATGTGGTAATGTCATCCATGTCACAGACCTCGATGAAGAAGGAGCTCGAAAAGGGACCAATTGTGAGACCATCATTGAGCTAGGAATTGTATATACATTGGTCATGGTGTAATATTACCATTCAGTAGCCATAGAGGGATCCCAACAAGAAAGCCCTAAAACTTCTCGATCATTCCTCTACTTCTTTGATGTATTTCCCTCATTTGAAAAACCCTTGAAAGAAATATTACAATTTTTTACGAAGTTTCTAAGCTTCTGACACCTCATGCACTGAAATGGTAGGAATTCATAATCAATATCTTGAAGTCGGACGTACCCTTTGCAATATTCATGGTGGCACGCAACTGTTTTCACAAATCCAAACAAACAAAAGCCCTAGCAAAAAACTTATCCCAAATCCATAGGAATGAATAATAAACATCTAGGAAACACCCCAAATTGTTCCCCAAGTTTTTAAAGCTCTAAGAATTCCAGATGTTAGATGGAAGACCTGGAAAACATACCCACGTTGCGATTTCATCCATTCAATCCTTTTGGGTGTCAAAGAGAGGCGTCCTAAATTTGAAGATAATCAACTTGGATTCAATGGATGGAACATCCTCTTCTACTCTATCCACATCCTCCTTTGTCCTAAAATACAACTGAATCCAACTAATGACCAGAAGAAAAATGTCAAGAGCTACAAAAACTACGGGTATGATACACTTGTCCCACCATTCGAGGATGATGTTCAAATCAAATTTTTTTCCCATGGGCATGCCCAACAAGAAATTTCTCTCCCAAATAAATGACATGGACCATTTCTACCTCATCCCCCACACAAACACTATATGGTATTGAATTGAGATCCCCTTTTAGGGCTTGAAATTTCATTCTCATTTTGTTAGGAAGACCTGAAATCCCTTCCTCTTGAATTTAATGATTAGAAACCCCATGCACAAAGTCTTATGGCCCCGAAGCAAAATGAGGTTCCATAATAGGGTCTTCCTAGTTGATAGAAGTTTGAGGCACCATACACCTGACAAGGTGATCCATAAGATGATTAGATTCCCCGATGGTAAACACTTAACAAGACAAAAGTTATTCAGTGGCAGTGGAAATATGAAGGTGGAGGAGCCACCACTTGAGCTAGTAAATTTGAAACCCCTACAATGAAATCCATGAACAAAAGGTCTAGTGAGGTAAAGAAATCCCTTCATTTAAAGAGTGAGGAAGAGAAGAATCCCATACAGAAGCTTATATGGTAGACTCCATCGATGAAGGGAAGAAACCAATACTAGTGGATAGAGGTGTGACAAATGGACAAGTGGTAGTTGGATACCCCCGTAATCATGCAACTAGGGTTCCGTGATAACCCATCAACTGGGTTCCAATCCACATCCAAAAGCCAACAGTCTATGAGATGAAACCCTCGTTTGTAGATATTGCTCCATTTTAGACAAAAATGGAACCCCTGATGGGGCTCACTATGACATAGTCCACTTCATCCACAGAATCCATGAGGACCACCCCCTCCCACAAAGTTAGAAGAAACCAACAAATTCGAACCTAGGAGCCCCAAATATACCCAACACTTAGTAAAAACCCTAGGTATAAAGCTTTGACAGGGAAAGAAGGAAATCAGACACGTGATGCAACTAATTAAAATAGACATAAACTATATAAAAACCAAGAAATGAATCCCTGCAAAAAATAGACCATCAATAAAGGGGTATGCCACCCACCAAAACAATGTAAATGGCTAAAAGACCCTAAAACCCTAACAAAAAACCTGTTCAAATCTCCCAAATGTCCCATAAAAAGATAGACGTGATTACAGTAAGAATTATTATTTAAAAATGGTATTTATGCTTTAGTATAAAAATTTAAATATATATTTACAAAATATTTGTTCACAATATAAAAGATATTTTCATGTGCATTTCATGATTAAATGTTTCCATGGTTGAAATTAACTTTCTCTATGAATATTTCATCTTAGAAAAAATAAATTTGTATCCAACATAATATGAAATCACTACATCTAGTAATGAGCTACACAAATCGATTGTGTGCATTGTAAAGGGTTGGAAGATTTCTTTTATAAACACATTTTATTTCAAATGAAAATTGAATTATTTACAAGTTGGAATATCTTAAAGTGGTAGATTCATATATTTCCAATTCGTCTTCATGAAGTACAATGACATTTTCTCCTTTTTAATGGAATTATTCTTTATAAACAAAACCTAATGAATATATAAATTGATTATTTCCATTGATTGACTATCGTGTTACATCTATATTAATATTTCTCCAATATTTCATAATGCTTAGTTAAACGTGTTTTCTATACTTACATTCACATGGCAACTAAGAAAAAAATAATATACATGAATGTCTATTCATTTATTAACATTGTCGATCATATTAATAATAATAATTTAAAATACTATAACTTAAATAAAAATAATCTTGTCGAATGTGTTTCACACTAGTCACTCATTTAAGCACTTAATCCTCCATGTACTCAAAAATGTTTTTAGACTCTAACAAAATTTCTCCACCTTAAGAATATTTTTTTTTTATATAATACCATATTCTCTTATTTTCCATTTATTTTCATTTAATTTCTCATGATTTTAATGAATACATAGGTTACCATCTCATTGATGTCTTTTTTGAGTTATAGATATACAAATGTTTCCATTAGAGGAAGGCATATAGCTTTCCAATTCAAAAATTTATATTTTCTCCATGTACAAGCTAGAACGAGGCTTCAAACTTGTGGAAATCCATTAAAAAAAACCATAATATCTTTATAAAACTCTATCTATGAGCTTCTTGAGTAGCATGCCAAAATCACCAAAGTTATTAATCCTTCAAACATTGTTCCTCAACCCAAATTTATAGCTCGGCATATCATTATGTATTTGTTAAGGCACACTTGCATAATCCTTACTAAGTAAAACCACAACTTTAGATATACTTTAATAATTCAACTATCAACCAATGGAATTGTATGAGAGGGTTTCCCCCACCTATAACTCATTGTTAGGAGTCCAACACAATTGATGGTTTAACTATCCAAGTATCAATTATAGTTTTATGGTGAGTTGCAAAATAATTCCAAAAGTCATCTAAGAATAGATTATAAATTTGGTTTGTGAGTATAAAGGAAAACCAAGTAGCACAAATGATATTTGTAAGATTTAGTTCTTTCGTTTTCCTAAGGCTTCTGCAATAATGCTACCCATAATCTCTCAAAACAAGGTTTTGCAAAATCCACTTCCTTATGCAAAATTTGTATTGGTCTAAAATAAAAAAAATATTAGCTCTCAAGATCCATATATAAATCATTTTTTGTCCAATGAGGTCCTAAGATGGGGTTTTCTTGGTTGCAACTTGGTTTCAAGAGTTTAAAACATCAGTGGTTCACCCATCCAAGTCTTAGTTAGTTCCATATGGAAAATTGTAACTTCTAGGAGTCATTCACAAACATATTTCAAAAAAATTCTACAGTTATAAAAACCAAATTAGTGACATAAATTAGTTCCATAATCTCTATAATGTGTGTTCAAACAAGTCCCATGTGAGCACACTAACTAGAATCTCTTAAACATTGTTTTGCAAAATCCACCCCTTCATGCAAAATGCACATTGGTGCATACATAACAAAACCATAGCTCTAAAGACCCCCAAAACAATAAATTTTGACATATGGATTACTCTGAGGGGAGTTCCCCTAGATGTAGCTCAATGTTAGGAGCCTAAAAAAATTGGAAAATCACCCATCTTAGTCCCATTTTGAATTTATGTCCAATTGCATTTCACTCCTTGATGTCATTTAGGGACGTATGGAGAGTTTGGCTTGGGAGTATAGAAACTCAATTGAGAAGAAAAAATGAGTTTTGTAAGCTCCAACAAGTGTGCTTTTCCAAGGCCCTTATGACCAAACTACCCACAATCTCTCAATGTAGGGTTTTGAAAAATCCATTATCAAAAAATTGCATTAGTTTTTAGTGAACATAACCATATCTTTGAAGATCCGTGATCGTGGTGAGAGATAGTCGACGGGCATCGATGGGATTCATGCCACTATTATTACATGAACGATAAGGAATGGTGAGTGGTGACTTGGCTTCCCTCACACATATCACCCCAAGTGAAAGTTGGTGAGGTTGATTAATAATCCCAAATGGCAACACTTAGAAAGGTTCATAGGAATGATTTTTGGACTCACTGCAGGTGGTTCAACACCGCCTCTATAGAGAAGAGGTGTTGCCTCAACTCAGAAAATTCCTTCGGCTGCGATTTAGAGAAAAACAACTTTACTTTCACTCCTCCCTTGGTGACTTGACTCAAATTCCAAGTGATATGAGAGAATCGCAACATGAACTTATGATAGAAATTTGCAAGTCCCAGAAAGTTGCAAAGATCTGTTAGAGTGGTTAAGGCTGGCCAATCAAAAATAACTTGTATCTTGGCTAGGTCCACATGCACACCCCACTCATCAAAGTTGTACCCCAAATATTGAACCAGGGTCATACCAAAAGTGCATTTCTCTAAATTGGTACACAATCTGTGTTGTCACAGGGTTTGGAGTACTTGTCAAATATGGTGTAGGTGCTCTTCCTAACTCTAGCAAAAGATTAGGATATCGTCCAAATACACTACCATGAACGAGTTAGTGAAGGACCAAAATATTTCATCCATCAACCTCATGAAATTTTCAGGGGCATTCGTTAACCCGAAAGGTGTGACCAACCATTTGAAAATGTCCTAGTTGGATTTGAAGGCATTCTTCCAGACATCGGAGGGATCGATTGGTACCTGGTGATAACTATAATTCAAGTCAATCTTGCTGAAATATTTGGCCCCCTTTAGCTGGTCTAGAAGGTCATCAATCCATGGGATTGGATACCTATTATGGATAGTGATCTTATTCAGTGCCCAATAGTCAATATATAGTCTCCAATTTTTGTCCTTCTTCTATACCAACACGATCTGGCTCCCATTGGGTGATGAACTCAGCCTGATGTTCCCGTTCTACAACAACTCCTAAATTTTCCTCTTGGTTTCATCGCTCTTTAGAATAAAGCGTCAGTAGATCATTCCATTAGGTAGTGGCACTTCCGGTTTCAAATTAGTGGAGTGCTTAACCTGACAATGTAGGGGTACCCCTATAGGTGAGGTGAATATGTATTTTTACTCCTCCATGACCTTGTCCATCTGTTGCTACCATGCACAGGAGCCCTGTCTAGAGGTTGTGGATATGTCCATACTATCCCTCTTGCTTTGAGGGTGAATCATATGGAAGAAAAATTTCCCGATTTGGTGAATTATCATACTACATTGATTAGTAGAGATCAAATAAAAGGAAACAGGTGACTCTACCTATAGTATCCTGCATAATTTCTAACCCAAAGTAATAATAAAAAACAAGGTCTAGATTCATATATAGCATGACGCTTCCATAGGTATGGATGACCTAATAAAACATGAAAATATTCCAAAGGGGAAACATCACATAATACCTCTTACATAAAGAACTTGATGCTATAAGGTAGGTGACATTGTTGGATGAAACAGAGATCTCACCCTCAGTGGAGCCACATGATTGCATACGACTGTGGGTGCAGCGTTGTTGGCAACTTCACTATCTTAACAACCTCATATGAGATCAAGTTCTTCTAGCTCCGACTATCAATGTTGAAATGTACTGGTAAACCATTTTCCCACATCTCCAAGTGGAAGAGGTGCTCCCGCTCCTTTCGATCCTTAGGTTCCACTTTTTGGAGCGTGGTGGCAGCTACCATTGCAGTTGGTTTTACGTCAATGATCTGATTTCCCTTGTCAGTTTCCTTGTAGGGTTTTGGTTCAGAATCAAAGCATGCATCTATCTTTGAGGCTTTTACCTAGACCACCAACGCCTTCTTTGTGTGACATTCATTGATGTTGTGAGTGGGATTTTTATGGAACTCATACCTCTTGTTAGTGTCCTTCTTTGCCTTCCTGTTATTCTTGGCTTGTGACTTTGAGAATTTTTCGTAGGGGTTCGTGGCCTGACTCTGCCCTTTTCTCTATGGCTTGCAGGGGCCTTTTCTCTACTTTACGTTCGTAAATCCAAAGTCTCACTTCTTTTGCTAGAATTTCTTCTTAATCTTGGTAGCATATCGGTATGTTGCGCGAAGCAAGGAGATGTTAAGGAAATTCATTTCCTCTTGAATGTATTTGTGAAAACAACCATGGTACTTGAGCACTAGATGTTTCTCATAATCTTTGATATGCAACTTTGTGCATCAAGTATGGAAAAGATTCGTCTTCTTTTATTAGGAGAGCTACTTGGTTTAGGAGTGAGGTAGAGGTAATATTTCATTCTTTGCATGTGATAGCCTAGAGTTATGGATAGTTGGATGTTGTCTAACCCTAAAATAATCTCCTCATTTACTTACATGCAATCTAGTAGAACTCTACCCACTTACGGATTCATTTTCTAATAGAGGCCAGCCATTTAGATATATTAATTGTGTTTACCATGGAAATGCCTAGTATCAAGGACCCATGTATCCACTTCTTCTGCAACTTTTTTATTTGATAAGAAACCACATTCTGCTCCAATATTTCTCTCCACCTCTTCTTTCCCATCTTGAATTGCAAGGAGCATATGAGTTAGCCAATTCTTCTTTCAGTTTACAAGTGTGTGAGCTCACTTGCACTACATAGCAAGGCACCCCTCTATCACACCTAAGCCTCTTTCTTAGCATGGTGCATCCCTTAGGCCTCAAACAATATTTCAAAAGGGACATTGGGGGGAAGGAAAAGGTGGCTATGTCATGGTAGGGAAATATGGTAGGAGCATTCTAGAAGTAGCAGAGAATGCAAACTAAAGAGGGCTAGTTCTATTGATGAAAATATGTAGGCCAAAGAACTCTCACAAAAGAGGAAGGAGAATAGGGGGAAAGGAACCAACAATGAGGATTAGCTCCAAGGCCTCTAAAAACTTGAACCCAATTACAAGGGGAATTCAGGAGAAAACAACTAGGCCAAATGGAAGTAGAAATAGTGGATCTTAGATGTCTCACTGTTGGGGTAGGCCATTCAAGCACTAAAACCATGATATAAGATAGAGCATTGAGTGCAAAAAGGCCAAGGAAAATCATGGAAATAGACAAGGGTGAAAGGCTAAGGAAAATTGTGGAAATAGGTGAGGGTAGGGATAATGTTAAACCCATAGGATGGTGATTACGATCAATACATAAGAGATGCCAACACTTCATAATTAAATGCCTTGTATTCCTAATTGCCACTCAATGGCATTAAAACTACTGTGGGTGGGCATGCTTCTTAGCATATGCCCTTACATTAGTGTTGGGAGGGATGAATGACATACTCCCTCCCATGCATTGCATCCCTTCCCACTCTATACAAGGGCTTAAAATTAAAGGACATGTGGATGAGATTTGATCCACTTATGTATACATAGGTCACATGATAATTTAGTATAATATATTTGCACCACAATCAAATCCTATATTAAAAATGGTTGGAAAATTTATCATAATATATGAAATATTCTATTATATTTATATTTGATTATTAATATTTTTTGTGAGGAAACATATATGGATATTTATATTAAAAAAGAGATTTGGGATCTAGCCCATATTGTTGTATTTCTTTAATATTTCAAATATCTCTTAGGGGTTCGAGAATGAACAATATGGCTTGATCCAAACTCTCAATTGGGGAGGCCATAATCCAAAAATTATATTCCTTTTCGATCAAAATATTTTCCAAAATTCTCTCAAAATCGAGATACATTGACGTTCCATTTCTCATTGGTTGGTGACTTGACTTTGACTAACTTCTCGGTTTCCTTAACGAGATATTTTTAAAAATTTCCCTAACTTTGATCCAAACCATATTTTCAGCTAAATCTAAGGTGTCATCCTTCTATGAGTGATCTACATTTGATTATTAATATTCAACTAATATTATAATACAATATTATAATGTGTATCATTCATTTTAACTACTTTTGTTAATTTTACTATTCAATATTTATGACTACCATAATCCTTTTTATTAATTTTATTATTCATTATATACCACTACATAATTTATTATGCTTATGTTTATATACCTATTTTCAACTCTATTATTTATTATCAAGAATATTTATAATCAAATTTATTGTCTACATGAATTGAGTGAATGTAGGTTCTTTAATGGTAGACAATAAATTTGATTATAAATATTCTTGATAATAAATAATAGAGTTGAAAATACATGTATATATTTATATATATACATGTTTATTCATTTCGTTGAGAGGCGCCTGACAACTTAGTATATGATGAAGAAGTTGACGCATAACGTTATATTAATATTTTTTTTAAATATATGTTTGGTAATATTGAATATGTCAGTTAAATTATTTTTTAATCATTAACAACAAGAAAAGTACATATATACATCACAATAAAAAATATACAATTTTTTTCATTTGGTTTAATAACAAAGTATGAATCTAATAACAAAGAATATTATGTATCAATTTGGTTATTAAAGTGCATGGATAATAAAGTGTATTTTTATTCTATCAAGTGAGTTGATTATGTTAATATCCAAGTAAACCACATTTATATTATATGCTTTAGGTCAATAATACTTACTAATTTTTTTAATACCCAGGTAAACCACATTTACATTTTAGGTTTTAGGTCAAGAATAATTACTATTGAGTTTATGATTATTTGGCTTTATATGTTTCTCACCCTTTCTATTTACTTTTAAAAATCTATTTACTTTTAATTTATATTTGACCCACGAGCTTAGTCCAACATGATGAATAGTAATTGAGATTAAATTCTATTTCACAGACATGTTTTCATTTTTTTATACACACTTGTAGGGAAAACCTTCTTCTTAGCCTTTGGATCAAGGGTGCAACTATATTTCAATTTCTATTAGACTACGCTTTGAAAGTAGAGTGATTATAATGAATCAAAAACTTAGTGTGGAGTTAATTTTTTTTCGAACTGTTTATTACCTTTCGTGAGGGAATTCTATTCTAAACATTGATATAATTGTATAATGAATGAAATTCTATCATTGATAAACACACATACAATGTCTATACAATTGTATAATTTTGTAATGAATTATGATGTTTTAATAGTATTTGAATCACTATTGGTATTCCAGGATTAAGATAAATGATATAGTTGGAGCTAATATTTTAGTTTGTATCTGTGAGAGAAAAAATCACTACTAATGGTGAATGCAACTCAATGCAATGGCACTACAAGAACAACCATGGATTCTTCCCTTTTGAGTCTAATAGCTAAAGTAAGATTGTTAAATGGTTTTTTTCTTTTACCCACAACTCTATTTTACCAATAAATTATTTTACTTTGTAAGCCACCTTAAGTTTGTTTTGTGGAAGAATTTATCTTTTTAAATAGTATGGTGTATATAATTTATCTTTTTGTGCGAGAATTTATATTTTTAAATGTATAGAATTTAGAGGGTAGGAGAACTACATCTCTACAGGATCTACATGAGGTGGCCATAAAAAATTTTGAGTCGCTTTACAAGGATAATGAAGGAATTGACATTGAAAATCATTCATACATATACTTCTATTTTTAGTGAAAGGGATATTGATAACATTGAAATACCAATATCTGTTGAAGAGCTAGTTCATCGCCTTAAATATTTTTCAAAGAATAAATATATTGGCCTAGATGGCTGGCTAATGGAATTATTCATTCATTTCTTGGACTTTTTGGGGGAGGATCTACTATTAAAGATAAATTTTCCATTCATGTCATTGATGAACTATTAGATGAAATGCATGGATCAATTTACTTCACCAAGTTGGATCTTCGTGCAGCATATCATCAAATCAGAATGAAGATTGAAGACATTTCGAAAACAAAATTTAGAACTCATGAGGGTTATTAAGAATTTTTGGTCATGCCTTTTGGCCTTACCAATGCACCTTCTACATTTCAAGCTTTGATGAATTCAATTTTGAAACCCTTCCTTAGAAAACTTGTGTTAGTATTTTTTGATCATATACTAATCTATAGCAAGTCTTCGAAGGATCATGTTCAACATGTTGACAGGGTGCTCAAACTATTCGAGGAGAAACAATTATATGCGAAAGGCTCCAAATGTTTCTTTGGAGTACAAGAGGTGGAATATTTGGGTCATATTGTATCTCATGAAGGTGTTAAGGTAGACCCTGGCAAAATTAAATCCATCAAGTAATGGAAAACCCCCACATCCATAAATAAACTGTGAGGAATTATCGGGTTGACATGGTATTATCACAAGTTTGTTAAGAATTATAGGAGAATAGCAGCACTTCTAACAACATTATTAAAGAAAGATGTAATTTTATGAACTCCAGAAGCAATGAAGGCCTTTGAACATCTTAAAGAGGCAATATGCCAAGCACCAGTCCTAGCTACGTCGAACTTCACATAAGCCTTTATTGTGGAATGTGATGCCTCATGAAATGGAATTGGTACTGTTTTAATGCAAGAAGAAGACCCATTTCTTTCGAAAGTCGTCCAATCAAAGGAAAGTATTTACACAAAGATATTTATGAGGAAATGTTAGCAATACTACATGCACTTAAGAAATGGCGACCCTACCTAATGGGAAGACACTTCGAGGTAAAACCATATCATGATAGTCTTAAATGCCTTTTAGAACAAAGATTATCTTCAGAAGAGAAGAAAAATTGGGTCACAAAGATGTTGGGTTATGACTTTGAAATCATATACAAAAAAGGGAAGCAAAATTTTGTGGCAAATGCACTCTTAAGAAAGGAGGAGGATGTGGAAGCATTGCTTTGTGCCATTTCTATTATCCAACCAGATTGGATAAATGAAGCAAGGGATGAATGGAGGAATGATGAAGAAGTGTGGGTACTCATTCAAAAGTTAGAAAAAGATCCCAGTAAATCCGATGCATTTAGCTAGAAAAATGATTTGTTATCGTACAAAGGTCATTTTCTAATTTTTCTTCCAATTGTTATGGTGTCAAACTTATAGGTTGTGGAAGGATAGGAGAAACAACACTTCTATCTTTATAATTATGAGTGACAGGGTTTCTTGTTTCCATAATTTTGCTTTCAATTTTTCTTGCCAACATGAGTGCCTTCTCCAATGAATCAAGTTCCCAAAGACAAACCTCGTGTTGAATGCTATCCTTTAAAGTCCCTATGAATACATCAATCCTTTGCTTCTCTGGAATATCTATGAGGCTCCCTCCTATGGTCCTATAACTAAAAAACTAAATTTATCTAAATTTAAACACAATAAAATGGGAAATAACATATTTATATCTAAACATTTATTTAATGATAATATACCACTACAATTTATTTACCACAATTTAAATAAGTAAGAATTTCATTGCATCCATTTACATAAGTAATCAATAAATAGATGAATACCTGTTCCAATAGCTTAGTTGAGATGATCCTCAGCTCCTGACTCTGTTGGGATGCTCCTCTTGACTACCCAACTAGATTTTCCTCCCAGCCAGCTAGGAAGTATTTCCTATCCCAAGGAACCTCCACAGGTTCCCTAGCCCTCCAAGCCCAAGTCCAACCAGATGTAGTGTGTCTAAGTTAAACAAACACTCTCCTTCTCTCCTTTTTTTTCTCCACATTCCTCTCGAAACAAAATCCTCCAAAACCAAAGCCAAGGCCAAGGATTCCCCTCTCCTCTCATCATCCTTCCCCTTTTATGCCTCTTCCTCCCATCCACCTCAACCACCTATCATTAATGTCATGACTACCCTCTCATCCTTTCATTTAGTATCCTTGACTTTTCTTACCATATCTTCTCCAAAGTAGATTTGAGAAGACATTTTGGGGATAAGATATGGATATTTAATTTGGAAATTAATTGGAGAAGACCATATCTTCTCCCAAGTAGATTTTGAGAAGACATATTGGGGATAAGATGTGAATATTTAATTTGGAAATTAGTTGGAGAACACCATAACTTCTCCCAAGTAGATTTTGAGAAGACACCTTGGGATATGGATATTTAAATTGGAATATTGGAAGGAGACCATATCCTATCAAAAATTAAATTTGAGAAGACAAGTTGGGAATTGAATAATAACAATAATAAAATTTATATGAGTAAATAAATTTACAGTTTCACAAATGTAAGTATTTACCAATATTTCTTGATAACTATAAGTCAATATTTTTAGGTAATTTAAACACTAATAAAATCTGCATGATATGATTAAGTAGTGCATTACATACACCCCTCCTTCAGAAAACTTCGTCGCGAAGTTAGAGTGAAAAAGATACAAGGAGTTCGAAAGAAGTTTGACAATAAGACATAACAAAATAGAGAGACAGAGTTATAGTAGTAAATTTGATAAGTCAGATAATGACACCAATTCCATTCAAGAGTCTCCAACTAATATATATCCTCCTATCCTTTGTAACCTACTTCCGTTCCAACCCTATCCATCCTCTTCTGCTATATACTATGGCATCGGCTATACCAATCTAACCACTGATAAAACCAATATGGTGGAAGCATCGACTATATCGACTTAACTTCCCTAGTAGGTAACTGGCAATCATCATCACACATCTAGGGGAGTGTGTCCATCATTGTTGTCCCACGATTCCAGGTTTGGAGGTTATACGGTGGGAAATACCTCCACCCCTCCTTACAACTAGGGTCAACACACTAATATGGACCACACTACAATGTTGGTTGGATACTTTTCATCGAATAATCCAGTTAGGTAGTCTTGTCACTTTCCATTTACATTTTACCCATGTCATCAGAGTGCATATCAAGTAGATACAAAATGTAATAGAACAATGTACATTATACCTTTCCTCATTAGATGTCTCAACCTTCCCCAACGGAAGAGTAGATATTGGATATCATATAGTTCTTTCCAATCTGCGGATTGGTTCTCATTCATGCATATATATAACGACAAAATATATATAGATAAGTGATCTTAAACATCATGTAATTAAGTCTAGTATCCATGTGTCAATTTTGTAGTTCGTACTGAAAATAAATCTTACATCATACATGAAACAACAGTAACTCTAATAAGTCATGCACTAGATAAATCATCACCAAGTAAGCCATACATTAGGTCATACATCAAACATTTCCATCATCAATACCTAATCTATCTAATGATTTATATAAGTAGTTTCACATGTCTAACAAATGCATCAATATACATAGCATTCACAAATAAATAACATGGAACTGCAAAATAGAGCCTTAGCATAGTTAGCTATCTAAGTCGAAATGGGCAACACAGATGCTTGAAAAGTGAGGGGTAGTCATGACGTATAGTCTTTGCATCCTCCCAGGTAGTAGGTCCTAGGCTATACTTGTCCCACTAGACCTTAACCTGGTCCACCATGCAATGTCTGAGCTGTCGAACCCTACGGTCCAATATGTGTAATGGATTGACCACTATGGTTCCCATGTCCAAGACCTGAAATTCCCTCGAATCTAGTTTGTGCGATTCATCAGAAACATAATGTCATAAAATAGATACATCAAAAACATCATGTGTTTTATGCAAATTGGGTGGCAGCACAAGACGATAGGCAATTGGTCCAATCTTCTCCTTGATCCTAAAAGGTCCTACAGACCGAGGTGACAACTTTGTCCCCTTCCCAAATAGAATGGTGATTTTGCTGGGTCAGATACGAATAAAAACTTGGTCCCCCACTTCATAATTGGGATCAATCCTATGTGAATCAACATAACTCTTCTGTCTATCTTGTGCTTCTTTTAACCTTTGACGAATCTGCCTTACCCATTCCTCCATTTATTGAACTAATTTTGGCCCAACTATTACTCGGTCCTCCAACTTTTCCCAACTAAATGGCGTCCTACATGGCCTTCCATATAGAGCTTGATAAGGAAGCATCTCGATTGAACTATGGCAACTATTATTATAGGAAAACTCTACCAATGGTAAGTACCTTTCCCACTGAGTCTTATTATCCATGACGTACATTCTAAGCATGTCTTCCATAACCTAATTTACTCTTTCAGTCTGCCCATCTATTTTTGGATGATAGGCTGTGCTTAGGTTCAATTGAGTTCGTAGTGCTGACTACAAACTTGTCCAAAACCTAGATGTAAATCGAGAGTCTCTATCAGAAATGATCTTTGTGGGTAACCCATGTAGTCGAATAACTTCACTTATAAAAATTCATGCCACGTCAGTAACATCATAAGTGTCTCTTACTGGAATGAAATGGGCACTTTTGGTCAATTTATCAACTATAACCAATATAGCATTCTGCCTATATGACGTGAGTGGTAAACCCACAACAAAATCCATAGAATTTACCTCCCATTTAGACATAGGAATGTCATGTGGTTGTATGAGTCCTGTTGGATGGCGATGGTCAACCTTCACTCATTGACATTTAAGATATATGGCGACAAACTAGACTATGTCGTGCTTCATGTCTGCCCAAAAGAAGAGTTTCTTCGTGTCCACGTACATCTTCTTCACTCCAGGATGTGCACAATAGAGTGTTGTATGTGATTATTCGAGGATGGTCCTTCTTACACCCCCTTCCTTAGGTATGTACATTCTCCCTTGAAATCTCAATAGTCCATCTCGTTCAACGACATATCCCTCAAACTTTGGTTCTATCTACTTGCCACTCTGGAGTGATGATATAACCTTTAGATACCAACTATCTTCAAAGAGTTTCTCCAACACACATTTCCCCAAATTTACCTTTAAGGCTACTAGGGAGAAGGTTCGTGGCCTATTGCTTAGTGCATCATCCACCACATTCTCCTTTCCCTTAATGTATGAGATCTCAAAATCATACTCACTCATGAATTCGCTCCACCGCCTTTATCTAGCATTCAAATCCCTTTGAAGGAAGAGGTGCTTTCAGGCTTTGATGATATTTTCTTAAGTCAAATCTTCTCCCAACGAGGTAGTGTCTCCACAATTTCAAAGCTAACATCATTGTTGCTAACTCTAAGTCATGGGTAGCATATAACTCTTCATGTTTCTTTAATTTTCTATATGCATAAGCTATTACTCCACCTTCTTGCATCAATATTTCTCCCAATCCTTGCTTTGAAGCATCGGTGTAGACAGTGAAGTCTTTTTCCATGTCTGGTACTCGAAGGATTGGTGCACTAATTAGTAATCTCTTTATTTCTGTGAATGCGGTGCCACATTCATATGTCCATTCATACCTGATCCCCTTTCATTGTAATGTGGTGATGGGTTTTGCAATCCTCGAAAACCTTTCCACAAACCTGTGATAATACCCTGCTAGCCCCATAAAACTACGCACCTCATGAGAATTTTTTGGTAGTGACCAATCCATTATGGACTTTACCTTTTTCGGGTCAACTGAAATCCCTCCTCCTGAAATGATGTACCCAAGGTAGTGAACTTTCTTCTAAAAGAAGGAACATTTTGACAAATTTCCATATAATTGATTTTCCCTTAAGCAAGTCAATACAAACCTTAGGTGCTTTTCATGCTCCTCTTCATTCTTGGAATACACAAGAATTTCATCCAAAAATACTTGCCCAAATTGGTCCAAATACTTCCTGAACACACCATTCATGAGGTTCATGAATACTGCTAGTGCATTGGTCAAACCAGATGGATCAACTGTGAACTCGTAGTGCCCAAACCAATTTTGAAATGCAGTTTTTGAGATGTCACCTTCCTTAATCCTCAATTGGTGGCATCCAAATTGTAGATCGATCTTTGAGAAAACCACTGCTCCCTTCATTTGATCGAATAAGTCATCTATTCTAGGTATCAGGTACCTATTATTTATTGTGGCTCTATTCAAGTCCCTATAATCTATGCATAGCCTTAAGGAACCATCCTTCTTCTTGAAAAAAATCGTTGGTGCACCCAAAGGTGAAATACTAGGTCTGATAAATACCAATTCTAAGAGATCTTTTAACTACATCTGCAACTCACAAAGTTATGGAGTTGTCATCCTATAAGGTATCTTAGATATTGGTTCTGCACCAAGTTTTAGGTCGATTGTAAAATCAATCTCCCTTACAGGAGGTAATCCAGGCAATTCCTTAGGAAAAACATCCTTGAATTCTAACAAAATTGGATGTTGATCTAGGGAGGGTCCTTTCTAGTCACTTATAGCCTCGACCACATATAGTTTACAACCTTGTCGAAGACCATTTTACCTTCATCATGAATACGAATCATAGTGAAACTCCTCTCTTGATTCCACAAATCTAAATTGGCCTCCCTTCATCATCTAAACAAATCAACTTCTTCTTGAAACATTCTACTAAATGTCGATGAGCTTCTAGCCAATCCATTCCAATAATTATGTCGTATGTCCCCAATGCTGTGACGTATGCCTTCAACTTAGTTATACACACCCTGAGGTTTACCTGACATTGGTCAACACTAAGTCCGACTGCTTGTTTTATCCCAGAAGCCATCTTAGCTTGCTTAAAGTCATCATGCTCATAGGATGCCAACCCACATTTTTGTAATGCAACTGGTGAAATGAAGCTATTTGTAGCACCTAAATAAAACAAAATTTTAGCTTTTACTTTGTTTATCACACCTGAGGTTTCTACCATGATAGACTGGTGTTCAACTTGTTGGTTATCAACTGTTGCATAGATTCAATGTTGGCTACTTGCTCCCCCCATTGGTGCTTTTCCTTCTCTACGGTTGTTACGAGTTTGTAAATCATGACAGTCACACTGGTAATGAGGTCCCCCGCATCCCCAAAAAGTGATGCATGGTATACTCTAAACAAAATTTTGTGGAGTTCTCTGGAAAGAGTTCCTTCCCTTGGAATGCCTGCCACTACTTGTTGCTCCTCACATAGGACCTTGGTTTTCGCACATCCTTGAAGCTGTGGGTGAAGCTGCACTAGTAACCATTGAAATCCCCACTATTAGTGCTCTAGGTAAAACCCTGCTTCCATATGGCGGTGGCCTCAAACTTCCCCCGTGGGGAAGGTATGAGGGGCCTTCCCATAAACCTTGGTTGTTGTGGAAAAATGGTTTTGTTTCCACCCTTCAAGTCTAAGTGCTCTTCAACTTAACGAGCATGTTCCACAGCTTCTGCAACTGAGGATGGTTTCCACATCTGCACCATTTCCCTAATTTTAGGGTTCAATCCATAAATGAAATGATCATCTTGGCATTGATCAGTATCCATGTAGGAGACATACTTGACAAATTCCATGAATCTAATCTCATATTCTTCTACTGTATTATTTCCCTGTAACAAGACATGAAAGGCTCCTACATGTTGTTCTCCATAATATGCTGGTAGGTACTTTTTCCTAAATCTCTCCTCAAATAACTCCCAAGTAACTGTGTCCGGAGTGAGGTGTAGTTGATGCTCTAAGTTACCCCACAAATTCATAGCACTATCTCTGAGTTGGAATATCACTATTTTAGCTTTTGAATTGGATGTATAATCTTTTAGTGTGAAGCACCTTCTCATTACTTCTAACTAGGCTTCTGCATGTTCGCTGGTATGACTTCCAGCAAAATCTAGGAGCGTAATCTTCTGGAGCTCCATAGTAATGTCCTCAATTGGAGGTCCTCTATTAGAGTCTCTTGATCCCTTGAGATTTTCTAACCCTGATGGACGGTGCTCTACTTCCACTTCAATTTTTTGGTGCCCTCTTAAAGTCTCATTAATTGCTTCTAGGGAGCGCAAGATGAGAGCCAACTCTAATGAAGGTAATGGGTTATTTGTAGGAGGTCCTTGTGATGACCCTCCTTGACCTTTATTTCTTCGCGTCCTCACCATTTTGAATTGTTCAATTATATGTATGATACGCAAGACTCATTAATCCAACTTAGGATTTGTCCGCTCTTAGCTGACTCACATACATGTGTATAACGATAGTCATAATTTTTCTTTTACTATGCTTGTAAACAAGCATTATTAATACTGAGAATATTCCCAAGGATCTACCAAATCCTCTCATGTGTGATTTCTACATAACTTACAAATTTTCTCTTGATACTTGCTAGGGTACTGGTGCAATGTACTTGTAAGTCATGATCTAACACAAAATTGTTCTCTTTAGTACCATAGTTATAATTTAATATTAAGTTAATTAATAACTTGGTTTAATATATTCAAATAATTAAGTTAAATAATAATGTGAATAATACCCTTTTTAATCATGTATTCCTTCTATGGTCAATAGTTTCTCCTTCCCACCCTTTATATTATGTTTTGAAATCATTTATGTCCATTTTATGAATTTTGGGATCTCCTATAGGACATATAAACAATTGGTCTCACCTCTTGAAGAGGCAGTGTCCTTGAAGCAAGGTTTCTAAGCAATTATCCATATATATATATATATATATATATATATATATATATAAAATAATTAGATTAAAGAAGAAAAATAACATTGCTAAAATAAATGTGAATTCTTACGAGCTTCATAGACAAAGTCTAAAATATTGTGGGATGAAAGAATGCCATTTTTGTGATATTAATAGAATGGAGCATGAAAATTAATATCATTTATATACTTGCATTAGACCAAACACATAAATCTTAATTTCAAAATTTATTTAGCATATAATATTCATAACTTCTTAACTCATCGAAACTAATGGAATTGAGAGAAGCTTTTAGGTCAATATTTATGACTCAAATTCGATAGAGATTTTTTATTTTTATTTTTCAAAGGCAATCCTTAAAAGGTGCATGCGACTTCAAGTAGACTAAGTGTTCCCCATAGACCAAGTGGGATATGCATTGGTTTAATCCTTTTACTTTTCAACCAAAGACTTTTAAATTTCGCCTTTCATTTTTTTATTTCTTCTTGCAACCTAGGGTTTAAATTGATTTTATTTCTAAATCTAGATTGGTTCTTCAATTATTCCAGCCTAATGTTTAGAATGAGTATTTCATTTTCAAATCATTTCATTTCCCATGCTTGAATCACTTAAAATTTTTGCATATCTCTTAGATCTATAATGGTTTAACTTCAAAAAACTTTTGTCGATCTAAACAATAGATTGACTAAGTAGACTAAAGAAATGCTATAATTAACCAAACAATCTTATGGTTTTAAGTTTATTTCATAGCTTCATTAGTTTAGCTTCATTATTGATTAGGGGTTTGACAAACTTGACATTGTATCTTGAAAATTCTATATAATTCATGATCTCGTGACCCACATGCATTGAATTGATATCCAAGAATTCTTAATAAATTTCCTCTTTCTCGTTTGTCAACTTTTGAGGGTTCAAGAACTGGTTTTATATATTTGGCACCTATTCTCTTTAACATTCATTTCTTTTCATTTTCAAAAATTGGTGCTGAGAATTCATTTTCAATACAGAGAGTATTAAGAGAGTTGGGAGTCCATGGTGCATTTCAGATGCCTTCACATATTGGAAGGGCACTGCTAATCACCTAGAAATGTATAATTCATCCTCACATTTCGAATTGTTGCAATCTACATTCAACCCATTTCTACTCATTTTTAGACCATCCGAATGTTGGGTGCAACAATGGCTCCATTACGATGGGCGTAGATTTAAGTTCATTTGATACACAAAAGCGACTGAAGGATATTATAGAACAAGGAATTTGGTTGGAGAGTAATACCCATATTCATTTATTGCAGTTCTGCACTAATTCGAGAGTGCTAATAGAAGGCAAGATGGTCCATGCCTGCTTAGTGAGTACTGGAAGTGAGCTCGATGTTTTCCTTCAAAACAGATTTTTCCACATGTATGCCAAGTGTGGGAGTTTGGAGGATGCACGCCACATGTTTGACAAAATGTATGAACGAAATGTGGTCTCCTGGACTGTCATGATTGAAGGATATGCTTAGAGCAGAAACAACGAGGCAGCGTTGAAATTGTTTTGCCATATGTATAGGGAATGAATAAAGCCTGACTAATTTAGCTTCTCTAGTATATTAAAGCCGATTGGGAGCTTTTTGGGCCTAGAATAGGCTAAACAGCTCCATGCCCATAGTTAGAGTAGAATTTGAGTGAAATATCTCTATGGGAAATGCTCTTGTAACATGTTATGCTAAATGTGGTTGCCTTAATGATGCAAGCCAAGTGCTTAGAAAAATGTATGTGAGAGATGTAGTTTCATGGAGTGCAATTATTTCGGGGCATGCACAGCATGGACATGCAGAGGCTCTACAGATTTTCAAACAAATGCAGCGAGTAGGTGTAAAGCCACATGAGTTGACCTTGTCTAGTGTACTAAGTGCTTCTGCAAGCTTAGAATTTCTTTCTGAAGGTATGTAATTTCATGCCCTTGTTGTCGTAAGTGGGTTTTATTTGAATATAGGAGTGGGAAATGCATTAGTGACAATGTATGCGAAGTGCGGTAAAGTAGAGGATGCACAACAATTTTTTGACAATATGACCAAGCATGACCTGGTATCATGGACTGTGATAATTGCATCGTACACACAACAAGGGCATGGTGAGGGAGCCTTAAAAATTTTTAGTGACAGGCAATGTTCTAGCATCAAACCCAATGATTTCACTTTTGGCTCTAGTTTGAGTTCACGTTCCAGTTTAGGAGCACTGGAGCAGGGGAGGCAACTCCATACCTATGTAGGATGGCCTTATATGGAAGCATTCTTCCTATCAGGTAGGTATTGGTGGGTATATTGGTATGGCTCAATGAGGTCTTCAGTTCAATTCTGGGTAGTGCCATTGTTGTTAAAGTCCAGGTGACGCAATTTCTTTTATCCTCCGTGTTTGAAAATCTATCCATGTACGTCTGCAGAATATTAACCAGAGCGAACTATTATTCTTGCAGACTTACAAGTGCTAATATATTTTCTAACATCTTCATCTCTTCAAAAAAAATACTGAGACTTCTCAGACTACTGTTGTTGATGAAATTCAATTTCATTCAAAGGAGCGAGATGTAGGTGAATGCGAGCATGGAAAATATAGTGGTAGTGAAGGTAGAAAATAGTGTTCCAATTGGTTTGATGAAAAAATTTGAAATAAGCTTGTCGCACAAGCAGAAGGGGGCATGCTCTCAGTCTGAAATTTCATATTTAAAGAGGTAGCTGAGGATCCAAGAAATTGTGCCTTTGGAAAAAAATCAGTCATATGTAGCATGAAGCCACAAATTCGAGCTCATGAAGATGCAAGAGATAGGGAAGTATATTTCACTATGGAATCTATGAATTAACAGAATCATGAAACCCATAAATTAAGATAGGAAAACGTTCACCTCAAGCTAGTTGTCTACAAATTATTGAGTTATCAGAACATACCTCAAGCTCAGGTTCATTTATCCATTAGGTCAACTACAGATAGAGGCAGAAACTGCACGATAACATCTTCCTGACGTGGGTGTGGAAAACGTTAATCATACCACCATGAACAATGTGCTTAAGCTTTCTTAATTATGTTCTTTCTAGATGTAGTGTAAACTCTATTTACTGTTAGGGATTTATGTCGGGATCTACACATATAGAATCATTTTGAATCTGCATACTGGTATAGTTAGCAGAGCATTCTGTAGGGAGGATGTAATTTTTGATAAAAACTAAAGATGTAATTTTGATAAAAACATTTTTTTTTATTTGATGTATCTACAAATCTGATGTCTTAGATTTCTTACCAGTGAGAGTGAGACTGCAACATTTTGCTAATAGAAAAACAACCATATATATATATATCTATATATCTATATATATATATATATATATATATATTATATATATATATATATATATATATATATATATATATATATATATATGTAATGACTTTGTGTGTGTATATATATATATATATATATATATACGCGTGCACACACACCAGATATATTTACCCCCAAATTATTAAAAATCCAAACATACCCATTTTTCTTGGTTCGAAGATCATGTATTATTAATAAATAGGAATTTCACCTCTAAACCACCTAAAATGCGTAAATTTATGTTCAATGTTATTTGAAAAAAAAAACAAGAAAGAAACAGCATTTGTACTGGCAGCAACAATAGTATTTCTTATAGGTGAGGCTACTAGGTAGGCTTCAAGGTCCAGATTTTCAACCTAGGCTCTAATACCACATGTGAGGTTCCCTCCTAGGGTCCTCTAACCAAAAAAACTAAATTTATCTAAATTTAAACACAATAAGATGGGAAATAACTTATTTCTATCTAAACATTTATTTGATGATAATATACCATTACAATTTATTTACCACAATTTAAATAAGTAAGAATTTCGTTGCAACCATTTACATAAGTAATCAATAAACATAGGAATACCTATTCCAATAGCTTAGTTGAGATTCTCCTGAGGTGCTGACTCTATTGGAATGCTCCTCTTGACTACCTAACTAGATTTGCCTCCTAGCCAACTAGGAAGTATTTCCTAGCCCAGGGAACCTCCATAGGTTCCCTAGCCCTTTGAGCCCAAGTCCAACTAGATGTAGTGTGTCCAAGTTAAACAAACACTCTTCTTCTCTCCTTTTTTTTTTCTCCACATTCCTCCCAAAACAAAATCCTCCAAAATGAAAATGAAAATGAAAAACCAAGACCAAGGATCCCCCTCTCCTCTCATCATCATTCCCATTTTATGCCTCTTCCTCCCATCCACCTCAACCACCTATCATTAATGTCATGACTACCCCCTCATCCTTTCATTTAGTATCATTGACTTTTCTTAGCATATCTTCTCACAAGTAGATTTGAGAAGACATTTTGGGGATAAGATGTGGATATTTAATTTTGAAATTAATTAGAGAAGACCATATCTTCTCCCAAGTAGATTTTGAGAAGACATTTTGGGGATAGGATATGGATATTTAATTTGGAAATTAATTGGAGAAGACCATATCTTCTCCCAAGTAGATTTTGAGAAGACACCTTGGGATATGGATATTTAAATTGAAATAATGGAAGGAGACCATATCCTATCAAACATTAAATTTGAGAAGACAAGTTGGGAATTGAATAGTAACAATAATAAAATTTATATCAGTAAATAGATTTACAGTTTCACAAATGTAGGTATGTACCAATATTTCTTTATAATTATAAGTCAATATTTTCAAGTAATTTAAACATTAATAAAATTTGCATGATAATATTAAGTAGGGCATTGCAATATCATTTATCTTTATATTCAATTTTTGCAAGTCCTCAATGTGCTCTGCGGTTGAACCCTTTTGTTTGATATTTATCAATTGGCTAAAGAAGGTGTTGCTCTTTGTGTCCTCATAATGTGCTATCATTTCCTCCATGAAAATTGACCAGGTGACAAGTGGTTTACGAGAACAAATCCATTTATACCATAAAAATTGTTTTGGTTCTAAATATAAAGATGCAATACATACCTTTTGTAATAGTTTTACATCATGTAGATCAAAGTATTTCTCCATCTATAGTATCCATGTTATGGGGTCCTTGCCATCAAACTTCCTCATATCGATATTTGGAATATGGTAGGTCTTCAATCCAATGTTCGGTTCTATGAAACCATGATTAACATTTATTTTTTTCTCATCATGAGTTTCCTCTACTACCTTTTCATCATTAGGATGCCTTTCTTGTAACAGCTTTGTTCCACCTTCCTTCAAACCTTCCATGTCTTTCTTCAAATATTCCATGCCTTTCTTCAAATATGCTTCCCTACAATTGATATTAGCTTCCATGGAACATATAAAACTATTTATTTTAGATTTGATCACATTCTTAAAATCATCCATCCAATTTTTCTTACTAGGTGTTTCTATTTTCTTGATTTGAGTCATTCTTTTTCTTTCTTTTAGTAGCTCTATTTTGAACCTATTGTATCTCTGAAATTTTGGTTCTCCAAGGTCTGAAATTGTGACCTACTGTAGCCCTATCCATCTTCTCGAATGCCACTAGTCTAATTGAAATTGGATTCTCCAAGAAAGAGTTATGCCCAATCTCCCAAGATGACCTGGTTATATATGTTTTCAGTAGAGCAAACTTGTATGAAGTGCCATGTGTCACTGTTTCGACCTTCAGACCTGAAAACAATAAAAAGAAAAGTAAAGTTTGTGCTCTTTTTGTAACATCTTATGAAATTTAAATCTTGTGTTCATAGAGAAAGTTATGATGATTTTCCCAAAGTCACCTTTTTGGGATGTAATTCGGGAGCTTGCAAACATCCTAAATGTCTTGCACTATATCTCCGAATATATAGAGAAAAAATATCTGAAATTTGGGCCCGAACTTCACCATGATTTCTGCTAACATAGGTTTTAATTTGAGTCTGAGCTTGCAAGAACCCTAATGTCCTCAAATCATATCTACGAAAATATTGTGAAACAAGATCTGAAATTAGGACCCGAGGTTCAGAACAATTTTGTCTCAAATGATTTTTTTATTTTTTTTGGCTTTTGAAACTTCGTAGAGAAAACATTATAGATAAAATTCCATGATGCCCTATTTGGAGCAGTGAAACCCTAGAATCCAAAGCTCTAATACCAAATGTTATGGAACCAGCTACAAAAAGATAGAAAAGATAGATCAATGACTTAAAAATCAGTGTCTTTGAGGGGGAAACCTCCTTTAAATTACACAAATGAACAATTATTCAATGATACAAATGCCAAGACCTCCTTTCTATATATAGGAGTCTAAGGGGTCATAATATAATCAAAGCCGACATAACAATAATAATGTAAGGGCACAATAATAACAATATTGGGACTACATGGGAAAAACAATATAATAAGGGGGTTGTACTAATAACAATAAGGGGTTACACAAGTAGTATAGGGACCTAACAATGTCCTTAAATATATTTCAAAGAATAAATATATGGGCCCAAATGGCTAGCCAATAGAGTTATTAATTCATTTCTTGGACGTTTTGGGGGAGGATCTGCCACATATGGTGGAAGAATCTCGGATCAAATGTAAGGTTTCTATTGCCCTTAATGAAACTTTTATTGATTTAATTTATAAATGTATACGCAAAAATCCTTCGTGGATTACCGACCCATCTCTCTTTGTAATATAATTTATAAAATGATTTCAAAGGTTATTTCTCTTCATATCAATGATAATATATCCTTACACATATCCTCTACTCAGTTTGGGTTTCTAAAAATTGACAGATCTAGGATGTTGTTGCTAACGCTAAAGAATGTATTCACTTGGTTAGAACAAAACGAAGGAGGCTCTTTTGTTGAAACATAATTTATATAAGGCATACAATAGTGTCGAATGGGTTTCCTTAGGATGATCCTTCATAAAATTGGGATATTAGTGGATATTGTAGAGTGGATCATGGCATGTATCACTTCCAAATAATTTCACCATTTTGATTGATAGGTTTCCCACTAGGTTTTGAAAAGCCTCTAGGGGACTAAGGCAGGGATGCTCCTTATCTCTATTGTTATTTTTGCTAGTCATCCATGGTTTAAGTAGGAGTATTTCACTAGCACATTAGATGGGTTAGTTTTCTGGGATACAACTTCCTAAGAACACATCTATATTGCAATTCTTTTTCATGGATGATGTCCTCATCCTTTGCAATGCTTTGGTCGATGAATGAACACATTTATTACAGATTATCAACTCTTTTTTCCATGCATCTAGTTTATTTATGAACCTTTCCAAATCCATCCTGACTGATGCCACACTACATGTTGAGTGTACATATATGATAGTTGATGTGTTTAATGTAAATGTGGTCATGATGGGGGATGGATTTAAATACCTGAGTTTCATTTTAAATCCAAATAATAATTGTATCAAGGACTAGACTTGGTTGCACTACAAGGAAAATACCTTCCAGTGGAGGTAATAATGGAGTTTTTAGTGTTATAAAATTGTCAAAAAATCATCTGATAGAACATATGTTTTAATAGCAGATGTTTTAGTGGAGATTACAACAGAACTTCATCACAACTGAAAAAATATGCAAGACCGAAGATTTTAGTGTATGTTTTTTGTTGTGGTGTGATACATCTAGAAACACACCAGGCAACATACATAAATAAAAGCACTAAGGCATTGAATGAAAAGAACATTGGTGCCTAAAATGTATACCACCCCAGTGCTTTTATATCAAAAAACTCCAAGGTATTCTTTGAGGAACAACACTAGGGCATGCAAAAAATAATTGCAGTCTTGGTGTGTTTGTTGAAACTCGCAGCGTAGATGCGTATTATTTATATAAATGAACTGGTGCATTATTTATATAAAAGGACTCGTGTTGTTAATTTTAATAATTCACTTGGGCTAGAAATAATATTTTGTAGGACCGGGGTGTTATTTCTATGAAAGCACTGGTGTGTTAAGAATTACAATGCACTGGGGCATTAATTGCAAAAAATATTGGTGCTTGAAGAATTAAATGCCCTATTGTTTTCATTTTTCGAAAAGGCAACAATCGTGCAAAAGGATGATGTCATCATGCTTTTATATAACATATAGGGTGTGTTTTTATGTTATCGACGCACCAGTTTTTTGTATGAAATTTTCTCTTTTTTTCAAACATCGACCCATGATAGTGCAATTATTATAAATTTTTAAATCCAATATTAATTGAAAAATTGACATATATATTAAAGAAGTATTCATATAAATTAAAATTTGAATACTGCACTTATATATGATGTTTGCATTAATTTCTTATATTATCAATTTTCGCATCCCTTCATTATAATATTTAATCATCTGTATATTTGATCAGTGGTGTAACATTTCATAGCGACATTGGATAACAAAATAGAATAAATTAAAATGTATCTTATTATATATCAATAAGAGGCTCTTTGTTATACAAAATGGGAATTTTATTGGTAACCCTTTGTCTTTCAATTGGGGCACTATGTCCATTACATTAAACAAAATGTCTCATTTTCACATATGATTATTTTAAAAAATACAAGAAGTTGCATTGATATCCAAATAGATCATCATTCTTCACTAGAACTATTGTCAGTGCTTGAGTTACTTCCATGAATTTGGTTATTTGGAGGAATGTTTTGTTTATTACTTACTGATTTTTTCATCTTCTTTACCTTGTTCCATTTTCTAAGATAAAAATTGCTTAATGAGTGTATCTACATTGTGTTGGCATTATGATACAGGTGTTGTCCTTCATGGAAACTCACATTTATGATGAATGATGGTAGTTCATAGTGAAATAGGTTAATAGCAAAGGATTATAGATCAGACTTCATAGATTGAAGAAAGAGAATGGTTTAAGAAGTATACGCTAGTTCACCTTGTCCAAGTAGCGTATACACATGGGTTCACAAAACAAAAGGAGGGTATACATATGCATGCACTTTCACAGAAGGAAAAGCATATATGGGATGGAAATTCAAGGATAATGAATACTAGGGGTTCCTACCATGATATTGACCCATGGTAATGAGCATGGAAAAGAATATTGATACCATCAAAGAATACCAACAACATAACTATGGTTTTGGTCTCAGGTATTGAGAAAGGATCTAAGTATATAAGGAGGAGAAGATCAAAGGGCTATGTGTGCAAGAAATGAATATCTTATGAAGAGTTAGATCAAAAGCAAATATGCATGTTATGGGTTTCTAGTTTTTTTCTTGATCTGAACTAAGGATGCACCTAAGTGGTTAATGATGGATGAGATCTAGTGATGGATCAGGATCAGAAGACCCAAAATGAATTATCATTATGTTGTTTGATTATAGATAGTCTAGATTTGAATGCTAACGCATGTTTTATTCTGTAAATATTATGATCTAGGTATGACTGAAGTCTAGAATAGATGTGAAGATTTAAGTTAATTATTTGCATATCTATACATTGCTTCGCCTTGCTGAAGGCACGTATACACGTTGGTTCGACACTTGAAAGTAGTGTACACATTATGAAATATGATGTTTGAAGTTGCAGATGGTTTTGGTTGTTGATGCAGAGTTCTGAGTTCTACTCTGTGTTTTGGTGATAGTGATCTGATTGTTCAGACTGATTGAGTGTGATTTGCTTCAATGTTGATGGGTTTTCAGTGATTGGTTGTATTGTAGTGGTGATTGATTTTTAGTTTCAATGTTGTTGATGGGTCTAGTATGAAAATTGGATGAAACGAGGCGTTCATATTGTGTTGTTGTGTACCAAGAGTATCAAGTCTGAAAAATTATGAAAAGTGGTCCCTGGAGGAAGAGATAAGGTCGTAGCCTTCTATAGGCCAGCGCTTGCGTACTGGTAAAAATATTGGCTAGTACAGGAGCCAAGGGGTTGGAGCTCCCTTCCAGTAGTAGTTGGAGAATGAGTGGAGGTTGGCACCTTCTGTAGGTCAGTGCCTACATACTAGTAAACATATCAGCTAGTACAAGAGCTAGGGGGTTGTAGCTCCATTCTAGTGGAATCTTGAGAATGAGAGAAGGCTATCGCCTTCTACAGGTAGGTGCCTACGTGTTGGTATGAGTCTGTTCAAGTACAAGATTGTAAACAAGTTTTTCTTATATTAAAATAAGACAGACACAACAACAGTAGGTGGTTTTTCTTCTGCATTGAGTTTCCACCTTAAATCTTGGTGTTCATGTGTGTTTATTATGTGTGATGGTTTATTCTATTATTAGTGAACATGGTTACTATTTAAGTGGTTAATAAAGTACTCATGCACTGATTAAATACCAACTTATGATGAATTAACTGAATCATAAGTTCACTGGATATATGTTGGTTTCCTTACGAACATTTGCATGCACACACAAGTTCCCTTCACTGAAGTAGCGTATGTAAATCTAATTATGAAATGAAAAATTTATTGTTTGATAATACTGATTCACCCACCCCCCCTCTCAATATTATTCCCAACAATTGGTATTAGAGCAGGTCCTTTGGCAGAAGCTTGATCGCTTGAAGGAGAGCCATAGAAATAATAGGAAAGAAGCTAAACAAGAAATCTCCTTAAAGGAAGTAGACATCTCAAAGGAATAGTGACAATAGGAGAGACAATTGGTCATTAGGTGGAAGAAAGTATTCAGATTCAAAATCACCTCAGATTGAAGATGAACAAACAAAAGAAGTATCAGGTACAAATTTTTGGTCCTCTGGCGATACTTTCCTTTGTTCATGCAATGTTGAAGATATTGAAAGTGATAGTGAAATAAATATAGAGGAATAAGTTAAAAGACTCACAGATAAAATTAGAGATCAACAAGATCTATTTAACAAAAGGGAGTGTGCCTTCAAATAAGAAGTTACCAGATTAAAAGCTTAGTTGGAGGAAGGAAACAAAGTAAGGAAGCAGTACAAGGAAAAGGAAGATCAATGTCAAAAGTTGCAGGATGAAGTGACATCATTAAGAAATGAAGTAAATGAAAAGAGTACAACAATTAAGAGACTTAAATATAGATCCAGGTACTATGAAAGTCTTGAAGTTGAGATTGTCTCTCTAAAAGAAGATCTTGAAAATTAAAATAAGTAGAATGAAGAACTACCTTGAGAAAATGAAGAACAAGAAAATGAGATTCTCAAATTAAGGAAACAAGTGGAAGAAGGAAGAAAGGCTGAAGAAATCATGAAGAAGTAATATCTAGAAAAGGAAGACTAATATTAGGTTGAAGTAAATATCTTAAAAGGTAAATTAGAAGAAAAGGATAAATTGTTACGATTTCAAGATAATACTAAGATTTTGTATAATATTCTTAGTAGACAATCTCTCCTACCGTAAAAAATGGTCTTGGTTTTCATGAAACTGTTGAAGGTGAATCTAGATCACAAGATGAGGAAAGGAACTCTATTGCAAATTCTGAAATGATCAACCATGAGATAAGAGGTCAACCCCATCAACAACCAAGGAAAGAAAGTATTCAAAGAAAATCATTTACTCCTAACCATGGAAGTGATAATCAGTTCTTTCCTTTGATGAATAATGTTGAATGTTTTAGATGTCATAATTTTGGACATATTGTTACCAGATGTAGAAGTAGAATGGTTCAAGAAAATAACCGTCACACAAAAATATCATCAGCTTCCAAGTACTTTAAGGGATATTTTTTTTTCTTGCAATGTGTTTGGTTAAAAAGCCATTGAATGCTATAGAAGATGTTATGCTCGTAACAAGTTTGGGCATATAAAACAAGAATGCAGGAGAAAATTTCGTCCAACATACCAAAAGGAGAAAACATCATCACACTCCAAGGTATGGAAGAAGAAGGAAGTATAGTCAGAAAGATGTGGCATAGCTCAGTATATAGACATAACAGACTCAGGGGGAGTTGAAAGTGTGAAGCTTCAGTATTCCAATTGTCATACACAGTTATCATGAAGCCAAGTCATGTATATACGTGAGTTAGAAGTTGCACAGTCACACATATGTTGGTTTGATGAAAAATCAGTGGGATAGACTCGGGAAAAGGGGTTTGATATGGTTCAGTCAATTATCAATCATGTTTTCTATTCTAATTGATGTTTATTATAGTCTTATGATCATATGTACAAGGGCTTTTGGCCCTCATAAGTTGGTAATAACTTGATGAATAACTAGTTGATGATGATGCCTTGATGATTCTTACTCACAAATGCAATGATCGGATCTGACAGTGAACAATTGGCACAGGTTCAAGGGGAGCATATGCTTCTAATAATGCATTGCTGGCTTATATTAGAAGACCTTAGTACATGATGATACTTATATTGCTTGATCTGCATAGTTGTTTGATTCAGATGAATCTTTTAATGATTTGACATATACAGGTTGTTGAGTTTGAGGTTGTTGACAGATGCTTATGGTGCAGATCATATATGGTGTATGATAGTTGATGATGACTATCACGGTCTTGTTTAGATTGTTGTTCCTTGTTATAAATGTCATGTATATCATTTTATGTAAAGGTCATGAAAAGACCTATGATGTAATTTGTAACCCAACTATGCATGGGAAGGATGATGTAATAATTTTTCAGTCATGTATGAACATTTAGTATATGCCCACTTGGTTGGGTGATTGATGTATGTATGATTCATTGGTGATAGGCAAGTCATACTCACATAGTTGAGTTACAGTCATGTCATTCTATAGAAAAATATCTCTACAGACTCTGCATATGTTAAGGGGGAGCATGGACAACATAGTACATCTCTAAGGGGGAGAATATCTTGGTCTGCACTTTTCCCTTGATGTCAAAGGGGGAGAGTATATTGGTTTTGTTTGATAGATCTAACATGTTATACAACTTCACATAATAAACACTAATATGGTTGCCATCAATTTCAAAGGGGGAGATTGGTGGAATTATGATATAGGTGTTGTCCTTGATGGAAATTCACATATATGATGAATGATGGTAGTTCACAGTGCAATAGGTTAACAACAAAGTATTATAGATCAAACTCCAGAGATTGAAGAAAGAGAATGGTTTAAAAAGTATATGATGGTTCACCTTGTCCAAGTAGCATATACACGCGGCTTGATAGAACAAATCGAGCGTATATGTATGCACGCACTTTCACAGAAGGAAAAGCATGTATGAGATGGAAAATCAAGAATAATGAATACCAAGGGTTCCTAGCATGCTATTGACCCATGGTAATGATTGCGAAAAAGAATATTGATACCATCAAAGAATACCAGTAGCATAAATATGGTTTTGGTTTGAGGTATTAACAAAGGATCTAAGTATATAAGGAAGAGAAGATGAAAGGGCTATGTGTGCAAGCAATGAATATCTTATGAAGAGTTAGATCCAAAATGAATATGCATGTTATTGGTTTCCAGTACTTTTCTTAATCTGAACTAAGGATGCACCTAAGTGGTTGATGATGGATGACATCTAATGATGGATCAGAATCATAAGACTTGAAATGAATTATCATTATGTGGTCTGATCATGGATAGTCTAGACTTGAATGCTAAAGCATGTTTTATTATGTAAACGTGATTATCTGGGTATGACTGAAGTCTGGAATAGTTGTGAAGTTTTAAGTTAAGTATTTGCAGATCTATACACTGGTTTGCCTTGGTGAAGGTGCATATCCACATTGGTTCGACACTTCAAAGTAGTGTATACATTATGAAATATGATGTTTGAAGTTGCAGATGGTTTTGTTTGTTGATGCAGAGTTTTGGGTTCTGCTCTGTGTTCTGATGACAATGATATGATTTTTGGCATTATGATACATGTGTTGCATTTCATGGAAACTCACAATATGATGAATGATGGTAGTTCACAGTGAAACAGGTTAATAGAAAAGGATTACAGATTAGACTCTAGAGATTGAAGAAAGAGAATGGTTTAAGAAGTATAAGCTGGTTGACCTTGTCCAAGTAGTGTATACACCCGGGTTCATAGAACAAAAGGAGCGTATACATATGCATGCACTTTCATAGAAGGAAAAGTGCGAATGCGATGGAAGTCAAGAATAATGAATACCAGGGATTCCTACCATGGTATTGATCCATGGTAATGAGCATGGAAAATAATATTGATACCATCAAAGAATACCAGTAGCATAACTATGGTTTTGATCTGAGGTATTGACAAAGGATCTAAGTATATAAGGAGGAGAAGATCAAAGAGCTATGTGTGCAAGAAATGAATATCTTATGAAGAGTTAGATCAAAAGACAATATGCATGTTATGGGTTTCGAGTGCTTTTCTTGATCTAAACTAAGGATGCACCTAAGTGATTAATGATGGATGAGATCTAATGATGGATCAGGATCATAAGACCTAAAATGAATTATCATTATGTGGTCTGATTATGGATAGTCTAGATTTGAATGGTAACGCATGTTTTATCCTATAAATGTTATGATCTGGGTATGATTGAAGTCTGGAATAGATGTGAAGTTTTAAGTTAAGTATTTGTAGATGTATATGTTGTTTTGCCTTGGTGAACGCGAGTATACACGTCGGTTCGACACTTCAAAGTAGCGTATACATTATGAAATATGATGTTTGAAGTTGCAAATGGTTCTAGTTTTTGATGTAGAGTTCTAGGTTATGCTCTGTGTTTTGGTGGCAGCGATCTGATTGTTCAAATTGATTGAGTGTGATTTGCTTCAGTGTTGATGGGTTTTCAGTGATTGGTTATATTGCAGTGGTGATTGATTTTGAGCTTCAATGTTGCAGATGGGTCTAGTATGAAAACTGGATGAAACGAGGCCTTCATATTGTGTTGTTGTGTACTAGGTGTATCCAGTTTGAAAATTTATGAAACATGGTCCTTGGAGGAAGAGACAAGGTCGTAGCCTTCTGTAGGCTAACACCTATGTACTAGTAAACATATCATCTAGTACAAGAGCCAGAGGTTTGGATCTCCCTTCCAGTAGTATTTGGAGAACAAGTGAAGGTTGGATCCTTCTGTAGGCCAACGCCTACGTACTAGTAAACATATCAACTAGTACAAGAGCTAGGGGGTTGTAGCTCCCTTCTAGTAGAAGCTGGAGAACGAGAGAAGGTTGTAGCCTTTTGCAGGTGGGTGCCTGGATGCTGGTATGAGTCTGCACTAGTACAATATATTAAACAAGTTTTTATTATATTAAAATAAGACAAAGATGACAACAACAGGTGCTTTTTCTCCCGCATTACGTTTCCACCTTAAATCTTGGTGTTCATGTGTGTTTCTTATGTTTGATGGTTTATTCTGTTATTACTACACATGGTTATTGTTTAAATGGTTAATAAAGTATTTATGCACTAATTAAAGATCAACATAAGATGAATTAACTAAATCATAAGTTCACTGGATATGTGTTGGTTGCCTTAAGAACAATTGTGTGCACATGTGAGTTCCCTTCACTGAAGTAGCATATGTAAATCTGATTATGAAATGAAAAAGTTATTGACTTGATAACACTGATTCACCCCGCCCCCCTCTCAGTATTATTCCCAACGCATTGGTGAGAATAATGAAAATTGAAAATTGAAATAAACAATATACATCAATGTAAATCGAATAGCAATGTACCATAGCAAGAAGTGACTCACAAATTGTGCACATGGTTTCAAAATGAAGTCTCATGCCTTGTTGCAACAAGTCTTCTACTAGCATAGTTCCATACTTTGTTTCTAGTATCTTTTAAACCCCATTATAAATCATAAATTTAATATGAAGGATTTTTTTGTTCTATTAATTATAAACTCATGGAAGTAAAATAACATAGATACTTAGAAATTCCACAATTAATTTTTGATATGCCAACATATACTCACAACCCATATTTAACACAATGTCAATAAATTCTTCTATTGGCTCTTCTTTGTATGTTAGTATCTATTTGAGGACATTCAAGGATAGTTGTAAAACAACTTAAAATATACAAAAATGAAACATTCAGTTGTTATAAGGAAACACGCACAATTACTCACAAACTTCGATATCAACCCTTTTCTTCCTTGTCATCATGTTTTATGTGCTAAATGAGTTCCGTTTTGTTTTCCTTTCTACAAGAAAATACTTCAAAATTAATTTTTAATGCTAAATTATTTTTTTATATGTAAAAAATCAATCATGATTACATACATTTGAAGCACGTTGTTGTTGAAATGGCTCCTTTTGTGGTGCAATTATGTCCATTTTTTTTATCATCTCCTTGTACACTTTTTTGGACTTTCCTACTGGCATGTTTTTCATATCAGCTCGTTGATCATTTGGGATTTTCTTAATATTCCTGAAAAAAGTTATAAACCATTTTTATATTGATATTTTTAAAAACCATTTTTAGTTTGATATTAATAAATGAATGGTTTGTAGTAATATATACATTTTTTTTTTCCACTGGAAAAATCGATATATATTTCATTAAAAAGCAGTTATTACAGAGTATCTTCAATTGTTGTTTGCTGCATTACCACGCAGGGTATGCTACCAGTTTACTGTATTAAGCTGTTCATCCTAACAAAAACCAAAATAACAGTAAAAAATAAAAAATGTTCCAGCAAGCCTATTCTTTCCTTCCCTTCTTCTTCTCCACCCGGTGCCAACCTCCCGAGTCAACTGTGGGTGTAGTTGTGACTAGCTGGTTTTCCATGGAGATCAATTGTTGTTCTTTGTCAGATTCTGAGCCTTCTGAGCTATGGGTTCTCTTTATGCCACTTACTTCCATTTGCAGCTCATTATGTAGATCTGTAATGATCAGCCCCGTATGAGTATAATGATTTTTTGCTTCCTGTGTTTGTTTCTGTCCCATTTGAGGTTCTGGTTCCATATGATTCTCTGGTGGGTCCTCCTTGATGTCCTCTTCTTCCAACGGCTCAGTATGTTGCCAGCCTTTGGGCTTTTTTGATTGTTTCTTGGTTTTCCTAGGGTCCTTTCGAGCTTTTGGACAATTATTTTGAAGATGCCCTGTCTGCAAACAGTTCCTGCATCAGAATGCTGTGTTTTCGTACTCGAGCTGTTGTATCCATTGGGTGTTGTTGAAGTTTAGCGTGATGTGGTCAGGTAGTCCCTGACTCAAGTCTACTTCTACGCATATTCTGGCGAATGTAAAGATACCCCTGATTGCTCTGTCTTCATCCATTTTTAGGAATTTCCCTAGAGAATTCCCAATGGCGATTAGCACTTTATGATGCCAGAAATGCAGTGGGAGCCCGTGTAGCCTCACCCATACAGGCATGGTTGAGACTATCATTGTAGTTGCATCAAATCCGGAGAACCAGGGGGTTGTGAAGAGGCCAGCACTGCCCCAAAACCAAGGTCCTTGTTTAATAATTCTGTCTCTTTCCTGTTCTGTATCAAATTTGACTATGAAAAACCCTTTAGGGCAGAGGTAAATTTCGCAGTTTGTTGTCCATGTTGTGTAGATCCATTGATGCAGGGCATCTGATTTTGGCCAGAAGCCATTGAATCTACATATGACTGCAGTATTTGATAAATCTGTGTATAGGTTATTTACCTCTGGTATAGATACCTGTAGAGTAGGTGATTCTGGCTTTTGTTCGACGATGTAAGGTCCTGGCAGTTCTGTTGTTGGTGTTGTTTTGTTTCTAGTTTTTTCTTCCTTTCCTTTTACTGCATCCCGAAAGGAGCTTGTATTTTTGGAGCTGGTTCCAGTGCTTCCTCCCCGCAATCTGAGGGTTAGATTAATGGTTGAGTCATTTGCTATGTCATAATACTGCAGGGTTTTGTTGTCTTGCAGATTGAATCCTGAATAAATGAGGTTTTGTATTTGTTCTCGGATTCCATGGCGACCCTGTATTTCCTTTTTTAGTTCCTGTACGCTTGTTTCCTTCCTGAGCCGCATGCAGTAGTGTTTTCCTTCAAGCAATTTAATGAAGATCTGAATCTGATCTGCGCCTTTATGGGTTAGATCAGTGCTGTGAGGCCTTTGTTGAGCCAGATCTGTACTCCTACGCTGTGGATCTCTCCTGTGGAACTCTGTTACGACATATCCAGCATTATTTACAGTGTTATTCATGGGGGCGCCCCAGATCTGGTCTCCCTTGCTCTGTTTGGCTTTCGTGCGCACGGCCATCTCCTACCATTCCGCTTTGCCCTTGTCCATGTGTTCTGGGTCTGGTGATTTTCTATTTTGCTTCTGCCTGGACCTGGTCGAATCTGTTAGATTCGCTTCTGATCTACAATGTTCGACCCAATCTGATAAGCCGTTTGCCTGATCAGGGTTCTTGTTGGGCCTGTCTCTTGTTTGCAGGTCGGATTCTACAAGCCCTTTGTTAGTGCAATGCTTCGCGGTAGTAAAAGCCCTGATCTGTGCTGAGATCTGTGCTAACGGGTTTAGAGGGACCTCAAAATACCAAGAAACCAGGTCCATAAACCTCCTCCATACCTTGTCTTCGTCCCTGCTATTTGAGATCGGTCCTATCGTAGCGGAACTGGACCACGGCATACCAACAATGGGTCTGGTAAGATTCTTATTCTTCGATTTTTGATAATCGTAGGCGGATCTGTCAATCTTGAGGAGATCGCTAGCGGAGGAGGGTGGATCTAGATAGATCTGCTTCCAGAAAGGTGGGAAACACTCCAGGTTCTGTTTCCTGTGTTTTGGATCATGAGAGTCCTTTCCATCAGCAGATCCAGACCTCTGCCGGAGAGAGACATCGTGTGCTTCAGCAGTCGGTCTTTTGGCCGAGCCACAGCATAGCAAATCTTTGGGGCCTGAGGGTGCGCAGAACAGACCTTCTGAAACCCTAAGACCATTAACCACCATCGCTCTCCCACCATAATCGGCCACTTTCACTGTTTCCGTATACCTTGGATCATTTTCAGGACCTGCGGCTGTTTTGGGTGCTGATGCGGCTGCATAGCGATCCCTGCGCGAAGAAAACCCAACCATCGCCATCGCAGAGCTCTCAGATCTGTACAATGGTAATCGTAATATATACATATATTTATAGAAAATCATTTTAATTAGGAATATTACCTTTTGAATGATTTTGTTGTTGTTGTTGTATTTTTTTGCTATTGCAAGTCTGACATGTCTCATTGATCATTTCTCTGGAAATGCTTCATGTAGTTTAGATATCATTTGGTTCTTAGAATCATTGGATTGATTTCTGTATTGTAAGTGGAAAGTACATCTATACATTCATTCCACTAGATCCCTCATAGTTTGGTAAAAACAATTCCCCCTTTCATTACCTCCAACACCACTCCAGATGAGCTAATGACCAATTCATCATAATTTACATGTTCTAAAATTTTTCTTTCCTTAGAATGACATTCACGTAATTCATCCTTGTGTAATTTTTCTATTAGGCTTTTACGCTCTTCTATACTTAGATTGGAAATAATATTATTGACCTTCTTCATTTTGTGGCTCTGCATGACACATACTAACCAACACATATTAGTTAAAATTACATATAGTTCAAACATATTATTTTTGTAAAGCATTTACAAAGAGCCTTCCTTCTCAGCTTTTCTCGATATGTTATCATTATGTTTATCAGTGTTTTTGTTATTTGAAACCTCCTTAGATATTTTTTATTAATATACAACTTGTACCATTCAATATAGAAGCAATTAAATATATTTTACACATAAGTCAAATAAATTTCAACCAAAAATAGCTCTAGTAACTGGTGTGGTTATTTGAACCAATCACTTCAACATTTTTAATCTATTAAACACATCGGGTGTTTAATTATTAAACACTGACAATGATTTTTTTTTTTAAATAAATTTAAATTATGATGATGCAATTTGTGAGAATAAAATCACCGCCATCACATTAAAAGACAAACTCATAAAAAATTAAATACAATTCACTTAATAGTGCTATTTGGTGGAGGTGAGTCGATGTATTATATTACACTAGATGCAATGATAAACAGATCATGTTTTGTATAAATGAACAGTGCTGAAATGATTTGGTGCAATAGAAGCACCATCAACACTTATGCATTATATTACATAGGGCGCACTATGAGATAGACGTTGTTTTAAAAAAATGGACTCGGCATTTAATTGTATGGCTCTATCAGTGAAAAATAATTTTTTAAAATAATTTTAAATTACAATGGTACTATTTGGTAGAGGTGCTTCGGTGCGTTATATTACTTTGGGAGCATCGATGAACAGGCTAGACAAGACCAACAATGTTATAATATATCGGTGTGTTGTATTACACGGGTCTCACTGATGCATTATATTGCATTAACACACCGCGGAACATATATCCATTTTAGAAAAAAAATGGATAAGTCCAACAAGGTTTGTATGTAATTCAATAAGTGATCCGCCTACTGTATATTTCAAACGCCCTATATAAAGTAAGAACACAAAGCCATTAAATATAAAATGCCTAAAATTAAACATCCTAATAGGGAAGTGGTAGATGGAGTTAAACCCTAATGTGAAAATTTTCAGTCACATAGGCAAGAAGAAACAAGCATTTAATGTAAGTATTCAATTATTATTATTATTATTATTATTATTATTATTATTATCTCTGAATTTTAATTAAATTTAAATGGGAATAGAGATCGTAAAAACGTTTACTAGTAGAATCAATACTAATTCTTTTAATATGCAGGGTTTTTAATATATATATCTATATATATATATATATATATATATATATATATATATATATATATATGTATATGTATATGTATGTATGTATGTATGTATGTATGTATATGTATGTATGTATGTATGTATGTATGTATGTATGTATGTATGTATGTATGTATGTATGTATGTATAAATAAATCTAACAAAAATTGTAAAAAAAATGATTGTTAAATTTAAAATTCTTGTTATCAGGGGTTTTAAGTGAATCGCCATATCTTTCAAATTCTGATCTTTTTGTGGTTCCAAAATAGCTTGCTGCTCCATAATGCTCCTGGTGTGTCTCTCTTGCAAATGATATTTTTTTAATTAAACCTTAACATAAATTGTAAAAAAAGTTATTAGTAAAATAAACAATAAAATTTAAATTTTTCACTATGTAGGATTTTGAGTGAATCACCATACCTTTTAGCTTCTCATATTCTAAATACTTCTGTTGCTCAAAAGTATTATGTTGTTGCACAATGATCCTAATATGTCTTTCTTGTAAATCACCCCTTTGAAATTTTGGGAAAAATAATGAAATAGTGAATAACTATTTTTAGTGTTTCCAAAACCCCTGATTCGGGTAGAGATGGTAATGTGGAAATGGTGTAATCTGTACCTCTTACATGTTATTGAGGATGAGGCAGGGCAGGAGGGTGTGCAACTTCACAAATTTATTTTCTCCCATGTGAAAGTTGGCGAGGGGAATAAATACCTCTATCCGTCGGAATTTGGACAATCATGCAAACGTGTTTGTCAGTTTCTCTGTAGGGTGCATCAAATGGTTTTATGGTAAAAGGTTAGGTAATTCAGGCCTCCCCAACTAGGGCTCTAGCATTTTGAAGGAAACAAACTTGGTCACTACTGGATAAGAACATCATCAAGGATGTTATACTTGTGTGTATGTTTCTATTACTGAACTTTTGAATCCCATTCTCCCTGTAATTTTCTTCGGTCCTCACTATATCTGGATGGTTGTTCTAGGTATCAATCATTGGTATAGAATTTTAATGATTTTTCATTTGGGTGATGTTGGGTCCTACCTTTCAATTGGATTGTCTGGGGTCATGTGGGTCATGCCCATAAACCCGTCTACCTATTTTAGTACTGTGCCAATCTATGTACCTCCGAAACTATGGAATGTCATCCAAATTTTTTAGTTTTTCAAGTGTTGGGTTGTCAAGTCTAATCCCTAAGAAACTCAAAAGAACCTTTTGCATGACCTGTTCTGGGATGGTCTTTAGGGGTTAATCCTATGCTTCAATTGTGTACTCTGTCTATGGGATTTTGGTGTACTTTGTAACTTTGTTGTCGGAAGTCTTGGGAGATGTTTGGTCAATTTAATGATCTTAAATTACAAGCATAAATTATCAATCAGAGTTGGTAAACTTGTGAAGTGTAGGTGCACTATATATTCTAGAAGCCTACTCTTTCATTTAGTAAGATGATGGTTATGTTTGTTTTCATATTTTCATTGTTTATCTAGATTTTCATTAGAGTTAGATACCTACAATCAATATTTGAAAGTTAGGTTATTGTTAGATTGAATGAGAGTTAATCTATTGTTATATCAATCTATCAAATTATATCTAATTGATTATTATCTAAAAATGTCTTACACTATTCATCCTAAATTTATGAATCTATATAAACACTTTGTTTCTATGAAAACAGAGTAATAAAATCCAAAAGCTTGTTCTATGAAGTACATACAATTCTGAGTTTAAACAGCATGAAGGAAGTTTATAATTACAAATTGCAGAATGATATAAATTCTAACTCTAAAAAGCATGAAGAGATTGAATGTAATGAAGCAAAAATCATTGAAGGACTAGACCATGAAAGACTGTAACTATAAATGAAATGTTAAATGATAACGAGATAACTGAGTCTATACGAAATAACGAAAGAAGTGAAGTAGTTAAACTAGAATGTAGTAATAACATAAAGCATTTGAATGAAAGAAATTACAAAGCAACGAAATAAAAATAAATTAAACCTTAACTGTGTGTAGGGGTCCTCCACATCTAGTAGGTATCATTTACAATCACATACACATTGGATCAGCAAAGTAACTTCAAATTAATGTAAAAGCGAAAGTCTGGTTCACAATTTCTTCAGCAATTAACTTAATACTTCCTCCTCGTTATCGTTTACGTAGAATACAAATTTATATAAAATGCATGCTCAATCTGTTGATAGTTTCATGCCTATGGGTCTAATGTTTAATCCTAATTCAAATATGAAACTTAAATAGGAAAACCGTTATTCATCAATTTTCTATTTGGAAAGATGTTTTGGAGAATTTGGTATCTACGGATAAATACTAATTCCCTAGATAAGTAGCCATATCTAGAACAATAGTTTAAAGCATTTTAGCCTTTTCCTATAAGAAATATATAAGACAAAGAAGATGAGAAGTCCTACTTGTAGTTCCACTTTCCTCTTGTCTCCTTGTATCGATCATGTTTCTCCTTCCCATTGTTAACATGCTTGAGAAGTAGTTGTAAATACAAATAGAAGACAAAGACTGATCAAAGAAAATTATCTATTGAATACAAGTGAATGGAATCAAATACATTTCACACATATAAGCATCATATGACAATACAAACATATGGGAGAAAGGTTCAAATACTTTATTGAATAGAAGAAGGAATTGCAACCATTGTGTCTGATTGAAAGTCATTCCTCCAGCTTGGATCCCATCCACGTCACATCAAAAGCATGACAATACTTGCTTCAAAGGCAATTCTCATAGCAACATTATCTCCTTACAATTCAACATAGTCGAGCTCATGATCACTTAGATGACTGGTCAATTTATAGGGAGATGAAGGAGGTTTTGTCATAAATGGTGGTATTGAATGGCCTTCCATACTTAGAATTAGTTCCATGGAGGAAGGGATGAGAGGATAGGATGCATCTTAACTCATTCCTCATCCATTCTTGAGCTCATAGGAGTTGATCAGTGACGGAACCTTCTAGATGACTCCAAAAGATAAGAATATTCCCCAAACCCTATGTGAATTTCGGTCAAACTTTCCCAGCGCAGGTGAAAGGAAGCCTAAGTGCTCTACAGAGCACCCTGGCATGGACTCAACTACTCTGCAGCGCACCCTTACATGAGCCTACCTATGCTCGTCCCTCTAGAGGTCAATTCAGGATGTCTTCATGTCATGAAACTGTCCGGGAAGGAGGCATTCAAAAGGGTGACTTGTTTAGGGCGTGTAGCAACTAAAATTAGGATTGGATGATCCCTAAAACACTAATATGGAGGATGGGAGTGATGTGCCCAAATGGATCTGTAACACTTGCCCCCTAAAGCATGAAGTCGGAAAAATGCCAATGTCAAATGAAATGCTTTATGATGTGATGAGGAAGTTTTGAAGTGGAAGGTGACCTGCATCAATTACAATACATATATCATGATATTTTGATTTTTACATGAATCGTTGAGGGAAGGCATACCTATGCTCAACTTATAAACTTTCATTACATGTACATAGATAGTCGTCTACAGATATAGACCCATGATTGGAATGATCATCAATGTAAAGCCATTGTACATATGATTTAGTACTCCTGAAATCACAGTCCAGATGGATGAAACTAGATCTAGGGTCTTCTATATCATTCAATCGTTATCTCAAGTATGAGTCTAGAAATATGTTGATATTGAATGTATTCAAAATACTTTTCTAAAATATGAACTCTAAGGAACATACGAAGGATTTTTGGGTTTCAGACAATATAAATGTTTGTTAGTTGTAGTACAACGAGTTGTGAGTTCAGCCTAATGATGATTCGGCGAATGCCAAGTGAAATGGCATCAGAGGGAAGTTCAATCAATGCACTATACTCAACGATGTTGTTCATCGATCGACCAATACAAATCCCTTCAAAACTCACTAACTCACCACTTGGAGGGAAAATAGCCCATGCTGCAGAAGATAGGTTCTGTGTACTACGACTAGCACCATCGACGTAACCAAAAAATGGTTCTGAAGACTTCAACATCTGCAACAAATGCAAAGCAGATTACTAACCAGATAAAAACTCTAAAAGACACACACTGACACACACACATGCAATGAAAACATATATACAGTGAGTTTTACTACACTCAATTAAGCATAGTAACGTTTTAGGTACATCCCATTTCGGGGCTACAAAAATGGAATCCCATCATAATCTACTAACTCGTAGCCACCTTTTGCCAAAACACGCTTGAAAATATAAGGACCCATCCACATTGGTTCAAATTTCCCTACTCCAAGTTTATCAGTTTCCAGATTGTAAAGCAAGATGAGGTATCCTTCTAAGAAGATACGAGGCTTGACATTTCTATCATATTGTGGCTTGATTCGTTTCTTATGTTCTTCGTTAGCCAAAGTGACATCACGACGGGTTTCATCCAGATGGATTAGTTCCAAGAAACATGCTTCTTCGTCAGAAGTGTCGGGTAACAAGTCAATCGCGAGTTTGAGAGATGAAATTTCACATTGTATCAGTAAGATTGCTTCTAAACTGTACACCAACTGAAAGGGTTCGAATCTAGTTTCATTTTTCACTGAGGTTCGATATGCCCACAAAGAAAAGTAAAAGATTAAATGAAAGTTGTTTATGAACACCTACCATTCTTTGCAACATCTACTTCAGGACTTTGTTGATGGCCTCAACTTGTCAATTCGCTTACGGGTAATAAGGGGTAGAACTATCATGTGATAGTCCTAACTTAACAGTCAACTCAGCCATCATGTGATTGTGAAAATGAAACCCATGATCTATAACTATGGCTTGTGGTAGACCAAAATGGGTAACCACATGGTTAAAAAAGAAAAGAGCAGCCATTTTGCCACTGTTGTTTAATGTTGGCATCACCTCGGCCCATTTGGTAAAATAGTCAATGACGACTATAATATACCCATGCCCCCTGGCCGAGGTGGGGTTACATGTCATGAAGTCAATGCCCCACTTGGTGAATGGTCCAATAGTAATGAATGGATGTAGTGGTGCAGGTGGTAATCTAGTTTTTCGGTCATAAATCTAGCATGTGTGATAGCTTCTAACAATAGTAATACAATCTTTGAATATAGTTGGCTAGAAGTAACCGGCACGTAGAATTCTTTGTGCGGTAGCATATCCAAATAAGTGTCCACCACAAGCACATGAATGAAAATAATTCAATGCTTTCTCGTCTTCCTCATGTGTGAGGCACTTCCGTAAAATCGTATTGATACCACGACGGTAAAGAGTGTCGCCAATGATCATATAATATTTGGTTTGGTATCGAATACGTCATTGTTGCGAGTGAGAGGTATCAAGCCGAAAATTTTGGGTCTAGAGATAGATCAGTATATCTCCATACCACTGGTCAAATGATGATATGAGAAACAGAGACTCATCGAAAATCGATGGTTTAGATGTTGAATCAATGGAGTTCAAGGGAAGGTCACAAAGTAGCTTGGCAAAAACAAGATATTTCTTTGATTTCGACTTGATGAACTCTAGATCAAACTCCCACAAAATGACTATCCATTTTGAGTGTTTGCCCCCCAACAATTGACGTGACAAAATGTATGTCATAGGGTTGTAATCCGAAATGACAGTGGTCTTCTAGAGCAGTATGTAATGGCGAAACCTCTTAACAGCTTGCATAGCTGCCAAAGCTAGTTTCTTGACGTAAGAGTACTTACCTTTGGTATCATTGAGATTATGGCTCAAATAATAAATCGAATGTTCAATCCCATTTTCCTCTTGGACTAAAAACATGCCAATGGTTGTATCTACAGTGGAGAGATATAGGTAATAATTGTTTTGATAATTCGGAGAATACATTAATGACGCTTTAGTCATGGTATATTTAAGAGCTTCAAAGGAAGCTTGCGCAACCTGATCCCAATGGAAGGGTATCCCATTTTTCAAAATATGTGTAAAAACTTTAGTCATTTTAGCGTAATTGGGAATGAACCTCTTTAGAAAGTTAGCCTTCCCTTGGAGTCTCTATAACTGTAAAAGATTTGAAGGCGGAGGCAAATCAAGAATTGCCTGAACCTTTAATAGATCGAGTCAAATTCCATCTTTAGACACTACAAATCCAAGAAATTGACCAAAAGCAACACAAAACACACATTTGTATAGATTGAGTCGTATCTTGTAGTGTCGGCACCATAAAAATATTGCTCTCAAATGTTGTGGGTGATCAGTCTGCTTTCGTGAATGAGCAGGTAAATCGTCAAGGCAAGGTTGAACAATGTGCTTGATGTCATGGAAGGCATAGTTCATTGCCCTCTGAAATGTAGCCCCTACATTCTTCAACCCGAATGTGAGTTTCCTATACGCAAATGTTCCCCATGGAAAAATAAAAGCCGTTTTTGAGTGGTCATGTGGGTGGATATTGATTTGATTGTATCCAGATAAACCATCCATAAATGAGAGTATTTCGCATTCAACACATTCATCAATAATCTGGTCAATAAAAGGAGTAGGATAATTATCCTTTGGACATGCCTGGTTTACATAATCAACACACACTCGAATTGTCCCTTGTTTCTTCATTACAGGAACAATGCTAGAAACCCAGTCAGTCAAAGGTACAGGATAAATCAAACCAACACGCAAAAGCTTTTCAACTTATGCTTTAATGGCAATGGCTTTCTTTGGATGAACAAGTCGAAGTCGTTGTCGTACTAGATTAACTCCAGGGTACATTTTGATTTCGTGTTCAACAATACTAGAGTCAATTCCTGGCATCTCCTCATATGACCATGCAAATATATGTCTAAATTCATGAAAGAGAGTACGGTAACTATCAAGTTCTAATGAAGAACAAGATTTGCTAAGATGAATGTTTTCTACAACATTGGGCTTGGTCAAAATATTAATAGAAATCATTTCTTCAATATTTGATGGGTTTCGCTTGGAATCTACCGTGTCTATGAAAATTGAATTTGAAAGGAAATCAACAACTGAAGGGTGGTTTAGTTCATTTGAATAATCTTCGATGTCATATGGAAGATGGGAATGATGATGATAATCTTCCCAAGGTTCTTCTCCTATCATCATTGATTGGATGATTCCTTCATCCGTAGAATGTATACATGAAAAAGGATCTGAGGAAGTACCATATTCTAATGAACAATCTACCCATACAATTGGTGAAAGTGGATTTGGGTTTGCTGCACAAGCCAGAAAAATTGATTGCTATGCAGGCTCAATGGGGCTTAGCGGCATAACCTCAGTATTACTATCAACTTCATAATTGTTGGTAATCCTCCTTAAATCAGATGAGGTGGAGGAAATCATGCTGCAAGTCTCTACTCTTGCCACTTCTGCCAAATTTGATGGTGACAGTAGCATAAAAGTACCCATTAGGAAGGATCTTTAAAGAGACCTGTACGAACACTTTGAAGTGATGACGGGGGTTCATGTACCAACAGAATGCTTCCTGTAGCCTGTGAACTAGTTGCAAAGAAGGGAAGTTGATCGATAACTATGATTCCACCGTTATGAGGGAAAGTAATAGTACGAAAGTACATGGAAACCACAACAGCCATAGCATATACTCATGGCCTTCACAGTTAAATGTTGTAGTCGAGGGGTCCATCAACTAGCTCAACCTCAACAGTAATTGTTTTTCCACCTAGTTTGATTTGCAGGTTACTCAAAATCCCACAAGCTGTATATGTTCATTTGTCAAAAGCTTTTAACGTGGTTGGTGATTGTGAAAATGACGGTGAACCAAGTGTTTTCCAGCAGCTCATTGATGTAATGCAAGTAGATTCCCCCTCGTCAATAATAGTTGAGTGAACATTCTTATTGAGAGCCTTTACTTGAATTAGGAAAGCTAATTGTACCAATAACTGTGGTGTATATCCCGCATGGTTAAAAACCACAAGATTAGAATCCATAGGGCCTATTCTAGCAATTGCTGATAGTAAAGCCTGTTTCTGGGAGGGACAATTTTGTAACACCTCAAGCATCGACATAGCAGAAGGTGAGTGAGCAAGATCTTATACTATGTTATAATTCTGAGCTGCTCGATCCCGAGGGTTAAATGTCGATTTATGCACAACCCCCTTTGGTGGTTTTATTGTCAATTCTAGCGCAATAGGTGGTGGAATATTTTCAGATGAAGTCGAAGTCGAAGGATTAGGTTGATCAGTGGCGTGATTATTCGGCCATGATGGTGGATTTCCATAATCTTTATTCCTTGTTGACACCAAAACTTTATTTTATGGCTTTGTGATGGTTAAAATAAGTACTTGGGATGTGGAAGTATGGTCTATTGCAACCAAATGTGTCTCTAGGTTTGGAAATGGATCAATAAACACTACAGATGTGTTAGAAGTCTTTAGCAATTTAGCGACTTCTAAGTAGTGTGGAAAATCTCTTGTAAAATGATCATCATTATAGATTAGACATGGATAATGAGTTTTCCTTGCCGAAGTAGAGGAATCAGATGATTTCTCTTCAGGGGAATCATCTTGTTTCTTCTTGCTTTTCCCCTTTTTCTTGCCTCCTAGTTGCTTTTGATTTTTGCCTTTGTCAAATGACACGACATTGACTTCGGAAGTAAGAGTGTTTTCTGATGCATTGGTATTTTGATTGGTAATGGAAAGAGTTTGACTAGATGGTCTTCCTATCATTCACGTGCTTGAAGAACCATCACATCATCACCAGCATGTGAGTCCTTACTTTATTGTGGAGGAGGAGGAATAGTGAAAGCTGGTCGGGGTGCATTAGGAATCTTGTTGTAGAGTGTGCTAGATTGTGTGTAGATCAAATCCAAATATTGGGCACGAGAAATTAACTACTCTTCTGTGACAACTCCACCTTTTGCCACATCCTCAGTGATTTATGGCAACAAGGAATTTATGAACCACTTAGCCAAAATTTGATCAGGAACATAGGTCTTAACCATTTGACGATGATGCCGCCACTCATGAATATGATATGATATATGAGTAGCAGTAGTCTGGTTAAACTTGGTTAGGAATTCCGTTCCAGTCTCGTATCTGATAGGTAACTTGAAGTGGGTCAAAAATGTGGTGGCTCAAGTTGTAAAGTTGTCGAAAGGAGCTCGTGGTAACTCAATGTACCACTTTGTAGCTGGAGCAGTCAGCGTTCTTTGGAAAATACGGAGTCTAACCGTGTCATCATTTAAGGAGTTTGATGAACACCACAAATGAAAGGTCATGAAATGATTCGATGGGTCTTCTCCAAGATTTCCATTGAATTTCGAAATGTGAGAAGGTAACTTATGTGGAATTACCAGCCACCAAGGTGCATATAAGATTGGATCATTACTGAGCCAGTTTAAATCTAGTAATTCTAGATTTGCTACAAATGGAAACTTTCGATTCAAGTCAGGTTGAGCATACCCAAGATATGATGGAATTTCCTAAGAAATAGGTCTTTTCATACCAACATAGGACATCTACATTTGGTAACCTTGATAAGGTGGTTGTTGAACAAATTTGGCTTAAGGTGGTTGTTGATAACCAGTTTGAATTTGCGGTTGTCCATAACTAGCAAGGCCTTGTTGACCAGGATGTTGGTAAGCTTGATACTGTCTAAACCCAGGTTGAGCCTATTGGGCAGGTCCGAATTAGGGTTGGAATTGCTGGAATTGAGGCTATTGAAATTGGGGCTGCCACAGTTCTTGAATCAACTATTTTTGTTGTTGGTACAACTGTTATTGATTTAACAGTTGTTGTTGCCTAGCAATGGAAGGTTGGCTAGGTTGTGAATAACCTATACCAGTGTAGGCCTACGTCACTATGGGTAGAGGTATACTAACCTAAGGTTGTTGGATCCCAGACATAAGTGGCTATTGTATAATAGCTTGAGAAACTTGAACTTCTTGACCTAAAACTTGTGGTTGTTAGGTAGAAGGACTAGTTTGTATAGGTTGAGATACAACTAATTGGACTTGTGACTACAGTATAGTGGTAAAAACAGGTGTAGCAGGAATAGCTAACATAGTTTGCATTGGTTGTGTTGGACACACAAGCCTTGGTTGAACTAGCATTGTTGGCTTCCATTGACAAACTCAAATTCCAAGCTGACCTGAATACTGTGCAATACAACCATATGATGGTCCTCCAGGATATGGAGGATAAGGTGAATAAGCATATTTCTCTCCATATGGTGAAAACCCAGTATGTAATGGATACATAGGTCATTGTTGACTAGATTGCCCAATTTGATATTGATATGCAGGGTCAAACTGTTGAGTTCCAGTTAAAGAACAACCAGGTAGAATTCTGGTTGAGGACATGGGTGATGACCATGGTGTAGAAGAAACCCCTGAGTGGGTTCCAAATAAATATTGGTAACGAACTGGGACAGACGATTCACCATATAGGTGCGACGAAGTTGTAGTAGAAAACATTGAAGAGGTTATGACAAAAGATTATGCCATAGCTGCATCAGATGATATAGTCGGGATGTTGACGGTTGTTCAACCATAGTTAACTAGCCCAAAAGTTGTCCTAAAGAATCGACGGGTGCTTGAAAATAAGCAGGATCAAAAGGAGAAATGAAATGAGGAGTAAAAGGATAAAGATTAAGCCCAGGTACAAAATGGAATGGGGTTCCAGGCATGGAATCTTCTTCCAATTCTTCCTCGACAACAATTAAACCAGGTGGGAGAACTTCACCGTCTAGTTCGTAATAGACTTTTGGTGTTGATAAAGTGGAAGTTTCAGTAGTTACTGATGTCTGAGGGGTAACTGATTGATTGTCTTCTATTAAAGTAACAATTTTCAAATGTTCAAATTCGAAGTCCAAATGTTTCAGTAAAAGAACAATAGTTTCAGGGAGAGGTTCGTAAACAACTTCAGGTTCAGATGTAACTTTTGTTTGAACTATGATAGGTTCTGGATTAACTTCTAGTTGAACTAATTCAAGTTCAGAAGTAATTTCTTGTTAAGCAACTTCAAGTTGACGATCAACTTGTTGTTGAACAACTTTGGTTACTGTTTCACTAGGATTAGTGATAATGTCCTCAGGTAATTGTGAAATTTCTTCTTCAGAAATGGATGTACCAAAAATATTTGGAGTAACTGGAGTCTTAGTACTTACTGAAATGGATGATTTAGGTAATTCAAATGAAGAACTAGGAGTTCTTGATGTACTTGACTCAGTTAAGCGAGACCACTTTGACCGAATAGGTGTAGCTTCAGGCAGAAAAGGTGGTTTACTTGGTGTTCTCCATGAACAACGGGATAAGGGTTGATTTTCCTCCACGATTGTTGATTAATTTTATTATCAAAATAGAAATAAACAAAAAGGGGTAAGCTAGGAAAAATGTTTACCAAGCAACTGTGAACTACAGAATACTTCCTGGCAAGCCAAGAAGTACGGGCAGGCAATCTCCCAGAATGTTGTGTTTTGTGTATCACAGTGTACAAGGTGGCCGACTCGGTTACCTAAGTATGGATAGCAACCTAGTGTTGTACTCCCATATATACCTGAAGGTACGTGGAGGCCTAATCTGTATAAGCGTTTTCTAATGCAAAACCGCATAGTGAGAGCACTCCCATATACTTTACATACTGTAGCACTACCCTATATACCTGAAGGTACGTGGATGAGCTCTGATATACTCATGTACGTGGAATGAGGTATCAGACTCGGGATGTATTGCAGACAAGTTAGTGAAAGCTACTTTGTATTACGATGCCAGAACCCATCTCTAGCCTAGAACCACTAAATGTTTTTCGTTAATCACAATGCTCAATTAGCTAAGTTGATGTTAATTTTAAGTTGATCTTGTTTAGGAATTTTCCTTTCAAGTTCACCATGTTATGTGTTCTGAAATTCCTAAGAATGAAACTATCATGATAAGCATACTTTGCATTCAATTTAATAATGAAAATCCTAGCTACTAGGGATAGAGCAATCAGATTTCTTTCGATCAAAGAGCAAGGAGCACAATCTAATGCAATTTCCCTAAACTATTCCTATGAGCACACACAAACTTTTTCAATGCAACATGTATGTATTTATTTTTTATTTCCTTAATGTGAATTTAAACAAAAAGGAAAGTTATTCACATACAATCAATCAATCTTTAACAAGAACTAAGACTTTACAACCATTCTGTTTGAAAGGAAAAGAAGACTTTTACGACACTTTCTTTTGAACAAAGATTAATCAACTATATTCTAACTTTGACTATGGATCGATAATGACAAAGAAAACATTTAAGAAACATTAATCAATTAAGTCAAATTAGGGCTAGCGAAGGAGATAGAAACTTTTTCTCTGAGACATGACATTCATTGATCAATCGGCAAGGAAACAAACAGAGAAAAGTTGGCAAAAATTCATTCCAAAGGTGGGAAACTTACCCTAGGAGGATCGGTGCAGCCCTAAATGAGAGATAATGCACTTTAGAGCACTGTCCCTAAGCCAAGGGTGCTATGTAGTGCACTGTGTCCCTCACAAGCCTATGTTGGTGATAGTGAGCCATTACAAAAGGCAACTTGACACAATTTTGACCAAAATTTAATGCAAAAGAGCTGAAGTACAATCAATGAACACAAGTATGGTCTATAAGAATGTCCTAGGAGGTGGATAAGCTAATAGGAAAGACGATCATCTCCAGTGGAGTTGCTAATTTGTTTTGGAGAATTTGGTATCTACGAATAAATACTAATTCTCTAGATAAGTAGTCATATCTAGAACAATAGTTTAAAGCATTTTAGCCTTTTCTTATAAGCAATAGATGAGACAAAGAAGATGAGAATACCTACTTGTAGTTCTCATTTCCTCTTGTCTCCTTTGTATCAATCCTATCGCTCCTTCCCGTACTTAACACGCTTGAGAAGTACCTATAAACAAAAACAAAAGACAAAGAACTGATCAAAGAAAAATATCTATTGAATACAAGTGAATGGAATCAGATACATTTCACACATATAAGCATCATATGACAATACAAACATGTGTGAGAAAGGTTCAAATACTTTATTGAATAGAAGAAGGAATTAAAACCATTGTGTCTAATTCAAATTCATTCCTCCAGCTTGGATCCCATCCACATCACACCAAAAGCATGAAAAACTTGTAGGATTACAACACTTGCTTCAAAGCCAATTCTCATAGCAACATTATCTCCTTACAATTCAACATAGTCCAGCCCCTGATCACTTAGATGAGTGGTCAATTTATAGGGGTAGAAATTCCCACTGTAGATCACCTAGTAATGCAATGTACTAAAGCAAAACACTTGATCTACTTCTACAAAAAATTTAGCAGAAGTTTAATTGAACATGAGAAAAATCAAGCATGAACAGATATAACTGAGAATGAGAAGTAATCAACCATAACACAGAAGATATAACACTGGGGAAAGCACCAACCTAAAAGCCGAACTCTGTATTATCATACAAGTGGAAATATTGTTCAAGTTACAAAAAGGATCAGCTCTCAAGCTATCCTACTCTCTCTGCAATCAAAGAATACAACTCACAGACTAAATAGACATAGTATATGTCTTCCTCAAGCCCTCCAAGCCTCCTATTTCCATGTGTAGCTTTGATTGGGGTGCAATGATATCACATGTGTGAATTGGCCTCATCACACTCAATGTAGCCTCAGGTCCAACTGTGCAATCCTCAAGAAATAATATTCCTTCTGCATGCAAGGAATATTCACCAAGGAATATCCTAGCAATTGATAGTACATTGTCCCTCCACCTAATCTCAACTGGTTCTCTGACTGAACTGACATGCATGATCTATCCATGAGTGAACCGTCAATTATCTGAAATACAGTAGTTACATGCATGCAAGCATTAACCAACTCAACTCTCATTAATTTAACAAACTATTAAATTAATCTAACTAGACTTGACTCAGTTAACTGAGCCAACTAATTATAACTCAATATTACAACTCACTCTTATCTCTTTAACTGATGGATAAGTCCATCAATCAAAGGAGAAACTATTGCATGTCCTCACATAGACTTCAAGTTTGATTTTCCTTAGCTAATTAACTCAAGATGAATTAATTAATTAATTTTCAAACTGTTGTTAATATCAAATTCGAATTTTACTTCCTATGTTTAGTCTAGGGATTGACTAAAATAAGAAGGGATCCCAAAATGCTATTTTTAGAAAAGATACTTTTAGCACTTTCACTTTTCACCTGTTGTTGCTAAGATCCACAATGGCTGAACTGTTATTTATAGCCGAGCTATTTATAGCAGTGCTATTTTTAGCATTTTCTATTTTTAGCATTTCTTGTTGCACATTTCAACACTCCCTCTCAACAAGAAAGGGATTATCAGTAACCCCAATCTTGTCTCTGTGGAACTCGAACTTGCATTTTGACATTGCCTTAGTCAAAATATCTGCATCCCGCTCCTCGGTCGAAACATACTACAACATCATGATCCTCTTGACCACACAATCTCGTAGATGATGGTAATGGATATCTATATGCTTGGACCTGTCATGAAACACTAGATTCTCACAGAGTTTTATAAAACTCTAATTATCACAGTATATCACTGTAGGATCCATCATATGACCAAACAATCCCACTAGAATCTTTCACATCCAAATGGCCTCGGATGCTGCCTGACTAGCAACCATGTATTTAGCGTCTGCTGAGCTAAGTGCAACTAATATTTGTTTCCTGGTATACCGAGAAACTGCAGTTGAACCAAGGTTGAATATTCCTCCAGAACTGCTCTTCCGGTCTAATGGACTACCAACCCAATTTGCATCTGTGAAGCCTTGCAGCTTCACTCCCTTTGTCCGTCTATACCATAATCCATATTGTGTAGTGCCTCTGAGATATCTTAGCACATGCTTCATTGCCTTCCAAAACAGCTTAGTAGGCTGAACCATAGCTTGACTCAGCTGGTTCACCACAAAGCATAAGTCGGGTCATGTTTTCAACAAATACATAACTGAACCCACCAGCTGCCAATAAATAGTGGGAGATATTACCTCACCTAAAGTAGCATCCTCCTTCCTCCAGTTCCCAGCTAAATGAGTCTGTATGGGTTTGTACTTCTCCATGTGAAAGTGTTTGAGTATCTCATTGTTATACTTGCCTTGAGACACAAATACTTCCCCATCTTTCTGCCACACTTCCATGCCTAGAAAGTAGTGCATGAGGCCCATGTCCTTCATCTCAAACTCTCTTGCAAGGTCCTCCTTGCAAGATTTGATCAGCTGATCATCACCTATCAAAATTAGATCATCGACATAAAGTATAATAATCAATGGCTTACCTTCTAGCATGATGTGGTAAAGGTTTGCATCCGCTTCACTCTTGGTGAAGCCTAACCTGGTGAAATAGCTGTCGATCCTAGTATACAAAGCACAGGGTGCTTGCTTCAGCCCATACAATGCTTACTTGAGTTGCAAAACATGTGACTCACAATCGAAGGTCTCAAATCCCTCGGGCTGCTCAATGTATACCTCTTCCTCAATCTTCCCATTGAGGAACGTCGTATTCACATCCATCTGATGGATCTTCCAACCCAACTGAGCTGATAGAGCTAGCATCGATTTGATAGATGAGTACCTTGCTACGGGAGCAAAGGTCTCATCGTAGTCGATCCCCTGAACTTGTTAGAAACCTTGGGCAACAAACCCTGCCTTGTGTTTCTCAACACCGCCATCAGCTGCCTACTTTACCTTGTAAATCCATTGGGAACTAACCACTGACTTCTCCCCAGGTCTAGGGAAAACATCACACACACTATTCTTTATGATAGAATCGTACTCTTCTACCATTGCATCAACCCAGACTGGTTGTTAGACTGCCTCCTGAAAAGAAGAAGGTTCGGTCATTGCACACTCCCCAACTAGGGCCATGTAGCCAGTGTATCTCTCGGGAGATCTGCTCTATCTGTGCTAAGAGGATGGCTGCCCCACATTCTCTCTCACATCTAGTATCAATTTGTCAGCTTCCCGTGAGTATTTCAGCCCATCTCTAGAAGACTCTCCAGGAGTGGTGGTCTCCACTACTGGATCCTCTGCATGTGGTTGATCCACATCATCAGGAGGCTCCTCTTCCTTTGGAACTAAAAGTTCCTCTTCACCATGGAACTTGAGCTCCCTCTTAGGTGACACTCGCATGGCTCTCTGCTCATAGAACTTGAGATCCTTGTGCACTATGGTCCTCTGACTGGCAGGAAAAAATACATGATAGGTGTGGGGTGTATATGTGTACCCCACAAGTATCCCCAACTCAGCTGTTGGGTCTAGCTTCTTTTGAGCATCTTTGGTCACATGATAGAAAACTGGTGATCCAAAGATGCAGAAGTGACTCACATCTGGTTGCTTCCCTGAAAAAGCCTCCATAGGTGTCTTCATCCCCAAAATATGATGAGGAATTCTATTCTGAAGGTACACTACTATATTTCATGCCTCAGCCCACAGATGAAGTGGTAGGCCTTGATCATGCAATATCACTCAAGCTACTCCCACAATAGATCTATTCTTCCTTTCGGCCACCCCATTCTATTGTGGGTTATGAGGTGTCGTCAGTTCTCGTTTAATTCCTTCTGTAGTATAGAAGTATTTAAACTACTGGGAAACATAACATCCACCATTGTCGCTACGCAAGGCTTTTACTTTCTTTCTATATTCTTTCTCGGCCAAGGCTTTAAACTCAAAAAGCCTCAAGAAGGTTTGATCCTTCTTTCGCATAAAGTAAATCCAACATTTACGAGAAAAATCATCAATAAAAATAACACAGTACCTTTGCTTAGCGGTGGAGGCTATAGAGAATGGTCCACATACATCTAAGTGAACTTGCTCTAGGATTGCTCCAGATATACCATCCCGATCCTGAAAGGAAGCTTTTGCATACTTACCCAGGGTGCATCCTTTGCATGTGTCTGTTTGCTCCAGTTTTCCCTTGGGTAAGCTGGTAGAAATTTGTTGCATGATCTTCAAGGCCTCATGGTGCAAGTGGCCCAATATTCTATGTCGTAACTCACCAACATCTTGGCTTTGCACTACCTCTGCTTTGGAACTCAGTGCAACACAGTCATCTACCTCTAGCTTGTAGAGATTCTTTACTCAAATCCCTACTCGCTTGGTCTGTCCGATGCTGATATGCCTCAGGAAAAATTTTCCTTTAGTAAAGACTACATCATAGCCTTTATCTTCTAGCATAGCAACAGACACAAGATTCTTTTTCAAACCTGGTACATACTTAACAGTAGATAGGGTGAGAGGAGCACCATGCTCCCTCTGAAACACAACTGTACCTTCACTTGAGACACAGTACTTTCCATCATCGCCCATATCGATCCGCATATGGAGATCCTTCTCCTCCAATGTACTGAAAAGATTCTTGTCACCCGACATGTGGAAAGAAGCTCCACTGTCTAGGTACCAAAAAAATCCCACAATGGATGAAATCGTGCATGCGATAAGTGAGAAATCCAACTCAAACTGTGAAGCTAGTGCATCACCATTAGATCCCTTTAAGGAACCCTTCTTGGATTTCTTTTATGGACAATTCATAGCATAATGGCCCACTTCATGACAGTGAAAGCATCGCACCTTCAACTTTTCAACCTTCTTCCCACCATGAGAAGATTTGGATTGGGACGCCTTCCCTTTCCTTTTCTTAGCTTTACTCGCTAAAGCTAGATTTTCTTCATCATCTTGTTTTGATGAAGATCCATCCCTAGTGCTTTGACTTATCTCCTCCTACATCAGATCTAACCAAATTCGTTCCCAATCTGGTAGTTTCTCTCTTCCATTAACCGAGTCCTAGTAGCTATGCTAGCTCTTAGGAAGATCGAGGAGTGCAAGACTCACCATGTTGTCATCAGCTGTCATGACCCCTACGGTTGCAAGCTCATCCCTGTAGGTGGTGAGCTTGTTCAGGAACGTGGATATTTTGTCACCCTTTTGCACTTGATCTTTCGAAGATTATCTTTTAGAGACAGCTTCCTCTAATCACTAGTATTCTGATAAAGATCTTTCAATGTTTTCCACATCGAAAATGGAGTCTCCTTCCGATGGAGGCTCGAGACAATGTCATCTTGAAATCTCTCCAGGATGATTCTCCTTGCTCTAGCCACACACGTTCCCCATTCCGCAAGTTGAGTAGCATCAGTCAACTTCTGGACTTCTTGATCAATGAAGTCCTCTAGGCTAATATCTTCTAATACTGCCTCCATGTGATCCTTCCAGGCTATATAATTTGAACTACCATCAAGGGCATATTCGAGTCTTAAACCATTTAACACCATCGGTGAAATAGATGTGATAAGAACTCAATTCAATATTCAGAAACCAAACTTTGAACTTCTCCTGCTTGTATACTATTCTTCCTTGATCACCTTTGCTCTGATACCATGTAGAAATTCCCACTGTAGATCACTTAATAATGCAATGTACTAAAGCAAAACACTTGATATACTTCTACAAACAATTTAGCAGAAGCTTAATCAAACATGAGCAACATCAAGCATGAATAGATATAACTAAGAATGAGAAGTAATCAACAATAACACAGAAGATATAACACTGAGGAAGGAACCATCCTAAAACCCCAACTCTGTATTATTGTACAAGTGGAAATCTTGTTCAAGATACAAAAATAATTAGCTCTCAAGCTATCCTGCTCTCTCTACAATCAAACAGTATAGCTCACAGACTGAATAAACATAGTATACTTCTTCCTCAAGCCCTCCATGCCTCCTATTTCCTTGTGCAATTTTGATTGGGGTCCAATGATATCATATGTATGAATTGGCCTCATCACAATCATGTAACCTCAGGTGCAACTCCGCAATCCTCAAGGAATAATATTCCTTCTACATGCAAAGAATATTCACTAAGGAATATCCTAGCAACTGATAGTACACTGTCCCTCCATCTGATCTCAACTGGGTCTCTGATTGAACTGACATGCATGAGTTATCCATGAGTGAATCTTCAGTTATCTAAAATACAGTAGTTACCTGCATGCAAGCATTAACTAACTGAACTCTCATTAATTTAACAAACTGTTAAATTCATCTAACTGAACTTGACTTAGTTAACTGAGCCAACTAATTACAACTCAATATTACAACTCACTCTTATCTCTTTAACTGATGGATAAATCCCTCAATCAAAGGAGAAACTGTTGCATGTCCTCACATAGACTTCAAGTCTTATTTTCCTTAACTAATTAACTCAAGATGAATTAATTAATTAATTTTCAAACTGTTGTTAATATCAAATTCGAATTTTACTTCCTATGTTTAGTCCAAGGACTGAATAAAATAAGAATCGATCCTGAAATGCTAATTTTAGAAAAGATATTTTTAGCACTTTCGCTTTTCACCCATTGTTGCTAAGATCCACAATGGCTGAACTGTTATTTATAGCTAGGCTATTTATAGCAGTGTTGTTTTTAGCATTTTCTATTTTTAGCATTTCTTGTTGCACATTTCAACAATAAGGAGATGAAGGAGGTTTTTTCATAAATGGTGGTATTGAATGGCCTTCCATAATTAGAATTAGTTCCATGGAGGAAGGGATGAGAGGATAGGATGCATCTTAACTCATTCATCATCCATTTTTGAGCTCATAGGAGTTGATAAGTGAGGGAAACTTCCAGATGACTCCAAAAGATAAGAATATTCCCCAAACCCTATTTGAATTTCGCTCAAACTCGCCTAGCGCAGGTGAAAGGAACCCTAAGTTCTTTGTGGAGCACTGTGGCATGGACTCAACTGCTCTACAATGCACCCTTACATGGGCCTACCTGCGTTGGTCCCTCTAGAGGTCAATTCAAGATGTCTTCATGTCATGAAACTATCTGGGAAGGAGGCATTCAAAAGGGTGACTTGTTTATGGCATGTAGCAATTGAAATTAGGGTTTGATGAGCCCAAAAACACTAACCTGGATGATGGAAGTGATGTGCCCAAATGGATCTATAAAAAAAGCAAATTGAGAAAATGTGTTGTGTTTGGACTCCTTGTTGCTACATGTTGACCTGTATCTTTGACCATGTTGTTGTGCGATCCTTTTGACGAACTGAATCAAGCGAATGGGAGGAGATCCATGAGGGGATCAATCCTCAACTACCCATATGCTTAGTTATTTCATTAGTGCACCAGAACCCCACGAACCATGGAGGTAGCTGCAGATTTACAAAATGGCTACAGAATTATGTTAATTCTGTGGCTAGTGCACTCTTTAATATAACAATAAGGAACATTAATGCATATGAGAAATAAGACATCTAAGAGTTATTACCTCATCAAAATCTATGATTTATTGCCTTTATTGAGTTGATAGTGATGATGAAGAAGAGGAAAATGGTGGAAAAAGGGTTTCAAAACAAAACAGTTATGGAACTCTACATTCCCCCTGCACACTGAAGATTTTGTATGTCCTCATACAAACTGTAAAATTGATATCTTGGACTACTGCATTTTCTTGGATACTTCTACGAGTACATCCAAATTCATCTTTTTCATTTTCTTTCTAGTAATTTCCATCCTTGGTTTCCTCATAAGGATCTTGTATTTCAAGTTTATGACCTGTTCTGTAAAGCCTTTTTTTCTTCTTCAGTTTCTTGTTCTTCTTAAACCATAGACTTAGATGTAAGATGAGATTATCACTCTTAGCTATTTCAATTTAATTTTGTTCTTTCAAGGATTGATTTTATTATTGATATACCTATTTAATGTCTCCAGTTTGAAAATTTCTTGTTTCAATATATTCACTACTGGAGGTTCTTGTGGTTCATTAAACTAATTTTCGTCTTCCTTTTGAATTGGAATTGATGTTCTTTTTGTGTCTCTTTTCTCCAAGAACTCTATATAATCATAAATCTCTTGTGACACTGGATCAATCTCTAGTGTTCTTCGTCTTGGAATCTGAGGAGGCAATGTAACAGCTGGTGATGCAGTCCTTGGTGGTGAAACCCTTGGTGACGAAACCCTTGGAGATAATACTCTTGAATTTTCTTCTTCGATTTATGAGTTTTCTTCTATTTCTATACTGACATGCTCTATGCTTTTTGAGGGTAATCCTTTTGTTGAGTTGGGTCTGGTACTTCTTCTCAAAGCTATGACTGGAGTCTTTTGAGTTTTCTTCATTTGTGTTTCAGGCTTCTCTGCTTGTGATGGAACCTTTGTTTCTTCTCTGTCTTTCTTTCTTCTAACATTTATTTTTTTCACTTTATCTAAAACTTTTGCAAGTGGGATGTCATCTTGTGATAAGTGTTGTAGCTACTGTTGCTGTTGTGGCTGATGTGGATTATCGATTTTTATTTTCCTCCCCATTTTAGGTCTGACGTTATTTTCCTGTCCATGAGTTTCCTCCTGAAAGTGATTTCTAACTAAAAAGATCTCCCAATTATCACCTCTATTTTGGAGATGAAATTCAACAAGTATTTTGACCAAACCATGGTGATACGTTGTATTTTCTATAAACTGAATTCTCCTTTGTACATTTCCTGACATCTTCCTAAGACTATTTAGAATGAAATATGGAAGGTTTATTTCATTTTCTTCAAGGAAATTCATTAGCAACCGAATATGATAGAAGAACATACAACCAAACCTTCCTTCATAGGTAACAAATTTTTGAATTATTAGAAGTAGGTTTCTCCACTTACTTTCCAGTGTTGTGCTTGGGATTTCCTTCTTGAAAATGGTGGTGTCCATGCTTGGATTCTTCAGGAAAACCTTCCAATCCTCTGTTTCTATTCCTCTGTTCTTGAACCATTTCTCTCCACTCCATGGTAGTCTAGTGGCTTCAATTATAAATGACTATGTTACTATGAATTTGATATCCCATATCTCCACTTTGACTCCATCAAAGGCCCTTACGAAAGATTTAGTCACTTATTTATCGAAGCCATCAATTTTTTCTACAAATTCGAGCCACTGTGCTTTCTGCAATAATTCTTTCGTTTGAGGATATCCTTCCAAGAATTTCTTGCCTGCTGGCTCCATTTTGACTATCACACCCATGGGCGAGAAGCTTTATTTCAGAACGGTTTTGTTTGACAGAGTAGAATTGCTTGGTAGGGTTGGTTAGCTTGGTAGGGGTTTTAGAGTGGAGAGGTCAAGAGCGTGAGTGATAGAACAATGAAAGTGTAAGTCATGAGGATATAATGGAATGAAGCAGAATCTAACCATTAAAATTATTTATGCTTATGTTTTGGGTGGCCGATTCAATGGATCAGAATATGAGCGATGATGACTATACGTGAATGGCAGCTTATGTGAGACTTGATATGACACAACTAACTCTTTGCAATAATGATTTTGATTTTTGGTCGTACTGTCTTATAATTCATATATGTAATTTTTTAATCCCTATTATTAAATTAAAGTAATGCATACCTTTGAGTTATTTGCTTGCTAACCTTTGGTTTCTATTTACGCTGTCTTTAGGTACCTTACAGTGGAGGGGGTCAATCATTCCTTTAATTGCATGATCAGAGGTGTCTATCACATAGGCTGAAGAAAGTCATCGGAACTGCAGAGAATCAATGATTCTTTAGTTATTTATTTTTGAAAGAAAGAGGGATAAAAGAAAATGGGATTCTGGAAAATGGAATACAAAGAAAATTTAAGATGCCAATAATTCCTGGTTTTCACGTTTATATATATATATATATATATATATATATCAAAGGTGGAGAAGAAGAAGAGTTCTTAACTAACTTCAAATCAGAGTTGTCTTGGAAAATCTTTACAAATTCTTCTTTTGTCATGGGCTTGTGATAGATCCTGAGTCAATGCCCATTCACTAGGAGAGGAACTTTTTCTTCATCAATAGTATTAATTCTGACTATTCCATTATCAAAATCATTTTCAATCTCTTAATGCCCAAGCCAGTGACTTTGAAATTTTCCTTGGAAATTTTTGAACTTTGAATCAAAGGGTAATGCCCAGTCTCCTGGCTGAAATTTTATTTCTTTGATGTACTTATCGTGCCATTTGGATCTCTATTACTGGAATAAACTAGTCTTATGGATAACCTCTTGCCTTATTTCATCAAGCTCATTGAGTTGTCCCATTCTTTGTTTTCGTGCTTCTGATAAGTCAAGTCCCAACTTGACAGTTGTCTTGTAGGTTTGGATGTGGAACTCAATTGGAAATAGGACCTACTTCCCATAAACAAGTTCATAGGGAGTATGTCCTATAGTGTTTCTCCATGTGGTACGTAGGCCCATAAATATTCTAGAAGCTTTTCGGCTCAGTTCGTTCTGTGCAAGAGAACTATCTTGGTAAGGATTGCTTCAATCACTTTGTTAGTAGACTCTACTTATCCATTTGCTTATGGATGGTATGGAGTAGATTTGCGATGCTTGATTTTATATTATTCCATCATATTTTGCACTACTCTGGATGTGAATTTCTTTCTTCGAACTGTTACAATTTATCTTGGGATACCAAAACGAGTAAAAATATCCTCAAAAAGAAATGAAACTGCAAAAATTTTCAGTAGCAAAAGAAAGTTATTTAGCTTCTACCCACTTAGTAACATAATCAGTGCATAAAAGAATATTTTTTTTTGTTTTAAATATGGATTAATTAGTCCAACAAAATCCAAAACCCATTTTTAAAAAATTTTGATGAGTACCTGAGGTTGTAGTGGCATTTCATTTGAAGGAACAGGTTTCCCCATTCTTTGACAACTATCACACCTCTTAACATTTTCCTTGGCATCCTTAAAAAGGGAAGGCCAATAATATCCTAAGAGAAGGACTTTATAAGCATTTCTTTTATCAGAAAAATGACCTCCGCATGGTTCATCATGGCATGCTTTAAGTATTTTAGGTATTTCATCTTCTCTTACACATCTTCAGATGATGAGATCTGGTCATGTCTTGTATAATTCTTCATTTATCCATGAATAAGATGCACTCGATTTGATTATTCTTCTCTTTTCTCTAGGAAAAAAATAGGAGGGTAACTTTTTTGAAACTAAATAATTGGAAATATCTACAAACCAAGGTGATTTAGTAGGAACTGCAAAAAGATATTCATCATGAAACTTATCCTCTACAAGTACATCAGTGTTATCATTTTGAATTTTACATAAAAATTCAGCAATTGTGTTGTGTTTTCCAAGTCAGTCCAGAATGGTGATATTGAATTCTTGTAACAGTAATAGCAATCTTGTTACTTTTCCATTAGTAATTGGTTTTTTCATTAAATATCTAATGGAAGATTGATCTATATGGACAAAAGTTTCATAGCCATTAATGTAATGTCTAAATTTATTAATAGCATGTATGATAGCTAAAAACTCCTTTTCAATTACAATATAATTTAGCTCTGCAGGAGTTAAACTTTTACTGGTATAATTAATGGCATAAGGAGTAAGGTCTTTTTTTCCTAATACAACTCCTAGAGCTATATCTGAAGCATCGGTTGATATATCAAAAGGAAATTTCCAATTAGGTCTGTTTAAGATAGCTGTTTTAGAGATCTTTTTCAAACTTTCAAAAGCCTTCTGACAATCAGAGTTCCAACTAAATTCACAATCCTTGGTGAGTAATTTGAAGAGTGGAGATGCAATCTTTGTGAAGTTTTCTTTGAATCATCTATAATATCCAGTAAAACCAAGAAAACTCCTAACATCTCATTGATAACTAGGGATTGATAATTTGGAAATAACTTCTACCTTAGATGAGTCCACCTTAATTCCATTTCCTGAAATATGGTGACCTGAAACAATTCCTTCCTTAAACGTCATAAAACCCTTTTCATGACTTAATGAAATATTTGCTTCTTTACATCTTAAGAGAACTTTTTCTAAATTTTCGAGTGCTTCTTCAAAAGAATTTCCATAAACTGTGAAGTCATCGATATATACTTCCACACAATCATGCATAAGATCAGAGAAAATTCATAGTACCACCCTTTCAAATGTCGCTAGAGCATTGCATAGTCCAAAAGGAAGTACTCAGTAAGCATAAGTCCCCCATGGACAGGTGGATGTGGTTTTGTCTTGATCTTTAGGTTCTACCTAAATCTAATTATACCAAGTAAAACCATCCAAAAATGAGAAATATTCCTGCCCTGCTAATGTATCTAAATCTTGATTTATGAAAGGAAGTGGAAAGTGATCTTTCAAAGTTGCTTTATTCAATTCCCTATAATCAATGCATACTCTCCATTTTCCATTTTTTTTAGGAACTATTACTAGTGGTGAAATTGATTGACTATCTGATATTGGATAGATGAAATTTACATTTAACAGTTTATGCAATTATTCTTTAACAATTTCTTTTAAGTTTGGATTCATTCTTCTTTGTGGTTTCCAAACTGGTCTAGCATTATCTTCAATATAGATATGATGCATGCAGGTTTTAGGATCAATTCCTTTCATATCAATATATTCCCATGCATATGCAGAACCGTGTTTTTGTAATATTTCTTACCAGTTTCATTTTCTGTAATTCTTCTAGGTTTTCATTGATATTCAAGGTTTTTCTTGGAAAATTTTCTATTAAAGAATTTCCAAATTTTTCTATAAAATGTAAAGACATTAATCTAGATGCTAGATATTCGATATTAATTGTTCTTGAAAACTTTGACTATTTTCACAATATAAAGAGGGTTCATGATTTTCTATTGAATTTAAAATTTGATCCTCCTCATTTATTTGTACAATAGTGAAAATTGGTTCTATATCGTTATCTTCATACATCCATTCTTTATTTTATACTTCTAACATTGCTTTTAGAGGTGGGTATAATGTAAATTTCTTTGTTGACCTTCCATATGACATAAACATGTCTCCTGATCTACAACAGATAAAGGCATCAGCTATAGCTAACCATGGTCTTCCTAAAATTAATGGATGTCCTCCTAAATTATTCTTGGAGGTTAGAACCTTGAAATCAACAGGATATTACAGGTATCTAAGGATACATATATATCCTCTAACACACCATTAGGTTTAATTACAAATATGTTTGCTAATAGTGTGTATTGAAGAATAGAAAGTTTTAATTTATCCATAGTTCATTTGCTCAATATGTTGATGGTTTCTCATAGATCAATCAGAGTGTTTGGTATTTCAATTACGTTGATGTGTTTTTTTACAATGGGGCTTCCTAGATCTAAATATTTATGGATTACTATCTCCCCCATCATAATATCTACAATTTTCCCGACTAATTGAATTATTTTTATTTCTTTTATTTTTCCTCCTAATCCTTTTGTATTTAATTGTTTTTGCAAAAATCGATATTTATTTTCTTTCTTGTAATAAAGGAATCTTTTTACATAGATTTTTCAATTCATCTAGCATATCATAATTAGGCAATATGATTTTCTTTTCTACTCCTTTATCAATTTTCAACCTTTTAGGAAACAATGGTCTTGAGATAGATACTCAAGGTTGTTCTATAACAGGAGTATTATTAGAAGGTTGATTCCAAGTATTTTGTGAAGATTGTGCAAATTGTTGAGGATTAAAACCTTGAGTTTGATTTGTTTGAGGATATTTCCATGGTCTTTTGAATAAAGTAAAGGGGGTCTACCTAATTTGGCATTCCTTCTTCACTAAAGAGAACCTTAAGACATCGTATAGAGGGACATTCTTTTGTATCATGATTTTCGGCACATATAACACAGGTTTCTATTCTTTTTAAATCTAAAGGACATTCTCTTACATCATGTTTCTTTCTACAGCTAGGACAAAAGATGGATAATGCATCATTTTTGGCTTTTTTTCTTGTTTTGCATTTTAAGGGTATCAATTTTCTCACTGAGACTCCCTAAAATATATGTTCTAAAGTTATCAAGCGAACTTCCCAATTTTTCCCTACTTACTGTCCCAGCTGCAGATTTATTTATTCTTGATAAAAGAGGATCCCTTGAACATTTCCCTATTCGTGCTTTACTTCTTGAAATATGTACACATAGATCATAGATATCTGCAAAGGGTAACTAAAAAATATCTCCTTTTCCCATTAGATTGAGCATATGTATCCATTCATCTTTAATGCATTTGAGTAAAAGATCTTTCAAAGTTTCCTCATCCAGATTGTTCATTTTTTCCCTTTTGATATTATAAACAAATATCTCGATAAATTCTTCAAGATTCTCATATTCTTTTTGTACCATTTTGAAGACTACATATTTGATACTATGAGGCATACAATAATCCTTATGTTTCTCTAAGAATTCATCTTTCATTTGTGCCCATGTCGTTATAGAATTTGTTTCTAGACTCATAAACCATTTTAATGTTGCATCCTTTAAGGTGGCAAGGAACAATTTTAGTTTTTGAGCATCATGCAAATAGTAATATGACCTATATAATACCTCAAATTAGAAGAGAAATGTCTCTGGGTCTTCACTTCTTATTCCATGAAAAATGTAGAGAATACAGGGTGAGATATTCTTCATTTTTAATGTTGCATCCTCATCAAGGATAGGGAATCCAAAAGGTTCTAGATCTCCTCTATTTCCTCTACCTCTACCACCTCCTCTATTTCCTCCTCCAATCCTATGTTGTTCACCATTGAAATTGTGTACTTCTCCTTCTTCTTCAACCACGATGGATTCTTTAGAAGAGATATCTGGTTCTTCAACAGGGTTATCTAGTTTCTCTTCTAGTTCTTCTAGTCCCTCTATCAATGGTTTGAAGTAAATTTCTTCTTCTTCTTCTTCTTCAGAAGGAACTTCTAACTCTTGAGCTAGAAGTTGTTCTCTAGTTGAAGATAGAAAAATTACTCCAATTGTTGGAGATGTAGGATTTTCTTCTATTACAGTCGTTGTTGATGAGGTTGGTGAACTTTTAGATTGGATTTCAGATCTCAAGACTTCAGGAAGTCTATATTGGCCTGCTATGGATGGAATTCGAGTTTGTGTGGGTGGTGTGGCACTATGAGGTCATGGTGGAGTGAGTGATGATGTAGGAATTGAAATTATTCCTCTACCTACAAACCTACCTCTAACGTCTCTTCCCTATGCATGTCATGTTTTTATTTGATTTCTTTTTAAAGGGTTCTATTTACACTTCCCCAGTAGAGGTGCCAAAATGTTTAGTCAATTTAATGTTCTTAAATTGCAAGCATAAATTATTGACCGGAGTTGTTAAACTTGTGAAGTGTAGGTGCACTATATATGCTAGAAGCCTATTCTTTCGTTTAGTAAGATGATGGTTATGTTTGTTTTGAAATTTTCATTGTTTATCTAGATTTTCATTAGAGTTAGATTTCTACAATCAATATTTGAAAGTTAAGTTATTGTTAGACTGAATGAGAGTTAAGCTATTGTTAGATCAATCTATCAAATTATATCTAATTGATTATCATCTAAAAATGTCTTATGTTATTCATCCTAAATTTATGAATCTATATAAACACTTTTCTGCTATGAAAATAGAGTATTAAAATCCAAAAGCTTGTTCTATGAAATATATACAATTATGAGTTTAAAAATCATGACGGAAGTTTATAATTACAAATTGAGAATGATCTAAATTCTAACTCTACAAAGCATGAAGATTGAATGGAATGAAGCAAAAAGAATTGAAGGACTAGACTATGTAAAAGACTGTAACTATAAATGAAATGTGAAATGATAACAAGATAACTAAGTCTATACGAAATAATGAAAGAAGTGAAGTAATTAAACTAGAATGCAGTAATAACATAAAGCATTTGAATGAAAGCAATTACAAAGCAATGAAACAAAAATAAGCTAAAACCTTAGTTATCTGCAAGGGCCCTCCACATCCAGTAGTTATGATTTACAATCACATACGCATCAGTTTAGCAAAGTAACTTCAAATTAATGTAAAAGTGAAAGTATGGTTCACAATTTCTTTAGCAATTAACTTAATACTTCCACCCCATTATCGTTTACAGAGAACAAATATTTATATGAAATGCATGATCAATCTATTGAGACTTTCATGCCTACAGATATAATGTTTAATCCTAATTAAAATATGAAACATAAATAGGAAATTCATTATTCGTCGATTTGCTATTTCGAAAGAAAATCAAGAAAATGTGTTGTGTCTGGACTACTTGCTGCTACGTGTTAACATGTATCTTTGAACATGTTGCTGTGTGATCCTTTTGATGAACTGGCTCGAGTGAATAGGAGGAGATCCATGAGGGGATCAATCCTCAACTACCCATACTCTTAGTTGTTTCATTAGCACACTAGAACCCCTTGAACCATGGAGGTAGCTGCAAATTTACAAAATGGCTACAGAATCATGTTAATTATAGAGCTAGTGCACTCTTTAATATAACAATAAGGAACATTAACACATATGAGAAATACAACATGTAAGAGTTATTACCTTATCAAAATCTATGATTTATTTCCTTTATTGAGTTGAAAGTGATGATGAAGAAGAGGAAAATAGTGGGAAAAGGGTGTCAAAAGAAAATAGTTATGGAACTCTACAAGAGAAACAAGGTTAAGCAGTAAGAAATTTCTCACTTGGTTGTATCTAATATTTCATGTTCCATTGCAAGTGTTTTTCTAACATCTACAGGGTTGCACCTCCATTCATTTTGGTGGTTTCCTCCTCTATGTCATCTTCCAATTTTATGGTTAGCTGCTTAGATGTGTCTTCTGAGGAAGTGAGGTTTTATGGTCAAGTTATTCTTCCATTACCCCTTTTTAATACTTTAAGTTTCAAAATATGGCTCAGCAAGCCTTGCTCTAGAAAATAAAGGCAAGGGGAGGTCGAGGCCATAGCAGTAGCTATGGGCATGGAAGGGGTCAACCCCAATTGAGGCTAGCCAGGGGTAAGGATCGTAGAACCAATCATGACCACATTAAGGAAGTCACTGAGTCATATTTGACCAACACACACCCTCAGGCCCGTTAGGCAATCTCAAACTGGGAGAATGGAGTTGGACAATAGGCAACAAATTATGACTTGGAGTTAGATGAGTGGAATCCTCTCGTCCCAGATCCTAGACATACCATAGGTCATTTCACTCAGTATCAATAGACTTTATATCTATTTTGGATGATGAATACTCTCTTTGAAAAACCTTGACCTCATATCTTGTAGGAATCTCAAAGGAAACAACAAAAATTGAGGAAATCCGTAAGGAATTCCAACTTATACAATGCCACATTCAAAAACAAAATGTTTGCTTAGCCCGCATAGAGAGGTGCGTTTCATGCATACCACAGACTTAGCTGTCAGGATCTAGTGTGAAAGACCCAACACCAATAGAGTCCTTATATGATTAGTATGCTTTTAAGTCTAGTTTGGATAGTTAATTTTGTTATGTATAAACAAATAGAAAGTTGTTTTTATTTTTCTGTTATAGGCATATTGCGAGTAGGAGGAACAAATACATTCATGTTTACATTTCTTTGTTAGACATTCTCAAACTATTTAGATGGGAAGGTTGAGCCCATCTGACCATGGAGGCTATTTTGTAACACCTGCATATCTTTAAAATGGAATGGAAAGGATCTACCAAGCTTACAAAAAAAAAAGATTTCAAAAAATCAATTGCCACTTGTTTTTTAATTTTAAAAAAAAGAAAAGAAAAAAACACATTTTTTTTTCACTTTATTCGAACATGGGTGTGTTTGATAGTAAAGTAAGCTGGTGCGTTTATAATAATAGCACACCGACGTTGCTGGGGAGCCAATTCTCTTCAATGTACCAAAATCATACAATTTTTTTATTCGAAATATTGAAATGGTGTGATTAATTTTATTAATCCAACGTTGCAATTTGTTTTGATAAGTGCACCAATAGGGTTTGAAAGCTATCTGAATTTTTTTTTTCACATAAAATGGCACATTAATCTCAAATATACTTTAGGATGCATTCACATGAATTACAATAGTTCATAGTATACATTTTCTGCTTAAAGTCAGTTTATTCTTGAAAAATGGCTAGAAAAACTATATTGAAATTCAGATTGTGGTTATATGGTTCTCGAGATTAATTTTAGATATGCTCACAAAATTTTATTTCTAATATCTCTCAAATGCAGGGACAAAATATCAATAATATCAAATGGCCAATAATTCAAATTCCAGCTCATTCCATATTGCTGATCAAAGTCCTTCGTCGATAACTCCCTTTCCATCTCTAGTAAGTTGATATTTTATTTATATTTTGATTATCTACTTGATTTTTTTTTTTCAATCCATGTCAATTTGAATAGAAATGTATCCAAATTTCCAGGATCTTGATTCAAAATTGAGTTCAGATGCAGAAAATATTCGTCCATTCCAAAAATGTTGTAAGCTCTTATCAAGAGTAACATATCACGAGAAGTTGGTAGATGAAAATGGACAACCTCTTCACCTTGCTAGTTGGAACATGACATCTTCTAGCCCCAATCCTAGATCAATGATGGCAATAATTGTTTGGTATAATGTAATTTTAACAAACCAATTACATTGTTGTGGTTACTAATATAATTGATATTGTACTAATGATGTTCAATATTTTTTGAAATTAGGATTCTAGTGATGATGAGTGATCCACCTACCATCATCTGGTGCCCGCAGTACAACCTCAACTCGAGAGAAGATTGCATTAAGAGAAAGAATTGTAGAGGAAGCATACAAAGAATGGTTTAATCAACCACCTATTCAATTCCGATTACATTCAAATTCACCAATTAAGAATTACTACAACAATAGTAGTCCTTCATCACAAGTTGGTAATGGAGGCAATCAAATAGAGGTTGGTATGGATGATTACTTATGGGATATGAATGCCATGGAGGAAATGTTTTTAGATGCATTTCAGAATGATGATCTAGGGGATGATGCTCATATCACTGATACCTTATTCAAAAGAATGAAATATGCTTCTACCACCCCTCTCTTTAGACCTCGAAGAAAGTAAAAATCTCCTCAGTTGGGGACAACGATGTTTTTGTAGAACTTGAAAGAAAAGTTTGGTATGTCAAATGCATGTTTCTCGATAATATTGAGGTAATTCACCTACATGATCGATCAAGTACCTTATATTTTGAAAAATTGTATCACACAATCAACATTAAAAATGGTCAATTTTACGAACAATAATTATTGACATTGTACAATTATATTCCCCACCAAATGTAGGTTATTCAAAGATAAGGTTCTTTTGAGTGATAATATATTGTTGGCATAGAAAATTTTAGGGACTAATATGTGCAAGTGGGCTAATGTTCCATGCTTTTTCTAAAAAAAAATATTCACTAATTTCCATTTTTCTTAAAAATGATTCTCCCAAATTTTATAGTATAAAACTATTTTACCTTAAAAATCGCCAAAATTTTATATGGAGATTATATAAATTTATTAGACATTTGAATATTTTTACAAAAGTATCATCAAATGTTTTACAGATTTCATATTCTAGATTGGCAAGATTTTCCAAGGTTTCTAAACTTTAAGATAAATTTCTATCCTTAAAATTTTCCCTGCTTGTTGGGGAGTTGCGAAGAGGAAAAGCAATTGTTGAAAATGTTGGGTGTTGAGTACATATGATGTCATGCATGCTTAAATGATTGTATTCTATATAAATGGAAATATGTAGAAAATGAGACATGTCTAAATTATGGGCATGGCAGGTACTGTAATTCAAAAATGGGTAAATCACATGGTCCTTCTCATAATATATTGAGGCACGTGCCTATAATCCAAAGGATTCAAAGACTCTTTTGCTGCAAAGAATTAGCTATGTTGCAGGGATGGCATGCCTCACATAGAAGTGAGTCAAGAGTTATTTGAACCCAAATAGATTCAATAGCCATGAAGCATATAGAGGATACATGTCCTGAAAAATTCAAGGATGAAGTATAAAGTCTACGACTTAGCATAGCCATGGATGGTGTCAACCCATATTCCCTCCAAAACACTATCTAGTTGGTTTGTCCTATAGTAGTGATCAATAACAATACCCCCCCATGGTTGTCTATGAAGAATGAACATTTTATGTTGGCTCTCATAGTTCCTGGTAGAGTAAAACTAAAGAATATGGATGTCTACTTACAACCATGCGTAGATGAATTGAAGTAATTATTGGAAGGGATACATATGTATGATGTATCGAGGCCCATCACAATAGAGAGAAGTTTTACATTGTATGGAATATGTGCTTACACCATAAATAATTATCCAGGTTTAGGAGTTTGCTATGGTAAATTACATTTTCATTGATTTGTTTATATGAGTAACAATATTTCTTCACATATTAATTTAATTCATTACAATTGTTCTGATACTCATGGTTGCTCACGTGTCGGCATTTATACAATAATTTCATAGGTCTTGTAACAAAAGGGTATCAGGGATGTAATTCTTTTGGACCTTCTTTGAAGGATAGGTGGTTCGACCACCTACAAAAGCCAATGTATGAATGCTCCAAGGTATTCCTCTAAGAAGAAAAGCCTTAGAGAACAACGCTCACTTTCAATGGTAAAAAATAGAGAACCCAAAGGCCTACAATAATGACACCAACTGAATGACTTAGAGCCTATGGGAGAGAGAAGGAGAAGGAGTTTACAGAAATGTTTGACCTAAATGGGGACCCTATGTTCGATGATGCATAATACTTCAACACCTATGTTGAGAAATTTCCCATTGGGATGGAAAGGAACTCTTCCTTTTATGAGCTCATATATTGGGAGCATCTTAAGATTTCCTACTTAATAGATCTTGTGCATATATTTAAAAATGTTTCATCTTATTGATGGAGGCACATATCATCAAAATAAAGTGACACATTGGTTGTTAGGAGAGATCTTAGTTCTTCAAAAACTAAAAGGAAACATTGGCCAAGACAAGAAACTAGAGGAGAGGTTGGTCCCTATTGGTCTTTGAAAGAAGGTGATGTCCCATGTGTGAAAATTCCAAAACCCAAAATCCCATTGCAACAACTAGAAATAATTCTCCTATTTGTTAATTAAATTTAACAATTTATTTACTGTGATCTACAAAAAGTACTGAATCAATCACACTGCAACCTACATGAATAAATCACGGATGAAATAAACACTGAAAGAAATACTATCACACACAAATAATAAGACAGTTATTTTTGGACCAATGTCCCTGGGAAAATCGGTGCAACGGTCGAGGGTTTTATTTTTATGCAGCAGCGAAATAATATGTGTATAGCCAGATGCCAAAGTTGGCAATCCTATAGAGAGATACTAGCAAGAGAATCTAGTGAGGAGAAATTCCTCACTCCACAGGCGAATCTCGGCACTGATCTCAACTCAAATTGAGTCGTCCAAACTGCCTTTGTGTAGCCACTGGTTACCTTAGCGCAGTTGTTGCTTCTATCATCTTGGAGCAACTTCTCCTCAAGCCGTCTTACTAGTTGTTGTCTGGAAAAATGTCTCTCCTGGCCTTTGGAACATTTTCCCAACTCCTGGCACTAAAATTCTACTTCTCCCTAATAATTCTACTTTGCCTGTAAAGGCTATTGCATTATTGTACACCAGCCTCTCTCTGGCTTCTCTACCTCTTTGAAAAGCCACTAACCATTACTAGAATCCTTCATTTGGCTTCACTATCCCTATCCCTCTCTCACTTCTTCATTTTCTCTAGCTCTCTCCTCGACAACAAAATGATACTACTCAGGAAATCGATCTACTATGAAATCAAACTACTCAAGTGTTTTCTCCAAGTGCCCATCGAATTCTTCATATATTCCTCTGTTGGGACTCCAATGACTAAGATTAAATATTAATCAATGGCTGGGATTAACGTGAAGTTGACCCGTGTGAGTTTCTATAACATTCACACCTTGAATTAATTAATTCCGATTAATTAACCATATTCGCTAAGTTTAGACTTAGGAAATATTTAAAAACAAGATAATAATCTAATTAAGTCATTTCTATATGGAATTTCCAGATACAATTTCTGGGTTTTGGATATATCTCATGTATTCTAGCCTCTCCACAAAATTTCATGGTGAGAACAAATTCGATGCTACAAAAACTAACACTCCCTCTTGGCGAGAAATGTGTTATAGTGATGTTGACCCCTATAGCACCACCCTATCTCTGCAACATTCCCTATAACACTGCTGATGTCTGGATGCTGCTACCCACCAACTACTATGCAAATCTGATATGTGCTGCATTTGTGTTGTTGCTAACCCTGTAAAATTGCTTCCAACACTACATCTGCACTACAGCTCCCTCTCCATATGTTGTTGCTGCAAGTGAAACATCTACAAATGAAAATAATCCTAAATATTGAATCAACTGTGATCAATATGATACATCTCCCACCCAATTCTCTGACTGCTGCTTGTATCTGCGTTATCACTCAGGCATCTGTGCTACTACCAACTCTACATTGTGTCACTCTGCACTACTGCAAAAATTTTACTTTGTTTTCTAGTATCTGACTGCATCTAGACATTACATATATCACTCTATCATATGACTGCATCTACTACCACTAATCCATCGTTCTATAAACTACTGTGGTCCCCATAGCAAGGTATTGATTCAAGAGGTAGACCTCCTCAAGAATCCTACCCATTTGTAGAACTCTGAGTCTACAACAACAAGTCACCCCACTTAACTCCTAGGGGTATGTCAGCAAACATGGTGAAGTCTTCCTCGAGCCAGGAGGAAAGCCTATCGATCTCTGCTGATGATTCTTGTTGGTCCTCCTTCTCTTCCTTATCCTTCTTTCTGAGAGGACACTAGATGTTGTAGTGACCAAGCTCACCACACTTGAAGCACTTTGCCTTTAAAAGGTCCTTCTTCTTCTTTCTCTTCTCCCCATGTCTCTGACTGGGACCCTTTCATTTGAGGGTCACATTCACATCCTCCTTCACCTGATTTGATCTTCTACTACTTCCACTGATGGAGCTCTTCAATATAACTCATCTTAAATCCTCTTGCTACAAATCGGTCCACATTCTATCCCAACTTAGAAAGGTTTCTCTACCCAAGATACTTTGGACAAATACCTATCACTCCTATGAGACATTGTTGAGTGCTAATTATACTAGCTTTGTGTTTTTAGGCTGACGCTGCCCCAATAGCTAACAACTAGTCCCAGATCTCCTAAATCCTAGTGAGGAAGGGGTATATGTTTTCCCCTTTCTACATTCTGGTGCATCTCAACTTGTCCTCCAAGTACATCTTCCATTTCTTGGAAGTGCCTTGGTAGAGCGTGGAAAGTGTATCTCAAATCTCTTTGGTCATTCCCTTGGCCACTATGTTTGGTACAACATGGTCCCAGACACCATCTATGATCAACATCCTCATCATCTCCATCTCCTTTTGGTATCCCTTCAACTGATCTACATCTATGGGTGTAGCTACCATTGCATCAATATATGGCTTCGGACCATATTCATCTAGAAGGAAGGACATCCTTGCCTTCCAGATGACATAGCTGGAAGCACCATCCATCCTGTTGTGATCTCATAGTCCAGCAATGGCCATATCAAATGATGTCAAAAATATCCTCTTCCCTTTCTTCACAGCTTCTGCTACTCAGCCATCGCTCAACTGTTGTTACCCAATTGCTGCAGCTATACAACCAATGCTGCTACTTGGCCACTACTGCTACTCGGTCACTGTTGTTACTCGACCACTGCTGCTACTTGGTCATTGCTACTATTCTTCCTCTCAATGATAGTTCTACCCTAGCAACTATTGCATCTAGCTAGATATATGCTCTACAAAAAATATTTTCTTCTCCCTCTAACTCTGAAAATCCTCGATCTAGAGAGATCAAATTGTTTTGTCCCTCTCTTAGAATTTTTTTTTCTCCTCCTGAATTCAACCTCTTGGTGATGGTGATTGTGCTGCCTCTAGGGTTTCTAACTACTACTCCTCAATGAAAAAAGAAAGTCCCTCTTCCTTTGCTACTATGCTCTTTGGATGATTATTTGTGCCCCAATACCATGTGAAAATTCTGAAACTCGGAATCCTATTGCAACAACTAGAAATAATTCTCCTAATTATTAATTAAATTTAGCAATTTATTTACTGTGAGATACAACAAATACTGAATCAATCAAACTACAACCTACACAAATAAACTGCAAAAGAAATAAACACTGGAAGAAATACTAACACATGTACATAAAATGACAGTTATTTTTGGACTAATGTCCCCAGAAAAACCCAACTCAACAAAACTAGTGCAGCAACTGAGGATTTTATTATTATGTGGCAATGAAATAATCTAAGTACAACTGGATGTTGAAATTTTCAATCCTAGAGAGAAATACTTGCAAGAGAATCTAGTGAGGAGAAATTCATCACTCCATAAGAAAATCTCGACACTAACCTCAAATCAAATTGAGTCGTCCAAACTTCCTCTGCACAGTCACTGCATTACCCTAGCGTAGTTATTGTTTCTCTCAGCATGGAACAACTTCTCCTCAAGCCATATGATCAACTTTTTTCTGCGAAACTGATTCTCCTAGCCTCTGGAACCTCTTCCTAGCTTCTGATGCTGAAATTATGCTTCTCCCCAACAATTTGACTTTGCCTCTAGAGGCTACCTCGCTACTCTTCGTCAGGCTCTCTATAGATTCTCTGCCTCTCTGAAAATGCACTCACCAGAACTGGAATCCTTCCTCCGGTTTCATTGTCCCTACCCCTCTCTCACTACTTCGATTTCTCTAGCTCTCTCCTCGGCAGCTGAATGCTGCTACTGAAGAAATTGATCTGCTAAGAAATTGAGTTGCTTAAGTGTTTTCTCCAAGTTCCTATTGACTTTTTCTTATAATCCTCTCTTGGGACTCCAACGAAGATTAAATCTTAATCGATTGCTAGGATTAACTTGGAGTTGATCCATGTGAGTTTCTAGAACATTCACACCTTGACTTAATTAATTTTGATTAATTAACTGTATTTCCTAAGTTTACACTTAAGAAATATTTAAAAACATGCTAATAATCTAATTAAGTCATTTCTAGGTGGAATTTCTAGAAATGATTTCTGGGTTTTGGAGATCTCATGAATTCTAGCCTCTCCACAAAAGTTTGTCATCAAAACATAGCCGATGCTAAAAAACATAACAACATGGATTTTAAAGAAAGAAGATATTTCTTTCATAAAGGAATTTATAATGAGTTTGATGATGCCTTCTTCATATGGGTCTTCAATATGGCATTGCTTCACCGTGGAAGATCATTTGTAGGGGTTGAAATCACATGACCATTTGAACCTTCTAAGAGTAAGTATGTGAAAAACATGATTTATTATTATTATTATTATTTTTTCATATAAACGGTTGAGTTTTATTTATAAAAAGAGGTTGGGAATGCCAAACGACCTTGAATACAGAAAAATGCGAGAAATCTGCCTCAATAGAGTCCTCCTGTTCTGGCTTTTGTATCTTGAGATTAGCTACTGAATTTGGCGCACTTGGTAGGTTGAGTGATCCTTTCTTTGCTGTTGTCGACTTAGTGTCATGTCTTTCTTTCCTCTTTTCTTTGATACTTTGGTTCTTTCCTGGATTAAGATAAAACCCACTTAGACTATGTTTCATGACAAAATTTCAAACTCGCATATATTAAAATGAATTTATTTAAAGCCTGTCTTATCCACTGTACCTGGCCCCACTTCAGGGTTAACCCCCACCATGATCAACAACTGATAGCCATCAAATCTTCCCCACCCAGATGTGATGCATATTGCATCCATCTCTTTCTGAACTTTATCTCGTCAGGAGCACATGATATGGGTGGTTTTGTATTGCCACGCATCAGCCCTTAAGTGGCATCACGTCCGTTTCATAAAATACTGCCAAGCAACCAAGAGCAGTGTGATGAAACCCGCTTACCTCACCCAGTGAAATAACTCCCCTCCTTTTGCTATGTGTGATGATCGTTAGATCGATCCCACCTAGATCTAATGCTTATCGTAGCCCTTGCTGCCTGAGCTTTAAGCTGACCATTTCCGTACCTGGCCCCACAACAAGGATAAGGCCCCACCATGAAAAGCATGTGATGACCGTCAGATCATCCCCCACCCAGATCTGACGCTAATCGCATCCAATTTCTGTCTAACCTTTATCTCCACAGGAGCACATGATAAGGGAAATTTTGTCTTGCCACGTGTCAGGTCGAGAGGTACATCGCGCCCGATTCGTGAATAACTACTCATAAGCCAAAAGCAGTGCGAAAAAGACTGCTTACTACTCCCTGCATCTTTAACCCCCACCCTTTGTAGCTCGCGGTGGTCGTCAAATCATCCCTCGCCCTGAGACTACTCATCTCAACCATCGAAGCCTTCTTCTATGTGAAATCTTTTCTGCTCTTTGTTGTTACTCCCATCCCTGTTGGTCCATGGGGAAAGCCAAAGACCTATCGAGAAGTGAGCCATTCTTTCACGACAGTGGAAGTCAGTATGTGCCAGCCTTTGCTCTATGGGAATCTGTCCTTGATCGACTCTCCTAGTCTGTTAAGGAATTGGGTGCCTTTCAGCTTCTTCATCATTGTTCACCAGCATACCTTGATCTAGAAGACATCCTTTGTTAGCCATTATATCAGCTTCCTTGTTTTGAGCTCGCAGGACATGGTAGAATGAGAAGGATGTGAAGTTTTGGGTCAACTTCCTTATTCTTTCTAGGGTCTTGTTTAGAGCAAAGCTATTGAGTTGGTTGCCCTTATTAAGGGTTTTAATAAGGATTTCAAAGTCCCCAAAGATTTGAAGGTTTTCCCCAATGTTCCTTTGAGCCAACTGACATGCTTTGAGAAGAGCTAGGATCTCAGATTGGTTGTTGGTTCTCTGACCTAGACCCCAACTATAGTTGTCCTGTTTTTGTCCATCTATGGAGTAAATTATTCCTCCTGCCCTTGATATCCCTGGGTTTCCTTTGGAGGCTCCGTCAAAGAAAATTGTGACTTTTCCTTGATTTTTCCACCATTTTTTAAAGTCCACCTCAGAGATCTTGAGACGCCACTCTAGATTATGGCTTGGAAAGTGGATATTCTTCTTGATGCTTGCCCATCTCAGGGACTCACCTAGCCAGCTGAGCTCTTCAGGGAGTAGGGAATTGTCTAACTTATGAGGTCTATTTTCAAAAGTTTCCAGCAGCAAGGCTTTGGCCTTGGCAGTTACTGTGTTGGTGGATTGAAGTTTGTTGTTGAAGATGGCTCCATTCCTAGCCAACCAGATTCCCCAACAGATATATTTTGGGATTTCATTCCAAATTTTAGTCCAAGTTGAGTTGTTTTCCAAAGAGTGTGGATATCAATCATTCTAATATGCGAAAAGACTAACCATTGAAGACTGTTGAGGGATTTAGGAATTGAACCCCATGATTGCTTGCAACTAGACCTCTTGAGAAAAGGGGTAGTCAATGAATAGGTGATTGATCATTTCTTGGTCCTTGCAGCAGAGAGGGATCTGTGTGGGCCTACGGTTCCTCTTTTCTCTAATTTTTCCCCAGTGAGGGTCCTTCTGTGCATGAGAGTGCAGTAGAAGAAGTTGATTTTTGGGAGTCCAAATGGGTCCCAAATATGCTACCAAAGCTTTGTAGTATGCATATGATGTTGTTGTTCTTGGAGAGCTACAAAACCTAACCAAGCTGTGTAAGTTCTGCTCTTCCCCTAGCCCCACTTGTCCTTTGAATGCAGGTGCACAAAGAACCAGAATTGTGAGTTTATATAATAATTGGTGAAGTTGAGGGAGCATCCAATCAGGGGGGCGATGTAGGTCCCAGTTACTCCAATTCCTTGTTGAATCCCATGTGCAAATGTCAGCAAGATTGTGGATACCTTTTTGCGTGAGACAGTTACGTAAGTCTGCTATATCTGGTGCTAGGCTTATGGGTTGGAGACCCATGATCTTATCCTCCCATACTCTAATTCTTTTCCCATTTCCTGGAATTCTGTAGAGTTGTTTTTTGAAGAAGTTCCAGCCTTGGTTGCACAACTTCTACAACGTGGTTCTTTAGTGTGAAACTCCTTCATCCATGTTATTTATTCAGAGTCTATGTAGATATTTTTTAATTAGAAATTGACTTATAGGGTGTCTTTGGTTTGAGAATATTTTCCAAAGGATCTTCCCTCCCATTGCCAGATTTTCCAACATAGGATCTCTTACCTGAAGTCCACCTTCAAGTATTGGCCTTTTCACTATGTCCCAGCTTACTATATGGAATTTTTTTGGTTCCACTTTCCTCCTTGCCATAGAAAATTTTGAATTAGCTTTGCTAATTGATCAATGATCATTTTTGGAGCTAAAAGGAAAGAGGCCTAGTAGATAGAAAGGGATGAGAGGTTTGACTTTACCAGAGTGAGCTTCCTAGCTGTGGTAAGCCACTATCTGCCCTAAGTAGTCATTTTTGCCTTGGTTTTGCTGATAATCTCCATCTAGTGAGGGGCCTTAATAGTGACCAAGGTTAAAGGCATGCCAAGATACTTGAATTTTTCCCAAGAAACATATTAAATGAAGCCTAGGGCTTAGGAAATCCTGAGAATATATTACTGGTCTACAACCTAGCCATACACTGCACTTTTTCCATTATTGACCATAGCTCCGGAGACTCTGTAGAAGCTTTGGATTACTCCGCTGAAGGCTCTTGCTATTTTAATAGAGGCTCCTCCCAAAAGGATAGAGTCATCTGTGAATAAGGCATGGTTGATTGGAGTTGTTCTAGGTATCGCCCTAATGCTAGGAAGTGTCCCTGTTGAGCTTCTCATCAGAGAGATTTCATCTTAGAGAGTCTGCCGTCAGAATATACATGAAGGGGGATAGAGGGTAGCCTTGCCTGATTCCCCTTGTAGCTTTGAAGTAATTTGTAGGTCTACCCTTTACTAGGGGGACTAACCAAGGTTCTCCAATGCATGCTTTAATCAAATGAACAAATTCAGAAATGAAACCAAATGCAGAAAGAATATGGATAAGGAAGCAATGTCTTACTCTATCTAAGGCATTCGCCATGTCCAGTTTGATGAGCATACCTTGCTCTTTTTGCTAGTGGCTGGAATGGATGATTTCTTGCACTAGTATCACATTGTCCAAGATATGCCTTCCTTTAACAAACCCTCCTTGATTGGGAGAGATGAGTTTGTCCAACAGAGGTTTTATTCTATTAGCAAGTAGCTTGGCGAGAATTTTGTAGGATGCGTTGAAAAGAGAGATTGGTTTGAATCTATCGAATGTCTTCAGGTTGGCCTCTTTGGGAATTAGGGCTAGGAAGGTGCAGTTTGTGCTTCCTCGCACTTTGTCTTTTCAAAGGAATCCTTTGATCATTCTGTACAAATCAGCCTTGGTGATATCCCAACAAAGTATATAGAAGTGTATTGAGAATCCATATAGACCTGGGGCTTTGTCTGGTTCCATCTTCCATATGAAATTGTTGATTCCTTCTTCAGTGAATGGCTTTTGGAGAGTTGCATTGTCCTCTTTGTTAACCATCCTTGGAACGTGCTTGAGGAAGTCATAAGATTCCTCATTATCCTCCACGCTTTCTTCTTTGAACAGTCGTTGAAAATGAGATGTTGCTAGCTATTTTATCAGAGTTGTGCCTTTAAGAACAGTCCTATTTGGTGAGGTGATTTTAGCAATGTGGTTTCTAGAGAGGTGCGCATGAATTTGCTTGTGGAAGAAGGTTGTATTCTTTTCTCCAGACACAAGCCAAAGATTGCGTGACTTGGGCCTCAAATATTCTTCCTCTTCTCTATATGTCTAGAGGGTGCTGATTTGGTGTTCTTTCTCCCTATGAATTTTTGCTCTAGTTATGTCTTGAGTCTCTAGGCCTATTTGGAGATCCAGGAGCTGCTTTGTGCTTTGTTTTCCTTGGGTAGTGGGAGAGACTGTGGGATTTTTTATCCATTGCTTCAGGGTTGTTTTGTTGGCTTTTATATTTTGCTCCCAAACATAGCTAGGTGATCCTTGGACATGAATGGACCATGCCTTATTCACTGTATCATAAAACCCTTCCCTATTTTCCCATAGTGGGTTGAACCGGAAGGGGATTGGTCCCAAGTTTTCTTCTTATTCCATTAGAAGGAGGATGGGCTTATGGTCTGAGTTCCACTTTGGCAGAATTTTTGTGGAAATGATCATCTTCTCAAAGAGGAAGGAACTTTGAAGAAAGAATCTGTCCAACCTGGCTGAGATATGATCCTCCCCTATCCTATTATATGTCCAGGTGTATAGCCCTATTTTGGCTTGAAGTCCATTAAATCCCATTGTTGAATCATGTATTCCACTAAGGGGAGGAAGCGATCTCTGTTTTTGGTTCCTCCTCTTTTTTCCTTTGGGTCTAGGATTAGATTGGAGTCTCCGAAAATAATTATATTATTGAGGGAGTAAGCTTCCAAAAATTCAGTTAGGGTTTTCCAGCATTGTTCCTTTTCTACATAGAGTACAGGAACATAGAGATTAAAGACAACAATGTTTATCTTACTTGGTAGGTGTCAGAGTTCCATGTAAATCCAGTGCTGCGTCTGAAAGGATCTCTCAAGCTGGAATTTTTCAGCCTCCCAGAGAGTGGCTAACCCGCCACATGTACCTCTAGCACTTACCACTTTTCCAAATTTTGTTTTCCATTTTGCTTTGTTGAGTTCTAGAAGAGCTTCTCCTTCTATTTTATTCTCTTGAAGCATGAGGATCTCGAGATGTTTTGACTTTAATAGGCTCTTGACTGCTTCAATTTTTGTTGGGTTCCCCAATCCTCTACAATTCCAAGAGACTAATCACATTATTTACTAGTAGGGGTTGGGGCAGCACCTCCCTTGGGAGGCCTAGTTCTAGTATTTATGCCGATAGACATCTCCATAGTGGCCTAACTTCCTTGCACTTTTTTCTCTGTGCTTCTTCTTCTCTAGCCTCTCTGTGAGATTTCCTCCCCACTTGTTTCAGGGACCTCTCAGATGTTTCATCTTCGAGGATCCCGATGTCTCAGAGGTCTTCTTTCTTGTCATATCTATATAGGAAGGGGAACTAGAGGCACCTTTTGGGGTTTGGACTAGTTCCTCTTGTCTTTTGCTTTCTCCCATGTTGTTTGCCTACTTTTCGATCTCTTTATATGCTGGATCTTGGGGTTCTTCTGGTGTGCTGAGAATATCAAAGGGGTTGGTTGATATGTCTGCTATTGGAGGGACTGAACTTCCTTCTTCTTGGGGTCCTAGAGGAGAAACCCTCCTAGAGGAGGCAACTTTCCCTTTGTTCCTGTTACTCTGCTTGGTTGGTCTTGATTTCTGGACCTGAGTCCATTGATCTCCCTTCTGTTTCTCAGCAAAATCTTTTGATTTCGTTTTACAATGCTTAGCAAAGTGACCATAGCCATGGTAGTGTCTGCATTTAAGTGGTAGTTGCACGTAATCTAGCACTTGTATGTGTGACCAATCAGCCATCGTAAGTTTAATGGCTTCAGGGAGACCTTTCTCTAGGTCTACTTCTACACAAATTCTAGCACGTGAATACTGATCTCTTCTTTCTGCTCGATCGATGTATTTGCCTAGCTTGTTGCCTATGATTTCTAAGGATTTAGGGTTCCAGAATTGAATAGGAAGGTGCTACAATCTAACCCATATTGGAACAACCGAGGCCACATCTAGGGTCAGGTCAAAGTTTGGAGTCCATTGATTCAGATATAGTCCTTGAGGCCCCATGAAATACAGGCCATTTCTAAATATTAGGTTTCTATCTTTTGTTGCTTCGAATACGAAAACAAAGAAGCCTTTACAGACGAAATGGCTTTTTATTCCTTCTTTGACCAGTGAACAATAGTTCCTTTAAACCCCGGCTTCTACCGCTTTTGGCGAGCGCCATAAACCTGTGAACTGACCGATAAGCACTTATGCTAGGTTTAAAGCCGCTTGGTAGGGCTCTTCAGTAGGTAGAGCAACTATGGGGATCGATGCGATTTTTATCACAAAATTCTATTGGTTTTCAGTTGTTGTCCTTTTATTGCAAGCTGCAACCAGATCTTGAAATGGTACAAGATCATGTAGCAAGGGAGTTTCCTTTTCACGGCCCCCTCCTGGGGCCATGGCTTTGTAGCTTCGCGTAGTCTTGAGGTTGGTTGTGTCCCTTTGCGCTCTCCCCTAGCCTGTAAACCCCAATTCTCAATACAATGTTAAAACAATGATTTTTTTTTTTTGTTTTTTAAGCAATAATATATTTTGTAATTAATTTTTGTATAATCTACTATTTACTATGAAATGTCAATATCCTCTGCTCATGTGTGGGTGTGTGAACCATGACTTCCTCCAAGACCTGCATCCTGCCATATATAAATTATTTTCATTTGTACATTAGATCACATCAAAGGAGAATCATATGGCTAGCATTCCACAATAGCTTCAAGAGATAACTGAGATTGTTTGTATGCTTGAGAACGAACTGTCAACAAGTTTCATGGACTTGCAGGTTCATATTCTAATTCACCTAGTAGATGAGGTTAAACTAGTTGGGGTGGTGTGTTATTATTGGATGCTCTTCTTAGAGAGGTACCTGAAGATATTGAAAGGTTTTGTTTAAAAAAGGGAAAAACCCAAGGGGTCTATGACACAGGGTTATATGTTGTATGTCTTTCACTTATTTTAGTGAGTACATCAAGAAAATTGAAAACAAACTAGGTGTAGTGATTTGGGATGATGAAAGGGATGAAGACAAAAGAGAAGGGGAGATTTTTGAAACGAATGGAAAGAGGTGTATGATAAAGAGTAAGTGGCTTATCATTTGTCAAATTTCTATGTAGTAACTATTCACATCAAAATTCATATTAGTGCATATTTTGATTTCATCAGTGAATTAGTGCATATTAGTGCATATTTTATTTGTGATCATCATTAATCAACATAAACTAATAATATAGTAGTTTTAGATTGATTTTATGCGTTCATTATTAATCGACATAAATTAATTAGTATGATTTTGTGACTAAATTTTAAGAAAATGCCATACAATGTGCATGTTTATTTGATATGAAAACACAAAGTTACATATGTTAATTACAAGACTAAATACTATGAAGTGAAAATAAAAATAATTTCAACCATATAAATTTTATTATATAAAATATCAAGTATTACAATATGAGTTTCCAGCTTAATATTAGTTGAACAACAATTTACACATGAAATATTGTTTCATCATTTCAAAACATTATGACTGTGTTGTCAAAGCCTTGCAAGTGAATTCACCAACTCTGAAGGCTTGACCATCAATCTCTATGAGTGTTTCTTATGCAAAATATTGGCTCTAAGGGTATCACTAGACATATTCTCTTCTCTCTCTCATTTTGCAGTTGTCCCTCCAGTGTTATTATTCTCCTCTTTCTTCAACTGCTGCCTCTTACCATGAATATTGAGTTCCTCTCCTGAAATTGAAAGAAGATACAATGAAGAGTATAAGACATGAAAGATGATGAATGCTTGAATATAAAATAAAGTAGGCTATAAAATATTTATACGACATATACCTCAACATTCAACAGTGGCCACTATGCGGCTAGATGACCTGTATAAACAAAGAAAATAAAACGTCACCATAGAAAATAACACCTTAGGAACTTATTATTCAACCTTCAACAAAACCTTAGGCATAATCATAGCATCTAAGTTACATGTTAAAAATATCAGACAATAGATAACTTGTGAAAATAAATGGGAAAAAAAAAGATTAGTGTAAAAAATATCCTTATTGCTTGTTCTAAAAGATTCATGTTCCTTAAATTTGGATATTCTTTTGCCCACAGTAAAAATTCCTCACTATTGTGACATATGTTTTTAAGATCGTGAGATTGATCCAACATCACATTGGATTGTGGAGATAAAATGATTCAACTTTCCAAGATGAGTATCACACTTGGTTGAATGAAGGTGCTAGCTGTGAGTAGTGTCAAAACCTTAGCGATGTATAAGAACACTAAGGTCTAAGAAAATATATCACCAATTTTGCAATGAAAGAAAAAATTTCAATCCCACAATGGCCTATGGGAGTACATTTCGTTGGACAAATATCACACTCTGAGAGATGATTGTCTAATACAATGAGAAGTGTACATATATTGTCACAATGCCCCTCACAATCTGACCCTATAGTTGTGCCCTATAATATTAATCATATCATACTATTTAATTATAAATTATGACTTTCAGTTAATTATTAGTTTGAATAACTAGTCTGAAATTGTGATTTAAGTATTTATCTATACATGAAAATATTTGGAAAAGAAAGGTACTTTTTGTGACTAGTTAATTTCAAGTGAATCTAAATACACAAGAGATTATGGTGCCTTGGTGTTTCTCTAGAGGTTATCCACTCATTGTACCAATTGTTCCCATGTCCTCTACTACTTTTGATGAATTCCTCTTTGATGATGTCCAATGCCAATGAAATGGATATTTATCCTCCATGTTTTTCTGAGCCAAAGGGAATTTCCACAAGTAACAACCAAAACATAGCCTCAAATATATTATTGCGGGCCAAAATGAAGTAATTATATGGCAAGCCAAGAAACATTGCACGTTAATCATATTCCCTTTAATATTGATTAATAATTTCTTTGCATGATCATGTAATACTAAAGTGTCAAGTATGGACATTTAAAGTTAGTCATACATCAAGATCACCCTTGAGAGTGCTTAGTAGCTAATACTTCCTATTACACACACAGTAGATCGCCAAATTCAGGGATAGCAATATAAACACAACAAAAATGAGTCAAGAAAATACCAAGCCCTTCACATTAGCAAGGCATTCTTAGGCACTAAAACAAAAAATACTTTGATTGCAACATTTCCACCTTTTCTTTAATTTCTTTAATTGAGAACGTAACTTTCAAAACAAAATTCATTGAAAAAGGTCTCAAAATCCTAAAAAATGCTCGAGTGATTGTCATATCAATTAAACAGAAAGGAAATTGTTCGATATTCTTTTAACTTGTGGAATATATTGAAGAATATGAAACTTTCTCATCCCTTTCTCCTAATCAAATTGTAATATGAGGGTTCCAATCAAGTATCGATTTTCCTCCAAGATAGTTAAGAGATCACTTTGGAGAAGGACTTCTAGAAGCATTGGGATAGTAGAAATGGAATTAACTAGGACGAAAATGAAGCACTTTAGTGGGTGCTCCAAAATATTTGAACGCAACTGAAAATGATTTTATGCTCGCTCCAAACATTTTAAAATAGAAACCATTCAGTTGCATCTCATTTATTTTCCACCTTTCTGTAATATTTACTTCTTTGAGCAAGAATAGAACATTCATAAATATTGTCATGAAAGAGGACTCTTCATAATCTTAATAAGTTGGGCTCTAAAAGATAAATAATTTCATGTAGTGAATAAATATTACATGGTATATTTCAGTGATTAAAATGACAGCTTTATTCTTAATCTCATTACAACAAAAATAAATTTAACGCTAGCTAGTTGGGATCTAAAAAATAAAGAATTTCATGTAGTAAAGCAAACTTACATGGTAGATCCCAATTATTGGCAATGAAAACTTTATTCTTGGCATTATTACAACATAGATAAATTCAAGAGTACATACATATTTCCTTATCTGAGACAAACCTTGAACACATTCCAAGATTTCATAGAAATATAATGATATGATTTACCTGTAGGATATGAGAAAGCTATCTACATGTAGCACCCGTCACTGGACAATAGTATTATTGAGATATCATCACATGGAATTAGAATCATGTATATAGATAGTGTTATGGAGATACCTTGCAAAACCTATTCAACACTAACTTCAAGATTTAAATTCATCAATTGATTTACTTTAGTATCAAATTTTAGTGAGATTTCATTATATACAACACAACAAAAGCCATTTATGATATTTTTCATTTCCTTATCTAGATTTATCCCCCTCTGGAAATAGAATAACTAATAATCCCCAATTTTTGAGGTACTTGCTTCATCTTCAACATGGGCTATTGGGTTCTTCATGTGGAAAAGGTTGCAAATATTAGATATATAATGGAAACAAGCATGCAATTCAAGGTTGCTCCTAAAGTCTCTTGGGTGAATTATAAAACACCATCTACTTAAAACATGATATATGGTAATAACAAAATCCAACCCAAGATCCCACTTAAGAATTCAAAATGTTGCAAATAGGCGATGTCTTAAACAATATCAGCTATTTAATTGCATAATCACACTACAATAGACAAATCTTTAAAATGTTGAAAAGTGTGAAAAAAATGGAGTTGGAATATTATAGTTATGACAGGTTAGATATAGCTATGTGAAATGTAACTTCTATTTAAAACACGTAAATGTAACTTATATAGCTACATGAAATGTAACTTCTATATAAAGAAATGGAGTTCGAATATTATAGTTACGTGAAATGTAACTTTTATATAACATTCTAAATATCCTTTTTCAATCATTTAAGGGACTAACATTTTTTTATCTTTGGTTAATAACTTAATACTCCACCAAAAATAGCATTGAATTGGTTATTCACCAACCAAGGGGAAATTTTATTCATGTTCAGATTGGATTTAAGCTAGTGTAATGTAGCTTCTACATATTTGACAATTTAAATGTAAAAAATTACCCAGATTGAAGTTATACAATTAACATATGCACAATAAGATACAATATTCATGAGTTATAAGTAATATGACGTTTACATGTTATATCAAGACAAACTTTTTCTCATCTCATTAACTCTTATCTTATAGTTGGTGATGGATATAGTCTTTAAAATTAAGAGCCATCCTTGCAATATATTATATTTGATGATGCATATAGCTTTTAAAATAATCAACCTTGTTTGTTATTTTATGCACGGTCAATTTAAATGGAAGTGATCGTAATTTTATTCAATATTATCTTGTACAATTGGAAATAAAATGATGTGGGGGTGGAGTTTCTTGTGATTTTCAAACTTGTTTTAATTACCTAAATTTAGGCTATTTAAAGTAAATAGTTGCACTGAACATCTTATCTTCAAGTCAATAACTTTACATGAGGGCATCTTCATGACATCCACCATCTCTGAAAATTATGAATATTAGTAGTATCTTGCACTAAATAGACAATGTTGGCATATAATATTTTATTTTGTTTTTACTATGTGTCACAAATTTATTGATATTTTGTGATTCTTGGTTTCGATTTCCATGCTAAGACTAGATTCATCATGCCTACTAGAATTTTTAGTTGTGTACACATCATATTGCTCACTTATAATTGTATAAAAAATAGAGAGTATGCACAATGACATGTAGTGACATGTGGGTGTCTATTTTACTCAATGATATGCTTGATTTTTTAACCCATTCCAATCCTACCACAATGAAATTAAGAGAGACAAGGACACAAGAAGGACTATCAATAAATGAAATTAGAGACTTTAGAATGTAACTCAAATTGTACCTAAAAGTAATGATAAGTACTTGCAGCTGCCTGGTCATTGATGAGCATCGAATCACACTATGAAAATTTCCTTGCATTATGAGAATTTGGTTGCACCTACACTAATCCTCTGTAGTAGTTCCTTGAATTTCCTATAGATATAATTTTAGAAACAATCCTGCTCCTGCAATTATTTTCTATATGGATCATCTTTCTCCCCCCCTATTGATAGTTACTTTTCAAGGAAACAAAATAGAACCCTCCAATTGCATCGTCTCCTTTCAAAAAAATGCTTGAGTATTTCCAGCTGATTGTTGAACTAGTCTCTACTCAGGTCCACGAAATCCTTGATTTTCCTCCATCGCACAAACCTATTTTCATAATAAAATTATAAATCCCATGTATGCATTCCTCGTCCCCTACATACCAATTCTTTAAAGTTGAATACTTTATCGTTTCTCCCTCGGTGCAATAGAGATCCACCACTGTGGCATGGAGATGATTGGTGTCATAAAATGGTGCAGTGCATCCTTCAATGTATGTCACAGAACTCCTCTCACCTCACATAACTCCTCTCATCTACAACAATAAGAGTCCTCTCAAACTTCTTGGTCTCCATCTCATTCATCATGAAATAAGTGGATATTTGCATGGGTGACAAAGTGTGCTTGGGGATTTAATAGAAAGAGAAATCAGTAAAAAAACTATAATACAAACTAATAGTTATCAGCAGGAGGAACAACCCCGCCAGGCTACTTTCTAACTAGATCAATATACTCTCGAATTACCTCTTATAACAAACAAGAGATAACCTCAACTACCTATAGAGTTTACATATGCTTGGTAGCAATGAAAACACTGTCAACAACAACAACTACAATAATTTTGGTCAATGTCTTCTTCTAATCAAGGGCATGCCTAGCTTTTGAAAAGTATCAAGCAAGTTGGGGTCCACCTCATCTAGGCTCCTCTTCTTCTTTTACTCTCTTTGTTTAGGTTCAAAATAATAGAAAATGTCTTGGAAATTGATGGGTGGGTAAAATTTATCATACCGTTTGGGTTCTTCCATTTCTAATCATTGTCTGTAAGCATTGAGTATAAATTGCAAAAGTCATTCAGGTTCCTTCTTTTTACGTGAAATTAATGTAAGATTTGGAGAGTTGTAAGGTTTAATGGATCTAAGTATATTCTAATTAAAATATAGTAACATGGTTTAAAATTGTAGGCATTGAGATCAAAATCTAAGGATGAAATAGAAAAGATTTTATGTTCAAGATTATTAGAAATTTTAATTTCATGTAACAAAGTTTGAGGAAGGTCTAGTATTTTCATCATACTAGAAAATTTTCTTGCATCACTTGATCCCTTTGAATTTGGACATGGTAGAGTCCATTACACAAACATTCAACAACTAAAGAAAAAGGTGAAAAGAAAAAATAAAATTTCATGCATTCTGACCCTATAAAAGTTAGGGGGGAGCAAACTGATCTGTACAAGAAGGACATGAAAAATTCATACTTCTCCATTTCCTTTTGATGAATTGTTTGCCACAATCAAGATCTGCATTATCAAAATCACTAAACTCTTTATACAATAAGGACATGCAAAATGTTTGCTTGTGCATTCTCTTTTGATGAATTGTTGGCCGCAATCAAGATCTGCATTATCATAATCATTAAACCCTTAACAATAAATGAAATTTATTCTTTGATCATATAAAAACTCGAAATTATTTACCCGTAAGAACAAAAATCATCTTTCGTAAAAAGGAAGAACTCTCCAGAGTCCAATTTCATACCCATGTACAAATGGAAAAAATCTCCATGCCCAATGACCTTGCGCTTCCTCCATCTAATCATTGACATTATCCTAAGGTGTTTCCTATGCAAACTCCATTTGTAGTTCAAATACCATGAAATCCATAGACCACGTTGATGGTATTCCTTCTTCTGGCGGATATCAACAATGTGATGCTGTAATCTGTGAATATTTTATTAGAGCCCAACACTAAACTAGAAATGAGAAAGAAAAGAACTATTTATAATGGAAAAAATAAAAGAAGTATTTATGATATAAAATAAAATTTATAAATTGAAATTGGGTTAAATGGTTTATTTTTAATAAGAATTTGTTATTTTTGTGTAAGATGCTAAATTAAAAAGAAGGAGAAGAAGTTAAAAATGATATTGGGATGAGTGTAAACTTTTAAATATGGCCTCAAATAATAGTAAAAAGTTAAATTAATAAAAATTAGAAAATTCAATTTGTTATATTTTGATTTTGTTATAACTTGTGAATATGATTTGTTACAATACCATGGCCCAATACTATGGGCCAATACCATAGCTTATCAATACTACAAGCGCAAAAACCAGAACTTATTTCACAACCAAAATATTTTATAACAATATGACAATATTCTTAACCGTGGATATTCAACCCCACATTATGATAGATATTATTAACTTGTAAAAAATAGCATTTGTTACAATATCGTGGGTTAATACCATGGAGTATCAATACCACATGCCAAAAAAACGTAAATTATTTCCCAATCAAAATATTTTATAACCATGGATATTCACCCTCACTTTACCATGGGTAGTAACTTGTAAATCAGCTTTGTTACAATACCATGGGCCAATACCGTGGCTTATCAATACCACATGCCAAAAAACCATAACATATTTCATAGTAAAAATATTTTATTTTAATGTAATTTTACAACATTTTTTTAATTGAATCTAAAAGGAAAAATGTTACAATTTTAGATATATCTAAACCCTCTATCCTAACCACTGGTAAAGATATTCCGTTAGAAATTAAATTAAGATTTTAATAAAATTAAGCTAAGATGGATCTATGTCAGTTTTATATATATATATATATATATATATATATATATATATATATATATATTACTGGCATAGATCCATCTTAGCAAAGGATCCAAGGGATGAGAGCGAGAAAATTGACTAATTATAATAGATTAAATATAGTGGATGATTTTTTTTACATTTTTCATTATTTTATTTTCTTTGACATGGTTGACCCAAGATATAGGTTTAATATTTTACAACCAGTTAAGTTTTTTTAATTAAGATAATTTCTTAAACACAATACAATGTGATGAAATTTAAGAGAGAGTTGGGGAGGAGATAGAGAGAGGGCGGGAGATAGTGAATAAGTTGGAGGGTTGAGATAGAGAGAAAAAGAGAGTGATGGGGGCGAGAGAGAGGGAGCGAGAGGAAGGAAGAGAGAGAGAGAGAGAGAGAGAGAGAGAGAGAGAGAGAGAGAGAGAGAGAGATGGAGTTGGAGTGGGAGAGGGAGGGAGGAATGAAAAAAGACATAGAGAGATAGAGGTGGAGAGAGAGAGAAGTGAGAAGGGAGAGATGGAGAGAGAGTGAGGGAGAGAGGAGAGGAGGGAAGATAAAGAAGAGGAAAGGATAGAGATAGGGAGAGAAGGGGAAGGGAGAGAGATGGAGACATAGATATCGAGAAGGGTAAGGAGAGAGAGAGAGTGATTTGAGGGGGAGAGATAGAGGGAGGTGGGATATAAGCGATAGAGATGAGGAGAGAGAGATGGAATTGGAGGGGGTAGGAGAGGGAGGGAACAAGAAAAACGTAGAGGGAGAAAGGTGGAGAGACAAAGGGGGTGACAAGGGAGTCATGGAGAGAGAGTGAGGGAGAGAGGAGAGTGGAAAGGAATAGAGAGAAGGATATAGATAGAGAGGGAGAGAAGGGGAAGAGAGAGATAGACAGAGAAGGGGAATAGAGGGAGAGAGAGTGTGTGTAGGTTTGGAGGCTGAGATAGAGAGAGGGAATAACAAAGAGACACAAATACAAATATAGATATTATATAGTATTATATAACCAACCTAGATCCATATTAACCGTATAACTATCAAGTGTCGAGAGGGATCCAATCTCTTGAGGTGCAAACCTTTCCTAAGTTTTGCACTAGAAAAAAAAGTTTGCATCTCAAGAGATTGGATCCCTCTCGACGCTTGATAGATTGTGGGTTAAGATGGATCTAGGTCAGTTAATATGAAGTTAAATATTTTTTATTTGATATTATAGTCTTAAAAACCAAAATTTCTCTTCAAATTAATTTCAAATTGGAACTAGATCCAATTAGATTCAATGAATAGATTTTAAAACATACATAGCTTTTTTATTATTAAAAAGTATATTTTTAAAATTACAAATTATTAGAGATAAATAATGCAAAGTTGGCTCACCTATACACCATGTGAGGATGAAGAAGTGTTTAAGGAATGATATCCTTTCAAACAATACTTAACAACCTTTCAATCCCCTATCACTTGTAAGTTTAGATTGCTTGACACAATTAAGATGACTAACAAACAAAACTCATTCATATTATTGTAGTACTTGTTAGGTAGTTGTATTTTTGTTCTTAGACTAAATTAGACATTCATGTTAGTCAATTTTAGTTGTATTACTTATTAGCTAGTTACATATTTTAACCTGTGACTAAATTAGTGATTTATATTAGTCGTTTTTAGTTCGGTCACTTAAGATTTCTCATTTTTGGTAGTATTTCACTTGGAAAAGTTGCGGTGACAACTTTTTTAGTCACCTAGCCACTAATTTTTCATTTTCTACTAGTGAGTGGAAGTTGACTTTGACCAATCTAGTTGTGCTAGCCATCACAATCAAAACCTAATGTAGGAGACATTAGGATATGCTAGAAAGATACAAGAGATCATTCAAGTGAGCTTCTCCTCATTCCAATGTGTTATTTTTAGGTGCAAGTGGTGGGACACCTTTGATTGGAGTAATGTAAATGAAGATTGTGATAGTGGGATGATATCTATCAACTCTAGAAAGATTTGGCATGAAGCTAGGGAGCCTTGTATTTTCCCAAAACACTGAAACCAAGTGTTTTTTTACCCAAAAGTTTTGGATAGGGATTGGTGGTTCATATTAAGACACAACCCTAGACCAAAACATATTTTGGAGAACAATTGTGTTATCATGACAAGTGAGGAAGATAATCAGGGTGATGATAACAAAGAGTGATATGTACTAATTTTGTATGTTTTTTTTCCTTGTTTCACTAATTATATTGTTTTTTTATTCATCTTATTGGCATTTTATATAATTGGTAATATTCACAAACGTTTTTACACTTAAAACTAAGTGTTTCCAATTGTGTACAATATCTATGATAATAAGGATTCAATCCTTCTCCAATAGGAAAATGAGAAGAACATGATGAAAATGAGAAAATATTGACCTTAAAAACGACATTGAAGATTTAGTCTCGATTTACATACTTATTGTTTTATTAAACGGTTCACTTGTTTTTCCTTTTTGTTTAGTTCAAAATCAATATAAATCATTTAGTGATAACTCAATGAGGACTTTAACAATGAAAAAATTGTGTATTAATATGTAAGATTAAATTCTTGACATGAGAGATAAAGCCATGTTTACTATATTTAAATTATAATTCTTGCAACATTATGTAAGCTAAAAGATCTCATGTATATATAAAATGTTGATTACATCCTTTTATGGGCCATATTAGAAAATAATGGGCTTACATCGATGTATGAGGGGTTTAAATGTTTCTTCATGGATTATGGAACAATTTTCCAAGTGAACTTTCAATGGTAATTATAAATAAAAGTTGAATTAATAAATATTTTATGGCTAAGAATTAAATGATAAATAATGTGATGGCGATCAAGAGGCATTTGTTTGACTTTCCAATAGACTTAGTGATGCATTTTTCTTTTCTATTTAAATTATGTAAAATAAATATTTATTTTTATGTATTTATAAGTAAATTATTTAAAGTAGACATATATTTATCATTGTGAACATGATGTAATATTAGCTAGGAGGAATGTCAAAACGTGAATTTTAGTTACTATCTTGTGATAAGTACGTGAAAAAGTAATATTTCTTGAGTTGTTCATTAAGAAATAATAAAATTTATTATTTGTCCAAGGTTTAAATCTAATATATTATGATTTTTGTATTATTTAACTCATATTTATTATTAAAAAGAGTTAAATTTGAACCAGTACAATAGAAAAAAAAGAACCAAAATGTTATATCTTTATTACTAGAAAAACGTTTACTTGCCTCTTTAAGGGAGAACTTCTAGTAGAGAAAATCCCCAACTACAAGTAACTTCACAAGCCTTATTTTACATTTATTGATCCTCATTTTTAGAGAGAAAATTTTATAATTTAAATTGGTAAGAGTTGTAATAAATATTAAATTTAAATTTCTTGAAAATCTCATAATTTTAGTAATATATTAAATTTTGTAAAAATATATTTTTTAGGTTATATTAAATATAAATTAATTATAAAAAATTTTGAAATTAAGTTTTTTAAATTTAACAATATACTGAATTTTATAAACCATTATTGAATTGGCTAAATTGCATTTTTGAATAATTTATGATTATTAATATTTTATATTAAAAATTGAATGAGTTACACATTTTCGTCTTATTAAGAACTAACAAAGTTATTTTACCATTAATTATTTTTTCCTTGTGTGTATTGAAATATTTTTCTAATGAAGTTTGAATGAATATGAATGAACTATCTAAGCAATAGGAAAATTTATATCATAATTTTACAATCATAGTTTCAACCATACTAAACTTTGTGATTTATTAAAACATCTTTGCACTTTTTTTTGAAGTTGTTTTGCATGCAGTTTCATATATAAAATTTTGATATAAGTTCACCAATACATAATATATAATAAATATTATTTCATAAAAATAAACATCATGATGATAACCATCTAACAAACATAAATATCATCTAAGATACACGTTGAAATTCACTACCATCATCTAATTATATACACCTCTAACACGTATAAATGCCATTAGCTAGGACATAAATCTAATAATATAATAGGGCATTATCATCGTGATCACATCTAACAAAACATGAACATTGTAATCTAACATCATCACCACACACATCCTCAAATTAATATACATCTCATGTCAAATAACTACTATCACATACAGATCTATTTGTAAGCACATTAAACGAACATATCTAACACGACCTAAAAATATACACATAAACACCAACATATAAATTAAGTAAATAAACATGAACAAAAAATGCACCACACACACACACAAACAAACAAGTAAAATAATTGCAATGAAATATCTAACATAATAGACATATTAGTATAATCTTGTACCTCAACAAAAGAATATGGATTGTCAATTATTGCCGCAATGTCTATCGAACTTTGAGGTGGAGGAGGAGGTGGCTGGTCTACAACAGAAGATGATGGATGGTAAACCACTGCCTCAACTTCTCTCGAACTATAAGGTGCAGGAGGATGTGTTTGGTTTGCTTTGTCATGAGAAACATAAGGCACATCCTCTATCTCTGACATATCATCATCAGACGACTGAGGAAGAGGTGTACTACCAAAAGGATCTTTGAAACCCTAACCATGATCCAATGGGGTAGTACTACCGGAAGCATCATGATCACCACCCTCATCATCATGATCATGATTACCTCTCATCATCATAATCATGATCACCGCCCTCATCATCATGATCACCACCCTCGTTTAACATATATATCGTTGCATGCCCTACATCCATCATCGTTGCTAGTAACCTACTAGCTCTGACAATATGATGCATAAGAGACATCATCATGTGTAAACAGTCCCTGTAGAGATACATAAACCTATAATATGCATTGATATCTCGAGCCCTCATAGGGTTGTCTCCCTCCTCAACTAAAACTCTGGCCAATCTATCACAATAGTCCATCTGAAATTGCAGACCAGCCTTACGGGCCCGGATGCCCACGACCCCCTAAGGATGTGCCTCACCCTCTTGGATCTCACCAATCTCCTCATCTCCTCCATTTGGTGGGGGAGGATGCATGTCCCCATCAAATGTGTCGATGTCTACAAAATATATAGTACACAACAATAATTAGACAATTTCATTAAAATTTTTAATAAAACAAGTTAAAGAATGTGCTAGAATAAATTTATTCTAGTTAATTAAAACAATAAAATGAATCTATATTAATTTAAACAAAACACTAATATTACCTCTATCATATGAAGGCTCAACTAGTGTGAAGAGGATTTTGGAATATTATCTCCAATCAATCCCTGCATATGGAAATGACAACAAGAAAAATACATGATCAAACTCACTAGGTAGTAGTGCTACTACCTGGGAAAAAATCTTGGTTGGTTAGTCGAGTAAGCTCCTCGTGGGTATGATCTGGCCCCACATTTACATCCATACCTCAATGATTGGCCAAAGAGGATGAAGTTCAAATGTAGGCCTCATCTTTGGAAACCTCTCAAAAAATAAACAAAAAATATCTGAAGCAAAATGGAAGCTCTCCCTTCCACGTATCATCACTCAACATCTATCTAAAGCCATACAAAATTACCTCACAAAAATGGTAGACCATATGATATAACACAGTGCCTGAATTAAAGAATCAATATAATACAAAAGAGGGAAACTAATGTGATGCCCATCACTACTAAAGTGTGGAATGGTGGTGACTACTAATGGGAGGCACCTAACTTCCTATGCAACAAAAGAAGCAATTTGCAATTGTCCATCATGTACTTGAAAATCTGGTGAATGGACTACATGAGGCCCAACATATCTCTAAGAGTAGGCAAGATGAATCTCTATTGGGAGTAGGCAAGATGAATCTCTGTTGGAACCCCAAGGGGGACATCAGGCAACTAAGGAAAATCCCCCCTCCTATATAGGTCGATGATAAAGAATATGTCCTCCTTAGACGACCTATACCACGCCCTAGGAATGACATGGAAACCATGCTCCTAGACATTCCATCTGTGGATTGGATGTGCCAATAAGACAGAGTGCATCTTCAAGGATGTAGCTTCCTCATAATACTTGAGGAGGCCTACATTCCTTAAGAGCACTCGAGTCGCTGCAATAATAAGGAAAGGGTATAAATCCATCTCTCTCTCTCTCTAGCCTCCCATGGTTGGACCATATTGTATTGGTCCACCATTTACTCTTGCTCTTGTTTCTTCTCCCTTTGCTTACATCTCTGCTACATGATTGGCATATCAAATACATCAACTTCATACATAAAATACATTTTTTTTTATTAAATGGAAAATAAATTTCTAAATATGGAAACATAAATTTCAATTAAAAAAATAAATGATCGATGTGCCCAAAAAACAGTAATGCACCGACTTCGGTGTGTTTTCAAACCCAACTACACTAACATCGGTGCACACATACGTAGGATTCACCATTGTTGGTTCACATATTTAAATTTTCATTGTGGTGCATGACACTTATGCACCAGTTCATATGTATAACATTTTCATACTGATACAGAATGTTCAAATTATCGAATGCACCAAGCTATAGGTATATTTTTAAATATTATTTTTGCAGTGCATTTGGTAAATATAAATGCACCAAACATAACCTAAAAATTGTATGCACCGACATACAATTTATAGCTTTCCTGGTGCATTTTAATTTACAAAACACTCTGGAACAATAGTAGTGCGTTATTTTCATGCACCAAACTGTAGTGCACCCTATAAATTTATAGGGTGCACTGCTATCAATGAAAGTCGAACATAATGGGTGCACTGTGTAGGAAGAAACTTGATTTTTCAAAAACAATGAATATTTTAAGCTTATTTTCAATCCACTGAAAAATTAAATTAGAGAGAAACATAGACATTACCTAAACATTTTCTCACTGGGGAGGCATTATTGACACGTAATTGAGAAAAACAAATTTCATCATGGTTTGAAAAATTTGGAAATTCAAGCATTGAGCATGGTATGGAAGGATGTTGAGGAAGAGAAACATTGATCTCAGGGTGCTTGCATGAGGCAAGACTGGCGTCGATGCTTTAGAGCTCTCCAACAACGTAGATGGTAGAAATGAGATTTATGGTCACAAGATTTTTTTCCCCTATTTAACACTCTTCTGATACGTTACTATAATTGTATCGATGCAGAAGATATCCAAAAGGAACACTTTTTTCTTAATTAAAAAATCTATATCCGTGATTTTATTAAGACACCCTAGGGCATTTTAATACTGGTACCACAGTGCTTCTTTGTTTGACCATAACAACGATCTTTTAAAAAAAAATAAAAACTCCCTAGTGATGCTTTTTAGAAGATGCTTCAAGGCATTTAATACATTTACAACATCGATGCATCGTTGGAAAATAACACTGAATTTTTTTTAAATTTAAAAACTATAGTGGTTCTCCTTCTTGGTATGCACCAGGGCGTTTTACTATAGGAAGGGAACTGATGTTGCAGGGTTATATAACAGAACGAATTTTTAAAAGTTAACCAATTTTCGGTGCTATTGATTATTCAAACTGTGATGCAATATGTTATTTAGAACAACATGTTTTTATTTTATTTTATATAAACAAAAAGAATCCATGGTGCACCATGTTCTATGCGGCACCAATTCTTATATGGATAATAAAGCACTGGTGGATTTGTATATTGTAGGTTCACAATCCAAAAAACATCCGCTAAAACATTTTTCCTCCCACCTCCACCAAAAACGAATTTCTAGGCTATTTTTATTAGGGCTTCCACAAAAACCTTTGTCAGAAGATATTTTCCATGTAGTGTTGATAGAGAAATTTGAATGCAAATTGAAAATATGGGCACATCATTAGTTATTGACTGGAGGTCGACTAATTTTAGTTTAATCATTCCTACAAATAATTAACGTATATTGGATTCATTTATACATTTTACCCCACTCCATCATCAAAAATATAAATGCTATCATTTCTAATTTATTTGAATGGTTCATTTGATGATAAAAAATTTCATCTTGCTAGGTTAATGGACATCTCAAATCCTACAATGGAGAGTGGTTGTGGCATGCTAGATATTGAAAATTTTGGCTGGGCTCTGGGGGTAAAAAGTTTGTGGAGGGCCTTAACTAAATCTAACACCTACCAAAATATCATTCAAGATAAATATCTAAACAAATTGTCCTTAGAGGCCTGGATTAGAGATGGGGATCAATCTCCTGTATCTGGCTTCATATGATGAAAATTAAAAAATGGCTCATTGGAAATTTGTCGTGGAAGATTTGTAAATGATCGAAAGTTGAGATTGGTTCGGACCTAACATTGGGTTTTAATGGAATCCACATCCTACCTAACTATCTCATCTGCCGCATTTGAAATATGGGTATATATTATATCAACTATATTTGAGTGACTTTAGATCTTCCTTTTACATATCGCATTTAGACTCGAAAGCATGACCTGAACCTATTTTGGGATTTGGCAAGTATATGGGACAATTACATAAATAATATTATCATTGAAGGTATTACCTTAAATTAAGAGGAATACATGTTCACATGGGTTGGAAAGTTGGTCCATGGTCAAATTCAGGTAAAATATGCTTATAGGTTTATTTCTTGTCTGTAGTTGTTGAATAGTGAATATGGTTTGTTTAATAATATTTGGTCCTAGAACCTTCCGATCCAACTTAAATGCTTTGCATGTTTACTTTAGAAAAACAAAATTCTTACATGGGATAACTTGTGTCATCGAGGTTTTAAGGGGCTAGATAGATGTATATTATGCAAATGGGCACTAGAATATGTGGATCAAATATTTTAGAATTTCCCTTCTCCTTTTCCATCTGGACTAGTGTATTAAACACTATAAAAATTCATGCAACATGGAATCATATTTCGATGTATATATACCTGAGGGGATGGATGTAGGAATAGAAAGCGTACAATACTCTTCAATTTTATATCATGTTGGGGATCTAGAATTGTAGGAATTCATGCATATTTGAATATAAAGCACCAGATATATTTGGTACATGCATGAAAATTTATGCTTACTTCATGGAAATTGGGCTTGTGGAAAAACACCAAAGGTTCAGACATATTCAACCAGTGAATTTATAGAGTAAGTTACTTGGTGGTTTTTTTATGGTGCTTTTTATCACAATGAGGATGTTGTATCTTCATTCTTATCTATCTGGGTACATATTTCCATTCAGTTGGTGTGGAGGAGTTGGGTCCAATATAAGGGCAGAAATTATGGCATTATGGGGGCGTTATTTTGTACGAGATGGATAAAAAGCGATGAAATTGATATTTTTGGAGATTCAAAAGTGGTTATTGAATGGATTCTAAATAATTCATCATTTGCACCACCTTCTTTCTCTTTCTGGATGAAGAGAATCAGGTCATTCTTAACCCTTTTCAATGAGATTCATTGTGCTCATATATATAGGTAGCAGAATGTTGTGGTGGATGCCCTATAAAAGGTTGGACACCTACTCAAGCTAGTGGAGATCAACTATGTGTCCTACACCAATGATCATTATCAAGAAGTTGGAATTACCCCTTTCTCTTCGTAATTTTTTTTTTGATGGGGTATATAATACAATGTTTTTTATTTTTCTATTTTTAAGGTTGTAAACAGGAAATTGTTGGGATGTTGGCATATATTTTGGACGTGATGGAAAGGACATATGTTTATTATGATAAGGGTAAAAATTCCATTATAATCCTTTCTACTATGATCCATATGACACGAGCTCATGAATATGTGAACAATAGTTTGTCCTTAATATAAATCTTGTTGGTTTTTTTCCTACTGAAAAGCGTTTTGAATTTATTAGCCTTTAGAATGAATATTTTCATATTTAAATTGATGGTATCACATTGTAAAGTTAAAAAATGAAATTAGAGAGTATTATAATCTATAAAATTTTAATGAAGAATTTGATTTAATTTTAAACTATTAAAATTTTGAGAAATATAAATTCCTTTTTATACTTTATACTACTTTTTAATGTGCCACATGTCAATATCATGTTGAACATGGATGGAATTACACATGTATATCATAGTGAGTGTTATACCATTACAATATATAGAAAATAGTGATCTTAATTTTCAACTAATGCATTAGTTTAAGTGTGATCGAATTAAGTGATTACATTGATTTCAATGAATATTGTTGGATTGCATTGATTTCAATGTACATTTATGAATTGGAAGGAAGAAAGAGATAGAAAGGAATGTGTGAGAAAGTGTTGGAGGAGAGAGACAGAGGGAGGTGGGAGAGAAATGGAGAGAGAGGACTCAAGAGAGAGAGAAGGAGAGATGGATGGAGAAGGATGGAGTTGTAGAGGGAGAGACAGGGAGGGAAGAATAAAGACATAGATAGAGAAAGGTGGAGAGAGAGGGAGTGATAAGGAAGAGCTGGGGAGAGCGTAAGGAGAGAGGAGTGGGAGGGAATAGAGAGATGGAGAGAAGGGGAAGAGAGAGGGAGGGAGAGGAAGAGGTAGGGAGAAATAGATATATATTGATAGAGGGTGTATATGTTTTACGGTGAGACAGAGAGACAAAGTAGATATGGAGGGAGATAGAGATATATATGGAGGGTGGAGAAGAGGGAAGAAGAGAGATATATGGAGATGGAGAGAGGGAGAGATAGATAGATATGGAGAGAGAGAGTGTGCCTTTTTTGGGGGGTGAGATAGAGAGAGAAAGAAGGAAAGATGGAAGAAGATATATATATATATATATATATATATATATATATATGTGTGTGTGTGTGTGTGTGTGTGTGTGTGTGGATGATAGGGAGAGAGAGGTGCAAGAAGAGATAGATAAATATATGTGGAAGAGACTAAGGGGGAGAGAAGTTGGGTGAGAAAGAGAAGGAGAGATGGAGGGAGTTAGATATACATTAACTAGATGTATGATGTAAAATGTGCATTGATTTCAAAATAAGAAAAAAAATTATTACCAATGTGAATTGATTTATGTGTTCAGTAATTCAACGATAAATATCATACTTGAATTTTCATCTTAAATAAAATGTTCAGTCACCTGAATGTTTGTTTCTTGAAACTATAAATTATTTCTAATTGATTACCACTTTTTAATGTGTCACATGTCAATATCATGTTGAATATGTAAGGAATTACACATGTATCTCATAGTGAGCATCATTGCATTAAAATGTATAGAAAATAGTGATATTAAATTTCAACTAATGCATTACTTTAAGTGTGATAGAATAATTGATTAGATTAATTTCAGTGAATAATGTTGGATTGCATTGATTTCAGTATATATTAATGGATTGGATGCTGGAGAGAGAGAGAGATAGAGAGGGAGAGATTGGGGAGAGAGACAAATGGAGGTGGGAGAGAAAGGAATCAAGAGAGAGATGGAGTTGGAGGGGAAGAAAGAGGGGGGGAAGAAGAAATACATAGAGAGAGAAAGGTGGAGAGAGAGGGGGAGTGACAAGGGAGAGATGGAGAGAGAGTGAGGGAGAGATGGAGAGAGAGTGAGGGAGAGAGGAGGGAGGGAAGGAAGAGAGAGTAGGAGAGAGGGGGAAAGAGAGAGAAGAGGAAAAGATAGAGGGATAGGAAGAGGGAGGGAGAGACATTGTCTATGTTTTGAGGGTGAGATAGAGAGACAAAGACGGAGATATGGAGGGAGATAGAGATATAGATAGTGGGGAGAGACAGGGAAGAAGAGAGAAATAGAGAGAGGGAGGGAGTGAAAGATAGATAAATATGGAAAGATAGAGAGAGCATGTGTTTGAGAGGGTGAGATATCCAAAAAATTGTAGGGTATAATATTCCATTTGGGCTAATTTTCCATGCTTTAAAAAAAACAAATTTGTCAATTTTTGTTTTAACTAAAAATGAATTGCCCATGTTTTATAGTATCAAATTATTTTACCCTAAAAATCACCAATATTTTAGAGAAAATATATAAAATCATTTAAAAATAGAATATTTTACAAAAATATCACCAATCATTTTACAATTTTCATATTTGGGACTAGGAAGATTCACGATAGTTTCTAAAGTTTAAGATAAATTTCCATCCTTAAAATTTTCTTTGGTGAGATAAAGAGACAAAGAAAGTGATATGTAGGGAGATATAGATATAGATTATGGGGGGCCGAGAGAGGGAAGAAGAGAGAGACAGAGAGAAGGAAGGTGAGGCAAAGAGAGAGACATAGAGATGGGAGAGAGAGGGAGGGGGATAGAGAGAGATAGGGGACACATATAGCGGGGGAGACAGGAGATATGGAAGGATTTAGATGTATATTACCTAGATGTGTGATGTATGATTTGCATTGAGTTCATTGTAAGAACGAAAACATTATTGACAACATGCATTGATTTTTATGTTACAATAACTTAACAATAAATAAAATGCTTGAATTTTCATCTTAAATAAAATGTTCACTTACTTGAAATGTTTGCTTCTTGAAACTATAAACTATTTTTAATTGACTACATTTTTATTTTTCCATTTTCCATCATCATTATTGTGAGGCACTTTGCATTCAAATGAGGTAATAGAAAACAACTACAATTGAAACCTACTTGGAGTTTAACACCATAAGTCATGATGATTGACTTTGGAGAAATATACTATTAATATTAGGGAGTAAGAGAGACAAGGTATAACGTTTACTACAATACCTCGAGTTATATATTTCATTTGAAAGATATATGATTTCAATTTCCCTTTTCGTATGATGAATGTGAAAACATGATAAAACTAATAGGTGTGACAATAAAAATAATAGAGTGATGCAGCCCAGGCCACTCCCAAGCCGCTTCTACCAGGATCCTCCAACAACCATGCATATAAAAGCTTATTTCATGATGTTGAATCTCATGATTTATAAAACCCGTATATATATATATATATATATACTATATATATATATATATATATATATATATATCTTCCCTTTCCTTGATGTCGCCGCTGGTTATATTCTGGACTTTATTCTAAACAAAAGCTTGTGGGTATACATCGCCTTTATTCTAAACAGAATATGTAGCATCAGGATATATGCATCGACTTACCATGGATAAGGCATATATATACCTTCGCTCCCTCCATACAGTTTCGATTTAATGCCTCCACGGTTCAGCTATTCGCGGTTGACTTGACTAGCATGGACTCTTCATCCGCATGACGGTCTGGTGATACATATATATTACAATTTAAATCAAACCGTTCCCAAATTCCAGAACTCGCCTTTCAAGCATACGCAGTCTATCCTCGTGGTTACCTTGATATGGCGCAGCTTTTCAAAGACTGCTTGCCACATATACTCGAATTAATTAACTGTTGAACGTGTTATCAATTAACAGTTAAATTCTCACTTTACATATATTCGTTCAAACCTCTTATCGCTCAAAGTCCAAGCTCCAAAGGTCTTCGACGTTGGCTGTAGTTTCAACAGGAATAATAAACTTCCAGGTATAATTCAAGTATAAACAGAGATGGAGATTCAAGAAGTCTGTGAAGACAACATTCAATTCAAGGCGGTATATCTTCATAAAAAAACCACCTACAACTGTATATTCAAGGCGATCTATCATCACACGAGAGCCAAGCGGATTAATAATTAACAATTAACAATTAACACAGCGCTTCCATATGAGGGAAAGTAGAACCATCAGCACCCATGCAATTCCAACGTTATATAACATTGATTTCTGCAACCATGTGCAAAATCACATCTCAGAAATTGTTAAACGCAACCATGCCCATACAAATCGAATTCAACATATTCATATTCACATAAAACAAGTATTCACACAGAGCTTTCTATTCATGGCCAGATATGCAAATCTATGGCCCTTTTACAAACTGCCCGAAGGCTCCCAAGGAGAACCCTTGCTCACTCCTCACACTCACTCCTCACACACCTCAATGCCTTTGAAGCTTCGTAATTTATTAGACTTAGCATGATAAAAAAATCCTAAAATCACTCAACTAAAGCTCTAAGACTCTACATGCAATGCATACATATGGCAAAAGCATCTTTTCAGCTTTATTCCGTCTTTTTCCCTGTTCTAAAATAGAAAAGCTTCCTTATGATCCACATCCATTCCTTTATGCCTAAAAGCTCTCCTTAATTCCTATTTCCTCATTTATTTTGAAAATATCTAAAAAGCCTAAATATTAAAGTGACTTCGAATTTAGGAAACTAATTCCACAATTGCATGACCCCTATGTCTATTATTTACAATAATCTCCCTTTGGGCTGAATGCTCCCGCATCATACTCCCAAGGTAGAAAAATTTCATGATATCCTAATCATGTGTTCAGATCTATGTTTGCCTGGATCCCATATCTTGTACTGTAACTTCCCATTTGCCGTTGCTTCTGTCTGTTGTTCTTCTCCAGGTCTCCACACTTTATGCTGCTTTGCTCCACTAGCTGTACTCTTGCAATCTTCTGCTCTCTTCCTCTTGCTGCTTCTGCTACTTCTCTTCTTTGCTGATGTCTTTTTCTGAGACACTTTCCGCATGATTCTTCTGATTAATTCAATTTCCTTGTCCAATAAATCTTCAAGCTGCTGATTTCTTGCTTCTATGCTGGTCTCTGTTCTGACTGCCACCCGATCATCTGCATTCACAAAACACATGTTAAAACAAAAATCACAAGGCATCAGTGCCTTACTTCCCTCTGCCAGCATCTCAGTATGCTGTTCCATCAGCACATCAGTATGCTGATTCTCTCTGCCCAAAGAGTTCTCTAAAGAATTCTCAAGACTATCAACTAGTCTTTCTCTCATACCATCTGTTTCCATGATGTCTTTCTCCTCTCGTTCACTATACTGAACTCTTTCATCTGCTGCAATCTCCCTGTCATACTCTGGATTCTCCAACAAATATTCTAATAATGCAATCTCTCTGTAGCATTGTTGAAGCATATCATCATCACCTGCATTCATACATAAACTTCCAGTTTTAACAGACTCAACTGTTGCTTCACTTATTCGTGCTTCAGACTGATCCACTTCTTCTGCATCCATACGAACTTCCACTTGTGCTGTAACAGTTGCAAAAGGTTGCACATCCTCCTCAGTAAAACCTGTAATCACATCACAATTGTCAGCTACAAAAATACATGGTTTTACATTATCCATCTGATCTGGATTTGCCCAATAACTCAAGAAATAATCAATGATCTTCTCCTCTGTCTTCATTTCCTCCTGTGATCTTGTTATCTCAGCATCGATCTGAACAGTCTTCAGATTCAACTCTTGTTGAACAAACTTCAAAATTTGCTCATCTTCCTGTATTGTACCTGCAAACATACACAATTCATTAGTTTTAAAACCACAAGACTTTTCAGTCATGACTGCTTCCTTCAACATTTTTCTTTTAATATATCTGCATGTGGGAATTTCAAACTGCAAATCTGGCGCAAGAAATCTAAGTCCCTTTTTCAACAAGGCAATCACAATTTGCCTCAACCTCCTTTGCAACTGTCGCCAAATCACTCTCTTTCCCTTCAGTGGAAAGATCCATTTTCCTTTCCGATTTCCCCACTCTTGTAGCCATTCTTCTAGTACCTGCAATTGTACCTTTATTTCTGCAATCTTTCTTTCTCGAACCTCTGCAGTCATCTCATCTCTGTGGCATTTCTTTGAACCTATTCTTCCTCTAGAAAAACTCTCTCTGCCTCTGGCAGACTACTTCCTCGTAAGTTTTCTATTCACCACGAGTTGTACTAGCCTCTCCAACAGAAACCTCTCTTGCTGCAACTTACCTCACCGAGCTCTCCTCACTCAGTCTTTTGGTAAGTACTGGTTCACTGCCTCTGGAACGTCTTGAGCACTCCTTTGCTCTCTCTAGGCTATCTCTTCAACTCACCTTCTTCTTCTTCTTCACTGCAATTGTCCTCCCTATCCAGCCTTCAGCTGAATGCCGGTTCACTTCCACCGTCTCTGCAACCATAAACTAAATTTCAAATCAGAAAAATAATCTCACCTCTTAAGATCTTGCATGATCTTGTCTTCTTTCCTCTTCCGCAATCCTGTTCACTTTTGTAGTTTTCATATCAGATTAAAAATCATTCATCCCACTTCAGTTCTCAAAAAAAACAAACATCTTCAGTTGAGCATTCTAGCTCTGATACCACCTGATGCAGCCCAGGCCGCTCCCAAGCCGCTTCTACCAGGATCCTCCAACAACCATGCATATAAAAGCTTATTTCCTGATGTTGAATCTCATGATTTATAAAAAGCCGTATATATATATATATATATATATATATCCCTTTCCTTGATGTCGTCGTTGGTTATAGTCTGGACTTTATTCTAAACAAAAGCTTGTGGGTATAGATCGCCTTTATTCTAAACAGAATATGTCGCATCGGTATATATGCATCGGCTTACCATGGATAAGGCATATATATACCTTCGCTCCCTCCATACAGTTTCGATTTAATGCCTCCACGGTTGACTTGACTAGCATGGACTCTTCATCCGCATGACGGTCTGGGGATACATATATATTACAATTTAAATCAAATCGTTCCCAATTTCCAGAACTCGCCTTTCAAGCATCCTCAGTCTATCATCGTGGTTACCTTGATATGGCGCAGCTTTTTAAGGACTGCTTGCCACATATACTCGCATTAATTAACAGTTGAACCTGTTATCAATTAACAGTTAAATTCTCACTTTACATATATTCGTTCAAACCTCTTATCGCTCAAAGTCCAAGCTCCAGAGGTCTTCGACGTCGGCTGTAGTTTCAACAGGAATAATAAACTTCCAGGTATAATTCAAGTATAAACAGAGATGGAGATTCAAGATGTCTGCAAAGACAACATTCAATTCAAGGCGGTATATCTTCAGAAGAAAACCACCTACAACTGTATATTCAAGGTGATCTATCATAACACGAGAGCCAAGTGGATTAACAATTAACAATTAACACAGTGCTTCCATATGAGGGAAAGTAGAACCATCAGCACCCATGCAATTCCAATGTTATATAACATTGATTTCTGCAACCATGTGCAGAATCACATCTCAGAAATTGTTAAACGCAACCATGCCCATACAAATCGAATTCAACATATTCATATTCACATAAAACAAGTATTCACACAGAGCTTTCTATTCATGGCCAGATATGCAAATCTATGGCCCTTTTACAAACTGCCCGAAGGCTCCCAAGGAGAACCCTTGCTCACTCCTCACACTCACTCCTCACAAACCTCAATGCCTTTGAAGCTCCGTAGTTTATTAAACTTAGCATGATAAAAAAATCCTAAAATCACTAAACTAAAGCTCTAAGACTCTACATGCAATGCATACATATGGCAAAAGCATCTTTTCAGCTTTATTCCGTCTTTTTCCTTGTTCTAAAATAGAAAAGCTTCCTTATGATCCACATCCATTCCTTTATGCCTAAAAGCTCTCCTTAATTCCTATTTCCTCATTTATTTTGAAAATATCTAAAAAGCCTAAATATTAAAGTGACTTGGAATTTAGGAAAATAATTCCACAATTGCATGACCCCTATGTCTATTATTTACAATAATTTCCCTTTGGGCTGAATGCTCCCGCATCATAGAGGAGAGTAGTTTGAGGTTGATCAAAATGAAGACTATTTGTAATTGCTTACATTCTTATAATTCAACTTTTCTATCATTCAACACTATTAAATTGTCACTTTGCAATCAATTTTTTTTTTCATCATTCAAGTTATTAAAAGTCTATATCATCTCAACAAATTGAGGAAACTAAGAAAATTTAAAATTAAAATGAATAGATTAATCTTATACATATTTAACATATTTAAATGATCATAATAACTAGATGTTCAACAATTTTTTTTGTGGCCATGCATAATTGAAACTAGCCTAAATCCATCTTAACTCTAGGTCTATCAAGCACCGAAAGGGGTCAAATATATCGAGGTGAAAACGTATTTCTTTAGTGCGGAACATGAGGAAATATTTTCACCTCGACAGTTTTGATCCCTCTTGGTGCTTTATAGATTCAGAGTTAAGATGGATCTAGGTTGGTTTCAAATTTACTTATTTGGCACTAAGAGGCACTCTACTGCTCAGTATGAGAGGGATGTTGTCAAGTAATGTTACATTTAGGAATAATAAAATAATACTTACATTAAAAAATTAAAAAATAGTAATATCAAGAAAAAATGATTTCATCCATAAATAAAACACTTGAATATCCACCCTAAAGAGTTAATGTAACTGAAATTAAAAATAAAAATTAAAAAATTGAAATATGAAGTTAACATATGACATGTAAAAATAATATTATTGATATTGCATGATGTGTAATTCATTGTATTTTGCATTGATATATATATATATATATATATATATATATATATATATATATATATATATATATATATATATATATATATATATCAAAAGTTATGTTTGTCCCATCCATAAATAGAATATTTCAATGTTTGCATTAAATAACATAAATTTATATCGAGTAAAACTAAGAAATTAATCTCAATTTAAAATTTTCTTATATTTTCGCTTTTCATTATGAGGAGAAAATATGTAATTTATTTAATTCTTAATATGGAGTTGATATATAACACTTAAAAAAAATATTAATAACAGAAAATTTTAAATTTGAGTTATAAAACAAATATTTCAATATCTAGTAGAATTTTTTTTAACATCAAATAGATAATGAGAAATAATGAATGCTTATTCAACTACCATATCCTTTCTAATTTAAGATACAAGGGATATTTCTAATTTCTTCAATGTTTAATATGGAAACATTTCGAAAAAAAAAAATTATATATATATATATATATATATATATATATATATAGACAAATGGATATTACAACATTTTAAAAGATATTAATAACAAAAAAAGAATTAAAGTCTATGGGGTAATATCCTATAGATATAGGTTTTCTATTTCCTAATATGAGGGACCATGTATTAACATTTTAATGTGGGAAAAAACGTTGTTGAACTTACTCCAAATTAAAAGATAATTTTTCTATATCCATCTTAACTATGGATCTCCATGTTAACTATGAAACTACCAAGCACCTGGAGGGATCAAATCTACTTTCACTCGAAAAGAGGCTTGCATCTCAAGAGATTTGATTCCTCAAGTAAATTCCTAGTTAAGATGGATCTAAGCTAGAATTTAATTTTTCTTTTCAGATAGAGCTCACAAATCACCAATAACTTGACCAGGTGAAGTGTATCTTAACTACCCAACAAAAATTAATAACAACAATTAACTAAGAATTTTTATATTTATTATTTTAATTTAAAGTTATTTTATTTATTTTAGTTTAAATTTATTTTTATTTTAACATAGAGTTATTTTTATTTTATTTTGACATAATCAAATGCATTGTTACATATAACATATATTGAAATAAAGAGGACTTAATTTTTCACATTAAAATCTAATTATTTTTAGCAAATAACTAAGAATTTTTATATTTAATATTTTAATTTAAGTTATTTATATTATTTCAGTTTAAATTTATTTTTATGTTAACATAAAATTATTTTTATTTTTATTTTATTTTCATGTAATCAAAGATGATGTCACATCTAAATATACCGAAATAAAAAAGACCTTTTTTTTAACATTAAAATCTAATTACTTTTAACAAATATATATATATATATATATATATATATACCTCACATTTCTTTGGAGCAGTTCAGTTTCTTGTCAAACAAGGATCCAAGATGCCATTGCAATTGTGCAAGAGTGCATACGTTCGATCAAGACGAAGAAACTAAAAGCATGTCTCATGAAGTTTGACCTCCAAAGGAAATTTGACTGCATGGACTGGGAATTCCTCACACTTATTCTATATAAGATTGGTTCAAGAATAGACACATACGATGGGTTTTGGCCTGTGTCTCATTTGCGTCTATAGAAGTCCTCATCAATTGTGAACCTTCCCTATTCTCCAAAACCCATTGAGGCCTTAGACAAGGTTGTGCATTATCGCCTCTTCTATTTATGTTGGTAATGGAAGAACTTAGTAGAGGAATCAAGGCTAAAGCTGAAGTAGGGGCCATCGTCGGTTGCAATCTCACTAGAGGTTGCAGTATATCCCACCTAATGTTTGTGGACGATGTGTTGTGCACTGGAGAGGCCAAGCTCTCTGTGTGGATAGCTTTCCACAATATTTTTGGGGATTTCAACAAAGCTACTGGTCTCATTATTAACCAAGAAAAAATAGATTTGATATCTGACTCAGTAGATTCCTTGGTGATGATTGAAATTGTTGATATGTTTGGGGTCAAAATCAAATCCATGTCTAGGGGTTTTAATATCTTGGTTGCAGATTAAATCCTAACAAGTACTCCATTTTGGACTGGGATTGGCTTATTTCCAAATTCAACAAAAAGTTGTCAAGTTGGGATAAGAGATGGCTCTCTTTGGGTGGAAGAGTGATTATGATAAATCTTGTTCTGAAAGCATTCTGGTTTACTAGATGCACCTCTTCCATATTCCATAAGTTATTATTAACAAAATAGACTCCATCATCGCTAAGTTCCTTTGGTCTGGAGTTGGTGCTGTGTGGAAGTATCATCGTACGAGACTAAAGAACATTGCCAGGTTTGTTAAGAAAGGGAGATTGGGTATCATTGAATCATCTAGTTTTAATTATGCTCTTCTGGTGGTAAGAATTTGGATGTTATTTGTCGTGAAGAGGCCTTGGCAAAAGATCATGTTCGAGAAATATATCAAGCAGGTAAGCATGGAGGAGTGGATTGGAGCGGGGGTTCCTTCGCCTGATAGTCATTCAAAAATCTAGAGAACCCTTAGGCTAGCCATCCCTTGGCTTTGCAACAATTTATGCTAGAGGGTGAGTAATGGGCTGAGAAGAAAAGTGGGCCTAGATGACATCAAAGGCCTTAATGGCAGCCACTTTCTCCCTATTTCAGTCATCAATGACTTTAACTCAAAGGGGTTAGATACTCTTGCTTGCTTGTGGGAGTTGTCCAGGTAGTGTCTGGTTGCACATTCCTGGTCACATGCCTACCAGATCGGACTTTTGGAGGAAATGGTCGCTGAATGGGAGAGGTATTGTAGCATGCTTTGCATGATAAACATAAACATCTCACAAAGGTATGATGTGCTTGTGTAGGATGAACACATAAGGAATGACTAGATTTCAGTCAAGGAAGCTTATAATCACATTACCTCCACTTCCCAAGCATTGCCCTTCTTTGACATTACCTCTATGCTTTGTAAGTGGGAAGCCCCCTTGAAGATAAAGTGTTTCTCGTGGCTGGCCATTCACAACCACATTCTAACTTGGGGAAATCTACATAGAAGAGTCTTCTTTGGTCCTGGTTGGTGCTGCGTGTGTAGAAAAGACTCTGAGGACTGCCTCCACCTTTTTATTCGTTGCCCCTTTGCTGTTGAGATTTGGGTTGGGGTGGCCACAATTTTGGGTGTCCCTCATATCAATGATGTGCCCTCCATTCTCGAATGTTTCAGATTATGGAATTCCATAGCTAAAGCCCATAGAACCCTTCCCCTCTATGTCCTTTGGGGGATTTGGCGCGCCAGGAATGCTCTGATTTTCGAAGGCATTATGCCTATGACTATGACTGTTTCCATGGAAATTGTAATTTTTTTCAAGGAAATTGTTCCTTGGACTCCAAAGTACTCTCTTGGGATTGTCTCATATGTTGATTTGTCTAGCATTTTCCCTATCCATTCCTTTGATGGTGCCTCCTCTGAAGGGAATTGCATATGCAGAGTCTCGCTTCATTTGGACCCCGTTCTCCACTATCATTTCTCCTAGCATGGTGTAGGGGGAACAATTGTAGAGCTAAGCTTATTGCGTTGTTGGGGGCTCTCTAGTGCTCTTCTTGGCTGGGCATTGATAACTTTCTTATAATTGGGGACACCCTTGCCTTAATCAACTGGATTCAGGGTCACTACTCTCTTGAGGTTCTTACTCTTTGCAATTGGATCAAATTGATACAGAACATTCTCCCCTCTTTCTCAGTTGTCTCCTTTCAACATGTATTTCGGGAGTAGAACATGGAGGTTGATGTGTTCTCTAAAGTTGGTCTCTCCCTTTGCCTGGGCTTTATGTTCTTTGGAAAAATCTTTAAAGTTGGTCTCTCCCTTTGCATGGGCTTTATGTTCTTTGAAAAGTTCTTTGCAGGCAGGGGTTGTGGTTTGGGATCATTTGAGTGTTAACTTACATCTTTGTTGCAGTATTTTGGTCTCATTTTATTGCCAATACCTTTTTGGGTGGGGATTCCTACAAACTCCCTATTTTTCTATTTTCTTGCACTTCTTTTGTAACAACCATATCATGTGAATGATAGCGCTGATCTTCCCATAAATAAAATCTGATGGAATTCTATAAAAATGTAACTTTCTCTATCCCGAAAAAAATAAATAAATAAATAAAATAAAATAAAAGTAAAAATAATTTATTTTTTAATATATATATGTTGCACTAAATATATTTCATAACATACCAAATTCATCAATTTAAATAAATAAACAAACAAACCGACCGACCGACCGACATATGCCATGTTTAATATACTGCAACTGAATACATATTATTCACTTGTTTATCGTGCAACACACGACAGAATCATTTAATATACTACTGCAAAGTGTGTATCATTTTATCAAAATTTGCGAGATTGAATAAGTTTCCATCTAACAGACCAGATCCATCAATTCAGAAAAATTGTGTGAGCGTGCAGTAAGTTGTGTACTTATAACCTATGGATGGGGATACGATTTGAGTATGTATCATTGATATTGGAGTTGTCTATAATGCGACTTTTTGAAGATTCTGGTGACGGAATCCGGCGGAAGAATTGAGGTCAAATCTTGATTTCTTGCAGTTAAAATGGTTTTTTAACTGCATATTTGGATTCAGCACCCTGAAAAACCCCTGGGACGCTTTCATTGTGCAGAAACTAGCTATCAAACTTGCGATTCCAATAATTCCTGCCGGATTTCGACCGGAAAAATCCGCCGGAAAGACTTTCAAAAAGTCGCGTTATAGACAACTGCATTGATATTACGAAGAACTCACAGAAACGTTGAAAACATGGAGCAATCGCGACATAGCACGCTATTCCAAAAACTTCAGCATCGGCAATAGCCACTGATTGACATCGGGGATACTCAGCCTCATTGGTTTCACGATAAGGAGGAATCAGAATCCATCAATATAATATATCTAGGATTTGCCTAATTGACAAGAAAGTGATGGATTCTCATAGCAATTTCAATTTTCAACTTATTATCAATTTGAAAAAGAAAATGTTTGATTTGCAAAATGTTAAAAATAGAGAAAAAGACAGTTTTACAGATTTTTTAAATTAAAATATTTTTTCAATTCATTTTATATATGGTTGTTATTTTTTCTTTTACACTATAACTATAATTATAATTATAAGATTTAGAAATAAAATATTATAATTTAAAAAATGAAATTTTATAAATTTTAATGAAATAATTTTAAATTTTAATAAAATAATGATTAGTTTAGATTTATCTAATTCTGCATCTAATATGAGCCTAGAGGGATCAAATTTCTTCAAGTGCATTTTTTTTTCAGAATGCCAAATACAATGTGTAAATAAATTGATATCCACATAAATTAGTTAACATCGATATTCAAATTCGTTAAAAAATCTTGTGTTGAAATATTTTTCAAAAATATAAGTTTTAAACATCTTAATCACATTTTTTCTACTTCTAATTTCACAACTAACCATATTATTTTTTGTTTTCTTGTTATAGCAAACATTGTTTTTCTATTTAAAGAATAATTTATTTTTAGTTTATAAACGTTGAACAAACTTACACATCACACATCACCATCATACTGGGTTGTAAAATGAACATATGAACTTAAAAATATGTAATTTTAATATTTCTTCAAATTAATATTAAATAAAAATTAAATAATTATTGAAGTACCTACTTAGTGAATAATAACCATCATACTGGATTGTGAACTTAAAATATGTAATTTTAATATTTCTTGAAATTAATATTAAATAAGAAATTAAATAATTATTAAAAGACCTAATTGGTAAATAATATTTGTTACACATTGTGAGGTGTTAAGAACTCGTTTCATTTGTTGCTTCCATCTACCACACTTATCTTACAGCCGATCAATGATATCAGCATGCAAAAGCAAGTGAAATTAGAGACGTGGTTTACCATCCATCATCTGGTTGAACTAATTCAAGTTCAGAAGTAATTTCTTGTTAAGCAACTTCAAGTTGAGGATCAACTTCTTGTTGAACAACTTTGGTTACTGTTTCACTAGGATTAGTGATAATGTCCTCAGGTAATTGTGAAACTTCTTCTTCAGAAATGGATGTACCAGAAATAGTTGGAGCAACTGGAGTCTCAGTACTTATCGAAATGGATGATTTAGGTAATTCAGATGAAGAACTAAGAGTTCTTGATGTACTTGACTCAGTTAAGCAAGACCAGTTTGACTGAATAGGTGTAGCTTCGGGCAGAAAAGGTGGTTTACGCACTGTTCTCCATGAAAAATGGGGTAAGGATTGATGTTCCTCCACAATTGCCGATTAATTTTATTATCAAAATAGAAATAAACAAAAAGGGGTAAGCTAGGAAAAAGGTTTACCAAGCAACTGTGAACTGCAGAATACCTCCTGGCAAACCAAGAAGTATGGGCAGGCAATCTCCCTGAATGTTGTGTTTTGTGTATCACAGTGTACAAGGTGGCCGACTCGGTTATCTAAGTATGGATAGCAACCTAGTGTTGTCCTCCCATATATACCTGAAGGTACGTGGAGGCCTAATCTATGGAAACATTTTCTATTGCAAAACCGCAAAGTGAGAGCATTCCCATATACTTTACATACTGTAACACTACCCTATATACCTGAAGGTACGTGGATGAGCTATGATATACTCACATACGTGGAATGAGGTATCAGACTCGGGATGTATTGTAGACAAGTTAGCAAACGTTGCTTTGTTTTACGACGCCAGAACCCATCTCTAGCCTAGAACCACTAAATGTTTTTCGTTAATGACAATGCTCAATTAGCTAAATTGATGTTAATTTTAAGTTGATCTTGCTTATGAATTTTCCTTTCAAGTTCACCATGTGATGTGCTCTGAAATTCCTAAGAATGCAACTATCATGATAAGCATACTTTGCATTCAATTTAACAATGAAAATCCTAGCTACTATGGATAGAGCAATCAGATTTGTTTCGATCAAAGAGCAAGGAGCACAATCTAATGCAATTTCCCTAAACTATTCCTATGAACACACACAAACTTTTTCAATGCAACATGTATGTATTTATTTTCGATTTCCTTAATGTGAATTTAAACAAAAAAGAAAGTTATTCATATACAATCAATCAATCTTTAACAAGAACGAAGACTTTACGACCATTCTGTTTCAAAGGAAAAGAAGACTTTTATGACACTTTCTTTTGAACAAAGATTAATCAACTATATTCTAAATTTGACTATGGATTGATAATGACAAAGAAAACATTTAAGAAACATTAATAAAGTAAGTCAAAGTAGGGTTACCAAAGGAGATAGAAACTTTTTCTCTGAGACATGACATTCATTGATCAATCAGCAAGGAAACAAATAGAGAAAAGTTGGCAAAAACTCATTCCAAAGGTGGGAAACTTACCCTAGGAGGATCAGTGCAGCCCAGAATGGGAGACAATGTGCTTCAGAGCACTGTCCCTAAGCCAAGGGTGCTCTATAGCACATTGTGTCCCTCACAAGCCTACGTTGGTGACAGTGAGCCATTTCAAAAGGCAATTTGACACAATTTTGACCAAAATTTAATGCAAAAGAGCTGAAATACAATCAATGAACACAAGTAGGGTCTGCAAGAATGTCTTAGGAGGTGGATAAGCTACTAGGAAAGATGATCATCTCTAGCAGAGTCGCCAATTTGTTTTGGAGAATTTAGTATCTATGAATAAATACTAATTCCCTAGATAAGTAGCCATATCTAGAACAACAGTTTAAAGCATTTTAGCCTTTTCCTATAAGCAATCGATGAGACAAAGAAGATGAGAATACCTAGTTGTAGTTCTAATTTCCTCTTGTCTCCTTTGTATCGATCCTGTCACTCCTTCTCGTACTTAACACGCTTGAAAAGTACCTGTAAACACAAACAAAAGACAAAGAACTAATCAAAGAAAAAGATCCATTGAATACAAGTGAATGGAATCAAATACATTTCACACATATAAGCATCATATGACAATACAAACATATGGGAGAAAGGTTCAAAGACTATTCAATAGAAGAAGGAATTACAACCATTGTGTCTAATTCAAATTCATTCGTCCAGCTTGGATCCCATCCACATCACATCAAAAGCATGAAAAACTTGTAGGATTACAATACTTGCTTCAAAGCCAATTCTCATAGCAACTTATCTCCTTACACAATTCAACATAGTCAAGCCCCTGATCACTTAGATGAGTGGTGAATTTATAGGTGTAGAAATTCCCATTGTAGATCACCTAGTAATGGAATGTACTAAAGCAAAACACTTGATCTACTTCTACAAACAATTTAGCGGAAGTTTAATCGAACATGAGCAAAATCCAGCATGAACAGATATAACTAAGAATGAGAAGTAATAAACCATAACACAAAAGATATAACACTAGGGAAAGCACCAGCCTAAAATCCCAACTCTGAATAGACATAGTATATGTCTTCCTCAAGCCCTCCAAACCTCCTATTTCCTTGTGTAGTTTTGATTGGGGTCCAATGATATCGCATGTGTGAATTGGCCTCATCACACTCATTGTAATCTCAGGTCCAACTATGCAATCCTCAAGGAATAATATTCCTTCTGCATGCAAGGAATATTCACCAAAGAATGTCCTAGTAACTGATAGTACACTGTCCCTCCATCTGATTTCATCTGGGTCTCTGACTGAACTGACATGCATGAGTTATCCATGAGTGAATCTTCAATTATCTAAAATACAGTAGTTATATGCATGCACACATTAACCAACTGAACTCTCATTAATTTAACAAACTGTTAAATTAATCTAACTGGACTTGACTCAGTTAACTAAGCCAACTAATTACAACTCAATATTACAACTCACTCTTATCTCTTTAACTAATGGATAAATCCCTCAAACAAAGGAGAAACTGTTGCATGTCCTCACATAGACTTCAAGTTTGATTTTCCTTAACTAATTAACTCAAGATGAATTAATTAATTAATTTTCAAACTGCTGTTAATATCAAATTCGAATTTTATTTCCTATGTTTAGTCTAGGGATAGACTAAAATAAGAAGGGATCCCGAATGCTATTTTTAGAAAATATATTTTTAGCACTTTCACTTTTCACTCGTTGTTGCTAAGATTCACAATGGCTGAACTTCTATTTATAGCCGGGATATTTATAGCAGTGCTATTTTTAGCATTTCTTGTTGCACATTTCAACACTCCCTCTCAACAAGAAAGGGATTATCAGTAACCTCGATCTTGTCTCTGCGGAACTCGAACTTGCATTTTGACAATGCCTTAGTCAAAATATCTGCATCCCGCTCTTCGGTCGAAACATACTGCAACATCATGATCCTCTTGACCACACAGTCCCGTAGATGATCGTAATGGATATCTATATGCTTGGACCTGTCATGAAACACTGGATTCTCAGAGAGTTTTATGCAACAATCATTATCACAGTATATCACTGTAGGATCCATCATCTGACGAAACAATCCCACTAGAATCTTTCGAATCCAAATGGCCTTGCATGCTGCCTGACTGGCAACCATGTATTTATCATATGCTAAGCTAAGTGCAACTGATTTCTGTTTACTACTATACCAAGAAACTGCAATTGAACCAAGGTTGAATATTCCTCCAGAAGTGCTCTTCTAGTCTAATGGACTACCAGCCCAATCTGCATCTATGAAGCCTTATAGCTTCACTCCCTTTGTCCTTCTGTACCATAATCCGTATTGTGTAGTGCCTCTGAGATATCTTAGCACATGCTTCGTTGCCTTCCAAAACAGATTGGTGGGTTGAACCATAGCTTGAATCAGCTGGTTCACCGCAAAGCATAAATCGGGTCATGTGTTCACCAAATACATAAGTGAACCCACCAGCTGCCGATAAATAGTAGCAGCTACTACCTCACCTGAAGTAGCATCCTCCTTCCTCTAGTTCTCAGCTAAAGGAGTCTGCATGGGTTTGCACTTCTCCATGTGAAAGCGCCTGAGTATCTCATTGGCATACTTTCCTTGAGACACAAATACTTCCCCATCTTTCTGCCACACTTCCATGCCTAGAATGTAGTGCATGAGGCCCATGTCCTTCATCTCAAACTCTCTTGCAAGGTCCTCCTTGCAAGATTTGATCAGCTGATCATCACTTGTCAATATTAGATCATCGACATAAAGTACAATAATCAATGGCTTACCTTCTAGCATGATGTGGTAAAGGTTCACGTCTGCTTCAATGTTGGTGAAACCTAACCTGGTGAAATAGATGTCGATCCTAGTATATGAAGCACGGGGTGCTTGCTTCAGCCCATACAGTGCTTGCTTGAGTCGGCAAACATGTAACTCATGATCGAAGGTCTCAAATCCCTCGGGCTGCTCAATGTATACCTCTTCCTCAATCTTACCATTGAGGAACGTTGTCTTCACATCCATCTGATGGATTTTCCAACCCATCTGAGCTAATAGAGTTAGCATCGATTTGATAGATGAGGAGCTTGCTACGGGAGCAAAGGTCTCATCGTAGTTGATCCTGTCAACCTATCAGAAACCTTGGTCAAAAAACCTTGCCTTTATTTCTCAACACTACCATCAACTGCCTACTTTACCTTGTAAAGCCATCAGGAATTGACCACTGACTTGTCCCCGGGTCTAGGGACAACATCCCACACACTGTTCTGTATGATAGAATTGTACTCTTCTACCATTGCATCAACCTAGACTAGTTGTTGGACTGCCTCCTTAAAAGAAGAAGGTTCAGGTGCTACACACTCCCCAACTAGGGCCATGTAGCTAGTGTATCTCTCGGGATATCTCCTCTGTCTGTGCTAAGAGGATGGATGCCCCACATTTTGTCTCACATCTAGCATCAATTTGTCAGCTTCCCGTGAGCGTTTCAGCCCATCTTTGGAAGACTCTCCAGGAGTGGTGGTCTCCACTACTGGATCCTTTGCATGTGGCTGATCCACATCATCAGGAGGCTCCTCTTCCTTTGGACTAAAAGTTCCTCATCACCATGCAACTTGAGCTACCTCTCAAGTGACACTTGCATGGCTCTCTGCTCATTGAACTTCAGATCCTTGCGCACTACGGTCCTATGACTGGCAGGCAAAAATACACAATAGCTGTGGGGTGTATCTGTGTACCCCACAACTATCCCCAACTTAGCTCTTAGGTATAGCTTCTTCCAAGCATCTTTGGTCATATGACAGAAAACTAGTGATCCAAATATGCTGAAGTGACTCACATCTGGTCGCTTCCTCGAAAAATCCTCCATAGGTGTCTTCATCCCCAAAATATGATGAGGACTTCCGTTCTGAAGGTACACTGCTGTATTGCATGCCTCAGCCCATAGATGAAATTGTAGGCCTTGTTCATGCAACATCACTCGAGCTGCTCCCACAATAGATCTGTTCTTCCTTTCGGCCACCCCATTCTATTGTGGGTTATGAGGTGCCGTCAATTCTCGTTTAATTCCTTCTATAGTATAGAAGTCTTTAAATTGCTAGGAAACATACTCTTCACCATTGTCGCTACGCAAGGCTTTTACTTTCTTTCCAGATTCTTTCTCTACCAAGGCTTTAAACTCAAAAAGCCTCAACAAGGTTTGATCCTTCTTTTGCATAAAGTAGATCCAACATTTACGAGAAAAATCATCAATATAAATAACACAATACCTTTGATTAGTGGTGGAGGCTGTAGAGAATGGTCCACATACATCTGAGTGAACTCGCTCCATGATTGCTCCAGCTCTAGTATCCCAGTCTTGAAAGGAAGCTTTTGCATACTTACCTAGGGTGCATCCTTTGCATGGGTCTATTTGCTCCAGTTTTCCCTTGGGTAAGTCGGTAGAAATTTGTTGTATGATCTTCAAGGCCCTGTGATGGAAGTGGCCCAGTCTTATATGCCGCAACTCATCAACATCTTGTCTTTGCACCACCTCTACTTTGGAACTTAGTGCAGAATAGTCATCGACCTCCATATTGTAGAGATTCTTTACTCAAATCCCTACTCGCTTGGTTTGTCCGGTGTTGATATGCCTCAGGAAAACATTTCCTTTACGAAGGACTACATCATAGCCTTTATCTTCTAGCATAGCAACAGACACAAGATTCTTTTTCAAACCTAGTACATACTTAATAGTAGATAGGGTGAGAGGAGCACCATGCTCCCTTTGAAACACAACTGTACCTTCACTTGAGACATAGTACCTTCCATCATCGGCCATCTCGATCCGCATCTAGAGATCCTTCTCCTCCAATGTACTGAAAAGACTTGTCACCCGACATGTGGAAAGAAGCTCGATTGTCTAGGTACCAAACACATCCCACCATGGATGAAACCATGCATGTGATAAGTGAGAAATCCAGCTCAAACTGTGAAGCTAGTGCATAACCATTAGATCCCTTTGAGGAACCCTTCTTGGATTTCTTTTGTGGACAATTCATAGCATAATGGCCCACTTCATGACAGTGAAAGCATCGCACCTTCACCTTTTCAACCTTCTCCCCACCATGAGAAGATTTCAATTGGGACACCTTCCCTTTCCCTTTCTTAGCTTTACTCGCTAAAGTTAGATTTTATTCATCATCTTGTTTTGATGAAGATCCATCCCTGGTGCTTCACCTTATCTCCTCCTACATCAGATCTGACGAAAGTCGTTCCCAATCTGGTAGTTTCTCTCTTCCATTAACTAAGTCGTGGTAGCTATGCCAACTCCTAGGAAGATTGAGGAGTGCAGGACTCCCCATGTTGTCATCAGCTGTCACGACCCATACGCTTGCAAGCTCATCCCTGTAGGTGGTGAGCTTGTTCAGGAACATAGAGATTGTGTCGTCTTTTTCGCATTTGATCTTTCAAATATTATCTTTCAGAGACAGCTTCCTATGATCGCTACTATTTTGATAAAGATATTTCAATGTTTTCCACATCGAAAATGGAGTCTCCTTCCGATGGAGGCTTGAGACAATGTGATCTCGAACTCTCTCCAGGATGATTCTCCTTGCTCTAGCCACGCACATTTTCCATTCCGCCAGTTGAGTAGCATCAGTCAACTTCTGGACTTCTTGATCAATGAAGTCCTTTAGGCTGTTATCTTCTAATACTACCTCCATGCAATCCTTCCAAGGTATATAATTTGAACTGCCATCAAGGGCATATTCGAGTCTTAAACCATTGAACGCCATCGGTGAAATAGATGTGATAAGGACTCAATTCAATATTCAGAAACCAAACTTTGAACTTCTCCTGCTTGTATACTATTCTTCCTTGATCACCTTTGCTTCGATACCATGTAGAAATTCACACTATAGATCACTTAGTAATGCAATGTACTAAAGCAAAGCACTTGATCTACTTCTACAAACAATTTAGCAGAAGCTTAATCAAACATGAGCAACATCAAGCATGAAAAGATATAATTGAGAATGAGAAGTAATCAACCATAATATAGAAGATATAACACTGGGGAAAGCACCATTCTAAAACCCTAACTCTGTATTATTGTACAAGTGGAAATCTTGTTCAAGATACAAAAAGAATCAGCTCTCAAGCTATTTTGCTCTCTTTGCAATCAGACAATATAGCTCATAGACTGAATAAACATAGTAAATGTCTTCCTCAAGCCCTCCAAGCCTCCTATTTCCTTGCGCAGTTTTGATTGGGGTCCAATGATATCACATGTGTGAATTGGTCTCATCACACTCACTGTAACCTCAGGTGCAACTGCGGAATCCTCAAGGAATAATATTCCTTCTACATGTAAAGAATATTCACCAAGGAATATCCTAGCAACTGATAGTACACTGTCCCTCCATCTAATCTCAACTGGGTCTCTGACTGAACTGACATGCATGAGTTATCCGTGAGTGAATCTTTAGTTATCTGAAATACGGTAGTTACATGCATGCAAGCATTAACTAACTAAACTCTCATTAATTTAACAAACTGTTAAATTAATCTAACTAGACTTGACTCAGTTAACTGAGACAACTAATTACAACTCAATATTACAACTCACTCTTATCTATTTAACTGATGGATAAATCCCTCAATCAAAGGAGAAACTATTGCATGTCCTCATATAGACTTCAAGTTTGATTTTCCTTAACTAATTAACTCAAGATGAATTAATTAATTAATTTTCAAACTGCTGTTAATATCAAATTCGAATTTTACTTCCTATGTTTAGTCCAAAGACTGACTAAAATAAGAAGGGATCCCGAAATGCTATTTTTAGAAAAGCTATTTTTAGCAATTTCATTTTTCACCCATTGTTGCTAAGATCCACAATGGCTGAGCTGCTATTTATAGCCAGGCTATTTATAGCAGTGTTGTTTTTAGCATTTTCTATTTTTAGAATTTCTTGTTGCACATTTCAACAATAAGGAGATGAAGGAGGTTTTGTCATAAATGGTGGTATTGAATGGCCTTCCATACTTAGAATTAGTTCCATGGAGGAAGGGATGAGAGGATAGGATGCATCTTAACTCATTCCTCATCCATTTTTGAGCTCATACGAGTTGATAAGTGAGGAAAACTTCTAGATGACTCCAAAAGATAAGAATATTCCCCAAACCCTATTTTAATTTTTCTCAAACTCGCCCAACGCAGGTGAAAGGAAGCCTAAGTGCTCTGCAGAGCACCCTGGCATGGACTCAACTGATCTGTAGCGCACCCTTACATGGGCCTACCTACGTTGGTCCCTATAGAGGTTAATTCAGGATGTCTTCATGTCATGAAACTATCTGGGAAGGTGGCATTCACAAGGGTGACTTGTTTAAGACATGTAGCAACTGAAATGAGGGTTTGATGAGGCCAAAAACACTAATCTGGATGATGGCAATGATGTGCCCAAATGGATCTGTAACAAAAGAAAATTGAGAAAATGTGTTGTGTTTGGACTGCTTGTTGCTACGTGTTGACCTGTATCTTTGACTGTGCGATCCTTTTGATGAATTGGATCGATCGAATAGGAGGAGATCCATGAGGGGATCAATCCTCAACTACCCATATGCTTAGTTGTTTCATTAGTGCACCAGAACCCTGCGAACCATGGAGGTAACTACAGATTTACAAAATGGTTGCAGAATCATGTTAGTTTTGTAGCTAGTGCACTCTTTAATATAACAATAAGGAACATTAATGCATATGATAAATAAGACATGTAAGAGTTATTACCTTATCAAAATCTATGATTTATTTCCTTTATTGAGTTGATAGTGATAATGAAGAAGAGGAAAATGGTGGAAAAATGGTTTCAAAACAAAATAGTTGTGGAACTCTACATTCCCCTTACACACTGAAGATTTTGTATGTCCTCATACAAAATATAAAATTGATATCTTGAACTACTGCATTTTCTTGGATACTTCTGCCAATACATCCAACTTCATCTTTTTCACTTTCTTTCTAGTAATTTCCATCCTTGGTTTCCTCATGAGGGTCTTGTATTTCAAATTTATGACCTGTTTCTGTAAAGCCTTTTTCTTCTTCTTCAGTTTCTTACTCTTGTTAAACCACAGACTTAGATGTAAGAGGAGATTATTACTCTTAGCTATTTGGATTTCATTTTGTTCTTTCAAGGATTGATTTTTATTATTGATATACCTATTTAATGTCTCCAGTTCAAAAATTTCTTGTTTCAATATATTGACTATTAGAGGTTCTTGTGGCTCATTAAACTAATTTTCATCTTCCTTTTGAATTGGAATTGATGTTCCTTTTGTGTCTCTTTTCTCCAAGGACTCTATATAATCATAGATCTCCTGCAACACTACATCAAACTCTGGTGTTATTTGTCTTGGACTCTAAGGAGGAAATATAACAGTTGGTGATGCAGTCCTTCGTGGTGAAACCCTTGGAGATGATACTCTTGAATTTTATTCTTAAATTTCTGAGTTTTCTTCTATTTCTATACTGACATGCTCTATGCTTTTTGAGGGTAATCCTTTTGTTGAGTTGGGTCTGGTACTTCTTCTCAAAGCTATGGCTGGAGTCTTTTGAGTTTTCTTCTTTTGTGTTTTAGGCTTCTCTACTTGTGATGGAATCTTTGTTTCTTCTCTGGATTTCTTTCTTCTAACATTTATTTTGTTCACTTTCTCTAAAAAATTTACAAGAGGGATGTCATCTTATGATAAGTGTTGTGGCTATTATGGCTGCTGTGGCTGATGTGGCTTATTGATTTTTCTTTTCCTCCCCATTTTAGGTCTGATGTTATTTTCTTGTCCATGAGTTTCCTCCTGAAAGTGATTTCTAACTAAAAAGCTCTCCCAATTATCACCTCTGTTTTGGAGATGAAATTCAACAAGTATTTTGACCAAACCATGGTGATACATTGTATTATCTATAAACTAAATTCTCCTCTGTACATTTCTTGACATCTTCCTAAGACTATTCAGAATGAAATATGGAAGGTTATTTCATTTTCTTCAAGGAAATTCATTAGCAACCAAATATGATAGAAGAACATACACCAAAACCTTCCTTCGTAGGTAACAAATTTTTGAATTATTAGTAGGTTTCTCCACTTACTTTCCAGTGTTGTGCTTGGGATTCCCTTCTTGAAAATGGTGGTGTCCATGCTTGGATTCTTCAGGAAAACCTTCCAATCCTCAGTTTCTATTCCTCTATTCTTGAACAATTTCTCTCCACTCGGTGGTAGTCTAGTGGCTTCAGCTATAAATGACTATGTTACTATGAATTTGATATCCCATATTTCCACTTTGACTCCATCAAAGGCCCTGGCGAAAGGTTTAGTCACTTATTTATGGAAGCCATCAAAGTTTTCTACAAATTCGAGCCACTGTGCTTTTTGCAGTAATTCTTTCGTTTGAGGACATCCTTCCAAGAATTTCTTGCCTGCTGGCTCCATTCTGACTCTGAGAAGCTTTGTTTCAAAACTGTTTTGTTTGATAGAGTAGAATTTCTTGGTAGGGTTGGTTAGCTTGGAAGGGTTTTAGAGCGGAGAGGTCGAGAGCGTGAGTGATAGAACAATGAAAGTGTAAGTCATGAGGATATAATGGAATGAAGCAGAATCTAACCATTAAAATCATTTATGCTTATGTTTTGGGTGGCCAATTCAATGGATCGGAATATGAGCGATGATGACGGTATGTGAATGGCAGCTTATGCGAGACTTGATATGACACAACCAACTCTTTGCAATAATTATTTTGATTTTTGGTGGTACTATGTCTTATAATTCATATATGTAATTTTTTAATCCCTATTATTAAATTAAAGCAATTCATACCTTTGAGTTATTTGCTTTCTAACCTTTGGTTTCTCTTCATGCTGTCTTCAGGTACCTTACAGTGGAGGGAGTCAATCATTCCTTTAATTGCATGATTAGAGGTGTCTATCACATAGGTTGCAGAAAGTCATCGGGGCTGCAGAAAATCAATGATTCCTTAGTTATTTATTTTTGAAAGAGAGGAGGATAAAATAAAATGGGATTCTAGAAAATGGAATACAAAGAAAATTTAATAAGCCAAGAATTCTTGGTTTTCACGTTTATATATATATATATATGGGCTTGTGATAGATCTTGAGTCAATGCCCATTCACTAGGAGAGGAACTTTTTCTTCATCAATAGTCTTAATTCTAACTGTTCCATTATCAAAAGCATTTTCAATCTCATAACGCTTAAGCCAGTGAGTTTGAAAATTTCCTTGGAAATTTTTGAACTTTGAGTTAAAGAGTAATGCCAGTGTCCTGGCTGAAATTTTATTTCTTTGATGTACTTATCATGCCATCTGGATCTTTGTTACTGGACTAAACTAGTCTTATGGATAACCTTTTTCCTTATTTCATCAAGCTCATTGAGTTGTCCCATTCTCTGTTTTCTTGCTTCTGATAAGTCAAGTCCCAACTTGATAGTTGTCTTGTAGGTCTGGATTTGGAACTCAATTGGAAATAGGACCTACTTCCCATAAACAAGTTCATAGGAAGTATGTCCATGTGGTACGTAGGCCCATAAATATTCTGGAAGCTTTTCGGCCCAGTCCGTTCTGTGCAAGAGAATTGTCTTGGTAAGGATTGCTTCAATCACTTTGTTGGTAGACTCTACTTGTCCATTTGCTTATGGATAGTATGGAGTAGACTTGTGATGCTTGATATTATATTCTTCCACTATATTTTTCACTACTGTAGATGTGAATTTCTTTCTTTGAACTATTGCAATTTATCTTGGGATACCAAAACGATTAAAAATATCCTCAAAAAGAAATGAAACTGCAAAATTTTCAGTAGAAAAAGAAATTTCTTTAACTTCTACCCACTTAGTAACATAATCAGTGCATAAAAGAATATTTTCTTTTTGTTTTGAATATGGATTAATTGGTCCAACAAAATCGAAAGCCCATTTTTTAAAAGTTTCAATGAGTACCTAAGGTTGTAGTGGCATTTCGTCTGAAGGAATATGTTTCCCATTCTTTGACAACTATCAAACCTCTTAACATTTTCCTTGGCATCCTTAAAAATGGAAGGCCAATAATATTCTAAGAGAAGGACTTTATAAGCATTTATTTCATCAGAAAAATGACCTCCTCATGTTTCATCATGGCATGTTTTAAGTATTTCAGGTATTTCATCTTCTCTTACACATCTTCGGATGATGAGATCTGGTCATGTCTTGTATAATTCTTCATTTATCCATGAATAAGATGCACTTGATTTGAATATTCTTCTCTTTTCTCTAGGAAACAAATAGGAGGGTAACCTTTTTGAAACTAAATAATTGACAATATCTAAAAACCAAGGTGATTTAGTAGGCACTACAAAAGTATATTCGTCAGGAAACTTATCCTCTACAGGTATATCATTGTTATCATTTTGAATTTTACATAAAAATTCAACGATTGTGTTTTGTTTTCCAAGTCGGTTCAGAATGGTGATATTGAATTCTTGTAATAATAATAGCCATCTTGTTACTTTTCCATTAGTAATTGGTTTGTTCATTAAATATCTAACGGAAGAATGATCTATATGAAAAAAGGTTTCATAGCCATTAATGTAATGTCTAAACTTATTAATAGCATGTATGACAGCTAAAAACTCCTTTTCAGTTACAGTATAATTTAGCTCTGCAGGAGTTAAATTTTTACTGGTATAATAAATGGCATAAGGAGTAAGGTCTTTTTGTCCTAATAAAACTCCTAGAGCAGTATCTGAAGCATCGGTTGATATATGAAAATGAAATTTCCAATTACGTCCTTTTAAGATAGGTGTTTCAGAGATCTTATTTTTCAAACTTTCAAAAGCCTTCTGAAAATCAGAGTTCCAATTAAATTCACAATCCTTGGTGAGTAATTTGAAGAGTGGAGATGCAATCTTTGTGAATTTTTTTATGAATCTTCTATATTATCCAATAAAACCAAGAAAATTCCTAACATCTTGTTAACAACTAGGGATTGATAATCTGGAAATAACTTCTACCTTAGATGAGTCCACCTTAATTCCATTTCTTGAAATATGGTGACCTAAAACAATTCCTTCATTAAACGTCATAAAACACTTTTCATGACTTAATGAAATATCTGCTTCTTTACATCTTAGGATAACTTTTTCTAAATTTTCGAGTGCTTCTTCAAAAGCATTTCCATAAACTATGAATTCATCGATATATACTTCCACACAATCATGCATAATATCAGAGAAAATTCCTAGTACCGCCCTTTCAAATGTCGTTGGAGCATTGCATAGTCCAAAAGGAAGTAGTCAGTAAGCATAAGTTCCCCATGGACAAGTGAATGTGGTTTTGTCTTGATCTTTAGGCTCTACCTGAATTTGATTGTACCAAGTAAAACCATCCAAAAATGAGAAATATTCCTGCCTTGCTAATGTATCTAAAACTTGATTTATGAAAGGAAGTGGAAAGTGATATTTCAAAGTTGCTTTATTCAATTCCCTATAATCATTGCATACTCTCCATTTTCCATTTTTCTTAGGAACTATTACTAGCGGTGAAATCCATTGACCATCTGATATTGGATAGATGAAATTTACATTTAACAGTTTTTGCAATTATTCTTTAACAATTTCTTTTAAGTTTGGATTCATTCTTCTTTGTGGTTTCCAAACTGGTCTAGCATTCTCTTCAATATAGATATAGTTTTAGGATCAATTCCTTTCATATCAATATATACCCATGCATATGCAGAAGAGTGTTTTTTGTAATATTTCTTACCAGTTTCATTTTCTTTAATTCTTCTAGTTTTTCATTGATATTCAAGGTTTTTCTTGGAAAAATTTCTATTGAAGAATTTCCAAATTTTTCCATAAAATGTGAAGACATTTATCTAGATGATAGATATTCGATATTAATTGTTCTTGAAAATTTTGACTATCATCACAATATAAAGAGGGTTCATGATTTTCTATTGAATTTAAAATTTGATCCTCCTCATTTATTTGTGCAATAGTGAAAATTGGTTGTATATCGTTATCTTCATCCATTCATTCTTAATTTTCTACTTCTATCATTGTTTTTAGAGGTGGGTATAACGTGAATTTCTTTGTTGACCTCCCATTTGAGATAAACATGTCTCCTGATCTACAACTGATAAAGGCATCAGCTATAGCTAACCATGGTCTTCCTAAAATTAATGGATGTCCTCCTAAATTATTCTTGGAGGTTAAAACCTTGAAATCAATAGGATATTACAGGAACTTAGGATACATATATATCTTCTAATACACCATTAGGTTCAATTACAAATATGTCTACTAATAGTGGTATTGAAGAATAGGAAGTTTTAATTTATCTATAGTTTGTTTGCTCAATATGTTCATGGTTCTCCTAGATCAATTAGAGTGTTTTGTATTTCAGTTACATTGATGTGTTTTTTTACAATGGGGCTTCCTAGATCTAAATATTTATGGATCACTGTCTCCCCCATCATAATATCTGCAATTTTCCCGACTAATTGAATTATTTTTATTTCTTTTATTTTTCTTCCTAATCCTTAAGTACTTAATTGTTTTTGCAAAAATCGATATTTATTTTATTTCTTGTAATAAAGGAATCTTTTTACATATATTTTTAAATTCATCTAGCATATCATAATTAGGCAATATGATTTTCTTTTCTACTCCTTTATCAATTTTCAACCTTTTAGGAAACGGTGGTCTTGAGATAGATACCAAAGGTTGTTCTATAATAGGAGTATTATTAGAATGTGTGGGACTCTTCTCTATTTCAGTATTTTCTTTCCGAGGAAGAGAAATTTCTTCTTCAATGTCATTTTTATCTTTTGAGAATTCTTTTATGTTTCCTGAATAACAACAGATGGTTTCTTCTTTTCTAATACTCTGCCAAGCTTACTTGAACATTATTAAGATCTAATGGAGTTATCATATAGATTTGAAGATTTTTTCCTTCTAAGTTGTAAACAGGTTGTGAATATTTATTATTTGGATTTGGAAGTGGTTGAATGGGTAATTTATTTGGTCTTGGTGTAAATGGAAAAGAAAGTTGTGGTTTTTCATTTTTAGCTTGAGTTTGAGGTAATTGGTTGGTTTGAGGGAAGTATTGTGATGGAAAATTTGGATAAGGTGGCAGATATTGTTGATATTGAGAATATCTTCCGTAAGGATTTTTCCATCCTTGATTCGAAGATTGTGGTGGTGAAGCCCAAGGCTGCCATGGCATATTGGATTCCAACTATTTTGTGAAGATTGTGCAAATTGTTGAGGATTAAAACCTTGAGTTTGATTTGTTTGAGGATTTTTCCATGGTCTTTTGGCAATAAAGTAAAGGGGTTCTACCCAATTTGGCATTCCTTCTTCACTAAAAACAACCTTAAGACATGGTATAGAGGGAAATTCTTTTGTATCGTGATTTTTGGCACATATAACACAGGTTTCTATTCTTTTTAAATCTAAAGGACATTCTCTTACATCATGTTTCTTTCTATAGCTAGGACAAAAGATGCATAATGCATCATTTTCGGCTTTTTTCTTGTTTTGTATTTTAAAGGTATCAATCTTCTCACTGAGACTCGCTAAAATATATGTTTTAAAGTTATCAAGCGAACTTCCCAATTTTTCCCTACTTATTGTCCCAGCTGTAGATTTATTTATTCTTGATAAAAGAGGATCCCTTGAACAGTTCCCTGTTCTTACTTTACCTCTTGAAATATGTACCCATAGATCATAGATATCTGCAAAGGGTAACTAAAAAATATCTCCTTTTCCCATTAGATTGAGCATATATATCCATTCATCTTTAATGCATTTGAGGAAAAGACCTTTCAAAGTTTCCTCATCTAGATTGTTCATTTTTGCCCTTTTGATATTATAAACAAATATCTCGATAAATTCTTCAAGATTCTAATCTTCTTTTTGTACCATTTTGAAGACTACATATTTAATACTATGAGGCATACAATAATCCTTATATTTATCTAAGAATTCATCTTTCATTTGTGCCCATGTCGTTATAGAATTTGTTTCTAGACTCATAAACCATTTTAATGTTGCATCCTTTAAGGCGGCAAGGAACAATTTTAGTTTTTGAGCATCATGAAAATAGTCATATGACCTATATAATACCTCAAATTAAAAGAGAAATGTCTCTCGGTTTTCACTTCTTATTCCATGAAAATTGGAGAGAATATAGGGTGAGATATTCTTCATTTTTAATGTTGCATCCTCATCAAGGATGGGGAATCCAAAAGGTTCTAGATCTCCTTTATTTATTTATTTATATTTATATTTATATTTATATAACTGGCATAGATCCATCTTAGCAAAGGATCCAAGGGATAAGAGTGAGCAAATTGACTAATTATAATAGATTAAATATAGTGCATGATTTCTTTTATATTTTTCATTATTTTATTTTCTTTGACATGATTGACCCAAAATATAGGTTTAATATTTTACAACCAGTTAAGCTTTTTTAATTTAGATAATTTCTTAAACAGAATACAATGTGATGAAATTTAAGAGATAGTTGGGGAGGAGGCGGAGAGAGGGTGGGAGATAGACAAAAAGTTTGAGGGTTGAGAGAGAGAGAGAGAGAAAAAGAGAGTGATGGGGGCGAGAGAGAGGGAGCGAGAGGAAGGAAGAGAGAGAGAGAGAGAGAGAGAGAGAGAGAGAGAGAGAGAGAGAGAGAGAGAGATGGAGTTGGAGTGGGAGAGGGAGGGAGGAATGAAAAAGACATAGAGAGATAGAGGTGGAGAGAGAGAGAAGTGAGAAGGGAGAGATGGAGAGAGAGTGAGGGAGAGAGGAGAGGAGGGAAGATAAAGAAGAGGAGAGGATAGAGATATGGAGATAAGTGGAAGGGAAAGAGATGGAGACATAGATATGGAGAAGGGTAAGGAGAGAGAGAGAGAGAGAGTGATTTGTGGGGAGAGATAGAGGGAGGTGGGAGATAAGAAATAGAGATGACGAGAGAGATATGGAATTGGAGGGGGTATGAGAGGGAGGGAACAAGAAGCACGTAGAGGTAGAAAGATGGAGAGACAAAGGGGCTGACAAGGGAGTCGTGGAAAAAGAGTGAGGGAGAGAGGAGAGTGGAAAGGAATAAAGAGAAGGATATAGATAGAGAGGGAGAGAAGGGGAAGAGAGAGACAGACAGAGAACGGGAATAGAGGGAGAGAGAGTGTGTGTAGGTTTGACGGGTGAGATAGAGAGGGGGAATAACAAAGAAACACACATACAAATATAGATATTATACAGTATTATACAACCGACCTAGATCCATATTAACTGTATAACTATCAAGTGTCGAGAGGGATCCAATCTCTTGAGGTGCAAACCTTTCCTCAATTTTTGCACTAGAAAAGAAAGTTTGCACCTCGAGAGATTGGATCCCTCTTGACGCTTGATAGATCATGGGTTAAGATGAATCTAGGTCAGTTAATATGAAATTAAAATATTTTTTATTTGATATTATAGTCTTACAAACCAAAATTTCTCTTCAAATTAATTTCAAATTGGAACTAGATCCAATTAGATTCAATGAATAGATTTTTAAAACATACATAATTTTTATTTATTAAAAAGTATATTTTTAAAATTACAAATTATTAGAGATAAATAATGCAAAGTTGGCTCACCTATACACCATGTGACGATGAAGAAGTGTTTAAGGAAGGATAACCTTTCAAACAATACTTAGCAACCTTTCAATCCCCTATCACTTGTAAGTTTAGATTGCTTGACACAATTAAGATGACTAACAAAAAAAACTCATTCATATTATTGTAGTACTTGTTAGGTAGTTGTATTTTTGTTCTTAGACTAAATTAGACATTCATGTTAGTCAATTTAAGTTGTATTACTTATTAGCTAGTCACATATTTTAACCCGCGACTAAATTAGTGATTTATGTTAGTCGTTTTTAGTTTGGTCACTTAAGATTTCTCATTTTTGGTAGTATTTCACTTGGAAAAGTTGCGGTGACAACTTTTTTAGTGACCTAGTCACTAATTTTTCATTTTCTACTAGAGAGTGGAAGTCGACTTTGACCAATCTAGATGTGCTAGCCATCTCAATCAAAACCTAATATAGGAGACATTAGGATATGCTAGAAAGATACAAGAGATCATTCAAGTGAGCTTCTCTTCATTCCAATGTGTTATTTTTAGGTTCAAGTGGTGGGACACCTTTGATCAGAGTAATGTAAATGAAGATTGTGATAGTGAGATGATATCTATCAACTCTAGAAAGATTTGGCATGAAGCCAAGGAGCCTTAAATTTTCCAAAAACACTGAAACCAAGTGTTTTTTTACCCAAATGTTTTGGATAGGGATTGGTGATTCGTATTAAGACACAACCCTTTATAAAAACATATTTTGGAGAACAACTGTGTTATCATGACAAGTAAGGAACATAATTAGGGTGATGATAAGAAAGAGTGATATGTACTTGTGTTATTTCATCATTTATACTATTGTTGTATGTTGTTTTTCCTTGTCTCACTAATTATATTGTTTTTTTATTCGTCTTATTAGCATTTTATATAATTGGTAATATTCACAAACGTTTTTACATGTTTTTCTGTAGTGGAAACATTTTTACACTTAAAACTAAGTATTTCCAATTGTGTAGAATATCTATGATATTAAGGATTCAATCCTTCTCCAATAGGAAAATGAGAAGAACATGATGAAAATGAGAAAATATTGACTTTATAAACGACATTGAAGATTTAGTCTCAATTTATATACTTGTTGGTTTATTAACCAGTTCACTTGTTTTTCCTTCTTGTTTAGTTCAAAATCAAGATAAATCATTTAGTGATAACTCTATGAGGACTTTAACAATGAAAAAATTGTGTATTAATATGCAAGATTAAATTCTTGACATGAGAGATAAAGCCATGTTTACTATATTTAAATTACAATTCTTGCAACATTATGTAAGCTAAAAGGTCTTATGTATATATAAAATGTTGATTACTTCCTTTTATGGACCAGAATAGAAAATAATGGGCTTACATCGATGTATGAGGGGTTTAAATGTTTCTTCATGGATTATGGAACAATTTTCAAAGTGAACTTTCAATGGTAACTAAAAATAAAAGTCGAATTAATAAATATTTTATGGCTAAAGAATTAAATGATAAATAATGTGATGGTGATCAAGAGGCATTTGTTTGACTTTCCAATAGACTTAGTGATGCATTTTTCTTTTCTATTTAAATTATGTAAAATAAATATTTATTTTTATGTATTTATAAGTAAATTATTTATAGTAGACATGTATTTATCATTGTGAACATGATGGAATATTAGCTAGGAGAAATGTGAAAAAATGAATTTTAGTTACTATCTTGTGATAAGTATGTGAAAAAATAATATTTCTTGAGTTGTTCATTAAGAAATAATAAAATTTATTATTTGTCGAAGGTTTAAATCTAATATATTATGATTTTTGTATTATTTAACTCATATTTATTATTAAAAAGAGTTAAATTTGAACCAGTACAATAGAAAATAAAGAACCAAAATGTTATATCTTTATTACTAGAAAAACATTCACTTGCCTCTTTAAGGGAGAACTTCCCGTAGAGAAAATCCCCAACTACAAGTAACTTCACAAGCCTTATTTTACATTTATTGATCCTCATTTTTAGAGAGAAAAATTTATAATTTAAATTGGTAAGAGTTGTAATAAATATTAAATTTAAATTTCTTGAAAATCTCATAATTTTAGTAAGATATTAAATTTTGAAAAAATATAATTTTTTAGCTTATATTAAATATAAATTAATTATAAAAAATTCTGAAATTAGGTTTTTTAAATTTAACAATATACTATATTTTATAAACCATTATTGAATTGGCTAAATTGCATTTTTGAATAATTTATGATTATTAATATTTTATATTAAAAATTGAATGAGTTACACATTTTCGTCTTATCAAGAACTAACAAAATTATTTTACCATTAATTATTTTTTCCTTGTGTGTATTGAAATATTTTACTAATGAAGTTTGAATGAATATGAATGAACATCTAAGTAATAGAAAAATTTATATCATAATTTTACAATCATAGTTTCAACCATACTAAACTTTGTGATTTATTAAAACATATTTGCACTTTTTTTTTTAAGTTGTTTTGCATGCAATTTCATATATAAAATTTTGATATAAGTTCACCAATACATAATCTATAATAAATACTATTTCATAAAAATAAATATCATGATGATATCCATCTAACAAACATAAATATCATCTAAGATACAGGTTGAAATTCACTACCATCATCTAATTATATACACCTCTAGCACATATAAATGCCATTAGCTAGGACATAAATCTAATAATATAACAGGGCATTATCATTGTGATCACATCTAACAAAACACAAACATTTTAATCTAACATCATCACCACACACATCCTTAAATTAATATACATCTTATGTCAAATAACTAATATCACATAAAAATATATTTGTAAGAACATTAAACGAACATATCTAACACGACCTAACAATATACACATCAACACCAACATATAAATTAAGTAAATAAACGTGAATGAGAAAATACACCACACACACACACACAAACAAACAAGTAGAATAATTGCAATCAAATATCTAACACGATAGATGTATTAGTACAATCCTGGACCTCAAAAAAAGAATATGGATTGTCAATTATTGCTCAATGTCTGTCGAACTTTGAGGTGGAGGAGAAGGTGGCTGGTCTATAATAGAAGATGATGGATGGTAAACCACTACCTCAATCTCTCTCAAACTCTAAGGTGGAGGAGGAGGTATTTAGTTTTCTCTGTCAGGAGAAATATAAGGCACATCCTCTATCTATGACATCTCATCATCATGATCATGATTATTTCTCATCATCATGATCATGATCACCACCCTCATCATCATGATTACCACCCTCATTTGACGTATATATCGTTGCGTGCCCTATCCATCATCATTGCTAGTAACCTACTAGCTCTGATGCATAAGAGACATCATCTTGTGTAAACAGCCCTTGTAGATATACATAAACCTATAATATGCCTTGATATCTTGAGCCCTCAGAGGGTTGTCTCCCTCCTCAACTCAAACTCTGCCCAATCTGTCACAATAGTCCATCTGAAATCGTAGATCAGCCTTACGGCCCCGAATGCCCATGACCCCCTAAGGATGTGCCTCACCCTCTTGGACCTCACCCATCTCCTCATCTCCTCCATTTGGTGGGGGACGATGCATGTCCCCATCAAATGTGTTGATGTCTACAAAATATATAGTACACAGCAATAATTAGACAATTTCATTAAACAATTTAATAAAACAAGTTAAAGAATGTGTTAGAATAAATTTATTCTAATTAATTAAAACAATAAAATGAAACTATATTAATTTAAAGAAAACACTAATATTACCTCTATCATAGGAAGGCTCAACCAGTGTGAACAGGATTTTGGAATATTATCTCCAATCAATCCCCACATATGGAAACAACAACAAGAAAAATATATGATCAAACTCACTGGCTAGTAGCGCTATTGCTTGGACAAAAATCTTGGTTGGATACTCGAGCAAGCCCCTCATGGGTATGATCTGGCCCCGCACATACATCCATACCTCAATGATTGGCCTAAGAGGATGAATTTCAAATCTAGGCCTCATCTTTGGAAAGCTCTAAAAAAATAAACAAAAAATATCTGAAGCAAAAGGGAAGCTCTCCCTTCCATGTATCATCACTCAACATCTATCTAAAGCCATACAAAATTACCTCAAAAAAATGCGAGACCATATGATATAACACGGTGCCTGAATTAAAGAATCAGTATAATACAAAAGAGGGAAACTAACGCGATGCCCATCACTACTAAAGTGTGAAATGGTGGTGACTACTAATGGGATGCACCTAACCTCCTATGCAACAAAAGAAGCAATTTGCAATTGTCCACCACGTACTTGAAAATCTGTTGAATGGACTACATGAGGATAAACATATCTCTGAGAGTAGGCAAGATGAATCTCAGTTAGGAGTAGGCAAGATGAATCTCTGTTGGAACCCCAAGGGGGAGATCAGGGAACTAAGGAAAATCCCCCCCTCCTATATAGGTCAGTGATAAAGAATATGTCCTCCTTAGAGGGCCTATACCACGCCCTAGGAATGACATGGAAACCATCCTCCTAGACATTCCATCTGTGGATTGGATGTGCCAATAAGACAAAGTGCATCTTCAAGGATGTAGCTTCCTCATAGTACTTGAGGAAGCCTACATTCCTTAAGAGCGCTCGAGTCGCTGCAATAATAAGGAAAGGGTATAAATCCCTCTCTCTCTCTCTAGCCTCCCATGGTCAGACCATATTGTATTCATCCACCATTTTCTCTTTCTCTTGTTGCTTCTCCCTTTGCTTATGTCTTTGCTACATGACTGACATATCAAATACATCAACTCCATACATAAAATACATTGTTTTTTTATTAAATGGAAAATATATTTCTAAATATGGAAACATAACTTTGGGCAAAAATCTTGGTTGGATACTCGAGCAAACCCCTCATGGGTATGATCTGGCCCCACATGTACATCCATACCTCAGTGATTGGCCTAAGAGGATGAAGTTCAAATCTAGGCCTCGTCTTTGGAAACCTCTCAAAAAATAAACAAAAAATATCTGAAGAAAAAGGGAAGCTCTCCCTTCCATGTATCATCACTCAACATCTATCTAAAGCCATACAAAATTACCTCAAAAAAATGGTACACCATATGATATAACACGGTGCCTGAATTAAAGAATCAGTATAATACAAAAGAGGGAAACTAACGCGATGCCCATCACTACTAAAGTGTGAAATGGTGGTGACTACTAATGGGACGCACCTAACCTCCTATGCAACAAAAGAAGCAATTTGCAATTGTCCACCACGTACTTGAAAATCTGTTGAATGGACTACATGAGGCTAAACATATCTCTGAGAGTAGGCAAGATGAATCTCTGTTGGAACCCCAAGGGGGACACCAGGGAACTAAGGAAAATCCCCCCCTCCTATATAGGTTGGTGATAAATAATATGTCCTCCTTAGAGGGCCTATACCACACCCTAGGAATGAAATGGAAACCATGCTCCTAGACATTCCATCTGTGGATTGGATGTGCCAATAAGACAGAGTGCATCTTCAAGGATGTAGCTTCCTCATAATACTTGAGGAGGCCTACATTCCTTAAGAGTGCTCGAGTCGCTGCAATAATAAGGAAAGGGTATAAATCCCTCTCTCTCTCTCTAGCCTCCCATGGTTAGATCATATTGTATTGGTCCACCATTTACTGTTGCTCTTGTTGCTTCTCCCTTTTCTTATGTCTCTGCTACATGATTGACATATCAAATACTTCAGCTTCATACATAAAATACATTTTTTTTTATTAAATGGAAAATATATTTCTAAATATGGAAGCATAACTTTCAATTAAAAAAAATCATCGATGCGCCCAAAAATCAGGAATGCACCAGCTTCAGTGTGTTGTCAAACACAACTGCACCGATATCAGTGCACACATACGTAGCATTCACCATTGTTGGTTCACATATTTAAACTTTCATCATGGTGCATCACACTTATGCATGAGTTCATATATATAACCTTTTCATACTGATACAGAATGTTCAAATTATTGAATGCACCTAGCTATAGGTATATTTTTAAATATTATATTTGCAGTGCAATTGGTAAATATAAATACACCAGACATAACCTAAAAATTGTATGCACCGACATACAATTTATAGCTTTCCTAGCACATTTTAATTTACAAAACACTCTAGAACAATAGTAGTGTGTTATTTTCATGCACCAAACTACAGTGCACCCTATAAATTTACAGGGTGCACTGCTATCAATGTGATTCGAACATAATGAGTGCACTGTGTAGGAAAAAACTTGATTTTTAAAAAAGAATGGCTATTTTAATATTATTTGCAATCCACTGAAAAATTAAATTAGAGAGAAACATAGAAATTACCTAAACATTTTCTCATCGAGGAGGCATTATTGACACGTAATTGAGAAAAACAAATTTCATCATGGTTTGAAAAAATTGGAAGGTAAAGCATTGAGCACGGTATGGAAGGATGTTGAGTAAGAGAAACATTGATGTTAGGGCGCTTGAATGAGGCAAGATTGGCATTTTGCTTTAGACCTCTCCAACAATGTAGATGGTAAAAATGAAATTTATGGTCACGATATTTTTTCCCCTATTTAACACTCCTCTGATACATTACTATAACTGTATCGATGCAGAAGATATCCAAAAGGAACGCTTTTTTCTTAATTAAAAAATCTATAGCGGTGATTTTATTAAGACACCTTGGGGCATTCTAATACAGGTACCATAGTGCTTCTTTGTTTGACCATAACAACGATATTTTTAACAAAAATAAAAACTCCCTAGTGGTGCTTTTTAGAAGATGATCCAGGGAATTTACAACATTGATGCATCGTTGGAAAATAACACCGTATTTTTTTTAATTTAAAAACTATAGTGGTGCTCCTTCTTACTATGCACTAGGGCGTTTTACTATAGGAAGGGAACTGATGTTGCAGGTGTATATAACCGAATGAATTTTAAAAGTTAAGCAATTTTCGGTGCTATTTATTATTCATGCAGCGATGCAATATGTTATTTAGCACATCGTGTTTTTATTTTATTTTATATAAACAAAAAGAATCCATGGTGCACCATGTTCTATGCGGCGCCAATTCTTATATGGATAATAAAGCACTCGCGGATTTGTATATTGTAGGTGCACAATCCAAAAAACATCCGCTAAAACATTTTTCCACCCACCTCCGCTAAAAACGAATTTTTAGGCTATTTTTATTACGGCTTCCACAAAAACCTTTGTTAGAAGATATTTTCTGTGTAGTGTTGATAGAAAAATTTGAACGCAAATTGAAAATATGGGCACATCATTAGTTATTGACTGGAGGTAGACTAATTTTAGTTCAATCATTCCTACAAATAATTAATGTATATTGGATTCATTTATACATTTTACCCCACTCCATCATCGAAAATATAAAGGCTATCATTTCTAATTTAATTGAAATTATGGTACATGCGATGATAAAAATTTTCATAAATTTCATCTTGCTAGGTTAATGGACATCTCAAATCCTACAATGGGGCGTGGTTGCGGCATACTAGATATTGAAAATTTTGGCAGGGATCTGGGGGTAAAAAGTTTGTGGAGGGCCTTAACTAGTTCTGCCACCTGCCAAAATATCATTCAAGATAAAAATCTAAACAAATTGTCTTTAGAGGCTTGGATTAGAGATGAGGATCAATCTCCTGCATCTGGCTTCATATGATGAAAATTAAAAAATGGCTCATTGGAAATTTATAGTGGAAGATTTGTAAACGATCGAAAGTTGAGATTGGTTCGGACACAACATTGGGTTTTAATGGAATCCACATCCTACCTAACTATCTCATCCGACGTATTTGAAATATGGGTATATATTATATCAACTAGATTTGAGTGACTTTAGATCCTCTTTTTACATATCACATTTAGACTCGAAAGCATGACCTGAGCCTATTTTGGGATTTGGCCAGTATATGGGACAATTACATAAATAATATTATCATTGAAGGTATTACCTTAAATTAGGAGCAATACATGTTCACATGGGTTGGAAAGTTGGTCCAGGGTCAAATTCAGGTAAAATATTCTTATAGGTTTATTTCTTGTCTATATTTGTTGAATGGTGAATATGGTTTGTTTAATAATATTTGGTCCTAGAACCTTTCGATCAAACTTAAGTGCTTTGGATGTTTATTTTGGAAAAGCACAATTCTTACATGGGATAACTTGTGTCATCGAGGTTTTAAGGGGTTAGATATATGTATATTATGCAAATCGGCACTAGAATATGTGGATCAAATATTTTAGAATTGCCCTTCCCTTTTCCATCTGGACTGGTGTATTTAACACTATAAAAATTCATACAACGTGGAATCGTATTTCGATGTATATATACTAGAGGGGATGGATGTAGGAATATAAAGCGTACAATATTCTTCATTTTTATATCATGTTGGGGATCTAGAATTGTAGGAATTCATGCATATTTGAATATAAAGCACCAGATATATTTGGTACATGCATGAAAATTTGCGCTTACTTCATGGAAATTGGGCTTGTGGAAAAACACCAAAGGTCCAGACATATCCAACCAGTGAATTTATATAGTAAGTTACTTGGTGGTTTTTTTTTTATGGTGCTTTTTATCACAATGCAGATGTTGTATCTTCATTCTTATATATCTGAGTACATATTTCCATTTAGTTGTTTTGGAGGAGTTGGGTCCAATATAAGGGCAGAAATTATGGCATTATGGGGTGTGTTATTCTATACGAGATGGATACAAAGTGATGAAATTGATATTTTTGGAGAGTCAAAAGTGGTTATTGAATGGACTCTAAATAATTCATCATTTGCACCACCTTCTTTCTCTTTCTGGATGAAGAGAATCAGGTCATTCTTAACCCTTTTCAATGATATTCATTGTGCTCATATATATTGGTAGAAGAATGTTGTGGTGGATGCCCCATCAAAGGTTGGACACCTACTCAAGCTGGTGGAGGTCAACAAGAAGTTGGAATTACCCCTTTCTATTAGTATTTTTTTTTTTGATGGGGTATATAAGACAATGTTTTTTATTTTTCTATTTTTAAGGTTGTAAATAGGAAATTGTTGCGATGTTGGCATATATTTTGGACATAATGGAAAGGAAATATTTTTATTATGATAAGGGTAAAATTTCCATTATAAGCCTTTCTATTATGATCCATATGACAGGAGCTCATGAATATGTAAACAATAGTTTATCCTTAATATAAATCTTGTTGGTTTTTTTTTCGTACTAAAATGATTTTTGAACTTATTAGACTTTAGAATGAATATTTTCATATTTAAATTGATGGTATCACATTATAAAGTTAAAAAATAAAATTAGAGAGTATTATAATCTATAAAATTTTAATGACGAATTTGATTTAATTTTAAATTATTAAAATTTTGAGAAATATAAATTCCTTTTTATACTTTATACTACTTTTTAATGTGCCACATGTCAATATCATGTTGAACATGGAAGGAATTACACATGTATATCATAGTGAGTGTTATACCATTACAATATATAGAAAATAGTGATCTTAATTTTCAACCAATGCATTAGTTTAAGTGTGATCGAATTAAGTGATTACATTGATTTCAATGAATATTGTTGGATTGAATTGATTTCAATGTACATTTATGAATTGGATGGAAGAAAGAGATAGAAAGAGGTGTGAGAGAGTGTTGGAGGAGAGAGACAGAGGGAGGTGGGAGAGAAATGGAGAGAGAGGACTCAAGAGAGAGAGAAGAAGAGAAGGAGGGAGTTAGATATATATTAACTAGATGTATGATGTAAGATGTGCATTGATTTCAAAATAAGCAAAAAAATTATTACCAATGTCAATTGATTTATGTGTTCAGTAATTCAACCATAAATATCATACTTGAATTTTCATCTTAAATAAAATGTCCACTCACTTGAATGCTTGTTTCTTGAAACTATAAACTATTTGTAATTGACTACAACTTTTTAAGGTGTCACGTGTCAATATCATGTTGAATATGTAAGGAATTACACATGTATCTCATAGTGAGCATTATTGCATTAAAATGTATAGAAAATAGTGATCTTAATTTTCAACTAATGCATTAGTTTAAGTGTGATAGAATAATTGGATTAGATTAATTTCAGTTAATAATGTTGTATTGCGTTGGTTTCAGTATATATTAATGGATTGGATGTTGGAGAGAGAGAGAGATAGAGAGGGAGATATTGGGGAGAGATACAAATGGAGGTGGGAGAGAAAGGAATCGAGAGAGAGATGGAGTTGGAGGGGAAGAAAGAGGGGGGGAGAAGAAATACATAGAGAGAGAAAGGTGGAGTGAGAGGGGGAGTGACAAGGGAGATATGGAGAGAGAGTGAAGGAGAGATGGAGAGAGAGTGAGGGAGAGAGGAGGGAGGGAAGGAAGAGAGAGTAGCATAGAGGAGGGAAGAGAGAGAAGAGGAAAATATAGAGGGATAGGAAGAGGGAGGGAGATACATTGTCTATGTTTTGAGGGTGAGATAGAGAGACAAAGACGGAGATATTGAGGGAGATAGAGATATAGATGGTGGGGGGAGAGAGGGAAGATGAGAGAAATAGAGAGAGGGAGGGAGTGAAAGATAGATAAATATGGAAAGATAGAGAGTGCATGTGTTTGATACGGTGAGATATAAAAAAAATTGTAGGGTATAATATTCACATTTGGGCTAAGTTTCCATGCTTTAAAAAAAAACAAATTTGTTCATTTCTTTTTTCTCTAAAAATGAATTGCCCAAGTTTTATAATATAAAATTATTTTACCCTAAAAATCACCAATATTTTAGAGAAACTATATAAAATCATTAAAAAATAGAATATTTTACAAAAATATCACCAATCTTTTTACAATTTTCATATTTGGGACTAATAACATTCACCAATGTTTCTAAAGTTTAAGATAAATTTCCATCCTTAAAATTGTCTTTGGTGAGATAAAGAGACAAAGAAAGAGATATATAGCGAGATATAGATATAGATTATGGGGGGAGGGCGGGGGGGGGCGAGAGAGGGAAGAAGAGAGAGACGAAGAGAAGGAATGAGAGGCAAAGAGAGAAACATAGAGATGGGAGAGAGAGGGAGGGCGATAGAGAGAGATAGGGGACAAATATACTGGGGGAGAGAGGAGATATGGAAGGATTTAGATGTATATTACCTAGATGTGTGATGTATGATGTGCATTGAGTTCAATGTAAGAACGAAAACATTATTGACAACATGCATTGATTTTTATGTTACAATAACTTAACAATAAATAAAATACTTGAATTTTCATCTTAAATAAAATGTTCACTTACTTGAAATGTTTTCTTCTTGAAACTATAAACTAGTTTTAATTGACTACATTTTTGTTTTCCCATTTTCCATCATCATTATTGTCAGTCACTTTACATTCAAATGACGTAATAGAAAACAACTGCAATTGAAACCTACTTGGAGTTTAACACCATAAGGCATGATGATTGACTTTGGAGAAATATACTATTAATATTAGAGAGTAAGAGAGAGACAAGGTATAATGTTTACTACAAGACCTCGAGTTAGATATTTCATTTGAAAGATATATAATTTCAATTTCCCTTTTCGTATGATGAATATGAAAACATGATAAAACTAATAGGTGTGGCAATAAAAATAATAGAAGAGAGTAGTTTGAGGTTGATCAAAATGAAGACTATTTGTAATTGCTTACATTCTTATAATTCAACTTTTCTATCATTCAACACTATTAAATTGTCACTTTGCAATCAATTTTTTTTCATCATTCAATTTATTAAAAGTCTATATCATCTCAACAAATTGAGGAAACTAAGAAAATTTAAAATTAAAATGAATAGATTAATCTTATACATATTTAATATATTTAAAATGATCATAATAATTAGATGTTCAAAAAAAAATTTGTGGCCACGCATAATCGAAACTAGCCTAAATCCACCTTAACTCTAGATCTATCAAGCATCGAAAGGGGTCAAATATATCGAGGTGAAAACCTATTTCTTTAGTGCGGAACTTGAGGAAATATTTTCACCTTGACAGTTTTGATCCCTCTTGGCACTTTATAGATTCAGAGTTAAGATGGATCCAGTTTGGTTTTAAATTTACTTATTTTGCACTAAGAGGCACTCTACTACTCAGTATGAGAGAGATGTTGTCAGGTAATGTTACATTTAAAAATAATAAAATAATACTTACGTTAAAAAATTAAAAAATATCCACCCTAATTTTATATCAACTTTATATAGAGAGTTAAAGTAACTAAAATTAAAAATAAAAATAAAAAAATTTGAGATATAAAGTTAACATATGACATGTAAAAATAATATTATTGATATTGCATGATGTGCAATTCATTGTATTTTTCATTGACACACACACACACACATATATATATATCAAAAGTTATGTTTGTCCTATTCATAAATAGAATATTTCCATGTTCGCATTAAATATCATAATTTTATATTGAGTAAAACTAAGAAATTAATCTCAAATTGAAATTTTCTTATATTTTCGCTTTTCATTATGAGGAGAAAATATGTAATTTATTTAATTCTTAATATGGAGTTGATATATAACACTTTAAAAAAATTAATTAATAATAGAAAATTTTAAATTTAAGTTATAAAACAAATATTTCAATATCTAGTAGAATTTTTTTAATATCAAATAGAGAGTGACAAATAAAGAATGCTTATTTCATTACCATATTCTTTCTAATTTAAGATACAAAGAATATTTCTAATTTCTTCAATGTTTAATATGGAAACATTTCGAAAAAAAAAAAATATATATATATATATATATATATATATATAGACAAATGGATATTACAACATTTTAAAAGATATTAATAACAAAAAAAGAATTAAAGTGTGTGGGGTAACATCTTATAGATATGTGTTTTGTATTTCCTAATATGAGGGACCATGTATTAACATTTTAATGTGGGAAAAAACGTTGTTGAACTTACTCGAAATTAAAAGATAATTTTACTATGTCCATCTTAACTATGGATCTCCATCTTAACTACTCCATCTTAACTATAGATCTCTATGTTAACTACGAATCTACCAAGCACCTGCAGGGATCAAATCTACTTTCACTCGAGAAGAGGCTTGCATCTTAAGAGATTTGATTCCTCAAGTAAATTCCTAGTTAAGATGGATCTAAGCTAATTTACTTTTTCTTTTCAGATAGAGCTCACAAATCACCAATAACTTGACCAAGTGAAGTGTATCTTAACTACCCAACAAAAATTAATAAGAACAATTAACTAAGAATTTTTACATATATTATTTTAATTTAAAGTTATTTTATTTATTTTAGTTCAAATTTATTTTTATTTTAACATAGAGTTATTTTTATTTTATTTTGACATAATCAAAAGCATTGTTACATATAACATATATTGAAATAAAGAGGACTTTATTTTTCACATTAAAATGTAATTATTTTTAGCAAATAACTAAGAATTTTTATATTTATTATTTTAATTTAAAGTTATTTATATTATTTCAGTTTAAATTTATTTTTATTTTAACATAATTTTTTTTTTTTTTATATGTAATCAAAGATGATGTTACATCTAAATATACCGAAATAAAAAAGACCTTTTTTTCACATTAAAATCTAATTACTTTTAACTATATATATATATATATATATATATAATTTTTTTCAAGGAAATTGTTCCTTGGACTCCAAAGTACTCTCTTGGGATTGTCTCGTATGTTGATTTGTCTAGCATTTTCCCTATTTGTTCCTTTGATGGTGCCTCCTCTAAAGGGAATTGCAGATGCAAAGTCTGGCTTCATTTGGACCCTGTTGTCCACTATCATTTCTCCTAGCATGGTGTAGGGGGGACAATTGCAAAGCTAAGATAATTGCGTTGTTGGGGGCTCTCTAGTGCTCTTCTTGGATGGGCATTGATAACTTTCTTATAATTGGGGACACCGTTGTCTTAATCAACTGGATTCAAGGTCACTACTCTCTTGAGGTTCTTACTCTTTGCAATTGGATCAAATTGATACAAAACATTCTCCCCTCTTTCTCAGTTGTCTCCTTTCAACATGTATTTCGGGAGTAGAACATGGAGGTTGATGTGTTCTCTAAAGTTGGTCTCTCCCTTTGCCTGGGCTTTATGTTCTTTGGAAAAATCTTTAAAGTGGTCTCTCCCTTTGCTTAGGCTTTATGTTCTTTGAAAAGTTGATTTGAGTGTTAACTTACATCTTTGTTGCAGTATTTTGGTCTATTCTTTTGCCAGTACCTTTTTGGGTGGGGATTCCAACAAACTCCCTATTTTTCTGTTTTCTTGCACTTCTTTTGTAGCAACTTTATCATGTGAATGATCGCACTGATCTTCAGATAAATATAATCTGATGTAATTCTATGAAAATATAACTTACTCTATCTTAAAAAAAATAAAATCATTTTTTAATATTCATTTTTTAATATATATATATATATATATATATATATATATATTTGTTACACTAAATAAATTTCATAACCTACCAAATTCATCAATTTAGATAAACCAACCAACCTACCTACCTACCTACCAAATTCATCAATTTAAATAAACAAACAAACCTACCTACCTACCTACCTCTACTGCAACTAAATACATATTATTCACTTGTTTACCGTGCAATACACGACAGAATCATTTAATATACTACTACAAAGTGTGTATTATTTTATCAAAATTTGCGAGATTGATTAAGTTTCCTAACAGACCAGATCCATCCATTCAGAGAAATTGTGTGAGCGTGCAGGAAGTTGTGTGCACTGTATACCACGTACTTATCACATATGGACGGGGATAAAGAACTCACAGAAACGTTGAAAACATGGAGAAATCGCGACATAGCACGTTATTCCAAAAACTTCGACATCGGGGATACTCAGCCTCATTGGTTTCACGATAAGGAGGAATCAGAATCCATCAATATAATATATCTAGGATTTGCCTAATTGGCATGAAAGTCATGGATTCGCATAGCAATTTCAATTTTTTAACTTATTATCAATTTGAATATGAAAATGTTCGATTTGCAAAATGTTAAAAATAGAGAAAGAGATTGTTTTACAGATTTTTTTAAATTTGTTTATTTTAAAATATCATTTCAATTTATTTTATATTTCGATGGTATTTTTTTTTTATATTATAATTATAAGATTTAGAAATAAAATATCATGAAATTTTATAAATTTTAATGAAATAATTATAAATTTTAAATTTTATAATTGTCAGTTTAGATCTATTTAATTCTGCATCTAACATGAGTCTAAAGGGATCAAAACATGAGTCTAAAGGGATCAAATTTTTTCAAGCTCAATTTTTTTTCAGAATATAAAATACAATGTGTAAATAAATTGATATTCACATAAATTAGTTAACATAGATATTCAAATTCTTTAAAAAAATCTTGTGTTGAAATATTTTTAAAAAATATAAGGTTTAAACATTTTACTTACATTTTTTCTACTTCTAATTTCTTTAAGTGAAATTGTATTATGTCATATGGACAATTAACCATATTAATTTTTGTTTCTTTATTATAGCCAATATTATTTTTCTATTTAGAGAGTAGTTTATTTTTAATTTACAAATGTTGAGCAAACTTACACATCACACTTCACCATACTAGATTGTAAAATAAACGTATAAGCTTAAAAATATGTAATTTTAATATCTATTTTCATTAATATTAAATAAAAAGTAGAAAGTACGAAATTATTCAGTGATCTAATTGGTAAATAACATTCGCTGCACATTGTGAGGTGTTAAAAACTCGTTTCATTAGTTGCTTCCATCTACCACACTTATCTTACAGCCGATCAACGATAGCAGCATGCAGAAGCACGTGAAAGTAGAGCCGTGATTCATTTTTTAGCAGTTGTGAATGGACAACCAGAGAATCATGGTGGCCCTAGAGTACATGAAACATCTACTAACGAGGACTCTTACATTGGCTACGTCACATCCGCTGAAAAGATGATGTCTACGCCTTTTGTCTGATCTATGAGGATTCGGCCTTGACTGAAACTGCACATTTTCACTATATTTCGGTGGCGGATAGCAAATAATAAAATAAGTAGCTGGCTATGATAACGACATAGAACAATAAAACACGAAGAAGAATAAACAGGTTTGGATTTTTGGCTTTTGAATATTTCTGTTGGTGCATGTGAACCCGGGTCAATAAGCGAGCTGCAAAAAAGAGAAAAGCATAGACTTAGATGGTGACATTTGGCAATATGTATATTGAGAAATAGCGATGGAATCATTATTTATGGAAATTTATTAAATGAATTAATAAATAAAGACGAATATTTAAAATTAGATAAAGGTCATGTTGGATTTAGTATCTTAATTAGTGAGTATAATGTCACATATCTAGATAATTAGAAGTATGAATTTAATCATTACAAACATTTAATAGTTTTAAACAATTATATATTTATGGGTATCAAGTTGAAATTGAAAATAATTAATATTATATTATATTAATGGAGAAATGGTTACATGGTTGTAGCCTAACTCCTTAAGTTAAGATTAGTTTCTAGGTTTAGGAGTTTGTTCTCACCTCCCTATCCTTTTGAGATATATATATTATCTCATCTTTGATTAATTGAATATGAAAGTATACGCTCTAGTTTGTGCAGTCTCTAGGTGCATCAGCTTATTCACCTGTGAGATGCTAGTTAATTCAATTCATGTTTTTCTTTCCTGTTTTCTAACATGGTATTGGAGCTCAAATTTGGTGAGCTTGATTTACCTGTAGTGCCTTATTGGCTACATTAGAGCCCTAGTGGCTACAGAGCCTTCGTAGCTACAGAGACCCAGTGGCAACATAGGAGCCTCAGTGCTCACAATTTCGGAGTCTAGGAGGTCGGGGTGACATACCTTACTCAATGGGAGAAAATTATTTTCTCATAGGTCTCAGCATATCACCAACTGAGCACAAAGTGGTCATCGCGCCTTTCGACTTGACAGAAGCGATGATCATCACGGATCTTAGGGTCAAACCTCCGATGATCAACCCCTCCTTAGAGGGATTTTAAATCATCATTATTTTTCAGTCTAAAAGAGTGATGGTGTGTTTTTTATGCTTCTGAGCTTCAGATCGAGCAGTTTAGTGGTGGATTTGAGTTGCAGACACAAAGATTGTGGTAGATTCGTGGTAGATTGACCAGATCAAAGGCAGATCGGGTAGTTTGGTGGAAGATCTGTGAATGATTCAAATGTTATGGTATGTTTTGAGATTACCTTTTTTTGTAGGTTGTAATTGTTCACTTGTTGAGAATCGACTGTAAATTGAGAGATTGGAATTCTGATCAGTCGAAAATGAACAATTTCACAGAAGCTTATCTCAACGAGTCTAACAAACTAGATGGGACCAATTATACCAATTGGAAATTCAAGCTACAAACTTTGCTTGAAGTATCGTGTGCTTGGTCAATCGTTAGTGGGAAATGAGCAGATGCCAACCATGGCAGCAAACGGCATGATAACACTAATGCAGGATTTGGCTAAAAGGGAGAATAAGGTGAAAGTCTTATTGAAGATGTCTGTTAAAGACAATATTATCTTGCATATCAGAGACTGTAAATCGTCCAGTGACATATGGACTACACTAAAGAACCTCTACCAAACACAGAACACCAATTGCATCTTTTCGCTCAAAGGCAAATTGTTTTCCATGAGGATGAAGGAGAATGAATCTATTGGTGGATTCATTGCATGGGTCAAGGACTAGAAGGACATATTGGGAGACCATGGGGAGAAGGTGTCTAATTCTGATCTTGTCACAATTACATTTAACGAGATGGCGAATGAATACCATATGTTCATCGCAGGCTTGTCTGCAAGGAAGGAAACCCCTACATTTGAAGAGCTAATAGGAATCTTGATACAAGAAGAAGATCAGCGGCAGAATTTGAGACCACAGAGTGTTGATCTTGCTCTGATGGTGAAGAAGAAGCCATACAAAGGGAAACAACCATAGGGACATAATGGTGGTGGCATTTTTCTGAAGCGACCATTTATAGGTATGTCTCCAAATAAATCTGACATTAAATGCTTTTACTGTGGTTAAACTGGTCATTTAGCTAAGTTTTTCTTTAAGAAACAGGAAGATGAGGCTAGAAATAAACAGAGAAAACACACAGGCCATTTTTCCAATGAAGGTCACAATCATGGTCTCAATTATTTGTAGTTGATTATGCTCTTTTAGCTATTGAGGAGGATGAGTTTGAAATATGGTTTGTAGATTCAGGCGCATCTTCACATATGATAGGTAATAGACATTGGTTCGAAAATTTTGAAGAAACTACTTCTGGAGCTAACATATATCTAGGTGATGATAGAGGTTATCAAATCAAGGGGTATAATGATATTCTGGTGATGTTACCTGATGGTAATATCAGATATATTAAAAATGTGATGTATGTACTCGAGATCAAGAAGAACTTGATCTCTGTTTCAATGATGGCAGATCAGGACCTGCAAGTCGAATTCTTTAGATCATATTATGTCATAAAGGACAACAAGAAGGAACCAGTTGCATTAGGAGTGCATGTGGGAGGCCTGTATAGGTTGAATGTCAAGAGCATGCCACACAAAGCTCTGGCTTCAATAAGACTTACAACCAAGAATCTCTGGCATCAAAGATTCGGTCATCTGAACCTATAATATCTCATGTTGCTACAAAGAAAAGGTATGGTTGATGGATTACCTTCTTTTCAAAATGTTCATTTAGATTGTGATGGATGTGCATTAGGGAAAATGCATAGTGAAGAGTTTCATTTGGATGCTGATAGGAAGAAAAGAGATATTCTGGTCCTATGTAGAGTAGGTTGCTAGGTGGTGCATATTATTTTCTAGCTTTTACTGATGATTGCACTAGATTCTCTTAGGTATATTTTATTAAAAAGAAGAGTCAGACATTTCAATACTTTAGAGAATTCAAGAAAATGGTGGAGAAGCACACAGAGGAATTCATTAAGATTCTCTGCTCTGATCAAGGTGGAGAATACAAATTGGGGGAGTTCATGAAATTTTGCAGGAATCATGGGATTATTCAACAATACACAATACCTCACACTCCACAGCAGAATGGAGTTGCTGAACAAAACAACAGAAGAATTGTGGAGTGCACAAGAAGTATGCTTCAAGGTAAGGGTCTATCTAATGGTTTTTGGGCTGAAGCCATTAACACTGTAGTATACTTGAAAAATAGGAGTTCAACTAAATGTCTCAATTTTAAAACACCTTTTGAAGCACTTTATGGATATAAGCCTGCAGTGAATCATTTAAGGGTTTTTGGGTCAAAATCCTTTGCCCATATTCCCAAGGATGATAGGAAGAAGTTAGATCCTAAGGCCACAAAATGCATCTTTGTAGGATATTGCACTGAGTTTAAAGCTTATAAGTTGTTTAATCCTTTGACTCATAAATTTTTTGCGAGTCAAGATGTGTTATTTCATGAGCAGACTAAGGAAGGAAATAAAGAGAACAACCTTAAAGAGTGGCACATTTCATTGTTGATGGAAGAAAGCAGTGAGGACATGCAACAGCAACAACAACAACAACAACAATAACAATAGAAAAAGGAAGAGGCAAGTGATGCAATCAGTATGTCGAGCTTGCTAAGGTCTAAAGCAGACAGATTTGAGGTGACTCCCTTACCGAGAAGATCAAATAAGCAGACTCAACTACCAGCCAGCTTGAAAGACTATGCTTTAATGTCAAACATTTTAAATGTTATGGAGTCCATAAATTATAAAGAATCTAGTCAATCTCATGAGTGGAGGGCCACAATGAATAAATAAGTTGAATATATTATTAGAAATAATACTTGGGAGCTAGTTGAATTTCCTGAAGGAAAAATACCCATAGGTTGCAAGTGGCTTTACAAACCTAAATTTAATGCAGATGAGAGTATAGAAAAGTTTAAACTTAGACTAGTAGAAAAGGGTTATTCACAAAAAGAGGGAATTGATTATGAAGAAACCTTTGCTCCTATAGCCCAACTGAATACTATTAGAATGTTAATTAATGTATAGACAAAACATCAGTGGAAGCTACACCAGTTAGATGTTAAGTCTTCATTTTTAAATGATGGTTTAAAGGAAGAGGTTTACTTAATGCAGCCTGAAGGGTTTGTTAAACAAGGGTAGGAGCATTTGGTTTGTAGATTGAAAATGGCCCTTTATGGTTTAAAATAGACACCCAGGTCTTAGTACGAGAAGATTGATTCATTTTTCTTACAACATGGTTTTCTTAGGAGTAAGAATGGCCCAAATCTATATACCATGTATGATGAACAGGGGCATATAATTTTGATTTCCTTGTATGTGGAGGACATGATTATAACAAGTAATGTATATGCATTAATCAAAGAAATCAAATTGTAGATGTCACAGGTTTTTGAGATGAAAGACCTCATAGTTTTATATTACTGCATAGGTTTGGAAGTATGGAGAGACTCTGTATAGACTCTCCTTACTCAAGGGAAGTATGTTAGAGGACTGCTCAAAAAGTTCAAATTGGAACAATGTAAGACAACATCAATACCTTTGTGGTAGAACCTGAAATTGTGCAGAGACGATGGCTCTGAGGAGGTGGATGCTACTTTGTATAGGTAGCTAGATGGTAGTCTGATATATTTGACTACAATTAGACCAAACTTAGCCTACTCTACTAGTGTGTTGAGCCAGTTTATGTTTGAACCTCTTGAAATTCATTGGGTAGCGGCAAAAAGTGTACTGAGGTATCTTCATGGTACTTATGATTATGGTATTTTATACGATACATATGATGTTACTCTAATAGTTTTTTTAGACTCTAATTAGGCAGGTAACCTAGATGATTGATGATCTATCATAGTTATGCATTCAGTATTGGATCTGGAGTAATAGCATGGAGCAACAAAAAGTAGATCATTGTGTCTTTATCTTCAGCTGAAGCCGAGTACCAAGCAGTATGCGCAGCAACATGTGAAGCTCTCTAGTTGAGGAGGCTTCTCCGTGATGCAAGAGAATAGCAGAAAGAAGCGACTATCATCAACTGTGACAACCAAAGTTCCATTAAGTTGGCGAGAAATCTAGTGTTTCGTAAGAACACGAAACACATAGATACTCAGTTTCACTTTGTAAGAGAAAAGGTCGAGTCAAAAGAAATTTTTATTGAATATTGTAAAACATGTGACAATATGGCTGATATTTTTACAAATTCTCTTGGGAAAGAGAAGTTTAAATTGTTTGGGATGATGTTAGGACTTCAGGATAATCCTTTCTGCATTAAGGGGGAGAGTTGAAAATAATTAATATTATATTGTATTAATGGAGAAATGGTTACATTATAATGTAACTCCTTAAGTTAGGATTAATTCTTAGGTTGCAGGATTTTTTTCTCACCTCCCTATTCTTTTGAGATGTATTCATTGTCTCATCTTTGATTAATTTAATATGAGAGTATATGCTACAGTTTGTGCAGTTTCCAGGTGCATCTTGCTCACCTATGAGCGGCTAGTTAATTCAATTCATGTTTTTCTTTCTAGTTTTCTAACAGTTGAAGAATAGGTTAGAATGAGTGGTGGAGATGAATCTCACTTTGCGAGATTTAAAAATGGATAAGAAAGTTGATTAAGACTAGCCTACACAAAGATCAAATATCAAGGCAAATGATCATTAAGGGAGGGTGTTCAAAATATGAATTCCTACTTGCCTTGTGCTTATTATATGATATTCATCATTGTCTTGTGCTTATTATGTGATATTCATCACCATTAAATTATTCTTAGTTGGCTGTAATTTAGTTCCTAACTTTGTGTTTGGTTGAAATATTCTCTCAACTCTTTCATAGTTATCATCACTAAATGATTCTTAATTTGTTGTAATTTAGTTGATAATTTTGTGTTTGGTTGAAATATACTCTCAACTCTTTGATTGTGTAGTTAAGATATTGTATCTATCTAAGATCAATGTTTAATCTATTTATATTGACTTAACTATAGAATACAAATATAGTTTTCTAGTGTGGGTTTACTCCATCAAAGTTGATGTGATTATTGATAGCAAGTCAAAGAAGTGTAAATGAAGTTGTTAATAAAATTTGAATCTATAATTGGATTCTTTTTTTTAATAAAATATTGTTTAATGTTTATAATCACCTTATTAAAATCAATTAAAGTTATATCATTCATATAACCACCTACAAATAATAACAATATAACTAGCACAACCATATAAATTAAATTGATGGTAAACATGGATAACATCTGTCTATGATAAGCACCAAAGTAATTATCTTCATGATATATCTCATAATGTCAAGATTAAAAAAAATCAAAAAAATTAGCTAAACTATAACTTTATGTTAAATTTATTATTATTATTATTAAGAATTAATTATCCTAATAGACATGTCTATTTTGAAATAGGGCTTCCATAAGTATAATTTAAATAGAAATTGTAGCAGATGTTGCAAAGGAAACGCCATAAGGCATAAATTCGAGAAACATTGTGACATATAAAGAATCATTGCAAATAAAAATTAGTATACAAAATGCATTTCAAAAGTAGAAGATAAAGAGAAAACACTTACATTACTTGGGTCCATTATCAACGAACAGAGGGTTTATACGTCCCGATTTCAATGTGTAGTGTTCGAAAGAAACCCTTGTAGCAACACCAGATTCTACGGAGAGAAAAATGAGAGTAAGGTACAGTAACCAGTGTGAATTATGTGCTAAGTGTAGAACATATAATATTACCCTCAACAAATAAAAACCTTAAATCAATTTATGCATTCCCATTGATTGGCATTGGCCTTAGATTGATTCTCACCTGAGTGGTCATTGCTACTGCCAAAACCACCTTAAACCTACCTATGCCATCATGGTTGTAGAGCTCAAATCTAAGGAATCTTTGGTCCAAATGACTAAGTTGAGTGACAAATAGGACATCTAGATGGTCCAGGGGCAACCGTTTTCTCGGTATTTGTTTCACCACGTAGATCAAAAAAATTGCAAGGAATATCACACATTGTTTTGCTCTGGATCAGACTCAGGCTCAAACTCAGGCTCACAACAGAGACCTACAACAACTCAAGGGATGAATCCATGGCTTTCTATTGCTATTATGGTGCTCTAGGCTATATATCATAGAGATTCATAGGTCTTAGAGATTTAGTTAGGTAGTTAGCTTAAATGAAGGAGGCGGTGGATCGAATGGATTAAAATATTCCAATCGTGTAACATTCGATCCAATTGTGCATATAGGACAACAGTGGAAGTTAGGGGAGTTATTTTCAAAGCGAAATACCTTACAACATAATAAGAGACAAATGTTGAACATAGATGGGACTTTGAAACCCCACCCATCAACACCTTATCCATTCAAGATCATTTAATTTAACTCAGTAAATTATTTATGTTTTATATATTTATTATAAATTTCTTAGAAAATGGTGTAATAATTTTATTTTTAAAATTTATTCGTCCAACATGTGCTACTTTTTCTTTACCCTCTGTTTCTTTTTCTTCAGATTCTTTATTTCCTTTAAATACAAGGAAAATTGGGGTTGCTGCAGGATCCAACTCCCAACAAACATCAGGAATGTTTTTCATCTCCTCTTTTGTAAGCCTCCTTGCAGGAATCTGATGTGAAAACCTAAGAAGCTTTGTCTTTGGCACGACTCATCCAGAAACAGGTTGAGGACCAACCTGCTACCACTGAAAAATGTTCTTGTATCCATCAACCTTTACTAATGGAGCCACCCTCACTCCAAACTTCTCGGTGAAATCTGTTAGAACCTCTACCATATCATAATTGTGTCTAACTTCTGCTGGAATGTGCTCATCCCAAGCAGAATCCCATTCCCTATAGAGAGCCCAAACATCATATTTCCTTGGTAAAATTTTGATAATGCCTTTGGTTGATTTCGAACATCTCATCACATGAGAGAAAATATTAAGCATGTCATTACTACTCAATTTTCCCACCTTAAAATCCCCAAAAGCCTGATACTTGTTCAACTTTGGCTCTATCCAATTCATCTCTACTTTGAATGGGTTCAAGGAAAAAAATATATATGTACCCTAGTTCCTGAGATAATATCGACTCCATTCATGGCATGATTCAGAGATTATACCATTGTAATTAAAGCCTACATGGAATCACCTTCTTCATAAATGCTCACCAGGTAGTTGTGCATTTCAATAGCAGCCTCGATTCACAAACCATAAACTCCAAAAAAACCCACTTAAAAACAACTCTATAAAACAAATCCAAAAGTAAGTCAGTTAAACAATTCCATGTGAAACTCTGAAATGACCGTTGTTTTCATGGAAATTTTAGTACAATTTTAATAAAAGACAACATCAACCAAAAAGCTTCAAAAAGTATTAAAATCCACTAAATCAATCGGAATTCTAGCACCTTATTTCTCGGATTCTAACGCAAATAACTGAAATTGAAGTGCTTTCATGTGTAATTTCTAAAACACATGACTTATTTTTGACCCAATTTCTACCACAAAATAATTTAAATGACATTTAAAAATAATGGTTTTACTTTTCTTTTCACAAAATAAAGTCATTTTCAATTATAAGTAAAATATTAAAATTTTCATATTAAATGTGATGTACCTCTATAATTCTACATGTTTTACCATATAATAACACACGTAATATTTGTTTTATTATACAACACTTTACATTTTTTCAAATGTCACACATATATAATTTAAAGGTTATATTTTTACAATTGTCTTGTATATATCAAAGGTTTGTGCATGAATTGGTTTGACATATCTTAATCACAAAAACCATAGTATTTAGGTAACCACTCTATAACCTGATATTGTTGTAAATATATTGATTCATGTGATAATTTGTCTAGTTAACAAATCTCGCAAAAGGAACCCGTGGTGGGTTGGAAATATCTGGAAGCCTAGTTTGCTCCACCCACCTAGTAGTCCTGAACCCATAGCAACACAAGGAGGCCACTTTACATTTTTACAAATGTTACCCATATATATAATACAAAGGTTATATTTTTACAATTGTGTGGCATATATCAAATGTTTATGTGTGAATTGATTTGACATATATTAATCACAAAAATAAAATTATTTATGCAATCACTCTATAACCTGATATTATTGTAAATATATTGATTCATGTGGGTCGCTTGTCTAGTTAACGAATCCCACCAAAGGAAGTCATGGTGGGTTGGAAATATTTGGAAACCTGGCTTTCTGTTTCCATCTCGCAGTCCTCCCTTGAGATCTGGGCATTGATCTACGACCTATGGTGATCGAGTTGATTAGACAACAAAGGAATAATGTACTGAGGATCCTCAGAACTAACTCGCAACCACACCTCTCCATTGATTTTCATTTTGTCATTCTTCCTTTCGCACCAAGGCTATTGTTTTCTCAAGGGTTTAACGGTTTACGGTTTGTGTTGCTAAGCCTCCTATGCCTGCAACCTACCATGGCATTTTATCAAGATTTTACTGTCTAAATGTTTCAGTTTCTAAATTTGCAACTCCACCAATCGAATATACAAACGTTTTTCAAGGTATTCTCTTGGTCTGCATACATACTCTCACTTAATTACCTGCAATCATCAAAATTTTAGTTCACTACCTTTTTTTTATGTGCAGGAACTAGGTTTCAACAACGAGTTTGGGTCCGAGGGTTTTACTGTAGCTTCCACAACCTGGTGTAATGCAGCAATTTCTTTCATAGGTAAGTTATTGGTCTCATTCTCATTATTTCTAAGTTGGGTTCCAAGTTCATTATTTAACTACTCTACATGGTTATCCAGTATGTGGAGTATGGTTTCTACTTCCCTAACTTTTTCACTCATGTATTCAACACTTGTATAGCTTACCCATAAATTGTTGTAAAGTTCAGCGATTACTGTTCATGAAATGTTAATATGCATTGTATTCATTTTCATGTAGGTAGGCAAAATTTCTTTATAGCTATTCTAGCTCGAATCTTGACTTTACCTTATTGAATCCTAACATACCCTCTGTTTTCGTTGCATTTACCAGGTGTGTTACTTCACTGTCATGTCTAACCTTAAAGGCTTAACAGCTCTTTCAAGCGCATCTAATTGCAACGATTCTTGTTCTGTTTAATTAGGTCGACTTACTGTTGCTATTACAGTACCTTATTCGTTTTGAATGTATTAAGGTTTCTTATGCCATGCACGGCTTCCTTGTGTTTCTATGGGTACGGTGAATCGACTATTTTGAAATTCGTTCAGTAGGACTGTAACTATTGGAAGTTCCTTTTAAAAAAAAACTTAAGTATTGTTCGTTATATTTTTCCTGTCTACAGTGATTAGTTATGTGCATACAGACAGGTCTGTAACAAAGTTGTAATTTATGAAGGGTTTACCTTTTTGTATTAGCGTTTTTTGGGAGTTATTGACGCTTCACTGTAATGGAAGCCCCTGGAAAATACTTTCACTATTTATATAATTTATATACATATCTGTGTGGTTTGAAACATTATTTCATATATTTTTTTATGTTATTTGTAAATTGTAACTATGAAATGGAACTATTGGGTTGATCCTCATACCGAGACTTTGTTATTGTTCTATCTGGACTTGGAGGGATTGCTCTGAGTCACTGGTCTCCTAGCACTTCCTGGGGCTAACCCTCTCTGATGGGTTATGCTTGGTGTCTAGTGTTTAATTGTTAACAGAGTTTAGTTTGCTTGGTTTCCTTTGTTAATAGAATTTAAACATGATTTTTTGAGTTGTATAATATTGTGTGTGTGTCCTTGATATATAGTGAAACTTGCATTGCCTTCATACACAACAATTTGTTCTTTACAACAGTTCATAAAAGAATAATGGTTAGTATTATTCAGAGCCATTCATAGAGAAACAATGACAATATCTTTTTTTTTTTACAACTTTCCGTAAACAAACAATGTCAACATTATTTACCTTTTCTTTCCTTTAACAAAACAAATTATAGGGAAGAGAAATACTCCACCTAACTGTGAGGCCAGTCTTCACTGCACCTTCCCCTGAGCTTGCCTTACACTTAGGTAGTTCTTTGGACATATTTTTTAGATTCCTCAAACTATCTGTTCATTACTAGACTTAGTCCTAAATCCCTAGCCTTGAGCTCTTAGCCTCATATAGATTCCACTCGCAAAACAGTTCAAGAGTCTTTTCCTCTTCTCTTTTTCTTCTTGCCTCATGTTCATAATACCCTTTTGGATTTATTTTTGGGAGTATTTATTTACCAAGAGATGTTTGGGTCAATAACTACCCCAACTGTCCAACTACTCGAGGTAAGATTACTCTACTATTTATTTCCCAATGATTGTTTAAACAATTAATGTTATGCAAACTTATTAATAATTAAAGAAAAGATTAACAAGCATTCATATACACCCAAATTTTTTTGTATCCATCAACCTTTACTAATGGAGGCACCCGCACTCCGAACTTCTTGGTGAAATCTATTAGAACCTCTACCATATCATAAATTTGTCTAAATTCTACTAGAATATGCTCATCCCAGGTAGAATCCCATTCCCTATAGAGAGCTGAAACATCAGAGTTCCTCAGTAAAATTTCGATAATTCCTTTGGTTGATTTTGAACATCTCATCAAATGAGAGAAAATATTAAGCATGTGATTACTACTCAATTTCCCCACCTTAAAATCTCCAGAAGCTTGATATTTGTTCAACTTTGGCTCTATACAATTCATCTCTACTTTGAATGGGTTCAAGGAAAAGAATATATATGTACCCTGGTTCTTGAGAGAATATCAACTCCATTCTTGGAGTAAATCAAAGCTTTCACCATTGTAATTAAATCCTACCTGGCATCACCTTCTTCATAAATTCTTGTTTGGTAGTTGTGCATTTCAATAGTAGCCTAGTTCACAAACATCCAGCATTCTATTATCTTTTTAAATTCAACAAATTTTGGTATTTGTAAGCTATGAGACTAGATGAATTTTACCCTATTGTTAGTCTTTGTTATTTTGTTCATGACCCCATTGAACTAGTTGAAGGAGCCTTGCTCCCTTGTGACCCAGTAGAAATAAGTCTTCGTCGGACCCCAGTCCTTCCTTTTCCTTTTGGAAGTAGAATATGTGATTTTCATGTGACTTAACATGTCTTTGAGAATTCTTGTGAAGGGAGTTGTGCCAGTTCCGGTCCCTATTAATAGTAGCATGTCATATTTCTTGTAATTTTGTGTCAGAGCTCCATATGGCCCATCCATCTGAAGCTTGGGAAACCTGCACATGGTTCGTCTTTTTTTAAATGCTTAGAATATTGGATTTTTGAGTTTTTTATTTCTTTCATTAATGTTCAACATAATTGGATTTTCTTTCATCGTCTCCATAGAGTCCACTCTCCACTCTCATAAGTCTTCTTTTTCCAACTCTAGGGGGATCCATTATCTATAAAGATCTGTGATTAGAACTTACAACCAACAAAGAAACTTCATATTAAAGCTAAAAGTATTATATTAGTAATCACCTGCGATAAAATTCTTTTCATCTCATAGGATTTAGAAATGAAATAGAAAACCCTATTTTCAAAATCTAATTGAAGTTAGATATGTAAGAAAAATAATTGTAATTTAACAGATCATAATATCAACCAACCTGCATATGAGAAGGGAGGACATCCCATGATGACGTTAACTTTCTGTGCTTCCTGGTATTTTCATCGATAAGAGGGAGAGGACAATGATATTCTACAATGCAAGCCATGGTCATCTTGTGGCATGTGATCCAACACCTTCGCTCAATCAAATTGTGAGGGTTCACTGGTCCAAGAAGAAGATTAAGTTCTGATTTTTCTTGATCCAAGAATATTCTAGGGTTTCCAAGGTTTATTGATCCTAGAAGAAGGTACAGTTACAAGTATTTGGTACCTAACACCTTCTCTAAATTGAATTGTAGGGAAAGAGTTGAGCTTTTGAGGAGGGGCATCGAGCATCCTCGTGTTATTCATATGGTTTCAAGGAGGGAAGATCGGTATTGTTTAAGTTATAACGAGATTTTTGGTCAATCGTGGCAAAAATTTTAATCATCTAACATCATATCAGACGATCATAGTAAGACAGGTAAGACAAGAGGGGAGTTCATTTCGTAGGGGAATGCCTTATGTCGTAATTATCAATTATTAGGTGGATGGTAGACATTTAACAACCATAAATTATTGTAGAATATTCTTAGTAATAACTACAAATCAAATGCTAAGATTTATCTTTAGAGTAGCTATGCACTTTCTTCCATTTTAATTTAATTAATTAATTAAAAAAAAATTCATATGAATATGATTGTGGTTTTTGGAGCATATGGTATTAGTAATCCATGGTATTGGAATGTGATATTGTAAAAAAATACGTTTATATGTTATGAATCTCCATGATTAAGAATCATATAGATTTAACTCATATAGTAATCCTTTTTATAATTAATAATAATAATAATGCCCATGTTACATTGAATATACTTTGATGGGATGCACTATTAAACCATTTTGTGATGCGAAGGTCACTGGTTCAAGACTTCATGGGAAAAAATACAGTCATATTAACGGTTGGTGTGGCCCATGTTAGGTGCAATCCTTGGGTGATTTTGAAGGCTTAGATGCCCCTGGTCCAGGGTTTCTCAAGGCAAAGGTTAAGCTTATAGTCATCTATGGAGGACAAAGACAACTTGACAAAGGAAAAAAAATAGGAATAATAATTTAAAATAAATTTATAATTTAGTTTATTTTTACGATTTTTAAAAATATTTATAATGTGAGTGTTGGCTTGTTAGGGCCTAACCCAGGTTCAGAGTTAATTAGCCAAACAAATCCCTGTACTACTAGGCGTTTCAGCAACAATCCACGGAATGTGGACTAAGGTCTCACCCAAAGTAGTATGTGGGGATGCTGGAACCAGGTTTCCGCACCCTTCAGATGTCTGAGGGGTTGATTTGGTCCATCTGTGAATACCTTTGCGCAATTCCTTGGCCTATGAGGCCTTGACGCCATGATATATTTTCCTTTTTTCATCCCTAACTAGTAGCTATGGGCTTTCACGCTACTGGAGCAGCGATTTGCACTATTTCCCCAAGTCACACCATGGATCTTACTTATCTTCTTATAACAGTTATTTATCTTCGCATAAACAGATACTTTGTATTATATTCACTTACTCAACACATTTATATAAGTTCGCGCAGTAAATAAATAGTGAACTTGCAATTCATACCCAATAATGCATAAGACAGGAAAATATACATAGAAATATGGTAAACTTCTCTTTATTAATGCTTCCAATGGTTACAGACTTGACCTGCCCTGTGCACTCGGCTGCAGGGGTCCACGCACTTAGTTGTGGACTACTGGGCCTCTGCGCACTCAGTTGCAGAGCCCGCTCCTATTCTATGGCCCAAAGACACAACTCTATATTTCGACTTAATGCTTCATTAATTCTTCGACTCTTAGACCATTAGATAGTTTTTTAAAATTAGAGCCTCACTCTATTTATACAATCCCATGGTTCGTGGACCATGGGTAGATTTATAAAACCAACACTACATTTACAAAATTAAGGGCGGACAGCCATATGACTCTATTACAGCTTCGCGCTTTGTGCCCTCAAATTGCAGAATCTTTACAATGGAATTAGTCAAAACTTGGGCTTTAAGCCCTAAAACTTTCCTTGGGGGGATCCCATGCCCAACAAGCCCCCAACACAAACATTGTGACTCACCCTCGAGCCACCCTATCGGTGTGGAGATCTTCACATGGAGACCTCCCAACTTTGCTCGGACGGCTGCAAGGTTGGCAGCGCATTGATTGGCAGCCTGCTGAATCTCTTGTACATGTTGTTCTAATACAACGTTATCAAAACTACTCCCCTGCATCTGCGCAAGCTTGCTTTCAATTGTTGTTGTGATTACAAAGGCCTCATCGATCCATGGTTGAACACGTGCCTTTAAAAATGCTTCTTTGTGTCTCACTACATCTACTTTCTCTGAGTGAGGGCCACCATCTACGAGGTCCCTTTGACATTGTTGTACTGCTGTTGTAGCTCACGTGCCTATGTTTCCAAGTGTTGTATGTTCAGGTCCTCTTGCATATTTGTGAGGAACTCGAATGATTCTTCTAACATTCTGGTGAAATCTCCTGCTGCACTGTTGATCTCCTCTAGCCCTGATCTAATGGAACTGGTGTGCTATTCCCTTACCTCTGGTGGAGTTGAAGGCTTTGCCTTCAACCGTAGCTCTGCGATCTGAAGGTTCAGCTCCAGTTGAACCTTAGCCATTTCTTCTTGTGCCTCGCAGCCCCCTACTGCTAATCTTTGAATGTGCGCCTCTGCTGGTGCTTCTGCTAAGATGGATAGCTTAGGGACCATCTAGTAGACTTCTTCCAGTACCTGCACCATCTAACTTTTTTGAGACATGACCTTATTGTGCTACAAGCTCAGCTGCTCCATGTTAATCTTCTGCTCACTCAGCACCTACAACGCACAGCTCTTCGTAGCCCGCAATTCTGCAATAATCCCATCCTGTGGAACATAGAGTGTCTCCCGCAGGAGCACAACCATGTTGATCCCTATCCCCTTCAGTGTACTGACCATAGGATGGTCAGCCTCATTTGCTGTAACAAGTGCCCCTTCTTGAAGCACTATTGTGTTGGTTGTACAAGCATGCAACATTTCCTCAGCTGTGGCTATTGCTATTACGAGGCTGGTCGAGAGGGTACCAGCCTGAGGAGTGCACACCTTCAACTCCTGAATCTATGCTCAGAGGTCCGCCAACACAATCTAATTCTCCTCCGCGAAGTTTTGGAGGGCCTTTGTGGTGACTTCGCACACCGTTTCACCTATATCATGCAGATCCCCGTTAGTAAGGGTGATCGGGTCGATAGACAACTTGGATGCTTTTTCCTTCTTGCACGGCCCCATCTCCTCGCTTGGGCACTGGCGCTTCAATTGTGTTGATGTTGTTTTTGGGTCCACACCACCCTCCTCTTCCTCTATTTCCATCTCTTTCTCTTGCTCAGGCGAAGGTGACTTCTGGCCCTCACACGCCTTCTCTACTGCCTTCTGTGCTACTGCTGCTACTGCCTTTTTCTGTACTGCTAATGTCTACGTAACGTCCTGTGCCTCTTGTGCTTTGGCTTTTGCTACTTCTTTTCTTCTTTTTTCCACAAACTGTGCCATGCGCATTTTTTCCTCCTCCTTCTTCTTCTGCGTAGCAGATTTTTCCAGCATAGAGATGTCTGGAGTGCGCCACTCTGGCAGCCATGTCTCAAGCACATTAAAGATCACATCATCTGTTGCTACATAAGGCAGTTCGTTCCACTTCTTGGCAGGGTCCTTATGTGCCCTGAGGTAGATGTGATGAATGTCCACTTTAAATTCTATAAAAATTTGCAGGCTGTTGTAGGCAGTGGGTGATAATCGTGGCTTACAGTTAATCCCCATTTTCATGTTCATCTCCATGAACACCCAGAATATTTTGTTGTCACGGATTTTGTTTACGTCCTTAGTGGCCCACAGTGAAACGTACTTCACGGCCTCTAGGAGATCCCTTACAATTGTGGGGAACTGGCTATCCTCCGGCAATTCCGTAGCCACCAGCACTATGGACAGCAAAAGCCATGCATAGTGGAAAGTTTTTATTTGTTCCTATGCCTTGCGGAAATTTTTCAGGAACTCCTTGCACAAGAATTTGGACCAGTTAAATTGGACCCCTTCTGCGCACTATTCAGCAAGTGCCACCACCAACGCAGGTACCTCGTCCGCACGACACTTCCGCGTGACCTTACCCGCCAGTATCTGAGTAGCCACTCTGACTACTTTGTTGTTGATACTGGAGATCGTGTAGCCCCTCTTCTTTTGTTCCGACTTGTATCTTTTTTTCATGGCCTCAATAATGGCCAAATTGCTGCTCTTCCCCTCCGAAATGTCTGCGGAGTCATCACCTTTACACAGGAGTCGAGTAACTAGGTGGATTAGGTGGTTCCTGATGGGGATGGGCTCCTCCAGCCACAAGCACTCACTATGCACTAGGCAGAGCAGCTACCTGATGACAAAGATAGTCACTGTGGTGCGATGGTAATGCAGCACCCAGAGTAGGTTCAACAACCCTGCCTTTTTGACTCCGCGTAACCACTTTCGCCGCTCCATCTCTATGACTCCTACTGCATTGTGTTTATTTGGATTCATCAGGTTCACGGTCGCCAGATGAGGGAATTTCTCGTGGTCAGCAAGATCCCAGTCTTCGAATTTTAAGTTTGGAACCCTTCCCAATTGTGTTCCTTCAAATATGAGATCATTCGGGAGGAGCGAAGCCTGCATAGAGCTCTTTCTCTTATCGATGTCCTTGGGCACCTTCACCTTCCCCTTCTACGGAGGGACATATGCAAGAAGCTTAGTTAGAGGGACCATGCCCTCGGTTTCTTCCTCCATACCCTCATCCTCGTCTTCTTCGATTATGAGGTCCTCAAGGTCTTCTTCCTCCTCATTGGTTCCCATGTTAACTACTTTCCTTTTTCCTCCATAGTAAATCTGGTTCATAGCAGGTTTTGTGGGGACACGTGCACCGGAATCATTGGTTATTTATCTTTCTTCGGTCTCGGTGTGCACTGTGATTTAGGGATTTCTGCCACAATCCCGACACTCTCAGGGGCATCTTCTATAGTCATGGCCTGCGCCACTTCTTCAGCGGTCATCTCTGTGATTTCCCTGGCTTCCTCAGACGTTGCCATATTATTCATCCTGAAATCTATCAATCACTCACTCAAGGGCTCAAATAATGCTCTGCAAAAGATAAACAGATCTCAATTCGGAATTCTTGGGGCGCTTGACAGCTCAATTCACAAATGACCAAGTGTTGTTTGCTGGGTAGCCCTCTATATTTTATAGGGCATTTTCAATTTGAATTCGATTGTTCCCCCCAAATTCGGTCCATTAATGCTCCCTTGGTGGCAGATTTACACAAATCTTTCCCATAAAGCTCATCTTAAATGCCTGCTGCTCACTCCATTTGGTCTCAAGTCAAGCATCACATCGTGAATAGTGACTACAATGGCCACTTTCTAGCCAACCCACATGGCAGCACAACCCCCCTTGCACAGTTGCGGACCTTGTGAAACTTTGCTTCTGTGTGCACTCTCGATATCGCGCAGTTATCAGGTAGAGTAGGTTATAGTCCCGTGCCTCCTTTTAATTGCCGAGAGTGCTAAGACTATACTTCCCATGGCTAGGCAGGTGGCAGTGCCACCTTTATAGGGTTTCAACTGGTCATCCATCACTTTTCCTGGAAAACATCCACCTTTTATTTTTACTAGCTGCGTTGCGCACTTTATCATCTACAGTGTGCCACCATGGGTGATCCCTTTAGTAATATGCGATCTAATCCAAGGCATCAGGCTAATCAACTCTCAGTGGTAGTTCCCAAATTCATCACCATAATCGTGCGCATCGTGTTTTATCATCCTAATTTTCTTATTGAGAAAATCCTTCGTTATTTCTTCCTGAAGCTTCTTGACTTCCGCTTCCACCAGAGTGCTTTTCTCCCTTAATCACACCCTTTCTTTCATAAGTTCTTGGAGCCTAAGATCACCCTGTCGGATTTCTTCCTTAGGTCCCAATCGTTCTGCTTCATTCAGTTGCATGATCCCTTCTTCCAAGGCTTTGCAAACTGTCATATCTACTGGTGTTTCCATGTACAGACTAGGCTTATTGCGTGCTATTGGAACTACAATGTTTGCTCCATAGGCCAATGTAGAAGGTGTTTTCCCCATCAGTTTCTTGCACATTGCCCTATAAGCCCATAGAACTACTGGGATGCGCAGGTCCCAATCACTCCACTGTGCATTATATACCCTGTTTAGTGCTTCACACACTCCGTTAAAGGCTTCTACGGGGTAACCTTCTGCACACGTGTTCTTTCTAGACTTCGTCGTCCCAACTAGAGGGATCGTTCGTGCAATTTCCTTGCCAACACCTGCTTATTGACCGTGTTTCCTAACGCGAAGTCCATGTGCATCTACGTAGGTTGTTTACCATATGCCTATACCCACCTAGACAAATGTGTGCACGGATCATCCCGTCCGTCATACTTGTCTTTTAGATGCATCTGAAGCTTCCCAAAATGCATGTGCATCATTCTCCTGCATTCGCGCCAGTCCTCAAAGCTTCCTTGGTACGTACTCCACCACCTCACGGGCGTAGCGCGTAGTACCCATTTCAAACCCTCAAAATGTTGCTGTTCTGGCACCTCTCTTTCAAATCTGTTCTAGAAGTCATCTACCTCGCTTAAATGATCATATGTAGGTAGATCCCTTAATTCCGTTGATACACAGCGCAACAATCTTATCATCATGTTGCAATTCAGCATGGTTACCTCATGTAACTGGTTCTGTCATCGCTCTATCTCTTCATCCGAATCTGACGTACAGGAGATTTCACACTCCCATGAGATTCGTCCATCCGCGATGAGATTTATCCAATCTTGCTCTTGTGTAGTTATCTTGTATATGCAATCTAAGTCGTTGTCGCTTTCATAGTCGCACAATGGCTCAGTGTAGCATGATCCTTCTGCAGTGTCAAAAGGTACAACTACGCGCAAAGACTTTTTCTCAAAAATCATTTTGCGCTTCTTCAGATTTATCACCCCATTCATTTTAGTGGCCCAATCTATTCCTAATAGCACAAGGTAGGGATTGTTGTCATCAACAATCTCTATCACCTCAAAATCTGCTGGCACGCTTGCTCCTTCAATATCCATGGTGATTCCCTGCAATCTTCCCATAGGTAGGATCTTTTGTTGGTTCACCATTAGTAGTTGGATAGGAGACCATTGCAGCGTAGGCCTTCCCATGCACTCCCATGTCTGCTTCGACAGAACATTCGCATCTGATCCTAAATCCAGAATCATTCGGTCCATCTCATATTCTCCAATCTGCACGGTCAATCTCATTTCCCTTTCCATCCTCGTCGCATGCTTTCCAATCTTCCGTACTACACAAGGTTCTCTTGGCGCAATCCCAACACATCTATTTATGAGTTACTACAATCCTTTTACATCCTTTCTATCGCACAGTAGATTCATGCATGTTTCTAGGAACGTTGTGAGCATTAATGGGTCCATTTCCAGCTTTGGTCTGTCTTTGCTTCCTAAAGTGGAGGCATTAACGAAGCTCTTCCTAGCTTCCATGAAGGTTTCCTTGGTGCGCTCCAAATCGAACTCTGGTTCTTTTGTCAGAGCCTTGCGAACCCAAGTACTATCTTTAGGTTGCTTGCCTTTATCATCCCCCATCATTTTCCCACCTCAAAGCACAATGTTTACATTATAGTCTTCCTCTCATGGCTCAGACCTCATCATTTGCAGGTTCTGAGTCAGGAGAGTTTGGAGCGCTCCCTTGTTGCATAACCACGTTATCAGTGTGGGACAATCCTCTGTCTCATGATAAAAAAATGTACAATACAAGCATGATGGATGCAATGGATTCATAAAATCACGGGCATAATGTCCTGGCCCCCCGCAATTGTAACATATCAGCTGTCCACGACCTCTTCCAAGTGCTCCTCCACCTCGGCCTTGTCCACTCCCCTGGAATCTAGTTCACGCCACTCCTGCATTCTGGTGAAGGGACTGCATTTCGGTCTGAACTCTGTAGGTGGGAGTCTTATCCATCATCAGTTCATAGCTTCTACAGGTGCATTCATCATGTCTCACTGATCTATAGAAATTACAGAACAACTATTGCGAATTCTACGTGTACTTCTGCAATAAATGGTAGCTGTCCATAGCATGCTTTCCTCCTATTTGATAAATCGCACACCATAATGAAGGCACTACGCTAGGTCCTCCTTGGGCCTCCAGTCTTAATGACATCAGTCCTCCTCTCGCGAGGTAATTCGTGAACATTTCGCATTGGTCCTTGTCATGACCCTGACCCTTACATTTAACACACCATACCTCGTCATGCACTTCTGGGCAAGCTGTCCTCTCTTGTTTAAGACTCTGCATCTTAAGGCACAAGTTTTTCAACCACACATGGATCTGCTAAACTCCCAGGTTAGGATCCTGTATCGAGGTTTCATGTAGCATCATTGTGATCTCCAAGGCCTCTACTTGAGTTGTTAGCCTCTGTTGTGACAACACATTCCTTAAATGCAGTGTTAGTGATGCTACAAACCATTTGCGGTGTTGTCCATCTGTCAAAGTCATATTAGCTTAGCGAATTATGCACTTTAGCCTCTGATCCAACTCTGAAGGAGTCTCACCTGGTAGCATCATGATCTCCTTGAAACCAATGATTGACTACACCTTTGCCTTCTATCTGCTAAATTCTTTGTTCAGCGCAATTTGGATATCCGCGATCCCTGCGTTCAGATTGTCATTAGAATGCTTAATATACTAGGTCAGCACATGATCCTGTAGAGCACTGACCAGTGTCACCTTCTTTATATTGTCGCTTGTAACTCCCTACGCTTCCCATATAACTTTTATCACAAACCAAAACTAGTCTGGACCTTCATTTCCCACTCCCTTGAACACCAACAACTTTATCGCACTTGCCATATTGACTCATCGTGGTGGCAGTGGTGATATGGGCGAAGTTGGGGGTGAAGACAGTGAAACTAGAAGTGGTATGTGTGGAGGTAGTATGCGTAGAATCCTCTGCCTTATCAAATTGATCGCACTTCTTGGTGAGACCTTCACGAGCTCTTCCTTGTCCCCTTGCAGAGGTGAAATCAAGGGGCTAGTTTCTAGTTCTGCACTACCTTAATTTCTATAAATTCTCCCACTTTGCATAGCCCCAAACATCAATGTATTCACATAATCTACTTTACGCATAGTAACATTTTAATCCAAGTGTTCAGAGACTTAACATACTTACCTCGCGGTCCTTTGAGGAAGCATCACTCTGCCTCACTATAGCTGACTGAAGTATCTACCGCAAAATCAGTAATGAATCCTCCTATAATTCGATCGAGCTAGTGATCAACAGCACACGTAATCGTATCCTCTGATGCTTCCAATCTACGCACCAACTATGGGGTCCACACAATAGGACTATTGATCTTGCACCTTCCTTGGCTATTTGCTAGCTTCGCAATCCGCTTGTATAGCTCAGTAGGGAAAGATGCAAAGAAAATTTCATGGATATCTATGTACAAGTAGCAGCCTAACCACTCTTCTTTTGACAGTCACAGATTCTTGTTCTCCTGTGCCATGAACTCGTGAATTCTCCTATCTGACCAACCTTCAATTTCTTTCTTATTTGGATTCCAATGATACGACATCAGACATATCTATGGAGATTCCAGTCCCCGCAATGGAACCATTTGTTGGCTTGTTGTGGCCTGACCCAGGTTCAGAATTAATTAGCCAAACAAATCCTTGTACTACTGGCCCTTTCGGCAATAATCCACAAAACGCGGACTGAGGCCTCACCCAAAGTAGTATGTAGGGATGTTGGAACCAGGTTTCCGCACCCTTGAGATGTCTCACGGGTTGATTTGGTCCAACTTTGGATACCTTCGTGCAGGTTACTTCACGCACTTCCCTAGCCTGTGAAGCCTTTGTACCTTGATGTATTTGCCTTCATGCAGCCCTAACCAGTAGTTGTGGGATTTTGCGCTGCTGGAGCAGTGATCTGCACTATTTCCCCAAGTCACACCGTAGATCTTACTTATCTTCTTATAACAGTTAGTTATCTTTCCATAAACAGATATCTTGTATTATATTCACTTACTCAACACATTTATATAAGTTTGCACAGTAAATAAACAATAAACTTGAAATTCATACCCAATACTGCATAAGATAAGAAAAGATACACAGAAATATGGTAAAACTTCTCTTTATTAATGTTTCCAATGGTTACAATCTCGACCTGCCCTGCGCAATTAGCTGCAGGCATCCGCGCACTCAGCTAATGACTATTGGGCCTCTGCGCACTCAGCTGTAGAGCCATCTCTTATTCTACAACCCAAAGACACAACTCTATACTTCGACTTAATGCTTCATCAATTCTTCGACTCTTCAACAATTAGATCTTGTTTTACAGTTAGAGCCTTGCTCTATTTATACAATCCCATGCTTCGTGGACCATGGGTAGATTTCTCAAACTGACACTACATTTACAAAAGTAAGGGCGAAAATCCCTATGACTCTATTACATCTTTGAGCTCCGCACCCTCAAATCGTGGAGTCTTTACAATGGACTTAGTCAAAACTTGGGCTTTAAGCCCCAAAACTTGCCTTGGGGGGATCCCACACCCAATAGTGAGATGTAATGTATTTACTAGCCATTCAGTTTATAAGGTTGTCCTAGTATACTAGGGAAACCATATAAATTAAATTGTTGATAAAAATGGATAGGCATTAATCTATAATGAGTGCTACATAGTAGCTTGAACCTGACGCTCAGTTTCAATATAATTAAGTCAAAGTAAAAATATTGAATTCAAGTTAGCGTTAAGGTTTATAATCTAGTCATTCTTTATAAAATTTCATAATAATCAAAACAAAGTAATTATAATATTCCATAAAATAATAATCCCACCACACACTAAAAGATCAAATACTTTCATGTAATGATTAGACATAAAAATATGCTCTCTTCTAGTCTTCCACAAATAATGTTAATTTTGTGGTAAGAAACATTCCTTACATAAACTTAAGATATACTATTGAAGCATCACTGATTGACGATACATGAAAAGATGAAAGACATAATATTATCTTATGAAATAAGAGATAATCCTATGCTTTGTTAGAACCTTTAGTAAATAATCTATTTTTCCTTTCATTTTCCTACTGGGGTAGTGAACATTCATTGCCTTCTCACTAATATTACTTTGAGATTGGGTAAGGAACATTATTTACCTTCTCACTAAGCAATGAAGGTTATATTACTCATAATCGAGGATGAAATGTTCCTTGGGTGCTTACAAGATTTTGAAATGACTCCAACTTAAAACAACCACATTGGAAGTGGCAATGCCAAAAGAAAAGAAAGGAATCATGGCACAAGTAGTTGTTGTTGGTGCGCTTACAGAAAAATTCACTTTTATCCCTGTTGACAAAATCTTCCTAGAGGTACCACCGATTGCCACTTTTGGAGAGGAATTTCAATCTCTTTGTGATGCGCTTAATTCCTTAAAACATTGTTGATGGACATAGAGAAATTGAAGGACGTCAAAGAGGGGATGATCTGCAATTCAATGTCAAATTAAGCACGTAAAGTTGAGGAGATTCTAATTGAAGTTGAGTACATTGTGGAGGAATGCACTCACTGCAAATTGCAAATTTTGTAAACCGGTCTTCTACTATACAATGGTAACAAGCTTAGGAGATTGAAGGAGAAAATAAGTGACATGGAATGGAGTCTTAACAATTCGAGAATTTTGAGTTTGTGCTTGCTATAAATGACTATCTTAAGAAATCCAATAAATCCGAAGACAAGAAACCATCTAATGATCATGTTAAAAAAATCATACATATTGGGGATGCAAAAAAATATTAATGAAATGACTAATCATATATAGCAAAAATGCATCCTCTAAGCATTGCCATTGTGGGCATGGGAGGTTCGAGAAAAAATCTTGCAGTACAACATGTTTTCAACAACTAGAAGGTCGGTCAAGATGAGTTTTTTTTTTTTGGTTGCGAGTATCTCATATAAATGTGAGTATGATTCTTGCTCTGCAAGAAGGTTAAACTTCCTGATTAAGATTCTAGAAGGAAACTAGGTGAAAGTGAGCTCAAAGAAGAGATTTAAATTACTACTATTATTATTATTAATGATAAAAATAGTTAATTATAAATTAAACATATATACATTTAAAAAACATGTAACAAGATTATTTGATCATGGAGACCCCATTTTATTATGAAGATTCTTAATCTGTAAATATACTTTGTTACAATATCATGAGCCAATATCATGGTTTACTTTGTTAAAATACCATTGACCAATACAATGGCTTATCAATATCACATGACACTTGTTCATTTAAATTTTTTTAATTAAAAGGAAACAAAACATAACTACTTTGAAAATAAATCTTACCCACTAATTTGTGTATGCTACTAAAAATATGCTAAAATATTTTATGGAGGTTAAATATTTAATATCCACCCAATGATTATTAATAATTAAATTAAGATTATAAAACAATATTCCAAAATAAACATCTCTATATTTAAACTTAATATTTTATTTAATTTATTTCTAAATCTAAAATATTCATATGCAATTGAAAAATTCCATATAATTTTTTTCGCCCTTATATAACTTTTCTATAATATTATTTCATAATTATTTCATAACAAAACAAACTTTTAGTCAAACTTATTATTAATATGCAAATGAATTAAATTATTTATAAAATTTATATATTAATTTCCTTTAATAAAAAAACTGCTGAAATTACTGTATGATGTAGGTTTACAATAATATCAATTACATCATAAAACTCGGATTTAATATCCTACACTCTTCTAATCGTGGGCCGTACTAAAGGTACCAAAGGAAAATATTATCTTATATCCTCTATACAGAGCCGGATGCTGTTCGTCAACCAGGAACAATGAAGGTATCCTTTGAGGGGCCATAAAATGTAGGAACTGATATACCTGAAGTGGTTGTATTGATTACTGGTGCATGTTCCACTCTCTTGAATCTCACGTTGCTCACGGCCTGCAAAATTATTAGCATCAAAATTGCTTTCGCAAGTTTTTAAATAATGGAAAAGAGAGCAGGAAAATGTTTCGACATTCCAGAATTTTTTAACAAGTTCAGATTAGTAATTTTTAGATCACTTTTACAATATATTACTAAAATTGTATAAGATTTATAAATTGCCTAACTTGAATATAATTTCAACTTTCAATTTTTATGGAGGCTGAACTGGAGAACCCCCAAAAAGTGGGAAAGCACTGCAATGAGAAGTGGGATTGAAGGGTCATGTACCTGGAAAAAACCATTTGGCCCACATGCCAGCCTGATTTCTTCCACTACCCTGGTTCTGTTAGGGCCATCTAGGTTCCGAAGATCCACCAGCGGAATGCTCTCAAAGTAAGAGAGGTCAGAAACTTGGGGTGTTCGTTTTGAGGGAGGATATATTTATCTTGTACTTGAATATGGTTAGTTGCATTGTACATTAGGGTTTTAACAATATTGAGTTTATAAACATTATTTTTTAATAGAAAATAGATATCCTAAGTGATATGATATGAATGTTTTGAAGATAAATTTTACTTATACTATTATAAATATTTTAGAATATTTTATGGAAGTTAAATTTTTACTATTTACTTCATAATTATTGATAGTTAATTAAAATTATAGAAGACCTATTTCAATATAGACATCAGTATAATGAGTTGAATAGGTCTTGTCACAATACCACTGACCAATACCATGACTTATGAATAGCACATGCCAACAAAATTAACTCAATTTATATGGTACTTGTTCATATGATATTTTCTTTTAGAATTTAATTAAGAGAGAAAAATGTCATAGGTATTTTTATAATAAATCTCAACTTCTGATATATATAACTACTACTAAAAATATTTTATAGAGATTAAATCTATACCATTCACCTAATAAATACTAAAAATTAAATTAAATTTAAAAAAATATATAAACAATTAAATATAAATATAAAATTTTAATATATATATATATATATATATATATATATATAATATAAATAATAAAAAAAACAAAAAAATATAAATAGATAAGAAATTATATAACTATAAAAGAATGAAAAATGTATGTGATGAAGTTGATTAATATAAAAATCACAAACCATACACCAATATACATTAAAATTTTTGAAATACATACACATATACCTTAAAAAAAAAATTAAATACACACGCACATATATAGATACATTCTTTTTCTTAAATAATATATGTGATTCTTAATTCCTGAAGATTTAAGGCATCATTCATAAACATAATTTAAGCTATTTTATAGTATATGAACTATTTCATGAATAAACCAAGGATGACAAAAAATATGAAACATGTTTTATAGTATATGAACTATGTCATGAATAAACAAAACATGACAATAAATATGAAACATTTGAACCATAAACCATAACAAAGCAGACATCAAGCAGATTTCACCTTTAATGATTTAAGTCATCCACCAACAACCATTATGCAAAGATGTTATAAGAATCAGGCACACATGTATATCTTCTTACAATGAATTAACTTGAAAATTAATTTATTCAAGGAATCATTAATTTATAAGATAGTTATCACGGGACATTACAACATAATTATGCATAACATTTTCAATAATACTCCAAATCTCAAATTAATATTGATTTTCAATAAAATCATTACGAGCCTATCTTATATATTTGAAACTCAAGCCATATATATCTTAAGGGAAATAAATAAAATCATTGGTAGATACATTTTGCAACAAATATGTCTCTCATGTATTGGGATCACTTATGGTTAATGGAACCATGAAAATTGTCTATATTACATAATGCAATTATGATCACAAGTGTAGGTCATGAATTGGAGAAGCTGAGGACACACATCATAAGATGATGTGTGAGGTTGGCATGTATGGGAGAAGTTAAGGACACAAAACATAAGATGATGTGTGAGGTTGGCATGTGGATTAGGAACTAGGATCCACATAAACATCATGATGGTTGAAATAAGGAAATTTTCCCTTATGTGAGAAAAATATATGGGATGGATAAGGAAATATTTAATGTGTTCATGGAGGAAGCTTAGATGTGGAAGTTAGGGGATGACAAGTGGAACATATTGGAGAAATAACTTTATAATTATGAAATCTTTTGAGCCACCTTTCTACTCAAGTCCTAAATCCCAAGGTGAATTTATTAATTTGCATGAGCTAATGTGGATTGTTAAGATGGTACAAAAACTAATTATCCTACACATAGATTCATTCTCTTGTCTTGACATCCTTCATGCCATTAAATGCATCAAGAATACCAAAGGAGGTTAACAACCTCAAAATTGTAATCTCAACCATGACTTTAAGAAGTAAAGCCAACCTCTCATGTTGGTTATGGATGCCAAACAAGGGAAATCTGAAAATTCATATCTATATCATGGAATTATCGAGCTTGATGCGCAACTCGAGATCATCACTCTCATCTTGTGTGTGGACCAGTTAATGACTTAGTTCACCATGATGACATAAAAATACTGATAACCCAAAGGAATTATATCTAGAGTCAATGTTATGAAGTGGATACCCCAAGGACATAGTTGGAGAATGTGTATGCCTCTTAGTAGGAAGGAAATTGCATCACTCTGACTCCAACAAATCTAGTGATTTCAACATGATCAACCTTAGAATAACTACTTGATGTGGACTTGGCGTCAGTTCTCTTCAATGGCATAATTTTTGTTGTGGTTTATTACCTTTTTTAGCCTCAGGAAAACCCATTTAAGTTGTTTTTGATGAACTTTTGTCATGTTTCTGATCCAGATTGGATGATTATATTTTTTTTAATCCATCTTGATGCATTCAAAGTGGAAAAAGTGGAAGAATCAATTCACAGGACTGTTTTTACCAACAAGACCCAGTTTGGCAAAACGGGGCCTAAAACCTTTTGGGAGCATTTTGAGACATCAGACAACATCTTTTGGGGGAAAATTATTTCACTTTATCATAACACATTTTCATGATATTTTACACAAAGATATCTTTCCAATGACGCAATAAGTGTGTCAATCAGAGTCTGTATGCAAAAGTTATGCTACTCAAAAGTTGACCTTCTTGTTTTCACCACCATGGTTCGAGAGGATGTCGCATCAACCCCCACTATTCATGGAAAAGGGGATAGTCACGTTTTTGTGATATAAAAGACACTAGAAAAGTCTATAATTTAATTCTAGTTAAGAGTTGATGTAGTCAAACTTAACCACCAGTAGATTATCGAGCTATGTTATAACTGATCCATTAGGAGGAAGATGAATTCCATTCTTTCAAGAGAATTCTATTCCATAGTTGAGGAAAGATATCTAGGATATATAGGAGGTATAACACATCTACCCAAGCATCTGGATAGCCAGGGTAAACATACGACAAGAGGTCACAATGATATGATTTGACCTCCTAAGTCACGTTAAGGAAGTGGAACCAATGGAAACACACCATACAGACATTAGTCATTAGCTACATAACCCTCAGGAACCAATCCAATACTTTAGACAATTTTCTTTGGGGTCCCACTGATATTTTGGACAGCTTAAGCCTCGGTCACTCCCATGCTATAGGCATGAGGGCAACCAGAAACTCAAAGTCGCTCTCACACGCTTACCTGCGAGTGACCAGAGACCAAAACTATTAATTTTATACAAACAACTCTGGCATTTGAGCCACTTTTGTAGGCCCAAAGCCCAAGTCACTGCCCATAATTGAACCATCTCTTCAAATCAGTAAAATAACATCAAAATAATAGTACTAAAGAAAATACTTATTCAAGAACTTAATTGGACCGCTACTAGCCATGACAGGCATTTCGTCAAACATATTGCAAATGTGTAATCTAGAACTATAATCAATAGTTCTGAGTATAAGGGTCTCATACTTATCTAAGATTCGTCATTAAGAATTGATGCCTCAAAACATTAAAAGCGATTCCATACATTATACCATAGATACATTGTTATTTCATATACAAGGAGAGACATGATGAGATTCATACATAAATGATGTCATAAAACATATACATAACCAACATAATAGGGACAAAAATACCAATGAACTCACTGCTATATAAACCTCATATAATCCATTATAATGATCATAGAAATATCATGAGAAATAACCTTTCATCAATTATGCAAAATATAAATCCAGGATGGGACTTCCATGTTCCACTTGACCATACAGTGGTTCAGCCAAATCTCTTTTCATCCATTCACCCCCGTGCCATATTCGAAACATGAATGTGGGATCTCATAGAGCACATCAATCAAAAACCATCGAGGGCTTCCAGAGGCCATCCACCTCAACCCATAAAACAATCACTAGTACAAAATAACTAATTAGTTACTAAAAAATGACTAAAAATTGCATATAGATGACATTTTTCAGTCGGTCACGAATAGTAGCTAATTTACAATATCTTATAACACGACCAAAGTTTAGTCGTTTTTAGCTTAGTCATTAATTGGTTGTCTCAATTTTATCATTTAGTAGTATATTTAGTTATTAATTGTCATAATTAATGACCAAATATACAACTAAATATATTACTATATGATCACCCGAAAAAACAAATTAATGACCAAAGAAATATGACCAAAATGTTGGTTGTGTTATAAGATAATGTAAATTAGCTACTAATAGTCATATATATGTAAATTTTAGTCATAATTTGAAACCAATTAATGACCAAAGAAATATGACTAAATTTCAGTCATGTTATACGACACTGTAAATTACCTATTAATAGTCTTATATATGCAAATTTTAGTCGTGATTTGTAATCACAAATTTATCATTTGCAATAGTCATTTATTTATTTTTGTTAGTTTCATTTTCATTATATAAATGACTCATTTAGTAGTTTATATTCATTTCATTTACTTTCATTAATAATCATTATAAATGGCTAATTTAGTTGTATATTCATTTTATTTGTGTTCATCATTAATCAATATAAACTATTAATTTAGTAGTTTTAGATTGATTTTATGTGTTCATTATTTATCAACATAAATTAATTATTATGATTTCACAACTAAAATTTTTAAGAAAATGTCATACAATGTGCATGTTCATCTACTATGAAAATACAAAGTTACATATGTTAATTACAACACTAAATAATATCAAGTGAAACTATAAATAATTTTAACCACATAACTTATATTATATAAAATGTCAAGTATTACAATATGAGTTTCCAACTTAATATTGGTTGGACTACAATTTACACATGAAATATTAATATTTCATCACTTCAAAACATTGTCAATGCATTCTAGCTGAATTCACAAACTCTAAATATTTGACCATCAATTTGTATGTGTGTGTCTCATGCAAGATATTGTATTTAAGGGTATCACTAAACTGATTCTCTTCTCTCTCCCTTTCTGTATTTGTCACTCAAGTCTCATTGTTCTCCTATTTCTTCAATTTTTGCTTCTTACCAACAATATCGATTTCCTCTTCTGAAAATGAAGGAAGACACAATGGAAAGTATTAGGCATGAAAGACGATAAACACTAGAATATAAGCTAAAGTAAACTATAAAATATTATTCAACATATACCTCAACATCAGCAATGTCAACCATTTTTTTCCACAAAAGAAAAAAACTCGAACAAGTTTTCTTGAGTAGGGTGATAGTGGCTGCCATGTGGCTAGATGACTTGTATAAACAAAGCAAATAAAATGTCACCATATAAAAAAACACCGGAAAAACTTAGCATTCAACCTTCAGGAAAAACTTAGGCACAATCATGCTAACAAGTTACATGCTAAAAATATCATGTTATAGATAACTTGTGGAAACAAATGGAAAGAAAAAGATGACATATAATAAATAATGTATGGGATTTGGTTGGAAAATTGCATCATAAATAAACAAGAGCCACATCATGGCAATGTCACTCTTGTTTTTTTTGCACATTTTCACTAGGTTTCTTTTCTTTATTGTGCAATAATAGCATATGCTTATGTGTGAACTTTTAGGTGTTTTTCATGTAGTACAATGTTGGGACCATTTTGAATAAATGAATTTATTAAAAGAAAAACAAACTTTTAAATTAAGTGCAAGAGTGATACGTGTTGCATATCAAGTCCTGATATTGTTCCCTGTAAGTTAGTTGTTTCTAGTGTCATAGGATTCACTGTTGGATCTAAAGAAAATATGAGTTAAATTCAAAACATGCTTATGATCTGGTCGAAAGTAAGTTCCAACTGCTACCTTGTCTAGGTTCGAATGGTAGTCTTTAATATTTTAAAATAATAATTTGAATAATCGAGGAATCAAAGAAGAAAAAGGTATTTCGACTTTATTACTAGTACGTACACACAACCTTTATTACTATTAGTTCCACTGTAATAGAGGCTCTCTCCAAAAAAAATGGAGAGAGACATTCTCGAAAATGGCAAAACATCTTACTGATTTTCCTACATCATAAGCATCATAAACATTCTTGAACATTACAAAATAGTTTTCCTTAGTATGGCTCTACAGGCTTGCGGAAAATCGTGTCTACATACACTACTACCGACCCTAGTTCCTCGTCAATTCGTAAGAGCTGCAAAGGTGACAATAAAGATTGTAAGAAAAAGGTAGAACAAGTAATTGATTCCACAAAACTAGTATAAGATGGATAATTAGTTACTAAAAAAATGACTAAAATTTACATATAAATGATTATTTTTCGATTGGTGACCAATAGTAGCTAATTTACAGTATCTTATTACATGACCAAAGTTTAGTTATTTTTAGCTTAGTAATTAATTGGTTTTCTCAATTTTATTATCTAATACTATATTTAGTCATAAATTTGGTCATTAATTTAGTCATTGATTTAGTCATTAATTGCCACAATTAATGACCAAATATACAAAAAAAATATATTACTAAATGATTACGCGAGAAAACCAATCAATGAATAAAAAAATATGACCAAAATGTTGGTCGTGTTATAAGATATTGTAAATTAGCTACTAATATATATATATATATATATATATATATATATATATATATATATATATATATATATATATATATATATATATATATCTATATATTATTCATCATTTGAAACCAATTAATGGCCAAAGAAATATGACTAAATGTTGGTTATGTTATAAGATACTATAAATTAGCTACTAACAGTCATATATGTACAAAATTTAATCGTCAGTAATCACAAATTTATCATTTGCAGTAGTCGTTTATTTAGTTTTGGTAGTTTCATATTCATTATATAAATGACTACTTTAGTAGTTTATAGTCGTTTCATTTACATTCGTTAACAATCATTACAAACAACTAATTTAGTTGTATATTCATTTTATTTTTATCGTCATTAATCAACATAAACTACTAATTTAGTAGCTTTAAATTGATCTTATGCATTCATTATTAATCAATATAAATTAATTAGTATGATTTTGCAACTAAATTGAAAAAAAGAAAAATATCATACAATGTACATGTTCATCTAATATGAAAACGCAAAGTTATAAATGTTAATTATACTTCTAGATATTATCGAGTGGAACTATAAATAATTTCAACCACAAAAATTATATTATATAAAATTTCAAGTATTACAATATGAGTTTCCAACTTAATATTGGTTGGAATAAAATTTACACATGAAATATTGTTTCATCACTTCAAAACATTATCATTTTGTTGTCAAGGCATTGCAGGTGAATTCAACAAGTATGAGGACTTGACCATCAATCTTTGTGTGTGCCCTATGTTGGATATTGGCTCTACAATTACCAATACACTAGTTCTCTTATCTCTCTCTTTAATTTTCATTTTGTAGCTCGAGTGTTATTGTTGTCCTCTTTCTTAAATTCCTACTTCTTACCATCAATATTGAGTTCCTTTTCTGAAAAATAAAGAAGATACAATATAGAGTATAAGACATGAAAGATAATGAACATTGGAATATAAAACAAAGAAGACTACAAAAGATTTATATGATATATACCTTAACATCATTAATATTTTCAATGCCATTTTCCCCATAAAATCAAGAAACACGAAGACGTTTTCTTATGCTAGAAAATAGTGGCCATTATGTGGCAAGATGACCTATATAAACAAAGAAAATAAAACATCACCATATAAAATAACACCTTAGTAAACTTAGTATAAAAGCTTCAAGGAATCCTAGGCACAATCATGCCAACTAATTTACACGCTAAAAATATCAAGCTATAGATTACTTATACTATGTGGGAGTCCAAACAAAATTCCTAGAAAAATCCAAAGCTAAGTCTAGAATAAAATGAAATGAAGTAAAAAGGATAGAATAATAGGATAGCCTTGTATACATGTATATAACTAGATAATGTAGAGGGCTAAGTGAGTAAGTCTAAGGCTAGAGGTCGATGATGTCAAGAATGGCCAAGTCTGATGAGCATTTATTTAGATAAGAACTACTATTTGGGTCCATTATCACATATGAATAAGCCAACTAGTCTATATCAAATTATTAATTTTTTTCTTATATTTATGGATCACTAAAATATAAGTGGATAAATTTCAAAGACAACTCCCTTCGCATTGTGTCCCTGACTTGTGGTACAATATATTTGCCATGATTTGGAGAAAATTTCCAACATAAAAATTATGTAGCAATCACTACTAGTAATCCCCCAAATAGGATTATTTTGGAATGTAACTTTTAGATTCCAATTTCTATATGACTCTTGAATGGAAAAATCACACTGAGTTCCAACACCAAACTTCCCATTTGAGGGAACACCTGTGGGAATCGTTAATCACTCAAACTTAAAACATCAATGATCATTATAATGAAAATATAAAATAAGAGTAGTTTTGATATGTTTGGCATATTTGCATGCAAAGAACCAATAGTTTTCCTGTATTTACCATACTTGTAATTTCCAAGATATAACACATCGATTGATCTTTTACAACAAATAATTGATTCAATACAAACAATAATTTAACATATTACAACAATACTACCAATGTTTTATCCTCAATTAGTTCAAACTAGTTAGCGCAAAAACTTCAAGAAAGAGAAAAAATTATAAATAACAAATCCATCAATTAATAATCAATCAAAAAAGGACAAGATTTTTTCTGAAGCTTGATAAACAACTATAAATTATATTGGCAATCCATTGCAACTAGTGGTCATACACAAAGAGCAATACTACCTGGAGAACTCATCTTCCAAATTATTTTATCTATCCATGAAGCTTTATGATATCCTCAAAACATAATTCGCATTCAATATTTTAGGTTTTTTAAGCTTCCCAAAGGACTTGCCAAATGAAGTTGTGAATTTCATGGATTTTCATAAAATGCTTCTTATACTGAAAAAATATAGTTTCACCATGTGATAGATATAAATTGAAACAAGTAAAAAGGTATGTACAATATTTTGTAGAAGACTTCATGTTAAAAGGAAAACTTGCATATTTCAGATAGGAAAAAAATATTAATAGAGATGGTCAATATTACAAAACAATAGAGTGGATATAAAACTGCATTTAGAACTAACAAAATCCTAAATGTAATATAGTTGATTGATTATTCTTAGTGAAGCCAACTAGATGCATACAAGTTTTCATTTTCAAATTTCATTCCCATTTCTTTATTGGACATGGAATATAACTTGCATGCATCTCACAAGGCTTATTTGAAAAGAGCATGCATGTTTCCTTCTCATATTCCCCAGTTTATTTTCCATGAACCATCACAATAGGCATTGGAGGAATTAGTTTCTACATAAGTTGAGTTGTCAACTTTAATTTTCTCGATTTATGTTTTCATGCATGTGCATTATTTGATTTTACCTTAATGGAATTTTAGATAAGAAAACAATAGGTATCAAAGGAAAACATTCATCATGAGAAAAATGACTAATTATATGATTCCAACCCATATTTCTTTATTGTTGGAAGAAAACCAATCAACTACGTCCAACTAACATCATTAAAGTTATCCAATGCCAACCTGGTGGACATTTGAAGTTTTGCTACATGAACTTGTTCCTTTGTGTGGATAAATTCTCTTTGTGTGTGGCAAGGGATATTAACTTTTTTGAGAGTGATGACTTATACTTACCATCATATTTTACTGTTTCCAATTGAATTTTTAGCAGCTTGATAGATAATCTTTTTTTATGCATCTCAATTGTGTATGATATCATTGCCCCTAACATATATGACCTACTCATGAGGCTATTGGTACAAAGAATATAAAACATACCAAAAAATATGAAGGGAATTAATCATTATATATTTATATGGATAAATGTTATAGCTTGTAGGAATAGTTGGTTGTTTCCTAGGGATCTTTGGAAGGACCTAAGAGAATGAAGCTAGGACTGGTTAATGGTCCAAAATTGGACCCACTAATTTAATTTTTCTTCTTTACAAGTAGCCACGATGAATGTTCTTAACCCTTATTTTTATTATGTAACAAGGTGGGAATTTGGATTCATAATGCTCTTTAGTGGAGATACTTACTAGTGACATTTTCCAACATTCAACACATTCCCTCTATTCATTATATTTCTATTATTCTTCTTTTATTCCATTGTGCATGCTCCAATCCACAACTATAATACATAACTAAAAGATCCCATGAATTCATTCTCTTGTAAATTTTTATGCTCTAGGCCCAAGGTGATTAATATGATATTGTTTGCAAGAAATATGAATAGTATATTGCAATAAATAAGCAAAAATGTGGTCATAATCTAGCAAGCCAACCAAAACAGGAAATAAGGAAAATTTCAAACATGGTTGAGAGAGATGGAGATGAATATATCAAAATGTGATATTTATTTGTATCATAATTCAAATCAACCTACGTAGATATATCTTAACTCTAGATTTGTCAAGCACCAAAATAGAAAAAATCATTTGAAGCGCGAACCTTTCCTTATGTTTTTGCACTCTAGAAAAGGTTTTCACCTTAAATATCAACACATGATAGATACATGGTTAGTACGAATCTATAGTGGTTTATATTTTATTGATAGAGCATCAACTTTATATATTTATGGTTTCTGGCATATTAGAGATGTAGATTATAGAATTCATCTCTCGATGCAATGCCAAATGTCAATATATTTAGTTGAAAAAATACAAAGAGAAGATATTCTCTAATGGTTTCATTACAAGGCTAATATCATAGAAACTGGAGAAATAAAGAGGAGAAAAGAAACTAAAGACAAAAAAATCAATTAAGAAATTTTTTAGTAGGAGAAGTTGTTGATAACTTAAGCCATGTTCACTCTAGCACAACCATAAGACAAATAGGTGACTCAAAGGGATTTTAGAGACAATAGTCCTAAAATAGTTTAGGAAAGGTTTAAGAAAATTAGAGGTGAGCAAGAAAAATAGTTAAATTTATGTAAAAACCAACAGAAAGAATATAAAGTGGCCTTAATCATCCAATCGCATGTTTTTTTCTTCATAGACTACAACCAATGTAATATCACATCCATGAATTCACATTACCAAAAACATGTCATGCATTTGAGTAGGCACCTTCACACCTCTCGTGTAAAATGCCTTTCCTACCACTACATGCACCAATTTTCTCTGATAAGGTCATTCATAAACGCTCTCTTCTCTGCAATGAAGTATTAGTTCACTGTTCAAGTCAACACACAATTAATTTGTCCACTATGATTCCATTTTCAATGTGATTTGTGCCACCCAAACGGCACAAATTTGAAAGGGATGGTACTGGGTAAAAGTCCTAGGTGAAAGATCTTAGTGGAATCAACTGAAATAGATTCTCATGGTTCCCCAATTGATCCAGTAAAATTCAGTCAATTTTTGTAAAATAGTACATCATTGGTAGCAAAATTCAATCTTAGGGGGTATTTTTCCATGTTGATTAGTGGTAGACAATATTATTTTGTCTCCAAGTAAAAAATGAAAAAACCATTTACAACACATAAACATCATAATTCAAATGTGACATATCTCCTACCATATACAAACTTTTACATGAAATAAGGCACTCACCTATTTGATTGTAGACAACAAATACACACCTAGCACTGCAACATTTGATGAGCGTACATGTAGGGATATACACCATGAGATGTTCAAAAACACCACATCCAATTGTGTTATCCCAATGTATATCCTCGTAAATGATGCAGTGTTGTGTTTATTAATTACTATTAATTGTATCAACATATATATCATGATTGGCCAATGTCAATCACTATTATGTTAAGCTAAATATCAGAATGCAACCTTCACTAGTATGCACTTAAACAGAGTAGGTTACAATGTATCATCCAATATACATTACAAGGAGATAATGTTAATAATACATATCAAAATCCTCGTGGAAATATATTTCACTTAAATTTTTATTTTAAGTTAGCTTACAATTAAAATTATATCACAAAGACAATAGGTAAACACAAAACACGCAAGTACCTCTAGGCAATGTTAGTGCCTAAATGAGGGATAATCTATTAAAATTATAGAAAAAATAAAATCTTTGCCTTAAGCTGATGAGAAGACCAAGTAATATCTCTCATGTATTTTGTTATAAGGGAAAATATGTCATGAAAGTCCTCCTATGCTCAATACTATTGTGCTAAGCTAAATATCAGAACACCATCTTCACTAATGTGCATTTTTAACAGAGAAATTTTGCAAATTATCATTCCATATGAACTACAAGGAGATAGTGGCACTCATGCGAAAGAAAATCCTCAAGAAGGGATATGCGATATTAATTTTAATTTAAAAACTTGTTGTGAAGAAGGCATCACAAATTCAACAAAACCCTCAAAACGGAATATGTTACTTTACTTTTAATTAATTTTCTTACATACATCACAAATACAAGAAGGAACCACAAACTGTACAAGCACCCCTGAGAAATTTTAGTTCCTAAACAAAAAAATACACATTTCAATTTGAGTAGTAAAGATTAAAATACAAACTTGACAAAGCTAATGCGAACACCAAGACTATAATGAGATGCAGAAAAATCCAGGCAAATGAAAATCCCATAAGTGACCAATGGCCATGTGAGATTCCTTGTATTAGAGTCAAAGCACATCTTCCATAAATAAAAATCACATCACATCAGATAATATCTACAAGCAATCTTAAATACCTATATAGATCTGGTCTCAAATTACCCAAATCACATTAAATTTTGTTGTGAACAATAAAAAACAATGCACCCACAACAAAAAGTTTTTTTCTCTAGAGAAAATATTTTGTTCCCAATAAAGAAATAAATTAGCCATAAAGAATTTGAAGAGAAAAAACATCAGGAAACATAAATAGAAACTTGTTTTCGAGTTTGGCCGAGAGCTTTCTGAATACAACATTCTTGTCCATAAAACCCTTGGTAGAGATTGGTGAATGATGAAGGTAATGATAAAGAAATTCTTGGAATTCTCAAAGCGAAAATATTGGAGTACTATGTCTTCGAGAAGAGCAATGCCTTCTTCATGCAAGCCCTTCTCAAGTATTGCTTGACTCTTCTGTAATGATTTGTATATTTTTGGTAGCTGAAAATGTAAAGTGGTTTTTCAAATTATTCACAGTTGTACGTATAAATTTATGAATAATATACCCTTCCTATGGTTCTTGTAGAATACTTTGTAAATCCAGGTTATAGTTATGGATTTTCAAGAATTTAGGTAACATAGGGTTTTATAATTTCCCTCGTAAAAATATAATTCAAACAATTTTACTAGGAAAAAAATTGCAAGATCCAGGCCAATTTTGGGATTTTCAAGAATTTAGGTAACATAGGTTTTACAATTTCCTCGATAAAAATATAATTCAAACAATTTTACTAGGAAACATTTTTTGCAAGATCCAGGGCAATTTTGGGCCATCCCCACAAGTTTTTGGTCATCATAGCTTCGGCCTTGGTAAACTATGCCATTTATTATTGGCAAACTAATTTAAATTGTTATGTGGTTTATATTCAAATTTGATGGTTATGGTTGGATAGTTAATTCCCCCGCATTAAATTTTTTTCGTTGGTTTCCCCTCGAAGTAATCATTCCAAAGAGGTTCTGTTACATAATTTGGAATTGTCTATAGAGCTCCCATTAGAAAGTTGGGATTAATTACTAAAGAAGTTAGAGATTAAATAAAAAGAAAAAAATTAAAAGTGATATCGGGGATGACTAATGTTGGGTTAATTAATAATAAAAATTTACAATAATAAAAATAATAAAAATCAATTTGTTATATTTTGATTTTGTTATTAACTTGTGAATAGGCTTTGTTACAATACCATGGGCCAATACCATGGTTTATCAATACCACATGCCCAAAAACCATAACTTATTTCACAACCAAAATATTTTATAATAATATCACAAGATTCTTAACCATGGATATTCACCCCCACATTACCATGAATATCATTAACCTGTAAAAACTAGGCTTTGTTTCAATATCATGGGCCAATACCATGGCTTACCAATATCACAAACCAAAAAAGACATAACTTATTTTACAATAAAAATATTTAAAAACAATATGAAAAAATTATTAACCATGGATATTCACCCCCACTTTCCAATGGATAATATTAACTTGTAAATAGGTTTTGTTATAATACCATGGGCCAATGCCATTGCTTATCAATACCACATGCCCAAAAAACATAACTTATTTCACAATCAAAATATTTTATAACAATATGACAAGATTCTTAATCATGGGCATTCACCCTCACCTTTACATTGATATTATGAACTTGTGAATAGGCTTTGTTATAATAGCATGGGATAATACCAAGGCTTATCAATACCACATGCCAAAAATTCATAATGTATTTCACAATCAAAATATATTTTAACAATATGACAAGATTCTTTGTTATGCAACCCGCTCACAAAATAGAAGAAAAGATAGATCAACACCTTCAAAATCAGCCTCTTCGAGGGGGAAACCTCATTTACATTACAAAAATGAACAATTCTTGTTTGATACAAATGACAAAATCTCCTTTCTATATATAGTATTCTAATGGGTCACAATATAATAAAAGTCGACATAACAATAATAATATAAGGGCACAACAATAACAATATGGGCACAACAATAACAATAAGGGCTACAATGACAATAGTAATGGGGGAATCACTAGTATTATAGGGACCTAACATGGCCCTCTCCTTAAAAAAAGTGTTTTCTTCAATGCTTGAGTAGTTTTGTATGATTCTGTATAAAATTCTCACCCTCCCATGTGGAATCTTTAGCGGGTAAGTTCTTCCGCTTGATGATATACTCCGAAATTGATCGATTTCATAGGTGTTGAGTTCTCGTTTCTGTGACTGCTTTAGGTTCCGATATGATTTTTCCTTCCTCATCAAGTTTTGGAAATATTTTTTGAACTGGGAGTTTGTCACCTATATCCTTCTTTAACCATGAAACATGGAAAACTAGGTGCAATTGGGAAGCTACAAGAAGCTCCAATTTGTATGCCATAATACCAATCTTTCACAACACCTTGTACAAACCATAATACTTTGGGGATTATTGAAAATAATACTGAGAGGGGGGGCGAACCAGTATTATCAAATTCCTTTTCAACTTATATAAAGATTAACACATCTGAAAAATAAAACTTGTGTATACCTTCCAGACTTATAATTTAATTTATTCTTCAGATGTTGATCATTAATCTATGTGTCAGCACCATATAACAATAGAAAAAGTAGAGAAGAAAGTCACACAAAAGAACACAAGATATAAGGTGGAAATCCAATGTGAGTGAAAACCACCTATTGCAATATGTCTCTATCTTCTTTCAATTAGAAACCTCCTTTTACAATGATTCTGTACTGGTGCAGTCTTATACCAGCACGCAAGCTTCAACCTGCAGAAGGCTACAACCTTCTCCCGACTCTTGTGGAAGGGAGCTACAACTCCCTTAGCTCTTGTACTAGCTGAGGTACTAGTACGTAGGTGCTAACCTACAAAAGACTTCTCTTTTCTTCCAGGGACCACGTTTCATAAATTTTCAGACTGGATCCATGAATATCAATCAACCATCAAATAGATCTGCAGTCAACCAACTTCCTTATACAAATACTGAATCAATAACATCTCAGTACACAGCAACCAGACACCAATTCAAAACCTTGAACACTACAGTAATAGACAAAAACAGCTAAAACATATTTCAAGAAAAGTCTGCAAGTTCACCAATAGAAACCTGCAGGCATTTGCACCTACGTTATGTCTAGCCTGCGAGTCTCCGCACCTACGCTGTGTCTAGGCTACGAGTATCTGCACTCACGCTATGTCTAGCCTGCGGATCTCCACACCTGTGCCATGTCTAGCCTGCTGGTTTCCGCACCAACACTGTGTCTAGCCTGCGGATCTCTGCACCTGCGCTGTGTCAGACCTGCGGACCTACGGGTATAGATAATTTATCAGACTTCAAGTATACCCTAGACTATCAGATTTACAGATCTGATCATGCATCAAAGAGATCTCGACCCATCAGTAGATCCGTCTTGTAATGCTCAGGTTTCTCCTTGATTCAGGTCCAGCTATAACTCACCAACCGATCACCAGTATTTCAGATCTTGCTCTTCTTAAGATATTCAACACATGAGTTACACCAGCCAAATGATCTCCTTTCCTTTTTATAGACTAGGCCTTACTCAAACCATGGTCCAAAACCATAGAGATCCAATACTAGGGACCCAAAACCTGGGTTTAATACTTTAGAAGTAAAACCACGGACCAAAACCATATGATCAAAAACTGTCGGACTAAATACCATGGACCAACCATAGTATTTCCCACGTGCGCTTGTTTTTATCTGCATGAAAGTGTGTGTATTTTATGACCACACTTTTTGTTCGGTACACCTGCGAATATGTCTGCACTTTTTGTTCAGCGCACCTGCGGAACCTGCCAATGTCCGCAACTTTGTGAACAGGAACCTGCGGATATCTCATTTCTACTATTTTGAGAGCCTGAACTTATGATATGCTATTTGAGTGAGTTGCCATCAAGGACAACACTTATGTCATCGAGCCAAACCTGTGCCAAACCTGTGTCATAATGCCAACAATCTCCCCCTTTGGACTTGATGGCAACCCAAAGTCACTCAAGGTCTTTCTCCCCCTCTGACATCAAGGGCAAAGGTTTATGCTCCCCCTAAATACATGCTGAAATTTTTGCTCTGCTGTGTTGTCCAAGCTCCCCCTAACATATAGACAAGATTTGCAAGAAGATGTTCAAAAAGAAATATGACTTTATACATCATAATTGAGCTTCCTAACACCAAAGACTCATACATACAACTCCCAACCAAGTGGGGATACGTGATATAATAAGCACATCATATTATCCATCCCAGGCATAGTGGGGCAACCAAGATAGGCCATTACATGATGTTGACAAAAGAAATATAAGGCATATAGACAAAACATTAGCAGCATCTGTCAAACATTATTAAGATCATAATCCATGATCTCCTTCTACACTTGCTCCTCTTGAAATCAAAACAACTAAAGAATTGAACCAAGATCTTCTATGATAATGCCAACAATGCATTATTAGAAGAATATATGCTCCCCTTGAACCTGTGCCAGATGGTCTCTGACAGACCCATATTAGACTCTTCTCATCCTTGCTTTTCTTCAAGTCAACATATACACAAATGTACCCCACATAAACCAGCGTATGTACGCATATACCCCATATGAAACTCGTGTACAACAATCTCTGAACCAGACAAGATTCAACAACAAGATGATGCATCAACTACCCCCAGCTTTTGTCTGAGGTATTCAAAGGTCTCCCTGGGCAGTGGTTTGGTGAGGATATCAGCAACTTGTTCCTTAGAGGGAACATACTCCAATTTTAGCTTTTGTTCAAGCACTTGTTCTTAGAGAAAATGATACTTGATCGGTATGTGCTTAGTCTTTGAATGCATGACAAGATTCTTTGAAACACTGATTGCACTTGTATTATCACAAAAAATGGAGATAGGTGGAGTACAAGTGATTTGAAGATCTTGGAATGTTTGCATCATCCAAAGGAGTTGTGTGCAACAAGATGCAACAGCTACATATTTTGCTTTATCTGTAGATAATGCAATAGAGCTTTGTTTCTTGCTTAACCAAGATACTAATCTACGACCCATGAAGAATGCACCACCACTAGTGCTTTTCCTGTCATCCATGCTTCCTGCCCAATCCGCATCTGTGTATGCATGAAGTGTGAGATTTGTACCTCTAGCATACCATAAGCCATAGTTTTGAGTTCCTTGAAGATACTTAAAAATTCTCTTAACTGCCTAAAGATGAGTTTCCTTTGGATTTGCCCGAAACCTTCCAACTATTCCCACTGCGTGCATAATGTCTCGTCGAGTACTTGTTAGATAGAGTAGACTACCAATCATGGATCTATAGGTTGGTTGATGTACTACTACCGATTCATCATTTGTGTTGAGGCTGCATCCTGTCACCATAGGCATACATACTAGTTTCGAATCCTCCATCCCATATTTCTTCGAGATCTACTTGAGATATTTGGTTTGTGATAGAAAAAAGCCATCTTTGTTTTGTTGGACTTGTAAACCAAGAAGATATGTGAGCTCACCAAGCATGGAAATTTCAAACTCTTTCTGCATCACCAAGGAAAAATTTTGACTCATGTCTTCTTCATTGCTACCAAAGATGATATCATCAACATACACAACAAGTATTAGCAACTTATCATTGTCAATTTTTATATACAGATTGCTATCAGTTGATCCTTTTATAAAACCTTGCTGATGGAGGTACTTATCCAACCGATAATACCATGCCCTTGGTGCCTGTTTAAGGCCATAGAGAGCCTTTTTGAGCGTGTATACAAGTTTTGGATCATTTCCAAGAATAAACCCATCTAGTTGTTCAATATATACTTCTTCATTTAAGTCTCCATTCAGAAAGGGAGATTTTACGTCCATCTAAAATACTTTGAACTTCAAAAATCTAGAGAGAGAAAGGAACATTCTTATAGCCTCAAGTCTGGCAACTGGAGCAAAATTTTCTTCAAAGTCAATGCCTTCTTGTTGCGCATATCCTTTACAAACAAGTCTTGCCTTGTTTCTAACCACATTCCCATTTTCATTCAGCTTATTTTTGAAAATCCATTTTGTCCCTATGATATTCTTATCTTTTGGTCTAGGAACCAACTCCCAAGTGTTATTCTTTTCAATCTGCTTGAGTTCTTCCTCCATGGCCTTGACCTAGCATTCATCTTTTCAAGACTCTCTTACATTTTGTGGTTCAGTGGAGGATAGCAATGCTAGATAGCTTGAAGCTTCTGAAATGGTTCTTCTTGTTTGCACACCTGCCTCTTTCTGCCCCAAAATTTGAGATTCTGGATGATTCTTCTGAACATATCTGGATGGAGTCTTTTCTTCTCTTCTTATCTGTTCTTCTGGTGCCTCATGGGTTTCTTCTTCTTCATGAATATGATTTGATGTTGACGGATAGTCTTCTTCGAAATCTTCAGATTTTACCTGCCTAGGAGTGTTTCCTTCTTCATCAACCACTACATCAATGCTTTCAACAATTTACCAAGTCTTTTGTTGTAACATTTGTAAGCTTTGTTGTGGGGAGAGTAGCCAAGTAAAATGCCTTCATCTGCTCTAGGTTCAAACTTGCCAAGATTGTCATCAGTCCTTTTAATGTAGCATTTTCTTCCAAAAATTTTGAAGTATTTTACTGTGGGAGTCTTACCGTACCAAATTTCATGAGGAGTTTGAGTGTTGTTTAACCGGATGTTTGTCTTGTTGAGTATAGTAATAGCAGAAAATGTGGCTTCACCCCAGAAGGTTGCAGGAGTTCCAGAATCATCAAGCATAGCACGAGCCATTTGTTGAACCATTATGTTCATCCTTTCCACTACTCCATTGTGATGAGGAGTCCTTGTAGCAGAGAATTCCCTTCTTATTCCATGTTCTTAACAAAAATCGAAAAATTCATCTGAGGTGAATTCCCCTCCTCGATCAGATCTGAGGCATTTGATTCTGCAATTAGATTCGTTCTCAACCAAAGCTTTGAATGACTTGAACTTTTCGAAAGCTTCATCTTTATACTTCATGAATCCTATCGAACACATCCTCGAAAAGTCGTCAATGAACAATATGAAATACTCTTCTCCTCGAGGTGACCTCTTCCTAGTTGGACCACATACATCAGTGTGAACAAGTTCAAGTGGCTTGCTAGCTGATCGTTCTTTCTCAGGGAAATTAGTTCTAGTTTTCTTACCAAATTGACATGATTTGCATATTGTATTGTCTGGAATTCTGATGTTAGGAAGATCACGAACTGCCTAATATTTGCATGCTTTCCTGATCTGAGAGAAGCTAAGATGCCCCAGTCTTCTGTGCCATAGCCAGTGTTCATCATTCTTGCTTAAGTAGCATTGTTAATGTTCTCCCTTCAGTACGTATAAGTAATTTGGAGTTCTTATGCCTCTGATCACTGTTTTTCCTGTATCAAGCTCACGAACAATACATCCATTTGATCGAAATATTACCTCAGTTCCTTGATCACACATCTGACTGACACTTAATAGATTATGATTTAAGCCATCAACATACATAACATTTCCAGTCTTGACCTTTTCTTTCAAATGAATAGAGCCTTTACCTTTTATGAATGCAGGGGTGTCATTTCCAAATGAGACCTCCTTTTCCTTTTCTAAGGCACTATAAGACTGAAGTTTTTCTTTATTACCTGTCATATGTTTCGAGCATCCACTGTCTATGTACCATTGATTTTCCTGTCCTTCTGCATATAAGGCTATCCCACATCTTTCCAGTTGTGTTTCGTTCTTTTTCCATGTTTTGGAACTCAATGTAGCTTGCTACTTCTGAGTTGTTTGTCGAAACCTGCTTCTGCATTCAGAATCTTCATGACCGAAGATGTTACAAATAGAACATTCTATTTCATTTTCAAGAGAAAATAAATTATTGTAGGTTCTTTTCATGATTCCTATCATACTCCTTTGTTTTTGACCTTCCCTAGTCATGATGGTCTTGTAGGAAACACATTGAGCAGCTTTATGACCAAATTTATGACAAGAGAAAAATTGGCCATTGAAGAAATTCCTGCGATTATCAAATCTACCAACCATATGAGTGTACTTTCCATCCATTCTTGAGCTAATATGAGAACGATTTACCTGTGGTCGGTTGAGGTTTCTATTCATCCTTGACATAGGTTGCCCCCGATTTGCTTGATAATATTTGATCATTCTTGAAGCAAGTTGTCCCTGATTTACCTGGTGATCTGCATTATGCTTTTGCTGTCGATTGTCAACTTGTTCGCTTCTCCTTGCTGCATCAAGATAAATTTTGGAGGTGGATGGCTTCTAAGCTTGCTTCTGAGCCTGGGATGCTTCTTCGGATATCCAAGACCAGTCTTGATTAGCGGAGAACGTTTCACTTTGATAATCTCATCTAGAGTTTCAGATCCTTTAGCAAATCTGAGATTAAAGGCTTTTGTTTTCTCAATTTCTTTTCTAAGTCCCACAATTTCACATTCTAACTCTTCATTGTGTCTATCTTTCTTAGCAAGTTGGAATGTTAGAGTATCTATAATCATATTCTTTTCCTCTAAGCACACTTTAAGTTTAGAAATTTCTTCATATAGACCTTCTTCATTTATAGCATCCAAGAAATCATCATCTTCAAAATCCATCAAAAGTCTATCATCATTACTTTGTTCATCTTCATCACTATTTGACAATCCATCACTGCCTTCATGCGTGTAATAGCTCTTCTTATTTACATTCTGTTTTCTGTTCCATCTAACAGGTTCCTTTCCTTTGTCTAGTTTATCTTTATGGGGACATTTTGCAACATAATGACTGACTGCTCCACAAGCAAATCATTTGAAAGGAAGTTTACCTCTGAATCTTCCAGTTCCATGTCGAAGGTTCTTGAAAAAATTTGATTCTTCCTCTTCTTCTGACATATGTCTTGACTCATAGTAATCTCCTTTTCCTGAAGCCTTGAATGCAGCTTCTCTCCTATCTGATGGTCCTCCTTTTCTCATTTCATAAGTAGTTAGAATTCCGTGCAGCTATGACATGGTAAGGCTTTGTAGATTCTACTTTTATTCTATGGCAGAAACTTTTGAATCAAACTTAGAAGACAAAGATCTTAGAAATTTTTCAACCAAAACAACTTCTTTTATTTCTTCACCCAAGTTTTTCATACAATTTACAATCTCATCTATATGTAGGAAATAGCTAGCCACACTTTCATCATTATGAATTCTGAGACTTTCATATTGAATTCTAAGAGTTTGTAATTTTGCTTGTTTTACTTGTTCATCTCCTTCATAGCTCAGAACGATCTTGTCCCATATTTCTTTTGCACTTTTGAGCTGCATAACCTTGACGAACTCTAATTGAGATAAACTTCCTAATAGAGTATTGACAGCTTTTGCATTTGTTTCATACTGCTTCTTACCAGCTGCATCTATAGGAGTTGCTGATGGAAATGTGTATCCAGTTTCCACAATATCCCAAACTTCTGTACCAAGAGATTGAAGATAAGAAGTGATTCTTACCTTCGAATAGACGAAGTTGCTTCCATCAAAAATCGGTGGCTTGATAAATGCTTCTTTTTCATAGTTTCTCATGATCATAGATCTTCCTTCAAGTGATCAAGCTTTTCCTAAAGGACCTGCTCTGATACCAATTGTTGAAAATAATACTGAGAGGGGGGGTGAATCAGTATTATCAAATTCCTTTTCAACTTATATAAAGATTAGCATATCTGACTAATAAAACTTGTGTATACCTTCCAGACTTATAATTTAATTTATTCTTCAGATGTTGACCATTAATTTGTGTGTTAGCACCATATAACAGTAGAAAAAGTAGAGCAGACAGTCACACAAAAGAACACAAGATATAAGGTGGAAACCCAATGTGGGTGAAAACAACATGCTGCAATATGTCTCTATCTTCTTTCAATTAGAAACTTACTTTTACAATGATTCTGTACTGGTGCAGTCTTATACCAGCACGCAGGCTTCAACCTGCAAAAGGCTACAACCTTCTCCCGACCCTTCTGGAAGGGATCTACAACTCCCTTAGCTCTTGTACTAGCTGAGGTACTAGTACATAGGTGCTAACCTATAGAAGACTTCTCTTTTCTTCCATGGACCACGTTTCATAAATTTTTATACTAGGTCCATGAATATCAATCAACCATCAAATAGATCTCCAATCAACCAACTTCCTTGTACAAATACTGAATCAATAACTTCTCAGCACACAGCAACCAGACACCAATTCAAAACCCTGAACACTGCAGTAATTGACAAAAACAGCTAAAACATATTTCAAGAAAAGTCTGCAACTTCACCAATAGAAACTTGCAGGTATCCACACCTATGCTGTGTCTAACCTGCGGGTCTCCGCACCTGTGCCGTGTCTAGCCTGTGGGTATCCGCACTCGCGCTGTGTCTAGCCTATGGATCTCCGCACTTGTCTCATGTCTAGCCTGCAGGCATTTGCACCCGCACTGTGTCTAGCCTGTGGATCGCTGCACCTGCGCTGTGTTGGACCTGTGGACCTGCGGGTATAGATAATTTATCAAACTTCAAGTATACCCCAGACTATCAAATTTACAGATCTGATCATGTGTCAAAGAGACCTCGACCCATCAGTAGATCTGTCTTGTAATGCTCAGGTTTCTCCTTGATTCAGGTCCAACTATAACTCACCAACCGATCACCAGTATTTCAGATCTTACTCTTCTTAAGATATTCAACACATGAGTTACACCGGCCAAATGATATCCTTTCCTTTTTATAGACTAGGCCTTACTCAAACCATGGTCCAAAACCATAGAGATCCAATACTAGTGACCCAAGACTTGGGTTCAATACTTTAGAAGAAAAACCATGGACCAAAACCATAGGATAAAAAATGTCGGACTAAACACCATGGACCAACCATAATATTTCCCACATGCACGCATTTTTCTCTGCATGAAAGTGTGTGTATTTTATGACTGCACTTTTTGTTTGGTACACCTGCAAATATATCCGCACTTTTTGTTCAGCGCACCTGCGGAACTTGCCAATGTCTGCAGCTTTGTGAACAGGAACCTGCGGGTACCTCATTTTCTACTATTTTGAGAGCCTGAACTTGTGATCTGCTATTTGAGTAAGTTTCCATCAAGGACAACACTTATGTCATCGATCCAAACCTGTGCCAAACCTATGTCATAATTTATTTTACTTCTTAGCTTTCTTGAGGGACATTTGTTTATATGGTTGTAGTCGTAGGAATACCCAGTCACCTACATGAAAACTTCTTTCACTGCAATGTTGATCTGCGTGTTGTTTCATTCTATTCTGCACCAAACTGAGGTTATCCTTTAAGAGTTGGAGAACCTGTTGTTGATGCTCGATGTGATATTCCACTGCTTGAAACTTAGAATTTTCTCTTAAATATGATGTGATGGACGATGGATGATATCCATAAAGTTCCATAAATGGGATCATTTTTCCTGCAGTATGGAAGGAAGTGTTATAGCACCATTCAACTAGAGGTAACCATTTGACCCATTGTGTTTGTTTATTAGATACAAAGAAATGAAGATATCCTTCCAAACATTTGTTTAATATCTCAGTTTTCCCATCAGATTGAGAATGATAATATGAGCTATGAGCTAACTGGGTACCAAGACAAGAAAAGAATTATGTCCAAAAATTTCCAATGAAAATGGGATCTCTTTCGCTTACAGTAATCTTTGGGTTTCCATGTAGCTTTTGAATTTTTTCCATAAATGCAGTAGAAATTGTACTTCTTTAGATGGATGTGATCATGCAAAAAAGTGTATTCACCCCAGTTTACCATGGATATTGTTAACTTTTAAATAGGCTTTGTTACAATACCATGGCTTATCAATACCGCATGCCCAAAAACCATAACATATTTCACAATAAAAATAATTTATTTTAATTTATTTTATAATTTTTTTAAATTGAAGCTAAAATAAAAAGGTTATAATTACTTTTGAGATATATATAAACTCTTTATCCTCACCACTACTAAAAATATTCCATAGAAATTAAATTAAGGTTTTAATAAAATTAAAAATGAGAATATTTTTATGTTTAAATATGTGAAATTTATATAATATAAATAGTGTTAGTAAGAACCAACATAGGTGCATCTTAAGTAAGCATCCAAGGGATGATAAAAATAAAAGTGAAGGGGAGAAGGGGGGGGGGGGAGGGAGGGAGATAGTGACAAATCTGGAGGGCAGAGAGAGAGAGAGAAGTGAGAGATGGATAGAGGTCGACAAAGTGAGGAGAGGAGGGAAGAGAGAGATAAGGAGAGATCTAGAAGAGAGAAAGAGGGATACACATAGATGGAGGGGAGAGAGAGAGAGAGAGAGAGAGAGAGAGAGAGAGAGAGAGATGGGGGGAGATAAAGGGAGGTGGGAGAGAAATGGGGAGAGAGGAATCAAGAGAGAGAAGGAGAGAGAGATGGAGTTGGAGGGGGGAGAGAGAGGGAAGGAAGAAGAAATACATAAGGAGAGAAGGGTGGAGAGAGAGAGGAGAGCGGGAGGGAAGAGAGAGAGAAAGAGAGAGAGAGAGGAAGAGATGAGGAGGGAGGGGAGAGAGAGAGATAGATATGGAGAGAGTGTGTGCATGTTTGGGGGTGAAATAGAGAGAGCGAATAAGAAAGACACACATAAATACAAAAATATATATTATATAGTATTATATAACCAACCTAGATCTATCTTAACCCTGGATCTATCAAGCATTGAGAGGGTTAAAATGTCTTGAGTTGCACACCTTTCCTCAAATTTTGCACTAAGAAAAAAGGTTTTCACCTCGAGAGATTGGATCCCTCTCAGCGCTTGATAGATCCAGGGTTAAGATGGATCTATGCTAGTTATACGTATTTTAAGTTTTTATGAGGAAAATCATACTTTGATATTTTGTATAACTTTAGCATAATTACATGTATTTGATGTATGGTTTTGTATAAATTATAAATATATTTTTCATTAAAATTAATTTTTTTCATATTAATACAAAAGCATGGAATGTTTAACATAGGGTTTAAGGGGTGGCACAATGTTCTTGTACGATTCAAGGTAATGCCTTGAAACCTCAACAACCTTTCATGCAACATAGACAACATTGTACCTACCAAGTTTCAAACCCTGATTAAGAGCTCAAAATTTACCAAAAATGTAGTGTCAGAATCTTGATAATCCTAGCTTCAGATTGAAGAGCTCATTATTATGAGTCCAATCGTGTGAATGACACTCAAATCCAAGCTCATATGCAGGAGTTAGAGCAAATGTTCAGGTTTGACTTGTTAATGTGGCAGGATTGGATGACATGGCAAAGGTCCCAACTAATGAGGAAGCACCAAGTGGTAGGTTGCCATTGGGTCCTGCATATCACATATCGGGGAAAACAATAGGGCCACATCTTAAGGAATCGCCCCCTAGAGAAGTCAGGGTTGTAATTCTATATATCATAATCACAAGCGGGTCGTGTTAAGGAATCGGCCCCCGAGCAAGGGTTGCGATGCGGTGGATCGCAATCGCAAACCAAAGATGGAAATCAACCCCTAGGTACCCAGGTTGCGATGTGATAAATGCAATCACAAATCACAGGGAACAAAATTCTCGCATATACAAGGTTCTAGGTTATCTGCCAATTGTGATGAGTGATAAGTCTCGGATGCGATGGGACTTCAGATTCTAGTTTATAATGCCAATAGGTCCACTGTTATCGCAGTGTATGGACTTGGATATCCACCGAGGGAGAGTGTGGATTTTGATAGGACTGCTAGATGCGATATGTTATATGTTGTGTTTCATAATCTCGACAGATCCATGTATTGTAGAGTTCCTGTTTTTTGGGCTTGGGGTTTTCCACCAATTACGAGTTGCGACAGAGCTGCAGAACTGTCTCCTTAACGGTCGGACTGACCACTTTGTATGTGACCACTCAGGCCTTAACAATGAGATAGGCGGGAAATATGGTGGGACTACCGAATTTTGACAAAACTGCTAGTTTTAACAGTGGATAATGAATTTAACAGGCAGTAAGCCAGATTTAGAGGAGAAAAATGTGGAAAGACTGACAAAAGTCATAACTAAGGAAATTTTCGACCTAATGGGATGTAAAAAGAATATAGATAGACATTTTTTGGCCTTCTAAACTAATTAGAATAGGTTTTAGGATTAAAGGAGCACTTCTGGTTAGGTTTTTTGCAAAGTTAATCCTATGGGTTCTCTAGTGAACTAGACTATTGATTGAGTTTATGGAGGAGTATGAAGATGGAGATGACCTTGCAAGGGTCTTCCAGCCTCCATGTTCTTTCTGCAACAGCCATTACGACATTGCTGTAGATTTATTTATTCTTTTCTCTATATGTGTATGGATAAAGAGACTTGTTTAGGTACTTCAAGTGGATTGTAGTATTGTCTATGCTCTTGGAAGTTGGAGTATGGGGTCTTTATCTGAGAGCCCTTAGCTTGATAATTTTTTCATGACTAACTATAGGTTTTCATATGTTTAGAGTGAGAGTTCTTTGGAAAAGAATGTTTCCTTGAAGGAGAAACTAGCCACTATTTTTGTCAACACACTTATGTACTCTTATTATTCAATAATTTTGAGCATAATGAGAAAGGGTCATGCCTTTAGAGCTGATCCACGGAGATGTAGCCCAAGAGGGGTGAACTCCTTTAATACTGGTTGGTGTATTAATGTTGATGCATGTTTCCATTCAGTATTTTTGTTTGATGTTTTAAGTTTTATTGATGAAACTAACTTAACTAAACACACATAAAATTCGTGTTTTTGCTTACTACTTTGAAATACAAACCTCAAGAACGTTTTTATATTTTGAATGGGGAATTAGCACAACATTAATAATATGCTCCATTTAAGATCAAGTTTGTATTAGAGCGTAGGTTTACTTTGTTCAAGGAGGAATTGGCTATTGTTTGCAAGTGAATGTGGTTTGAATCTCATTGAGGAGAAGGTTTTGGAAAGGAGTGCCAAATTGTTACAATTTCTACCAGCAAGTTCTACCTCAAATTGCAGTAGAAGCTTCAAGCAAAGCATGTCTCAAGGAGGATAGCCTGCAAGAATGTCAAACGATTTGAAGGCTTTTAGAAAGGCTTTCTTATACATGGAAGAAATGGTGAAAGTCCTCTATGAAGAGAGGAATACCAAATTTCAAGGTGAAAGCTCTAGACCTCTAAGAGGAGAATGTTCTCCAAGGGAAAAAGGTAACAAGAATGGTGATAAACAACCATATTCTCCAAAATATTCATGTTTTTCTACAACTCTTATGTAAGATGCTAGTGTAGACAATCCTTCAGAGAAGAAAGATGGAAAATTTTGTACCTTTTGTCCACATGATGTGGAAGATGAGGTTCTTTCAGCACCTAAAGTTGAGGAGATGAAAGAAGAGAGCCAAAGATTCCAAGAGGACACATCCAAAATCAAAGGGGAGTTTGAAAACATCTTTCAATGTCAATCAAAAGATGAGAAAAATGATAATAATTTACATGCTTCTTCCTTCTACCAAAGAGTTGACGCAAATTCATTTGCAGCCTATGGAAAGCATAGTAAAGGCATTAGATCCAAGCTTTTGACCAAGATGGGTTACAAGGGAGGAGGACTTGGAGTAAACCAGCAAGGCATTAAAATTCCAATTGAGGCCAAGGAAAGGCCTAAATATGAAGGATTATGCTATGTTGCAAAAGAATAAAGGTCTTCTAGAAAAAACTCATGCATATCGTGTTCCTTTTTCTGTAAGAAAGGACATGAGGAGGCAAGATGTTGGGAGTTGCATACAAAATTGGTTCCTGCTTGGTTCCTCAAGCATAAGGAGGACTTGAAGTGAAAATCATCTCCAAAGAGAGATGAATATGTTGAAGAAGAAGGGAAGATAAAATCTTCTTGCCACACAAGTTCCTCACACAGGCAGCGTAAGCCAAAGGATAGAAAATTGGGGTATATCCGTTATTTTAATTCGAATCTTGCTCATAATGGAAAAAAACATGCAGATTTGAATAACTTGTTGAGGAATATGTTTCCATGCACCTTTTTCCTTCCAACTAACCATTTTGTAAATAAGTGCGATAAAAGGAAAGAAATCATCAAGAAGATGTTTATGTCTACTAGAATTGAGACTGAAAAGAGAAAATTTCATCCAAGGTTAAAGCCAAGTGAGACGAGAGGAGATCAAAATAACTTTTGTAATCATTTCAATATCTATGGGAATTGGGTCGAGAAGTGTAGGGAATTGTTTCCACAACTTCATCCTAGTAAGGGAAAGCAAATCATGTAAGCACAAGAAGAGGAAGCGATAAAAGAGAAAGTGGCACAATATGCAACCATCCCTGAAGCAACTTCAGAAGAAGAGAAATTTCAAATAGAGGGTTCATTTATCTAATTGGGTAAGAAATGGGTGGACTATTTGTATAGATGAATTTTGTAAATTTTTGTTTTGCACTAGTTTCATATCCCCATATTTGGGCAACTTGTAAAAGTAATTTTCATAAATAAATCACTTATATGCAACATTGTTTTCTTTAAGAATTACAATGCTAATTTGGCCTGTTGATAGTCATTTTGAATGGAAAAATTGGGAGTCAAGTTTATTCCATTTTGTAAAATTCTTTCTCAAACCATCCATTTTAAAACTATTGTATGAGTAGTTGCAACACATTTAGTATGTTCCAAATGTGTTTAGAAATCAAGTTATACAAGTATTCACTATGTGAGGCTTGTTTTGGTTCATTTGGCAAAGTCTTTTAGGATCTTATCCTCGATAAGGATTTTGTAGATGAGAACCTTGGAATTCTTCTTGGGAAGGATCTTGATGTGGATGGCCACAGTGACATGGACAAGCCACGAAGAGCATGAAACTTGAAATCTTTGGTCAAGTTATATTTTAAGTTTAGCTTGAGAAAAATCCAATACAAGTACAAGTCCGGGAACTGCAAACATCGATTGGATCAAGTTTGGAAAAATGAATGAATTGTACCTTCAAATGCTGAACAATTGAAAGTAACCTTTTGGAGACCAAAAGTTTTTCAGTGGGGAAGAGTGGTGAGGAGCTCAAAATTTTCCAAAAAAAAAATTAGAATCTTGATAATCTTAGCTTCATATCGAATATCTCATTATTTTTAATCGATAGGTGTGAAAGACACTCAAATCCAAGCTCGTATGCAGGAGCTAGAGTAAGTCGAATTTTAGGTTTGACTTGTCCAAGTGGCCGAATTGGATGACATGGAAAAGGTCCCAATGAATGGGGAAGTTCCAAGTAGCAGGTTTCCATTTGGGCCTTCATATGGCATATCGAGGAAAAATATATGGTCGCAGCTTAAGAAATTATCCCCGAGAGCAATCAGGGTTGCGATTTGATATATCGCAATCACAAGTGAGTCATGTTAAAGAATCGGCCCCTAAGCAGGAAAGGGTTGTGATGTGGTGGATCTCAATCAAACATCAAAATCACAACCCACAAACGGAAATCGACCCCTAGGTACCTGGGTTGTGATGCGATAAACCCAATCTCAAATCGCAAGAAAATAAAGTCCCGCATATACAAGGTTCCAGGTTATCCATCGATTGCGATGAATGATAAGTCCCGGATGTGATGCGACTTTACATTCCAGTTTATAAACCTAGTGGGTCTGATTCTATTGAATTTTATGAACTCTAATATCTGCCGACTGAAAGTGTTGATTGTGATAGGACTGCCGGATGTGATATGTTATATGTTTTGTTTCATAGTCTCGACAAATCCGTGTATCGCAGAGTGCCTGTTATTTTGGGTTATGGTTTTCTGCCGATTGCGAGTTGCAACAGACCTATGGACTAGCCACTTTATATGTGATCACTCAGGCCTTAACTATGAGATAGGCATGAAAGATGGTGGGACTGCCGATATCCATGGAACTACTACTTTTAACTGCGGATAATGAATTTAACTGGTAGTAAGAAATATTTGGAGGACAAAATTGTGGAAATACTGAAAGAAGTCATAACTAAGAAAATGTTTGATTGAATGGGATGCAAAAGGAGGCTATATAGCCATTTTTCAACATTCTTAACTAACTGGAATAGGTTTCAGGTTCAAAGGCGCACTTATGGATAGGCTTTTTTCAAAGTGAAGCCTATGGGTGGTCTGGTCAACCAGATTGTTGATTCAGTTTATGGAGGAGTATAAATATGGAGATGACCTTGCAGGGGTCTTCCAGACTCCATTTGCTTTCTGCAGTAGCCATTACAATAGTGTTGTAGATTTATTTCTCCTTTTCTCTATATGTGTATGGAGAAAGAGACTTTTTTAAGTACTTCATGTGGATTGTAGTATTATCTATGCTATTGGAAGTTGGAGTATGGGATCTTGATTTGAGAGCCATTAACTTGTTGATTTTTTCATGAATAACTATAGGTTTTCATGCGTTTAGAGTGAGATTTATTTGCAGAAGAATGTTTCCTTGAAAGGGAAACTAGCCATTCTTTTTGTCGGCACACTTATGTACTCTTATTATTGAAGAATTTTGAGCATAATGAGAAGGGGTCATTCCTTTAGAGCTGATCCAAGGAGATATAGCCCAAGATGGGTGAACTCCTTTAACAATGGATGGTGTATTATTGTTTGATGCATGTTTACATTCAATGTTTTTGTTTCATGTTTTAAGTTTTCTTCATGAAACTAACTTAAGTAAAGACACCTAAAATTCATGTTTTTACTTGCTATTTTGGAGTACAAACCTAAAGCACATTTTTATATTCTGAATGGAGAATTAACACAACGTTACTAATTTGCTCCATTTCATATCAATCCCCATATTCACATTCAACAAGTTGTGGCACACCTGGGGTTTCACATGCCTATTATGAGGAATCCCAACCATCACACAGCCATCATGGAAGCCCAACATTGACATATGGTACCAAGAAGACAAATAATGATCATTGTTATGAAATCAAACCATCTTTATCAACTATGAAAATATTCTAGTTGCATGTATTCCTACGTAAATTATGTCTAATAACTTAGTTGGTGGCAAATGCCATAATTTCTTTTTCCAATAACAAAAAGACATCATTTTTGTGTTAATATTACTACAAAGATGTAATTTACATCATCTAACATATACTAAATTTGCTTTACCTGAATGACATGATGTTGTAATATGTTCAACATCTAATGCTTGGGCAATATCAAAATCCCCATAGGATTCACAATAATTACATAAGAGTCTAGTACTGCTATGTTCATAATGTACATTCAAACTAGATAAACAACATGGTATCCAAGTTGAAAACTAGTATCCTAATTTCAATGCATATGACCCTGACAATAAAAAAATGTAGATATGCATGGAAAGTTAAGTCTTCAACTAAAGGAAATGTGTCCCCTACTAATTACTCAAGACTTCTCCTTGTAGGTATTCTTCATAATCTATTTGACCCAGCTATAAGACCACTCCCATTTTGGATAATATATCAATATTTTAATGTAATTCCCTATGAATGTGATCGAAGGGTATAACCCTGAAGGTTCTAATCAACTTCATAACTGTAATATTCCATTGATGCAGTAAAGAAGTGTTTAAGGAAGTATAACCTTTCAGCTAATCTATAACAAATTTTGAATCCCCTATCACTTGTAAGTTTAGATTGCTAAAGTGACATAATTAAAATGACTAACATAAACAACTAATTTATACTATTGTATTACTTGTTAAGTAGTCATATTTATGTTACTAGACTAAATTAGCCATCCACATTAGTCATTTTTAGTTGTATTACTTATTCACTATTCATATATTTTAACTCGAGACTAAATTAGTCATTTATGTTAGTCATTTTTAGTTAATCTTTTAAGATTGCTCATTTTTTGTAGTATTTCACTTGGAAAAGTTGCCATGACTAACTTTTTTAGTGACCTAGTCATTAATTTCATCATTTTCTACTAGTGCAAAAATCAAAAGACCAAATTATAAAAGAACTTGATTATATTTGGAAAGTCACTCAAACCTGCAAGGGGCAGCTGTCTTGATTTGGCCCCGATAATGCAAACACACAACCCTTATAGATCATAAGAAAATTTATACCTTAATTGCTTCATGATAATTGGAAACCTATGATCCTCGAGTATATAACAAAACAAGGATTAAACACTCAACTCCACACACACTAAGGTTTCACATTCGATACACCTTGAACTCAGTAATCTATCTACACACTTTAAAGAAACCAAATATGGAAAAATGAACATTATCGTGGCCAAGCCCACTGTCAAATATGCAATAAATGTGTCTTATATTTCACCACTGCATACACACAATGAGAGAAACATTAAAAAATACATATCAATATCACAAATCTCTTTCTCTTTCTATGTTTGTCACTCTAGTGTTATTATTCTACTCTTTTTTCAATTCATCCTTCTTACCATCTGTTGGGCGTGGGATGCCCCAAGGGAAGTTTTGGGGCTAAGAGCCCAGATTTTGGTCCATCTTTGTAACTACAATGTAAAGACTCTGCATTTTGTGGGTGCGAAGCACGTAGTTGTTAAAAATTAATAGGGTTGTCTGCCCTTATTTTGATAATATTTGTAATTACAATGTAAAGACTCCGCATTTTGTGAGCGCAGAGCGCGTAGTTGTTAAAAAGTCATAGGGTTGTCCACCCTTATTTTGATAATGTAATGTTGGTTGTAGAAGATCTACCCATGGTCCGCAGACCATGGAATTGTATAAATAGAGCAAAGCTCTAAGTAGTCAATGGCATCTAACCTAAGATAAGATAATGGAGATGTATGCGAGATATTTCTGAAGTATAAGTCTAAGTTTTGAGTCATAGCGTAGGTAGAGGCTCTGCAGCTGAGTGCGCCAGAGGCCTAGTAGTCTACAGGTGAGTGCGCAGAACCCTGCAACTGAGTGCACAGGGTGAGTCGAGTCTGTAATCATCTGGAAGTATTAATAAAGAGAAGTTTCTATCATTTTTGCATCTTTATTTCATTTTTATGCATTTGTTATATTGGGTATGAATTTCACTTTTAATGCTTATATGATGCACGAATATGTATGACTGTATTGGTTAAGTGGATACAAGTAAGAACATTTGTTTATGTGAAGATAATTAAGATCTGTCGATAAGATGAGTAAGTTACTTAGCCTAGTTTGGGAAATATCGCAGTTCACTGCCCTAGTAGCGCGAAATCATCTCAGCCCTTGACTATGGCTTCATGAAGGTTGATTGTAACAGATAGTGAAGTTGTTGAAGGTTAGAACAGGGCGTGAAGCAACTTGTGCGAAGGCAGGTCTAGTTGGAATAAATTGACATCACATCCATCTCAAGGGTGCAGAAACATGGTTCCAGCATCCCCGCATACTGCTTTGGGTGAGACTTTAATGTGCGATCCGCAGGCTGATGCTGAAAGGGCCAATAGTGTAGGGATTTGTTTGGCTAACTAACTCTGAACCAGAGTCAGGCCCCCATAAGCCAACAAATGGTTTCGTTTCCGGGACATGAATCTGTAAAGAGATGTGTGATTTCGTATCACTCAAATCCAACTAAGAAAGAAATTGAAGGTTGGTTGGACAGAAGAATTTACGAGTTCACGGCGCAGGAGAACAGAAACCCGTGACTATCAAAAGAAGAGTTGCTAGAAAACGACCTATATATAGAGAACCACGAAATATTTTTCACGTCCTTCCCTACTGAGCTATACAAGTGGATCACGAAGCTAGCAGATAGCCAAGGAAGGTGGAAGCTTGATAGTAGTATTGTGTGGTCTATTGGCTTGTTGGGGCCTAACCCAGGTTCGGAGTTAATTAGCCAAAAAAATTCTTGTACTATTGGCCCTTTCAGAAATAATCCGCAAAGTGTGGACTGAGGTCTCACCCAAAGTCGAATGGGGGGGTGCTGGAACTAGGTTTCCACACCCTTGAGATGTCTAAGGGGTTGATTTGGTCCAACTGTGAGTCTCTTGCACAGGTCACTCCGCGCACTTCCCTGGCCTTTGCACCCTGATATATTCACCTTTGCGCAGCCCTAACCAGGGGCTGTGGAACTTCCGTGTTGATGTAGCAACAATCTACACTTATTTCCCTAAGTTGCACCTGAGATCTTACTTATCCTCTTATCACAGTTAGTTATCTTCACATAAACATATGCCTTATATTATATTTATTTATTCAACACATACATATGAGTTCGCATAGTAAATAAACAATAGGCTTGCAATTCATACCCAATAATACATAAAACAGGAAACGATACACAGAAATATGGTAAAACTGCTCTTTTATTAATTCTTCCCATGGTTACAGACTCAACTTGCCCTCTGCACTCAGTTGCAAGGGTCCGTGCACTCAGCTGTGGACTATTAGGCCTCTGCGCACTCAACTGCAGAGCCTTCTCCTACTTTATGACCCAAATACATGACTTACACTTTGACTCAATTCTTCATCAATTCCTTAAACTCATCTTTCTTCTATTAGATTAGATGTCTCCTACACTTAGAGCTTCACTATATTTATACAATCCCATGGTCCGTGGACCTTGGGTAGATCTTTCAAACCGGCATTACATTACAAAACCAAGGGCGAACAACCCTATGATGGTATTATGACTTCACGCTCTGCGCCCACAATTCGTGGAGTCTTTACAATGGACTTAGTCAAAAATTTGGCTTTAAGCCCCAAAACATGGCTTGGGGGGATTCCAGGCCCAACAGGCCCCCAAAACAAACATCGTGACTCATCCTCGAGTCACTATTTTGGTGCGGAGATATTTGCGTGGAGACCCTCTAACTCTGCTCGAACAACTACAAGGTCAGAAACGAACTGAGCAATTGCCTACTGAATCTCCTGTACACATTTCTCCGAGACCGCAGTGTCAGAACTGCTTCCCTGCATTTTTTCTTGCATCCCTTGCATTTGTGCAAGCTTTCCTTCAATTATTGCTGTAATGACGAAGGCCTCATGAATCCAAGGCTGAATGCACACCTTCAAAAGTGCTTCTCTGTGTGGTGTTGTGTCCGCTTGCTCTTTCAACGCTTTGGCCTGTTTCATTTGCACGAGCCTCTAAGTGAGGGCCACCATCTACGCAGTCCCTTTGACATTGCCAAACTTTTGCTGGAGCTCGCATGCCTCTGTCTCTAAGCGTTGGATGTTAGGGTCCTCCTGTAGATTGTTGACGACCTCAAATGACTCTTCCAACATTCTGGTGTAGTCCCTTACTGCACTATTGATCTCTTCCATCCCTGATGTAATAGTGCTGGCATGTTATTCTCTTACTTCTAGGGTTGGATAGTTGTGCCTTCAACCGCAGCTCTGCTATCTGAAGGTTTAGCTCCAGCTGAACCTTGGCCATTTCTTCTTGTACGTCATGCACCCCTACTACTAATCGGTGGATGCGCGCCTTTGTTGGTGCGTCTGCTGAGATGGCTAGCTCACGGACCATCTAGCAGGCTTCTTCTAGTACCTGTACCATATGCCTGTTCTGCGACACAACCTCATTGCACTGTAAGCTCAACTACTCCATGTTGATCTTCGGCTCACTCAATACTTGCTACGCGCTACTTTCCCTAGCCCACAGTTCTATAGTAATCCCATCTTGCAGAACATATAGCGTCTCCCGCGGGAGCGCAACCATCTTAATCCCGACGCCTTTCAAGGTACTGACAGTAGACCTGTCGGCTTCATTTGTTGTAACTAGTGCCCCCTCTAGCAGCACTATCGTGTTGGATTTTCGAGCGTGTAGCATTTCCTTGGCTGTAGTTGTCCCTACTGTGAGGCTGGTCGAAAGAGTACGAACCTGAGGAGTGCACACCTGCAACTCCCAAATCTACACTCGAAGGGACCCCAACACAATCTGATTCTCCTCCATGAAGTTCTGGAGGGCCTCTGTGGTGACGTCACACACTGTCTCTCCTATATCATGCAGATCACCCTCAGTAAGGGTGATTGGGTCGATCGATAGCTTATATGCTTTCACCTTCTTGCACGACCTCATCCGCTCACTCGAGCACTGACACTTCAATTGTGTTGACATTGTTTGTGGGTTTGTGCCACCCTCTTCTTCCTCTATTTCCATCTCTTTCTCCTGCTCCAACAGAGACAACTTCTAGCCCTCCCACACCTTCTCTTCTCCTTTCTGTGTTGCTACTACTGCAACCTTTTTCTATTTTTTTGCTACTTGTGTAGCATCTCATGCCTCCTACACTTTTGCTGCTACTACTTCTTTCCTTCTATTTTCTGCCAACTATGCCATGCATAGTTTTTCCTCCTCCTTCCTCTTCTGCACAGCAAACTTTTCCACTGCGATGATTTCTGGGGCATGCCATTCCTCCTACCATGTCTCCAATACATCAAAAATCACATCATCAGTGGCTATGAAGGGTAGCTTGCTCCACTTCTTGGCAGGGTCCTTGCACACCCTGAGGTATATGTGGTGGAAGTCTGCTTTAAATTCTGCAAAGCTTTGTAGGCTATTGTAAAGAATGGGTGTTAACTGCAGCTTGTGGTTAATCCACATTCTGATGTTCATCTCCATGAACACCCAAAATATCTTACTATGATGGATCTAGTTCATGTCCCTAGTGGCCCATAGTGAAGCATGTTTCGTGGCCTCTGGGAGATCCCTTGCAATCGTGGGGAACTGGATGTCCTCTGGCAATTCCCCCGCCACCAACACTATGGATAGTAGAAGCCATGCATATTGGAATGTTTTTCCTTATTCCTGTGCCTCATGACAATTTTCCAGGAACTCTTTACACAAGAACTCGGACCAATTAAACTGGACCCCCTCTACACATTGGTCAACAAGTGCCACCACCGACATGGGTACCTCGTCCGCCCGGCACTTCCGCATGACCTTACCCACCAGTATCTGAGTCACCACCTTGACTACTTTGTTGTTGATACAGGGGATCGCGTAGCCCCTCTTCTTATTTTCCAGCTTGTATTTCTCCTTCATGGCCTCCACAATGGCCAAAGCACTACTCTTTCCCTCTGAAATATCTGCTAGGTCCTCTCCTTTACATGGGAGCAGAGTAATGCGATGGATTAAGTGGTCCATGATGGGGATGGGATCCTCTAGGCACAAACACCCACCATGCACTAGGTAGAGCAGTTGGCTGATGGCGAAGATCGTCATTGGGGAGAGATGGAAATACAACACCTAGAGCAGGTTTAATAACCCTACCTTTTCCACTCCGTGTAACCATTTTCGTGGCTCCAATTCTATAATCCCCACTGCAGTGTTCTTCTTGGGCTTCATGAGTTTCACGGTCTCTAGGTGAGGGAATTTCAAATGGTCAGTGAGATCCCAATCTTCAAACTTCAAGTTTGGTACTTGTCCTAGGTGTGTGCCCTCAAATATGATGTCATCTGGGAGGAGTGAAGTCTGGAGAGAGCTCTTGCTCTCGTCGAGGTCCTTGGGCACTTTTGCCTTCCCCTTCCACAAGGGGATGCACATGGGCAGCTTTGTTGGAGGGTGTGCAGGCTCGGTTTCTTCCTCCGTGCCCTCGTCCTTATCTTCTTTAGTTATGAGGTCTTCTAGGTCTTCTTCCTCCTCGTGGGTTTCCAAGTTAATTGCTTTCCCTTTTTCCTCCATCATTAATCTGGTGCGTAGCGGGTTAGGAGGGGACATATGCATAGGAATCATCGGTCGTCTATCTTTTTCGGCCTCGGCATGCGTGGTGATTTATGGATTTCCACCACAATCCGAGTGCCTCTTGGGGCATCTTCTACAATTAGGGTTTGTGCAGTCTCTTCGGCGGTCATCTCTGCAATTTCCCTAGCTTCTTCAGACGTTTCCATCTTGCTCGTCCAGAAATCTCTCAATCGCTCAATCAAGGGCTCAATCAATGCTTTGTATAGGGAAACTAGGTCTCAGCTCAGAATACACAGGGCATACGACATCTCAATTTGCAAATGACCAAGTGTTGTTTGCTAGGTAGCCTTTCATAATTTATAGTGTCTTTTGAATTTGAATTCGACTGTTCCCCCCAAATCTAGTCCATTAACGCTCCCTTTGTGGCATATTTTCCCAAATATTTCCCATAAAGTGTGTCTTAAATGCCTTCCACCCACACCATTTGGTCTCAAGTCAAGCATCACATTGTGAATAGTGACTACAATGGTCACTTTCCATCCAACCCGCGTGGCAGTGGAGCCCCCCTTGCACGGGCGTGGACCTTGTGACACTTTTCTCCTACGCGTAGCTCCCAGGCAAAGTAGTTTATAGTCCTGTACCTCCTTTCAACTTCTTGGAGCTCTAAGACTGTACTTCCCATGACTATTCAGGTGGCCGCACCACCTGTATAGGGTTTCAGTCAGTCACCCATCATTTTTCTTCAAAAACATCCACCTTTGATTGTTACCGGCTGCGTCGCACACTTTATCATCTACAGTGTGCCACCATGGGTGATCCATTTAGTAATATGCAGTCCAATCCAAGGCATCATGCTTATCAACTCTCGGCTGTAGTCCCCAAATTTGTCAATGTGATCGTGCGCACCTTGTTTGGTCACCCTAGTTTTCTTATCAAGAAAATCCTTTTTTATTTTTTCCTTCCACTTCTTGACTTCCACTTCCACCAGAGTGCTTTTCTCCCTTAATCGTACCTTTTCTTTCATAATTTTTTGGTGCCTAAGATCACCCTGTCAGATTTCTTCCTCAGGTCCCAAGCATTCTGCTTCGTTCAGTTACGTGATCCCTTCTTCCAGTGCTCCGTGACCCATCATATCTACCGACACTACTATGCGTGGACTAGGAAAATTATAGTCTATGGGGATTACAACGTTCACTCCATACTCCAACCTAGGAGGTGTGTTGTCATTTTCTTGCACCTTGTCCTATAACCCGACAGAACCGCTGGTACGTACAAGTCCCAATCGGTCTGTTTCGAATCATATACCTTGTTCAACGCTTCGTACACTTTGTTAAAGGCTGCTGCGTGGATAATATTTTGCCCACTCATTCTTTCCACACCCTGTTGTTCAAACTTGAGGGGTCATTCACACAATTTCCTCATCCGCACATGCTTACTAACCTTATCTCCTAATGCGAAGTCTATGTGCATTTGCACAAGTTTTGTAACATATGCTTGTATCCATTTGGACAGGTGTGTGCATTGATCGTTTCATCCAGCAATCTTGTCTTTTAATTGCATCTGAGGCTTCCCAAACCATATGCGCATCAGTCTTCTGCAATTGTACCAGTCATCAAAGCTTCCTTGGCGCGCACCCCACCACCTCGTGGGCGTAGCCTGCAGTACCCATTTCAATGCCTCAAAACGTTACAGTTTTGGCATTTCTTTTTGGATTTGTTCAGGAAGGCATCTACCTCGCTTAACCCATCATACGTAGGTAGATCCCTTACCTCTATCGATACGTAGCACAACGATCTCATCATCATGTTACAGTTCAGCATGGTTGCCTCGTGTAACCGGTTCTGCCATCGATCTATCTCTTCATCTGAATCCAATGTATAGGAGCTTTCGCACTACCACGAGATTCATCCATCCACGGTGGGATTTACCTATTCTTGCTCTTGCGCGGTTATCTTGTAGATGCAGTCCAAGTTGTCATCGCTTTCATACTTGTGCATTAGCTCCATGTAGCGTGATCCTTCTGCAAGGTAAAAAGGTACAACTATGCGCAAATACTTTTTCTCAAAAATCATCTTACGCTTTTTAAGATTTATCACCCTGTTCATCTGAGTGGCCCAATCTATTCCTAATAGCACAGGGTAGGGATTCTTATCATCAACAATCTCTATCACTTCAAAATCTACCAATGCGCTTGCTCCTTCAATGTTAGTGGTGATTCCCTGCAGTCTTCCCACAGGTAAGATCTTTTGTTGGTTCACCATTCACAGTTGGATAGAAGGTCATGTTGGCATTTTGGCACAGGTGTGGCGCTACGATCCAGGTGTTGTCCTTGATGGCAACTCTCTTTGATAACAGATCTCAGTCCAGACTACAAGTATGAAGAGAATTTTCATATACGCAGGTTCATTAAGCAAAAGTTGCGTATACACGCAGGTACGCTATAGACTAAGTCGCGGATACGCAGGTTCGATATATATAAAGTCGTGTATACACGCAGATTCATGAACAGAAAAGGGCGTGCATGTCGAGAAGCTTCCCTTTGGTCCGTGGTAGTTAGTCCTCGGTACTTGAGCCTATGTCTTTGGACCAAAGTATCTCGACAGACGTGTTGATCTCTAGTTTTGAAGCTGATGGTATTGGATTTCTATGGTTTGGCCCTTGGTATTGAGCAAGGCCTAAGGCTATATAAGGAGAAGAAGATCATTAGGCAAATACACTGAAAAAGTCTTCAATATCTGATAAAGAAAGAGATCTCGTATGCAGGTTCTGGGTTGCTTGATCTAAGCTAAGGAGAGATCACATCGGTTGATGGAAGACTAGAACTAAGGACAGATCGGGATCTAATGGTTTGAAATGCTCTATTATGATATGGTTGATTATGCGTATCTCTAGATCTGTATACTGACGCAATGTTATGTTCTGGATCTAACTGATGTCTGGTACAGCTGCAAGTTGAGAGAATTTATTTTTAGATCTATACGCAGGTTGTCTTCGTTAAAAGCGCGTGTATACGCGGGTTTCTCTCATTGAAATAGCGTATATCTTTTGAAGCTTGATTTTTGGGTTTGCAGTTGGGTCTGATTGTTATTGCAGTGTTCTGTAGTCTGCTCTGTGTTCTGGTGACTGGGTTTGACAGGGTATCAGTGGTTCAGTGATTCAGAGATTGTTGATGCAAGTATTGGTTGTTTTGTAATCTGCTATGAAAGTTGAATGAATTGTGGTCTTCAGATTGTAATGTTGTGCTTCAGGAATATCCAGTCTGAAAATGTATGAAAAGTGGTACCTGAAAGAAAGAAGATTGTAGGCCTGCACCTACGTACTAGTATCTTAGCTAGTACAAGAGCAAAGGGGGTTGGAGCTCCCTTCCAAGGAAGTTTCGAGAACGAGAGAGGGTTGTAGCCCTCTGCAGGTTGTAGCCTGTGTACTGGTATAAGGCTGCACCAGTACAAAATATTGTAAACTGAAGTTCCTATTAAAGAAAGATAGAGACAACTTGCAGCAGGTGGTTTTCGCCCACATTGGGTTTCCACCTTATATCATGGTGTTCATGTGTGTGGCTTTTGTGTGATGATCTGCTATATTGCATCTGTTTACTTTTAATATGGTTAATAATGTCCTGATGCATTTACTGAAGATAAACTAACTGAATCATAAGTTTTCTGGTTATACGCTGGTTTCTTTAGACACAGCAGCGTGTCCACGCTGGTTCACTTAACTGAAGTCGCGTATATGTTTCAGAGTATTTGAAAAGTTTTATGGATCTGATAATACTGATTCACCCCCCCCCCCCCTCTCAGTATTATTTCCAACAATTGGTATCAGAGCCGGTCCTTCAGAGAAGCTTGATCGTTTGAAGGTAGATCATTCATCATGAGCAACTACGAGAAAGAAGCATCAATCAGGCCACCGGTTTTTGATGGGACAAACTTCAATTATTGGAAGGTAAGAGTTACTGCCTATCTTCAATCTCTTGGTACAGAAGTTTGGGACATCGTAGAGTCAGGCTACACTTTTCCTTCAGCTACTCCTACAGATCCAGCCGAGAAAAAGAAGTATGAAACAAATGTGAAAGCAGTCAGTACTCTATTAGGATGTATATCCCAATCGGAATTCATGAAGGTAATGCACTATAAATCTGCAAAAGAAATATGGGACAAAATTATCACGAGCTATGAAGGAGACGAACAGGTAAAGCGTGCTAAACTTCAAACTCTCAGGATTAAGTATGAGACTCTCAGAATGTATAATGATGAAAGTGTGGCTAACTATTTCCTTAGGGTAGATGAGATTGTTAATTGCATGAAAAATTTGGGTGAAGAAATAAGAGAGGCGATTGTGGTTGAAAAGGTTCTAAGATCATTGTCCCCCAAATTTGAATCTAAAGTGTCCGCAATAGAAGAAAAGGAAAATCTACGAATTCTTACTATGTCTCAGCTTCACGGAATTCTAACTGCTTATGAAATGAGAAAAGGAGGTCCATCAGACAGAAGAGAGGGTGCTTTCAAGGCTTCAGGCAAAGAAGATTATTATGAGACAAGTCACATGCCAGAAGATGAAGAAGAAGAATCAAATTTCGTCAGAAATCTTCAAAGGGGTTCTGGAAGGTTCAGAGGTAAGTTACCTTTTAAATGTTTTGCTTTTGGAAGAGTAGGTCACTATGCTGCCAAATGTCCTCACAAAGATAAGAATGAAAAGGGAAAGGAACCTGCTAGATGGAACAAGAAACAGAGTGCAAATAAGAAAAGCTACTACACTCATGAAGATAGTGATGGTGTATCAAACAGTGATGAAGATGAACGAGGCAATGAATATAAGTTGTTAATGGCATTTGAAGATAATGATTATATGGATGCTGTAGATGTGGATGACCTTTATGATGAAATTACTGGACTCAAGAGATGTATAGAAGAAAAGAATGTGATTATTGATACTCTACAAATTCAAATTGATGAAAAGGAAAAACATCTTGAAAAATTGGAATGTGAGATTGTTTGTCTTAGAAAGGAGATTGAGAAAACAAAAGCGATTAATCTTAAATTTGTTAAAGGATCTGAAACCTTGGATGAGATTATCAATGTGCAGCGATCTCCTCTGATCAAGACAGGTCTTGGATATAATGGAGAAACATCTCAAGCATCTACCTCTAAAATCTATCTTGATGCAGCAAGGAGAAGCGAGCAAAGGCCAAATAAAAGTCATCAGGTGAATCAGGGACAGTTTACCTCAAATAAAGACCATCAAGAAACTCGGGGACAAACTGCCTTAAGGACAAACAAAAGCTACAATCAGCCTCAGGTAAAATCTTCCCAATTTGCTCCAAGAATGAATGTGAATAGAAGCTACAATCGGTTGGATGATAGATCTGATTATCGCAGAAGTTTCTTCAATGGCCAATGCTTTTCTTGCCATAACTTCGGTCACAAAGCAGCTCAATGTGTTGCCTACAAGACAATCATGACTAGAGAAGCTCAAAAGCAAGGGAGAATGACTGGAATCATGAAAAGGACTTATAACAATTTTTCAGTACTTGAAAATGAAGTTGAATGCTCTATTTGTAATAAATTTGGTCATGAAGACTTTGAATGCAGGAGCAACAACTCAGAAGGAACAAACCTCAAATGTCAGAACATGGAGAATAAATGAACCGCAACCAGAAAGATGTGGGATAGCCTTTTATGCAGAAGGTCAAGAAAGTCTATGGTACATTGACAGCGGATGTTCGAAGCATATGACAGGGGACAAGGAAAAACTTGAGTCATATACCGCATTAGAAAAGGGGAAGAAAGTTTCTTTTGGAAACGACATCTCTGCAGCCATAAAAGGAAAAGGTGTTGCTCCATTAAAAGAGAAGGTCAAAGCTGGAAATGTTTTGTATGTTGATGGACTGAAGCATAATCTTCTGAGTGTCAGTCAGATGTGTGATCAAGGAACAGAGGTAATATTTAGATCAAATGGATGTTGTGTTCGTGATCTTGATACAGGTAAAATAGTGATCAAAGGAAAAAGGACTCCAAATAATCTATACATATTTGAAGAAGGACCACAACAATGCTATTTAAGCAAGGATGATGAACACTGGCTATGGCATCGGAGGTTGGGGCATCTAAGCTTTTCACAAATAAGGAAAGCATGCAAATATCAGGCAGTTCGTGATCTTCCAGATATCAAAATTCCAGACAACACTATATGCAAATCTTGTCAATTTGGAAAGCAAACCAGAACTTGTTGTGGGGAAAAGTATCCGACTCGGATGACCCTATCCCTACTCTAAAGGTGACAGTCTTTAGCAACAACTGAAAGTAAAGCTTTAATGTTTTCCTTTATGAAAGTACAGAGAGAAGGAAGAAAAGATTAACCAACCGGTGTCTTTCGCTTTTGTTGATCCTTATCCTCTCTCTTGGTCTCTTATTCCCAGCTCCTTGCTCCCTTTGCCGGTCCAGCTACACACATATCCTGCACAACAGAGAGAAGAAAAACTACAAGATACATGTACTCATAACTGATGCATGGATTAGAGTGAATCAAATATACAAGTAAATACAATACATCAATGCAATACAAGTATATAGGAGAACATTCAAAGCTTTATTGATAAAAGTAACAGGGTTCTGAGAAGGTTACAACCATCAATGGCTCCAATCTAGCAGCACCTCCCCAGCAGCAAGAAATCTTCTCTTCACCTCTATAAAATCAATCACCCAATAGCTCTAACTGTAAACCAACAGCACTTCCTTGCTTTGCACAAAATTCCAGCCTCACTAGACCTCATAGAAGAGCTCTATATATAGGAGAGAAGAAGAGAGGATGAGTCAGCTTGAGACTGACATAAAGCTGCCTTGTGTCCTCTCCCTCTTCAGTTAACCTTCAGTTCTTGAGTCCACTTGGAGATCCTTGCTTACACATGGAGATCAAGTACCTCTTACTCATCACAGGGCGAATCTCTTGAACCAAGTGTCAGTTTGGAAGCTTCCTGGGCAATTGACACCTTGCAGAATGACTGTGCCACTTGGCCAATCTCGCCCAGCGTAGGTAGCCTTCATTAAATTTGACTTACAGCGTAGGTACAAAGAGGAGCAGTTGCAATACAGCGCAGATGCTCAGTGGAGCAGCTGACATGATCCAAAAATGGCCTGTTTCTGAGTGTTTTCAGGTGGAGAACTGATGGGAAGTGTTGTGGTTTGCTGACCTTGTTCTTCTAGGGGTAAGAACAACATGTTTAGGGACTGAGGATCCCTGTAATTATCGACATTTCATGCTCCATGCTATGAGGCACAAAAATGTCTATAACAGTTGCCCCCTAAAGTATGAGGCCGTTTATCGGGTGAAATGCTTTATCTAGAGGGTCCGAAGTTCATTCCAGTGCTGAGGAGGCGCCCTGTAATACAATACAATACAATACATTATTTTTCATTCTGTTTTCATGATCTAGCTGAGGCGGGCATTCCCATGCTCAGCTTTATAAATACATTTTGGTACATAGAACAGACGATCGTCTGATGGTAGACCGATAATTCTCTGCTGGAATTATCATCCTTTGAGTAGGATGATCATCTGCTGCAATGATGTACATGACAAATGCTTTTATATTTCCTGAATATGTATCGCAGCCCGGATGGATGAAACTAGATCCGGGGTCTTCAAACTCGTTCGATCTTCACTCTAAGTACAAGTCGATCCATGTGAGAATTTCACTGAAGTCGAACATGGAAAGACATCGCTTGATTACCGGTCAATGATGAAAACCGTTAACAAGCGCGAGAGGAATCACCGATAATGATAATGACCCTCAAGGTACTGCAGTACAATTCATGTGGCGTGAATAAAGGACTTGGCGTCGAACGCCACGCAAAATCTTCTGGTCGAAGGTCATTGATGTATACCTGTCGCCGGAAGTGAGAAACTTGCCATTGAGGCATGCAAGCTTCAAAGTACTGATGGGGTTGTTCCTAGATCAACTTCTTGGATAATGAGCTGAAGTCGACAAGAAGCGATCCGTCAAAGGAGGGCCTTAATGAATCCCACATCAATGACACGGAACGGAGCTAATGATTTTAGTGGAGGTGAAAACAAACTGTGATATATGATTCAGGGTGGCGATCATGAATGGATGAAGGATAATGTATGGCAGTGGATGGGACACGGTTGACACTTTCAGAATGACCCCTCTTGAACATATAACGACACTGATGCGATGGATCGGTAGCATTACCCCAAATGTGGATGGTTTGGCGAAGACCATGGTGATGAGACCGGTGAATGAAACAACCCAACCCGATGTGATACGGAAGAAAAGTGTCATGTTCAAGAGCGACTTGCTACCATTAAGCTTTGATGTTCTCCCAATTTTTCCCCAGTCATTTCTGACCAGTACCTCTTTATTTTTGTCAAGCTTGAGGAGGATAACATATGCTTGTTCTATAACCTGCCCTTCGGGCAAGCCCATCGCTATGATTTAACGAGCTTAGCGATAGGGAAACTCATTCTCGTCTAAAGACAAGTTTGTCGCTATTTAATGAATTTAACGAGTCTAACGACAAGGATAACTCGGTCCTTTTCATTTTTAGAGAGTCTGAAAAGGTACATAAAGTCAACTCCAAAATTCCTTTTTCGTCATCTAATCCCTTAAGTCCGAAAAAGTATAAAACAATACAGAAGGGATGAATTTTCGATTGCTTTAACGAGCCGAACAAAACAAGCGCTCGATCTTTTTGTGCAATAATCCCTCAGGTCCAAAAAGATTAAAATCTAGAGGAGGGATAGCTCTTCCGGTTGCTTTAACGAGCTCGAAGGCCAAAACTCGGCAAACTTTTCATATTTTACGAGTCAGTGAAAAGAGCTCAAAGAAGACTCGTCTTTTGAGGAACGAGTGATAAACAGGGATAGCAACTGATTCCAGGTACAAGTTGGAATATTCCAATCACGGCAGTGTCACAAGGATGGCTAAGTGAAATCACTCTTCGCAGATGTTCCTCAAAAAGGGTAAACACACAAATGGAAGTGAATGATCGGCCAAATGACGGTGGAGGTGACGGTGCACAAACACGACCAAGGCTTTTATGGCTGATGAATTTACAATCTCAGAAGGGTATTTACCGGTTCATTTTTTCTGAATGAGCTTGAACTCTAAAGGAAAGCCTGCTCATAAACTTATGTTTATTTTTTAACGAGCATGAACTATGCGCTAAAACTGCTCGGATCTTGCGTTTATTTTTTAACGAGCATGAACTATGTGCTAAAACTGCTTGATATACCAGTCATAATAAGAACGCCTCCTGTGAGATAGCTATTTTTTAAGGAGCTTTATCTCATGAAGCCATGCTCCAATTTTGGCAAGTTTTTACCTTTGCCCCACAGGCTTTCTTCATGCAAGGTCGGAAACGGCTAATCCTACGAGTTTGAAGGGTTAGACCTACAGGTTTAAAGGGAGGACCTAAAAATTTAAAAAAATAAATAGTCGTCCCTTACTTACATTCCAAAAGTTTGCATGCCCCCAGACATAGGATAGAATTTCGAGGCTGCCCCTCCTCTCCCCTACCTCTGCTTTTCTTTGGGTGTTCACAGCTACTTGTCATCTTGCCAATCTAATGTTAACGATACTAGTCTTCTCGTTATTTTAAGGGGTCTTATGCGGTACTCAGGCTTCCCGTCGGCCCAACTTTTAACGAACAGCTATTTGTGACAAGAGAAGAACACTACTCAAAGACAAAACATTGGTATTATTGAGGGAGGCTTGCTTCTTTCTTATTATCCGAAGAGGGTTCTATTTGCTGCCGCAAATCAATCTCTTTCTTCGGCGATGTCTAACATTAGGTTACTAAAAATGGTGGCCGCCTGTTGTAACAATAGAATCTCTTTCTTTGGAAGCTGCCCCTACTTATCCTTCAAAACATATGTCTTAATGGGTGAGGCTTGTCTTCAAAGATGGTTACTACTTGCTACAGCAAATGGTCCTCATCCTCGGTATCCTGATTATCTAGACAAGGGGAGCGAGAAGCTGATTATCTCACTCGCATAACTTTGACAAAAGAATATTATTCTAGAACAACCCCTCTTCCACCGCCGGACGGGGTACGGACTAGTCCATTCTTCTGCGGAAATTCTTCCTTATACCCAGGGTTTCTTCTGCCTGAAGCAGACCAGGGTGCATGCCCCCTGGGTTCCAGTCTTTCTTTCCGAATCACTCGCACTCATCGGGAAGGAGGACTGGGGGTGGAGGCGAATCTTGAGTGAACAGACCATTTAGGATTGGTATTTGACTATTTGCGATGCGAGATCCCGGAAATGAAAGTTGGTCTACGAGCTTGACCATCCTTCCTTCATGTGGAAAACACATTACTCTAAAGAGTGAGGAGACTATCGCTCCCATGCAATAAATATAGTCACGTCCAAGGAGTAGGTTATAATCCAAGGGTCCCTGGACGACCATCACGTTTAAATTGACGGTCTTCCCTTTCAATGTAACAGGTACATTGGGGAGGATTCCTAATGGTCGACTGGTTCCTTTATCAAAACCTGAGAGATTTCTTAACTCAGGTAAAAGCGCTGGGGAACCCAGTGCTTTCCAAGCAATAGAGGAAAGGATACTCACAGACGTCCCTTCATCAATGATAGTACCAGCCATAATCATTCTATAGATCTGGACAATGATTCTGAATGGTATACTGGCTGGTAACCGGGGTCTGCCTAGTTGATTCCAATCAAAGGATACAACCAGGTTGCTTGGTGGTGGGACCGAATATACGGTCGGATATGACCCTGATGATGTTCCTTCCTGCGATAAAGGAATGGGCGCATTGCCCTGACGCTCATCAGAGTCGGTGCTGATGAAAAGAACCTAGATGGTGTCATCCTTATTCTCTTCAGTGAGGGTGTCGCATGAAGCTGACTCTTCGGCGACGGTGTCATTTGAAGACGGGTCTTCAATGACGGAGTCATTGGACGATGAAACCTCTGAAGGAAGAACCGGGTCAACTGCCGTTTCGACCTTTAGACTTTCGTCTGGTCTGGATTCAGTAGGTTCATTCTCAATGACCGACACTTCAGCTGACCACTTGAGCGGGTCAACTGGATTTTCAACTATCGAGGGATTAGGCGCGAGTTTTTGGTATCCAGGAGGAAGTCGCAACGGTGAAACCGGGCGATCTTCCAAAACTCTCTTTGCCTCATCTAAGAATGGACATTTGTGGATGGCATGATTGCCTTCACACAATAGACAGGGTGATCTTGGTCCCCTTCTTCGTCCTTCACTCTCGTTAGTTGACGGACTGCAATCAACATGACAACCAGAGGTTGATGCTACCGGATTGTGCAACCTTGGGGACCAGTCCCTTAGTATCCGGGGAATACAAGGACAATCACGATGGAAGTGGATCCCTTTGCAAATGACACATGGCGATTTAGGCCCGGTCGGTGCAGTGTGTGGGTTTTTGTCAGCTTTCTTCTACTTGCCCCCAGTCGCCTTCGCCAGAGGCTCCTTCTGCTTCTTTTCTCTCTTCTTCTTTTCCTTCTTCTCCTTGGGAGGCTGACTCTTGCCAGCTCTACCTTGCGAAGATGAAGGATCAGAGGAAGTATCGTAAGAAGTGGAAGGCTGGTGGGTAGTTCTAGATTGTTCTGACTGTTGATTCGATTGTTCAGGATTAGTGGCGATCTGGACTACATTAGTTGAAAAGAGCCATACAGGTAGGCCGATTGTCAATCCTAGAAGTGACAATGTTGCCATATGAGGCGCACCAACATCTCCCCAAGAGGAGAAGGGATTTGGACTTCCGCCAAGGTTACTTCCTTGGTTGGTGGGCTCCATACTTTTCAACTGAAAGATCAACGTGGGAATAACAGGTGATTATGTTCCGCTTAAAATAAATTTTATTAACGACGCTTTTAGACACAAACTTGCTTTTTCATGTTTTAAGAGTCGAGAAAAAGCTAAAGATGACTCTAGTCGACTTCGATGTATTAACGAGCCCGAAGTGACAAATGCTCGGTTGGACTTTTTCAGTTATAGAGTTTGAAAAAGGCCAAAAGAAACTGCTCTGGAGATCTAGGCAGAGGGTGTGCCAAACCTTTCGCGAAACCACAGAATACGTTTTACGGTACGGGTGGTCGATCTTCGTGAATGCTGTGTTCACTGCATCGCGATCAGTAGGGCGGCCGACACGGCTTCCTAAGGATAAAGGATAAATGCCTATAGGGGTCTCCCAATATACGCGACGGTACGCGGGAGCACAAGTCCGTATTAGTGCCACCGACTCTCAGGAGGAATCACCCACCTTCGTAGAAATCGACAGTCACTACGTTTAACGACGCCGGAACACGTCTCTACCTAGACCTCTAGATGTTTGCGTTATGTTACAAAGCGTTGTTATGTAAATTGGATTTATTTTAATGTTGATCTTGCTTAGCAATTTGCCTTTAAGGATCACCACGAGATGTATATATACAACTTCCTAAATGCAATCTAAGATGAGAAGCAAAACTTTTCAATCTTTCAACTTTGAAAACCTTAATCTACTGAGGGAAAAGAAAGACACAACTTTTCGCACAGATCATAGAACACACACTAAAATGCAAATTTTCCTAAATCGTCAAGCACACAGTCAAATGCAAATATGCACAATGCATGTATTTCTTTTCGTTATCCTTAATGTTGATGTAAGACAGAAAGGAAACTGTTGTATAATTTCGAATCTAATTTCAAGCGAAAATAAACAAGCTTGTCCAAAATCAAAAGACACCTTAAGATCGACTTGTTTAGACACTGGAAATGTATAGATTCAAACCATAAAATGAAAAACAAACAAACTCAAACAGCCATGAACAGTAATAAAACTAGCTCTTAAGATCACAAAGACACTTTTACAGTTCAGGATCTAAGAGGTCACCGCTATACTGGTTCGCTTTTCACAATGGGAAACTGTAACTGAAGCAAGAAATACTGAAAGAACACTCACAGTTTCATCACAAAACTGAGGCGGAATAATGTCAAGGAAAGTTGGTTTACAGCAAGTACAATGACCAGCAATCAGCAGCAAAAATCAGTGAAAACAGGGCTAAGACACAGTGGGAAACCTCAGGAAGACTTAGCCTAACTGGGTCAGCGCAGGCTCTGGTCTGTCAAATTGACTCTCAGCGCAGTTCCCGAAGGGAGTACCTGCGCTGAAATGCAGACTGCCTGTGGACAGCCTGCACTGAGACACGAGAGTTGCGTTTACAAGGATTTCCGGGTCATAAAAAGCTCAAAAATGCACTGTTTTTGCTGAAATAAAAAGCTATAGGTCAAGTACAAGCTAAGGGATGATCAAGAGGATGAAAAGCTATCACAAAGAGTACAAGAGTCTTTTGTAGATCAGCTCTTCAAATCATGAATCTGCTCAGAAAATGAGCAAGAGTAGCAGCCCCTCTACTTCGCTTTTGATATAGTCAAAAGCTTTTCGATTTGGTACTCTTTTCTTCAGGAAATGAATAGCAAAGATACTACAAACACCAACAAGATACTATGCTCCCCAGCGGAGTCGCCAGTTTTTTGTGGGGAAAAGTATCCGACTCGGATGACCCTATCCCTACTCTAAAGGTGACAGTCTTTAGCAACAACTGAAAGTAAAGCTTTAATGTTTTCCTTTATGAAAGTACAGAGAGAAGGAAGAAAAGATTAACCAACCGGTGTCTTTCGCTTTTGTCGATCCTTATCCTCTCTCTTGGTCTCTTATTCCCAGCTCCTTGCTCCCTTTGCCGGTCCAGCTACACACAGATCCTGCACAACAGAGAGAAGAAAAACTACAAGATACATGTACTCATAACTGATGCATGGATTAGAGTGAATCAAATATACAAGTAAATACAATACATCAATGCAATACAAGTATATAGGAGAACATTCAAAGCTTTATTGATAAAAGTAACAGGGTTCTGAGAAGGTTACAACCATCAATGGCTCCAATCCAGCAGCACCTCCCCAGCAGCAAGAAATCTCCTCTTCACCTCTATAAAAGCAATCACCCAATAGCTCTAACTGTAAACCAACAGCACTTCCTTGCTTTGCACAAAATTCCAGCCTCACTAGACCTCATAGAAGAGCTCTATATATAGGAGAGAAGAAGAGAGGATGAGTCAGCTTGAGACTGACATAAAGCTGCCTTGTGTCCTCTCCCTCTTCAGTTAACCTTCAGTTCTTGAGTCCACTTGGAGATCCTTGCTTACACATGGAGATCAAGTACCTCTTACTCATCACAGGGCGAATCTCTTGAACCAAGTGTCAGTTTGGAAGCTTCCTGGGCAATTGACACCTTGCAGAATGACTGTGCCACTTGGCCAATCTCGCCCAGCGCAGGTAGCCTTCATTAAATTTGACTTACAGCGTAGGTACAAAGAGGAGCAGTTGCAATACAGTGCAGATGCTCAGTGGAGCAGCTGACATGATCCAAAAATGGCCTGTTTCTGAGTGTTTTCAGGTGGAGAACTGATGGGAAGTGCTGTGGTTTGCTGACCTTGTTCTTCTAGGGGTAAGAACAACATGTTTAGGGACTGAGGATCCCTGTAATTATCGACATTTTATGCTCCATGCTGCGAGGCACAAAAATGTCTATAACAGAACTAACTTTCCAGAAAAGGAAGGATCAGCCAGCATGCCTCTTGAGCTAGTACATACAGATACATGTGGTCCATTCAGAAAAAGAACACCTCAAGGAGAAGAATACTTGATATTATTCATTGACGATTTCTCCAGGTTTGTCTGGTTAGGGCTCATGAAGCACAAAGATGAAGCATTCGAAAAATTCAAATCCTTCAAAGCTTTGGTTGAAAATGAATCAGGACACAAAATTAAGTGCCTCAGATCTGACAGAGGTGGGGAGTTTACCTCAAATGAATTCTTCGATTTCTGTGAAGAACATGGGATAAGAAGAGAATTCTCTATAGCTAGAACTCCTCAGCAAAATGGGGTTGTGGAAAGAATGAACAGAACAATTCAACAAATGGCTCGTGCTATGCTTGATGAATCAGGTACTCCCGCAACGTTCTGGGGTGAGGCTGCACATGATGCGGTTATTATTCTTAACAAAACAAATGTCCGAGTAAACAACACTCAAACACCTCATCAGCTCTGGAGTGGTGAGACTCCTTCGGTGAAGCATTTCAAAATCTTTGGGAGAAAATGTTATATTAAGAATACTGATGAGCAACTTGGAAAACTTGAACCAAGAGCAGATGAAGGCATTCTTCTTGGTTATTCTCCACATAGCAAAGCATACAAGTGCTACAACAAAAGACTTGGCAGAATTGTTGACAGCATTGATGTAGTGGTCGATGAGAAGGGATACATTCCTAGGCAAGTTCATCATGAAGACATTGAAGAAGATGAAGGTTACCCTCAAAGGCAGAATGATGAAGAAGAAGAACCTCAAGAAGAACCTCAAGAAGAAGAAGAACCTCAAGAAGAACCAGAGGAGTAGACAAGAATAGAAGAGAAGACTCCATCCAGATATGTTCAAAAGAATCATCCAGAATCTCAGATTGTGGGGCAGAAAGAAGCAGGAATACAAACAAGAAGAAGAATTGTAGAAGCTTCAAGCTATTTGGCATTACTCTCTTCCACTGAACCACAAAATGTGAAAGAGGCATGCAAAGATGAATGTTGGGTCAAAGCAATGGATGAAGAACTTGAGCAGATAGAAAAGAACAATACTTGGGAATTGGTTCCTAGACCAAAAGATAAAAATGTCATAGGGACTAAATGGGTCTTCAAAAATAAATTGAATGAAAATGGAGAAGTAATTAGAAACAAGGCTAGACTTGTTTGTAAAGGGTATGCGCAGCAAGAAGGAATAGATTTTGAAGAGACCTTTGCTCCTGTTGCAAGACTTGAGGCCATCTGAATGTTCCTTGCTCTCTCAAGCTTTCAAAACTTCAAGGTATTTCAAATGTACGTGAAATCAACCTTTCTGAATGGAGACTTAGAAGAAGAAGTATATATTGAGCAGCCAGATGGTTTCATTCTTGGGAATGATCCAAACCTTGTATGCAGATTGAAAAAGGCTCTCTATGGTCTCAAACAAGCTCCAAGGGCTTGGTACTATCGGTTGGACAAATATCTTCACCAACAAGGTTTTTCAAAAGGATCAGCAGATAGCAATCTCTATATGAAAGTTGAAAATAACAAATTGCTAATACTTGTTGTGTATGTAGATGATATTATCTTTGGCAGCAATGAAGAGGCTATGAGTCAAAACTTTGCCTCGGTTATGCAGAAAGAATTTGAAATGTCATTACTTGGAGAATTGACATACTTTCTTGGATTGCAAATCCAACAAAATGAAGGAGGTATTTTCTTGTCTCAAACCAAGTACCTCAAGCAGATCTTGAAGAAGTATGGCATGGAAGATTCAAAGCCAGTTTGTACCCCCATGGTTACAGGATGCAGCCTCAGTGCAAATGATGAATCAGCAGCAGTTCACCAACCAACTTATAGATCCATGACTGGGAGTTTGCTTTATTTGACAGGTACCCGACCAGATATTATGCATGCAGTAGGAATTGTTGGAAGATTTCAAGCCAACCCAAAGGAAACTCATCTTCAGGCAGTCAAAAGAATCTTCAAGTATCTTCAAGGGACCCAAAACTATGGCTTATGGTATCCTAGAGATACAGATCTCACTCTTCATGCTTACACAGATGCAGATTGGGCCGGAAGTGTGGATGATAGGAAAAGCACAAGTGGTGGTGCTTTCTTCATGGGTTCCAGATTAGGATCTTGGTTCAGCAAGAAACAGAGTTCGATTGCCTTATCTACAGCTGAAGCAGAATATGTGGCTGCGGCATCTTGTTGCACACAACTTATTTGGATGATGTAGACCTTGCAGGATTTTCAAATCATGTGCACTCCACCAGTCTCTATCTTATGTGATAATACAAGTGCAATCAGCATTTCAAAGAATCCAGTCATGCACTCAAAGACCAAGCACATACCAATCAAGTACCATTTTCTTTGGGAACAAGTGCTTGAGCAGAAGGTCAAGCTGGAGTATGTTCCTTCTAAGGAACAAGTTGCTGATATTCTCACAAAACCACTGCCCAGGGAAACTTTTGAATATCTCAGACAAGAGCTGGGAGTAGTTGATGCTTCATCCTGCTGTTGAAGCTTGTCTGTTCTACAGAAAAGTTGGTATACGCAAGTTACGTAAAGGATATCCGCGTATATACGCCGATTTATGCGGGGAAAGTCGCGTGTATGGTGTACGCGTTCTGCCGAAAGAATATCGGCGTGCATACGCCGTTTTATGCAGGAGAAGTCGCGTATATGGAGGTCTGAATAGCAAGGGCAGACTTCGGTTGGAGAAGGTCTGAGATGGGCATGCCAGCATTCTTCAGGCACAGTTTCAGAGGGTGCAGCAGGCACAAGTTTAGGGGGAGCAGCTTAAAGTCTCATAAAGCATTGTTGGCATTTAGATGCTTTTGGTTCTAGTACACAACTGTTGTTGGTTTCAGGAGAAGGAGCTCAGAAGGACATCTTGGTTGCTGATCTAAAAAGATGTGTATCAGATGCTGCTTGTGACTTTCATAAGTCTTGGTCTAGATTTGTTGTCTCTATGTCATGTATCTCTTCTGTGATATCTCTTTTATGGTGTCAAGGTCATGTAACGGCCTTTGATTGTTTCCCCACTATGCCTGGGATGAATGATGTAATATAATTGGTTGGTTCTGATGAATCCCCTCTTGGTTGGGAGTATGGATGTATGCATTGAGTCTTTTGGTGATAGGAAGGTCCCTTATGGTGTATAAGTCTTGGTTCTTTTGAAGATCATCTTTTGCAGATATTGCGGAGCATGTTTCAGCACAGCCAAGCAGAAATATCAGCATGTACTCAGGGGGAGCACAGCCCTTTGCCCTTGATGACAAAGGGGGAGAATGATTCTACGGATCTTGGGGTTGCCATCAAGTCCAAAGGGGGAGATTGTTGGAATTTTGGCACAGGTGTGGCGCTACTATCCAGGTGTTGTCCTTGATGGCAACTCTCTTTGATAACAGATCTCAGTCCAGACTACAAGTATGAAGAGAATTTTCATATACGCAGGTTCATTAAGCAAAAGTTGCATATACACGCAGGTACGCTATAGACTAAGTCGCGGATACGCAGGTTCGATATATATAAAGTCGCGTATACACGCAGATTCATGAACAGAAAAGGGCGTGCATGTCGAGAAGCTTCCCTTTGGTCCGTGGTAGTTAGTCCTCGGTACTTGAGCCTATGTCTTTGGACCAAAGTATCTCGATAGACGTGTTGATCTCTAGTTTTGAAGCTGATGGTATTGGATTTCTATGGTTTGGCCCTTGGTATTGAGCAAGGCCTAAGGCTATATAAGGAGAAGAAGATCATTAGGCAAATACACAGAGAAAGTCTTCAATATCTGATAAAGAAAGAGATCTCGTATGCAGGTTCTGGGTTGCTTGATCTAAGCTAAGGAGAGATCACATCGGTTGATGGAAGACTAGATCTAAGGACAGATCAGGATCTAATGGTTTGAAATGCTCTATTATGATATGGTTGATTATGCGTATCTCTAGATCTATATACTGACGCAATGTTATGTTCTGGATCTAACTGATGTCTGGTACAGCTGCAAGTTGAGAGAATTTATTTTTAGATCTATACGCAGGTTGTCTTCGTTAAAAGCGTGTGTATACGCGGGTTTCTCTCATTGAAGTAGTGTATATCTTTTGAAGCTTGATTTTTGGGTTTCCAGTTGGGTCTGACTGTTATTGCAGTGTTCTGTAGTCTGCTCTGTGTTCTAGTGACTGGGTTTGACAGGGTATCAGTGGTTCAGTGATTCAGAGATTGTTGATGCAAGTATTGGTTGTTTTGTAATCTGCTATGAAAGTTGAATGAATTGTGGTCTTCAGATTGTAATGTTGTGCTTTAGGAATATCCAGTCTGAAAATGTATGAAAAGTGGTACCTGAAAGAAAGAAGATTGTAGGCCTGCACCTACGTACTAGTATCTTAGCTAGTACAAGAGCAAAGGGGGTTGGAGCTCCCTTCCAAGGAAGTTTGGAGAACGAGAGAGGGTTGTAGCCCTCTGCAGGTTGTAGCCTACGTACTGGTATAAGGCTGCACCAGTACAAAATATTGTAAACTGAAGTTCCTATTAAAGAAAGATAGAGACAACTTGCAGCAGGTGGTTTTCACCCACATTGGGTTTCCACCTTATATCATGGTGTTCATGTGTGTGGCTTTTGTGTGATGATCTGTTATACTGCATCTGTTTACTTTTAATATGGTTAATAATGTCCTGATGCATTTACTGAAGATAAACTAACTGAATCATAAGTTTTCTGGTTATACGCTGGTTTCTTTAGACACAGTAGCGTGTACACGCTGGTTCACTTAACTGAAGTCGCGTATATGTTTCAGAGTATTTGAAAAGTTTTATTGATTTGATAATACTGATTCACCCCCCCCCCCTCTCAGTATTATTTCCAACAGGTCATTGTAGCGTAGGCCTTCCCAAGCGCTCCCACGTCTGCTTCGGCAGAATGTTCTCGTCAAATCCTAGGTCCAGAATCACTTGGTCCATCTCATATTCCCCAATCTGTGTGGTCAACCTCATTCCTTTTTTCATCCTTGTCGCGTGCTTTCCAACCTTCCAGACTACACGTGTTTCTCCTAGCGCGGTCCCAGCACATCTATTTATGAGTTCCTACAGTCCCTTTACCACCTTTCTTTCACGCAACATCTTCATGCATGTTTCCAGGAATGTCGTGAGCATTGAGGGTTCCATCTCCAGCTCCAGTCTGTCTTTGCCCCCTGAAGTGGAGGCATCAGTGAAGCTCTTCCTAGCTTCCATGAAGGTTTCCTTAGCGTCTTCCAAGTCAAACTCTGGTTCTTTCATCGAATCCTTGTGAACCCAAGTACTATCTTTAGGTTGATTACATTTTTCATCCCCTATCGTAATTCCACTTCGGAGCACAATGTTCACATTAGGGTCTTCCTCATGCAGCTCAGACCTCATCATTTTCAGGTTCTAAGATGGGGGAGGTTGGAGTGCTCCGTTGTTGCGAAACCTTGCTATCAGTGTGGGACAATCCTCTATCTCATGATCAAATAATGTACAATACAAGCATGATGGATGCATCGGATTCATACAATCACGGGCATAATGTCCTGGCCCTCCATAATTGTAACATATCAGTTGTCTGTGACCTCTTCCAGGTTCTCCTCCACCTCGACCTCGTCCGCATCCCTGAAATCTGGTTCGCACCATCCATGTGTTCTGGCCAAGGGGCTGCATTTCGGCTTGAACTCTGTAGGTGGGAGTCCTATCCATCATCAGTTCATAGCTTCTACAGGTGTGCTCATCATGTCCCACTGATCTACAGGAATTATAGAATAAGTGTTGTGCATTTTGCCTGTACTTCTGTAATAAATGGAAGTTGTCTGTAGCATGCTTCCCTCCTATTTGAAAAATCACGCACCACAAAGTAGGTGTCTATCTAGGTCTTACTTATGCCTCTAGTCTCAACGGCATTGGTCCTCCTCCCGCGAGGTAACTTGTGAACATCGGGCAGTGGTCCTTGTCATGTCCCTGACCCTTATAGTTTACGCACCATACCTCGCTGCACACTTTTGGGCGAGCTGTCCTGTCTTGTTTCAGACTCTGCATCTCAAAGCACAAGTTTTTCATGTGCATGTGGATCTGCTAAACTCCTAGTTTAGGATCCTATATCAAGGTTTCATGTAGCCTCATCACGATCTCCAAGGCCTCAGCCTGACTTGCTAGCCTTTGTTGTGATAGCGAGTTCCTTAAATGTGGCATTAGCGATGCTACAAACCATTTGCAGTGTTGTCCATCCATAAAAGTCATGTTAGCTTCACGAATCATGCACTTTAGTCTCTTATCGAACTCCCAAGGAGTCTCACCTGGTAGAATCAGATCTCCTTGAACCCAATGATCGACTGCGCCTCTGACTTTGGCCTACTAAATTCTTTGTTCAATGCAATTTGGATGTCTATGATCCCTGCATTCAAATTGTCATTAGAATGCTTAATATACCAGTTCAGCACACGATCCTGCAGTGTGCTTACTGATGTCACTTACTTTATGTTATCATCTGTAACTCCCTACGCTTCCCATACAGCTTTTATCACGAACCAAAACTGGTCCGGATCTTCATTTCCTACTCCCTTGAACACTAGAAACTTTATTGTGCTTGTCATATTGACTCGCGGTGGTGGTAGAGGTGGTATGGGTGAAGATTAGGGTGAAGATGGTGAAACTGGCGGTCGTGTGGGTGGTGGTGGTATGCACGGAATCCTCTGCCTTATCAAATTGATCACACTTCTTGGTGATACCTTCGTGAGCTCTCCCTCGTCCCCTCACAAAGGTGAAATCAAGCGGCTAGTTTCTAGTTCTGCACTACCTTTGTTTCTGTAAATTCTCCCACTTCGTGTAGTCCCAAACATCAATGTATTTGCATAACCTCCTTTTCACATAGTAGCAATTTCATTCAAGTTTTCAAAGACTTAACGTACTTACCTTGCAGTCCTTTGAGGAAGCATTGTTCTCCCTCACTATAGTTGATTGAAGTATCTACTGCAAACTCAGTAATGAATCCTCCTATAATTCGATCGAGCCAGTGATCAACAACACATGCGATCTTATCCTTTGATGCTTCCAATCTACGCACCAATTATGGAGTCCACATAATAGGTCTGTCGAGCTTGCACCTTCCTTGGCTATCTGCTAGATTCACGATCCACTTGTATAGCTCAGTAGGGAAAGATGCAAAGAAAATTTCATGAATCTGTGTGTACAGGTAGTAGTCTAACCACTCTTCTTTTGATAGTTGTAGATTCCTATTCTCCTGCGCTGCGAACTTATGAATATTCCTATCCAACCAATCTTCAATTTCTTTCTTAGTTGGATTCCAGTGATATGACATCAGATATTTCTATGCAGATACCGGTCCCAACAACAGAACCATTTGTTAGCTTGTTGGGGCCTGATCCAGGTTCGGAGTTAATTAGCCAAACAAATCCCTGTACTACTAGCCCTTTCGGCAACATTCCGCAGAGCGCAAATTGAGGTCTCACCCGAATTAGTATGGGGGTTACTAGAACTAGGTTTCTGCACCCTTGATATGTTTGAGTGGTTAATTTGGTCCAACTGTGAGTCTCTTGTGCAGGTCGCTTCATGCACTTCCCTGGCCTTCGCGCCCTGATATATTGGCCTTTGTGTAGCCCTAACTAGGGGCTATGGGACTTCCGCGCTACTGTAGCAGTAATATGCACTTATTTCCCTAAGTCACACTTGAGATCTTACTTATGCTCTTATCACAATTAGTTATCTTAGCAAAAACAAATGCCTTATATTATATTTACTTATTCAGGACATAGATATGAGTTCGCACAGGAAATAAATAGTAGGCTTGCAATTCATACCTAATAATACATAAAACAGGAAAATATACATAGGAATATGGTAAAACTTCTCTTTTATTAATTCTTCACATGTTACAGACTCAACCTGCCTTGCGCACTCAGCTGCAGGGGTCCATGCACTCAGTTGTGGACTACTAGGCCTCTATGCATTCAGTTGTAGAGCCTTCTCCTACTCTACGACCCAAAGACATGACTTACACTTCGACTCAATGCTTCATCAATTCCTTAGACTCATCTTTATTTTATTAGATTAGATGTCTCCTACACTTAGAGCCTTGCTCTATTTATACAATCCCATGGTCCGTGGACCATGGGTAGATTTTCAAACCGACATTACATTACAAAACCAAGAGTGGAAAACCCTATGGCTCTATTATGACTTCACGCTCTGCGCCCACAATTCGCAGAGTCTTTACAATGCACTTAGTCAAAACTTGGGCTTTAACCCCCGAAACATTCCTTGGGGGGATTCCATGCCCAACATGGAACCCAGAACTAGTGCGGAGATTGGAAGCATCGAAGGATACGATCATGCTCACCATCGATCATTGGCTTGATTGTATTATAGAGGATTTGTTACTAAGTTTGCGGTCGACACCTCAGTCAGCTATAGCAAGGTAGAGCAATGTTTTCTCAAAGGACCGTGAGTTAAGTACGTAAAGTCTTTGAATACTTGGATTAAAATGTTGTTTTACGAAAAGTGGGTTATGCAGTTACCTTGATGTTTGGGGCTACACGAAGTGGAAAGGTTTATAGGAACGAAGGAAATAAGGGTCCAGAGAATAGCCCCTTGATTTCACCTCCATGAGGGGATGAGGAAGAGCTTGCTAAGGTCTCTCTGCGAAGTGTTATTCACCTGATAAGACAAAGAATTTAGTGAATACCACCTCCACCCACACCATCACCAGCTTCACCTCCATCACCTCCATCTTCGCCCGTACCAACTCCACCACCACCGCGATTCAGTATGGAAACCACAGTGAAGTTTCCTGTGTTCAAAGGTTTGGGAAATGAAGATTTAGACCCATTCTGGTTCATTGTAAGGGTTGTATCGGAAGCACAAGGTGTTACAGATGACCATATAAAGAAAGTGATGTTGGTTAGTGCCCTACAGGATCGTGCACTGACCTGGTATATTAATTACTCCAACGATAACCCAAATGCGAGAGTCATGGATATCCAAATAGCACTAGATAGAGAATTTAACAAGCCTAAATCTGAAGCATAGTCGATTGTGGGATTTAAAGGGATCATGATGGTACTAGGAGAGACTCCTTGGGAACTAGATCAGAGGCTGAAATGTACAATTTATGAAGCCAATATGAATCTGATAGATGGACAGCATCGCGAGTGGTTTGTAGCTTCACTACTACCACATTTAAGGAGTGCGCTATTGCAACAGAAGATAACAACTCAGGCAGAGGCCTTAGAGATCACTATGAGGCTACATCAGACCCCGATGTAGGATCCTGACCTAGGAGTTTAGTAGATACATGCGCACTAAAGAATTTGTGCCTTGAGATGTAGAGTTTGAAACAGGGAAGGACGGTTCGACCAGAAGTGCGTGAAGAAGTGTGGTGCATAAAATGCAAGAGTCAGGGTCATGACAAAGACCACTACCCAGTTTTATGAATTACCTTGCAGGAGGAGGACCGATGCCTTTAAGGCTAGAAGTTCAAGTAGGACCTAGTGTGGCACCTGCCTTTTGGTGTGCTATCTATCAAATAACAGGAAAACATGCCACGGACAAGTACCACTTGTTACAGAAGTATACGGAAACTTTGCAATAGTTATTCTGCAACTTTTGTAGGTCGGTGGGACATGACGAGCATACTTGCAGAAGCTATGAATTGATGATGGATATAACTCCCACCTACAGGGTTTAGGGTGAAACGCGGCCCCTTGACCAGAATGCAGGAATGGTGCAAACAAGATTTCAAGGGCACGAATGAGGTCGAGGCAGAGGAGGACTTGTTAGAGGTCATGGATAATTGATTTACTACAATTACGGAGGGCCAGGACAATATGCCCGTGATTGCACTAATCCAACGCGCCCATCATGCAATTATTGCACATTATTTGATCATGAGAGAGAGGATTGTCCTACACTGATAGCTAGGATCAGTGAAAAGGTGCACTACCCACTCCCCCGACTCAAAACTTGCAGATGATGGGGTCTGAGCCACGTGAGGAAGACCTGAACGTAAATATTATGCTCCAAAGTGGAATTGCGACAGGAGATGACAAGGGGAAGCAGTAGGAAGACAATACCTGGGTTTGCAAAGCCCCGGCAAAAGAAACTAAGTTTGATTTAGAGCACACTCAAGAAACCTTCATGGAAGCTAAGAAGAGCTTCGCTAAGGCCTCCATGTTAGTGAACAAAGATCAGCGTGAGTTGGAAATGGATCCCTCCATGCTCACAACTTTCTTGGAAGCCTATATGAAGCTACTGCGTGACAGTAAGGCTATCAAGGGGTTACAAGAACTCATCAACAGATGTGCTGGGACTGCGCCAGGTGAACCACATGTAGTCCGCAAGATTGCAAAACATAAGACAAGAACAGGATGAGAAATGAGACTGGCCGCGCAGGTCGGAGAATATGAGATGGACCAAGTCATTCTGGATTTGGGATCAGACATGAATGTTTTACCAAAATAGACATGGGAGTGAATTGGGAGACCTGCATTGCAATGGTCTCTGATTCAGCTGAGAATGGTGAATCAGTAGAAAATAATACCCATGGGGTGATTGCAGTGAATAGCTATGGATATTGAGGGAGCGAGCGTGATGGAAGATTTTGAAGTAATAGAGATTGTTGATGACAACAATACCTACCCCGTGCTCTTGGGAATTGACTTGGCCACTGATATGAACTAGGTAATTAATGTAAAGAAGCAAAAAATGATCTTTGAAAAGAAGTCACTGTGCGTAATTATACCCCTGGACCCTGGTGAAGGATTGTGCTATACAGAGCCGGTCTGCGACTATGAGAGTGATGATGATATCGACTATATCTATAAGATAATAGTGTGAGACCAAGACTGGGTAAATCCCACCGTGGATGGATAGATTACATGGGAGCGCGAGAGCTCTTGCACTTCAGATTCTGATGAGGAAATAGAATGTTGGAAGAATTTGTTACATGAAGTAACTACGTTGAATTGCAATATGATGACTAGGTCATTGTGCTGCATGTCGACATAAGTGAGAGATATTCCTACTTATGATGGTCTGAATGAGGTAGATACCTTCTTGGATGCATTTGAAATGGATGTGCTAGAAAAGCAATGCTTCCAGGCCTTGGACTGGGTACTCCGCACTACACCCGCGAGATGGTGGGGTATGATTGGCACGAATGTAGGAGAATGATGTGGAAACAATTTGGGAAGCCTAAGATGTGACTAACAGACAAGTATGATGGACAAGATGACCTGCATGCGCATTTGGCCAGGTGGACACAGGCCTATGGGGAAAGCCCCAACCTGCGTAGAGGCGCATGTACTCCGTGCTAAAATACTTGGTCAATAAGCATGTGTTGGGGGGGTGAACTTGCAGATGGCTCTTAATGTTGGGAAGACATTATGTAGGAAGAGCAACCATGCAAAAGATTCTACACGTAGGATTGTGGTGGCCACCCTTCATCAGGATTCAAAAGCATATTGCAAGGCGTGCAACATATGTAAGAGAATAGGTAGGCCATGGGGGAGGGACGAGATGCCTTTGAATCCACAAATGACGTTGCAACCTTTCGAAAAATGGGCAATATATTTTGTAGGACCCATCAAACCTCAATGAAAGACAAGTGTGAGGTATATTATCACTGCCATGGAGTATGTGTCTCATTGGGGAGAAGCACAACCGGTGAAGGATTGCATGGGCACGACTTCCGTGAAGTTTTTATTTTAACATGTACTGGCGCGATTTGGATTTCCAAATATCTTGATGCGCAATTGCAGTACACACTTCCTGAACGAAATGATGAGCACGCTGACGGAAGAGTTTCAGGTGTATCACCAGAAGAGCACACTGTATCACCCATAGGATAATGGGACAGTAGAAGCATTCAACAAAGTACTCGAAACTGCGCTGACCAAGGTATCCAATGCACAACGAAGTTATTGGGACCTACACATATCTAGAGTGTTATGGGCTTATCGTACAACATGCAAGAAACTGATAGGACAAACACCTTTTAGGCTTGTCTATGGAGTGAAGGTCGTAATTCCTATGGAATACATTGTGCCTAGTCTACGCATAATAGTGCTCACAGGTATAGCAGATCACAGAGCCCTGGAGGAGAGGCTCACGCAGCTAGAAGAGCTCAAAGAAGAGAAATTTATGGCTGGATTTCACTAGAAGGTACAAAAGCAACGTGAAAAGGCATGGCACGACTAACACATCAAGCTACGCAAGTTCAAGGTAAACGATTTGGTTTTGTTGTATGATAGTAAGTTTGATAAATTATCAGGGAAATTTAGAATGCAATGGTTAGGGTCATATATTATTAAGCAGATTACAGATGGCGGTGCTATACAGTTGATAAAATTGAATGGAGATCCCTTCCCAGGAAAAGTGAATGGCAGTCATTTGAAGACATACACAGGTGGACCGACCACCTGACTAGCTGACCGAAGCATAGTATTATCACTCCAGGTAGCTGAAACGAGGTGCAGGACTATAAACTACTTTGCCCAGGAACTGCGTGATGTCAGGACTGCACATAGTAGCAAAGTGTCACAGGGTCCGTGACAACGTGAAGACAGTTGCGCTGGTGCATAGGTCTACTGGAAAGTGACCATTACAGTCAGTATTCAAGATGTGATGCTCAGTTTGAAGCCAAATGGAGTGGGTGGCAGGCATTTAAGGTGAACTTTGTGGGCTAGATTCTTGAAAATATGCTACCAATCTAGAATTAATGGACCGAATGTGGGGGAAATGGTCAAATTCAAATTTGAAAGGTGCTATAAATTACAAGTGGTTGTCCAACAAACAATAGTTGGCAATTTGAGAACATGGGAGTTACCGGAAGATAGCCAGTTCTTGTCAATCACGTAGGACCTTCCAGAGGTAGTGATGTACACTTCATTGTGGGTGACTAGGGACGGGCAGAGGACAAGGGAGAGCAAGATATTTTGGGTGATTATGGAGATGAACATCTGGATGGGGATCCATCGCAAGCCGTGGTTATCACCCATAGTCTACAACAGTTTGCAGAGCTTTGCAGAGTTTAAAGATGACTTCCACCATGTCTTCATCAAGGTGCAAAAGGACCCTATGAAGAGGTGGCATGAGTTACCATACTTGGCAACCGATGATGTAATTTTCGCGGTCCTTGAGTCTTGGCTGCCAGAGTGGCGTGCTCCGGCTGACTCTGTAGTGGAAGAAGAGAAGTCCACCATGCATTTGAAGAAGGAAGAGACAAAACTGTGGATGACACAGCTAGTGGAAAAGCACAGGAAAGAAGAAGCAGTGACTAAGGCCCAGGCGATGCGTGATGCTGCGAGGTTAGCAGAACAGCAGCAGAAAACAACAAAAGAGGAGCCTAAAGGACAGAAGTCACCTTCCTCCGAACTGGAGGTAGATGCAGAAAAAGGTGGCGCGGACCCGTAGACAACTTCCAGCCAGCTCAAGTGTCCGTGACCATGAGAACGGGTAGGGCCGCAAAAGAAAAAAAGGCCTCGAAGACATCCTTCGACCCTATCACCTTTACTAAAGGGGACTTGCATGATATCAGCAAATGGTGAGGGATGTCACCGCAAAGTCCCTCCAGCAGTTTGAGGAACAACACCAATTGCTATTGGGGGCTCTCCGAACACAAACACAGGAGTTGCAGGTGCACACTCCACAGGCTGGCACATTGTCCACCAGCCTCACAGTCGACACTTCAGCTGACGAGGAAATGTTGCGCGCCAAGATGACCAACACAATAGTGCTACCAGATGGAGCGCTCATCACATAGAATGAGGTCAACAGGCCTATGGTCAAAAGTTTGAAAGGGGTTGGGCTAAAAATGGTTGTGCTCCCTCAGGAGATTCTCTATCTTTTGCAGGATGGAGCCACTACAGAACTTTGGGCCAGGGAGAGTTGTGCTCTATAGATAATCAGCAAGTAGCACATCAACATTGAGCAGTTGAGCCTGAAGCACAATGAGGTAGTGGAGTAGAGCAAACAGATAATGGAGGTTATGGAGGAATCCTACCAGATGGTCCCGGAGTTGGCCATCCAACTAGAGGAACTGGTTGAGACGTGCGTCTGTAAGTTAGCCTCAAGGGTGTGCAATGTAAGAGAAGAGATGGCTAGGGTTCAGTTGGAGCTGAACCTACGGATCGCAGAGCTGTAGCTATAGGCTTAGCCTTCAACTCTGCTGGAGGTCAAAGAACAACATACCACTGCGGTCACAACAGCAATGGCAACAATTGACAATGCAGTGACAGACTACATGAAGTTGTTTGAATAATCGATTGAGATCCTAACCACCCTGCAAGAGGACCCAAACATAGAGTGCCTGGAGATAGAGGCACGTGATCTGCAATAGATATACGATGAGGTAAAAGGGACTGCGTAGATGGTTGCCCTTACATAGAGGCTTGCAAGGATGTAGCAAGCAAAGGTGCTCAAGGAGTAGGTGGATGTCGCTCGACATAAAGAGGCAGTTTTGAAAGCGCAACTACACCCATGGATCGACGAGGCTTATACAATTATAGCCTCCATTGAAGAAAATCTCGTGCAACTGCAATCAACTTAGGAGAGGATTCAGGGCAGGAGTTCAATAACAATGATCACCAAACATTGCATAGAAGAAGTCCATCAGCAAGCCACTGAGTGCATTGTCGAACTTGCAGCAATCCAATCAGACTTAGTAGGTCTTCATGCTAAGATATCTGCACTTGCAAAGTGACTCAAGGGTGAGTCATGATGTTTGTGTTAGGGGCCTGTTGGGCACGGGATCCCCGAAGGGCAGTTTTGTGCCTAAGAGCCCAGATTTTGGTCCAACTTTGTAATTACATTGTAAAGACTCTGCATTTTGTGGGCACGGAGCACATAGTTGTTAAAACGTCATAGGTTTGTCCACCCTTATTTTGATAATTTTGTAATTACAATGTAAAGAATCCGCATTTTGTGGGCAAGGAGCACGTAGTTGTTAAAAATTCATAGGGTTGTCCGCCCTTATTTTGATAATGTAATGTCGGTTTTAGAAGATCTACCCATGGTTTGCTAACCATGGAATTGTATAAATAGAGTGAAGCTCTAAGTAGTCAAAGGCATCTAATCTAAGATAAGATAATGGAGAGGTATGCGAGATAGTTCTAAAGTGTAAGTCTAACTTTTGAGTCATAGCGTAGGTAGAGGCTCTAGAGCTGAGTGCGCAGAGGCCTAGTAGTCCGCAGCTAAGTGTGTGGACCCCTGCAGCTGAGTGCGCAGGGCGAGTCGAGTCTGTAATCATCTAAAAGTATAAATAAAGAGAAGTATCTATCATTTTTGTGTCTTTATTTCCTATTTATACATCTATTATATTGGGTATGAATTTCACTTCTAATGCTTATATGATGCGCAAATATGTATGACTATATTAGTTAAGTGGACGCAAGTAAGAACATTTATTTACACAAAGATAATTAAGATCTACCAATAAGATAAGTAAGTTACTTAGCCTAGTTTTGGAAATAGCACAGTTCACTGCCCTACTAGCGCGAAAGAATCTCAGCCCCTGATTAAGGCTGCGTGAAGGTCGATTGTAATGGATTGTAAAGGTGCTAAAGGTTAGAACAGGGCACAAAGCGACCTGTGCAAAGACAGGTCTAGTTGGAATAAACCGACATCACATCCATCTCAAGCTTGTAAAAACTTGGTTCTAGCATCCCCCCATACTACTTTGGGTGAGACTTTAGTCTACGCTCTGTGGGCTGATTCTGAAAGGTCCAGTAGTGTAGGGATTTGTTTGGCTAACTAACTCTGAACCAGGGTTAGGCCCCCATAAGCCAACACCATCAATAATAGGTTACTCTTCTGAAAATGAAACAAGATACAATGCATAGTATAAGACATGAAAGAAAATGAACACTGGAATATACACTAAATTATACTATACAACATATACCTCAACATCAATAATGTTAATGCCATTTTCCCCCAAAAAAAAGAAAAGAAAAGGAAACTCGACCAGGTTTTCTTGAGTTGGGCGATAATGGCCAATATGTGGCCAATTGACTTGTATAAACAAAGTAAATAAAATGTCACCATAAGAAAGGACAACTTAGGATTTTAGTATTCAAGCTTCAAGAAAAATTTTTCCTTAATCATTTCAACTAAGTTACATGCTAAAAAGCTCAGGTTGTAGATAACTTGTGAAAACAAATGGAAAAAAAAGGCAACATATAATAAATAATGTATGACAGTTGGTTGGAAATTTGCATCATTGAAGAAAAAATTCCTCCTATGGTTACCCATACATGTGGGTGGGTAGCATGCCCCAATATCCCATGATCCTTAGGGTCTAGAGGAAGTAAACCTCCTACTAACATAATGATTGATTAGTTACATCTTCACCTTGCCTCTCCTTCGTGAGTCTAAAAAATAAAAATTCAAACCTCCTCAAAGCAATGTCTAAAAGGATGGGGTGAAATCTTATCTTTTCCAGAAATTCAATTCACAATATGTCGACTAGGTCACCTGTTAAAGAAGGTGCTCATGCTTTTAAATGTAGGCTGGAAATTTCAACCAATTAGCTAAAAAGAAAACACGGGAAATGGAAAGCCTCTATCAAATTAATTTTCGATCTGAAAGTATGAAAAGGTGGAGGATTGATATTATTCACAAGGTCTAGGAATAATATTGTCGTTGAGTGCCTTTATTATGGCAATCTCACCCTACTATCATAGAGCATGTTTCATTTTTTGGACAGAGTTTGATCTCATTACTGTTTCTTCTTGTTAACTTATCAATTTGCCTCACTGCAAGAATAGATGACATTACAATGTCTTTGTGTTGCTTCTACAAGTGTACCTTCAAACTTGTGCTAGAAGAAATAGGCCTAAAACAACAATAATGTTATAGTTGCTCCATTTTGGTCACGGTCTTCAAATAACTTTGCAAATTGAGAGTTCCAACTACACTTCAGTTATTGAGTAATGCCACGAATCATCAATGTGGTGTATTTTTTCACTGATGAGGCATCAAATGTTCCCAAACAAGCATATAAATTCTTCCTATTTGGAATATGAATAGGGGTAAACCCTAATATGGGTCTAGGAATAAGTCCAGCATAGAAATTCTTGGAAGAAATTGACCCTTGATTAAATTCCTCCTTAAAAATGACACATTTAAGAGTGTAAAAGCCTCCATTCTAGGCTAAATATAAATAATGAACATGCTATGTAGAAACTCCCATACAAGCCTTAATGGATTGAGTCATTCTACTCATATGTACTCTAACATTAATGTAGGATGGCTCTCCTTCACCTACAGAAGGCTTAATGATTTCCGAAACAAATTCGTACTCACAATATAAGGATATGGAAACAACTCTTTCCATCTATGTCATACTACAACTTTTGAATTTTCATACCAGGTCATCTTGTAATCATTTGGTATTGTTTTGAATTTTTTGTTTTCCACTCAAAACGATCCATTTGGGAAATAATAGAACTTTCCCAGTTCAAACACATTCTAAACTTCTCTGCAACTTCCTTAAACACAGTTCCTTGAATATGCTCAATTATTAGCCTAAAATTCTTGAAAAACAATGGCCACAGGGACTGAATAAATCACCCTCTCCATACACCGCCTAACAAGTATGATAATGTTGTAAACAACCTGGAGTATGTTGATTAATAATTAAGCAAAAAATCAAAAGGAAAATGTTGTCTTGATGCTGTCAATACAGATCTAAAAATATTCAATCAAGAAATGCACAAGGTACACACCAATAATGAGGATGTTATGATCCAAATATGTTTATAAGATAACAGAATAAATATGTCGATGATGTAATGTTATAGTTGAACTTTCCCTATTTTCCTGAGCAAAGAAACGACCTCCTGGTATATATAAAGTGTTCCAGTGGTGGTCAAGCCATAGAATATGGATGGAGGGACCATAGGAAATCTTACAACCTTTATATAATTCATCTCTACTATCAAAACACTCCAATATATTCTTTAATACAAAGTCATTTTGCATCTCCAAAATGTCATCAATTTTCATCTAGAATTTTTATATCATCTTACTCACAGACACACTGAAATATTGCTTTCACCTTTTGTCTGAACTTCTTGAAGTTGCTTAGCCTTAATTGTCAATCTTAGTTTTGTAGATGATGGTATTCCTATGGGTTTATGGGCTGCAATGTTCATTTATGATGTCTAAAGGTGTCTTATTTAACTACTAGTACAAATATTGCCACCAAAATGATCCTGAGAAATACATCTTTTACAACGTTGCTACTACATATTCTATACCTTATCATGTGTTTTATCATAACTATGAGTACCCCACATTAAATCTAGGAGTTCCGCATGAATTTCATTGCTTGCACAAGTGTGAAAATATAAATTTAGATGTGGGATTATGAAAATAGGGGAGATACATCCATATAAGGTCACACCTTACCACCAAATGCCTAGAAAAAATTATGAGCCTAAATTACAGAATGAATATTGGCATTAGTTAACATTAACGCCAGTCATCATTATGAGAACCTACTATATCAAGGAACTAAGAATCAAAACAACTAAAGAAAAAATTAGGTGCTTGTCTTTAGGTGGAAGTAGAAGAAGGAAAAATACCAAAACAGTTCCAACCGGAGTATATTTAGATTCTAGAATATTAAACTAGTAGTTGAGAATTTTAATTTATTTTGTATTTACAAATTTGTGAAAGAAAAATAAGAAGGCATGAATGGAAATGAACAACTTGCAGAGATAAAAATATTATATAACAGAATATATTTACAAGACTAAAGGTTGGACTACTACATTATTTACAAAGAAAAATGTCGAATTTTGATTAAGAAATATTGAATAGAGTGACAATAATTTCAAACAAAACAAACCACTTTGAAAAGTGAAATCAAATGTTCATTTTCAATACAATATTTAAAATAAATCAAATAAATTCACGATACACAGAAAAAATGTTCCAAAGACCAACCATGTTGTGGTGCCTTAAGAAGTCAAGAATGTAATTAAATAGGATCAAGATAAAATACACAAATACACAATCCACCAACAATATTATATTAACTTAAACGAACAAGAAGGGATGGTTATTGCCAATAAGTAATTTATTGAAAGTTATACCACACAAAACATGTTGGAGCATTGTTCGTCTTGCATCAGATCCCACCTTGAATAAAGTCCTTCTTATGGAGGTTCCTTAGACCACCTATAACAAATAATTGGTTACATAATGTAGGCGTTAAGTAGGGCATTGTCTATTGAGCATCAATTTGCCTGGAGAGCTAAAAATCTTCAAAATCCGACTATTTGTTTTTCAGAAAATCTAACAATGGTGGTTCAATCATGTTTTTAATGATGGAAATGGATTCAGCACCATCAAAAAACCCTTGGGCACCCAAAATCTTGAAGCTTGACAACTTTAACCTGGATTTCCATTTTTTTCCGAGCAAAAATGATGCCTTGTTAGACTACGATGTTAAATATTAATGGAGCACATAATTTCATCTTTGTTGTAGCCATGACCTTGGTAATAATTAAAGTTTTTCATGTGAGTTTCAGAATAAAAAAAATTCAATAATATTAATAATTACATTTATACACTCCTTTTAGAGGTGTATATCTTGGAATGGGTATTTCATAATTTTCATTTAATTATCAATAATTAAAAGGTGGATGGTAAGTATTTTATCTTTACAAAATATTTTTAGTAATATTTATAGATAGAGGATTGAGATCCATGGTATTGGCCCATGGTATTATAACAAATACTTTTACAAGTTAAGAATCTCCATATTAAATGGGTATTCCTTTGATAATGCCTTGAGCACTCTTTCTCTAAAGAAGTTGAACTAGCACTTTTTTTAGCATCACAAAAAGGGAAAACAAAAGGTGGAAACCTTGCCAAATATCCCTGAACAAGATAATTTCCCTTTAACATAACCTAGTTTGTGGACAAGGAAATCACATCAATGAAAATGGTTTATGTCACTTTAAATTGGGAAAGGGAAGAACCCCAAGGCCTTCAACATAGAAAGAATTAATTTCCATCACACAATATCATGTGCCTTCTCAAAATTAGTATTAATGAACATATCTTCTAACCTAGTGTAATGACCTTTTTAATTCCATGTTAAATTATAATGACATTGAGTATAATATAACACCCATTAGTGAAACTTGTTTGACCATGTCTAATGATCTTTGGAAAATATGTCTCAAGCTATGTGCCAATGATTCGGCTATGATTTTAAATGTGACGTCGAATAACATTATCAAGTTCCCATTGGTGATTAACTCAAAATCTTCAAGTGTTGTAATGAACATGATCAAACCTTTGTTGAAGGAACTCCTAAATGATTGTCAAGAAGTGCTTTGTTATACCCCTTTCATGAGCTAGGTTTGACAAAATGTCATGTAACCTTCTAAAGTTCACAAGAGTATTCATTAATCCCACGAGACTTATCATTGGCAATTTTTCCAATGTGTGATTAACTCATTTAAAATTAAACCATGATCACATAGCCCTTGTTTTTCATTAGAAAACCATCAAGGAACTACACCAATAAACATTTGTTGGAAATAATACTAAAAGGGGGGTTGAATCAATATTATCAGGTTCATAATTTCATTTCCCAATAAATTTGTATTCGCTACTTTAGCTAAGTGAACCAGCATGTACACGGTACTGTACTTAAAGAAACCAACATATATGCAGAGAACTTTTGATTTACCAATTTAACATGCATTGAACTTTAACCAGTATGTCAGAGATTTATTAGACAGTGCAGTAAAAGTAGAATAAAGCATCACACATAAGCAACACACAAGAACACCAAGATATAAGGTGGAAACCCAATGTGGGTAAAAACCACCTGCTGTTGTCATCTCTGTCTTCTTTTAATAATAAGAAAATCTGTTTACAATCTTAAACTGGTGCAAACTTATACCAGTACGCAGGCTTCTACCTGGAGAAGGTTACAACCTTCTCTCATTCTCCAGCTTCTACTAGAACTAACTCTTGTACTCGCTGATGTGTTTACTAGTACGCAGGTGCCGACCTACAGAAGGCTATGGCCTTCTTTCTTCCTTCAAGGACCACGTTTCATAAATTTTAGACTGGATCCATCAACAAAATCATAATTCAATAATCAAATACATCTGCATCAACCAATCACTGAAACTTAACCACAACTGAATAAATCAATCATTTTGACAACCCATCATTAAATCACACTCAATCTTATCATTTAGAATATTGTTGCCAGAATACAGTAACCAGAACCCAGAATTCTACAACAGCAAACAGAAACAACTGAAACATACTTTATGAGGTATATGCTACTTCCATTATCCAATCTCTGTGTATACGCACTTTTATCAAAGCAAGCCATCATACACATCTACAAATATTAATTCATAATTCTGCAACTATTTCGGACTTTAGTTATACCCAGATCATAATATTTACAGAACAATACATGCGTCAGTATTCAGATCTCAACTATAAATGATCAAACCACATAATGATAATTCACTTCAAGCCTTAAGATCTCGATCCATCATTAGATATTATCCTTCATCAACCGCTAAGGTTCATCCTTGGTTTAAATCAAGAACAACACCATAAGCTAATAACCTGCATACTAGATCTCACACTTCATCAGATATCGATACTTTCACACCTGAACTAGTGATCTTCTCCTCCTTTTATAGTTTTAGGCTTTTCTCAATAACATGGACTAAAACCACATAGGACTAATACCTTGGACCAAATACCTAGGGTCAATACCTCAGACCAAATACCTTGGACCAATACCATGGACCAAATACCTCAGACCAAAAACTTAGTTTTCCAAGATATACATGCTTTTTCTTCTGTGAAAGTGCATGTGTACGTATACACTACTTGTGGTCAGCGAACTTGCGTGTATACGCAGCTTGGTCAAGGTGAACCTGCATATACCTCTCTTTCTTCATTCTTTGTAGTCTAATCTGTAATTCTTTGTTGTTAACCTGCTAGAGTGTGATCTTTCATCTGAGTGAGTTGCCATCAAGGACAACACCTATATCATAATGCTAACAATCTCCCCCTTTGGACTTGATGGCAACAACAACACCAAGTCACTTCCCCCTTTGACATCAAGGGCAAAGGTCATGTTCCCCCTTTGAAATACATTATGCTGGTCATGCTCCCCCCTAAGTACATGCTGAGTTCTCTAATATGATGAAATGTACTGATTGAGCTCCCATGATTGAGTCCATGCTCCCCATGAGCACAAGCAAAGTCTGCAAAAAGATTTTCTAAGGGAATAACATGATTCAAACTCAACTTATGTGAGGATGACCTTCCTATCACCAATGACTCATACATACATCCATCTCCCAACCAAGTGGGGATATACCAAATTTGACTGATCCACCCAACCAAGTGGGGATGTACCAATTGTTTATACATGACAAGAAAAAGAAATATTACATCATCCATGCATGTAAAGTGGGGATATGAACTACATCATTTGTCCAAGAGGATCCATTCAAATCTATGAGAAGACATATCACACCCCAGACTTTTACATGACTTGAGCAGCAAATTGTATAAATATCTGAAGCCATTACTGGACTTAGCAACCATAATGCCAATAATGATGAATGTGTGTGAAGGCTAATGCTCCCCCTGAACCGGTGCTACCTGTGCATTGTTAATAGGTGAAAGATCAAGGCATCTTTGTTAGTCAGATAAAATTTATGAACAATGCATATTAATCATCAATATCAGTTACAACACCCATATTAGAGCCTGCCCCACTATTTTTCTTATCTGAAAAACATATACGCTCCTTGACCCATAGAAACCCGCATGTGTACGCGACTACACTTCATGAAACACATGTATAATCACCTTTCTTTGAAAATTTTGATTTAACAGTAGGATGATGCAGCAACTACTCCCAAATTTTGTCTGAGATATTCAAATATCTCTCTGGGAGGTGCTTTAGTGAATATATCAGCAACCCATTCTTTGGAGGGAACATATTCTAATTTTACCTTTTGTTCAAGCACTTGTTCACATAGAAAATGGTATTTGATGGGTATGTGCTTGGTCTTAGATGTTGGAAATAATACTGAGAGGGGGGGTGAATCAGTATTATCAGATCAATCAAACTTTTTCAATTTCATGCTCAGAAACATATACGCTACTTCAATTAAGTGAACCCGCGTGTACACGCTACTGTGTCTAATGAAACTCGCGTATATCCAGAGATCTTATAATTCAGTTAGCTTAATCTTCAGTAAATGCATCAGATCATTATTAAGCATATTAACAGTAAACAGGTGCAGAATAACAGAACAGAACATCACACAAGAGCCACACACATGAACACCATGATATAAGGTGGAAACCCAATGTGGGTGAAAACCACCTGCTGCAATTCGTGTCTTTCTTCTTTAATAAGAAACTTCTTTTACAATGCACTGGTGCAGTCATTTACCAGCACGCAGGCTGTAACCTACAGAGGGCTACAACCCTCATAGCTCTTGTACTAGCCGATCCATTTACTAGTACGTAGGTACCAACCCTACAGAAGGCTACAACCTTCATAGCTCTTGTACTAGCCGATCCATTTACTAGTACGTAGTTGCCAACCCTACAGAAGGCTACAACCTTCACTCGTTTTCCAGCTGCTCCTGGAAGGGAGCTACAACCCCCTTGGCTCTTGTACTGGCTGATATGTTTACCAGTACGTAGGTGCCGGCCTACGATCTTCCCGGGACAGTGTTTCATACATTTTCATACTGGATCCATGAAACAATCATCATTGTAGAACAACCTGCATCATCAATCACTGAAACACCCAATTCTGAATCACTGTAACCCTGTCAACAACAACCAGACAACATAACAACAACCAGATCCAACTTCATCTTCAAATATCATACTTCACATTGTATACGCTACTTGGATGAACCCAACCTGCGTGTATACGCTCTTTTACCAAAGCCAACCCGCGTACAGATCTGCAAATTCTAACTTATAACTCTGCAGCTATATCAGACATCAAAACATACCCAGATCATAATAATAAACATGCGTCAGTAGATCTGATCTATCCACAGGCAAACCATATGAAGATAATCATTCCAAGCCTTGAGATCTCGTTCCATCATTCATCATCCTCCACATGAGTGAAACCTTGGTTCAGATCACCAACCCATAACCAGCACTTGGATCTCACACTTCCTCAGATCTTCATCACTCACACACTCTTGCACCTTGCTTACATTCATTTGCCTAATGATCTTCTCCTTATATAGCCTTAGGCCCTTTACAATACCACGGTCCAAAACCATAGTAACACAATACCATCAACTTCAAAACTAGGGATCAACACGTCCGTCGAGACGCCATGGTCCAAAACCATAGGCACAACTTCCAAGGACTAACCGCCATGGACCAAAGGTACGTTTTCACATACACGCGCTTTTACTGAAGCCAACCTGCGTGTACACGCGACTTGGGCTTAACTAACCTGCGTGTATGAATTGTCTTGGCCTGCTATACTCAGATCTGTCCTCTGATTAAGTTGCCATCACCTGTACCACCTGTACCAACCTCTGAGCACCTGTACCAGCCTCTGAGTGAGTTGCCATCAAGGACAACACTTGAATCATAATGCCAACAATCTCCCCCTTTGGACTTGATGGCAACCACCACACCAAGTCACTCTCCCCCTTTGACATCAAGGGCAAAGGGCGTACCAAGATATCCTCTTCTTTGGTATACCTTCTGCTGTCCATACTCCCCCTGAGTACCTGCTGCAATCTCCAAATGTGCCCCCCCTTTGTGTATGCCAAAGTGTACCAATCTATCCATCCTGCTCTTGCTGAATTGTGTTGTTCATGCTCCCCTTGACTGTAGGCAAGATCTGCAAAAGATGTTCTTCAAGAAGAACAAGGACTTATACATCATAGAAGACCTTCCTATCACCAAAAGACTCAATACATACATTCATCACCCAACCTAGTGGGGATATACCAATATTGACTCATCTACCTAACCATGTGGAGATACATTAAGAGATTACTCATGATAAGACATGAACATTACATCATTCATCCCAGGCATAGTGGGGAAACCAACATAGGCCGTTACATGACCTTGACATCATAAAAGAGATACATGACATAGAGATGAAATATCTAGACCAGGACTTATGAAGGCCACCAGCAGCATCACGATCTGTACCATAAGCATCAGCCTGCAATACCATTCCTTTGATCAAACAGCAAGATGTATCATAGACTTTATCAACAGCTTCTAACCATAATGCCAACAATGCTTTATTTGAAGTATATGCTCCCCCTGAGCCTGTGCCATAAGTATCAAGACATTTCCAGACATCCTCAGCAGACTGTAACTGTTAACCAATAGAACATATACTGGACTGGATCATATCAGACCCCTTTTCTGAGTCTGTCCCCACTGCTTTTTCACAAACTGACATATACGCGACTTTGTAGTGTGAAACTCGCGTATATACGCGGATTTGCTTCATGAAACTTGCGTACTAGAATTAGAACACTAAAGTTCTATGCCTTCAGCTTCCCCTGAGTCTGTTATGTCTGTGCTGTGCTGAGTACCCTGTGCTGTGCCACATCTTTCTGGCTGAACTTCCTTCTTCTTCCATATCTTCAAGCATGTTGATGATTTCTTCTTATCATGAGCTTTGTTCCTGCAATCCTTTGCTCTATGTCCAAACTTGTTACATGCATAGCATCTTACATGTTTCATATTCCTCCTATAGCAATCAGCAGCTTTGTGACCAAACATATTGCAAGAAAAGCAATATCCATTAAAGTACCTTGAATGTGATGATCTTTCTGCATGATGGTCTTGAAACCTTCTTTTTCTACATATGGCTGCAACATGTCCAAGATTATGACATACATAACATTCAACATTATTCATGGGAGGAGTAAAAGATTTTCTTTGAGGAGTCTCTTTCCTTGATTGTTGATGAGGTTGACCTTTCATCTCCTTGTAGAGCCTTTCAGATTTTGCATGAGAGATTCTTGTCTTACTTTGTGAACCAGATTCACCTTCAATAGACTTATGAAAACCAAGACCAGTTTTGATAGCAGGGGACCTTTGACTACTAAGAATATCATCCAAGATCTTAGTACTATCTTGAAATCGTAATAGTTTATCCTTTTCTTCTAATTTACTTTTCAAGATATTTACCTCAACTTGATGTTGTTCTTCTTTGTCTAGACATTGCTTCTTCAAGGTCTCTTCAGCTTTCCTTCCTTCATCCAACTGATGCCTTAGTTTGAGGATCTCGTTTTCTTGCTCTTTATTCAGTGCTAGCAGCATTTGTCGAGTTCTGGAGGCACATTCCAACAGATCTTCTAATTTGATGATTTCTTCTTTGAGGGCATTCTCCTTTTTGCTAGGTAGATCTTGCTGATCTATGGTTTGATCTGATACTTCATTTGTTTGTCCATCTTCATTCTGAGGTGATTCAGGATCTGAATTCTTACTTCCACTCAATGGCAGGTTGTCATTGTTCCTTTGAGCTGTCTTCTTCTTCTGACGTGCTTTCTTCCCCATTGTTCTACGAATCTCCTTCAAGCGATCAAGCTTCTCTGAAGGACCTGCTCCGATACCAATTGTTGGAAATAATACTGAGAGGGGGGGTGAATCAGTATTATCAGATCAATCAAACTTTTTCAATTTCATGCTCAGAAACATATACGCTACTTCAATTAAGTGAACCCGCGTGTACACGCTACTGTGTCTAATGAAACTCGCGTATATCCAGAGATCTTATAATTCAGTTAGCTTAATCTTCAGTAAATGCATCAGATCATTATTAAGCATATTAACAGTAAACAGGTCCAGAATAACAGAACAGAACATCACACAAGAGCCACACACATGAACACCATGATATAAGGTGGAAACCCAATGTGGGTGAAAACCACCTGCTGCAATTCGTCTCTTTCTTCTTTAATAAGAAACTTCTTTTACAATGCACTGGTGCAGTCATTTACCAGCACGCAGGCTGTAACCTGCAGAGGGCTACAACCCTCATAGCTCTTGTACTAGCCGATCCATTTACTAGTACGTAGGTACCAACCCTACAGAAGGGTACAACCTTCATAGCTCTTGTACTAGCCGATCCATTTACTAGTACGTAGGTGCCAACCCTACAGAAGGCTACAACCTTCACTCGTTTTCCAGCTGCTCCTGGAAGGGAGCTACAACCCCCTTGGCTCTTGTACTGGCTGATATGTTTACCAGTACGTAGGTGCCGGCCTACGATCTTCCCGGAACAGCGTTTCATACATTTTCATACTGGATCCATGAAACAATCATCATTGTAGAACAACCTGCATCATCAATCACTGAAACACCCAATTCTGAATCACTGTAACCCTGTCAACAACAACCAGACAACATAACAACAACCAGATCCAACTTCATCTTCAAATATCATACTTCACATTGTATACGCTACTTGGATGAACCCAACCTGCGTGTATACGCTCTTTTACCAAAGCCAACCCGCGTACAGATCTGCAAATTCTAACTTATAACTCTGCAGCTATATCAGACATCAAAACATACCCAGATCATAATAATAAACATGCGTCAGTAGATCTGATCTATCCACAGGCAAACCATATGAAGATAATCATTCCAAGCCTTGAGATCTCGTTCCATCATTCATCATCCTCCACATGAGTGAAACCTTGGTTCAGATCACCAACCCATAACCAGCACTTGGATCTCACACTTCCTCAGATCTTCATCACTCACACACTCTTGCACCTTGCTTACATTCATTTGCCTAATGATCTTCTCCTTATATAGCCTTAGGCCCTTTACAATACCACGGTCCAAAACCATAGTAACACAATACCATCAACTTCAAAACTAGGGATCAACACGTCCGTTGAGACGCCATGGTCCAAAACCATAGGCACAACTTCCAAGGACTAACCGCCATGGACCAAAGGTACGTTTTCACATACACGCGCTTTTACTGAAGCCAACCTGCGTGTACACGCGACTTGGGCTTAACGAACCTGCGTGTATGAATTGTCTTGGCCTGCTATACTCAGATCTGTCCTCTGATTAAGTTGTCATCACCTGTACCACCTGTACCAACCTCTGAGCACCTGTACCAGCCTCTGAGTGAGTTGCCATCAAGGACAACACTTGAATCATAATGCCAACATTAGAGTGCATGACTAGATTCTTTGAAATATTGATGGCACTTGTATTATCACATAGAATGGAGGTGGGTGGAGTACATGTGATCTGAATGACTTGCAATGTTTGCATCATCCAAAGTAGTTGTGTGCAGCAAGATGCAGCAGCCACATATTCTGCTTCATCTATAGATAACGTAATTGAACCTTGTTTCTTGCTAAACCAAGACACTAACCTAGAACCCATATAAAATGCACCACCACTAGTGCTTTTTCTATCATCAACACTTCCTGCCCAATCTACATTTGTATATGCACGAAGAGTAAGATCTATATCTCTAGGATACGATAAAACAAAGTTTTGTGTTCCTTTAAGATATTTGAAAATCCTTTTGACTACCTGAAGGTGTGATTCCTTTGGATTTGCTTCGAATCTTCCAACTATTCCTACTGCATGCATGATGTCAGGTCAGGTACCTATTAGATAAAGCAGACTACCAATCATGGATCTGCAAGTTGGTTGATGTACTACTACTGATTCATCATTTGAGCTGATATTGCATCATGTTACCATTGGGGTACATACAGGTTTAGAATATTCCATGCCGTACATTTTCCAGATCTGTTTGAGATATTTGGTTTGTGAAAGAAAAATACCATCTTTATTTTATTGAACTTGTAGACCAAGAAAATAGGTAAGCACACCAAGCAAGCACATTTCAAATTCTTGTTGCATTACTAAAGCAAAATTCTGACTCATGGATTCTTCATTGCCACCAAAAATGATATCATCAACATAAACAACAATTATTAGCAATTTATCAGTGTCAATCTTTGTATATAGATTTCTATCTGCTGACCCTTTTGAAAAACCCTGTTGGTGGAGATATTTGTCAAGGCGGTAATACCAGGCCCTTGGAGCCTGTTTTAGACCATAGAGAGTCTTTCTGAGTCTGCATACAAGTGTTGCATCATTCCCAAGAATGAATCCTTTTGGTTGTTCAATATAGACTTCTTCTTCTAAGTCTCCATTGAGGAAGGTAGATTTTACATCCATTTGGTATACTTTGAATTTCTGAAAGCTAGAAAGAGCAAGAAACATCCTTATGGATTCAAGTCTAGCAACAAGTGAAAAAGTTTCTTCAGAATCTATACCTTCTCGTTGAGCATGTCATTTACAAACAAGTCTAGCCTTGTTTCTAATAACTTCTCCATTTTCATTCAGCTTGTTTTTGAATATCCATTTAGTTCCGATGATATTTTTATTATGAGGTCTAAGAACTAATTCCCAAGTATTATTCTTTTCAATTTTCTCAAGTTCTTCATTCATGTCCTTGACTCAACATTCATCTTTGCATGCTTCACTTAAATTTTGAGGTTCGGTGGAGGATAGTAATGCTAGATAGCTTGATGTTTCTGTAATAGTTCTTCTTGTCCGTACACCTACCTCTTTTTCCCCTAAAATTTGAGTTTCTGGATGATTTTTTTGAACATACCTGGATGGAGTCTTTTCTTCTACCGTTATCTCTTCTTCTGGTGCTTCATTAGTTTCTTCTTTAGAATCATTGTGATTTGGTGTGGGAAAATAATCCCCATCTTCTTCATTGTCATAATCTTCAGTTTTTATCTATTTTGGATTTTTGCATCCTTCATCAACTACAACATTAATACTTTCAACAATTATCCCAAGTCTTTTATCATAATATTTATATCCTTTACTTCAATAAGAGTAACTAAGAAGAATACCTTCATCTGCTGTAGGCTCAAACTTACCAAGTTTTTCATTAGTCCTTTTGATATAACATTTTCTTCCAAAAACTTTAAAGTATTTTACAGTAGGAGTCTTACCATACCAAAGTTCATGTGGAGTTTGAGTGTTGTTTACCTGAACATTTGCTTGGTTGAGAATAGTTACGACGGCAAATGAAGCTTCACCCCAGAAGGTTGTAGGTGTTCTAGATTCATCTAGCATAGCTCGAGCCATTTGTTGAATAGTTTTGTTCATTCTTTCTACCACTCAATTTTTCTGAGGAGTCCTTGCGGTGGAGAACTGCCTTTTTATTCCATGTTTTTCACAAAAGTCAAAGAATTCATCCGAGGTAAATTCCCCTCCTCGATCAAATCTAAGGAATTTTATTTTACGATCTGATTCATTTTCAACCAAAGCTTTGAAGGCTTTGAACTTTTCATATGCTTCATCTTTATGATTTAGAAGACCTATCCAACACATTCTGGAAAAATCATCAATGAACAAAATAAAGTATTCTTCTCCACGAGGTGACTTTTTCCTTGATGGTCGACATAAATCTGTATGGACAAGTTTAAGAGGCTTACTAGCTGACCCTTCCTTTTCAATGAAGTGAGCTCTGGTTTGCTTACCGAATTGACATGGTTTACATATTGTATTTTCAGGGATGTTGATATCTAGAAGATCACAAACAACCTAGAATCTACATGTTTTTCTTATTTGAGAAAAGCTTAGATCTCCCAATCTTCTATGCCATAGCCAATTTTCATCATTTTTGCTTAGATAGCATTGTTGTTGTCCTCCCTTGAGTATGTATAAGTTGTTTGGAGTTCTTGTACCTTTGATCATGGTTTCTCCTATATCAAGCTCACGAACAACACATCCATTTGATCGAAACACCACTTCATTTCCTTGATCACACATTTGACTGGCACTCAACAGGTTATGTCTTAAACTGTCTACATACATAACATTCCCAACTTTAACCTTTTCTTTCAAGAAAATAAGGCCTTTACCTTTTATGACAGCAGGAGTTTTGTTTCCAAATGAGACATTATTTTCCTTTTCTAAGGCATTATATGAGTGAAGTTTTTCTTTGTCACCTGTCATGTGTTTTGAGCATCCACTGTCGATGTACCACTGATTTTCTTGTCCTTCTGCATACAAGGCTATACCACATCTTTCTATTTGAGGTTCTTTCCTTCTCCATATCTTGGGATTTAATGGAGTTTTCTCCTTTTGAGATGTTTTCCAAAATTTGCTCCTCCATTCAGATTCTTCATGGCCAAAGTTGTTACAGATTGAGAATTCTATATCATTTTCAAGAAGAGAAAAGTTATTATAGGAACTTTTCTTGATCCCTGTCACATTCCTTTGATTTTGTGCTTCGCTAGTCTTGATGGTTTTGTAAGCAACACATTGAGCAGCTTTGTGTCCAAAATTATGACATGAGAAACATTGACCATTAAAGAAGTTCCTGCGATTATCGAATCTATTGACCTGGTGATTGTAGTTTCTATTGATATTCATCTTTGGAGCAAATTGAGTATGGTTTACCTGAGGTTGGTTGTGGCTTCTGTTCATCCTTGAAGCAAATTGAGTCTGATTCACCAGGTGAGTTGCTTTATGCCTTTGCTGATGATTGTCATATTGTTCATTGTTCTTTGTTGCATCAAGATAGCATTTAGTGGAGGTTGACGACTTCTGTGATTGAGATGCTTCTTCAGTATATCCAAGACCTGTCTTTATCACAGGATAACACTGCACTTTGATAATTTCATTTAAGGTTTCTGATCCTTTAGCAAATCTAAGATTGAGATATTTCTTTTTCTCAAGATCCTTTCTTAGACCCACAATTTCACATTCTAGTTTTTCATTGTGTTTTTCTTTTTCAACAAGTTGGTATGTCAAGGTATCTATAATCATATTATTTTCTTCTGAATATATTTTGAGTTTAGATATTTCTTGATGAAGGTCATCTTCTTCTAGAGCATCCCAAAAATTATCATTGTCATAAGCCATTAGAAGTCTATAGTCATTACTATTTTCATCTTCATCACTATTTGATAAACCATCACAATCTTCATGAGTATAGTAACTATTTTTACTTACAACTTGTTTTCTATTCCATTTTGCATATTCTTTCCCTTTATCAGATTTATCTTTATCAGTACATTTGGTAGCATAATGACTGACTCTACCACAGGAAAACATTTGAAGTGTAATTTACCTCTAAATCTTTCGGAACCCCGTTGAAGCTTCTTGACAAAGTTTACTTCATCTTCTTCTTCTGAAATATGTCATGATTCATTGAGTTCTTCCTTTCCTTTTGTTGAAGCTTTAAATGTGGCTTCTATCATATCTGATGGACCTCCTTTTCTCATCTCAAAGGCAGTTAAGGTTCTGTGAAGCTGTGTCATAGTGATAGTCTACATATTCTGTTTTTCTTCTATGGCAGACACTTTTGATTTAAATTTAGCAGACAAGGATGTTAAAAATTTCTCTACTAAGGTAAATTCCTTTATATCCTCACCCAAATTCTTCTTACAATTGACAACCTCATCTATACATAAGAAGTAACTAGCTATACTTCCATCATTGTGCATCTTAAGAGTTTCATATTGAATTCGGAGAGTTTGAAGTTTATCACATTTTACTTGAGAATCTTCTTCGTAGCTCAGAATGATTTTGTCCCATATTTCTTTGGCTGATTTGAGCTACATAACTTTGACAAACTCTGATTGTGACAGACTTCCCAATAATGTATTAACAACCCTGGCATTGGTTTCATATTGCTTTTTACCTATCATATCTATAGGAATTGTTGATGGAAATGTATATCCTGCTTCCACGATTTCCCAGACATCTATTCCAAGTGATTGTAGATAGGTTATGGTTCTTATCTTCCAATAAACAAAGTTTCTCCCATCAAAGACTGGCGGTCTGATGGATCCCACACTTTCTTGATTACTCATGATGATGGATCTCCCTTCATGCGATCAAGATTCTTCTGAAGTACCTGCTCTGATACAAATTGTTGGAAATAATATTGAGAGGGGGGTGTGAATCAGTATTATCAGGTTAATAATTTTATTTCCCAAAAAAAATTTGTATACGCTACTTCAACTAAGTGAAAAAGCGTGTACAGGTGACTATACTTAAAGCAACCAGTGTATATGCAGAGAACTTTTGATTTACCCAATTTATCATGCATTGAACTTTAACCAGTATATCAGAGATTTATTAGACAGTGCAGTAAAAGCAGAATAAAGCATCACACATAAGCAACTCACAATAACACCAAGATATAATGTGGAAACCAAATGTGGGTAAAAAACACCTGTTCTTGTCATCTCTTTCTTGTTTTAATAATAAGAAAATCTATTTACAATCTTAAACAGGTGCAGACTTATACTAGTGCACAGGCTTCTACCTGTAGAAGGTTACAACCTTCTATTGTTCTCCAGCTTCTACTGGAAGGGAGCTACAACCCCCTAGCTCTTGTACTAGATGATGTGTTTACTAGTACATAGGTGCTGACCTACAAAAGGATACGACCTTATTTCTTACTTCAAGGACCACGTTTCATAAATTTTTAGACTGGATCCATCAACAACATCATAAGTCAATCATCAAATACATCTGCATCAACCAATCACTGAAACTCAACCACAACTGAATCAATCAATCATTTTGACAACCCATCATTAAATCACACTCAATCTTATCATTCAGAATACTATCACCAGAATACAGTAACCAGAACCCACACCAGAACCTAGAATTCTGCAACAGCAAATAAAAACAACTGAAACATACTTTATGAGGTATAAGCTACTTCCAAGTGTCGAACCTGCGTGCATACATGCTTTTATCAAAGCCAAGCAACGTACACATCTGCAAATATTAATTCATAATTCTGCAACTATTCCAGACTTCAGTTATACCCAGATCATAATATTTACGGAACAACACATGTGTTAGTATTCAGATCTAGACTATACATGATAAAGCCACATAATGATAATTCATTTCAAGCCTTAAGATCCCAATCCATCATTAGATCTTACCCTTCATCAACCACTAAGGTTCATCCTTGGTTTAGATCAAGCACAACACCATAAGCCAATAACCTGCATACTAGATCTCACACTTCATCAGATATTCGATACTTGCATACCTGGCCTAATGATCTTCTCATCCTTTCATATTTTTAGGCCTTTCTCAATACCATGGACCAAAACCACTTAGGACCAATACCTTGGACCAAATACCCAGGGTCAATACCTCAGACCAGATACCTTGGACCAATACCATGGATCAAAATACCATGGACCAAATACCTCGGACCAAAAAATTAGTTTTCCAAGGTATACATGCTTTTCTTTTTGTGAAAGTGTGTGTGTACGTATATTCTACTTGTGGTTAGTGAACCTGCGTGTATACGCAGCTTGGTCGAGGTGAACCTGCGTATACCTCTCTTTCTTCATTCATAGTCTAATCTGTAATTCTTTGTTGTTAACCTACGGTACTGTGATCTTTCATCTGAGTGAGTTGCCATTAAGGACAACACCTGTATCATAATTCCAGCAACATTTGCATGCCCACATTTCTTTTGTATATGAATTTGTGTTTGAAAATTAATCTTATAATGATTTCAAACACTTTTTTGATATCTACTTCATTAACCCTCCCTTCAATATTGCTAATAACTTTGATCTATTTCATTGCTTCTTTTGATACAAGGAATCTAAAGAAAGCTTTGGTTGGCCCATCTCCCATATTTAGTTAGTGCAAGAAGGTTTGAATTTCAGCCTCTTAACCTATAGAATTTTTAAATTTTAAGAGAGTATCTCAACTTTGTTGCCCTAACTTGAGTCTATTAAAAGAGTTTCCTTGCAATTGTGTAAACCCTTGTTACAACTGCTTCATTATAGCCTTCTTCTTTTTTATTTTAAAAGTTAATACCAAACCTCACATAGCCTTGCACTCAAACAATGACTCCTATCTTAACATCTATCCTAAGTGTATACAACTTTCGTTTTCTCTAGGCCAAGGCATCAAATTCTGAATACAATTAATAATGTTAAGAAGGTTGCTTCTTTTGAGATATATTCAATATAAGTCCTAAATTTTGAATTTTTTCCTTCATTAGAATCCAAGAAATGGGAAAAATAATATTTTGGTGATTCGAAAGGTTGATCTCACACAAACCTTCAATCAGATTTATATGCTCGTGGTTGAAGAAGGAAAAAAATTTTCTTTGATAGCATGGCTTTATCTAGCATTTTCAAACACTTTTAGACCAAGTGAACCATGTTGTAGGTGAGTCCTTATAACGTTACAATCATACACGTTGAGTATAACCTTAAGGCCATTATATGCAATATGTTCCCTCGGTGGAATGCAATTAAATAATATATCATTTTTATGGTCTCTGTTTTTCCACTAGTGTCTAAACATTATGGGGATCCTAAAGACAGTGTCATTCGACCTCTTGAAATTGTTCAATTTAAGGGGTTGTCTTGAGACTTTCAGTACAACTTCACACTTCTCTCAAACAAACACAAAATTCATACCTATCATATTGATTGCATCTCTTGAAAGTTGGTATCAGATACGTTGTATGTGTTGCTTGTGAGTTGTCCAAGTAATCGACCTCTAAATCATGATTCCAGAACTTCATTTAAAAAAAAATACATCCATTGACACAACACTGCACTTGTTCTACAACAATTCAAATAGGGTGGGGTCAATTTTGAAGCCCTATATAAGTCACCAGTTGATGATGAGTCACGATACTCTTTTGATAGAATCATGGATCATAATTATCACTATTATTGGATAGTAACAACTATAACTTTCCACTTAATGTAGGGTATATTATGGATAAATGTGTAAAAAGGTTCTTCATAATATGAATATCCCTATTCTACATAAGATGAATCACATTTTCAACATTTATCGCTCAATAATAATCTCCAAATTTGGACCCACCCCAAGAAGGACATTACTATTTACAAAAAATACAAGAAAAATAGTGAACAGAGAAACAAATAAACACATGTCACCATTCTCCACATACTAAATTCCACCAATATGTTCATCGATACTTTTATAATTCATTTTTAATAGAAGCTTATCGTGACAAAACGCACCTCAATAATAACACTAATTACCTACATTGGTTCACTATCCTTATCACTAGAGTTTGGGCCTTTCTAGAGCACACAACACCACTAGCAGATACAAATGTATTTCCATCATCACCAGATATTGTTTCAACTATACTTGTATTATCTATTTAATTTTTTCCTCTCGTTTTAGCCCTTGCTGATGTTGAAAAATAGTGGTTGGAAACTTTGTAGTTGATGTGGTTGTTGGAGGTGCCATTGGATGAGGATATTCAAACAATGAAGGTTTTGCATCAAATATAAATTCAAACTTTGGTGTCTTCAAGTCATAGTTAAACCCAATAAAAGTAGTTGGTGCAAAAGACCAGCTCAAAAAGTAGATGAGCCGATACAAATACCAAAACTGTGTGAAGATTTCCATTCCAATAACTGCGGCCATTCTAACATACTTATACCTAGAAAGTACTTTAATAGTGACATTCCTACCACCTACATCTAAAATACCAAAAGCCAAAATTTCATCCATCTTACTCATGGTATCCTCATTCTTATCGAGAATCATTTTCTCTAGTTGACACCTGAAACAATATCAAGAAATCATTTCAGCTTGGTGAAAATTGAAATAAATGTATATACCAACATTTTGAAAACAATTTGGTAAGCAATGGAAATATTTTCTTTTAAAATTTGAACTTCCATGAAGTACTCCTAAGCCATTGTAAAGTCCAGGGGAAAACATACCTAAAGTTACCTACACATGATTCACATGATTCATTTGTCTGAACAAGAACCATAATTGTTGCTATTAAAGCTCCTTGAACAAAATCAACTACATCCAATGCTAGAGGCTCTAGCAGTGAAACGGCTTCACTCAATCCTATACCAACACAAGAAACACCCACTGCTATAGTTGCTCCATACCTAACATGTGGATTGTAAGACTCAAAAGTAAAGATACAAATTGTGGTGTCTATGAAAATACAAGGAAAATTCTCAAATCAACACACAAAAATAGAAACAATAGAAGTGTTGCTAACATATTTATGCAAAGCATTCCACTTATGATTATGACCAGAAAAAGATAATTTTATTGAGATGCCAAGACAAAATTAACCTTCTTAGGTTCTGAGTATAAAACAAACCCAAGGGCAAACACTATAGTTTTTCTCACATCATCACTGACATCTGAGACAACAAAGTGGAGAAGGTGTCACATAGCCTTGTTATTGGTTGTTCCATAGTATGTCAGGATGAGTGCATACATTCCACCATATCGCAAAATTGGATGTTGATCCCATGTTATTTGTTCAATAAGTGTATCTACCTCCTCTTCTCTTCCATAAACCATAAGGGGTATTCCAAGTTCCAAACCCATGCATGTCATTCCCAAATTAGAACCATATCTTCCAGGTAGACTAAGGCAAAATAAGAAAATTTAACAGTTACAAGTAAAAAACCTATTTCAAAGTAGAGTTCTTTGTTACATAAAAACAAATAATACCCAGTAATCTTCTCATGTTTTGTCATGTGCATATGAAAGCATTTTAGTAAATTTTTCACTTGCAGTCCCAACCATAAGGAGACCCATGATAATACCTATAGCATCCCTAGCAACTGCACTATCTAAATAGAGAATATTCTTGATATCCTCATAAATTTCTTCATTGACAGTTCCTAAAGCTGCCAAACTCAAACCCAAGCATGCACCATGTTGAATTATGTGCAAAAGTTACAACACACATCTACAATTGATCCCTTAAGAGAAGAAAGTGTTGGAAAAATACGGTGAATCAACTTTTTTATTATAAAATAGTGCATATTTGCAAAGGAACGAGATACTTCAAGATTTTCATTGTGTAAGATTTCACGAAGAAACTGTTTGATCCCTTCTCCATGATTTTCATGTATAAGTCCCAAGGCATATAGGGCTCCACCCTCAAAAAAGGGACTTCCAACTCCACTAGCACCATTCCAAGGAAGATAAGGAGCCATCAGAGAACATCCTTGTTGAATATGACCCCTAGTAATGACTCCCAAGCCAACCATAGCACTAAAATTTTCCTAGTTTGTGGCTCTGCTCAGGCATTCCTGGTAGCACAGTAGATCAAAACCATAAAATACCATAATATAAAAACAAAATTTTGTAAGAAACAGTTAAATGTGAACACAAAATTATTGTAAATATAAAAGAATAGTTGAATCACCAAGTTTTCCCTGAGGAAAGTGTCTGCAGATGTTCCAACATGCATCAATGCATTCGCAAATGGCTGCACTGTGGCATACACTATTATGCATTTCAATATAATGTGTTATGGTTTATAGTATGAGGAGATCTGACCTACACAGAATAAATATTGATTTCGGTTAGAAAAATATCTTGCATTTAGAAGTAGTAACATTGACATATCTAAACTTTCAATTTCAATTTTAAATTTAAAAAAATAAATAAATAAAAATCCAAGCAATAGTAAACATAGAAACCTATCCATCATTATCCCATCCCTTGGAAAATAAAATTACAAAACTAATTGGAATATTGCCAATACTGAAGGTATTTAAACAACATTAAATTATATTATATGATTTACAAAAGAAAATTAATTCACCAAGGCCAAGAAGGATAAGATATTTTGAGGGGGTATTTAAGTAAATGGGCCTATTATTAAATAGTTGGTCACTTCAATATAGAAGATGAATCTCCCAACATGACTCAAGTACTTAAAGATCATCATCTCTCTTGTGTTGGCCTATAAGCGCTTGTAAGGGCCAAGGCCCACATTGAATTTTTGGCCTCTCTTATCTCTCATATAAATATAGGAAGGAGAGTTTTTCCATTAAAATATGTTCATTCATAGTAGTGCACATTGTACACAAGGAGCATCTTGTAGGTCTAGGGTTAAGTTTATCCCTTGGAGATTGGAGATTAGGGTTTTGCGGTCAGACCCTAGAATTATGAAGAATAGAATGAAGAGAGGACCTCTTGATTCAGATGATGTGTTAGAGTGATGCTTGCATATTGGATTTTCTTGGTTGCTATGGTTTTATCGATTCACCCTAGCTAGCGTTTGGAGCACAGGGAAGGGGTTTGTAACAGACAAGAGAGAAAGCCATGATGTGTACATGTACTTCATCTTGAGCATATTAATTAAGTTTGCAGTTGTCCAAAAACTTGTGCGATTTCCAAATTTGATTCAGTTACATATGTTCTTTATGCATTGTTATTTACATCCATATATGTCTTGTTGATTTGACATAAGTAAAAGCATAACTGTGAAGTTATTTGACATCTGAGTGAAGAGTATAATATTCTTATTTTACTTTTGCCATGTTGCCATTATTACTATTGTGAAAGGGTATTTTCAAATTTGGCTATTGGCAGATGAGTTGTCTTAAAATGGATAGAAACTTAACCATTTGATTTGGTGTCTTTTTTCCTTGAATTTCAAAGAATTTTGGGTAGTTCTAAATTGAAACATTGTACTCTTTCCATTGTTCTTTCATACAAGGTTGATATCCGAGAAACATTCTAGGATGAAGATAAAATTTCTAATTTACATTGAATTTCAAATTCCAAGAGATTTCCAATTTCCAAAGGTGATGTCCAAGTAATCTGGATGTAAAATATGTAGACGTCCTCTCTAATGTCCCAATTCAGTTCTTGTCTATTTGGCAAGGGATGGCTTGGCACATCTAGAGAGTACCTAAAGTGAGAAGGTGCTCTAGAGATAAGGTCATCCACTAGAGAAGTCAAGAGACCTCCTAAAAACAATATTGCGGATTTATATTTGATTGTGGATGACATTAAAAGGCACCACTCTATCCAAAATCACAGAATCAATAGGATAATAAAAGGGTTTCAATTCACCTTGTAAACAATTTCAAGTATTGATATCAAACATGTGATGAGAAACACAAAGATGGGACTATTTAAATTCTACAGTAGGTAAAATAATGCCCTTAGATCCACACAGAAGTGGTATATATGGTTTGGTTAAATATGAAGACAAGAATATATAAATGTTTGATGGAGCATTTGGAAGGAATTCCATCCCTTCTGGATCTCGAGTAACTTATGACAGAGAAGAGTCCAAGTGCAAAGTTGCATGAAATGTAAGTATTCAGTCAAGTAATATGGAATAACCTCTGGCAACCATGACAGGGCTTTAATTGTCAATTGATTACACAAGCAAGCAATAATTTTCTTATAGTACTCAAATTGATTGTAGAATCCATTCAAGTACACCATTTTGTCCAAAATCACAACATTAACAGGATAATACAGATGTGAAAATTCACCATCGAGAAATTTTAAACACTAAGTTAAACATCTGATACGAAGCATGACAAAAAGGTTCATGTGATGGAAAATGAGGCCACTATCCTAGTGGCAGAACAAGATATCCATTTTCTTGACAATGATTTCAACATCTCAGTCCCAAATATTCCTTAGCACCACGGCCAAGAAAAATGCTTTTCAAACTTTGAGATTGGAAAAGTGATGAGAAATAGTGAAAGTGTATCAAAGAGGCTGATGGGAAGGAAAATAAGGCCATCGCTAGCACCAATGGGGGAACTAGAGATCCATTTGTACCATAGTGACATCAATGTCTTAGCTCCAAGAATTCCTTAGTACCACAACCAAGCCAAATTCTTTACAGTACATATCTTGTTACCAGCTGTATATGTATGCAATCCCAACATTTCCAACAGCTGCAACTTCTGAATTCTCAGTTGTTAGGTTGATTAGATTTCATTATTTTTAGAAGCTTAAAGGACAAGGGAAGCATGGATATCTAGATATAGAGTTCTACTCTTGTTTCTCGGTTGTACATTTTAATAGTGGTATTTTTCATGTCCAAGTAAAGGATGCTTCATGTTTCCCTCAACTTATATATGTAATCTCCATTTCTAGTATTAATATAAATCTTTTTTATTTTTAAGAGAAAAACAATAGAAGATCTGCAACCATTTGAATTTGATGCTTAAGCTCCCCACTATGTGCCCAACTATCTTTATAGTGATGCCTTTGGACAAAATCCCAAGATAATATACTCACAACATTCATTGATAGAACTTAGAGCCATATTGTCCTCTCGTTATTTTAACATGGTTGCATACTAATTTCATTAAAAAATCTAACTACAAGTTAAAGCACACAAAGGTCATAAATTTAGATTAGGGAATACTAAATCAAATGGAAAAAAAGTAAATTGACATTCAAAAACATTGCACAAGATGAGACTTCAGACTTGTTGTGACTGTACAAAAACTGCAATATCATAAGTATAGCCATTTCGGCAGACAAAATTCCTTTAATATTTTCTATTCTTTCTGCATAAATGACTTCTATTATATCCAATTCATTATTAGCTCCATTGGGAATAGTAGCACCATCTGTCATTTGGATACCATTAGAGGTATCCATTGCAACAAGTGTTTAAGCCAAAACATTGTTTCCATTATTAGAAACATCACCCGGAATTGCTAAATATTGTCCAACATTTTCACTTCTATTGCCTTTCTACTTTAGCTTAGGAAGTTGGTTTCTAACATTTATTAGGAAAGCATGATCCTCATTTTCAAGAAAATCAAATTCTATCTAAAAGGTCAACAAGGCATCATCCTACAAAAAAGTGAGCAAAAATATTGGTTTCAATTCTAAACAGTGAACATGCAACCCAACATCATTTTAAGTTCATCCATTATCAAAATTTACTTAAACAGGGAAACATGTAACCACTATTAATATTTCCTAAAAAATTACCTTGTCCCCTCTTAGGAGTTTCTCCAATATACTTGCAACAATGCCAAGCTCCTTCAGAAACATGAGGCACTGACAAATGCTTAAATAATCAAGTGAGGGTAGTTTTTGATATATTTTAACAAGTGCAAGAATCTACAAAACCAACATAGATTTTATACGTAAAATAAGATGTTGCATGTCCTATACTGTGGTTATCTGACTCCAAGTAGTTAGGGGCAATTATAACATTAAATTGACTTTACATATATGAGTCCCAAAATGAAATAACTTTAGATGATTAACATCAAAAGAAAAGCATGACATTTACTGCAAAGAAAGTAAATTTGCAGTGGCTAACAAAGAAATTATAAAGGAAAATCCAAGCATGTTGATTCTTTCTAAACATGGCTTGTAATTTACCAATATAAAACCATATATTTAAAATGGTGCCATAGATTTTTGAATGTACCACCTTTCCATGTTTTTATAAATAAATTTCATCTGCTAATTACCATAGGAAAACAATGCAAACGTCATGGCAACTTCCCAATGCAAAAAATGCCAATAATTGACTAAGCGTATAAATAGAGTTTATTTTCTAATTACCATAGGAAATCCATGCAAATAAGATAAGTTCGAACAACAAAAATTGCCAATGATTCATTTCTTGAAAAATAGATACATGAACTGTTTAAAGACACTTGTAATTCTCTCTAGGTACTTTTCTTAATGTTTGAGAAACAATAATATAGGAAGAAAGAAGTATAGTGCAATAAGACTTCCTCTTCCAATCTTAACCAATATCTGGAGTATTCAACAATGCTTCTAAAATTGTGTCCTAAATTCCTAACTACTAGTAAAGTCCCATGCAAATGATTGTAGATTAGTCAAAAACACTAGAAGGTTTAACAGTCAACTAAGAAAACATATTATTTCTTCATAGATGCACAAAACTGTTAAATATATTTACCTCATGTCGACACTCTCTTCTACCAATAAATCCATGAGAAACATTAATATAGTATGAAACCATTCTAGCAACAATATTACAATAGTAGGACCCAAATATAAGGGAATAATATGTTTCCATTGTCACAAGAGAAACCCAATAGATACTTTCTCGCACCATACATATTGTGTTCTAGTATAAATTATATTCAAAAGAAATTTGTTAGTAGCAGTAATTTTATTTGAGCTAGAAAAGATTAGGGATTACAACGATTCCTATACAACCTGAGGCAAGAGAGCTAATTTGAGCTGACAAAATCCTATCTCTCTGCTTCCCCAAGCTAAATCAAGGAAAAGGAATAATTTTTTTACTTGAACTTTGTTCATTGTCATGACCAGTACCACATGAGTACTGTCTAAGAAATTGATTACATAGAACCATACATTGACAAAAAAATACCTAATACACAGAGCCTAGTAAAGAATAGTCAAACTTGGCAAGAAAACATTGGGAAACCAATGTTTTAATCCACTCAAGTTCTCTTTTGTGTGGTTCTTTTCTTGTTTTTCTTCCTCTCATGATAGGTGGGGAAGTAGTGGTCTATTTACACTCTTGCATAGGGAGAATACCTCTCAACACCCTAGACTAGAGGATCCTCCTTTGGTGGCTTGGAATCATAATTCAAAGTCTGTTCAACTCAAATCTTCTCTTTCCTCTCTAGATCTTTTCATTTCCTTTTAGACCACCAAAGACTCAACTTCTGCTTCTTCTCCTTGTTATTGCTCACCTAATACCTTGAAATTGTTGTAGATTGAGTGCATAACCAATGTTAGGTCCCTATAATACTAGTGTAACCCCTTATTGTTATTAGTACAATCCCCTTATTATATTGTTGTTCCCATGTAGTCCCCATATTGTTATTATTGTGCCCCATAGAAGCCCACTATTGTTATTATTGTGCCATTACATTATTATTGTTATGTCAGCTCTGAATATATTATGACCCCTTAGACTCCTATATATAGAAAGGAGGTCTTGTCATTTGTATCATCTAAGAATTGTTTATTTGTGTAATGTAAAGGAGGTTTCCCCCTCAAAGAGGCTTATTTCTAAGGCATTTATCTATCTTTTCTATCTTTTTGTGAGTTGGTTTCATAACATTTGGTATTATAGCTGTCGATTCTAGGGTTTCGCTACTCCAAACAAGCCATCGTGGCATTTTCGCTATAACTTTTTCACTACAAAGTTTCAAAAGAAAAAAAAAAAAAAAAAAAAAAAAAAAACTAATTTCAGAATAAATCATTCTGAACCATGTATCCGAATTTCAAATCTTATCTCGCTATTTTTTCGGAGATATAATCTAAGATATTTAGGGTTTCGGCAGGCTCCCGAATTACATCCTAAACAAGTGACCTTGGGAAAATCATCATAACGTTCCCTCTGAGCATCAAATTGAAATTTCATAAGAAGTTGCAGAAAGAGGATGGACTATAGTTTTCTATGTATCGGTTTCAGGTCCTAAGGTTGAAACAGTGACACGAGGCACTTCGTACAATTTCTATCTACTAAACCAGTCTCTAATCTGGTCATCGTGGGAGATTTGACATAAAGCTTCCTTACAAAATCCAATCTTGATCAGACATTCGAGGTTAGAAATAGGACTCAGAGGGCTACTACAGGATGAAATTTCAGAACTTGGAGATCCAAAATTACAGAGTTACAGTTGTTTGAAGACTGAGCTACTAAAATCAAGAAAAGGCAATATGAGGAAGTTTGATGGCAAGGATCTGATAAATTGGATACTACAGATGGATAAATATTTTCATCTACATGGTGTACCACTATTACAAAAGGTATGTATTGCATCTAAATATTTAGAACCAAATCAATTTTTATGGTAGAAAGGGATTTTTTCTCGTAAATCACTTATCACGTAGTCAATTTTCATGGACGAAATGATAGCACATTATGAGGAGTCAAAGAGAAACACCTTCTTTAGCTAATTGATAAATCTCAAAAAAAAGTGTTCAATGGTGAGGCACAACGAGGACTTTCAAAATTTGAATATAAGGGAAAATGATATTCCAGAGAAGCAGAGGATTGATATCTCCATAGGGACTTTAAAGGATAACATTCAACATGAGGTTCGTCTTTGGGAACCTGATTCATTGGAGAAGGCATTCAGGTAGGCAAGAAAAGTAGAAAGAAAAATTATGGAAACAAGGAGTTCTACCCCTCATAACTATAAACATGGAAGTGTTGTTTCTCCTATCCTTCCACAACCTACAAGGGTGAGACCACAACAATTGGAAGAAAAAAGAGAAAAAGTGCTTTGTTACAATTGTGATAGAAAATGCACTAAAGGTCATAAGTGTGTTGAGAAGAAATTATATTACATAGATTATGAAGAGGAGGAAGAAAAGGATCAATAAACATCAAAAGAAGAGGATATACACCAGGAACCAACCCCAAAGAAAGAAGAAATGAATCCAACCATATCTTGCAAAGCATTGGCCAGAATTACCACCCCTCAAACCCTGAAGATAGAAGGACATATCAAGAAGAAAAAGGTTCAAGAAGTGAAATATCACATCCAGAAAGAAGAAATGAATCCAACCATATCCTGTAATACATTGGCCAGAATTACCACTCCTCAAACTATCAAGATAGAAGGACATATCAAGAAGCAAAATGTTCAAGAAGTGAAAGATCACATCAAGCATCAAGAAATGAATCCGATCATATCTTGTAAAGCATTGGAAGAAATTACCACTCCTCAAACTCTAAATATAGAAGGACATATCAAGAAGAGAAAGGTTCAAGTAGTGAAAGGTCATATCGAGCATCAATGACAAGTTCTCCAACTTTTAAAGGATAATGCCACTTTAGTGCAGAATCAAATGAAACAATAGGTAGAACAACATCACAGTGAAAAATGTTTTGATGAAGGTGATTGGGTGTTTTTACAGCTACATCTCAAGTAAGCTATTTATGAGAAGGAAATGTTGGCAATACTACATGCACTTAAGAAATGGCAACCTTACCCAATGGGAAGACACTTCAAGGTAAAATTGGATCATGATAGTCTGAAATACTTTTTAGAACAAAGATTATCTTTAGAAGAAAAGAAAAATGGGTCACAAATATGTTGGGTTATGATTTTGAAATCATCTACAAAAACAGGAAGCCAAATGTTGTTGCAGATGCACTCTCAAGAAGGGATGAGAATGTGGAAGCATTGTTTTGTGTTATTTATATTATCCAACCAGATTTCACAAACGAAGCAAGGGATGAATGGAAGAAGGATGAAGAAGTGTCGCCACTCATTCAAAAGTTGTAGAATATCCCAGTTCAAACAATATTTCTAGAACCTCACGAGGAAGGAAAAATCATATTGGAACCTCGAGCAGTCATAGAAACAAGAACCCAACACCTGAAAAATCGATCAATTTCAGAGTATCTCAACAAGTGGAAGAACTTATTCGCTGAAGATTCCACGTGGGAGGACAAGAATTTTATATAGAAGCATCAATAACTACTCAAGCATTGAGGACAACACTTTTTGAAGGAGAGGGGCATGTTAGGTCCCTATACTACTAGTGTAACCCCTTATTATTATTATTACAACCCCCTTATTATATTGTTGTGCCCATGTAGTCCCCATATTGTTATTATTGTGCCCCACAGAAGCCCATTATTGTTATTCGTGTGCCCTTAGATTATTATTGTTATGTCAGATCTAATTATATATGACCCCTTAGACTCCTATATATAGAAAGGAGGTCTTGTCATTTGTATCATCCAAGAATTGTTCATTTGTGTAATGTAAAGGAGGTTGCCCCCTCAAAGAGGCTAAATTCTAAGGTGTTCATCTATCTTTTCTATCTTTTTGTGAGCTGATTTCATAACAAGGAACAATTTGGTTTGAGTGGATTGCAATAAAGGTTGTCAACATATCCTCCTAGTCATTGTTCACATCAGTTGCTCTTTTGATTGAGTCTAGGTCACTAGCCTTTCTTATAGTCTCTTTTGAAATGATCATTGTCATCACAAATGTTGCATTTGAAAATGAGTTTTTTGTAACCTAGTCTATGAAGGTGACACCAATGGTTTGAGTTCAATGGAATGGCTTTAGGCAGACCTTTCACCATCTATTAAAAATCCTTTGGGACTACTCTATACAAGAATTTCCCAATTCTATTTCATATAAGCTAGTGGGTCAGGTCACCCAAAACGTGAATGAAAGGTGTAAGACATGAACCCACACTGGAACTATCTTTGAGAGGTCCTCTTCTGAATTAAATTCCAAAAACCAGTGATTCAGATAAAGACCTTTCGATCACAAGAAATAAGGACCACTTGAAAATATCATATCTCTGTCTTCCCTTAGATGGGACAAGAAGATGATAAAGCCAACAACCATGAACAAAGAAACTTACTGACCCCTTCATCAGTGGAAGCCAATATAGAGCTCAAGAAATTGGAACCATTTCATGGACCAAACAGGGGTGGAAGAGATTCAAAATTTCTTAGGTTTCAACTATTGGTGTCATTCCTAGGATTTAAAGTATGCAACAGAGGGCATACCATCTTCCTTTAGGTTTACGAATGTTATCAAAAACCCCCTTTAAAATTATATTATTGTTTACTTGTCATTACCAAGTTCATATTGAGAAATCCATTCTGCTTGTGATTTCTTGGAGATTATGCAATTTTCAGAAGAAGGGAAAGAGGCTTGGATTGATGCCCAAGGAACTGTGTTAGTAGCTAAATGCCATGGCATGTACTAGTATGACATTGTCTTCAAAATACTATGCACATCCATGGCATATCTGATCCTTCCTGATTTTGTGACATAGTTAGCCCAATTGAAACCTTTAAATTATTTGGATCCAGTTTTCATAGTAGAATGTGGTAGGTCGCAGGCTTGGAAATATGTATTCAAGCAGTTGCATTGGGATTCTCTAGACTCTTATTAGCAATATAGAGTTTCTCCAGTGATTGAGGACAGCTTGGGTAACTTTCCTCTTTTACCAACAAACACCCAATGAAATAAGGATTCATATGTGGCATGAATTATGGGATATGAACAAAGTGTAATGGTTATCTGAGTAAGAACAAATCATTATCATCGGATTCAACTTGTTGAACGCCCATCATTTACTACAATATGTCATCTAATTTAAGAAATTGTTAGTTTAAGTTGGTATTAAATGTTCATGGGCTCATTTGGAAGGGACTGGTTATGGTCTTATGGGAGGCCTTACTGAACTGTGAAATGGAAGATCATTGGTTCTGAAGCCAGTTGGACATAGGGTATATTGAGGTGGTTGACTTTTCATAAAAGTTTTGCAGTCAAGGATGATCACATCACTCTAGTTTTACTGATTGAGATGCTTCGGTTTGTGGAAACATGAAACAGTCAATTATGTGTTGACGAATGGTTCAATTGCCTGAACATTCAGGGCTTGAGTAGCTATTGATTATAGCATTGAGTAGCTATCAATTATATCATTCTCTTAGCCTAATTTTTCTAGAATCCAACAGAATTTGTTAGAATCAAGAGTTTGAGTAGTTAACTCTCCACAATCTAAATGTCCCAGTGGTTTTTCAAGATGTTAAATCTATATATATGTAGTCAAAAACCTCAGTTTAAACAACACAAATAAAAAATTGACCAATTTTTTTTTAACAGATTCCAACCAAAAACTCCAAAACCTCTAATGATTAGACAATGCCAATAGCCTTAGCCCTACAAAAATTATGTTGATACTCATTTTGAGGCAGAGATAGGGTTTACTTGTAGGAGTTAAAATAACATCATTTATATCTAATTATTGTTTCCCTCTGTCTCTGCAAACAATAAAATTAACAATAACTATCAAGCGAAAGTGAGTCAATAGCCTAAACCCTACAAAAATGTCATTGAGACTCATTCTCAATGCCTTAGTAGCTCTACAATATCTTTTTCATTTTTAGCTGGAGAAGATGCAATTCCAACAACCTTTCAATCATTTTTAGAGTGGTATAACTAAAAAGACATAAACCAACCTCCTAAATCACTTTTGGAATCTTATCATACAAAGTTACATCCAAATTGATACACAAATTGAGATATGTTGTGACACCAACCAAACCTTTTAAATATTACATTAGATTTGAGAACATTGTGTAGCATATGGGAAAAGTGTATATATTCTATGGAATTACTAAAACCCTTGCAACCTAGATTCTTAAATAATAAGAGAGAAGTTGCACCAATGGTTCACTATATTTCTTCCTTTACTACATATATATGTTCTAACTATCATGGTCTTTTTCCATTCTTTCATAGAGAATACCAACTTCCTTCCTGTTTTGATTGTAGGGCAAGTCAGCCTTGGATTATATGAGGGAAGTGTGTGACTAAGGAGAAAAGAGAGTTGGGGATTGGGATGGTTGGTTGAGTGGGTATCATGAGTATCAGTTTGTTTGCGGGATGAGAGAAAATTCATAGTTTTCCCTTGTGGTGTCCTATGTCACATGGTCTACTCTATATGATGTATTTAATGTGTTATTTTTATGTGTTAAATGATTGTTTAACTATGTTTTTCTCCTTCTACAAGATAATAAGCATTATGCATGGTGAATATGATGTTAGGCCATTATGTCTGCTCACATGTAGGGGATGGTCAATGTATAGTATTAGAAATATTAATGTTTATATGAGTATTAGATATTAGTTCATGGTATTCTGTATTTGACAGGTGTTTGACAAAATAACCAAAAATAGATGAGCTTTAATGGATTGTCATAATTGAAAGATACACCCAAAATGGGTATTGGGAAAAGACATTGAAAAACTTTGGCCAAACGCTACAAGAAAGAATGAAGCCAAATAATTTTACTATTTCTAGTGTCATTGGTGTTTGTGCCAATCTAAGAGTCATGGAAATTAGAAAGCAGGTCCATTCTTTTGTTATTCAAAGTTGACTTGGCTCAAATATCTCTATTGGAAGTTCCATTGCTGGCATGGATGAAAAGATTGAAAGTTTGGGATATGCATGAAATTTATTTTATTAATGTGAATGTGAGATTGCCTCATGGAATGCATTACACTAACAATGGAGCATTGTGTGCATATGGGTGACCTTCTTGTCCATGTTGGGCAACTGGATGGTGTTGAGGATTTTATCAATAAATGTGGTTTGAGCTAAATGCTTTGGTATGTAAGACCTTCTTGTCACCATGCAAAGTCCATGGCAGTTTGGATGTAGAGAAATCAGTAACATAACATATTCTCATGCATGTTCTTCTGTATTATATATGTCTGTGTGTGTGTGTGATGTAACTGATATGTGTATTATCTTGCAAATGTGAGAAAAAAATGATGAAATGCAAAGGAGTAAAACATAAGCCATGATGCAACTAATTTTGAGTCCAAAATAAGGATCATCAATTTTTTTGCGAGACAAATCAAACCCACAGTGAGAGGATATATATGCAAAGTTGGAGTGATGCAATGAACAATTAAGGTATTTGGGGTACTTCCTTGATAAAATATTTGTGTTGCATGAAGTAGATGCGTATGAGAGGTAAACCATCCTTCTGCTCATAGTGATAAGCTGGTAATTATATTTGGTGTTATGAAGAAATGTCGAGGACACCTATATGTATCATCAATAATATTTTTACGTGCAAGGATTTTCATAGTTCCAACAAGCACATTTCTAGGATAGTATCCTAAGATATAGTTGTGAGTGACAAACCATTTTCATTGATTTAAGGATGGTGTGTGTTTATGTGGAGATTACTGGTGACATTCTTGCACAGAGTGCAAACTAAATCAAAGCATTGAATGGATTAGTATAAAAAAAACTAAAAAGCATGTAGAAACCACTTTATAGAGACTTGGATAAATGTCTCGATCTAGATGTCATTACCTAAGGGGTGTCTTCACGTAGGATATATACAAAAATTTTATGTACTTCTCAATAACATAATAGGGTGTGGATCCTTGAATTATGCGGATGAGCCTCTCTATGGCACTGTCATCAATGGAATTTGAAAGAAAGGGAAATTTGATATTTCTATCAAAATCTACAATCAAATAGAAAAGGAAATCATACTGCCAAGTATTAGTAATCACATGTCATTCCTGAGACGACTCACAAAATTGGAAGAAAACTTGGAGGTAATAATTCTGTCAACAATATTTTTTTTTAAAGTTTGGCTTCTGATTTAATTTGCAATATATTGATTCCTTGTTTCTGTAGGTATGATAAATATGATGTGGAATCCATTCTTCTCCTTGAAATGGAGAACTGGAGCATTTGACCAGATACATTTATGTTCAAGTCATCAATTAAACAACACTACAAAATATGTCGTATATTTTTATTTTGACCAGGGTTTGATATCTCATTGTGCAAAATTCATAAAAAAAAATTATGATGAAGGAAATATACAAGAAGCATCAACAATATTGCGAGAACTAGAATTATCTAAGATTCAAGATGCTAATAGTTCAACTTGATAGATTATGTGATGATAATGAACCTAAAACAACCTCCATGTCAACAACTAATACATATGGGAAATTATACAAACTCTATTATCAAGCTTTGTAAGGAAGATAGGATATAAGATGTTTTGATGCTTCTGATGACATGGTTGAAAATAGACCGCTACCAAATTTTAACTTGTAATGTCCTCATTAGTCCAATTTTCACAAATGATAAGCTACAAGAAACAAACAAGGTAATGAAAGAAATGTTAGTACTACCCATCCATATCACTTCAGTGATGCATACAACATATTGTGGAAAATATCTAATTGGATGTATTCTCATTCATTTTAGGAATATGTGCTTAAGTTGTATTAGGTTGAGATATTTTGCACTTGACTAAGATAATGAACATAGGGAAGAGTGTATAACACTTCCAGAGATTCTTTGTGTGATGTTAGAGTCTTATTTAATGATCATCACCTTTGTCACTGGTATGTGGCATGCTTATGGAGGGAAATAAAAAAATAAAGATTTATATTCATTCATGACTTTAAAATGGGATAAATTTAAATCCCTTGCCTATAGTTCAAGCCCACACAAACCAATATCCCCCGATTCACTTGAAACGAGAAGTAGGCACTCGAATGCTAGGCTGATGAAAAATATCCAAAGCCTCAACCTTGCCACCACCACTATTATGTTGTGATTATTCTTTCTTTCCCTCAAAAATCCCTTAAATCCTCCAAATGGGAGATACTCTCCCATGGCTTGAGTTGGCTAAAACCCCGGACCCCCAATATTACCAGGCATGGGTCCATAGCCTTGAAACCTTAGAATAGAACCCTTCATATTAGGCACATCTTCAACCATCAGTAGAAATTTTTGTTGCACACTCAAAATATTATTTGCATAATCCTGACACCCTCTATCAAGGCAAGAAAAATTCCACCAAATATATCAGACCTGATAGCAGCCTCGGTCCCTTCCAAATTTGGAGAAACCCCCCAATGGTAGTTGTGGAAATTATATAATTCAAGGGATCCTCTTTTTTCCTAATGTACACCACCGAGCAATCGAAAGCCAAGAAAAATCTGCCTCATACTATGATGCTTCTACCAATGCAAGGGGTGTTCAACCTCACACCCTACGTGCCACCAAGATACAGTAAACCTTTCAGGAATTGTAAACTCCCTTCATCAAATGGAATATTGATACTCCCATGGCCCTCGTACCACAATCAATTAGGAAAAGAAAATTCCAAAGCAAGTTTTATCTTCATAATGGATACAAGGTTTTAAAGGGGATGATGTTAGATACAAGTCATCGGATATTAAACATAATAACTACCTTTCAACCGTGGAATCGAAGCTAATAAAATACCATATTATGCAATACAGTCCTTGACCTAAGGTTGTGTTTCTAAAAGAAACTTCAAGAGAAAAACACAAATATCTTCAAACTTTATATTACCTCAATTAAGCTAATTCTCACCTTTTCCCAGCCATTTTCTTGCCAAGATGACCAGAAGAAATAAGCAGAAAAACTAATTTCCATTTGGATTTATGTAAAATTTATCAAGCTAGGTAAGAACTAAACACACCGTCATCATTTTAATAGACTAAGTTATGAAACATTTATTTCATGGGCAAATAAGAGGCATCAAACCTACAGTTAGCAAGAGATTGAAAATGATCATAATGTTGTTGTCCATGGCCATCTGAGCATATAATTTGAGCAATTCCACCTTGTATAAATTTTTTCTCACCAAACTAGAGCCCCACCATTGTGTTTGGCTTGCATTGTGGGGATGTTTGTTTCCTTATTTATATATTTTATGATATTCGAACCTAGTTCCACCTGATTGCATGAGCTTCTCATTACAGCTCAGTCTCTTTTTTTTCCCACACCTCTGAAATACGTGAAATTATTCATGGGAATGTCAATTGGTTATGTATCTAACTTTCTTCTCATTAGAGCTTGGCCTATTTTTTGTCCCACACCTCTGAAATATGTGAAATTATTCATGGGAATGTCAATTGGTTATGTGTCAAGCTTCCCACCAATGTCTCTGATTTAATTTCCTTCTAGCAAGACGATGTACAAAGACCAAAGTCTTTCATTTGAGTTAATTATTTAAGTTTAGACTTGTATGTAATTATACTATTTTTTTTGGGTGTAAAATTGTAGGAAAAATGATGATTTTAAGATATTTCACCCTAATATCGATGAACGTGGGTGAATTAGACCAAACAAAAGATGGCATTATTCTTGTAATTTTTTATGGTATAGATGATGCTATTCATATTTTCATACTATATTATCAAAATTTATTTTTATATGTAGTAATGGCACTACTACTTAGTGAAATTTGGGTGCCAATTTCTACATTAATATTTGCCTTTCATGGGAAGGGGTGTTATCGGGAAATCTAGTGTCCACTCAGATCTGCTAGTCCCATTAAGACTGGTAGCTATCTTAGAAACAAACAAACTAAAACCACTTTCGTTTTCCTTTATGAGAAGTAGATAGGTGTGGAATGAAGGACACCAACCTCAGTCTTGCGCTTGGTTCCTTGCTCGGTTCCTCTCCTTCCTGACAGATCCTTGCCGCTTCTCCTTCATCTACCCAGCTTCAAAGAGCACATGTGGAATCAAAGCAGTATAATACTATCGAAGAATGGAGATCTACAATCATAAACAATATAGGACCAGATATCTACTGACCACACAAATGCATATATCATCAAACATACAAGAATGTGGAGGAAAACTCGAATAGCTTTATTAATAATCAAGAATAAGAAAAGAGGATTACAACCAATTGTTCTGACCCAGCATCATCCTCCAGCATGAAAGCCCTTATTTCACCTCATGAAAAGCTTAGATCACCCAACACTATGATATTCCAACAAGAAACCAACAACACTTCCTTACAAGATACAAAATTCCAACCTCCGGATCTCTGGGATGAGGTATCCATATATAGATGATTGCAGGGGGCGAGTCAACTTCTGGGATTTGATTAGTGTCCTCTCTCTGATAGTTCTTGATTCCACTTGGAGATTGATAATCTCTTACTCATCCCTAGGCAAATTCAGAGAGGCAAGTGTCATAGGAGAACTTTCTGGAAGATTCCATGATCATCCACCTCGCATACTACCTCTGCCATTTGTCCACTCTCACCCATCGCACCCCATAGAAGGGCTTTTCAATATGCATCACACCTCCCGTGTGCATTAGGTGGGATGCATTGCACTTTGACCATGGAGCAGGTGAGATGGTCCAGTTTTGACCAGTTCTGAGCAATTTTTCATGGAGAACTTCTGGGAGATGATGTAATCAGCTGACCTTGTTCTTTTAGGGTATGTAACAACACTTTTAGGGACTTAGGAGCCCTTGGTTTATTGACATGTCTGATTGGGGTTGCAGTGACCAAAAATGTCTATAACGGTTGCCCCCTAAAGCATGAGGTCGTTTAATCTTTCGATGTCGGGTGAAATGCTTTATCATGAGGATCTGAAGTTTTTTCGAGCTGGAAGGCGACCTGTAATAAGATACAATACAATACATTATCTTAATAATATTTTTCATGATTTAGCTGAGGTGGGCATTCCCATGCTCAGCTTTATAAATTCATTTTCATGTACATAAGACAGACAACCGTCTGTGTGGGAGACTGATGATTTTAATAGAGCCATCATCCTTTGATTTGGATGATCATCTGTGCAGCAGCAATGTACATTTGATGTCTTTATTTTCCTGAATATATCACAGCCTGGATGGATGAAACTAGATTCAGGGTCTTCAAACTCATTCAATATTCACTCGGAGTACAAGTCCATCCATGTGAAAGATGTTCTGGAGTCGAACATGGAAAGACATCCCCTGATTACTAGCCAATGATGTAAGTTGTTAATAGGCACGAGAGGAATCACTGATAATGATGATGACCCACAAGGTACTACAGTACAATTCAAGTGGTGCGAATAAGGGAGTTGGCGTCGAACACCACGCAAAATATTTCGGTCAGAGGCCATTGATGTAAACCTGTCACCGGAAGTGAGAAACTTGCCATTGAGGCATGCAAGCTTCAAAGTACTGAAGGGTTTGTTCCTAAGTCGACTTCTTGGATAATGAGCTGATGTTGACAAGAAGTGACTTGTCGTAGGAGGGCCTTAATGAGTCCCACATCTACAACATGGAACGGAGTAAATTATTTTGGAGGTGAAAACGGTCTGATGATACAAGGTTCAGGGTGGCAGTCATGAAAGAATGGAGCGTGAATGTATTGCAGCGGATGAGACACAGGTGAATTCTTTGAGAGACTTCTCTTGAACATACCGGTGACACTAACATGATGGATTGGTAGCGTTAACCCCAAATGTGGATGGTGTGATGGACCAATGGTGATATGACCAGTGAATGGAACAACCCAACCCTACTCGGATGCAGAGTGAAAGTGTCATGTTCAAGAGCGACTTGCTACCAATAAAGTTTCTTCAAGTTTTCTTCCCAATTTTTCCCCAGTCATTGCTGACCAATACCTCTTTATTTTTGTCAAGCTTGAGGAGGATAACATATGCTTGTTCTATAATTTTCCCTTCGGGCAAACCCGTCACTATATTTTAACGAGCCTAGCGACAGTGAAACTCGTTCTTGTCTGTATGGACAAGTTCGTCGCTATTCGGTTTTAACGAGTTTAACGACAAAGATAACTCGGTCCTTTTCAGTTTTAGAGAGTCTGAAAAGGGACATAAAGGAAACTCCAATGATCCTTTTTCGTCATATAATCCCTTAAGTCTGAAAAAGTATAAAATAATACGAAAGGGATGAATTTTCGGTAATTTTAATGAGCCAAACAAAACAAGCGCTCAATATTTTTGTGTAATAATCGCTCAAATCCAAAAAGATTAAAATCTAGAGGAGGGATAGCACTTCCGGTCACTTTAACGAGCTGGAGAGGCCAATTTCTCGGCAATCTTTTCATATTTTACGAGTCAGGTGAAAAGAGCTTAAAGGAGACTCGTTTTTTAGGAACGAGTGATAATTTCAGGTAGCAGCTGATTCCAGGTAAGGTTTGGAATTTCCCAATCATAGCAGTGTCACAAGGATGGCTAACAGGATCACTCTTTTCAGTTGTTCCTCAAAAGGGGTAAACAATCAAATGGAGGTGAACGATCGGTTAAAACAGAGTGGAGGTGATGATGAGAACACGACCAAGGCTCAAAAGTTGATGATAATGCATTCACAATGGTTATTTACCAGAAATTGGTTCATTTTCTAATGAGCTTAAACTCTGGGGGAACATTTTCTCATTGCTTATGTTTAATTTTTAATGAGCTTGAACTCCGCGTAAAAACTGCTCATGCCAGTCGTATAATAAGGATGTCTCATCTAAGATGCCATTTTTTATGGAGCTTGCACCTTTCAAAGCTTTGCCCCGACGCCTCCCACATGCAAGCTAGGAATGACCAACTACACCCCTCTACTTAACTACCAAGATCACTACCAAGGTTAGGTAGGAAACTTCTCCTTTACTTTATTGGTGCCATGGTGGCCCTTGCGAAGATGAATGGTCGATTTGACCACTCACCCGACCTAGGTGGTTGAAGTCAGTGGAATCATAGAGTTAACGTTAGTTGGTCATTTCTTGCTTGCTCCCAAGAGGTTTGCATGCCCCCAGGTATAGTGAAAAATTCGCAGGTTACCATATGAAAGCTCTCCATACACGTTGCAGACAAAATGCTTCCTTGGCGATGTCTACCGAAATAGACAAAGGCGAGTGGCGCAGTCGCCTCCACTCACATAACTTTGATGAGGGAATCTTATTCCGGTCTAATCCCATTTTCATAAATGGACAAGTGTGTCAGACTAGTCATATATCCTCCGCGGTAACCTACCCTATACCCAAGGTTTTCCTGCCGAAACAGACCAGGGGGCATTCCCCCTAGGTTTTAGTCAAATCCTCTCAAATCACTCGCGCTCATCAGGTGGACGGACTTGAGATTGATGAGACATTCCTTGCGTGAAAAGACCATTCGGGGATGGTATTTGACTATTTTCTATGTGTGAACCAAGGAATGAAAGCTGGTCTATGAGCTTGACCACTCGTCCTTCATGCCGAAAACACATTGCTCTAAAGAGTGAGGAGACAATGGCTCCCATGCAATAAATATAGTCACGCCCAAGGAGTATATTATAATCCAGAGGTCCTTGGACTACCATTACATTCATGTGAACAATTTTCCTTCTCAATGTTATCAGCATATTGGGAAGGATCCCTAACGGTCGACTGGTTCCTTTGTCGAAGCCTGTCAGATTTCTCATCTCAGGCATAAGCGATGGCAAACCAAGTGCTTTCCAAGCAGTTGAGGAAAGGATACTCACAGAAGCCCCTTCATCTATGATGGTACCGACCATGACCATTCTGTATATTTGTGCAATGATTCAGAATGGTACACTAGCCGGTAAATGGGGTCTGCCTAGTAGGTTCCAATCGAAGAAAACAACTAAGTCTTGGAGGTGGGACCGAATAGATGTTCGGATATGACTCTGATGAACTTCCTTCCTGTGGTAAAGAAACGGGTAGACTACCCCCATGCTCATCAGAGTCAGTGTTTATAAAAATAATTTGAATGGTGTCCTTCTCATTCTCTTCGGTGACTATGTCATCTGAAGACGAGCCTTTCGAAGGCAAAAACGGGTCGATTGCCATCTCAACCTTTTGACTTTCGTTTGGTATGGATTCAGCGGGTTTATCTTCAATGACAGATGCTTCAACTGACCACAATGGCGTGTCAATCGGATTTTCAACCAGTGATGGACTTGGCAAAGTTTCTTATATCCAAGAGGAAGCCGTAATGGTGAAGCTGGACGGTCATCCATAGCTCTTTTAGCTTCATCCAGGAAGGGACAATGGTGGAGGGCATGATCGCCTTCACACAATCTACAAGGGAATTTACATTTTCCTTTTTGTCTAGGGACTTCATTTTCACTGGTTGACAGTGTACTCTCAACATGATCATTAGAGGTCGATGACACCAGATTGTGCAAACGGGGAGACCAGTCCCTTAAGATCCGAGGGATGCAAGGACAATCTCGATGATAGTGATCTCCTTTGCAAATGACACATGGATATTTAGGCCTGGACGGTGTAGTGTGTGGATTTTCACTAGACGATGCATGGTTGCCCCCTTTTGCGCTTCACTCCTTCTTCTTTCTTCTTCTTAGTTACTTGGTTTTGGGCCTTAAGGGCTTTATCAAGTGAAGAGGAAGGAGGAGAGGGAGAATCGGATGAAGTAGAAGTTTGGGGGGTAACTTTAGTATCATCTAGTTGCTGACTTCATTGTTGAGGAATCACGGTGTTCTGAATGACGGAGGTCGAGAAGAGCCATATTGGCAAGCCAATCGTTAATCTTGGAAGTGACAATGTGGCCATATGAGGTGCACCAACATCTCCCCAAGAGGAGAAAGGACTAGGATTTCCCCCAAGGGTAATTCCTTGGTTGGTGGACTCCATTTTTCTCAACCTAAGACCAATGCGGAAATGGTGATATTATTCCGATTAAAATAAATTTTAGATGCTTTGACAGAACTTGTTTTTTCAATTTTTAAGAGTCGAGAAAAAATAAAAAATGACTCTAGTCACCTTCGATTTTTAATGATCCCGAAGTGACAAGTGCTCAGATGGACCTTTTCTTTTAAGGAGTCTGAAAAGGAATGAAAGAGACTGCTCTGGAAATCTAGAAAAAGGGATTACCAAACCAATCACAAAACTGCAGAATACTTTTTTACAGTATGGCAGTCAATCTTCGCGAATGTTGTGTTCAGTGCATTGCAATCGATAGGGCGGCAGACAAGGCTTCCTATGGATAAAGGATATAGCCTATTGTGGTCTCCCAATATATACTCAATGGTACGTGGGAGCACAAGTCCGTATTGGCACTTGTCATCTCAAAGAGGAGGAATCACCCAACCAACAGTGAAAGTGACAATTACCAGGCTTTACGACACTGGAATACATCTCTAGCCTAGACTTCTAGATGTTGTGCGTTAGGTTCCAAAGCGTTTTTAGGTTCATTAAATTTATTTTACAGTTGATCTTTCTTAAGAAATTTTCCTTTCAGGTTCACCACGTAATGTAGATGTACAATTTCTAAAATGCAATCTAAGATGATAAACAATCATTTAATCTTCATTTTGAAATGAAAATCCTAGCTACTAAAGAAAGAGAGACTGTATTCTTTCAACATAAAGCAGAGAGCACACACTAGATGCACTATCCTAAATCAAACCAACAAGTAGTCTAAATGCAAATGCAAATGCATGTATTTTTTTTTAGTTTTCTCAATGTGTTAATTACAAGAAGAATGCTAAGTACAAATCTGAATTATCTTTTCTAAGCGACAGTACTAACAGATTTCTCTTCAGAAACGAGAGGAAGATAATGACAACACTTTAATATTTCGAATTGAAAACTGCTTTCAACACTTGAAAAACTACTAATTCAAATCAAATAAAAGAGTAACTATATAATCGACCATCAAGAACAATAGAATTCCTTTCTTTGGCTGAAAACGACACTTGCGACACTTTCAAATCAAAAGACGACAGTTCGACTATGCTACTACTTTGCAAAAGAGAACTGAAAATGGTGGAAAATACATAAAACATTCACAGTTCTTTGCACAATGGAGGTGGAATGATGGAAAGGAAGGGGGTTTCAACAATGGTATACTGATCACAGATAGCAAAACTCCAGAATAGAGCTGAAAAGAGTGAAGAAAAACCAAGACTTGGAGGAAAAATTAGCCTTTTCTGATCTTCACACCTGTAACATAGGGAAATAAGGATGCATCCCACCTACTGCACATGGGAAGTGCGATGCATCTAGATTTCCTTGAAGAGAGGGTGCAATGTTACCAAGACGAGACTTTACTTGGCTCTTGGTCACAATTTGCAACTTAGTTCAGGGATTTAGGCTGAGCAAATGATGTACAGTAAATAGAAATCACAGGGGCTGATCTAATGAGGTTACTAGAGCCACCACTAGGGCAACTAGAAAGTTTGCAAATCGATTGTTCAGTTTACAAACAAAACCCGGAGATAGACTGAAGCAGAATTGATCTACTTTGGACTTGCATAGCAAATGCAGTTCAAAGGCTAGCTGGCTTGACTTCAGGCTCTGTCTGTAAGTTTTTAAAACAAACAAATATAGACAAACAAACAATCTATTCACTCCCCAGTGGAGTCGCCATTTTGTTATTGGGAAATTTATTTTCCACTCGGATCTGCTAGTCCCACTAAGACTGGTAGCTATCTTAGAAACAAACAAACTAAAACCACATTTGTTTTCCTTTATGAGAAGTAGACAAGAGTGGAATGAATGACACCAACCTCATTCTTGCGCTTGGTTCCTTACTCGGTTCCTCTCCTTCCTAACAGATCCTTGCCGCTTCTCCTTCGTCTACCCAGCTTCAAAGAGCACCCGTGGAATCAAAGAAGCATAATACTATCGAATAACAGAGATCTACAATCATAAACAATATAGGACTAGATATATATTGACCACACAAATGCATATATCATCAAACATACAAGAATGTGTAGGAAAACTCGAATAGCTTTATTAATAATCAAGAATAAGAAAAGAGGATTACAACCAATTGTTCTGACCCAGCATCATCCTCCAGCATGAAAGCCCTTCTTTCACCTCATGAAAAGCTTAGATCACCCAACACTATGATATTCCAACAAGAAACCAACAGCACTTCCTTACAAGATACAAAATTCCAACCTCCAGATCTCTGTTTGATGAGGGATCCATATATATATATGATTTCAGGGGGGTGAGTTAGCTTCTGGGATTTGATTAGTGTCCTCTCTATGATAGTTCTTGATTCCACTTGGAGATTGATGATCTCTTACTCATCCCTGGGCGAATTCAGAGAGGAAAGTATCACAAGAGAAATTTCTGGAAGATTCCATGATCATCCACCTCGCATACTGCCTCTGCCATTTTTCCACTCTCACCCATCGCACCCCATAGAAGGGATTTTCAATATGCATCGCACCTCCCATGTGCATTAGGTGGGATGCATTGCACTTTGACCATGGAGCAGGTGAGATGGTCCAGTTTTGACCAGTTCTGAGCAATCTTTCATGGAGAACTTCTGGGAGATGATGTAATCAGCTGATCTTGTTCTTTTAGGGTATGGAACGACACTTTTATGGACTTAGGAGCCCTTGGTTTATGGACATGTCTGATTGGGGTTGCAGTGCCCAAAAATGTCTATAACAAGGGGGAGGGTTATTTTGGTTTTGAGAGGGGTATTTGGAGATCTTTTCCATGGAAAAAAGAGTAGTAGATAAAACTTGGAGGTAGTTGAAGAGGAAGGTGAATTCACAATTGAAGGTGCCTGCAAATTTAGAGGTTAAATCCCATGTTACACTCTGGTTTATTTTTCCCTCTTTAACTATAACTCTTCAAATCTATTCCATGAACTAGTTAAAGAATCGGATGGAAGCACCCTAATTGATTTTTTTGTTAAACCAAGGGTATTGGGTGGAGGGACCAATTTCCTTGGGGTGTAAGAAGATCCATTACCAATTTTTTGTTGCTAACATGCCCCAATTAGTAAACCAACGATAGTGGTTGTAAACCCAATGGCCAATCACTATAATGAACCTTGGTTTTTCAAACATGAGAGATAATCACTAAAATGAACCTTGATTTTTCAAACATGAGAGATAATCACTAAAATGAACCTTGATTTCTCATGTGAGTTGGATTTTAGTTATGATCAAATGATTAGTCACGATGAACATTGATTTTTCAATGACAATGAGGAATGATTTGTTATTGTTTTATAAATTATTATTTATGTTGTGGGTAATTATTGATTTAGGTTGAAGAATTTGAAAATTATTTGTCTTAGTATAAGTTATTGATTTAGATATAATATTTTTGGTAATTATTGACTTAGGTGATGGGAAATAACATAAATTTGTTTTCCAATAATAAAAAACATCATTTTTGTATTTATATTAATGCAAAGGTGTAATTTATATCATCCAACATATATGAAATATCCTTGACATGTATGATGTGATATTCTAATATGTGCAACATTTAATGTTCGAGCAATATCAAAATCCCCATAGTATTCAAAACAATTTCATAACAGTCTAGTATTGATATGTTCATAATGTATGTTCAAACTAGATAAAGAACTTGATATCCAAGTTGAAAACTAGTATCTTAAGTTCAATGGATATGACCCTAATAATAAAAAATGTAAATATGCATGAAAAGTTAAGTCTTTAACTAAAGGAAATGTGTCCTCTACTAATTAACCAACACTTCTCCTTGCAATTATTCTTCATAATGTATTTGACCTAGTTGTAAGTCCACTCCCATTTTGGATAATCTCTCAGTCTTTGAATTTAATTCCCTGTGAATGTGATCAAAGGATATAACCCTAATGATTCTAATAAACTCCATAACTTTATTCATCCACTGATCCAATAAAAAAGTGTTTAAGGAAGTATAACCTTCCAACCAATCTTTAATGGCCTTTGAATACCCTATCACTTATAAGTTTAGATTGTCGAAGTGACACAATCAAAATGACTAACTTAAATGACTGATTCATATTATTGTAGTACTTGTTAGGTAGTCATATTTTTGTTCCTGGATTAAATTATTCGTTCACGTTAGTCATTTTTAGTTGTATTACTTATTAGCTAGTCATATATTTTAACCCAGGACTAAATCAGTCGTTCATGTTAGTCATTTTTAGTTGGGTCACTTAAGATTTCTCATTTTTGGTAGTATTTCACTTGGAAAAGTTGCAATGAATAACATTTTTAGCCACTTAATCACTAATTTCTCATTTTCTAGTAGTCTTTATAGCTTAACCTCTACCATAATGAAAGAAAATATGAATTGCTTGGAATCAAGAACAAAACAAAAGTACAAAAGAGGGACCAAAGCCTCTGGGTTTGGCCCAAACCCAAGGGTCTTAGCCCTCTGAAACTAACTCAGATGCGGCTTAATAACCAACTTCTCATTATTATAAAGTAAAGGTCTCATACATCACATAAAAGTTCAAAATGACAATGTCAAGCTCTAAGGTCAATAGCTACACCTAGCTAAATCAAAACTTCGAATCCTAATGATATTTTTATCTTTTTTATTTATACAAAAGGGTAGTTGATAGAAGCTCCCTTGAAATTAGGAGTGATTCCATACTTGATCTCGGAAAATGTGTATCTTGCACATCTTGAGCTTCACTTGTACTAGGAGTTACTTGACTACTAATGAGTTCAAACTAGTGAGAGAGGATGTTATGATTCCAAGCCAAGTTAGGGTGTTAAGGAGGTGGACAAAACCACTAGATTCTCTCTTGGTTGTCTCCATCAAGACCCTACATAGTAATTTCCTCAAAAATCTTTCTTACTCCTACAATTAAACCAAATTAGGCCACATACTATGCCAAACACCTTTTACTCCTCTTACTAAGCATAATATAACAAAAAATGAGAATTAACTTGAGAGAAGGATAGTTTTAAGGCTAGAGGATGGCATGATGATCTTCAGTATATACATATTGATGTGACTCATCATCACCCCCCTACTAAAGGTGTTGCTCATCCTTTGAGAAACTTAGTCATCCATGTGAAGCTCTTTCATGGACTTGGTGGCCTCTCTGACATCCCAAGGCTCCTCAGATGGTCTAACCTCTTGTGCGTAAAAACCTGCATTTATTTCTATCTTAGTCCACTCCCTCTGCTCTTCTATTTCATCTTTTATTTCTTGAATGCCTAGAAACAAGGATGGAATGAGTTTGAGTCCTATCCACCTGATTTTCATCATCTGCATGATTCTCTTGTACAATGGTGTTCTCTCTATTGTGTTGTGTTATATTCTTTCCACGACTACCCCACATGCGGGGGTCATAGTGGGGCAACATTCCCTCCTATATGTTGTGTAGGGCACTACCAGGTGGTCACAGGGGGGGCTATGCACAAGGGTAGTAGTGCCCTTTCACAGGGTCTAGGGCAGCACCTCGGGGAATTTTTCTGGACCCTATATTAGGTGGGAAGACCTACTTATGGTTTTGTGCATGGATTTCGCACATGGTTTTCGGCATTTTGTTTTTCAATCCATTGTATTTTCTAGATCCAGTCAAGTGAGCTATGGTTATGTTCTAATCTTGGGTTAATGGATTGGGGTTTATGGATGCTTCGGCATGTATATATATGTATTGTAATATTGAAAGGAACATAATGAAAAATCAATCTGGTAGTCTTGGTTTTGTTATCCATAGGAAAATCTCTGTGTATATCTATTTTATGTTTTATTCTTTGGCCATTGTTTATTTTCTATTTTTAGAATTTGTATGCAGGTAATTTTTGTATGGGGTTAAAACCTACATTTTGTATCAGAGTTGTTTTGCCTTCAAGGGGATGCCTTTGTTGCTGAGGGGTTTTTGCTCGGGAATTTTGTAGACACTATTCAGTGGGAAATCTATGTGATCGTTTCTTGTGGTGAAAGAAGATGGCGACCATTGGAAAGATAGAGATCAATAAATTTAATGGTCATAATTTGAGTTGTGGAAACTCAAGATGGAGGATTTGTTGGTGGATAAAGATCAGTGGATCAAAGTAGATCCAGGTACTAAACCAACAACAATGTCAGTTGAAGATTGGGAGAAGTTGGATCGGAAGGCAAAGAGCACAATACGATTGTGTGTCTCAGATTCAGTATTGTTGAATGTCTCAAGGGAGCTTCGGTGAATGCTTTGTGGGAGAAGTTAGGGACTTTGTACCAATCTAAGTCTCTGGCGAATAAATTTTTCCTATGGAAAAAGTTGTATAACCTGAGGATGAAATATGGAGATTCGGTGACAAAGCATCTAAATGCATTTAATACTATGGTAAGTTAGTTATTATCCGTTGATATTAAAATTCTAGATAAAGATAAGTGCATCAGTTTGTTGTTTTCTCTACCAGATTCATGGGATAGTCTAATTGTTGCAATAAGTAGTAATGCAACTACCTTGCAGTTTGATGAAATAGTCTCATCCTTGCTATCAGAGGAGATGACATGGAAAAATATGGAGGGCCAAAATGGTGAAGCCCTATCTGTATGAGCATGGTCCCATAAAAAAATGCAAGTAAGTCCTCGAGTGGGAGATTTAAATCTAGAGTGAGATCTAAATCTCTAGGAAAACGTGTAAAGGTGTGCTGGAAATGTGGAAAGGAAGGGCACTACAAATGGGACTGTAAATCTAAATCTCCTGAGAAAGTAAAGGGATATGATGATTCTCCTTCTACAGAGGTGAACACCACCTCAGATGAAGGTGGGGATGTGTACTTGGCTTATTCTTCAAGTACACATGTAGATCATGAGGCATGGTTGATTGACTCGGGTGCATCCTTTGACTTCACTCCCCATCGAGAGTGGTTCTACGGGTATGAGAAATATGATGGTGGTGATTTATTCTTAGGGGATGATAGGAAGGCTAAAATCATTGGTCACAGAAAAGTCAAGTTGAAGTTGCAAGGTGGAAGGATTAAAACACTTCTTGGTGTTCTGCATATTCCTGCATTGGCTAAAAATCTTATTTCTGTAAGCAAGATGGATGATGTAGGTGTAAAAATAATGTTCGAGAAAGATAACTGCAAGATGGTTTGGGCAGCACTGGTCATGATGAAGGGAATTTGGATTGGAACTCTGTACAAGCTTCAAGGTAGCATTGTTATTGATGGGTGCAACAATTCTGTGGTTCCTGAAAGTGGAGTAGGAAATCTAGTGGTCTCTGGAGAAAAGACCATGCTATGGCATCAAAGGCTTGGACATATTGGAGAGAATTGCCTTCAAATACTTCATGGTAATCGTATGGTAGAAGGTATTTCTAATAGATCTCTGCATTTCTGTGAAAATTGTGTATATGGAAAGTAGAATCAGGTGAGTTTCCTCTATGGTGGTAAGAGGGCGAAATAGATATTAGAGCATGTGCACAATGATGTGTTTGGACCTATGAAGCTTCCATCAGTGGGTAAGCATGTGTATTATGTATCATTTATAGATGACTTTTCAAGGAATATATGGATATATTTCCTCAAGATGAAATCTAAAGTCTTTGACAGTTTTAAAGAATTTAAGGCTCTGGTGGAAAACTACACAGAGAAGAAGTTAAAGGTGTTGAAAAGAATGAACAAGACGTTAATGGAAAGGGCAAGAAGCATGCTCAGTGGTGTCAGGTTAAGACATGAATTTTGGGCAGAGGCAGTGGAGACTGCATGTTACCTGGTCAACAGATCACCTTCATCGGCGTTGGAGGATAATACTACACAAGAGTTATGGACTGGTAAGAAATCTTCTCTTTCACATCTGAGGTTATTTGGATGTGATGCATATGTACATGTTCCAAAGGAGAAAAGAAACAAGCTAGATAGTAAATCTGAAAAGTGCATCTTTATTGGGTACAAAGATGGTTTAAAAGGTTATAAGCTTTTGAACCCAGAAACAAGGAAGGTTATGTATAGCCAAGATGTGGTTTTTAGAGACATGAAATATGTTATTAAACATGAATTCCTACCAAAGGAACCTGAGAATATAGAGTTTGAGCTAAAGGAGGAAGAATTAGACTCTACAGTAGAAGAGGAATCAAAAGATGAAGAGCCACAAACTCTGACTATCAGAAGATCAATTCGAGAAAGAAGGCAACCAGAAAGGTATAGTCCATCTTCTTTTTGTTCAAAGTTTGTTTTATCTATTACTGATGATGAGCTCAGAATTGTGAGGGAAGCAGTAGATTTAGACGATGGAAAACTCTCGAAAGAGGCCATGGTTGATGAAATGGCATCTTTTCACAAAAACGAGCCTTGGGATCTGGTGGAGTTGTTGGCTGGAAGGAAACCCATTGGAAGAAAATGGGTGTTCAAGAAGAAGATGAATTTAGAAGGAAAGGTGGAAAAATAAAATGCTTGGTTTGTAGCAAAAGGTTATTCCCAGGTGCTGGGAATTAATTTTGGCAATATTTCTTCTCCTGTTGCCAAGGTATCTTCTATTAGATTACTTTTATATGTTGTTGCTACTTTTGATTTTGAGGTAGAACAGATGGATGTTGTTATCACCAGGATTGAACCTCAGGCTGAAGGAAGGCAATGCTAGGGTAACCACAAACCACGCTTAGCCAAGTAGCTATCCCTACCAGGCGGGAGATGGCTCTCTCCGTAAGGATCTCAGCCAAGATGACTGGATCAGGAAAAGGATTTTAGGCTAGGTATAGTAGCATGGAGTTTTGATTGGATTTTGAAGGGGTTTTTCTAGATCAATAGGAGCTAGAAAGTTTAGGTCTATGGAATTAGGTCAAAATTGCAGGGTGTTTAATGGGGCAAGGTAGGCATAAGGTTTAGCACTCTAGGGATTGATGGGTGAGGTGTTTAAGACTAGTGAGAGGCTAGGAAGAGCATGTGATTATCAAGTATCCTTCCCAAACTATAGAAAACATGAAATGGTGAATATTTTCCCAAAGTAGAGCACTAATGTAATGAATTCTACCTATTAACTTGAAAACATTCATGATGAGCCCCATAAATGGGTAATTATATGGGCTCATTCAGCCTCCTAATTTAACTTAATCCACCATTCTCATTAGCTTATTGCATGTTTTTAATTATATTTATGCTAATAGAGTGAATTGGGTTAGCCATTATGCCAACAAGTCTAATGTGTGCTTTATTCAGTTTTTTTGGTCAATTTTGAGACAAAATCAAAGGTTTAATGAGCACTTGGCAGCCAAATTCATTGAAGAACAAGGGGGAGGATTTGTAGGAAGGTGTCCCCTTCATTTATGAACCCTTACCTCGAACTCTCCATCAAAAAATCAAGCACAAGGGGCAGCCAAGAAAGTCAAGTAGGACTGCTGTTAACTGCAAGTTTTGGCAGTCGAGTCCCTAAAGTTTAGGATGACTGTTGGGGTCCTCAATTTGTATAAATAAGAAGGCTTAGGGCCTCATTCGAGTTAGTCATTTTTTAGGCAGATGTTAGTCATTTTTTTAGTCAGATTTTAGTTAGATTGTAGTTAGATTTTAGTCAGTAGGTTAGCAATTTAGTGTAGCTCTATATCAGCACATTTTCGAGCTCTTTCTTGTAGAGAGTTTTGGGATGTAACTATTATTTTTTGATCAATAAAGATGAATCCAGCTTTGCACTAGCTCTAATATTTCTTAGGAGGCTATAGCTCTTGGGGTTGGGCCCAACTCAAGTGCCAATACCTCCTTTGAGTACTTTTATGTGTTTTTGCTGCATTCTTAGAATAATTTCTGGTATTTAGTTGAAATCTTGCTTTGCTACTTAGGTAATTTTTTATGATTGAAATAGCTTTTCATGTCTTAGGTTGATTTGATAGGTTGGTAATAGAAATATCTTCGAAAAAATCCATCAAGTAACCCTTGATCTCACCTCTCCCTCCTCGGGACCATGAGCTGAGACCAAGGTGTCCTTGCTGCCACAAAAACGTTGTTCTTGCTTCTTCATGCAATTGCTAGTGTTAGATTCTCAGTTGTAAAAGTTGATACCACTTGTGATTACATGTGTGGATCTGTTCTTGCTTAGTTTTCATAGTTATCTTACATGATTTCCTACCAATAAAGTTCTGTTCATCATGATTGTTGGGTTTCTAGGTCAAATTAGGTCAAGATAGCTAGATATTTGGTTTGCATAGCCTTTGTTTGATTAGTTTTGAGAAATAGTGTGCAGAGAATCTATGATACTTCCCTATCTATCCTTACTCCATCATCCCACCTACTCCAACCTTTAATTCCATATTCCTTACCTTCATTCGCCACCCTTTTCCAACTTGACCTAATTTCCACATCTTTGTGCAACCTTGGTCCTTCCATCCTTGAACCAAATCCAACCACTTTCATCACTTCCTAGCCTCATTTACTAGGAACTAGACCCCTTCACATCCTCATCCAACCTCTATTTCCACTTTCCCACCGTTTTTCCTCCATCAACCCTCCAAAATCCTCTTTCGGATCTTCCTGTAGAACATCCTGTAGAACCCCTACAGACTTCCTGTAGAAGATCACGTGAGCAAGTTCTTGAGATCTGATCATTGTGAAACTCTTTGGAAGGGTGATAAGGACCACTTAGGCCCTCTTCTCACCTTCCCAGCCTCCTACAAGTGCCTACCCCATTTCCTTTCACCAATCAACCTCTGCACAGTCAAAAACAGTTAAAGCACATGCATAATAATTCTGACAACTTACTCAAAAATACAAAAAAAGATTCTTTTTTTCAGATTTTACTTGAGAAATAGCTTAGTCACATGCATTTCACCTTTTTAAGAGTCAATGGCATCCATTTCCACCACTTTCATCTCTTTTCTTGAATTAGTAGGGCTAGTCGGTAAAACTAGGGTTTGCTAGGGTTTGCATTTCCTTTCAGCTTCCTGCTCCTTTCTGCAAGTAGACTAGCCTCTTTTGAATTAGCTTTCATCCATCACAGTTAAAATATTCTTCTAAGAACCCATAGAAGTTGGCTTAAGCTCCTAGCGGTCTTGTGCCAACTGATCAAGTGATAGCCTGCGGCAAGATCTAGTACTTGTGCATATAGCACCATCGCTTCCAAGTTTGTTACAAACTACCGGGTTGATAAAAGTAAAGAAGGGAGTCTCAGGAGTTGCAGCATTATTGTTGCAATGTTGGATCTCACCATATTTTTGGTGCCGTTGACGAGGAAGCATCAGAGTATTGGTGATTGCTGCTTTTCTTCTATTTCCTACTGCAACCTTCTGCTAGATAGTTTGTTTCAGCAAGCGTAGAGTAGTTGTTTCATTTCCATTCTGCAATTTCATTTCCATAAAAGTAGATTAGACATTTCCTGCTTTCATAGATTAGCATTTCAATTCCGCAATTTCAATTCTGCAAGCGTAGATTAGCATTTCAATTCCGCAATTTCAATTCTGCAAGCGTAGATTAGCATTTCAATTCCGCAATTTCAATTCTGCAAGCGTAGCTTAGCATTTCATTCCCGCAATTTCATTCAGCAAAATAGATTAGTCCTTTCCTGCTTTCATTTCAATTCCTTATTTTCATTTCAACAAGATATATTTTAGTTAGTTGCAGTTCAATCTATTTCAATTTTGCAGGTACAAGCAGAAAAAAACAAAAATCAACCAAAAAGATTTCCTCTCATACCTTGTAGGAGTAGAGATAATTCAGAAAAATTTTGCACAACACCCCCATTGCTTCACACAACCAACCTTCTCTCTTCTTCGATGGCTATGATTAGGAAGAACCCCTAGGTGGACAACAAGACATATTTGAAGAAACTCTAGGGGAGAAGAAGAAGAAAACATTCCTTTCGAGCAAATGGCTGAAAACAGAAATGTTGGGAGCAATACCTTTTTTTCCAACTCATCCCTTTATGTTGGAAAAGGTGAATGTGAAAATATGCTGGAAGATTTCAAGAGTGAGATGAGGCAATTTCTTGCCATGCAAATGGATACCTTGCAGATCCAAAGAAAGCAAGAGGAAGCCGACGGGGCTTTGGCCATATTTTGTCCCAGGTGCACTAGAAAGAATCCTAGGAACAAATGTCCATTGCCCTCCATAGAAGTGTGTTTTGTCTGTGAAACAGACCATCCTATGAATGAGTGCCCTTCCTTGCCTGAACTTAAAGCTGCATATCAGAGGGCTAGAGGAGCCACTGAACCACTTTATTATATGCACCAAAGGAGGCCACATGGACCCATACCTTACCAGCAGGGAATGCAAGGGACATCCCAGACCTATTACAACCCCTATCAAGCCACTTCCATACCTTCTTGGGGTCCCCCTACTCATCAGGGAAAATTTTAAGAACCCCCCCTAAATTTACATGTATAATAAATGGGCGAATATCCATGTTATATAGGAAAAATGGAAGGCGATTTTATCAATAATATGATATGTATATATAATTTTTTGGCGAATCTCTCACCAGGCATGGAGAATATTTTACTCAAATATAAATCTTGTGTTTATTGAATACACAAATGAAATCATTGCATTTCTTTAAAATATCTTTTGAAATCAAAATTACCGAAATTACATATCGATAACCTAGTGGGTGTAGGATAAAATTCACCCGTGCCATTCACAGAAAGCATGAGAAAAAACCTAATACTATATATAAAACCAAGAAAAATTCAAAATCATCACTTCTAGGGACCTAGTAACCACCCTACCAATACACAAGTATGTTCCTGTTTGCAATTAGAAAAATTACCCAAATTACAATCTATTTACTCGAGCATATGTTGGAAAGTTATAGAAGGATGACTAGTGCAGTCAATCCATTCCTTTTAGCCCTGGATTTGTTTCAGTTTAAAACAGAAGTATACAAATATACTTGTCCAATGTCTATGCTTTAACCATTCACCTTAAGATGTTTTTACAATATAATTCCCTATGTCTATTTAATATCTTCATTATCATAAAAACCAACCTATATCCATCTTAACTCCACATCTACCACTCTTAGGGGGATGAAATCTATTTATCCCTTTGAGCACTTGGTAGACCCAGAATTAAGATGGACCTAAGATGATAGAATTTCCCCTTTAAATAGTCTATTCTCACATGAATACCATAGTATTACCATGGGTCAATACCATGGGTTATCATAAACCTGGAGCTTAAAAATTACTATTAATAATTTATAAAAATTAATAAAATTAATAGTTGATTTTTATTTTATTTTTTATTTTAACCAAGCTAAAATGTTTAACATACATTAAAGTACAACATCCATTTTTACTCTTGATCGGATCAAATATTTTTTCACTCTATGCTAGTTTGCATATCATGATATTTGATACCTCTCGGGGGCTAGTAGATCCAGAGTAAAGATGGATCTATGCTGGTTTAATTCCCCCATTTAAATAGGCTACATTCCAGGTGAATACCATGGGTCAATACCATGTGCCATTTTTATTTTTATTAATACTAATATTAGGGTTAATAATGTTTTTTTGCATGGTATTAATAACAATCTAGTCCATGGTATTTGTCATATAGAATTTTTCCCATATGTTTCACCTAAATATAACGCATTTTTTGAGTGTTCGTAAATAAAAGGTGACTTATGGAGTAAATATAAAAAAATGTTTTATTTTTTTACCATACCTCTCGTTTATTTATATTTTTATTAATTTACCATACCTCTTTTACAAATCTGGTATTTGGCCCATATGATTCACTTAAATAAAACCTCTTCCTTGAGCCTTCATAAATAGAACGATGGTTATGGACTAAATATAAAAAGAGGTTTTATTTATTTACCATGCGTCTAGTTTATTTATATTTTTATTTATTTACCATACCTTTTGAGTAAGTATAAACAAACATTTTATTTATTTACCATACCTCCACTTTACTTATATTTTTATTTGTTTACACCCTTGCATGTATATAATGTGACTTATGGAGTAAATATAAAAAGTGTTTTATTTATTTACCATAACTCTCATTTATTTATATTTTTTTTAATTTACCATACCTCTTTTATAAATATGGTATTTGGGCCTTTGGCCCATAGGATTCACTTAAATAAAACCTATTCTTGAAAATGGGCGAATGGATTCACTTAAATAAATCATATTCTTGAAAATGGGTGAATGGAAGGTTGTAACTCCTAATTTCAAGGGCTAAATTTACCTTTTTTACCCTCTCCCTTAAAATAAGGTGGGCTATTTGAGGTGATTCGTAAAAATGTACTATGATACAAAATATTTGCCCACTAAAAATTTAAACCCCTTAATTTCGCCAAAGGGCGAACATTCGCCCCTAAAATTTTCTATGCTGCTCATCCTTCCTAGTCCACACCCCCTCCTTGGTCGTATCCATCTCAATACCATGCTCCTCCAGTTGCTCATTCATTTCACTCTTATGCTTAGCCACAACCTCAATGGAATGCACCTCATCAGGGGTGGAGGCCCCAATACAACTCTCCTCCCGCTCCTTTGCCTCCACCACCTACCCAACCACAACCCCATCCACATCCATCTCAAATATATACCCCCGCTCAACTACCCGTACCACCATTTCCAAACCCGCACATTGGATCAGCTCAACCCAATTACAATGCTGAGGCACAACATTTCCAAACAACTCCTTTTGAGCTCAATGATATTCACCATAGCTCAGGAAGAGTATTGCAAGAAAGAGATTATATTGACAGCATTGAAGGACCTCATCCAGCAAAAGAAGATTTAAAAGAGGAGATCAAAGAACCATGCGCTACACTTTATAAAGAGAAGACAACAGAATCAGAGATAGAGAGATCTTCCTCATGGTTACCATCAAATCCTCCATGCAGTCAAGAGAAGAATTAGCAAAAGGAGGAAGACGAGAAGGTCATGATAGAAGGTGACATGAAGAATGATCCAGATCAGAAAAAGATCCAAGGATATCAGAGCTATATTGAGATATGGTTCTAGACGGTCACTAAGTTGCAGCAGTATCCTCTTCCTCAGCTATGTTTGATCCCTTCAAAGTCAAATCATTTGGTCTCTGAAATCTGGATACCTGTCAAAGCATGCATTTCGAGCCTCCACATCATTTTGCCTATCATCTCGATGTGCACATGGCTCCATTGGAAGTATTCTTATACTTGAAAATGATTTTGTTTTTCAAGTAGGGTAGGGTAGAAAAAAAAAAGGAAAAATGAAAAAAAAATGAAAAAAATGAAAATAAGAGGAAAATAAAAATCTAAGGTGAAAACCTCCTCGGAGGCACCTCAGATTTGCTCATTGATTAAAACCTCCATGAGGTGGTCAATGGGTTGGAAAGAAGAGAAAAGAAAAGAGAATAAGATCGCTGGGTGAAAACCTCCCTTGGAGGCGCCCAGGGCAGGCAATTGGGGTGAAAACCTCCATGAGGCGCCCTAGTTGTTATCAAAAAAAAGAGAAAAAGAAAGAAGAAAAGAGAAAAAGAAAAAAATAAGGCTAATTTCTTTTGAACAATTGCAGGTTGCAGGAATGACATTGCAAGTTAGCAGGATCACACAAAACGAGGAGGTTCTACAGGAAGTTCTGTGTCTTCTATAAGAAGTTCCTGTAGAACCTGTAAACAAGCCAAAATCGATCTCTGAGGAGGACCCGAAGGTTGGGAATCTATCCATGAGGCCTGTAAACATCCCTGTTTCCATCCATCACCCTTCTCCATCATTTTTTCCACCTCATTGTGCTTCCTTTCTAAAAGTTGTGTTTTTTACAGGAAGTTCGTGTAGAAATTATAGAAAGCTAGAAATGAATTTTAAAAAGCAGTTTGGCGAACATGGAAGCTTCATAAAGGGTTCATCAATCCTCCTGTAGACTTCAAACCCCTCTTCCATCATTTCCATGCCTACATCACAGCCCAAGCTCATTTTTTCATACTGTGCAAAAAAAAAAATCTGCAGAATGCTTTGAAACAAAAATACATAGAGAAGAAATTTGTTTTTCCCCTAACTTGAAAAATGTACATCCATTTAAATAATTGTTACATGGGGAGTTATATAGGGATGATGGCAACATGCCCAAGTAGTTTCAGCAAATTTCAGTGCACGGTTTCCAAGAAATCAGCCTCTATCACCTTCAGCCATTTTTTCATTTTCTCCATTTCCATGCATCCATTTCAAAACCTGTTTCATGGGGAGATGCATATAGGTGATATTAACCTGCCCAAGCAGTTTCAGCCAATTCCAGTCCATGGTTTCCGAGAAATTGACCTCTGTCATCTTTAGCCATGTTCATTTTTTCTCGATATCCATGCATCCATTCACCACAATTTTCTATGGGAGGTGCATACCAATGATAGAAGCATGCTCAGAAAGTTTCAGGTCAATCCGATCTATCGTTTGGGAGCTATGGATAAAACAAGTCATTATCCTGTATAAATCCAGCATCAGCAACATGAGGGTGCAAATCTGAAAGATGAAATAGACTTTTACAGCTTAGATCCAGCGAGAGGATACCTGCACAAGAAAAATAGGCACACATCAGACAACTAAGAGCATATAGCATAAGGGATCCAGGCATACAACAATGGAATATGAGCATGCAGTAGCAAAAAGAACCAAGCAGCACGTTGACTTACAGGTAAGTGTTTAAACCAGTTCCTCTGTTTTCATCTGTATGATTTGAAAGTGCATGAACGAATGAAATGGTTGGATTAAGCCAAAAAGCTAGCCAGTTAACCCAACACCCTCAGCTGGTTCGATTTCACTCATGCGTAGATCACCCAGCACACGTGTATAGTCATTCACGGGAAATTTAAAAAATAGGTAGTGGTAGATATTTTTGAACTCCAACGCAATTGATGGCAAGGGATTACAGGCAGAGAACATCAAGTCCCATGATGACACTACAGTAGGGACCAACAGCCTGAATAATGACAACGCACATTTCTGCCACCTCATCTTCTCACTAAGAATCATGCCCGCAATTAAAATACAGCTCAGTTAAGACATTCATCACTCTTTGTTCACTGTTCCTTCACAACGTCCCCAACTAGAGTACGCATCCACCACTTCTATAGCAGCTAACGAATGGTCCTATACAACATTTCTGCCTGATTTTTTGAGATTTCTGCCTATTTTTTTTAAATCTCCCGCCTATCGGCATTCTATAGGAAGCCCAATTTCATTCTACAGGAAACGAGAGTCGTCTACAGGAAGGCTTCTACAGGAAAGGCAGAACAACTTTACAGAGCAGGAAAACCTGGGATTTTCGTTGAATTTGGAGCTCCAAATGAGGTAGGCTCGAAAAATTCTCTGTGCATGATTTGTTGGTGCAAAATGTTGAATTAAACACAACATTAGAATGAAAAAGTGAGTGAAAGTATACCTGTGTATTGAACAAACCATGAAAGATTGCCAGCATATTTCACTGAATTTACCCAGTTCTTTCTCTACATTCCAAAATATCCTCATCAGTTTTAAAAAAAATCTCCTGTAAGGAATATACATGCTGCAGTAGAGGCCACCCTGTGTGCATGAAAAAACTAAATTTACATATCTATCTATGTGTTGAGAAGAGAATTTGTGCCCTTGTGCTCTGCCTGTAAAAACACAATTCTTCCTCTCATAAGCAAACAATCAAATTCTGGGCGACAGTAGTTTTCAGACAGGAGAATTACTTCCATTTGATGTTGTAAGGAGCACATGAAAAATTCCTTCTTGGGTTCAGAAAAAACCGAATTCAGCTATCCTCTGTTTCAGGGATTGACTGTGCTTTTCTCCCACCTGAGCATTTTCTTTCCTGGTTAAAACATAAATTCAACACCATTCCAATTGAATAAATTGAGAAGAACATTGATGAGGGAGCACAGGGCATTTAGGCAGAGGGAAAAACAGAGGAAGAACAGAAGGAAAAAGAGGAATTTGACAAGACTGCTGAGCATGAGACAGAAAAGGAGACAACAACAAAAACAGAGAAGGTGAAAAAGGAAAAAGATTGGGAAGAAAAAGGCCAAGAAAGCCCAAATGAAGGCTACCATAGCCAAAGAAGGCACACAAAAACAAAAGGAAAAGACACACCCTGAGATCTCAGCAACACACATAGAAACAGTTGACACAGGGATTTCTACATGAAACTATGGCTAAGTTAAAAGAGACTGAGAAATTGGAGGAAAAGGCAGCCAAACCATCATAGGAAGAAGAAAAGGCTGAGGAAATATTGGAACCAAGCCCTCAGCCTAGCTTGGGTTCATACTACAACATGTTAGAAGCCAGGAAGATAATTCCTCAGAAATTTGCGGTACCACTCTTCTTTGCACTAGAACAAGAAAGGGTGAGGACTCACACTTGGGTGAGGATTGCCAAGTCCAAGGGTGTGGTATACATAGGTCACCTGGAAGAACAACTCAAGGAATCAAGAAAGGAATTGGCCATGGTAAGTGTTACACAGTAATTTGTCACCATTGGTCACCGTCCCTATCGCCCCGTTTCCATACATTGGAGGACGCATTCCGGGACCTGTGAGCAGTGACATAACCCAAAAACACTTGCATTATGTTCCCCTGAGTATGTACTTCATGTTCCCTGAAGACACCTTCTGCAAATTATCCCTGAAAAGTACTCTTTTTCCATTGGCACAGGTCCACAGTATCTTACCCGCGCCAATTAATGAGATCCTCAAAAGAGGGTGCGACTATTGGCGCTCTGTCACAGAACAACACCCGCGCCAGCCCAGTTTGGTAATGATTTTTGACAAACGCACGCCCATCTGTTTTTTCCCTTCAGATCACGAAGTCTTTTGAGGGAAAAATCCATCTGATAGAGGTCGAGAGTCATCATCTATCCTTGACATCTATCCACAGTGGCTTTTCAGAGATAATGCCAATCCACAATGGGTGTCCTGGTTCATCAAATCTTTCTCCCTTCTCCATCTATAAATATCTGTCCTCATGCATTAGACAAGAGGGGAGTTTTTGGGGAGGAATGCTAGTTGTGATTATCATGAGTGATAGTGAAGCATAGAAAGGTTATGCTGCCGGAGAGGAGGTACATTGCAAGACACATATAGTTGCTCACCCAGCCAGAGGAGAGGTTCAACGTCAGAACCTTGGTTGTAACTTTTCCTGTATATTATTCATTAATGAACGACTGCTATTATAGTTCCAATCTCATTGTCTATTATAGTGATGTTTGATTTATTTCCTTTCTGACTGAAATATAGTTGTGCCTTGGTGGATTTTATGCTTGTATTTGTTTCTTCCTTTGCATGTGCAGGTGTCCGTTCGCAAGGATCGCAAGGATTGTGACCTGCCAGAGCGAGGGAGCGGGAATACCAACTCTGCTTCGACTATAGCGTTGGATTCCAGGTTGGTCTTCTTAATTCACTTTTAGCGTACAATTAGGAACTTGCGTAGCAGCGTGAATCGATTGTGGCTAGTTTTGTTTTAAGCTAGTGGGATCGCCTCTGTCCGCAGAGGGGATTTACCTATCTAACAATTTGGCGACTCCGCTGGGGAGAAGCTATTTGTTGTTTGTCATGCACCTTGATCTCTCTTGTTTTCTTCCTTAGATGAGTTTTCTGAGCTGGATTTTTATGCTTGGTCTGCCTGTCTGTATATTTGATCTGTCTGGTTTCTGTTGGTCAAGCCGTGAATTGTTGGTTTTTATTTTTTAGTCGGAAAATTTGATTAGCGCATTTTTAGGCCTGACAGTCGTGCCAATTGGCGCCATTTTCCAGTGTACGGCTCGCGCCAATGCTCAATTAGCGCAGTTTTCTTCCTGACAGTCGCGCCAACCCTGTGAACTTGTTCATTTTGCTTGTTTTTCCCGTTTTGTTCAACCATCTGAATGTATCAGAGTCTTTTTTGACTGGTTTTGAGTCTTTTTCTGGAAAATTATTAATTTTATTTCCTTTGATCATTACTTGGAGGTTTGTCTCGATCTTTTCAAAATTTTGCATCTTTTTGCTTTTGTTTTTGCAGAATTGTGTATGAGTGTTAATCGCCTTTGAGTGTTTTTAGTTTATGATCTTTGGAACTCTCACCCATTTTTCTTGATTTGCACTTGATTGGTTCTTAGATTACATTAGAATCATCGTGTGTGTGAGAATTCTCTTGCATAGATCACACTTGCATAATTAGAATTCTCACTTTCAGGATATGAATGAAAAGTGTGCATAGATTACATTTGCATACTTCTGGTGTTTGCCAGTTTCTGTTTTGGTCTTCTCTTGACCCAGTCAACTTTTTGGATACTCTTTTGCATTTGTTTGGTGGTTCTTAAAGCTTGGTATTCTATGCTTTGAGTGATTCACTTCTAGCTTGTTTGGATTTTGCTTGACTTCATTTGAACTTAGATCACATGGTTCATTGAAAGTCTTTGTGTTTTTCTTTCCTTGCACAGTTCATTTTGGTGTTTCAGAATTGGTTCTATCTCCATTGAGTGAATTTTGTTTGTTTATTCTTGTGAATATCTCTTAATATTTGATTAAATGCATCATGCCATCTTAAAAGAAAGAAAAACAAAAGATCTTTTGCATCATATTAGTTAGCATTTATTGTTATTTGTTGCTATTAAAAAGAAAAAGAAAAAGAAAAAATTTTCATTTCTTGTTATTAGCTGAATTAGGATCTTTTCTATTTGCTGAGTGATCATTTCGTTTGTGTAAAGATCTCAACCTTCCAGTAGATAGAATTCATTGAATGAAATGATATAGTTTTGGCATATAGTTTGCATTTAGGAAGCTTTGAGATATCACATGCGGTAGGACCAAAAACTGAAACATAATTGAAGATAAACTTTAAAATCAACTGAATGAACATAACAACGCATTGGAACCTAACGCAAACATTCTAGAGGTCTAGGTTAGAGACGTGTTCCGGCGTCTTTAAACCTGGTAGCTTACTGTCGAGTGGTTGGGTGATTCCTCCACGGTGAAACGATAGGTGCCAGTACGGATTGTGCTCCCACGTACCGTCGCGTATACATTGGGAGACCCCTATAGGATTAAAACCTTTTATCCGTAGGAAGCCGAGTCTGCCGCCTTACAAGCCGTAATGCACTGAACACAGCATTCGGGAAGATTCACTGCCGTACGGGAAGTCCTTGGTTTTCATCTGATTGCCAAGGTGTATAAGCAGTTTTACAGATTGTTTGGTAAACCTCTTGCCTAGTTCTCCAGAGCAGTCACTTTTGATCCTTTTCGGACTCTCTAAAAGAAAAGGTGCCAGTGAGCTTCTTGTCACTTCGTGCTCATTAAATATTCGAAGGAGACTAGAGTCATCTTTTTGTCCTTTTCTCGACTCTTAAAAAATGAAAAGGTCAAGTTCAGTGTCTTAAAATTTATTCGGCCACGATAACACTTACCCGGTTAGTTGTTTGTGTTAGCTTGAGTAGGTTTCTTCCTCGTTTTCAATGGCATCCTTCAATGAGTCCACCAGCCAAGGTGTTCCCCCGGATGGAAACCCTAGTCCATTTCCTTCTTTTGGAAATGTCGGTGCTCAGTATATGGCAACTTTGTCTTTGCCTGGGTTAACCATCGGTTTGCCCGTATGGTTGTTTTCAACCTCGGTGGTCCCGAGTGTGATGACTCATGTTCCACCATCTCCTCCGCCCGAACAACATCATGTTGATTCCAAGGTGGACCTCTCCCCTTCTTTGCCTGTTTTTGCGTCCTCATCTTCTACTTCGCCTGGCGAAAGTCTGGTTTCAAGTAACCAGGTGGCTAAGAAGAAGAAGAAGAAGACAAAGAAGAAGAAGACTCCTCAGCGAGAGGTTAAAGGTATAACTCAAGTCGAGCCACCTTGCGCTCCTCCGCGGAAGGTCAAATTTCCTTGTAAATTGTGCAAGGAAGACCATCTTCTTCGTGACTGTCCTGGCATTCCCAGGGTTTTAGAAGTATGGTCTCACGATCCGGACCGCCCTGCATCGTCCTCTGGAGATCATGGCGATGTTACCTTATCACCTGGAAATGCTAAGGGAAAAGCAAAGATTCGAATCCCCTGTAAACTTTGTGAAGGCAATCATCCCCTTCACCTTTGTCCATTCATGGATAGAGCCTCCATTGTCTTGGGAAGTCTTACAGCTCCCTCACCCTAGTTTCCCATTGGTTATCAACGTCTTTCTACACCCGCAGAACGTTCCCCTGCTGACAAAGAAATCAACCAAGATTCCTCTCTTGTCCAGCCTCCTCTTCCTGAACCTGGCTCTGCTAAGCCCGTTCTCGAACAACCATTGGTCGGAAAGAGTGTTCGACAGGAAGTGACCTTGGAGCCTGCATGCCTCAATGGCAAGTTCTTCACATTCGACGTGAGGTTTTCATCATTGGCCTCCGATCGAATGATTCTACGGGTGTTCGACGCCAGCTCATTAATTCGCACGCCGTAGATTGTACCTATAATACCTTGAGGGCCATTGTCATTATTGATGGTACCTCCCGCGTCTGTTAACAGTTTCCACTATTGACTGGTAATCAGACGATGTTCATGCATGTTCGACTTCAGCTCATATATTCACATGCTTGAACTTGTACTCTTGTTCGGGCCGAGATGGAGCGCAAGACCCTGGATTGTGTCTGTTGTAATCCAGGCGTGATTCTTGATACATGACTCATTCACTGGATGGCTGCGACCATGCCTGAGTCTAGTCATTGATCCTAACTAGATGGCTATGTCCATACTATGGATCTCGATTATTTATGTACTCTCTTATGGATCGCTGCGACCATACCACTTACATCATGTAATTGAACTATCAGTCGTGTCTCTCAATGCAGATCCTCGGCGGCAGCTATATGTGTGTTCTTGTGTGTTCCTATAAAGCATTTCACCCCTCTCTCTCCCTCTCGGACTTCATGCTTTAGGGGGCATCTGTTACACAATAATTTGTCACCATTGGTCACCATCCCTATCGCCCCGTTTCCATACATTGGAGGACGCATTCCGGGACCTGTGAGCAGTGACATAACCCAAAAACACTTGCATTATGTTCCCCTGAGTATGTACTTCATGTTCCCTGAAGACACCTTCTGCAAATTATCCCTGAAAAGTACTCTTTTTCCATTGGCGCAGGTCCACAGTATCTTACCCGCGCCAATTAATGAGATCCTCAAAAGAGGGCGCGACTATTGGCGCTCCGTCACAGAACAACACCCGCGCCAGCCCAGTTTGGTAATGATTTTTGACAAACGCACGCCCATCTGTTTTTTCCCTTCAGATCACGAAGTATTTTGAGGGAAAAATCCATCTGATAGAGGTCGAGAGTCATCATCTATCCTTGACATCTATCCACAGTGGCTTTTCAGAGATAATTCCAATCCACAATGGGTGTCCTGGTTCATCGAATCTTTCTCCCTTCTCCATCTATAAATATTTGTCCTCATGCATTAGACAAGAGGGGAGTTTTTGGGAAGGAATGCTAGTTGTGATTATCGTGAGTGATAGTGAAGCATAGAAAGGTTATGCTGCCGGAGAGGAGGTACATTGCAAGACACATATAGTTGCTCACCCAGCCAGAGGAGAGGTTCAACGTCAGAACCTTGGTTGTAACTTTTCCTGTCTATTATTCATTAATGAACGACTGCTATTATAGTTCCAATCTCATTGTCTATTATAGTGATGTTTGATTTATTTCCTTTCTGACTGAAATATAGTTGTGCCTTGGTGGATTTTATGCTTGTATTTGTTTCTTCCTTTGCATGTGCAGGTGTCTGTTTGCAAGGATCGCAAGGATTGTGACCTGCCAGAGCGAGGGAGCGGGAATACCAACTCTGCTTCGACTATAGCGTTGGATTCCAAGTTGGTCTTCTTAATTCACTTTTAGCGTACAATTAGGAACTTGCGTAGCAGTGTGAATCGATTGTGGCTAGTTCTGTTTTAAGCTAGTGGGATCGCCTCTGTCCACAGAGGGGATTTACCTATCCAACAGTAAGGCATGTGGAAAGCAGTCAGAGGGCCAAACTACAGAAAGAGAATGAGTTGTTGAAACAACAGCTACAACTACAGGGACGCTATAAGGAAGACAGTCCCTCCATTTTGGATGAACAGCAATAGCAAGAGGGACCTCCATCAGGCAAGGATGCATCTGATGGACAGCAGGAAGAGCACAAGCTGCAGGCTGAGGTTGAGGCGCTAACAAAATAGCTAAAGAAGAAGAGCAGCACAGGCAGTGGGAGGAAGTAGAGAGAAAAGCAGGGTTTCATGACCTAGAATAGGACATCACCTCGGAAGCCTGGGATGTGAGAGAGGCAGTCAAAGCAATCAAAGATGAAGAGATAGATTAGTTTCTCAGAGGATGAGCAACACTTTCAGTAGGGGGATGATGATGAGCCCCAAAAATGGGTAATTATATGGGCTCATTCAGCCTGTTAATTCAACTTAATCCACCATTCTCATTAGTTTATTGCATTTTTTTTATTATATTTATGCTAATAGAGTGAATTGGGTTAGTCATTATGCCAACAAGTCTAATGTGCGCTTTATGCAGTTTTTTTGGTCAATTTTGAGACAAAATCAATGGTTTAATGAGCACTTGATAGCCAAATTCGTGGAAGAACAAGGGAGAGGATTTGTAGGAAGTTGACCCCTTCATTTATGAACCCTTACCTCGAATTCTCCATCAAAAACTCAGAGCACAAGGGGTAGCCAGGCAAGTCAAGTAGGACTGCTATTAACGACAAGTTTTGGCAGCCGAGTCCCTAAAGTTTAGGAGGACTGTTGGGGTCCTCAATTTGTATAAATAAGAAGGCTTAGGGCCTCATTCCAGTTAGTCATTTTTTAGGAAGATGTTAGTCATTTTTTAGTCAGATTTTAGTTAGATTGTAGTTAGATTTTAGTCAGTAGGTTAGCACTTTAATGTAGCTCTGTATCAGCACATTTTCGAGCTTTTTCTTGTAGACAGTTTTGGGATGTAACTATTATTTTTTGATCAATAAAGATGAATCCAGATTTGCACTAGCTCTAATATTTCTTAGGAGGATGTAGCTCTTGGGGTTGGGCCCAACTCAAGTGCCAATACCTCCTTTGAGTACTTTTATGTGTTTTTGTTGCATTCCTAGAATAATTTTTGCTATTTAGATTGAAATATTACTTTGCTACTTAGGTCATTTTTGATGATTGAAATAGCTTTTCATGTCTCAGATTGATTTGATAGGTTGGTAACAGAAAATATATTTGAAAAAGGCCATCAAGCAACCCTTGATCTCACCTCTCCCTCCTCGGGACCATGAGCTGAGACCAAGTTGTCCTTGCTGCCAGAAAAATGTTGTTCTCGCTTCTTCATGCAATTGCTAGTGTTAGATTCTCAGTTGTAAAAGTTGATACCAGTTTTGATTACATGCATGGATCTATTCTTGCTTAGTTTTCATATTTATCTTACATGATTTCCTACCAATAAAGTTTTGTTCATCATGATTGTTGGGCTTCTAGGTCAAATTAGGTCAAGATAGCTAGATCTTTGGTTTGCATAGTCTTTGTTTGATTAGTTTTGAGAAATAGTGTGCAGAGCATCTGTGATACTTCCCTATCTATCCTTCTTCCATCATCCCACCTGCTCCAACCTCTAATTCCATATTCCTACCTTCATTCACCACCCTTTTCCAACTTGACCTAATTTCCACATCTTTGTCCAACCTTTCTCCTTCCATCCTTGAATCAAATCCAACCACTTTCATCACTCCCTAGCATCATTTACTAGGTCCTATACCCCTTCACATCCTCATCCAACCTCCATTTCCACTTTCCCACCGTTTTTCCTCCATCAACCCTCCAAAATCCTCTTTCGGATCTTCCTGTAGAACCCCTGCAGAGTTCCTGTAGAAGATCACATGAGCAGTTTCTCGAGATCTAATCACTATGAAACTCTATGGAAGGGTGCTAGGGACCCCTTAGGCCCTCTTCTCACCTTTGCAACCTCCTACAAGTTCCTACCCCATTTCCTTTCGCCAATCAACCTCTGCACAGTAAAAAACAGTTAAAGCACATGCATAATAATTCTGACAACTTACTCAAAAATACAAAAAGATGCTTTTTTCCAGGTTTTACTTCAGAAGTAGCTTAGTCACATTCGTTTCACCTTCCCAACAGTCAATGGCATCCATTTCCACTGCTTTCATCTCTTTTCTTGCATCAGTAGGGATAGTCGATAAAACTAGGGTTTGCTAGGGTTTGCATTTCCTTTCAGCTTCCTGCTCCTTTCTGCAAGTAGATTAGCCTCTTTTGAGTTAGCTTTTATCCATCATAGTTAAAGCTTCTTCTAAGATCTCATAGAAGTTGGCTTAATCTCCTAGCAGACTTGTGCCAGTTGATGAAGTGACAGTCTATGGAAAGATCTAGTACTTGTGCATATAGCACCGTCGCTTCCAAGTTTGTTATGAAATACCGGATTGATAAAAGTAAAGAAGGGAGTCTCAGCAATTGCAGCATTATTGCTACAATACTGGAGCTCACCAATTCACTTAGAAGAAATGAGATGATTAATGAAAAACACAAAACATATTAACATATGATCACAAGAGGAAAAATTGTACTAAAATGGCATACCACATGGATCCCATAAATATAGCTGCAATTCTTATTAATCTCCTGCTAAACTGCTACAAAATGATGTACAATCAAGGTCTTAGCATCCAACTGAGTCCAACCCTTTACAATGAAGAAGAAGAAGAAGATATAGACTTTGTTTCAACCTCCTCCCATCCTTAGGGGCTAAATCCCTAATATGAGGAGCTAATCTAACCAACACTGAACAAGAAACATGAATATAAGCATCTTAACAACTTGCCTCTAAAAGTGAAAAATGGATTCATTTGAGCTGAATTTGATTTTTAATGCAATGAATCTACCCTCTACTACTAATTATCCATCATATTTACATGCCAAGTCATTATTTATAATGTTAAAACATCCTCCATGAGAGAAAATCCATGAACATAATCAAAAAATGGAAAAATAGCCATCCTGTGTAAAATCTGCTCTATGCGCAACGCCACTGGCCCAACGTGCAGCGCGACTTTCAAGTGCCTTTTGGAGGCCTTACCGGCATCCAAATTCAGCTCATGATAGCTCATTGGAAAGGTATTCACATCTAAGTTACAAAACACCTATAATTTCTTCATTTTAAGCCCATTTGACCCCTCAAAACTTGATTCTCCCAAGACTACTTCTGTGTGTCCAAAAAGTGGCAGAAAGGTCATTTTTAGGGTGTTTTTTGACCTTTTGGTGGACCCGTTCTGCCCCAAAAACTTATAAAATCCATTGGGTGCATGTACTCATCGCTCTAAATCAGAAAATTCAAACCATTTGTCCATTGGGTGCCCCTAGGAAAAGCGCTGTGCCAGTGGTGCTACGCGTTGAGGAAAATTTTCTGTGTGTAACATTTCAAAATTTGCAAATGACAAAAACTCTTCCAAACTTGACAAAAATTGGTGAGAAGCACGATCATCAAGTATTTTGATGAGCCAAGGAAGCTTCATCAAGCAACCTAAGCCTATCCTCCTCCTTTTTTCCTTTTAGAGCCCGCCTTCGCCTAGCTTTCATCTTTTTGACCCTCATGTTGCAAATTTTGTTTTGGGTCCTGTAATGGTAGGCCATGTGTCTGATCATCTGATTGTCTATATTGGCCTTCTACAACAGCTTCTCTAGGTGCAAATTGACTCTCTCAAGCCAAGTCTCTCTGACATCTTCAATTTTCTTCTTAACAGGAGTCAAAGTGACCTGTGCCTCCTTGTCACTTTGTCATTTTACCTTGAGCAGTTCCAGCTCCATGAGGAATTGCTTGTTACTTAACTGCTTGTTCTCTTGTTCTAAATATGTGATTACATACTTGTCCCTCTCCAAATTTTCCGTCAAAGCTTGGACTTGAGCCTCCTTTTCCTGTATGATGATGTCCTTTATTGTGTCTTCATCCTGAGCCTCTAAGTCAATTATTTCCATGCCATGATGAGTATAACGCTGCTCTGGCTCATCATGCTCTGTCAAATCAAAGTCCCTCTCTTTCTCCTCATCACCAAAACTCTCCTCCTACATCCTTTCCTTCCCTTTTTGCAACTCCTACACTTGTACCTGTTCTGTTGATGAAGAAGGCAAATCCCCTTCCACATCCTGTGGAGCAAGCATTTGCCTATGGGTTGATGAAGAAGGCAAGGTCCCTTCCACATCCTATGGAGTAAACACTTGCCTATTAGCTGCAAAAAATCTCTTTGTGCCGCTCTGATATGTCATGTAAGTCATGGGCACCTCAGTAGTTCTAGTGTCTTTGGCCACCTCATCTGTTTTCACTTGAGCACTGCTAGAAGGTCCCCGTGCTTCTTGAGACATTGGTGGAGGAATTTGAGGACCCCTGAAGATGTCATGAGCAATAAATGTCTCCCAAGAGATGTTGAGGAGACTAAGATGATGAAGCACAATCATCTTGATCAGGGAATAATGATAGAGACTGCTCATCTATTGATGGTGTGGCTTCTTCTGCACAAAATGGACCATCTTCTCAATATTCTTGAACAATAAATAAGGGAAATTTAACATCCTCACCCTGGTAAAATGCATGAGGAGCCTGATGTGATAGGTGTACAACCTAGAAAATCTGCCTTCACAAGTGAAATATTTCATGATGATTTTCATCATGGGGACATACTTGTCTTCAAGAAATCTAAAAGGAAAAAGTCTTTTCACTTCATTTCTGTATCAGGGTTTGATATAAGGCTCATAATAATGTTCATCTAGGTCATGTGCCTTGTACCACTTCTCCCCTACATTTGGAATCCTGGTGGCATTCACAATAATGGAAGGTGAAACTATGAATGTCACCCCAGCAAGAGTCACCCTGTTTTCCTGAAGATGAGCTAAAAAAAGTCTGGTGAGCTTATGGTGGTGTTGAACTCTCTCTACCTTCTCACAGAACTCATAGCAGCCAAGATTTCTATAACAAGTGACATCCAACTGAGAGGCCTACAATTCTTTGAGGTCTGATGGCTCTTCTCTGATAATTCTGCCTCCCTTGGGTGTTTTCCTCCTCCTCATAGTCTCGGTCCTCTCTGTCCATGTTTTCAAGGCTCGTGGTTGTATGAAGGGAATGAGTGAAAGTGTTTTAGGATTGAGGGGATGGGAGATGACCTTATGGGCTAGAAAATGGATGAGGCAGTAGGAATCACAAAAATGAGAGGGAGGGCTTGGTTTGTTTGAGATATTGCTTTTTGGGAAGAGGTATAAAGGGATGTGGATGTTATGCAATGATAAAAGAGTTTAGAGTTTTAGTTATAGGTGATAGGAGGAGTAATTGGGTTTAGGGTTTTAGGCATAACTAGTAGAATTTAGGGTTTGACATTTACCATTTAACTAGTATCCCTTCTGCTCAACGTGTAGCACCAACCCACAGACATGCAGCGCCACTTCTAGAAGCACAGCGCAATGTAAATTTACACTGGGGAAATCTCCAAACATGTAGCGCCAAACTCTCAATGCACAACACCAACCCTCATGCCTGAAATGCGTAGTGCCAGACTGTAGAAGCACAGCGCCACTTCACCACTGCTCCAAATGTGCAGCGCCACCCTACAGAAGCACATCACCACTTCTCCTTTGCCCAAAACTCACTCAACCTTTCCTCTTGTCCTCACTTTTTGACTCCTTTCTTGCTAAATGAGAATGATGAACTTGAAAACGAAATGTGAGACCTTATAGAGGAGTAAATTTTGATTTTTCACTTGAAAAACCCACTTTCTAATGTTTCTTGACCTTCTTCAAAACTCTGTTTTTAATGCCTTTTCTTCTTTGTTTCTTTTCAGGTGGATAATGCTCAACTTGAACTAATTTTTGCAGTGTTTCTTCGTCTTGCAGCAAGGAGAGATGCTTTGGTGTAGCCAAGATCATTTATTACATAGAGTGACTTAAAATTACATAAGAAATACAAATTAACCAAAATACTCTGTTTTCACCTCGAAAACATGTTTTCGAGGTGAAAATTACTTTAGTTTAAATGATAATTATATAGTTACTATGACCTAGAAGCCATCATGCTTGACTTATTTATCATCCTCATACCCTTGCTTCCCTTTATTTACACTTTTAAATCATGCTCTTGACCTTGGTAATGAAACCATAAGACCTAATGAAAACATGCCATATGACCTAATGAAAGCATGATTGCAAATTGGCCATGAAACCATAACTGAAGACAACTTGAAGAAGGGTCGGCAAGTATACTCTATGAGGGAGAAATTAGATTTTCTGACTCTAAACTTGACTATAAACCAAATCAACCAAACTTGACACAAATCATTCAAAATTTATAGCCTTCACTTGAGGCCCCAAGCTCAGATGACAGTGTACTTGAAACCTTGCAAGGAAAAGCAAACTGGTATATACAATGAAGGTGAAGTAATTTCAGGGAACAACCTCAAAAGTAGTAGTGCTTCAGGAGCCTACCTAAAAATGCATTCTTTCCTCGATAAGCTGATATCTTATATGGTCCTTTCCATAAATTGTCAAAGTTACCATGCTTTCACTTTTCCTCATTCCGTGCATCCCACCGCAGTATTACATCTTCCAGCTAAAACTTATATGCTTTGGTTTTGTGGTCATAAATTTTCTTTATCTTCTCTTGCAATCAGAAAACTTTTTTGGAAACCTCTTCCCTTGTTTATTGAAGGTGAATCATTTGATTAATTCTACGCTGAATATCATCCTCTTCACTACCAGCTTCCTATAATAATCTCATGACTGGGACTGCAAGTGATGTAGGAAACATTGTATCAGTACCATAAACCAACTCAAAAGGTGACATACCTATTGATTTCTTGCTGCTCAGTCTGTCGGCCCACAAGGCATAAACAAGCTTTCGATGCCAATTCTTCTTGATTTCCTCCAACATTTTCTTCATAATGTTCACCAAGGATTTATTTGATGACTAAGCCAATCCATTGCCCTACGGGTAGTATGTCGTGGAATGACCCAATGTAATATTGTACTTGTTGCAAAACTCAACCATCCTCTTGGACTTAGATGTTGCTACATTATCTGTTATAATCTCGTGAGGGCAACCTAAACGAGACAAGATATTAGATTCTAAAAATTGGATAATTACCGTGTTTGTGGCTTGCCTTGTCGGGATGGCCTCAATCCACTTGGTGAAGTAATCGGTAGCTGTCAAAATCCATCTGTGTTGTGTTGGTGATATAGGGTGGATTTCTCCTATGAAATCAAGTCCCCACTGCTGGAAAGGTGCATTTATTTAAAATGGCTTCAAAGGAAGAGGAAGCAACTTCCTTTTTCCTTGAAAAATTTGGAATTCATGGCAGCGCATAACTATCTTATATACATCTGAAAACAAAGTTGCCCAATAATATCCTGCTCTCAACACTTTTTTAGTTGTTGTTTTCCAAAACAAATGACCGCCACAATCACCTCTATGAAAATCATTCATTACATGCTAAGCTTCATCTTCAACCAAACAACTAAGAAGAATTCCTCCCATATCCTTCCAATAGAGAGCACTATTTAAAATGAAGAATTTTGCAGAATTTAGTTTTAGTGATCTACCTTTACTTCTTGAAATTCCAGGAGGTGGTGAAAGATGCTGAGGAACGTAATTATATCAGAATACCAAAGTGATTTGAGAGACATTTCTCATACTTGGATGAGTGAGCCATCATCTTCGTCATCTGACATTGATGCAATGAGATTTATGTCTAGAGCATGCAAATTTGATTCAGCCATCAGTTTTTCCAAACCTTGTCCTTTGATTAGTTTGGTAGGGTTAATCTCAAGATCATACTCCAACATTGCTGCTATCCACTTACCTCTTCTCCCCTCTGGATCAATTTGCATGAAAACATCCTTGACGGTTGCATTAGGAACATATGCTATAGTATGTGAATGCAGAATGTATACTCTGAATTCCTTCAATGCTTTTATAAGAGCTAGCACTTGTTTTTCAATGATATTGTAACACAAGATATCATCTCGAATAGTCCTACTAAAAAAATCAATGGGTTTCTCCACCTGATTCCTCTTTTGCATCAACACCGAAACCATGGTGTGCTCAGATGCAAATGAAAATATAATAAAATCATGAGTATAATCAGGACTGATCAAGATAGGGGATGTGGTCTAAGAAAACTTTACCAAGTTGAATGATTTCATGGAATCCTCAGTCCATTTCACTATGCTATCCTTTTTCAACATATTAGTTATTTCATGTAAATGCTCAGCCAAACTTGGTACAAATCTGCGTAAGGAATTCATCTTACCATTGAAAGCCTGAATCTCCTTTTTGTTCAGTGAAAAATCTATATACTGGATTGCCTCCACCCTTGAAGGATAAATGTGAATACCATCTTTAGAAATTATATGACCAAGGAGTTTACCCTCATCCATGGAAAAAAGACTCTTTTCTGGTTTAGGGAAATCTCGAACTTCCTACATTTCTGAAAGACAATCCTTAAGTGGTGCAAATGCTCATCATCAGAACCAGAAAATACCATAAGATCATCTAAATAAACTACCAAGAAAACATCCTTCTCATTAGCAAAAGCTATGTCCATTTCTCGTTGAAAAGTGGCTCTGGAATTCTCCAACCGAAATGGCATTTTGGCATACTGAAAAGTTCCCCATGGTGTTGTGAAGGAAATTTTGTCTTGGTATTTTTCATGCACCAAGATCTGATTATAGCCTGAGTAGCCATCTAGTAGTGACATCTGTGATGCTCCAACTACTCTTTGCAGAATATGGTCCATCTTAGGAAGTGGGTAATTATCCTTTAAGGACACTTTATTGAGGTTCCGGAAATCTATGAAGAACCTTATTTCTCTGGTCTTCTTTCGTACCAAGACCAAATTTGAAATCCAATCAGAAAATCTAATTGGAAGAATGATGCCAACTTTAAACAATCTATTTACCTCTTTCTCGATGGATGGCAATAGCTTTGGATTGATTGTTCTCAACTTTTGTCTAAAAGGTTTTTGATCCAGCTTGATAGGAATAGTATGTTGAATGATATCCTTGTCATACACTTTTAAATCTGAATAATCCCATGCAAAAACATCAGAAAATTTAGAAAGTAATCTAACATACTTGGCCTTTACTTCGGAAGACAATGCTTTTGATAACTTTACAAGCTTGGGATGGACAGTTGTTCCAAGATTTACATCTTCAACTCCTTTGTCCGTAAGAACCAAGGTCAGTTTTCTTGCCACATCATCCTGATAAAAAAGCTCCTCTAAGGGTATGAGACCTCTAGGAATAATATTATCCTTCAGTTGTAAAACCTCCATCTAATTTACCTCAATATCTTGTTCATCGAAATCACAAACATCATCAATAGAAGCATTCTTAAACTTTCCTTCATTCTGCAAAGGCATTAATTTCATTGTCATCCCAAAAAACTTGCCAATACCTCAAATTATCAGGGACAGTAAGCCTATGTTTGACATGAATTTCAAATTTGTTGCTAGAATTCTTTGGAATCTTCAAATTGCTAGCCGCAATGGCGAGGGAATCTACAAGGATGTTTTGAGTCCACGGTAACGTTGTCAAGGTATATTCTAGAAACATCCTCAAAATATCTAGAACTGCATTTCTGTAGGCTCTCATCTACGGGTGTTTTGCTTGATATTCTCCTTTTACTTGTTTAATCACCAGCTCTGAATCATCATAAACAGAAATCCTTTTCGCATCTAGTTTTTCAAATTTTTTATCGGGAAATCTAGTGTCTATGCAGAGCTGCTAGTCCCACTAAGACTAGTAGCTATCTTAGAAACAAACAAACTAAAACTACTTTCATTTTCCTTTATGAGAAGTAGATAAGAGGGGAACAAAGGAGACCAACCTCTATCTTGCGCTTGGTTCCTTGCTTGATTCCTCTCCCTTCTGATAGATCTTTGCCACTCGCTTCCTCGTCTACCTAGCTTCAAAGAGCACCTATGGAATCAAAGCAACATAACACTATCCAAGAACAGAGATCTTCTATCATAAACAATATAGGACCAGATATATATTGACCACACAAATGCATATATCATCAGTCATACAAGAATGTGGAGGAAAACTTGAATAGCTTTATTAATATCAAGAATAGCAAAGAGGATTACAACCAATTGTTCTGACCCAGTGTCATCCTCTCAGCAAGAAAGCCCTTCTTCACCTCATGAAAAGCTTAGATCACCCAACACTATGATGTTACACAAAGAAACCAACAACACTTCCTTACAAGATACAAAATTCCAGCCTCTGGATCTCTGGGATGATGGATCCATATATAGATGATTATAGGGAGATGAGTCAGCTTCTAAGATTTGATTAGTGTCCTCTCTCTGATAGTTCTTGATTCCACTTGGATAATGATGATCTCTTACTCATCCCTGGGCGAATGCAGAGAGGCAAGTGTCACAGGAGAAGTTTCTGGAAGATTCCATGATCCTCCACCTCACAAATTAACTCTGCCATTTGTCCACTCTCACCCATCACACCCCATAGAAGGGATTTTCAGTATGCATCGCACCTCCCGTGTGCATTTAGGTGGGATGCAGTGCACTTTGACCATGGAGCAGGTGAGATGGTCTAGTTTTGACCAGTTTTGAGTAATTTTTCATGGAGAACTTCTGGGAGATGATGTAATCACCTGACCTTATTCTTTTAGGGGATGGAACAACACTTTTAGGGACTTATGAGCCCTTGGTTTATGGACATGTCTGATTGGCGTTGCAGTGCCCAAAAATGTCTATAATAGTTGCCCCCTAAAGCATGAGGTCATTAATCTTTCGATGTCGGGTGAAATGCTTTATCATGAGGATCCGAAGTTTTTTCGAGCTAGAAAGCGACCTGTAATAAGATATAATACAATACATTATCTTCATAATATTTTCATGATCTAGCTGAGGTGGGCATTCCCATGCTCAGCTTTATAAATTCATTTTTATGTACATAAGACAGACAATCGTCTGTGTGCAGACTGATGATTCTGGTAGAGCCATCATCCCTTAGGTTGGATGATTATCTGTGCAGCAATGATGTACATCTGATGTCTTTATTTTCCTAAATATATATCGCAACTCGGATGGATGAAACTAGATCTGGGGTCTTCAATCTTGTTCGATCTTCACTCAAAGTACAAGTCGATCCATGTGAGAGATGTTCTGGAGTCGAACATGGAAAGACATCGCCTGATTACCAGCCAATGATGTAAGCTATTAACAGGCACGAGAGGAATCACCGATAATGATGATGACCCTCAAGGTACTACAGTACAATTCACGTGGTGTGAATAAGCGACTTGGCACCGAACACCACGCAAAATCTGTCGGTCGAAGGCCATTGAGGTAAACCTGTTGCTGGAAGTGAGAAACTTGCCATTGAGGCATGGAAGCTTTAAAGTACTGAAAGGGTTGTCCCTAAGTCGACTTCTTGGATAATGAGTTGATGTCGACAAGAAGCGACCCGCCGTAGGAGGGCCTTAATGAATCCCACATCTACGGCATGGAACGGAGTAAATGATTTTGGAGGTGAAAATGGTCTGATGATAGAGGGTTCAGGGTGGCGGTCATGAATGAATGGAGCGTGAATGTATTGCAGTGGATGAGACACAGGTGAATTCTCTGAGCGACTTCTCTTGAACATACCAGCGACACTGACGTGATGGATTGGTAGTGTTAACCCCAAATATGGATGGTGTGATGGACCAATGGTGATATAACCAGTGAATGGAACAACCCAACCCGACTCGGATGCGGAGTGAAAGTGTCATGTTCAAGATGTTGGGTTGTGTTATATTCTTTCCACGTAGTTAATAGGGGGTTTGAAGGGCACCCGTAACCCCACTTTATGGGGTCCGGGGCAGCGCCACGGAAATTTTGGTTTTGGACCATATGTTAGGTTGGGTGGACCCACCTATGGTTTTGTGCATGATTTTCGCACATGTTTTTTGGACGCGATGGTTTTCGGTCCATGGTATTGGACGCGATGGATTTCGGTCCATGGTATTGGATGCTTTGGCATGTATAAATATGTATTGTAACATTGAAAGGAACATAATGAAAAATCAAGCTGGTAGTCCCGGTTTTGGGATCCAGGGAAAAATCTCTGTGCATATGTGTTTTATGGGTTATGCTCTCGCATTGTTTATTTTCTTTGTTTAAGAATTCGTATGCAGGTAATTTCTGTACAGGGTTAAAACCTACATTTGGTATCAGAGCTGTTTTGGCTTCAAGGGGACGCCTTTGTTGCTGAGGGGTTTCGCTCGGGCCTGTGGTAGACCCTATTCAGTGGGAGATCTGCGAGATCAATTCTGGTGGTGAAAGAAGATGGCGAGCAGTGGAAAGATAGAGATTGAGAAGTTCAATGGTCAGAATTTTGAGTTGTGGAAACTCAAGATGGAGGATCTGTTGGTGGATAAAGATCAGTGGATAGCGGTAGATTCGGGTACTAAACCATCGGGAGTGACCGATGAAGAATGGAAGAAGTTGGATCGGAAGGCAAAGAGCACAATACGATTGTGTGTCTCAGATTCAGTATTGCTAAATGTATCAGGGGAAGCTACGGCAAAGGCTTTGTGGGTCAAGTTAGGGACTTTGTACCAATCTAAGTCTGTGGTGAATAAACTATTCATGCGGAAAAAGTTGTATAACCTGAGGATGAAAGATGGAGACTTGGTGATAGAGCATCTGAATGCATTTAATACTGTGGTAAGTCAGTTATTATCTGTTGATATTAAAATTTCAGATGAAGATAAGTGCATCAGAATGTTGTGTTCTCTACCAAATTCGTGGGATAGTCTGGTTATTGCAATAGGTAGCAATGCAACTTCTTTGCAGTTTGATGAAATAGTCTCAGCCTTGCTAACAGAGGAGATGAGACAGAAAAATATGGAAAACTAGAATGGTGATGCCTTGTCTGTACGAGGACGGTCCCAGAATAGAAACAAAAATAATTCATCGAGTGGGAGATCTAAATCTAGAGGGAGATCTAAATCTCCAGGAAAACCTACAAAGGTGGTGTGCTAAAAATGCGGAAAGGAAGGGCACTTCAGAAGGGATTGTAAATCTAAAGCTCCTGATAAAGGAAAGGGATCTAATGATGCTCCTTCTGCAGAGGCGAAAACCACCTCAGATGAAGGTGGGGATGTGTACTTGGCTTCTTCAAGTACACATGTAGATCATGAGGCATGGTTGATTGACTCAGGTGCATTCTTTCACTTCACTCCCCATAGAGAGTGGTTCTGCGAGTATGATAAATACGATGGTGGTGATGCCTTCTTAGGAGATGATAGAAAGGCTAGAATCATTGGTCGGGGAAAAGTAAAGTTGAAGTTGCAAGGTGGAAGGGTTAGAACACTTCCGGGTGTTCTACATATTCTTGCATTGGCCAGAAATCTGATTTCTGTAAGCCAGTTGGATGATGCAGGTGTAAAGACGGTGTTCGAGAAAGATACCTGCAAGATGGTTCGAGGATCACTGATATTGATGCGGGGAGTTCGGATTGGAACTCTATACAAGCTGCAAGGTAGCACTGTTGTTGATGGGTGCAATAGTTCTATGGTTCCTGAAAATGGAGTAGAAAATCTAGTGGTCTCTAGAGAGAAGACCATGTTGTGGCATTAAAGGCTTGGACATATTGGAGAGAAGGGCCTTCGAATACTTCGTGGTAAAGGTATGGTAGAAGGTATGAATGATAGCTCTCTGGATTTTGATTTCTGTGAAAATTGTGTGTATGGGAAGCAAAATCGGGTGAGTTTCCCCTCTGGTGGTAAGAGGACGAAACAGATATTAGAGCTCGTGCACAGTGATGTGTTTGGACCTGTGAAGGTTCCATCACTGGGTAAGTCTGTGTACTATGTATCATTTATAGATGACTTCTCAAGGAATACATGGATATATTTCCTTAAGAAGAAATCTGAAGTCTTTGACAGGTTTAAAGAATTTAAGGCTCTGGTGGAAAATCAGACAGAGAAGAAGATAAAGGTGTTGAGGACAGATAATGGTGGAGAATTTTGCAGCAAGGAATTTGAAGGATTCTGTAATAAGTGTGGTATAGCACGGCAGAAGACTACTCCATATACACCTCAGCAAAATGGAGTCACAGAAAGAATGAACAAGACGTTGATGGAAAGGGCAAGAAGCATGCTCAGTGGTGTTGGGTTAGGACAGGAATTCTGGGCAGAGGCGGTGGATACTGCATGTTACCTGGTCAACAGGTCACCTTCATCAGCGTTGGAGGATAAGACTCCACAAGAAGTATGGACTGGTAAGAAACCCTCTCTTTCACATCTGAGGTTATTTGGATGTGATGCATATGTACATGTTCCAAAGGAGAAACGAACCAAGTTGGATAGTAAATCTGAAAAGTGCATCTTTATTGGGTATAAGGATGGTTTAAAGGGTTATAAGCTTTGGAACCTAGTCACACGGAAGGTTGTGTACAGCCGACATGTGGTGTTTAGAGAGGTAAAAGATGTTATTCAACATGAAGTCCAACCAAAGGAACCTGAGAAGATAGAGTTTGAGCCAAAGGAGGAAGAATCAGACTCTACAGCAGAGGAGGAATCAGAAGATGAAGAGCCACAAACTCCAGCTGTGAGAAGATCAGTTCGAGAAAGAAGGCAACTAGAAAGGTATAGTCCATCTGCTTTTGCTTTGTCTGTTACTGATGATGATCCCAGAACTGTGAAGGAAGCAGTGGATTCAGAGGATGGAAAAGTCTTGAAAGAGGCCATGGTTGATGAAATGGCATCTTTGCACAAAAATGAGGCCTGGGATCTGGTGGAGTTGCCAGCTGGAAGGAAACCCATTGGTAGCAAATGGGTGTTCAAGAAGAAGACAAATGCGGAAGGAAAGGTGGAGAAATACAAAGCTCGGTTGGTAGCAAAAGGTTATTCCCAGGTGCCGGGAATAGATTTTGGTGATATTTTTTCTCCTGTTGCCAAGGTAACTTCTATTAGATTACTTTTATCTGTTGCTGCTGCTTTTGATTTTGAGGTAGAACAGATGGATGTGAAGATAGCATATCTTCACGGGGATTTGGAAGAGGAAATCTACATGAAGCAACCTGAAGGCTTTGCGGTGAAGGGTAAGAAAGAACTGGTATGCAAGTTAAAGAAGTCTCTGTATGGGTTAAAACAGTCACCAAGGATGTGGTATCAGAAATTTGATACATTTATATGGGGACTTGGCTTCACCAGAAGCAAAGCAGATCATTGTGTGTATTTTAAATTAATTGGTGAATGTGTTATTTATCTGGTCTTGTATGTGGATGATATGTTGCTGGTTGGAAATGACAAAGAAATTATCTAGGATTTGAAGACCCAATTGTCCTCCAAATTCGACATGAAAGATCTTGGTGCTGCAAACTATATTTTGGGCATGGAAATTAAAAGAGATCGGTCGAAGAGGAAGCTCTGGTTAAACCAGAGGAAGTATGTTGAGACAATACTGTAGAGGTTTAATATGCAGGATAGTAAACCAGTGAAGGTTCCTATTCCTGTAGGTGTGAGGTTATCTGCTGAACAGTGTCCCAAGACACAAGAAGAGGGAGAGGACATGTCTCGTGTTCCATATGCAAGTGCAGTGGGTAGCCTGATGTATGCAATGGTCTGTACTAGACCAGACATTGCACATGCAGTGGGAGTATTGAGCAAGTTTATGTCAAAACCTGGGAAGGAGCACTGGAGAGCAGTGAAGCGGGTTTTCAGGTATTTGCGTGGCACTAGTGATTATGGTTTGTGCTACCAAGGAAGACCAGGATTGGACAGAGTGTTGGATATTCATGGCTTTGTTGATGCAGACTGGGCTGGAGATCTGGATCAGAGAAGATCTACAAGTGGGTATGTGTTTAACCTATTTGGAGGTGCAGTCAGTTGGATGAGTAAGAAACAATCTGTAGTGGCACTATCAACTACAGAGGCAGAATACATGGTAGCCACTCATGCAAGCAAGGAAGCAGTTTGGTTGCAGAGATTGTGTTCAAGTATGGGGTTAGTACAGGGAGCTATAAGAATAGACTGTGACAGCCAAAGTGCAATTTTCTTGGCAAAGAACCCTGCTTATCATTCAAAGACAAAGCACATTGATGTTCAGTATCACTTTGTGAGGGATATGATAGAAGACAGAAAGGTGTTGCTGGTAAAGGTGGACACTTTGAAGAATACTGCAGATGCATTGACAAAATCTGTGAGCTCTGAGAAGTTCTCTTGGTGTAGAGAAGCAATGGGAATCTCAGGGCTAAAAAAAAAATGACTAAGCTCTCCTGTGGCCCCTTGTGGAAAGAAAACAACAAGTGGGAGATTGTTGGGTTGTGTTATATTCTTTCCACGTAGTTAATAGGGGGTTTGAAGGGCACCTGTAAGCCCACTTTATGGGGTCCGGGGCAGCGCCCCGGAAAATTTTGGTTTTGGACCATATGTTAGGTTGGGCGGACCCACCTATGGTTTTGTGCGTGATTTTCGCACATGTTTTTTGGACGCGATGGTTTTCGGTCCATGGTATTGGACGCGATGGATTTCGGTCCATGGTATTGGATGCTTCGGCATGTATAAATATGTATTGTAACATTGAAAGGAACATAATGAAAAATCAAGCTGGTAGTCCCGGTTTTGGGATCCAGGGAAAAATCTCTGTGCGTATGTGTTTTATGGGTTATGCTCTTGCATTGTTTATTTTCTTTGTTTAAGAATTCGTATGCAGGTAATTTCTGTACAGGGTTAAAACCTACACAAGAGCGACTTGCTACCACTAAAGTTTCTTCAAGTTTTCTTCCCAATTTTTCCCCAGTCATTGCTGACTAGTACCTCTTTATTTTTTCAAGCTTGAGGAGGATAACATATGCTTGTTCTATAATTTTCCCTTCGGGAAAACCCATCGCTATGTTTTAACGAGCCTAGCGATAGTGAAACTCGTTCTTGTTTGTATGGACAAGTTTGTCACTATTCGGTTTTAATGAGTTTAACAACAAATATAACTTGGTCCTTTTCAATTTTAGAGAGTCTGAAAAGGGACGTAAAGAAAACTCCAACAATCATTTTTCGTCATATAATCCCTTAAGTCTGAAAAAGTATAAAATAATACAAAAGGGATGAATTTTCGGTAATTTTAACGAGCCGAACAAAACAAGCGCTCGATCGTTTTGTGCAATAATCCCTTAGTTCGAACAAGATTAAAATCTAAAGGAGGGATAGCACTTCCGGTCACTTTAACGAGCTAGAGAGGCCAATTACTCGACAATCTTTTCATATTTTACGAGTTAGATGAAAAGAGCTTAAAGGAGACTCATTTTTCGAGGAATGAGTGATAAATTCGGGTAGCAGCTAATTCCAGGTAAGGTTTGGAATTTTCCAATCACGGTAGTGTCACAAGGATGGCTAGCAGGATCACTCTTCGCAGTTGTTCCTCAAAAAGGGTAAACAATCAAATGGAGGTGAATGATTGGCCAAAATAGAGTGGAGGTGATGATGAGAACACGACCAAGGCTTCAAAGGCTAATGATAATGCATTCACGATGGTTATTTACCGGAAATTGGTTCATTTTTTAATGAATGAGCTTAAACTCTGGGGGAAACATTTTCTCACTGTTTATGTTTAATTTTTAACGAGCTTGAAATCCACATAAAAACTGCTCGATATATGGTCATTGATTACCTTGATTTTATCATTGACAACTTTGCTCCTTCAAAGGTTATACTGCCTACTCAATTGCTTCATCAAACTAGTTAGAAACGAATAATATATTCTTGAAAAATGAGTCAAAACACTAATATTTTACTTCAATTACGTGAAAAGTAATTTAAAAGTGTTTTTTACCTCTCATTTTACCATTTTATTTGAACTTTGGTTTGTTGGAGCTTTGGAGGTGCTTTCCCCCTTGATTTTCACTAGCTGATTCCAGGAGATTCTGTGGATGATTCTTGGCGCCATCTAGACCAGGTAAGAGCTAAACCTGAGCTCTTCAGTTTCATTCTTTCCTTTTTGAATTCTGAGCATGTTTCTTGGTTTTTTTGAGCCCCTGGGGTTTGAAGAATTCGCCCTGGATCCATCACACCTTTCCTATATCGAAAGGTGCGATGCATGCTGGCTTGGTCATTGGCCAGTCAACATGCATCCCACCCAGTACATTGCTGGGAGTGGGATGGTCGCAAGGAGGGAAACTTGTGCACAGTTTTTCATGGAATTTTTTGCCTATTTTTTCGCCAAATCAGGATCGTGACTCTTCTCTTGTTTGTTTTCAGAGATTCATTGAAGAAAAATTCCTGTTACATGGTGAGAACTTGAGCATGAAGAAGAGGACATGCTTGCTTTACATGATCCGATTACGGAAATTCACTACGGAACTGTGGCCTGTTCAAGTTTTTCTGCATCTCTAGCACAAGGCAACATATAAACTTGTTGCAGTATTTTCTCGATGCATGGGATCCTACCGACCAGGTATTCCAGATTAGAGGAAAATCCATCCCCTTGACTATCATGGACATCTTTTTTTTTGACCGATTTATCAAGGCGTGGTTCCCCTATCTCATTATCAGGTTCGGCCCGTGGGGGTGAATCCGTGAGAGATTACAGTAATCGGTATTGCAGAGAGGGATCTCAGCCGAGTAAGGACAGCAAGATCAATATCCGAGATGTCACTGACAGGCCCTTGAGGACCATTTTGTTCACTTTTGCTAGACTGGCTGGTAGCGCGGCTCTTCATGTGGCCAATAGGTCTTATATGCAGTACGCCTTGGAATGCCTTGAACCAAAGGTGTTCAACTGGTGTGATGCAGTACTCTCTGTGATGAAAGAACAACTGACCAAGGTAAAAACTGGAAGATTGAAGAACTTTGGTTATGGTCCCATTTTGACCGCTTTCACCATGGAAAAAATCCCACTGATGCAGCCACAGTATATTCCACTTGGTTCACCTCCACCGACTGAGCCACAGATGCAGAGATGGGTTGACTTCATGGCCCGACGTGTGGGTCAGTCCCAGATTTCTTTCTCTGATACCTTCTTTGAGTGGTTCAATCTTCAGCAGATGGTTTTTATCGAGTGTCCATATGCTGGTATGGACTTCCGGGGTGATCCGGATTTGGTACTGCCGGCTGGTGAGCAGTGGGGTGCCATAGGTAAATTCTCTGACCATATTCCTGTTCATTCTTTTCATAATGTTCTTACATTTTCTTTACTCAAGACTAATCAAAACTCATGTGCTCATGTAGACATTGGACCAGTCCGACCAACTGTACGTCCGAGAGCGCCAGCTGCTGCTCCAGTAGGAGAGGCTGTGGGGAGGGCTATCCTTCGCGACCTTGATGGGGCCGAGGCGCTTTCAGCATTGCAAGATCAGGTCGAGGGTCTCACTCTTGGTATTCCAGATGTGAGGACCGACGAGCTACCTCTTAGGCTGCAGCGACATACTACTAGCGTGCCAAGTCGATGGACTCGACTTTTATGCATGATTTCACAGGTAGTGACTTGTTATCATCAGCACCATTAGACTATGGTGCCCCCCAACATTTTTGAGTTTTGGGTTATCTGACCAATTTTGTCTTGGTTACAGAACATTATGTGTAAACCACAAATAGTCATATATATATTTTTTTATTTTTGAAGCTTTATTTTGGTTAAGTTACGTGATCCTGATGAAAATATTGATGAAATGCTTCTTTTTTATAAATGTTGCAAATTTCTATCTAACACATAATTTGCCAATGAGTCTGTTAATGTGTTTAAGTTTCTGGAAATATGTTGATATTGAATAGAATCAAACTGTCTTTCCAAAATCTTGACCCTTAGGAACATGCGATAGATAGCTGGATTTCGGACAGAGTAGATACCAGTGAGTTGTAGTATGACGGGTTGTGAGTCCAACCTGACGACAAGTCAGCATATGCCATGTGTGATGGCATCATAGAGGAGTTCTATCAATGTGCTATATTCAGCGATGTTATTTTTTGACTGACCAATACATACCCCTCTAAAACTTATTAACTTGCCGCTTGGATCGAAAATGGCCCAGGCCACAGAAGATAAGTTCCGCAAACTACGACTCGCTCCATCGGCATATCAAACAAATGATTCCAATAGGTTTGACATCTGCAACAATTTTAAAAAATGGATTACCTTACGAAAACAATTACCCTTAGCGAAAACAAAAATTTAACAAAATCATAGGGGTTACTACACTGAATCATGCGTAGTAGCGCTTAAGATACAACTCGTTACGGGTTTGCGCCAGTGGAATCCCATCATAATCCACTAACTCGTAGGCTCCTTTTGCTAATACACATTTAACAATATAAGGGCCCATCCATAAGGATTTGAATTTACCTGCTCCCAATTTATCAGATTCCTGGTCGTAAAGTAAGACCAAGTCACCTTCTGAGAAGACACAGGGTTTGACATTCTTGTCGAACTGCACCTTGACTCATTTCTTATGGGCTTCGTTAGCCAAAGCGGCATCATGACAGGTTTCATCCAATTGGATTAGTTCCAAGAAAAAAGCCTCCTCTTTTGAAGTTCTGGGGAGAAGGTCGACTGCGAGTTTGAGGGACAAGATTTCACACTGAACTGGTAAGATTACTTCTAGGCCATACACTAGTTGAAAGGGTGTAAACCCAGTTGCATTCCTTACCGATGTTCGGTATGCCCACAAGACTGAGTATAGGATCAAGTTCCAACTCCTTTTGTGGACTCCAATCATCCTTTGCAGCATCCGCTTCAGGACCTTGTTGATTGCTTCAACTGTCCATTGGCCTACGGGTAATATGGAGTAGAGTTGTCATGGGACAACCCCAATTTGGCAGCCAATTCAACCATCATGTGATTGCAAAAATTCGATCCATGATATGTGACTATGGCCTATGGAACTCCGAATCTGGCGACTACATGATTGAAAAAGAAAAGGGCAGCCGTTTCACCGGTGTTGTTTAATGTAGGCATCGCCTTGGTCCATTTAGTAAAATAGTCTACCGCAACTATGATATACCCATGCCCCCCAGTCGAGGTGGGGTTACATGTCATGAAATCTATGCCCCATTTGGTGAATGGCCCAATAGCAACTACTGGTTGCAGGGTTGTGGGTGGTCTTCTGGTTTTGCTATTGAAAATTTGACACGGATGGCAACTTCTGACTACGGTTATGCAATCTTTGAACATTGTTGGCCAGAAGTATCTTGCTCGTAAAAAAATTTGCGCCATAGCGTAACCAGATTGATGTCCCCCACACGCGCCTCAATGGCAATCATTCAGGACTTTTTCAGCCTCCTCATGGGTGCGGCACCTCCTCAGAACTATATCGACACCACGACAGTAAAGCGTATCACCGACGATCATGTAGTCTTTTGATTGGTATTGAATACGTCTTTGTTCTGAGCGAGAGGTATTAGACCTATATTTTTGGGTTTGGAGATAGATAATTATATCCCCATACCATAGATTGCTTGAAGATATCAAAAACAAAGATTCATCGACGATGGTTTCCCCAGATGTTTCATCGTTGGACGATGATGGGAGATCGCATAGTAATTCTGCGAAAACCAGGGATTTCTTTGATTTGGATTTTACAAATTCCAGATCAAACTCTTGAAGAATTGCTATCCATTTTGAATATTTTCCCCCTAGCAATTGTCGCAACAAGATATAAGTCATGGGGTTGCAATCTGACAAAATGGTAGTTTTTTGAAAGAGGACATAGTGTCAAAATCTCTGTATCACTTAAACTGCTGCAAGAGCCAGCTTTTCAACGTAGGAATACTTTCTTTCTATATCATTTAAGTTTCTGCTCAAATAATAGATAGGATGTTCACTTCCATTGTCTTCTTGAACTAAAACCATTGCGATGGTTGTATCCGCTGTAGCCAGATACAGGTTAAAGTCTTTTTGATAATCAGGAGCGTACATTAATGATGCTTTTACTAGGGATTTCTTTAAAGCATCAAAGGAAGCTTGCGCGACCTGATCCCAGATGAAGGGTACTTCTTTTTTTAATAGACGTGTTTAATCTTTAGCAAGTTCGGCGTAATTTGGAATGAACCTCCTTAGAAAGTTTGCTTTCCCTTGGAGTTTCTGAATCTGAAGCAAATTCGAAGGTGGAGGCAAATCTATGATTGCTTGAACCTTACATAGGTCGAGACGAATCTCGTCCTTTGAGACTACAAAGCCAAGCAAATGACCAAAACTGACACAGAACACACATTTGTCTGGATTGAGTCATATCTTGTAGTGTCGATAACGTAGAAATATCACTCTCAAATGCTGCGGATGATCTGTCCGCTTTCGCGAATGAGCCGGAAGATCGTCAAGATATGGTTGAACGATGTTTTTGATGTCATGGAAAGCATAATTCATTGCCCTCTAAAATTTTGCCCCTGCATTCTTTAAACCAAAGGGTAACTTGCGATATGCAAATGTGCTCCACGGACAAATAAATGCAGTCTTTGACTCGTTCTGTGGGCAGATATTTATTTGATTATACCAAAAGAATCCATCCATAAATGAAAAGATTTCAATTATCTGGTCAATAAAGGGTGTAGGGTAGTTGTCTTTTGGACAAGCTTGATTTACATCCCTATAATCGATGTACACTCTAATCGTTCCTTGTTTTTTCATTACAGGAACAATGTTCGATACCCAATCAGTTAGACGAACAGGGTAAATAAAACTAGCATGGAGAAGTTTTTCAATTTTTGCCTTGATGGCAACGACTTTCTTGGGGTGCACCTGCCGTAGCCGTTGTCGTACTGGTTTGACATCTGGATACATCTTTATTTCGTGTTCAACTATACTCGAGTTAATGCCTGGCATTTCATCATATGACCAAGCAAAGACATCTCTGAATTTGTGAAAAAGAGCGTTATATATTTCCAGTTCTGAAGGAGAACAACATTTGCCAACATAAATATTCTCTGCAACATCTGTTTTGGTCGAGATATTTATGGCGATAGTCTCTTCGATATTGGATAAGTTTCGCTAGGAATCCACTGTGTTCATAGTATTTGATAAGAAATCAAAAACTGAAGGATGATGAGGGTCATCATGAGTATCTTCTTGACTATCCAGAAGATGGGAATGATGGTGGTAATCTTCCCATGGCGCCCCGTCAATTATCATTGACTGAACAATTCCTTCGTCGGTGTAATTCACTTGCAACCAAGGATCTAAAGGGGTGCCATATTCCTTAGACCTATCTATCCAAACGCTTGATGAGCGTTGATTTGGGTTTGCCTCCCATGCCAGAAGCATTGATTGCTACAATATTTCTATTGGGCTTGGAGGCAATACCTACAGATGATCCATGCTAATATCGATTTCTAAGATCTTTTGAATAGAAGATATCATATTGCAGGTTCCTACCGTTGCCACTTCCGCCAGATTGATTGGAGGTGGAAGGACAAAAGTCCCCATTAATATAGGGTCTTTTAGTAGGCCTACTCCGATATTTTGAAGCGAATGGGGGCTTCCATGGATCATCGAAATGCTTCCCGTAACTTGGGAACTATTGGGGAGAAATGTTTGTTGGTCGACGATTGTAATTCCCCCTTGAAAGGGAAATGCAATATTCCTAAAGTAGGTTGACACAACCGCACCCATAGCATATATCCAGGGCCTTCCCAGTAGGATGTTGTAATCGAGGTTTCCATCGATTACTTCAACATCTATTTCTATTGTTTCCCCCCAGTTCAACTTTCAAGTTACTTAAAATCCCATATGGGGTATATGTTCGTCCATCAAATTCTTTTAATGTCGTTGAAGATCGCGACAAGGTTGGAGATCCTAGAGTTTTCCATCAACATAATACATGTAGACTCCCCCTCATCAATAATTGTTTGATGAACAGTTTTGTTGAGGGCTTTCACTTGAATGAGGAAATCTAGTTGAGCTGGTAACTGAGGATCATATCCTTTGTGATTAAAGGACACAATATTAGAATCCTTTGGGTCAATCCCACCTATTGCTGATAATAAAGCCTGCTTTTGGGAGGGGTAATTTTGCAGTACCTCAAGCGTCAACATAGCGGATGGCGATTGGGCTAGATCTTCCATTGAATTATAATGTTGTGATGCTTTGGCACAAGGATTAAATGTCGACTTGTGTACTACTCCCTTTGGTGGTTTTATCGTTAGCTCTGGAATGATGGGCGGCGCAACTTCTGTCAAAGTTGTTGTCGAACTACTAGGTTGATCTTTATCCTTGTTGTTCGACAGCTGTGGATTCCCGTAATATTTATTCCTTATCGTTATCAAAGCATCATTTTGTTGTTTCGAAACTGACAACATCAGCACTTGGGACGGGGAAGCATTATCACTAGCAACCAGATTTGTTCCTGGATTTGGAAACGGATCAGTTAATACTGCTGAGGTTTTCGAATTCTTGAAGAATTTTTTAAGCTCAGCTTTATATGGACAATCTCTTACCTAATGATCCTCATCACATATAAGACATGGACGATTTGGTTTCTTATCTCTAGAAGGGTTTGTAGAAGATTTTTCAGGTGATGATTCCTCGTTTTTCTTCTTCTTCCCTTTGTTTTTCTTTTTGCCTCCTGGTTGCCTGGTTTCTTTGCCTTTGTCTGTTGAGACGGCATTTACTTCCGAGGCGAGAAGTTCTTCTTTTGCATTTTGACTAGAAATCTTACGAGCCTTTTTAGATGTAGCCTTTTTTGATTTCGTGTCTGTTGTACCAATCACGCCATCGCTGGCATGAGAGTCATTGTTCGATTTAGGAGGAGGAACAGAAAATTCCGGTCTGGGAGCGTCAGGGATTTTATCGTAGAGCGTGCCAAATTGATTATAAATCAAGTCCAAATATTGCGCACGAGCAATAACTTGCTCTTCAGTGACGACTCCTCCCTTTGCCACATCTTCTGTAATGGAAGGTAATAATGACTTAATAAACCATTCAGCTAAAAGTTTATCAGGAACATACGTTTTTACCATTCTACAACGACGTCGCCACTCATGAATATGATCGGATATGTGAGTGGCCGTCGTTTTCTTGAAATTGGTAAGAAGTTTTGTTCCCATTTCGTACCTTATGGGTAACTGAAAATGGGTTAAAAAGGTTGTGGCTAGGGTACTAAAGTTATCAAACGAAGCTCTAGGTAATTCGATATACCATTTTGTTGCCGGACCAGTTAACGTTCTCTGAAAAAGGTGAAGCCTAATCGAATCATCGTTTAGGGTGTTGGATGAGCACCACAGATGAAAGGTCATCACATGATTTGATGAGTCTTCACCCAAATTTCCATTAAATTTAGGAATATCTGACAGAAGTTTATGCGGAATCGCTAGCCACCAAGGGGCGTAAGCAATTGGATCATTCATTAACCGATTTAGATCTGATAACTCTAAAGTCGCCATGAAGGGTAATTGTTGATTCAGGTTTGGCGAAGCATACCTAGGATAAGATGGAATTGCCTAAGCAGTTGGTCTTTGCACACCAGCATAATGCATTCGATGCTGGTAACTTTGGTAAGGTTGATGGGCATAACCATTATAGAATGGTTGATTTTGACCATTTTGAATATACGACTACCCATTATTTGCAAATATTTGTTGCTCAGACCCTTAATAAACTTTTTGGAATTGTGGTTGTTGATATTGCACCAGCCATGGTTGTGAAGCCATGTGCTATTGTCCAATACTAGCTGTTTGACCAAGATGAGGGGTAATTGTACCCGTTTCGGCCTGTGTCATTCCACTAGTTAGCGATTGTGGTTGGGTCGCAGGGATAAGAGGTTGTTGCATTACGACCTGAGAAACCTGAGGTTGACATACAACAGACAACGCTTGTATTTGCGACACCATCACAATAGCCGGCGTAGTGGTATATTTGACATAGGTAAACATTGTTGCATCAAGTATACAACTCTTGGTTGTTGAGGCAGTATTGGCACCCAACTGCTAGATGTAATTCCAGCATAACCTGAATTTTTTTGTGAACTCTCATATGGTTGTTCTCCCATAGGAGACAATGAAAGGGTATATTTCCCCCCATACGGCGGTAATCCGATACTCAAAGGAATGATTTTCCCTTGAGGATCGGACTACCCAAATTGACATTGTGAAGGATCAATTTGCTGAGACTCAACATAAGAGCTCCTGAATATTACTCCGGATGGACAAACAGGAATGAACCATACTATCGAAATAGCCCCTGAGTGGGACCCATCTAGCGATTGAGAGCTAGTTGGGACAGATGGTATGCCGACGAACATTGTTGGAGTGACAGCAGGAAGTTTTGTCGTCGCTGTGTTAGATGAGATAGTCCTAGATGTCGACGGTTGTTCAGATATTGCTAGTCTATCCCACAGATTTCCTAGCGATTCTACAAGAGCTTCCGATAACTGTAGACTAATTTCTGATGAAGAAGGATATAAGGTGATCCCGACTCCAAATTGCGATGGATTACTAGATGGAGGATCTTCCACAATCTCTTCTATAGCAATCAGACCAAGTGGAAGAGGTAGATTGTCAGGTCCATAAAATATTTCCGGTGTTGAAGAAGGTATAAATTCTGTAGTGACAGATGTTTGGGGAATAACACCTTCCAAATCAGCTGTAGATGGAGCTGGTTCGGTAATACAAGTGTTTGCCTTCATACTAGGATCAGATCTACTGTCCTTTGGTGGCTGCTGAACTTCTTCTATAAAGGTAGGGATACCAGAAATGTTTGGAGTAACCGGAGTCTCTGATGGTGTCGGAACACTTGTTCCAACTTTACCAAGGGATTTTGAACCGGTTAAACGAGTTCGCTTCGTCCGTAACAGTTTGATTCTAGAGACAAAGACAGTTGACTCGTAAGCCTCCGAAAACGATGGGGTTTCAATTGAATTTCTTCCACGATTGCGGATTACTCGATCAACTAAAAATCAAGGGGAAATATGTTTCAGAATTAAATGAATTTTAGATGCTTTTACACAACTTGTTTTTTCAATTTTTAAGAGTCAACAAAAAACAAAAGATGACTCTAGTCACCTTCGATTTTTAATGAGCTTGAAGTGACAAGTGCTCAGATGGACCTTTTCCTTTAAGGAGTCTGAAAAGGAATGAAAGAGACTACTCTGGAAATCTAGACAGAGGGATTACCAAACCAATCGCAAAACTATAGAATACTTTTTACGATACGGCAGTCAATCTTCCCGAATGTTGTGTTCAGTGCATTGCGGTCGATAGGGCGGCAGACATGGCTTCCTATGGATAAAGGATATAGCCTATTGTGGTCTCCCAATATATACTCGACGGTACGTGGGAGCACAAGTCCGTACTAGCACTTGTCATCTCAAAGTGGAGGAATCACCCAACTAGCAATGTAAACAACAGTTACCAGGCTTTACAACGCCGGAATACGTCCCTAGCCTAGACTTCTAAATGTTGTGCGTTAGGTTCCAAAGCGTTTTTAGGTTCATTAAATTTATTTTACAGTTGATCTTGTTTAAGAAATTTTCCTTTCAGGTTCACCGCGTGATGTAGATATACAATTCCTAAAATGCAATATAAGATGATAAACAATTGTTTAATCTTCTTTTTGCAATGAAAATCCTAGCTACTAAAGAAAGAGAGATGATACTCTTTCAACATAGAGCAGAGAGCACACACTATATGCACTGTCCTAAATCAAACAAACAAATAGTCTAAATGCAAATTCACATGCATGTATTTGTTTTCAGCCTTCTTAATGTGTGAATGATAAAAAGAAAGCTAAGCACAAATCTGAATTATTTTTCAAAGCAACATTACTAACAAGCTTCTTTTCAAGACTAAATGAAGACAATGACAACACTTTGCGGTTTGGAATGGAAAACTTGCTTTCAACACTTGAAAAACTACTAATTCAAATCAAATACAAGAGTAACAGTGTAATCGACTATTAAGAACAATCTGATTCTCTACTATGACTGAAACGATACTTAGGACACTTCCAAATCAAGAAACGACAGTTCAATTATGCTACTTCTTTGTAAGAGAGAACTAAAAATGGCTCACAATACATAAAAACATTTACAGTTCTTTGCACAATGGAGGCAGAATAATGGCAAGGAAGGGGTTTCCAACATAGGTATACTGACTACATACAACAAAACTCCTTAATAGAGCTAAAAAGAGTGAAGAAAAAACAAAGTCTGGAGGCAAAATTAGCCTTCTCTGATCAGGGCACCTGTTACACAGGGATTCCAGTATGCATCACACCTACAGCACATGGGAAGTGTGATGCATACTGATATCCTTGAAGAGAGGGTGTGATGGTACAATGCGAGACTTTTGATCCAGTTCTTGATTACAGTTTGCAGCACAGTTCAGGGATTTAGGCCGAGCAAATGATATTCAGTAAATAAATCACAGGGGTAGATCTAAGGAGGTTACTAGAGCCACCACAAGGGCAATTATAGAGCTTGTAAATCAATTGTTTAGTTCATAAAAAAAACCCGGAGATAGACTGAAGCAACATTGATCTACTTTGCACTTGCATAGAAAATGCAGTTCGAAGGCTAGCTAGCTTGACTTCAGGCTCCGTCTGTAAGTTTATAAAGCAAACAAATATAGAAAAACAAACAATCTATTCAATCCCCAGTGGAGTCACCATTTTGTTATCAGGAAATCTAGTGTCTATGCAGAACTGCTAGTCCCACTAAGACTGGTAGCTATCTTAGAAACAAACAAACTAAAACTACTTTCGTTTTCCTTTATGAGAAGTAGATAAGAGGGGAACAAAGGAGACCAACCTCTGTCTTGCACTTGGTTCCTTGCTTGATTCCTCTCCCTTCTAATAGATCTTTGCCACTCGCTTCCTCGTCTACCCAGCTTCAAGGAGCACCTGTGGAATCAAAGCAGCATAACACTATCCAAGAACAGAGATCTACTATCATAAACAATATAGGACCATATATATATTGACCACACAAATCCATATATCATCAATCATACAAGAATGTGGAGGAAAACTTGAATAGCTTTATTAATATCACGAATAGCGAAGAGGATTACAACTAATTGTTCTGACCCAGCATCATCCTCTCAGCAAGAAAGCCCTTCTTCACCTCATGAAAAGCTTAGATCACCCAATACTATGATGTTACACAAAGAAACCAGTAGCACTTCCTTACAAGATACAAAATTCCAGCCTCTGGATCTCTGGGATGAGGGATCCATATATAGATGATTGCAGGGAGGTGAGTCAGCTTCTGAGATTTGATTAGTGTCCTCTCTCTGATAGTTCTTGATTCCACTTGGAGATTGATGATCTCTTACTCATCCCTGGGTGAATGGAGAGAGGCAAGTGTCACAGGAGAAGTTTCTGGAAGATTCCATGATCCTCCACCTCGCAAATTGACTTTTCCATTTGTCCACTCTCGCACATCACACCCCATAGAAGGGCTTTTCAGTATGCATCGCACCTCCCATGTGCATTTAGGTAGGATGCAGCGCACTTTGACCATGGAGCAGGTGAGATGGTCCGGTTTTGACCAGTTTTGAGTAGTTTTTCATGGAGAACTTCTGGGAGATGATGTAATCAGCTGAACTTGTTCTTTTAGGGGATGGAACAACACTTTTAGGGACTTATGAGCCCTTGGTTTATGGACATGTTTGATTGGGATTGCAGTGCCCAAAAATGTCTATAAATTTTTTTTTAAGACTTGTAATCAAAGCCTCATACTCTGCTTCATTATTAGAGCAATCAAAATCTAATTTGTAGGAACATACTCTAACATTACTTGGGACTTTGGCAAGCTCGAAAGTAGGGCTTTGAATCCAAATTCCAATACCAACACCGTCCTTACCCACAGCGCCTTCAAAGTCCATGCTCCAAAGGCTAGCTTCATCTTCTAGATGCTAGAATTTTGTTTCGTTCTCAAGCTTACCTTTACTGATTACTTCATTTTTCTGCTCTTCATTGACCTTTTGCTGATGTGTAGGCTGCTGAGAAGAAATTGCTATTTTTTCTTTTTCTTGATTAAGAACTACTCTAAAATTCTTGGAAATTTCTGGTACATCATCTACTTCTACAAGTTGAATATCTACATCATTCAATCCACTATCAAATTACAAAACAAAGGACTCTAAATCAGTATGTACAACATTTAATGGATGATTCACATGCTTCTCTGTACTAGTGATCATATACTTCATTTTTTTTTCCCGGTACAACTTCCTCAATTGACCGAAAGAAAGGATGGTAGCATAAGAGAAGTAAAGTTGTAAAGTGCCTTTGAGTTTAGCACCCCACGGTCTAGATAAGAGCATACCAAATCGAGGTGGTATATCAGCGACTACCACATCCATCAAGACATTTTTGGCTGGGATTTGATCTAAAGAAACCACCAAATTTTGATGAGACCAATGCAACGAACTCTGCCAGAGTCAAAGGGGTACAAATCCTGATATTTCCGGGTGATATCCAGGCCCAACTTTTACATAATGGCTTTAGCCATCAAATTGTGGGAAGTTCTGGAATCTAACATAACATTATGGAGAATATACTCATGAAGTATAAGACTCAGATAAAATGGAGGAACTTCACTATCTTTAGGCTGACCTTCTATGGCTAGACCAAAAATGAGTTCAAGATGATCATCCTCGACATTCACCATGTCTGACAAAGGATCTATTTGCAATATTCTAGATACATGGTGTTTATAATTGTTATTCTTAACAAGCTCAGTTAAAGGAATGGACACTTTTAATTTGTCAATTTCACTTTCTAAATTAAAGGATGAAACATTTTCTACCTCTTTGACACCAATGTCCTTCTTATCTGTTTGCTCTTTCGTTGCACTATCCTTTTGTTGATTGTTCTTCTCATTTACAGTGATACTTGTTGATGGTACCTTGCTGGGATTCGAATTAGCAAGCTCTTTCCCTTTCTTTTGAGTGTTTGAGGAATCATTCTTTGATTGCACATCCTTTCTTTTCTGAATGGTATTGACCAGTACATCTCTACTCCTTAAAGAGTATTGCCTCTACTGTGCAGTCAAAGGATTCATATAACCACGCCGATAATCATCAAATTCAGCCGCCAAAACCACATCATTTTCTAAGATGTAATCCTCATCCCTTTGAATTTCTGGAACTTCTACGTATTCTTCATCTTCAATAAGAAATATAGGCATACCATCAGCAGTGAAAAAGTGATTTGTTTCAATTATCAGATCTTCCTCATCTTCTTCTTCCATTCCTTGAACATAATTCTATTGTAAGGGAGTTCTGATCTATTGTTGTTGAGTTGATTGTTGTGGTGCTTTTTGTTATCCCTGCTTGATTCGGAATTGGGGCTACTGCTATCCTCTAAAATTTGGATTTCAGATTTGTGGTTCAGCTCTATCTGTGATGGATAACCGGTTAACCATCCTCTCCACTGTTCGAATCAATGTATCCATCTTTACATTTGAGGTAGATGCTTCTTCTTTCATGGTCACTCCTTTCTCAGATATCATTCTTGCTCTTTTGGCTAGCATGTTTTCTTCTACACTCACAGCATTTTTTGCATGTCTTCTAGTGTGGTAAGATCACGTTCCCACAACTTATATGCCACATCAGCATCAAAACCATCTGGAAACTGATATCTCTATTGTTTTGTGCCTGGATTTTGCACATGGTTTTGGGCATGATGTTTTTCTGTCCATGGTATTTTATAGATCCAGTTAAGGGAACTACGATTATGTTCTAATCCAGGGTTAATGGATTGGGATTTATGAAAGCTTCGACATGTATATATATCTATCTGTATATATATCTATATCTATATCTATATATATATATATATATATATATATATATATAGAGAGAGAGAGAGAGAGAGAGAGAGAGAGAGAGAGAGAGAGAGAGAGATATTGTAACATTGAAAGGAACATAACGATAAATCAATCTGGTAGTCCCAGGTTTGGGATCTAGGGGAAAATCTATTTGTATATCTCCTTTATGTTTTATGCTCTCGCCATTGTTTATTTTCTATTTTTAGAATTCGTATCCAGGTAATTTCTCTACTGGGTTAAAACCTACATTTCTTTCTATCTCATTCCACTCCCTCTTCTCTTATATTTCATATTTTCCTTCCTGTATGCCTAGCAGAAAGGGTGGACTGAGTTTGAGTCCTATCCACCTGATTTTGATCATCTTCGCGATTCTCTTGTACAATGGTTTTCTCTCCAAGGAATTCCTTAGCCTTTCAGGAGAGTGATATTCTCTCACCTGTAGACCATGGGGTAAGGCATGCCATCTTGTCTAGAAAGCTTGTAGACTCTCTCTTCCCAACATTCGAAAGGTGTCTTCAAATTGTAGAATGGTTTTCTCATGGGTAGAAATGTATTTGGGTGCTAAAGTAGTATCATTGGAGATGAGGTTATGATTGTTAATGACAACCTTAGGGCTCACTATCTCTGCTCTGATATACAAGGGTTCCTTCTCCTCCCTTGTCATTACCTTTTTCACCTCCTTAGCCCTTTCCTCCTCATGAGTCAACCAAGATGCTAAAGTGATTACCTACATGTCTCATAATCTTGAGTTCGGATCCCAAAACTTTAGATCTTTCAAAGTTAAATTATGCATATAGAATTCAACTAACTTTTCTGTGTCCCCCATACTAGTCTCGTTGAAAAACTCAATAAACTACCTATAGTCCTCAAAAGGCAGAGACCGATATTGTACTAGAGTTTTTATTTGGAACTGAAACAACTATAATTTGAGGAAGAGAGCATAATATTTTTATGGATGCCTACATTACAAGGCTTCTATACAGAGAGTTTCTATGGTGGCAAGTTGTGTTTCTTTCTCCTGCTTCCTCTCTTTCAACCTTGTATTTTTTTCCTATAGTTGCTCCTTCATAATCGACTCCCTCAGTCTCAAATCACTTAATTCCTTACTCATTTAAATTAATTTCTCCTCTGTGAGGCCCACATCTTCCACATTCTTAGATTTGGAAATTTTCATCCACCTGTGGGTTATGCCTTTCTCTCTCTCTAGCTCATAGAGGAGTGGGATTGAAAATTTTAGAAGGATAATCCTTCCTCCTTCAATAAATTTGTAGTAAGACCTAAAGCTAAGTTTTGGGTCAGGATCTTGGAGCTCTTGTAGGTCTTTTCTAACTAAATTTGAGGTGGTTGCTTCCTTTTGAAGATCTTTTTTATGCTCCTATAGCTTCCCCTGTTCTTCCTATAATAGAATCTACCCATTGTATAGTGAACCCTATCTCTCTTATAGAAAACAATGTCTTTCTTGTAGCTTCTCTTCTTTGCAACTTTCTCAAAGGCAGCTTGTGTCCTTGGCTTCTTGAAGGTCACTGACCTAGTGGTAGGCCTTCCCACAAATGCTACATGTGACTTGGTTTTGGTTTTAAGAGGATTTACCTCCTCAATATTTCCTTTACTGGGTCTGACTTCTTCCTTTTACTTGGCGATTCATCAATAATGATAGGGACCTTTGTAGGAGCTTGTGGTTTCCCTTGTCTAATTTTGGTGTTGTTCTTGGTTTTTAAATATATGGTATCTTGTCTTGATTGCTTCCTCTTGGGCTTGACAGGAGTGTCCAATGTAGATAATGTTGCAACTACTTCTTGTTCAGTATCAACTGGAAATAGACTTTTTGATGTGGTTGTTCCTATGCTCCTTAGGGTTTATAACTATCCTTGGGGCTTACTCTCTCTTCTACTTGCTTCTCTCCCTCTTCTCCTTTGATTTATGCTTTCCTTCCTCTGTCTCTGTTGTAGATTTTTCCTCTATGTTTCTCTCTTCTTCTTTTGTTTTTTCTAGCTCTTCCTCCTCTGTTTTTTCTCCTTCATCTTCTTCTGTTTTTCCTTCTTTATCTCCAATGTTAGAGGATGGAGTCTCTCTAGGTGTGATGGCTTAGGTTTCTATGAAAGTCTCCCTATCCATGTCCACAAATTTATTCCATAGGATAAGGATCCTTAAGTGGCTCAAAGAATCCATCACTTTTAACTTGATGAGGCCATGGTGAGCTAATTGCTGGTGATTTATTTCCCTCACCTTATAACTCATCTCCATGATTGACTGAAGAAGGAAATGGGGAACAATAAGTCTTTAATGGAGAGGAAATTATGGTTTGAATATCAAACCATGGATCAATATGAAGTTATAGGCATAGACCGCACTCAACCTCCCTTTATAAAATATATACTTGAGGATATGGTGAGCTACCCTGCTCCAAGGGTAAGGTAGGCTATCTCTTCTTACTCCATTCTTATCTTCTACATGATTCTCTTTTGAAATTAAGAAGTCATTTCCTAGCTGTGATACTCATTGCCTTGTCTTATTTGCTCCACCTAATTCCTAGGGGTAAGGTGGTTACTCCGCTTATGGTTTCAGGACTGAGAGAGATCGCTAACCCTATTGAAACAATAGTGGCATTGTCTTCCTCTTGAGAATGTAATGCCATGCAAATTCATGATCAGGATCATGATCATGCCCATTTAGAAACGCAAAGAAACCCAACCATTGGTGTTTGCTAAAGATGTCCACTACATGACTAGGGTTTTGGTGAATCCTCTTGGTGTTTGAGGGTTTGATTTTGTTAAATCATCCCCCATTCATTTTACTACTCCTCCTTGGTGCTATTTTGGTTTGGAATTAAAAAAAAAATCAATTATTATTAGTGGTGAAACAATGTTAAGTTTCTTGGTAGTAGTGAGGGAGAAGGGTGCTCGAATTGATATCAACCAAACTAATTTTCTCTTCTTTTAACCACAACAATTTACAAAGTTACCTCCTACTGCTCAATTGACTATTATAGGCTCTTAATTTCAAGCAAACTTCTCCTACAAATGGATGTAGAAATAAGAAAGGAGGGTGTCACTTACTTCTTGTAAAATAATTTTTTGTGTGCATAATGGTTTTGAGACAATTTCAAGCCATTGTGGCTCCTTTTTCACCTTCCAAATCCTCATGTAGCTCCTCTCAGTCCTCCTATAGTACTTGCAGGCCTTCTTGTAACTTCCTCCTATAGCACTTGCACAATGGGTTCAAAACTTCTCGGTCGAAACCGAGCTGGTCTGATACAATATCTCCTCCTCCCTCTACCTATTTTATGTGATTATGTGATTTTGCCGAAGATTATCTAAACGATGCAAATGAAGTCGAGCCTAGTGCATAATATCCTCTTTAGGTTAAAATCTTAGAGCACTCTAGTGACATGGAATTAACACAAGTTTCCTCTTTTGGACTGTTGTCTGCACTCCTTGTAATAATTTATCTCTCCTCATGATTATCACCACACTCCTCAAGGAAACGAACTCATTTTGAGATGACATCTCCATGTTTCATGGGTGACTTAACTCAAACTTAATTTTACTAGCCAAGTTCACTGGATAGCTCCAACCTATTTAAACACCTCCCTTGACCATTAAACATTTTAGTCATTTTATGCATAGGGAAGAGATGAGGGTTTCCATACCTGAGCCTACCTGTGGATGAAATTGTTGCAGATGGTTGCATTCTAGAGTTGGGCCATATAATCATTATGATCAAGAGAGTTGCCTCTTTGGCTTTTTTCTTGTGCATGTCTTCATACCTGATGATACCTTGACTGTTGACTTTGTTTTCTGTGTGTAGGTGCCTCTCTATTCTCCAAGATGATTATACTGGTGGAAATCCTTCCTAAGGATGATGTGTCCCTTCCTAGTTGTAGACAAGGATCCATCATGGATTTTTGTGGTGGAAAACAAAATATCAATGACTTCTATTATGACTTCACAGGCTACTACAGGAGGATTTTTCTTCCTATAGCAATCCATTGATCCTCCCTTGAAGTATTCAGTTTGCATGATGGTGTTGAGGGAGATGATGAAAAACGTGAGGATAGGTTTATAGTCATGGAGGAGTAGTGCATACATTGGAGAAATAGGAAACAATGGCTTCTATGTTTTTTAGATGTAGGAGAGAATGGAAAATTTAAGAAAATTTTGGTGAAATGGAGTGGATGGGTGATGGATGGGTGATGAGTAAATCATTGGAGGAACCAATTTATCATTTATTAGAGGCACCATGGTATTTTGGGATGTTATCCTCATTAGATCCCCCTCCTGTAGCTTCACAGGCTTCTCCTCTAGGATTATAGTACCTCCTATCCCAATACAAGTCCTTCCTACAGCATCACAGTGAGGAGATGAAATTCGAATTTCTTGTTTATTTGATGGTGGAGAGAGATGGTTATATGAGTGGAGATTATGGATATGAGGTGTATGGATGGAATGATAGATGAGAGTTTCTAGGTTTTTTCTTGTAGCCATGAAATATTCCACTATGTGCAATCCTACAAAAGAAGAGAAAGGTTAGCAAGCATGGTGTAAGCTTCTTCCTTGTGTTCCTATTTTCCTCTTTTTTTGCTTTCTTTTTCTCTCATTTTTTTTAGAGACAAACAGGCTGCATTGTGGAGGTTTTCAACCTGCATGCCTACCCTAGGTTCCTCAGAGGAGGTTTTCACCTACAGATATTTATTTTTTCTTCTCTTTCTTTCTCTTGGGCTACCTCAGAGAGGTTTTCAACCATTGAATTGGCCTCAGATGCTTCATATAGGTTTTCATTCAAGAATTATTATTATTATTATTATTATTATTTTTCCAAATTTTAGGAATGTTGTGGACTAGAAGCTATGAACCTCCCAATCACATTTAATTATCTACTGACTGAACTGATAAAGTATTCCTTGGACATATGTCTTCTATATATCTTCAATCTATAATCATTTACAAGGGAATACCTTCATCATGAATGGTTCTGATCTGGACATATCCATTTTCATGACACTTTTCTACTAGGTACAGACCCAAGATTCTTGTCATTAGCTTCCCTTTGAAATATTTGAACATAGAATAATATAACAGGGCCCAATATCCTTATTAAAAAGTATTTTCCTTGATATCCATGTCATGCCAAACCTTTCTTTGCAGTTGTATGACTTTAGTTTGTAGGAAATCTTACATCTTGAACTTATCTAAGCCATTAAGTTGGAGAAAAATTTCTTGTTATGATGTAGTGGAGACTAAGTCCAACTGAGGTGCCATCCTCAAAGTGTTGTATTCAAACTCAATAGAAATAAAATACTTCTTCCCATAAACCAATTCATATGGAGTGAACCTAGTGGTGGTTTTCCAAGTGGTGTTGTAGGCCCAAGTGGCCTCTACTAGTATTTCTACCCAATATTTCTTGCTGATGCGAACAACTTTAGTGAGGATGCTCTCCAATGCTCTTTTTGTGACCTCTACTTTACCATTTTCTTGAGGGTGATAGACAATGGATGTCTTGTGCTTGATATGGTGTTTCCTCGCAAGATCGTCAATCAGATTTGATGTACATTGTGCCCCTTGATCAGTGACTACCTCCCTTGGATACCCAAACTTGTAGAAGATGTTTTCTCTTAAAAAGTCAACCAATTTCTACTTAGTTATTTCTTTGACTACCTTTTTCTCAGACACTTTGTTAATTAATCAGTGCACACAATGATGTACCTCTTCTATCTTGATGGTGGATCAACTGGCCCAATGAAATCCATGCCCCACTTTTCAAATGGCTCTAAGGCCAATAGAAATTTCATCCCTGGGTGTGACTTTTCCCATCCTTTGGCACTAATCACACCTAGTGGTGTATCTCCTTGCATCTTAGTGTAAAGTGAGCTAATAGTAACCAACCTATAAAACTTTAAAGGATGTCCTTTTAGAAACAAAATGAACCCCACAAGCTCCATCATGACATGATGAGAGGATGTCAAATACCTCTTCTTGTCTTACAAATCTCCTCAAGATCTGATCTAGTCCCAATCTGAAAAGAATGCACCCAATCCAAGTGAAAGGAGAGCTTTTCCTTGCAATATTTATTTTCTCTTTGAATGATAGATTAGGAAGGAACCTCCAAGAAACCAAGTAGTTGGCTATGTCAACAAACCAAGGAGAAGGAACCATTATCAGAAAGAGGTGTTCATCGGGAAGTTGATCATCCACCATCTCCTCATTACCTATAGGCAAGGTTAGGCTGGACAAAAAATATGTAGCCACATTTTATTTCCTTGGATTTTCAATAATAGCCAAATAAAATTGTTGTAACAATAAAAACCATCTAATCATCCTGACATTGACATCACGATTATTCATAAAATATTTAATGGATGCATGATCACTATGAACAAAATTTTGATACCCATTGATATAGTGCATGAATTTGTTTAAAGAATTTACTACTAAGAGTTTAGAAGTGGTTTTTATGAGTTGTTTATGCCATGATAAATAACTAATTGATGAAGATTCTTTGATGTTCTTACTGAGATATGAGATGATATGATCAAATCTGACAGTGAACAATTGGCACAGATTCAGGGGGATCATTTTCTATGCTTCTAAATAATGCATTGTTGTCATTATTTTTTCTTTAGAATTCCTTGGTACATAATGATTCTTATCAATGGTGATGTTTCTTATGTTGTTGAAGTTCTTTAATGATGATGCATGAATCACTAATTATGGTTGATGCTTATCAGTTGCGGAAATAACATGTAGATCTTGTTATCTCATTCTATGATTATTTGATGATAATGATTCTATCATGGTTGAAGTCTATGGGATGAGTGGTTGAGTTTCATAGTCTTTGATGTATGAAGAATTTGGGCCAAGAAAATTATGTTACTACAGTTTTCACAAAGACATGGTTATTGATATACCAGTGCTACATCTTCTTGATTATATCTAGGAACATGGCATATTTTGATGATGTTGATGAATGATGCTACACTATCCTACCTTAATTTATGATGATATGCTTGGTCCTCACTTATGTTGTTGGTGCATACCTGGTCACAAGTTGATGATATTGAAGCTACATTTTCATATCTTTCATATTGAAGATGAGTTGCTACTGAAAGATATGATGATTGATGAATATTATCTTGGTATTCTTACTTCACTACAGAGGTCCTTGATATTTTTCATAAATGTCATATATATCATTTGATGTAAAGGTCATGTAAATACCTATGATATAATCATTATCAAATTCAGCCATGTATGAAATATTTGGTCAAGTCCTTTTGGGAATGTGATGTAATTTGTAACCCACCTGTGATTGGATGGTTGAAGTAAAATATGTAAACACATTATGATTGGGTGATTGATGTAATTTTGAGTCATAGAGTCATGTACTTCATTGTACATCCTTCATAAATTTCAACGTGTGATTAGAGGGAGCATGGTCAATATTCAATGTTCATACTCAACAATTTAGATATACAACGCTCAATAGAGTAGCCTTCATTCATCATTGGTCAGCCCTTTTCCCTTGATTTCAAAGGCTGAGAGTAACTTGGTGTTTGAAAATATTGGTGCTTAGCTTGATGTGTTTTACAAGTATCTATAAGTGGTGGTGACCAAAAGCCAAAGTGGTTGAAATCAAGTCCAAAGGGGGAAATTGTTGGCATTATGACTAATGTGTTGTCCTTGATGGAAACCTACTTGATGAGTTGTCCTTTGATGGAAACCTACTTGATGAAGATGTCAACAGGATATGTCTACATGTGACCAAAAATGATTATCATTTTAGAGACAAAATAATCATAAAGCTGAATTTTGAAGAAGTATACACAGGTTTAGTGAAGCAAAGTCAAGTATACATAAGTTCTATGAAGAAAAATCATGTAAACACTCAGGTTTGGTGAAGCAAAGTAGAGTATACAATTTTTGTAAATAAAATCTGCGTAGACTTGTGGGTATGAAGAAGGAAAGGTGTGTACAGTTTCCAAACCATAGTGTTCTAAATGCCAAGGGTTTTTACCATGATATTGACCTGTGGTATTGAGCCGAACAATGAATATTTGATCTTGTCTAAGAATACCATCGACATTAGTATGGTTTTGACTTGTGGTGTTGGATAAGTTCTAAGTTATATAACGAGATGAATATAAAAGTGTTTGTGTGCGCAAGTGATGCTTTTTTCATAAATAGTTGGATTTGAAGCAAGTGTGCATGTAATGGGTTATTATTTATTTGTTTCATCTAAACCTAAGTATGCACCCAGGAATTTGAGGATGGATGAGATCCAATAGATTTGAAATGACAATGTTGAGTATGGGTTGATTTGACCAGTGTTGATAGTGTCTTGATGTGTGATTTTTCTATGTATGACGAGATCTAGGTATGTCTAAATTTCTGTGATGTAGTTAAGGTCTATGCCAATAATGGCAGATCTGTACATGGGTTTGATAACCTAAAAGGCACATGCACATGTGGGTTTAATATTGGTAAGTAGTGTATATCTTCATATTTGTACGTGGGTTTGTTTTCTGAAAAGCGCGTATACACATGGAAATGTTTTGAGAAAAGCACATATATAAGCTAGGGTTTTGCTGGAAAATATGTTTGATGAGTTTAATTAGTCTGGTTGTGTTTATTTTATCTATCAACGAAGTCTTAATTGATGATATGGGCTTAATAGTAGTGTTTTTCATGAGGATTGATTGGTTGAAGAATGATGAAGCTACTAATTGTTTGTGATTGAAGATCAGGGATGGTTTTGTGATTATTTCAGAATTATGTAATGGTTGTGTGTATGATTCAATGTTTATTTATTGACAATGGTTCAATTTCAGGGTTCAATGTTTGGAGATCTATACGTAGGTATTTTTCAAGAAGTCGCGTATACATGTGAGTCTTCTACAGAAAAGTAGCATATATATTCTGATAGTTTATTGATCAGGGGTTTCATTTGATTCAGTAAGATGATGCAGTGTTTGGGTTCAGTATTAGTACTCTGGTTATAGTGATTTAACTGTTCTAGTTGTTTGACAATAAGTTGATTGAGTTGGGTTTCATTTGATTCAGTGATTGGTTGATTCCGTTGATTCAGAGGTTGGTTGTTTCAGTTGATGACTGAGTGATTTATTGCAGTGATCAGTTTCAACTTTGATGTTTGATTTTTGGCTTAACTAATAGTAGTGGGTCCAGTCTAAAATGTTCATGAAATGTGGCCCACAGTTGTGATGTGTTTTATTTGGTGGATCCGGTATGAAAATTTATGAAGCGTGGTCCATGGAGGTGTTGAGGGTTGGAGCCTTCAATGAGGAATTCGAAGCTTCCTTCTAGTGGTAGTTGGTAAATCATATGAGGGGGTTGGAGCTCCCTCCCTTTAAGTGTCGGTAAATGAGATCAGGGGGTTGGAGCTCTCTTCCAGTGGGCATTGGAGAAAAAGAGAAGGTTTTATCCTTCTATAGGTGGGTGCTTGTGTGCTGGTATGAGTCTGCACTAGTAAAATATGATAAGAATTTTTCCCACATCGGGTTTCCACCTAAAAATCCTGGGGTTCATGTGTGTTAACGTATTTCTTATGTGTGATGGTTTTTTTTTTCTTACTACACATGGTTATTGATTATTTAATGTCTAATGAAGTACTGATGCACTGACTCAAGATAAACAGATTTTGAATTTACTGAAAATAAGTTTACTAGATATACGTTAGTTGTCTAACTAACAATCACATACATACATGGGTTCCCTTTAGTAAAGTCACATACAGAAATTTGGATATGAAATTAAAAAGTTTAATGATTTGAAAATACTGATTCACCTCCCCCTCTCAATATTTTTCCCAACAACAACATATTCTCTAAGAAAGTGGTACTTGATGGGAATATTCTTGGTCTTTGAATACAAAACAAGATTCTTAAATATGTTGATAGCACTTGTGTTATCACAGATAACGGTAATAGGACCTATATAAGTTATCATATTCTGCAAGGTTTACTTCATCCAAAAAATCTGAGTGTAGTTAGATTCTACCACAATGTACTCTTCCTCAACAGTAGAGATAGATTGATGTTTTCTTCTTTCTCAACCAAGCCACTAGGTAATCTCCTAGAAAGAAAGAATCTCCACTTTTTCTTTTCCTATCACCTATTTTTCTAGTTAAATATTTGTTTTCATATGTTGTTAATAAGATCTTTTACCTTTGGGATACCATAACCCATAATCCATCGTATCTCTCAAATATATGAGTATTATTTTAGATTCTAGGAGATGAATTCGTTTAGGGGTTGATTTATATATGCCAACAACACCAATAGCTTGGATAATTGATAAGTTCCAATATTGCAACAAGAATGTTGCAAATCCCAAGGATACAACTTAAATTATCAACTAGGGGTTCATACAAACTTAACAGTTGTCGAAACTATATGTGCAACATGTAATGTGTCATTCTTTCATTGATATAATGCAATGAAGTGAATATCATGAAATCAAAGCCTAAACTAATTGCATAAATGGAAATGTTACTCTATTTGCAAAAAGGAAACCTAATTACTTTTGTAGAGAGGAAATCCTAGTTACTTTTGAAAAAAGTAAAGGTTATTCTACTTTGCATGAATGTAAATGTTAATCCTATTTGCAAAAATGTAGACATTTAAACCTATTCGTAGAGTGTAAATGGTACATCAAAAGGAAGCCTAGTCTATGCAATAGAAATAACAATGTTGGAAATGGAAACCATATATTAAGATGTATGAAACAAAATGAAATAATTCTCTAATCACTCCATTCAATACATAATCTTTTTCAACAAAGTCCATAAGGTGCTTCATAAATCAATCATGAAAATCATCATTATGCTCTTCAAGTCATGAATTTGTCCACTAATCACAACTGTAGAGGTTAATTGCAATGGAGAAGAGGAAAGGCTTAAGAGGTTTTTTGGTCTTACTCAATCATGGTTTTGAAGGATAGGGGTCATTTTTCAAGCCTAACAAACAAAAACCAAGATTTTGGAGCAAGTTTGGTTAAGTTTACATGTGTTACATGAGGTGCTACAGGAGGCCCTGTTTTGCTACAAGAGGAGATAACTTGCCAAATGCCCAATTAAATCAAATGAAAATGAGATGGAATTTATTATTTTATTAATTAGGATTTATTATCACTCCATTCCAAGTGGAATCACTCCAAAATACCTTTGTTAACACGTCCTTAAAAATAGCAGAAAACTACTACTCTAAAAACTGGAAATTGAAGAACTAGTGAGCTAGTAAACCTACCAAATGCATAACATAATAAAGTGAAAATGATATGGGGTAAATTTTTTCATTAACTTGAATTTTTTTATTAGTGAGTGCAAGTGGAACCAACTCAAATGAATCTCATTAACATGTTCTAAAAAATATCATAAAATTACTCTTATTTTGATACAAGGGACTTCCAGAATTGTAGAATTGTGAACTAGTAACCCAATCCAAGTAGCTCAATGATGAATATGAATTTTCAAATATGTTCTAAGGATGCATCATGCTTTTGAATCTGTAAATAACCTGGAAAAAAAACTCACTTCAATAATTTAATCAATGTAACCTACAACAAAAGAAGAACGAATAGTAAATGCAACAATAAGAGATGCAAACGAAAAAGACATTCAAATGACATAAATAAATTATACAAGAGGGCCATTGTAGGTTTTAACCCCATACATGTTGTAGGTGGAAACACCCTAGGGTCTTGGGCTGAAAACCCCAAAAAATTGAAGGGCATACAATAGAAAGAAATACACAGACAAACAGTCTAAATGCTTAAACTACTGAAGTAGGGAGAAGTGGTATTACCCGGAGGTCCTACGTTCGAGGTCGATCCCGCAGGGTCCAAACCATTTGCTCCTTCTAATTCCTTTACAACTTGTAACTTATCCAAGAAAATCATATACAACTGTAGTAATAGAAATCATGTTCATGATATAGGTGTTAAATCATATAAGCAAGTGAGAAAATAAGCATTAACATAAGATTTATAAGAAAATCATAATATGGATTAATTCATAAACACAATAAATATCAAGAACATAACAACATTTTTTTATTGATGTAAGCTAAATGAAATGTCGAAAACTACAACCTAAGTCTTCCTCCAGCTCCAAGTGGAACCGTCTTTCAGATCCGTCCTGCCTAGGCCTCAACAATCTTCCTTCATCGATATACACAAGGATGTCATAAAAGGGATGAAGGAAATCTCAAAGGAGGAAACAAAGGTTTCTTATAACTTGGGAGTGTAGGAGGCACAAGGATTTCTTTAGACTTGATCAGGGATGTAATCAACTATAATATCGATATCTCATCTTTTCTCCCCTTAGGCCTTCCCATGGAGGTTTAGTTATACTTCTCCAAATTAGTTTTTTCAATTGGGAAATATTTGGGCCACGGGCTATAGTAGGTGAGTAATAGGAAAAACCCATAAACTCCACCTGAATTTAAGGATATTATTTATTTTTTATCGTTTTAATACATATGTGCAGGTTGGGTATAGACTAACCCGCCTGTACATGCCTTTTATACATGGAAAAATAGCGTATGGGAAGTAAAACACTATTTTTTAGAATTTGGACCAAGTCTGGAAAGGAAGGGTTGCCCTAGGCCATAACCATAGTATCAAATATACCAAGAGTGGTAAATGTTGCTATAATAGTAGGGAAATTACCTGCATACGATTTCTAAAAACAAAAAATAAACAATGGCAAGAGCATAACACATAAAACAAATATACACAGAGATTTTCCCTTGGATCGCAAAACTAGATACCAGATTGTTTTTTAATTATGTTCCTTTCAGTGTTACAATACATATATATACATGCTGAAGCATCCATAAACCCCAATCCATTAACCCTAGATTAGAACATAATTGTAGTTCCCTTGACTGGATGTACAAAATACCATGGATCGATAACCATCACACCCAAAACCATGTGTGAAATCCATGCACAAAACCAAAGGTAGGTCCACCCACCTAATATAGGGTCCAAAAAACATTCCCCACAACATTTTTCCAGACCTCGTAGAGGGGGGCTACCACCCACTCAAACCCCCCAACAAGGTGGGTTTCTGCCCCCCCTGTGACCCCCCTGCTGTGCCCGACACAATGAAGAGGGGGCTCCACCCCCACTCTAACCCCCCGTTTTAACTATCGGGGCTAGTCGTGGAAACAATATAACACAACCCAACAACCATGAGGCTCCTAGGATGTTCAAGACCAAGGAAAATGAAAGGCATATGAAGGAAACCAAGCCTTAGAAGCTAAAAATTGCACCAATCTTCATTATTTGAATCAATCCAAGTACATCCCCGCTAGAAATAAAAGTGGAGGAGCTAAATTCCAAGTTTTCTCCACACGAAGACTAAAAAATATACACCCTTAGAGTAAAACTCATATTGGTACTCATAAAAATTGTTGGATAAGCATTCTCCTTGAAAGGAGGAATCTTTCCCTTCCAAAATTGCTCAAATAGTGTATCTGGTTCCCAACACTAGGAATTTGCATTAAATGGCAGGGAACACATTCCTAGATTTTCTCACTCACTGGAGCTCCATAATTTGTCAATAATTTCATGATATTTTATTCATTTATCATCCAATCTTGATCCTCCTATATAAGGGAGCAAGTCACTAGATTATCTCATCCTCCAAATCATCATAATATGCCCAATATTCTCTCAATATTATACAAAAATAAGTAATATTAGGCACAAATATGCAGTTATCTCTAAATATTCCTAATGAACATATTAAATCTAAAAATATGTCATCTAATGCAAAAAGAATATAGGTTTAATGTGTTGAAGGATGGTCAGATGGAACTTAATTTATGTATAATTTGGAGGCCCATCATACCACTCTGATAAAAGTGTTGCTCATCCTTTGAACAACTTAGTGACCTGATTATGCCTCATTCATGGCCCTAGAAGCATCCTTAACATACCAAGCTACCTCAGAAGGAATTTTGGCACATATTGTCTTGCTTCATCCTCTTCCTCTTCTTCTCCAACTCCTTCTGTAGATCCATCTTTTTCTCCAAGTTCTAATTAGGCTTGTGCTTGTGTCTTAAGAAAAGTCTCCCAGTTAATTTCCACAATGTTTTCCCATGATACAAGTGTTTGAACATTCTCCACAACATGTGTGATAATTATCATCCTTGATGAGTCTATGGAGTCTTTTCAATTGAAACTATTCTTGCCATGTTTTTTCACTATGATTTTCCAAAGTTTGGAAAACCAATACTCCCATTTTGCTACAGGGGTAAAATAGAAATTTTATCCATACTAGTTAGACGAAGGAAAACTTCAGACTCAACTCGAAAACAATCACATTTCCTTTATTATCTTGCTTAACTCAAATGAAGCATTCTCATTCAATTTTTTTATTCTGAAACTGCTATCAGAATTTTGTTTGAAGGAATGAGAGGTTTTCCAATTTTCTTGTCCACAGATGGCAGAGAAAAAAGTGTACTTACCCTTCTCTTAGATGTATCTCTTCAAATCTAGCGTAAATTTTCTCAAAATTATGGTTTTTTCAACTCTATGGACTTTCCTGTGGCACATTGTCTTCTCCTATAGAAAATATGTTTCTCCTATAGCACACAATCTGTCTCTCATCTAACAGTGATTTTTCTCTTGTAGTAGCCATGTTTCCCTTGTAGCAGCTATGCCTGATCCTATAACACCTACAAATTAACTTTTTATCTCTTTTGTAGCACCCTAGAAAAGCCCTCTAGCTTATCCTTTTGTACCTTGATGGGTTTCCCTAACAATTTCTTAGGAATGAGTATTTGTGCAAGTGAATTTTAGCCTCGTACTTTTATTCCCTTTTGTGGTAATGGCTTACAATGCTTTGGTGACTTGGAATTTACATGAATTTCGTCTTTTCATTGTCATCCCTATTGCTTGTAATCATCACCCTTCTTAATTTGGTTTTTCCACATTGCATGAGTGAGGGCGTTAGCTGCACTTAATTGCTTGAGGGTGGTCGAAACTACTGACCCATTATTAGCTTATAAAACCTCAGCTCTTATGCATTGACAACGAATTTATAGCCATAACACGCTCAAGAGAAGAGGTGAATAATATTGCATACCTGTACCTACTGGTGATGTCGATTTACTAAAGATGCTTGCATGATGGAGCTAGACTTCATAATACAATGATATTGAAGGTGTTGGTTTCCTTTGTTTGCTTCTACATAGGCCTTCTTAGCTTGATAATTCTTTGACTGATAAAATTGTTATGTGTGAAGGTTTCTTCCCAGTTTCACATTTGCTATTGGTGGATTGGATGGACTACTTCCTAAGGAGGATGTGTCCCTTCTCAACTTCATAAATGGCTTCATGATGCTCAAGGTGGCTGGATCTTCTGCTCTGTGGGTGAAAAAAAATTGACATTGCGTTCTGTTATAGCTATACAGACTACTATAATAGGATTCCTATTCCTCTATAAGTCATTTAATTCCTCTTCGAGGCCTCATTATTGTAGGTGGGATTAATGGCAAGTCATAGGAGGTATCAGGACAAGGTTAAAATCATCAAGAGGTGGTGTATGTGGTGGAAACGTTGATGACAAAGCTTTTCTGATTTCTTTTCGTGTAAGGCAAAGTGGAATTCGAAGATGACTATTGGCTAGATGGAGTGGATGAGTGATACAGGTGATATAGGTGGACCTCTCCCAACATTTATTATAGAGTATAAGTCCTTTTGGGCCCTTTTTCCAATCGGATCTACCTCCAATAGCATTTTGGGTTGCTCTTGTAACATTTCATGATAGTCTCTTGTAACAGAATTTTTTTATCCATATATATCAAATGGTGGATGGGATTGACCTGAATTTGGTGACCATGTTGCCATCATCCTTATGCATCTCCCCATCAATAAACTCAGCCAACGGATGTATGAATCTCAATAAAAAATAAAAATGGTTGTAGTTGATGGAGGCTAATTTCTTGAAAAATGTGCTTTGCAATTTGCTAAATTTTTTTGACAGTGTTACCATCATCCATATGCATCTCCACATGAAACAACTTGGCCAATGGATGGACGGTTTTTGATATATGGTAAAAGTAATCTCTGCCCTGTGTATTTTGGCCTCATGTAGAAAAACATAACCCTCTTGTAGCATTTTAGGAGAGCGCGGAAAATGAATGGGAAAGGCTTGGAAATGATGGGTGGATGTTGGAAATGATGAGGGTAATGGATTGACATGGCCTTGGTCCTATTGGATCATCTAGGAAAAGGAGAAGAAAACCCAATTTTGACTTCCTTTGACTAGGTTTTTAATCAATTTTTTTTTTTTTTTGCTAAATTGTTCCTATTGCTATCAAAAGTTGGAGAGCACCTACATTAATCAAAGAGAAATACATGGAGAAAATAATTTTTTCTTTTCATTTTTTTCAATTTTTTCTCCTAGTCCTACTCGCTGCCTCAATGAGGTTTTCAACTAGTAGGTCTGCATAGGCACCTCAAAGGAGGTTTTCACCTAGGATCTTTTCCCTTTTTCATTTTTATCTTTCTAACCCACTAACCACCTCAAGGAGGTTTCCAATCAATGAACCAATCTCGGGTGCCTCAAAGGAGGTTTTCACCTCAGATTTTATGTTTTCTTCTTTTATTTTCTTTTCCTATTTTTGCTTTTTTCTTTTATTCCTCTATCCTACCCTACTTGAAAAAAGAAAATATCTATCAAGTATAGGAATACTTCCAATGGAGCCATCTTCATAACAAGATGACAGATAAACTTATGTGTAGGCTTGAAATGTATGCTTTGACATGTACCTAAATATTAGAGACCAATTGATTTGACTTTGATGATATCAAGCATTGTTGAAGAAGAGAGTGATGTTCCATCTTGTTGATTTTATGGAACCAAGCCTCAATATAGCCTTGATGCGCTTGGTTTGCTTGTTGATTTATATCGTCGTGTATGTGTTCTTCTTCCATGAAATTCATATCTTCTTTTTTTGTTGATTAATCTCCTGAACACATGGAGGATCTGATGGTGAAAATGATAGAATTTTCTCAATATTTGATTTTGGTGTCTGTTCTCCATCAAGTGAAACCCATAATTCTTTTGTCTCCTCATTTTAATCTTCCTTTTCTGAATGTTTCCCTTTAATGGTATCAAGAGAATCTTTTTTTTGCAATACACTTCCTGATCTAAGGTGAATACCATTTAGATCAAGAGGAGTTGTTTGGAAGTATTGTGCCTCAATATTGTATGTGGGTTGAACTAGTTCCTTGTGTGGGTTTGGAAATGGTGGTACTAGTAGTTTAGTGGGAGTGTATCTTTAAGATGGATGTGGTTGAGGTTGTGGTTGTGGTGGAGTTGGATGGTAGGGATAACATGGAGTTGGGTATGGAGGATATTGAGAATATTGTGGATTTCTACAATAAGGTTCTTACCAACCTTGTTGCCAAGATTGGTTTTCGGGTTGAGATGGCCAAGCTTTCGAAGGAAAGGGTGTGTTGCAATTACTTTGATATGGATGTGCATAACCTTGAAATTGTGAATTAGGTCCTTGTATCATATCAGGTTGACTAGGCTATCATGGTCTTCCTTGAGCTACATAACATAGTTGCTTTGGTGATTGACTTGTTCCATTGTCCTCTTGGTAAACTTCCTTCAACCTCGGTAATGATGAGAAATATTTAGTAGCATGTGATTCTACATGGATAACACAAATATCAACATCCTATTTTTTCTCATTTCGCATTCTTAACATTTCTACTTGTTCACTTAGATTGCTAAGAATTTATGTTTTAAATCTATCAAGCAAATTTCCATGTTCAGCTTGACTTACCAATCTTGATGACGAGTTACTTACTCTTTCACTTCCTCTTGATATGCACTTGCATGTTTCAAAAATTTATTCAAATGATAATTAGTATGCATCACCTCTATTCATGAGATCAATGACATCAATCCACTCATCCCTAATTGTTCTAAGTAAGAGGGGTTTTAGTGGTCAAATCCTAAATTATGCAAATTTCCCCTCTTAACATTATACATAAATCTCTCTATTAGATCCTTAGGGATCTCATCTTCCTTTTGAGTCATTCTAAATATTTATTCTTTAATATCATGATCTTTATGTTCTTATAAGAATATCTTTTGCATATTATTACATGATTTTATTGAATTAATGCCGAAAATTATGAACCATTTAAGGGCTCTATCCTTCTATTTTTCCAGAAATAATCTCAATTTTTGCATGTTTAATAATTAACCATAAGATATACAAAGGATTTCAAATTCAAAGAGAAAGTTTTATGGATCCTCTAACTTCATAGCATGGAAGTTGGGAAGGAAATATTGAGGGATGTTCTTCATATGAACACTGTTATCAATATCTTGAATGGGAAATCCAATAAGATCTTCCTCATTGTCATCATCTCCATCCATTTCTCCTACCTTCTTTGTCACCTCTTATTCTTCTACCTGTAAGAGTGGATGGTGATGTGGCTCTTACTGCACCATTTGATCAAATGGGGTGGGGTTCCTGTTGGAGATGTATTTTTTGTTTTTATATAATAAAGATACATTGAATTAGAATGCTAATACAATGCAATTTTCATTTCTTGAAATGAAATATTCCTAATGCATTTTCTTTGTTTTTGTAGAAAGTAAAAATAAATGAATCATCTAGGGAATAAAACATTGCATACTTTGACACCTCCCTGACAACAACACCAAAAAGTGATTAGCCCCAGTATTGCAACAAGAATGTTGCAACTCCCAAGGCTACCAACTTAAATTATCAACCCAAGTTTCGTACAAACTTAAGAGGTGTCGACACTATATGTGCAACATGCAATGTGTCATTCTTTCATTGATACGATGCAATGAAGTGAATATCATGAAATGCACAATGACTGAACAAAAGACAATGTTCTGCAAAGGTCAAAACCACACACTAGAGGTAGAAACGTCTAAAAAAGATTAGATGGGAGTGATAACAAACAATCAAAGCACACCCAAATAAACTTCTCTAGATGACAGCTTCACAACCAAACACAACACCACCAATTATGATACAAGCAAGAAAAACAAGAGCAATATCTCAAACAAAAGTGGTAAAAGCAAAAACAAGGAAACAAAGATGAAGATTCAAGATGCAAAATAGGTTTAAATAGACACCCAAGCAGCCAATCAGATCTGAAAAGAAGAGATCTAAAGATGAAGACGGTAGCCCCAACCAAGACACCAAAATCCCTCAAAGGAGACCTTGAAGGACACAAGCGATGGAAGACCTCAAACAAGCTAAGAAATAAGGCTTTAGACCAGTAATGCATTAATAGCTAACAACAATATAAATCAACAACCAAATAGATCTAGGGAATATCATAAAGAAAATGAATGAATGATGGAAATCCAAGATGTAACAAGAGATCCTTTCAACAATGAAAGAACCAATATTAGCAATCCAATTTAGAAAAACATATTTGAAACAAATCTAGGCTATAAACAAAAAGTTGAGTGCATGCCCATATTAGAGGCTACAAATTTCAGAGGAAAAAATTAAGATCTTCTGGGTTACAGGTCCAACCGCATAGGTCAGCCATGCTCTGAGTGATTGCAACCAAATTCTTAAAACAATAAGGTAGTTGTTAAGCCTTTCCAACCACACAAATGAAGCTTCTTGCATGTAGTTGGGGGGAAACCTAAATTTTCTAAAAGAACCACACACAAATGGAAATAACAGGAAAATATTCAGAAAATAAACCACAAAACAACCACAAATGACTCAAAAAAAAATTGTGAGAGCACCGGAAACTAGAATAGGATAAAATCGAATAGATCAAAAAGTAGAGTGAGTAAAAGAAAATAATGCTCTAATTGAAAGCACTAGTTTTGTTGTTATAAATTCTATATGCAAGGAGCTATTGCTTTGTGATCTCATGCTTGATTGAGATCACCAAACAAAAAAAGAGAATGGATAAGACAATCTAAGAAAATTCCTCTATTCAGATGGCCATGCATGCAGATTCGATGCAATTTCTAATGTTATAATGGATGAGCAAGTACCTTTCCTCCTCACAAGTCAGTGAAGGATTTTGGGCCTGATGTAGAATCCCTACAGTCCATTCAAGAAATCTCTTTCATATGCTTCTGATCCAAAGCCTAAACACAATAACAATCAAATGGAGAAAACAAATGATATTCCATAGAAGATCGTTAGCTCAAAACATCCAGAAATTACACATATAAATTAGTGATATAAGGGGAAGGACCATATATCTTTGAACCATACAAATGAAAGCAAATCAATATACCTTAAGCTCTGGTTCTCCACTCCTCATTCTAGTAGAGTCTCCCTACTATAATGAAGAATGGGGTTTGCAGTGGCTCGTAAAAACCTTCCTATTGAAAAGATGATATGTAGCATAGAGGATGGGATTAATAACCTTCCTTTTGAAGACAAAGAAACATTGAGACAAGAATTTTCTCTCATCATGAGAAAAGCCAAAACTCCCAAAAGAAACTTGAGTAAAGAGGAACAAAAAGCCTTCAAATCCTTGCGGAACAATGACAAGATTGTGGTTCTTAAGGCAGATAAAGGAGGAGCATCGGTCATCTTGGATAAAGAAGACTATGTATGTAAAATGAATGATCACCTAAAATGTGGCAGTTATAAGAAGCTGAACAGTAATCCCATCCCCAAAATCATGAAGGATGTAAAAAATATCATCTCAGATTCCAACCTTGACGATAAATTAAAGAAGAAATTAATCCCTTCTTGTGAAACTATCCCTAGAATCTATGGATTACCCAAGATCCATAAAGAAGGGGTCCCCCTTAGACCAATTGTTAATACTATTGGTTCCCCAACCTATGAGCTTGCTAAGTATGTTGCTAAAATTCTTAAGCCCCTTGTCGGAAATTCTGATTCCTTCATCAAAGACTCCCAGGACTTTGTAAATCTTATTAAAAATGAGAGGATGGAGCGTGATGACATCCTTGTTAGCTTTGACGTGGTATCCTTATTCACCAAAATTCCACTTGATGAAGCCATTAAGGTTATAAAATATGTTACGGATCCAGGGACTGCAAAATTGGCTGAAATCTGCTTAAGGTCAACTGTGTTCACCTTCCAAGGAATATTTTATGAGCAGACATCTGGTGTGGCAATGGGATCCCCCCTTTCGCCAATCGTGGCCAACCTATACATGGAATACTTTGAAAAGAAGGCCCTTGAATCATATCCTTTAAAACCAGCCTAGTGGAAGCGATTTGTCGATGATACCAATATAAAATGGACTCATGGTAAAGCAGAGCTTGACAAGTTTTTCACTCACTTAAATTCTATCTCCCCTGAAATAAAATTTACTATAGAACTTGAAGAAAACATGAGTATCCCATTTTTAGACGTTCTAATCATCAGAAAAGAGGATGGCTCTTTAGGGCATAAGGTTTTCAGGAAATCAACCCACACAGAAAGTTACCTCCATGTTGATTCCCACCATCACCCAGCCCAGAAGTTTGGTGTTTGTTATAGACAATTTTGTGCCTTACAGCAACAAGCATGAATTGTCAATAATCCAAGGGATCCAAAGTTCCCTAAACATGATGTTCCTACCCCTAGAGGAACAAGGTCAGCAAACCAACAGCTCTCAGATCAGTTCTCCACCTGAAAACACTCAAAAACAAGCAATCCTGAAATCAAAGCAGGTGCTCCACTAGGTTTCTGCGCTGAAACTCAGTTGCTCCATGGTGTACCTGCATTGCAAAGCAAGTGGGACAAAGGCCACCTGCGCTGAGCAAGATGGGACAAGTGGCACAATGAGTCATTGCTTTGGAATCTTCCAAAAATGACACTTGGATCAGGGATTTCGCCTTGTGATGAGTCAGAGGCTTTGTTTCTCCAAGTGGAAGCAAGGTTCACCAAGTGGACTCAAGAACTGAAGATCAACTAAAGATTAACTGAAGAGAGAGAGGACACAAGGCAGCTACACATCAGTTGCAAGCTGACTCATCCTTTCTCAATTCATCTATATATTGAGCTCTCTCCTATGAGCTCAGGAGGCTGGAATTTTGTGCAAAGTAATGATATGCTGTTGGTTTCACTATAGAACTATTGGGTGATTGTTTGAGAGAGGTGAAGAGGAGAAATTCTTTCTGCTGGGAGGTGTTGCTGGGTTGGAACCTTCAATGGTTGTAATACTCTCAGAACCTTTACTTCTTCATTAATAAAAGCTATTGAGGTTCTTCTATGTGCTCTTGTTTCAATAATGTATTGTGATGAGTGCATGTTTGGTTTACACTAATCCATGAACCAGTTATGATTGCATGCCTCTTGTAGTTTCCTTCTTTGTTATTTTGCAGGATCTCATTGTAGTTGGGCAAGCAAAAGAACAAGGAGCTAGGAGCAAGCGGCCAAAGAGAAGAGTTTGGATTCGACATTAAGCGCAAGGCAACGGTTAGTGCATTTCTCCATTCTCTTTTGCTTTCATAAAGAAGTAAACCTTAAGTAGTTTGTTTTACAGTTGTTGCTAAGGAACTGTCACCCTTAGAGTGGGATAGGGTCATCCGAGTCGGATACTTTTCCCTACAACAAACTGGCGACTCCGCTGGGGATCGTATCCGTTTGATTGTGTTTGTAGTATCTTGCTATTCATTTCCTGAACAAAAGAGTACCAAATCGAAAAGCTTTTGACTATATCAAAAGCGAAGTAGAGGGCAGCTACTCTAGCTCATTTCTGAGCAAGTTCATGATTTGAAAAGCTGATCTACAAGGATCCTTGTAAGCTCTTAGTGATAGCTTTTTACCTTCCTAATCATCCCTTTGAGTGTGCTTGACTGATTGCTTCTGATTTGAGCAAAAACTGTGCATTTTTGAGAAAATTATGACCCGGAAACTGTGAAAACGCAACTTTCGTTTTCCAAAGCAGGTAGTACACAGGCTACCTGCTTTGCAACGCAGGTCCCGAAGGGGCTACCTGTGCTGAGAGCCAGACAGGCTGTGCAGCACCTGCGTTGGCCCAATTTTGCCTAGTGCTGTTGGGGTTTCCTCCTTTTCTCTTGCCTGTTTTCACTATTGATTTGGCTGCCAGTTACCAGTCTTGCACCTGTTCTGAAACCAATATTACTTGCCATCGTTCCGCCTCTGTTATATAACGAAATTGTACTTGTTCTTTTGTATTTCTTATTCATTTACAATTTCCCATAACGAAGAGTAAACTAGTCTTGCTTTTGGCCTCTTAGATCTGAACCTGTGTTAGGCATTTTGCTGGTCTAAAGAGTTAGCTTGTTTGCTGTCCATAGCTGATTAGTCATTTTACTTTCGTCATTATGGTTTGATTTCATGTATTTCCAGTGATTAAGCAAGTGAATCTTAAGGTGTCTTTTGATTTTGGACAAGCTTGTTTACTTTCGCTTTAAATCGAAATCAAAGTTATATAACAACTTTCTTTTTGTAACCCATCCACATTAAGAAAGAGAAAAAGAAAATACATGCATTGTGCATTTTGAATTTGACTGTTTGCTTGACGATTTAGGAAAAATTTGCATTTAGTGTGTGCTCTATGATCTGTGTGAAAAGATTTGCCTTTCTTTTCCCTCAGTAGTTAAGGTTTTCAAAGTTGAAAGATTGAAAAGTTTGCTTCTCATCTTAGACTGCATTCAGGAATTTGTTACATACATCTCGTGGTGATCCTTAAAGGCAAACTGCTAAGCAAGATCAACATTAAAATAAATCCAATTTACATAACAACGCTTTGTAACATAACGCAAACAAATAGAGGTCTAGGTAGAGACGTGTTCCGGCGTCGTTAAACATAGTGACTGTCGATCTCTACGAAGGTGGGTGATTCCTCCTGAGAGTCGGTGGCACTAATACGGACTTGTGCTCCCACGTACCGTCGCGTATATATTGGGAGACCCCTATAGGCAATTATCCTTTATCCATAGGAAGCCGTGTCGGCCGCCCTACTGATCGCGATGCAGTGAACACAGCATTCACGAAGATCGACCACCCGTACCGTAAAACGTATTCTGTGGTTTCGCGAAAAGTTTGGCACACCCTCTGCCTAGAACTCCAGAGAAGTTTCTTTTGGCCTTTTTCAAACTCTATAACTGAAAAAGTCCATCCGAGCATTTGTCACTTCGGGCTCGTTAATACATCGAAGGAGACTAGAGTCATCTTTAGCTTTTTCTCGACTCTTAAAACATGAAAAAGCAAGTTTGTGTCTAAAAGCGTCGTTAATAAAATTTATTTTAAACGGAACATAATCACCTCTTATTCCCACGTTGATCTTTCAGTTGAAAAGTATGGAGCCCACCAACCAAGGAAGTAACCTTGGTGGAAGTCCAAATCCCTTCTCCTCTTGGGGAGATGTTGGTGCGCCTCATATGAACACATTGTCACTTCTAGGATTGACAATTGGCCTACCTGTATGGCTCTTTTCAACTAATGTAGTCCAGATCGCCACTAATCCTGAGCAGTCGAATCAACAGTCAGAACAGTCTAGAGCTACCCACCAGCCTTCCACTTCTTACAATTCTTCCTCTGATCCTTCATCTTCACAAGGTAGAGCCGGCAAAAGTCAGCCTCCCATGGAGAAGAAGGAAAAGAAGAAGAGAGAAAAGAAGCAGAAGGGGCCTATGGCGAAGGCGACTGGGGGCAAGCAAAAGACAGCTGACAAAAACCCACACACTGCACCGACCAGGCCTAAATCGCCATGTGTCATTTGCAAAGGGGCCCACTTCCATCATGATTGTCCTTGTATTCCCCGGATACTAAGGGACTGGTCCCCAAGGTTGCACAATCCGGTAGCATCAACCTCTGGCAGTCATGTTGATTGCAGTCCGTCAACTAGCGAGAGTGAAGGACGAAGAGGGAGACCAAGATCACCCTGTATATTGTGTGAAGGCGATCACGCCATCCACAAATGTCCATTCTTAGATGAGGCGAAAAGAGTTTTGGAAGATCGTCCGGTATCACCGTTACGGCTTCCTCCTGGATACCAAAAACTCGTGCCTAATCCCTCGATAGTTGAAAATCCAGCTGGCCCGCTCAAGTGGTCAGCTGAAGTGTCGGTCATTGAGAATGAACCAACTGAATCCAGACCAGGCGAAAGTCTAAAGGTCGAAACGGCAGTTGACCCGGTTCTTCCTTCAGAGGTTTCATCCTCAAATGACACCGTCGTTGAAGATTCATCTTCAAATGACACCCTCACTGAAGAGAATAAGGATGACACCGTCCAGATTCTTTTCATCAACACAGACTCTGATGAGCATCAGGGCAATGCGCCCATTCCTTTATCGCAGGAAGGAACATCGTCAGGGTCGTATCCGGCCGTGTATTCGGTCCCACCACCAGGCAACCTGGTTGTATCCTTTGATTGGAACCAACTAGGCAGACCCCGGTTACCAGCCAGTATACCATTCAGAATCATTGTCCAAATCTATAGAATGGTAATGGCTGGAACCATAATTGATGAAGGGGCATCTGTGAGTATCCTTTCCTCTATTGCTTGGAAAGCACTAGGTTCCCCGGCGCTTTTACCTGAGATGAGAAATCTATCAGGTTTTGATAAAGGAACCAGTCGCCCTTTAGGGATCCTCCCCAATGTTCCCATTACATTGAGGAAGAAGACAGTTCATATGAATGTCATGGTCGTCCAAGGACCCTTGGATTATAACCTACTCCTTGGACGGGACTATATATATTGCATGGGAGCTATAGTCTCCTCACTCTTTAGAGTAATGTGTTTTCCACACAAAGGAAAGATGGTCAAGCTCGTAGACCAACTTTCATTTCCGGGATCTCGCATCGCAAATAGTCAAATACCAACCCTAAACGGCTTATTCACTCAAGAAATGCCTCCACCCCCAGTTCTACTTCCCGATGAATGCGAGTAATTCGGAAAGAAAGAACTGGGACCCAGGGGGCATGCACCCTGGCCTGCCTTGGGCAGAGAAAACCTTGGGTATAAAGTTAATTTCCGCAGAAGAATAGACTAGTCCGTACCCCGTCCGAAAAAGGAAGAGAGGGTTGTTCTAGGATAAAATTCTTTTGTCAAAGTTATGTGAGCGAAAAGATCGTCTCCCTTTGTCTAAAAAAGTAGGCTCTCCTAAGGAGGAGATCCATTTGTGGTAGCAAGTAGCCACCATCTTTGAATGTCAAGCCTCACCCATTAAAACAATATGTTTTGAAGGATAAGTAGGGGCAGTCTTCAAAGAAAGAGATGAAACTGCTGCAACAAGTAGTCACCATCCTTAGCAACCTAATGATAGACACCGCCGAAAAGAGAGTTTAGTTTGCGGCAGCGAATAAAACTATTTTTCGGATAATAAGTAAGAGGGCCTCCCTCCGTAACACCAATGTTTTATCTGTTGCGATCTTGCAAAACCTAAAAGTGAACTGATGGGAAGACAAGTACCGTCGGCACCGAAGAATAACGAGAAGACAAGTATCGTTAAAAATATAGCAAGACGACAAGTAGAAAAACAGAGGTGGGACGGAGGAGGGGTAGCCTTGAAATTATATTTTATACCTGGGGGCATGCAAAACTTTTGGAGTGTAAGCAAAGAGCGGTTATTTATCTGTTTTTTGGATTAGTCGTTTCCGAGCTTGCATAAAGAAAGGATGTGGGGAAAAAGTTAAAACTTGCCAAATTGGAGTAACTAGTGAGGTATAGCTCCTTAAAAATGACTACCTCACCTGAGGCGTTTCTTGTATTATGACTGGTATAATTCGAGCAGTTTTAGCACACAGTTCATGCTCGTTAAAAAATAAACGCAAGATCCGAGTAGTTTTAGCGCATAGTTCATGCTCGTTAAAAAATAAACATAAGTTGTGAGCAATCTTCCCCTAGAGTTCAAGCTCACCCAGAAAAAATGAACCGGTAAATAACCTTGGTAAATGTAACCTTTGACAGCCATATTAAAGCCCTTGGTCGTGTTCTTGCAGTCTCACCTCCATCCGTTCATTTGGCCAATCGTTCATCTCCATATGTTTGTTTACCCATTTTGAGGAACAGCTGCGAAGAGTGATTTCACTAAGCCATCCTTGTGACACTGCCGTGATTGGAATATTCCAACCTGTACCTGGAATCTGCTGCTGCCCTGTTAATCACTCGTTCCTCAAAAGACGAGTCTTCTTTGAGCTCTTTTCACTGACTCGTAAAATATGAAAAGTTTGCCGAGTTTTGGCCTTCCAGCTCGTTAAAGCGACCGGAAGAGCTATCCCTCCTCTAGATTTTAATCTTTTTGGACCTGAGGGATTATTGCACAAAAAGATCGAGCGCTTGTTTTGTTCGGCTCGTTAAAGCAATCGAAAATTCATCCCTTCTGTATTGTTTTATACTTTTTCGGACTTAAGGGATTAGAAGACGAAAAAGGAATTTTGGAGTTAACTTTCCGTACCTTTTCAGACTCTCTAAAAATGAAAAGGACCGAGTTTTCCTTGTCGTTAGACTCGTTAAAATGATTAAATAGCGACAAACTTGTCTTTAGACGAGAACGAGTTTCCCTATCGCTAGGCTCGTTAAAACATAGCGATGGGCTTGCCCGAAGGGCAGGTTATAGAACAAGCATATGTTATCCTCCTCAAGCTTGACAAAAATAAAGAGGTACTGGTCAGCAATGACTGGGGAAAAATTGGGAGAACCTCACAGCATTAATGGTAGCAAGTCACTCTTGAACATGACACTTTGTCCTCCGTATCACATCGGGTTGGGTTGTTTCATTCACCGGTCTCATAACCATGGTCCTCGCCACACCATCCACAATTGGGGTAATGCTACCGATCCATCACATCAGTGTCGTTATATGTTCAAGAGATGTGGTTCTGCAAAGAGTCAACCGTGTCCCACCCACTGCCATACATTATCCTTCATCCACTTCATGACCGCCACCCTGAATCATACAACATAGTTTGTTTTCACCTCATCACAATCACTAGCTCCGTTCCGTGTCATTGATGTGGGATTCATTAAGGCCCTCCTTTGACGGATCGCTCCTTGTCGACATCAGCTCATTATCCAAGGAGTTGATCTAGGAACAACCCATTCAGTACTTTGAAGCTTGCATGCCTCAATGGCAAGTTTCTCACTTCCGGCGACAGGTATACATCAATGACCTTCGACTAGAGGATTTTGCATGGTGGTCGACGCCAAGTCCTTTATTCCCACCATGTGAATTGTACTGCTGTACCTTGAGGGTCATCATCCTTATCGGTGATTCCTCTCGCGCTTGTTAACGGTTTACATCATTGGCCGGTAATCAAGCGATGTCTTTCCATGTTTGACTTCAAAAAATTCTCACATGGATCGACTTGTATGTTGAGTGAAGATCGGAAGAGATTGAAGACCCCGGATCTAGTTTCATCCATCCGGGCTGCGATATATATTCAGGATATAAAGACATTTGATATGTACATCATTGCAGCAGATGATCATCCTTCTCAAAGGATGATAATTTCAGCAGAGAATTATCAGTCTACAATCAGACGATCGTCTGTTCTATGTACCAAAATGTATTTATAAAGCTGAGCATGGGGATGCCCGCCTCAGCTAGATCATGAAAATGTATGAAAAATAATGTATCGTATTGTATCTTATTACAGGACACTTCTCAGCAGATTGAATGAACTTCGGATCCTCTCAATAAAGCATTTCACCCGATAAACGACCTCATACTTTAGGGGGCATCTGTTATAGACAATTTTGTGCCTTACAGCAACAAGCATGAATTGTCAATAATCCAAGGGATCCAAAGTTCCCTAAACATGATGTTCCTACCCCTAGAGGAACAAGGTCAGCAAACCAACAGCTCTCAGATCAGTTCTCCACCTGAAAACACTCAAAAACAAGCAATCCTGAAATCAAAGCAGGTGCTCCACTAGGTTTCTGCGCTGAAACTCAGTTGCTCGATGGTGTACCTGCGTTGCAAAGCAAGTGGGACAAAGGCCACCTGCGCTGAGCGAGATGGGACAAGTGGCACAATGAGTCATTGCTTTGGAATCTTCCAAAAATGACACTTGGATCAGGGATTTCACCTTGTGATGAGTCAGAGGCTTTGTTTCTCCAAGTGGAAGCAAGGTTCACCAAGTGGACTCAAGAACTGAAGATCAACTAAAGATTAACTGAAGAGAGAGAGGACACAAGGCAGCTACACATCAGTTGCAAGCTGACTCATCCTTTCTCAATTCATCTATATATTGAGCTCTCTCCTATGAGCTCAGGAGGCTGGAATTTTGTGCAAAGTAATGATATGCTGTTGGTTTCACTATAGAACTATTGGGTGATTGTTTGAGAGAGGTGAAGAGGAGAAATTCTTTCTGCTGGGAGGTGTTGCTGGGTTGGAACCTTCAATGGTTGTAATACTCTCAGAACCTTTACTTCTTCATTAATAAAAGCTATTGAGGTTCTTCTATGTGCTCTTGTTTCAATAATGTATTGTGATGAGTGCATGTTTGGTTTACACTAATCCATGAACCAGTTATGATTGCATGCCTCTTGTAGTTTCCTTCTTTGTTATTTTGCAGGATCTCATTGTAGTTGGGCAAGCAAAAGAACGAGCTAGGAGCAAGCGGCCAAAGAGAAGAGTTTGAATTTGACATTAAGCGCAAGGCAACGGTTAGTGCATTTCTCCATTCTCTTTTGCTTTCATAAAGAAGTAAACCTTAAGTAGTTTGTTTTACAGTTGTTGCTAAGGAACTGTCACCCTTAGAGTGGGATAGGGTCATCCGAGTCGGATACTTTTCCCTACAACAGTGTTCTAAACACTCTTGCCATCAGAGCCCTTCGAATTTCTAACTCGGAGCATCTGAACAAAGAAAAGAAGCATTTAGTTTCAACTTTTAAGAGTATACGCTACAAAGAACAAGAGATTAAAAGAGCCATAGAGAAAGCTGAAAGAAAGTTGTTATCTCATGAACCTAACACTCAAGACCAGCCTCAGTGTGGTAAAGTTTTTCTACCTTATATCCATGGAGTCATAGACAAAATCGCTAAAATCCTAAGGAAGAAAAACATTGTCACACATTTCTCAGCACCTGGAACTATCAGGCAAGGTTTGAGGTCTGTAAAAGATGATATTGACAAACATTAGCTTAAAGGAGTCTACAAAATAGATTGTTCATGTGGTAAAAGCTACATTGGTGAAACAGGTCGCTCCCTCCAGACAAGGCTCAAGGAACATGGAGCTGATATCAGGAATGAAAGATCTCGTACTTCAGCCTTGGCAGAACACTCCTCAAAGACTAAGCACCACATCTGCTTGGAAAGCGCATCAATTATCGCAAGGGAAGAACAACATCAGAGACGAAAAATCAGAGAGGCACTTGAAATTATCAAGCATCCTCATAATCTGAACAGAGACAATGGTATGGAGATTAGCGGGAGCTGGCTTCCCTTGATCAGGGAAATCAAGATCGCCAACACATCCCAGGTATAGCATTTAATAGGTAAGATATCCCTCTCCTATCCTTATATTAAAAGTCAGTAACCCTATTTTAATAATAACAAGTATAATAATTAACATTAAAATACAATAATATAATAATTTATCTATATAGCTATTAATTTATATATTAATTAGTATATTAATTAATTATAATTTTATATATTAATTAGTATATTAATTAATTATAATTAATTATAATTGTTAATTATTATAATAATTATAATAATTATTCATTTGTATTTTAATAATTATTCATTATTAATAACCATTCATTATTATAATAATTACTCTTTATTAATAATTATTATATTAATTATTCATTATTATTATAATTATTCATTATTATTAATTATTCATTATTATATTAATTATTATATTAATTATTATAATAATTAATATATTAATTATTAAGCTTGAACAAATTCTATATAGCAATTAATTAATATATTAATTAATATTAATATTAATATTAATTACTATTAATTAATTATTAGGTGATTATTATTCATTATTCATTATAAATAATTATTATATTATTTATTCCTTATTAATTATTATAATAACCACTCATTATTATATTAATAATTATTCATTATTATATTATTATATTAATTAGTATAATAATTAATATATTAATTATTAAACTTGGACAAATTCTATATAGCAATTAATTAATATATTAATTAATATTAATATTAATATTAATTTAATTACTATCAATTAATTATTAGGTGACTATTAATTTAATTTCCTTTACATTTATTATCATTATTAATTAAGTACTATTAATTTCTTTTAACATTATTAATATCGATTTTCTAACACTATTAACATTTATTTATTTTAATTAGCTTGATTTATTAATTAATTCATCTAGCAATTAATTGTTATTAATATTAATTACAGTTAATTAATTATTAAATGATCATTAATTTAAATATTATTAATATTTATTAACATTATTAATTTAGATTTTTTGGGATTCAACTGCGTTAAGTAAGTCATTCAAACGTATGACCATTTCCATGAGAGGTAGTCGTAACTGACTAATTTCTCATGATTTTTTGAATAGTTCACTTAGCACTCATTGCATCGGGTGATGCTCACAGGGGTGAAGAAGTGGGATTGAAACTAGTGAAATGTGGAGAACAAATCACATAGCATCAATCATCACTTCCGGGGCTTGCACCCGGTAACCAGGACTTCCCAGGAGGTCACCCATCCCAGAACTCCTCTGGCTCAAGCGCGCTTAACTGTGGAGTTTTTCCCACAATCAAGCCCACTTAGCTTGCTACCCCATTTGCAAAACCTTAGCAAGTATTGTGCCTCATGAACCATTCAAGAAGAGATCCCTTGACTCTTTTTGAATTTAAGTATGGGGGATTTACGCAGTGCATTATATTAGATTTTTTGGGATTCAACTGCGTTAAGTAAGTCATTCAAACGTATGACCATTTCCATGAGAGGTAGTCGTAACTGACTAATTTCTCATGATTTTTTGAATAGTTCACTTAGCACTCATGGCATCGGGTGATGCTCACAGGGGTTAAATATAGTTCACTTAACCCTATTATTATCTAGTAACATTATTAAATATTGATTTTTCAACATTTTTAATATGTTTTAGTTTAATATAATTTATTAAATCAAAGAGATTTAGAACAGTTGGTGAAGGAGCACGCTGTTAAGGCGCTCCGCAAGCAAAGGTCACCGGTTCTAGTCTCGCTGATACCAAAAAATCCAGCATGGTTTCCGCTGGTGCGGCTCAGGCCGGGTGCGATCCCCAGGTGATTTTGACGGCTTAGATGCCCCTGAGTCGTGGCCTCTCAGCCATAGGGTAAGAGTGATTTTCAAGATTCACCCACTTATCAACAAAAAAATAAAATAATTTATTAATTAATTTATATAGAAATTAATTAATATAAAAATTTTATTATTATTTATTTCTAAAAAAAATAAAAAATTAAATATTAGTTCAATACACTAATTTAATCCTTAGGTTTTGAATTAATGTACAAACTCTTCAATAAATATTAATATATAAAAAACTCAACAGCAAAAATAAAAATATAAGTAATTTATTAAAATTAAATTAATAAAATTAATTAATAAATAAATATTCCAGCCGACATTGTGTTGTTCCTTAAAAATGTATCCTCATTATTATTTATTTCTCTCTAAGCGCTCTTCTTTTATCATCATTCTTAAGTCCTGATGATGGATCCCATTTGGGATTTGAAATGTTGGCATAAAAATGTTCATACTGTGGATTCTCCGGTCACTAATTCAAAAGATACAAACCATAGATCTCTTAAATCCAATGAATCAATAAATTGAAGCCTTCAAGTATGAATCACAATGGCAGCATAGACTCTCTCAAGCTCACTTCCAAAACTCTAGGTATTCAAAACTAGCCTCACCCTATAAGATGGCCTAGTATAAATTGGAAGAAGAGGACTCATAGGAGGATTAATGTAGACTCTTAGGACAAAGAGAAGTTAGATCAAATTCTCAATAATGACTCCCAACAAGCTTGACTAGATAGGATAAAGTGATGAGTCAAAATGATCTCCTAAGAACCACAAGTCTCTAGAAAAAGTCTCCCAACCGCACACACAAAATAGTGAAATTTAGGCTATAACTACATGGACAGGGTGTCCTCCATGCAGTTGGAAGTTTCCAACACACGCATAACCTGGGATCCATGAGATTGGGGCACAGACTAGGAAAAAGAGTGGCTAAGTCCTAGAAAAAGGTCAATTAGTATAATGACTCATAAGTACTAACCCTAGGGAGAAAAATAAGTTGATAATGTGTTAGAAAAAAAAATTGGTGCCTTGGAAGGCTGTGGGTTGAGATACTAGTTCCTAGAGCCATGGATAGCTTCGGTAGAGTTCGATCTAGTTAGTGTTGTTGATATCTGACTACCAGGTGGAATCATTGGTTGACTGTTGAGGAGGTTTTGCCTCTAGAAACATTAGTTTATTCCATGAGATTCCATATTCATGCTTGGAATATGGCTAGGGCGTGATTGGTTGAAAGATAGATTTGGTTCAGCCCAATCTTGTTGGAAATAATACTGAGAGGGGGGGGTGAATCAGTATTATCAAGTTCTTTTAACAAATCTTCCTTATTTATACTTTGAATTATTTTTGCATATCAGTACCATAAAATAATGAGCATGAACAAGAAAAACAGATAGTCACACCAAAGAACACCAGATATAAGGTGGAAACCCAATGTGGGTGAAAACCACCTGTTGCAATATGTCTCTATCTTCTTTCAAATTAGAAACTCTTTTTACAATGATTTTGTACTGGTGCAGTCCTTTACCAGTACACAGGCTGCAACCTGCAGAGAGCTACAACTCTCTTTCGTTTTCCAGTCTCTCCTGGAAAGGAGCTACAACCCCCTAAAACATCAAATGATCATCAAGTACATGCAAATTACACAGTCAACTGCAATAACCAGATCAACAGTAACAGAACTAAACCCAGAACACCTTATCAACAGAAAAATTCAGTCAACAGAAGATCTTAAGACAGATACGCAGTTTTTCTTTCTCTGGCCAGCGTCGCTACGCACTTCACCTTCTGCTTCCCTGTGTATACCCGTAGAGAGCCTTCTGCTGCTCTGCGTACCCACGCACTGCTTATTCAATCGCGCTACGTACTGTCACTGCAGGTACGCACCCAGAGACACTATCGCGGCACGTACAACTACTGAAACCACGCACTCAAAGATACTATCGTGCCGCATACTTTTACTGTGCGTACGCACCTGAGCCTCTGTCGCGCTGCGTACCCACGCAGTTCTCCTTCTCCTGATCTACGTACCCACGCAGTTCCCCTTCTTCTGCTCTGTGTACACACGCGGATCTCCTGTTTCTCCTCTGCGTACCCACACACTTGCACCGTTAATCACCTGCGTACTTCTGATTAGGGCCAAATTGGCAGTTCACCAGTGTGCCACAGTTAGTCAGATGCCCAGATCTGATCATGCGCTCGAGAGATCACCCTTCACAGATTCGCTTTTAACTTTACTTTCATATAGATCAAGCTTTTAAAACAATAACCCAATATTTTCAGATCTTGAGATATTCAATTTTCAAAAGATACTTAGCCAAGTGATCTCCTTTGCTTTATATAGGCAAGCTCCTCCTAAAATCATGGATCAATACCATAGATAACCAATACCAGGGGCCCAAAAACATGGGGCTCAATAATAATAATAATATAAAACAATACCATGGGCCAAAACCATAGAATCAAGAGCGGCGGGCTAAATACCACAGGCCAAACATAGGAAACCCCACGTGAACGCGCTTCTCTGCCTTGGAGTAAGTGAAACTGGGGGTACGTGTGTTAACAATTTCCACTATTGACTGGTAATCAGATGATGTTCATGCATGTTCGACTTCAGCTCATATATTCACATGCTTGAACTTGTACTCTTGTTCGGGCCGAGATGGAGCGCAAGACCCTGGATTGTGTCTGTTGTAATCCAGGCATGATTCTTGATACATGACTCATTCACTGGATGGCTGCGACCATGCCTGAGTCTAGTCATTGATCCTAACTAGATGGCTGCGTCCATACTATGGATCTCGATTATTTATGTACTCTCTTATGGATCGCTGCGACCATACCACTTACATCATGTAATTGAACTATCAGTCGTGTCTCTCAATGCAGATCCTCGACGGCAGCTATATGTGTGTTCTTGTGTGTTCCTATAAAGCATTTCACCCCTCTCTCTCCCTCTCGGACTTCATGCTTTAGAGGGCATCTGTTACACAATAATTTGTCACCATTGGTCACCATCCCTATCGCCCCATTTCCATACATTGGAGGACGCATTCCGAGACCTGTGAGCAGTGACATAACCCAAAAACACTTGCATTATGTTCCCCTGAGTATGTACTTCATGTTCCCTGAAGACACCTTCTACAAATTATCCCTGAAAAGTACTCTTTTTCCATTGGCGCAGGTCCACAGTATCTTACCCGCGCCAATTAATGAGATCCTCAAAAGAGGGCGCGACTATTGGCGCTCTGTCATAGAACAACACCCGCGCCAGCCCAGTTTGGTAATGATTTTTGACAAACGCACGCCCATCTGTTTTTTCCCTTCAGATCACGAAGTATTTTGAGGGAAAAATCCATCTGATAGAGGTCGAGAGTCATCATCTATCCTTGACATCTATCCACAGTGGCTTTTCAGAGATAATGCCAATCCACAATGGGTGTCCTGGTTCATCGAATCTTTCTCCCTTCTCCATCTATAAATATCTGTCCTCATGCATTAGACAAGAGGGGAGTTTTTGGGAAGGAATGCTAGTTGTGATTATCGTGAGTGATAGTGAAGCATAGAAAGGTTATGCTGCCGGAGAGGAGGTACATTGCAAGACACATATAGTTGCTCACCCAGCCAGAGGAGAGGTTCAACGTCAGAACCTTGGTTGTAACTTTTCCTGTCTATTATTCATTAATGAACGACTGCTATTATAGTTCCAATCTCATTGTCTATTATAGTGATGTTTGATTTATTTCCTTTCTGACTGAAATATAGTTGTGCCTTGGTGGATTTTATGCTTGTATTTGTTTCTTCCTTTGCATGTGTAGGTGTCTGTTTGCAAGGATCGCAAGGATTGTGACCTGCCAGAGCGAGGGAGCGGGAATACCAACTCTGCTTCGACTATAGCATTGGATTCCAGGTTGGTCTTCTTAATTCACTTTTAGCGTACAATTAGGAACTTGCGTAGCAGCGTGAATCGATTGTGGCTAGTTCTGTTTTAAGCTAGTGGGATCGCCTCTGTCCGCAGAGGGGATTTACCTATCCAACAGTAAGGCATGTGGAAAGCAGTCAGAGGGCCAAACTACAGAAAGAGAATGAGTTGTTGAAACAACAGCTACAACTACAGGGACGCTATAAGGAAGACAGTCCCTCCATTTTGGATGAACAGCAATAGCAAGAGGGACCTCCATCAGGCAAGGATGCATCTGATGGACAGCAGGAAGAGCACAAGCTACAGGCTGAGGTTGAGGTGCTAACAAAATAGCTAAAGAAGAAGAGCAGCACAGGCAGTGGGAGGAAGTAGAGAGAAAAGCAGGGTTTCATGACCTAGAATAGGACATCACCTCGGAAGCCTGGGATGTGAGAGAGGCAGTCAAAGCAATCAAAGATGAAGAGATAGATTAGTTTCTCAAAGGATGAGCAACACTTTCAGTAGGGGGATGATGATGAGCCCCAAAAATGGGTAATTATATGGGCTCATTCAGCCTATTAATTCAACTTAATCCACCATTCTCATTAGTTTATTGCATTTTTTTTATTATATTTATGCTAATAGAGTGAATTGGGTTAGTCATTATGCCAACAAGTCTAATGTGCGCTTTATGCAGTTTTTTTGGTCAATTTTGAGACAAAATCAATGGTTTAATGAGCACTTGATAGCCAAATTCGTGGAAGAACAAGGGAGAGGATTTGTAGGAAGTTGACCCCTTCATTTATGAACCCTTACCTCGAATTCTCCATAAAAAACTCAGAGCACAAGGGGTAGCCAGGCAAGTCAAGTAGGACTGCTATTAACTACAAGTTTTGGCAGCCGAGTCCCTAAAGTTTAGGAGGACTATTGGGGTCCTCAATTTGTATAAATAAGAAGGCTTAGGGCCTCATTCCAGTTAGTCATTTTTTAGGAAGATGTTAGTCATTTTTTAGTCAGATTTTAGTTAGATTGTAGTTAGATTTTAGTCAGTAGGTTAGCACTTTAATGTAGCTCTGTATCAGCACATTTTCGAGCTTTTTCTTGTAGACAGTTTTGGGATGTAACTATTATTTTTTGATCAATAAAGATGAATCCAGATTTGCACCAGCTCTAATATTTCTTAGGAGGATGTAGCTCTTGGGGTTGGGCCCAACTCAAGTGCCAATACCTCCTTTGAGTACTTTTATGTGTTTTTGTTGCATTCCTAGAATAATTTCTGCTATTTAGATTGAAATATTACTTTGCTACTTAGGTCATTTTTGATGATTGAAATAGCTTTTCATGTCTCAGGTTGATTTGATAGGTTGGTAACAGAAAATATATTTGAAAAAGGCCATCAAGCAACCCTTGATCTCACCTCTCCCTCCTCGGGACCATGAGCTGAGACCAAGGTGTCCTTGCTGCCACAAAAATGTTGTTCTTGCTTCTTCATGCAATTGCTAGTGTTAGATTCTCAGTTGTAAAAGTTGATACCAGTTTTGATTACATGCATGGATCTATTCTTGCTTAGTTTTCATATTTATCTTACATGATTTCCTACCAATAAAGTTTTGTTCATCATGATTGTTGGGCTTCTAGGTCAAATTAGGTCAAGATAGCTAGATCTTTGGTTTGCATAGTCTTTGTTTGATTAGTTTTGAGAAATAGTGTGCAGAGCATCTGTGATACTTCCCTATCTATCCTTCTTCCATCATCCCACCTGCTCCAACCTCTAATTCCATATTCCTACCTTCATTCACCACCCTTTTCCAACTTGACCTAATTTCCACATCTTTGTCCAACCTTTCTCCTTCCATCCTTGAATCAAATCCAACCACTTTCATCACTCCCTAGCATCATTTACTAGGTCCTATACCCCTTCACATCCTCATCCAACCTCCATTTCCACATTCCCACCGTTTTTCCTCCATCAACCCTCCAAAATCCTCTTTCGGATCTTCCTGTAGAACCCCTGCAGAGTTCCTGTAGAAGATCACATGAGCAGTTTCTCGAGATCTAATCATTATGAAACTCTATGGAAGGGTGCTAGGAACCCCTTAGGCCCTCTTCTCGCCTTTGCAACCTCCTACAAGTTCCTACCCCATTTCCTTTCGCCAATCAACCTCTGCACAGTAAAAAACAGTTAAAGCACATGCATAATAATTCTGACAACTTACTCAAAAATACAAAAAGATGCTTTTTTCCAGGTTTTACTTCAGAAGTAGCTTAGTCACATTCGTTTCACCTTCCCAACAGTCAATGGCATCCATTTCCACTGCTTTCATCTCTTTTCTTGCATCAGTAGGGATAGTCGATAAAACTAGGGTTTGCTAGGGTTTGCATTTCCTTTCAGCTTCCTGCTCCTTTCTGCAAGTAGATTAGCCTCTTTTGAGTTAGCTTTTATCCATCATAGTTAAAGCTTCTTCTAAGATCTCATAGAAGTTGGCTTAATCTCCTAGCAGACTTGTGCCAGTTGATGAAGTGACAGCCTATGGAAAGATCCAGTACTTGTGCATATAGCACCGTCGCTTCCAAGTTTGTTACGAAATACCGGATTGATAAAAGTAAAGAAGGGAGTCTCAGCAATTGCAGCATTATTGCTACAATACTGGAGCTCACCAATTCACTTAGAAGAAATGAAATGATTAATGGAAAACACAAAACATATTAACATATGATCACAAGAGGAAAAATTGTACTAAAATGGCATACCACATGGATCCCATAAAAATAGCTGCAATTCTTATTAATCTCCTGCTAAACTGCTACAAAATGATGTACAATCAAGGTCTTAGCATCCAACTGAGTCCAACCCTTTACAATGAAGAAGAAGAAGAAGATATAGACTTTGTTTCAACCTCCTCCCATCGTTAGGGGCTAAATCCCTAATATGAGGAGCTAATCTAACCAACACTGAACAAGAAACATGAATATAAGCATCTTAACAACTTGCCTCTAAAAGTGAAAAATGGATTCATTTGAGCTGAATTTGATTTTTAATGCAATGAATCTACCCTCTACTACTAATTATCCATCATATTTACATGCCAAGTCATTATTTATAATGTTAAAACATCCTCCATGAGAGAAAATCCATGAACATAATCAAAAAATGGAAAAATAGCCATCCTGTGTAAAATCTGCTCTATGCGCAACGCCACTGGCCCAACGTGCAGCGCGACTTTCAAGTGCCTTTTGGAGGCCTTACTAGCATCCAAATTCAGCTCATGATAGCTCATTGGAAAGGTATTCACATCTAAGTTACAAAACACCTATAATTTCTTCATTTTAAGCCCATTTGACCCCTCAAAACTTGATTCTCCCAAGACTACTTCTGTGTGTCCAAAAAGTGGCAGAAAGGTCATTTTTAGGTTGTTTTTTGACCTTTTGGTGGACCCGTTCTGCCCCAAAAACTTATAAAATCCATTGGGTGCATGTACTCATCGCTCTAAATCAGAAAATTCAAACCATTTGTCCATTGGGTGCCCCTAGGAAAAGCGCTGTGCCAGTGGTGCTACGCGTTGAGGAAAATTTTCTGTGTGTAACATTTCAAAATTTGCAAATGACAAAAACTCTTCCAAACTTGACAAAAATTGGTGAGAAGCACGATCATCAAGTATTTTGATGAGCCAGGGAAGCTTCATCAAGCAACCTAAGCCTATCCTCCTCCTTTTTTCCTTTTAGAGCCCGCCTTCGCCTAGCTTTCATCTTTTTGACCCTCATGTTGCAAATTTTGTTTTGGGTCCTGTAATGGTAGGCCATGTGTCTGATCATCTGATTGTCTATATTGGCCTTCTACAACAGCTTCTCTAGGTGCAAATTGACTCTCTCAAGCCAAGTCTCTCTGACATCTTCAATTTTCTTCTTAACAGGAGTCAAAGTGACCTGTGCCTCCTTGTCACTTTGTCATTTTACCTTGAGCAGTTCCAGCTCCATGAGGAATTGCTTGTCACTTAACTGCTTGTTCTCTTGTTCTAAATATGTGATTACATACTTGTCCCTCTCCAAATTTTCCGTCAAAGCTTGGACTTGAGCCTCCTTTTCCTGTATGATGATGTCCTTTATTGTGTCTTCGTCCTGAGCCCCTAAGTCAATTATTTCCACGCCATGATGAGTATAACGCTGCTCTGGCTCATCATGCTCTGTCAAATCAAAGTCCCTCTCTTTCTCCTCATCACCAAAACTCTCCTCCTACATCCTTTCCTTCCCTTTTTGCAACTCCTACACTTGTACCTGTTCTGTTGATGAAGAAGGCAAATCCCCTTCCACATCCTGTGGAGCAAGCATTTGCCTATGGGTTGATGAAGAAGGCAAGGTCCCTTCCACATCCTGTGGAGTAAACACTTGCCTATTAGCTGCAAACAATCTCTTTGTGCCGCTCTGATATGTCATGTAAGTCATGGGCACCTCAGTAGTTCTAGTGTCTTTGGCCACCTCATCTGTTTTCACTTGAGCACTGCTAGAAGGTCCCCCTGCTTCTTGAGACATTGGTGGAGGAATTTGAGGACCCCTGAAGATGTCATGAGCAATAAATGTCTCCCAAGAGATGTTGAGGAGACTAAGATGATGAAGCACAATCATCTTGATCAGGGAATAATGATAGAGACTGCTCATCTATTGATGGTGTGGCTTCTTCTGCACAAAATGGACCATCTTCTCAATATTCTTGAACAAGAAATAAGGGAGATTTAACATCCTCACCCTGGTAAAATGCATGAGGAGCCTGATGTGATAGGTGTACAACCTAGAAAATCTGCCCTCACAAGTGAAATATTTCATGATGATTTTCATCATGGGGACATACTTGTCTTCAAGAAATCTAAAAGGAAAAAGTCTTTTCACCTCATTTCTGTATCAGGGTTTGATATAAGGCTCATAATAATGTTCATCCAGGTCCTGTGCCTTGTACCACTTCTCCCCTACATTTGGAATCCTGGTGGCATTCACAATAATGGAAGGTGAAACTATGAATGTCACCCCAGCAAGAGTCACCCTGTTGTCCTGAAGATGAGCTAAAAAAAGTCTGGTGAGCTTATGGTGGTGTTGAACTCTCTCTACCTTCTCACAGAACTCATAGCAGCCAAGATTTCTATAACAAGTGACATCCAACTGAGAGGCCTACAATTCTTTGAGGTCTGATGGCTCTTCTCTGATAATTCTGCCTCCCTTGGGTGTTTTCCTCCTCCTCATAGTCTCGGTCCTCTCTGTCCATGTTTTCAAGGCTCGTGGTTGTATGAAGGGAATGAGTGAAAGTGTTTTAGGATTGAGGGGATGGGAGATGACCTTATGGGCTAGAAAATGGATGAGGCAGTAGGAATCACAAAAATGAGAGGGAGGGCTTGGTTTGTTTGAGATATTGCTTTTTGGGAAGAGGTATAAAGGGATGTGGATGTTATGCAATGATAAAAGAGTTTAGAGTTTTAGTTATAGGTGATAGGAGGAGTAATTGGGTTTAGGGTTTTAGGCATAACTAGTAGAATTTAGGGTTTGACATTTACCATTTAACTAGTATCCCTTCTGCTCAACGTGTAGCACCAACCCACAGACATGCAGCGCCACTTCTAGAAGCACAGCGCAATGTAAATTTACACTGGGGAAATCTCCAAACATGTAGCACCAAACTCTCAATGCACAACACCAACCCTCCTGCCTGAAATGCGCAGTGCCAGACTGTAGAAGCACAGCGCCACTTCACCACTGCTCCAAATGTGCAGCGCCACCCTCCAGAAGCGCATCACCACTTCTCCTTTGCCCAAAACTCACTCAACCTTTCCTCTTCTCCTCACTTTTTGACTCCTTTCTTGCTAAATGAGAATGATGAACTTGAAAATGAAATGTGAGACCTTATATAGGAGTAAATTTTGATTTTTCACTTGAAAAACCCACTTTCTAATGTTTCTTGACCTTCTTCAAAACTCTATTTTTAATGCCTTTTCTTCTTTGTTTCTTTTCAGGCGGATAATGCTCAACTTGAACTAATTTTTGCAGTGTTTCTTCGTCTTGCAGCAAGGAGAGATGCTTTGGTGTAGCCAAGATCATTTATTACATAGAGTGACTTAAAATTACATAAGAAATACAAATTAACCAAAATACTATGTTTTCACCTCGAAAACATGTTTTCGAGGTGAAAATTACTTTAGTTTAAATGATAATTATATAGTTACTATGACCTAGAAGCCATCATGCTTGACTTATTTATCATCCTCATATCCTTGCTTCCCTTTATTTACACTTTTAAATCATGCTCTTGACCTTGGTAATGAAACCATAAGACCTAATGAAAACATGCCATATGACCTAATGAAAGCATGATTGCAAATTGGCCATGAAACCATAACTGAAGACAACTTGAAGAAGGGTCGGCAAGTATACTCTATGAGGGAGAAATTAGATTTTCTGAAGAGAAGATAACCATCAGTGGATCAGTTTGACATGACCTAATGAAATGATGTAAAAATTTCAGTATGGGACCCCTAAAATGAAAATGCAAAGAGAAAATTTTGATCCCTGATGGAAGTATGCAGATACTGACACTAACATTAGCCTTATTGGGGATGGCAGCTCCTTGGAGGTGTCAAGAACACCATAGACCAAGTTCCTTATCCATTGGGAAAAATGGTCAAACAAAAAAGAAGAAGTGAAAAATGACTCAATACAAACTGAAAACTAACTCACAACCGACTCTAAACTTGACTATAAACCAAATCAACCAAACTTGACACAAATCATTCAAACTTTATAGCCTTCACTTCAGGCCCCAAGCTCAGATGACAGTGTACTTGAAACCTTGCAAGGAAAAGCAAACTGGTATATACAATGAAGGTGAAGTAATTTCAGGGAACAACCTCAAAAGTAGTAGTGCTTCAGGAGCCTACCATTCATTGGCCCTCCTAAACATTCTTGACCATCCATTTCCTTTAATAAAAATGCATTCTTTCCTCGATAAGCTGATATCTTATATGGTCCTTTCCATAAATTGTCAAAGTTACCATGCTTTCACTTTTCCTCATTCCGTGCATCCCACCGCAGTATTACATCTTCCAGCTAAAACTTATATGCTTTGGTTTTGTGGTCATAAATTTTCTTTATCTTCTCTTGCAATCAGAAAACTTTTTTGGAAACCTCTTCCCTTGTTTATTGAAGGTGAATCATTTGATTAATTCTACGCTGAATATCATCCTCTTCACTACCAGCTTCCTATAATAATCTCATGACTGGGACTGCAAGTGATGTAGGAAACATTGTATCAGTACCATAAACCAACTCAAAAGGTGACATACCTATTGATTTCTTGCTGCTCAGTCTGTCGGCCCACAAGGCATAAACAAGCTTTCGATGCCAATTCTTCTTGATTTCCTCCAACATTTTCTTCATAATGTTCACCAAGGATTTATTTGATGACTAAGCCAATCCATTGCCCTATGGGTAGTATGTCGTGGAATGACCCAATGTAATATTGTACTTGTTGCAAAACTCAATCATCCTCTTGGACTTAGATGTTGCTACATTATCTGTTATAATCTCGTGAGGGAAACCTAAACAAGACAAGATATTAGATTCTAAAAATTGGATAATTACCGTGTTTGTGGCTTGCCTTGTCGGGATGGCCTCAATCCACTTGGTGAAGTAATCGGTAGCTGTCAAAATCCATCTGTGTTGTGTTGGTGATATAGGGTGGATTTCTCCTATGAAATCAAGTCCCCACTACTGGAAAGGTGCATTTATTTAAAATGGCTTCAAAGGAAGAGGAAGCAACTTCCTTTTTCCTTGAAAAATTTGGAATTCATGGCAGCGCATAACTGTCTTATATACATCTGAAAACAAAGTTGCCCAATAATATCCTGCTCTCAACACTTTGTTAGTTGTTGTTTTCCAAAACAAATGACCGCCAAAATCACCTCTATGAAAATCATTCATTACCTGCTAAGCTTCATCTTCAACCAAACAACTAAGAAGAATTCCTCCCATATCCTTCCAATAGAGAGCACTATTTAAAATGAAGAATTTTGCAGGATTTAGTTTTAGTGATCTACCTTTACTTCTTGAAATTCCAGGAGGTGGTGAAAGATGCTGAGGAACATAATTATATCAGAATACCAAAGTGATTTGAGAGACATTTCTCATACTTGGATGAGTGAGCCATCATCTTCGTCATCTGACATTGATGCAATGAGATTTATGTCTAGAGCATGCAAATTTGATTCAGCCATCAGTTTTTCCAAACCTTGTCCTTTGATTAGTTTGGTAGGGTTAATCTCAAGATCATACTCCAACATTGCTGCTATCCACTTACCTCTTCTCCCCTCTGGATCAGTTTGCATGAAAACATCCTTGACGGCTGCATTAGGAACATATGCTATAGTATGTGAATGCAGAATGTATACTCTGAATTCCTTCAATGCTTTTATAAGAGCTAGCACTTGTTTTTCAATGATATTGTAACACAAGATATCATCTCGAATAGTCCTACTAAAAAAATCAATGGGTTTCTCCACCTGATTCCTCTTTTGCATCAACACCGAAACCATGGTGTGCTCAGATGCAAATGAAAATATAATAAAATCATGAGTATAATCAGGACTGATCAAGATAGGGGATGTGGTCTAAGAAAACTTTACCAAGTTGAATGATTTCATGGAATCCTCAGTCCATTTCACTATGCTATCCTTTTTCAACATATTAGTTATTTCATGTAAATGCTCAGCCAAACTTGGTACAAATCTGCGTAAGGAATTCATCTTACCATTGAAAGCCTGAATCTCCTTTTTGTTGAGTGAAAAATCTATATACTGGATTGCCTCCACCCTTGAAGGATAAATGTGAATACCATCTTTAGAAATTATATGACCAAGGAGTTTACCCTCATCCATGGAAAAAAGACTCTTTTCTGGTTTAGGGAAATCTCGAACTTCCTACATTTCTGAAAGACAATCCTTAAGTGGTGCAAATGCTCATCATCAGAACCAGAAAATACCATAAGATCATCTAAATAAACTACCAAGAAAACATCCTTCTCATTAGCAAAAGCTATGTCCATTTCTCGTTGAAAAGTGGCTCTGGAATTCTTCAACCGAAATGGCATTTTGGCATACTGAAAAGTTCCCCATGGTGTTGTGAAGGAAATTTTGTCTTGGTATTTTTCATGCACCAAGATCTGATTATAGCCTGAGTAGCCATCTAGTAGTGACATCTGTGATGCTCCAACTACTCTTTGCAGAATATGGTCCATCTTAGGAAGTGGGTAATTATCCTTTAAGGACACTTTATTGAGGTTCCGGAAATCTATGAAGAACCTTATTTCTCTGGTCTTCTTTCGTACCAAGACCAAATTTGAAATCCAATCAGAAAATCTAATTGGAAGAATGATGCCAACTTTAAACAATCTATTTACCTCTTTCTCGATGGATGGCAATAGCTTTGGATTGATTGTTCTCAACTTTTGTCTAAAAGGTTTTTGATCCAGCTTGATAGGAATAGTATGTTGAATGATATCCTTTGTCCGTAAGAACCAAGGTCAGTTTTCTTGCCACATCATCCTGATAAAAAAGCTCCTCTAAGGGTATGAGACCTCTAGGAATAATATTATCCTTCAGTTGTAAAACCTCCATCTAATTTACCTCAATATCTTGTTCATCGAAATCACAAACATCATCAATAGAAGCATTCTTAAACTTTCCTTCATTCTGCAAAGGCATTAATTTCATTGTCATCCCAAAAAACTTGCCAATACCTCAAATTATCAGGGACAGTAAGCCTATGTTTGACATGAATTTCAAATTTGTTGCTAGAATTCTTTGGAATCTTCAAATTGCTAGCCGCAATGGCGAGGGAATCTACAAGGATGTTTTGAGTCCACGGTAACGTTGTCAAGGTATATTCTAGAAACATCCTCAAAATATCTAGAACTGCATTTCTGTAGGCTCTCATCTACGAGTGTTTTGCTTGATATTCTCCTTTTACTTGTTTAATCACCAGCTCTGAATCATCATAAACAGAAATCCTTTTCGCATCTAGTTTTTCAAATTTTTTATCGGGAAATCTAGTGTCTATGCAGAGCTGCTAGTCCCACTAAGACTGGTAGCTATCTTAGAAACAAACAAACTAAAACTACTTTCATTTTCCTTTATGAGAAGTAGATAAGAGGGGAACAAAGGAGACCAACCTCTATCTTGCGCTTGGTTCCTTGCTTGATTCCTCTCCCTTCTGATAGATCTTTGCCACTCGCTTCCTCGTCTACCTAGCTTCAAAGAGCACCTATGGAATCAAAGCAACATAACACTATCCAAGAACAGAGATCTACTATCATAAACAATATAGGACCAGATATATATTGACCACACAAATGCATATATCATCAATCATACAAGAATGTGGAGGAAAACTTGAATAGCTTTATTAATATCAAGAATAGCAAAGAGGATTACAACCAATTGTTCTGACCCAGTGTCATCCTCTCAGCAAGAAAGCCCTTCTTCACCTCATGAAAAGCTTAGATCACCCAACACTATGATGTTACACAAAGAAACCAACAACACTTCCTTACAAGATACAAAATTCCAGCCTCTGGATCTCTGGGATGATGGATCCATATATAGATGATTATAGGGAGATGAGTCAGCTTCTAAGATTTGATTAGTGTCCTCTCTCTGATAGTTCTTGATTCCACTTGGATAATGATGATCTCTTACTCATCCCTGGGCGAATGCAGAGAGGAAAGTGTCACAGGAGAAGTTTCTGGAAGATTCCATGATCCTCCACCTCACAAATTAACTCTGCCATTTGTCCACTCTCACCCATCACACCCCATAGAAGGGATTTTCAGTATGCATCGCACCTCCCGTGTGCATTTAGGTGGGATGCAGTGCACTTTGACCATGGAGCAGGTGAGATGGTCTAGTTTTGACCAGTTTTGAGTAATTTTTCATGGAGAACTTCTGGGAGATGATGTAATCAGCTGACCTTATTCTTTTAGGGGATGGAACAACACTTTTAGGGACTTATGAGCCCTTGGTTTATGGACATGTCTGATTGGCGTTGCAGTGCCCAAAAATGTCTATAACAGTTGCCCCCTAAAGCATGAGGTCATTAATCTTTCGATGTCGGGTGAAATGCTTTATCATGAGGATCCGAAGTTTTTTCGAGCTAGAAAGCGACCTGTAATAAGATATAATACAATACATTATCTTCATAATATTTTCATGATCTAGCTGAGGTGGGCATTCCCATGCTCAGCTTTATAAATTCATTTTTATGTACATAAGACAGACAATCGTCTGTGTGCAGACTGATGATTCTGGTAGAGCCATCATCCCTTAGGTTGGATGATTATCTGTGCAGCAATGATGTACATCTGATGTCTTTATTTTCCTAAATATATATCGCAACTCGGATGGATGAAACTAGATCTGGGGTCTTCAATCTTGTTCGATCTTCACTCAAAGTACAAGTCGATCCATGTGAGAGATGTTCTGGAGTCGAACATGGAAAGACATCGCCTGATTACCAGCCAATGATGTAAGCTATTAACAGGCACGAGAGGAATCACCGATAATGATGATGACCCTCAAGGTACTACAGTACAATTCACGTGGTGTGAATAAGCGACTTGGCACCGAACACCACGCAAAATCTGTCGGTCGAACGCCATTGAGGTAAACCTGTTGCTGGAAGTGAGAAACTTGCCATTGAGGCATGGAAGCTTTAAAGTACTGAAAGGGTTGTCCCTAAGTCGACTTCTTGGATAATGAGTTGATGTCGACAAGAAGCGACCCGCCGTAGGAGGGCCTTAATGAATCCCACATCTACGGCATGGAACGGAGTAAATGATTTTGGAGGTGAAAATGGTCTGATGATAGAGGGTTCAGGGTGGCGGTCATGAATGAATGGAGCGTGAATGTATTGCAGTGGATGAGACATAGGTGAATTCTCTGAGCGACTTCTCTTGAACATATCAGCGACACTGACGTGATGGATTGGTAGTGTTAACCCCAAATATGGATGGTGTGATGGACCAATGGTGATATAACCAGTGAATGGAACAACCCAACCCGACTCAGATGCGGAGTGAAAGTGTCATGTTCAAGATGTTGGGTTGTGTTATATTCTTTCCACGTAGTTAGTAGGGGGTTTGAAGGGCACCCGTAACCCCACTTTATGGGGTCCGGGGCAGCGCCACAGAAATTTTGGTTTTGGACCATATGTTAGGTTGGGCGGACCCACCTATGGTTTTGTGCATGATTTTCGCACATGTTTTTTGGACGCGATGGTTTTCGGTCCATGGTATTGGACGCGATGGATTTCGGTCCATGGTATTGGATGCTTTGGCATGTATAAATATGTATTGTAACATTGAAAGGAACATAATGAAAAATCAAGCTGGTAGTCCCGGTTTTGGGATCCAGGGAAAAATCTCTGTGCATATGTGTTTTATGGGTTATGCTCTCGCATTGTTTATTTTCTTTGTTTAAGAATTCGTATGCAAGTAATTTCTGTACAGGGTTAAAACCTACATTTGGTATCAGAGCTGTTTTGGCTTCAAGGGGATGCCTTTGTTGCTGAGGGGTTTCGCTCGGGCCTGTGGTAGACCCTATTCAGTGGGAGATCTGCGAGATCGATTCTGGTGGTGAAAGAAGATGGCGAGCAGTGGAAAGATAGAGATTGAGAAGTTCAATGGTCAGAATTTTGAGTTGTGGAAACTCAAGATGGAGGATCTGTTGGTGGATAAAGATCAGTGGATAGCGGTAGATTCGGGTACTAAACCATCGGGAGTGACCGATGAAGAATGGAAGAAGTTGGATCGGAAGGCAAAGAGCACAATACGATTGTGTGTCTCAGATTCAGTATTGCTGAATGTATCAGGGGAAGCTACGGCAAAGGCTTTGTTGGTCAAGTTAGGGACTTTGTACCAATCTAAGTCTGTGGTGAATAAACTATTCATGCGGAAAAAGTTGTATAACCTGAGGATGAAAGATGGAGACTTGGTGACAGAGCATCTGAATGCATTTAATACTATGGTAAGTCAGTTATTATCTGTTGATATTAAAATTTCAGATGAAGATAAGTGCATCAGAATGTTGTGTTCTCTACCAGATTCGTGGGATAGTCTGGTTATTGCAATAGGTAGCAATGCAACTTCTTTGCAGTTTGATGAAATAGTCTCAGCCTTGCTAACAGAGGAGATGAGACAGAAAAATATGGACAACTAGAATGGTGATGCCTTGTCTGTACGAGGACGGTCCCAGAACAGAAACAAAAATAATTCATCGAGTGGGAGATCTAAATCTAGAGGGAGATCTAAATCTCCAGGAAAACCTACAAAGGTGGTGTGCTAAAAATGCGGAAAGGAAGGGCACTTCAGAAGGGATTGTAAATCTAAAGCTCCTGATAAAGGAAAGGGATCTAATGATGCTCCTTCTGCAGAGGTGAAAACCACCTCAGATGAAGGTGGGGATGTGTACTTGGCTTCTTCAAGTACACATGTAGATCATGAGGCATGGTTGATTGACTCAGGTGCATTCTTTCACTTCACTCCCCATAGAGAGTGGTTCTGCGAGTATGAGAAATACGATGGTGGTGATGCCTTCTTAGGAGATGATAGAAAGGCTAGAATCATTGGTCGGGGAAAAGTAAAGTTGAAGTTGCAAGGTGGAAGGGTTAGAACACTTCCGGGTGTTCTACATATTCCTGCATTGGCCAGAAATCTGATTTCTGTAAGCCAGTTGGATGATGCAGGTGTAAAGACGGTGTTCAAGAAAGATACCTGCAAGATGGTTCGAGGATCACTGATATTGATGCGGGGAGTTCGGATTGGAACTCTATACAAGCTGCAAGGTAGCACTGTTGTTGATGGGTGCAATAGTTCTATGGTTCCTGAAAATGGAGTAGAAAATCTAGTGGTCTCTAGAGAGAAGACCATGTTGTGGCATTAAAGGCTTGGACATATTGGAGAGAAGGGCCTTCGAATACTTCGTGGTAAAGGTATGGTAGAAGGTATGAATGATAGCTCTCTGGATTTTGATTTCTGTGAAAATTGTGTGTATGGGAAGCAAAATCGGGTGAGTTTCCCCTCTGGTGGTAAGAGGACGAAACAGATATTAGAGCTCGTGCACAGTGATGTGTTTGGACCTGTGAAGGTTCCATCACTGGGTAAGTCTGTGTACTATGTATCATTTATAGATGACTTCTCAAGGAATACATGGATATATTTCCTTAAGAAGAAATCTGAAGTCTTTGACAGGTTTAAAGAATTTAAGGCTCTGGTGGAAAATCAGACAGAGAAGAAGATAAAGGTGTTGAGGACAGATAATGGTGGAGAATTTTGCAGCAAGGAATTTGAAGGATTTTGTAATAAGTGTGGTATAGCACGGCAGAAGACTACTCCATATACACCTCAGCAAAATGGAGTCACAGAAAGAATGAACAAGACGTTGATGGAAAGGGCAAGAAGCATGCTCAGTGGTGTTGGGTTAGGACAGGAATTCTGGGCAGAGGCGGTGGATACTGCATGTTACCTGGTCAACAGGTCACCTTCATCAGCGTTGGAGGATAAGACTCCACAAGAAGTATGGACTGGTAAGAAACCCTCTCTTTCACATCTGAGGTTATTTGGATGTGATGCATATGTACATGTTCCAAAGGAGAAACGAACCAAGTTGGATAGTAAATCTGAAAAGTGCATCTTTATTGGGTATAAGGATGGTTTAAAGGGTTATAAGCTTTGGAACCTAGTCACACGGAAGGTTGTGTACAGCCGACATGTGGTGTTTAGAGAGGTAAAAGATGTTATTCAACATGAAGTCCAACCAAAGGAACCTGAGAAGATAGAGTTTGAGCCAAAGGAGGAGGAATCAGACTCTACAGCAGAGGAGGAATCAGAAGATGAAGAGCCACAAACTCCAGCTGTGAGAAGATCAGTTCGAGAAAGAAGGCAACCAGAAAGGTATAGTCCATCTGCTTTTGCTTTGTCTGTTACTGATGATGATCCCAGAACTGTGAAGGAAGCAGTGGATTCAGAGGATGGAAAAGTCTGGAAAGAGGCCATGGTTGATGAAATGGCATCTTTGCACAAAAATGAGGCCTGGGATTTGGTGGAGTTGCCAGCTGGAAGGAAACCCATTGGTAGCAAATGGGTGTTCAAGAAGAAGACAAATGCAGAAGGAAAGGTGGAGAAATACAAAGCTCGGTTGGTAGCAAAAGGTTATTCCCAGGTGCCGGGAATTGATTTTGGTGATATTTTTTCTCCTGTTGCCAAGGTAACTTCTATTAGATTACTTTTATCTGTTGCTGCTGCTTTTGATTTTGAGGTAGAACAGATGGATGTGAAGACAGCATATCTTCACGGGGATTTGGAAGAGGAAATCTACATGAAGCAACCTGAAGGCTTTGCGGTGAAGGGTAAGAAAGAACTGGTATGCAAGTTAAAGAAGTCTCTGTATGGGTTAAAACAGTCACCAAGGATGTGGTATCAGAAATTTGATACATTTATACGGGGACTTGGCTTCAGCAGAAGCAAAGCAGATCATTGTGTGTATTTTAAATTAATTGGTGAATGTGTTATTTATCTGGTCTTGTATGTGGATGATATGTTGCTGGTTGGAAATGACAAAGAAATTATCTAGGATTTGAAGACCCAATTGTCCTCCAAATTTGACATGAAAGATCTTGGTGCTGCAAACTATATTTTGGGCATGGAAATTAAAAGAGATCGGTCGAAGAGGAAGCTCTGGTTAAACCAGAGGAAGTATGTCGAGACAATACTGTAGAGGTTTAATATGCAGGATAGTAAACCAGTGAAGGTTCCTATTCCTGTAGGTGTGAGGTTATCTGCTGAACAGTGTCCCAAGACACAAGAAGAGGGAGAGGACATGTCTCGTGTTCCATATGCAAGTGCAGTGGGTAGCCTGATGTATGCAATGGTCTGTACTAGACCAGACATTGCACATGCAGTGGGAGTATTGAGCAAGTTTATGTCAAAACCTGGGAAGGAGCACTGGAGAGCAGTGAAGCGGGTTTTCAGGTATTTGCGTGGCACTAGTGATTATGGTTTGTGCTACCAAGGAAGACCAGGATTGGACAGAGTGTTGGATATTCATGGCTTTGTTGATGCAGACTGGGCTGGAGATCTGGATCAGAGAAGATCTACAAGTGGGTATGTGTTTAACCTATTTGGAGGTGCAGTCAGTTGGATGAGTAAGAAACAATCTGTAGTGGCACTATCAACTACAGAGGCAGAATACATGGCAGCCACTCATGCAAGCAAGGAAGCAGTTTGGTTGCAGAGATTGTGTTCAAGTATGGGGTTAGTACAGGGAGCTATAAGAATAGACTGTGACAGCCAAAGTGCAATTTTCTTGGCAAAGAACCCTGCTTATCATTCAAAGACAAAGCACATTGATGTTCAGTATCACTTTGTGAGGGATATGATAGAAGACAGAAAGGTGTTGCTGGTAAAGGTGGACACTTTGAAGAATACTGCAGATGCATTGACAAAATCTGTGAGCTCTGAGAAGTTCTCTTGGTGTAGAGAAGCAATGGGAATCTCAGGGCTAAAAAAAAAAATGACTAAGCTCTCCTGTGGCCCCTTGTGGAAAGAAAACAACAAGTGGGAGATTGTTGGGTTGTGTTATATTCTTTCCACGTAGTTAATAGGGGGTTTGAAGGGCACCCGTAAGCCCACTTTATGGGGTCCGGGGCAGCGCCCCGGAAAATTTTGGTTTTGGACCATATGTTAGGTTGGGCGGACCCACCTATGGTTTTGTGCGTGATTTTCGCACATGTTTTTTGGACGCGATGGTTTTCGGTCCATGGTATTGGACGCGATGGATTTCGGTCCATGGTATTGGATGCTTCGGCATGTATAAATATGTATTGTAACATTCAAAGGAACATAATGAAAAATCAAGCTGGTAGTCCCGGTTTTGGGATCCAGGGAAAAATCTCTGTGCGTATGTGTTTTATGGGTTATGCTCTTGCATTGTTTATTTTCTTTGTTTAAGAATTCGTATGCAGGTAATTTCTGTATAGGGTTAAAACCTACACAAGAGCGACTTGCTACCACTAAAGTTTCTTCAAGTTTTCTTCCCAATTTTTCCCCAGTCATTGCTGACTAGTACCTCTTTATTTTTTCAAGCTTGAGGAGGATAACATATGCTTGTTCTATAATTTTCCCTTCGGGAAAACCCATCGCTATGTTTTAACGAGCCTAGCGATAGTGAAACTCGTTCTTGTTTGTATGGACAAGTTTTTCACTATTCGGTTTTAATGAGTTTAACAACAAATATAACTTGGTCCTTTTCAATTTTAGAGAGTCTGAAAAGGGACGTAAAGAAAACTCCAACAATCATTTTTCGTCATATAATCCCTTAAGTCTGAAAAAGTATAAAATAATACAAAAGGGATGAATTTTCGGTAATTTTAACGAGCCGAACAAAACAAGCGCTCGATCGTTTTGTGCAATAATCCCTTAGTTCGAACAAGATTAAAATCTAAAGGAGGGATAGCACTTCCGGTCACTTTAACGAGCTAGAGAGGCCAATTACTCGACAATCTTTTCATATTTTACGAGTTAGATGAAAAGAGCTTAAAGGAGACTCATTTTTCGAGGAATGAGTGATAAATTCGGGTAGCAGCTAATTCCAGGTAAGGTTTGGAATTTTCCAATCATGGTAGTGTCACAAGGATGGCTAGCAGGATCACTCTTCGCAGCTGTTCCTCAAAAAGGGTAAACAATCAAATGGAGGTGAATGATCGGCCAAAATAGAGTGGAGGTGATGATGAGAACACGACCAAGGCTTCAAAGGCTAATGATAATGCATTCACGATGGTTATTTACCGGAAATTGGTTCATTTTTTAATGAATGAGCTTAAACTCTGGGGGAAACATTTTCTCACTGCTTATGTTTAATTTTTAACGAGCTTGAAATCCACATAAAAACTGCTCGATATATGGTCATTGATTACCTTGATTTTATCATTGACAACTTTGCTCCTTCAAAGGTTATACTGCCTACTCAATTGCTTCATCAAACTAGTTAGAAACGAATAATATATTCTTGAAAAATGAGTCAAAACACTAATATTTTACTTCAATTACGTGAAAAGTAATTTAAAAGTGGTTTTTACCTCTCATTTTACCATTTTATTTGAACTTTGGTTTGTTGGAGCTTTGGAGGTGCTTTCCCCCTTGATTTTCACTAGCTGATTCCAGGAGATTCTGTGGATGATTCTTGGCGCCATCTAGACCAGGTAAGAGCTAAACCTGAGCTCTTCAGTTTCATTCTTTCCTTTTTGAATTCTGAGCATGTTTCTTGGTTTTTTTGAGCCCCTGGGGTTTGAAGAATTCGCCCTGGATCCATCACACCTTTCCTATATCGAAAGGTGCGATGCATGCTGGCTTGGTCATTGGCCAGTCAACATGCATCCCACCCAGTACATTGCTGGGAGTGGGATGGTCGCAAGGAGGGAAACTTGTGCACAGTTTTTCATGGAATTTTTTGCCTATTTTTTCGCCAAATCAGGATCGTGACTCTTCTCTTGTTTGTTTTCAGAGATTCATTGAAGAAAAATTCCTGTTACATGGTGAGAACTTGAGCATGAAGAAGAGGACATGCTTGCTTTACATGATCCGGTTACGGAAATTCACTACGGAACTGTGGCCTGTTCAAGTTTTTCTGCATCTCTAGCACAAGGCAACATATAAACTTGTTGCAGTATTTTCTCGATGCATGGGATCCTACCGACCAGGTATTCCAGATTAGAGGAAAATCCATCCCCTTGACTATCATGGACATCTTTTTTTTTGACCGATTTATCAAGGCGTGGTTCCCCTATCTCATTATCAGGTTCGGCTCGTGGGGGTGAATCCGTGAGAGATTACAGTAATCGGTATTGCAGAGAGGGATCTCAGCCGAGTAAGGACAACAAGATCAATATCCGAGATGTCACTGACAGGCCCTTGAGGACCATTTTGTTCACTTTTGCTAGACTGGCTGGTAGCGCGGCTCTTCATGTGGCCAATAGGTCTTATATGCAGTACGCCTTGGAATGCCTTGAACCAAAGGTGTTCAACTGGTGTGATGCAGTACTCTCTGTGATGAAAGAACAACTGACCAAGGTAAAAACTGGAAGATTGAAGAACTTTGGTTATGGTTCCATTTTGACCGCTTTCGCCATGGAAAAAATCCCACTGATGCAGCCACAGTATATTCCACTTGGTTCACCTCCACCGACTGAGCCACAGATGCAGAGATGGGTTGACTTCATGGCCCGACGTGTGGGTCAGTCCCAGATTTCTTTCTCTGATACCTTCTTTGAGTGGTTCAATCTTCAGCAGATGGTTTTTATCGAGTGTCCATATGCTGGTATGGACTTCCGGGGTGATCCGGATTTGGTACTGCCGGCTGGTGAGCAGTGGGGTGCCATAGGTAAATTCTCTGACCATATTCCTGTTCATTCTTTTCATAATGTTCTTACATTTTCTTTACTCAAGACTAATCAAAACTCATGTGCTCATGTAGACATTGGACCAGTCCGACCAACTGTACGTCCGAGAGCGCCAGCTGCTGCTCCAGTAGGAGAGGCTGTGGGGAGGGCTATCCTTCGCGACCTTGATGGGGCCGAGGCGCTTTCAGCATTGCAAGATCAGGTCGAGGGTCTCACTCTTGGTATTCTGGATGTGAGGACCGACGAGCTACCTCTTAGGCTGCAGCGACATACTACTAGCGTGCCAAGTCGATGGACTCGACTCTTATGCATGATTTCACAGGTAGTGACTTGTTATCATCAGCGCCATTAGACTATGGTGCCCCCCAACATTTTTGAGTTTTGGGTTATCTGACCAATTTTGTCTTGGTTACAGAACATTATGTGTAAACCACAAATAGTCATATATATATTTTTTTATTTTTGAAGCTTTATTTTGGTTAAGTTACGTGATCCTGATGAAAATATTGATGAAATGCTTCTTTTTTATAAATGTTGCAAATTTCTATCTAACACATAATTTGCCAATGAGTCTGTTAATGTGTTTAAGTTTCTGGAAATATGTTGATATTGAATAGAATCAAACTGTCTTTCCAAAATCTTGACCCTTAGGAACATGCGATAGATAGCTGGATTTCGGACAGAGTAGATACCAGTGAGTTGTAGTATGACGGGTTGTGAGTCCAACCTGACGACAAGTCAGTGTATGCCATGTATGATGGCATCAGAGAGGAGTTCTATCAATGTGCTATATTCAGCGATGTTATTTTTTGACTGACCAATACATACCCCTCTAAAACTTATTAAATTGCCGCTTGGATCGAAAATGGCCCAGGCCACAGAAGATAAGTTCCGCAAACTATGACTCGCTCCATCGGCATATCAAACAAATGATTCCAATAGGTTTGACATCTGCAACAATTTTAAAAAATGGATTACCTTACGAAAACAATTACCCTTAGCGAAAACAAAAATTTAACAAAATCATAGGGGTTACTACACTGAATCATGCGTAGTAGCGCTTAAGATACAACTCGTTACGGGTTTGCGCCAGTGGAATCCCATCATAATCCACTAACTCGTAGGCTCCTTTTGCTAATACACATTTAACAATATAAGGGCCCATCCATAAGGATTTGAATTTACCTGCTCCCAATTTATCAGATTCCTGGTCGTAAAGTAAGACCAAGTCACCTTCTGAGAAGACACAGGGTTTGACATTCTTGTCGAACTGCACCTTGACTCATTTCTTATGGGCTTCGTTAGCCAAAGCGGCATCATGACGGGTTTCATCCAATTGGATTAGTTCCAAGAAAAAAGCCTCCTCTTTTGAAGTTCCGGGGAGAAGGTCGACTGTGAGTTTGAGGGACAAGATTTCACACTGAACTGGTAAGATTACTTCTAGGCCATACACCAGTTGAAAGGGTGTAAACCCAATTGCATTCCTTACCGATGTTCGGTATGCCCACAAGACTGAGTATAGGATCAAGTTCCAACTCCTTTTGTGGACTCCAATCATCCTTTGCAGCATCCGCTTCAGGACCTTGTTGATTGCTTCAACTGTCCATTGGCCTACGGGTAATATGGAGTAGAGTTGTCATGGGACAACCCCAATTTGGCAGCCAATTCAACCATCATGTGATTGCAAAAATTCGATCCATGATATGTGACTATGGCCTATGGAACGCCGAATCTGGCGACTACATGATTGAAAAAGAAAAGGGCAGCCGTTTCACCGGTGTTGTTTAATGTAGGCATCGCCTTGGTCCATTTAGTAAAATAGTCTACCGCAACTATGATATACCCATGCCCCCCAGTCGAGGTGGGGTTACATGTCATGAAATCTATGCCCCATTTGGTGAATGGCCCAATAGCAACTACTGGTTGCAGGGTTGTGGGTGGTCTTCTGGTTTTGCTATCGAAAATTTGACACGGATGGCAACTTATGACTACGGTTATGCAATCTTTGAACATTGTTGGCCAGAAGTATCTTGCTCGTAAAAAATTTTGCGCCATAGCGTAACCAGATTGATGTCCCCCACACGCGCCTCAATGGCAATCATTCAGGACTTTTTCAGCCTCCTCATGGGTGAGGCACCTCCTCAGAACTATATCGACACCACGACAGTAAAGCGTATCACCGACGATCATGTAGTCTTTTGATTGGTATTGAATACGTCTTTGTTCTGAGCGAGAGGTATTAGACCTATATTTTTGGGTTTGGAGATAGATAATTATATCCCCATACCATAGATTGCTTGAAGATATCAAAAACAAAGATTCATCGACGATGGTTTCCCCAGATGTTTCATCGTTGGACGATGATGGGAGATCGCATAGTAATTCCGCGAAAACCAGGGATTTCTTTGATTTGGATTTTACAAATTCCAGATCAAACTCTTGAAGAATTGCTATCCATTTTGAATATTTTCCCCCTAGCAATTGTCGCAACAAGATATAAGTCATGGGGTTGCAATCTGACAAAATGGTAGTTTTTTGAAAGAGGACATAGTGTCAAAATCTCTGTATCACTTAAACCGCTGCAAGAGCCAGCTTTTCAACGTAGGAATACTTGCTTTCTATATCATTTAAGTTTCTGCTCAAATAATAGATAGGATGTTCACTTCCATTGTCTTCTTGAACTAAAACCATTGCGATGGTTGTATCTGCTGTAGCCAGATACAGGTTAAAGTCTTTTTGATAATCAGGAGCGTACATTAATGATGCTTTTACTAGGGATTCCTTTAAAGCATCAAAGGAAGCTTGCGCGACCTGATCCCAGATGAAGGGTACTTCTTTTTTTAATAGATGTGTTTAATCTTTAGCAAGTTCGGCGTAATTTGGAATGAACCTCCTCAGAAAGTTTGCTTTCCCTTGGAGTTTCTGAATCTGAAGCAAATTCGAAGGTGGAGGCAAATCTATGATTGCTTGAACCTTACATAGGTCGAGACGAATCTCGTCCTTTGAGACTACAAAGCCAAGCAAATGACCAGAACTGACACAGAACACACATTTGTCTGGATTGAGTCATATCTTGTAGTGTCGATAACGTAGAAATATCACTCTCAAATGCTGCGGATGATCTGTCCGCTTTCGCGAATGAGCCAGAAGATCGTCAAGATATGGTTGAACGATGTTTTTGATGTCATGGAAAGCATAATTCATTGCCCTCTAAAATTTTGCCCCTGCATTCTTTAAACCAAAGGGTAACTTGCGATATGCAAATGTGCTCCACGGACAAATAAATGCAGTCTTTGACTCGTCCTGTGGGCAGATATTTATTTGATTATACCAAAAGAATCCATCCATAAATGAAAAGATTTCAATTATCTGGTCAATAAAGGGTGTAGGGTAGTTGTCTTTTGGACAAGCTTGATTTACATCCCTATAATAGATGTACACTCTAATCGTTCCTTGTTTTTTCATTACAGGAACAATGTTCGATACCCAATCAGTTAGACGAACAGGGTAAATAAAACTAGCATGGAGAAGTTTTTCAATTTCTGCCTTGATGGCAACGACTTTCTTGGGGTGCACCTGCCGTAGCCGTTGTCGTACTGGTTTGACATCTGGATACATCTTTATTTCGTGTTCAACTATACTCGAGTTAATGCCTGGCATTTCATCATATGACCAAGCAAAGACATCTCTGAATTTGTGAAAAAGAGCGTTATATATTTCCAGTTCTGAAGGAGAACAACATTTGCCAACATAAATATTCTCTGCAACATCTGTTTTGGTCGAGATATTTATGGCGATAGTCTCTTCGATATTGGATAAGTTTCGCTAGGAATCCACTGTGTTCATAGTATTTGATAAGAAATCAAAAACTGAAGGATGATGAGGGTCATCATGAGTATCTTCTTGACTATCCAGAAGATGGGAATGATGGTGGTAATCTTCCCATGGCGCCCCGTCAATTATCATTGACTGAACAATTCCTTCGTCGGTGTAATTCACTTGCAACCAAGGATCTAAAGGGGTGCCATATTCCTTAGACCTATCTATCCAAACGCTTGATGAGCGTTGATTTGGGTTTGCCTCCCATGCCAGAAGCATTGATTGCTACAATATTTCTATTGGGCTTGGAGGCAATACCTACAGATGATCCATGCTAATATCGATTTCTAAGATCTTTTGAATAGAAGATATCATATTGCAGGTTCCTACCGTTGCCACTTCCGCCAGATTGATTGGAGGTGGAAGGACAAAAGTCCCCATTAATATAGGGTCTTTTAGTAGGCCTACTCCGATATTTTGAAGCGAATGGGGGCTTCCATGGATCATCGAAATGCTTCCCGTAACTTGGGAACTATTGGGGAGAAATGTTTGTTGGTCGACGATTGTAATTCCCCCTTGAAAGGGAAATGCAATATTCCTAAAGTAGGTCGACACAACCGCACCCATAGCATATATCCAGGGCCTTCCCAGTAGGATGTTGTAATCGAGGTTTCCATCGATTACTTCAACATCTATTTCTATTGTTTCCCCCCCAGTTCAACTTTCAAGTTACTTAAAATCCCATATGGGGTATATGTTCGTCCATCAAATTCTTTTAATGTCGTTGAAGATCGCGACAAGGTTGGAGATCCTAGAGTTTTCCATCAACTCATCAACATAATACATGTAGACTCCCCCTCATCAATAATTGTTCGATGAACAGTTTTGTTGAGGGCTTTCACTTGAATGAGGAAATCTAGTTGAGCTGGTAACTGAGGATCATATCCTTTGTGATTAAAGGACACAATATTAGAATCCTTTGGGTCAATCCCACCTATTGCTGATAATAAAGCCTGCTTTTGGGAGGGGTAATTTTGCAGTACCTCAAGCGTCAACATAGCGGATGGCGATTGGGCTAGATCTTCCATTGAATTATAATGTTGTGCTGCTTTGGCACAAGGATTAAATGTCGACTTGTGTACTACTCCCTTTGGTGGTTTTATCGTTAGCTCTGGAATGATGGGCGGCGCAACTTCTGTCAAAGTTGTTGTCGAACTACTAGGTTGATCTTTATCCTTGTTGTTCGACAGCTGTGGATTCCCGTAATCTTTATTCCTTATCGTTATCAAAGCATCATTTTGTTGTTTCGAAACTGACAACATCAGCACTTGGGACGGGGAAGCATTATCACTAGCAACCAGATTTGTTCCTGGATTTGGAAACGGATTAGTTAATACTGCTGAGGTTTTCGAATTCTTGAAGAATTTTTTAAGCTCAGCTTTATATGGACAATCTCTTACCTAATGATCCTCATCACATATAAGACATGGACGATTTGGTTTCTTATCTCTAGAAGGGTTTGTAGAAGATTTTTCAGGTGATGATTCCTCGTTTTTCTTCTTCTTCCCTTTGTTTTTCTTTTTGCCTCCTGGTTGCCTGGTTTCTTTGCCTTTGTCTGTTGAGACGACATTTACTTCCGAGGCGAGAAATTCTTCTTTTGCATTTTGACTAGAAATCTTACGAGCCTTTTTAGATGTAGCCTTTTTTGATTTCGTGTCTATTGTACCAATCACGCCATCGCTGGCATGAGAGTCATTGTTCGATTTAGGAGGAGGAACAGAAAATTCCGGTCTGGGAGCGTCAGGGATTTTATCGTAGAGCGTGCCAAATTGATTATAAATCAAGTCCAAATATTGCGCACGAGCAATAACTTGCTCTTCAGTGACGACTCCTCCCTTTGCCACATCTTCTGTAATGGAAGGTAATAATGACTTAATAAACCATTCAGCTAAAAGTTTATCAGGAACATACGTTTTTACCATTCTACAACGACGTCGCCACTCATGAATATGATCGGATATGTGAGTGGCCGTCGTTTTCTTGAAATTGGTAAGAAGTTTTGTTCCCATTTCGTACCTTATGGGTAACTGAAAATGGGTTAAAAAGGTTGTGGCTAGGGTACTAAAGTTATCAAACGAAGCTCTAGGTAATTCGATATACCATTTTGTTGCCGGACCAGTTAACGTTCTCTGAAAAAGGTGAAGCCTAATCGAATCATCGTTTAGGGTGTTGGATGAGCACCACAGATGAAAGGTCATCACATGATTTGATGAGTCTTCACCCAAATTTCCATTAAATTTAGGAATATCTGACAGAAGTTTATGCGGAATCGCTAGCCACCAAGGGGCGTAAGCAATTGGATCATTCATTAACCGATTTAGATCTGATAACTCTAAAGTCGCCATGAAGGGTAATTGTTGATTCAGGTTTGGCGAAGCATACCTAGGATAAGATGGAATTGCCTAAGCAGTTGGTCTTTGCACACCAGCATAATGCATTCGATGCTGGTAACTTTGGTAAGGTTGATGGGCATAACCATTATAGAATGGTTGATTTTGACCATTTTGAATATACGACTGCCCATTATTTGCAAATATTTGTTGCTCAGACCCTTAATAAACTTTTTGGAATTGTGGTTGTTGATATTGCACCAGCCATGGTTGTGAAGCCATGTGCTATTGTCCAATACTAGCTGTTTGACCAAGATGAGGGGTAATTGTACCCGTTTCGGCCTGTGTCATTCCACTAGTTAGCGATTGTGGTTGGGTCGCAGGGATAAGAGGTTGTTGCATTACGACCTGAGAAACCTGAGGTTGACATACAACAGACAATGCTTGTATTTGTGACACCATCACAATAGCCGGCGTAGTGGTATATTTGACATAGGTAAACATTGTTGCATCAAGTATACAACTCTTGGTTGTTGAGGCAGTATTGGCACCCAATTGCTAGATGTAATTCCAGCATAACCTGAATTTTGTTGTGAACTCTCGTATGGTTGTTCTCCCATAGGAGACAATGAAAGGGTATATTTCCCCCCATACGGCGGTAATCCGATACTCAAAGGAATGATTTTCCCTTGAGGATCAGACTACCCAAATTGACATTGTGAAGGATCAATTTGCTGAGACTCAACATAAGAGCTCCTGAATATTACTCCGGATGGACAAACAGGAATGAACCATACTATCGAAATAGCCCCTGAGTGGGACCCATCTAGTGATTGAGAGCTAGTTGGGACAGATGGTATGCCGACGAACATTGTTGGAGTGACAGCAGGAAGTTTTGTCGTCGCTGTGTCAGATGAGATAGTCCTAGATGTCGACGGTTGTTCAGACATTGCTAGTCTATCCCACAGATTTCCTAGCGATTCTACAGGAGCTTCCGATAACTGTAGACTAATTTCTGATGAAGAAGGATATAAGGTGATCCCGACTCCAAATTGCGATGGATTACTAGATGGAGGATCTTCCACAATCTCTTCTATAGCAATCAGACCAAGTGGAAGAGGTAGATTGTCAGGTCCATAAAATATTTCCGGTGTTGAAGAAGGTATAAATTCTGTAGTGACAGATGTTTGGGGAATAACACCTTCCAAATCAGCTGTAGATGGAGTTGATTCGGTAATACAAGTGTTTGCCTTCATACAAGGATCAGATCTACTGTCCTTTGGTGGCTGCTGAACTTCTTCTATAAAGGTAGGGATACCAGAAATGTTTGGAGTAACCGGAGTCTCTGATGGTGTCGGAACACTTGTTCCAACTTTACCAAGGGATTTCGAACCGGTTAAACGAGTTCGCTTCGTCCGTAACAGTTTGATTCTAGAGACAAAGACAGTTGACTCGTAAGCCTCCGAAAACGATGGGGTTTCAATTGAATTTCTTCCACGATTGCGGATTACTCGATCAACTAAAAATCAAGGGGAAATATGTTTCAGAATTAAATGAATTTTAGATGCTTTTACACAACTTGTTTTTTCAATTTTTAAGAGTCAACAAAAAACAAAAGATGACTCTAGTCACCTTCGATTTTTAATGAGCTTGAAGTGACAAGTGCTCAGATGGACCTTTTCCTTTAAGGAGTCTGAAAAGGAATGAAAGAGACTACTCTGGAAATCTAGACAGAGGGATTACCAAACCAATCGCAAAACTATAGAATACTTTTTACGATACGGCAGTCAGTCAATCTTCCCGAATGTTGTGTTCAGTGCATTGCGGTCGATAGGGCGGCAGACATGGCTTCCTATGGATAAAGGATATAGCCTATTGTGGTCTCCCAATATATACTCGACGGTACGTGGGAGCACAAGTCCGTACTAGCACTTGTCATCTCAAAGTGGAGGAATCACCCAACTAGCAATGTAAACAACAGTTACCAGGCTTTACAACGCCGGAATACGTCCCTAGCCTAGACTTCTAAATGTTGTGCGTTAGGTTCCAAAGCATTTTTAGGTTCATTAAATTTATTTTACAGTTGATCTTGTTTAAGAAATTTTCCTTTCAGGTTCACCGCGTGATGTAGATATACAATTCCTAAAATGCAATATAAGATGATAAACAATTGTTTAATCTTCTTTTTGCAATGAAAATCCTAGCTACTAAAGAAAGAGAGATGATACTCTTTCAACATAGAGCAGAGAGCACACACTATATGCACTGTCCTAAATCAAACAAACAAATAGTCTAAATGCAAATTCACATGCATGTATTTGTTTTCAGCCTTCTTAATGTGTGAATGATAAAAAGAAAGCTAAGCACAAATCTGAATTATTTTTCAAAGCAACATTACTAACAAGCTTCTTTTCAAGACTAAATGAAGACAATGACAACACTTTGCGGTTTGGAATGGAAAACTTGCTTTCGACACTTGAAAAACTACTAATTCAAATCAAATACAAGAGTAACAGTGTAATCGACTATTAAGAACAATTTGATTCTCTTCTATGACTGAAACGATACTTAGGACACTTCCAAATCAAGAAACGACAGTTCAATTATGCTACTTCTTTGTAAGAGAGAACTAAAAATGGCTCACAATACATAAAAACATTTACAGTTCTTTGCACAATGGAGGCAGAATAATGGCAAGGAAGGGGTTTCCAACATAGGTATACTGACTACATACAACAAAACTCCTTAATAGAGCTAAAAAGAGTGAAGAAAAAACAAAGTCTGGAGGCAAAATTTGCCTTCTCTGATCAGGGCACCTGTTACACAGGGATTCCAGTATGCATCACACCTACAGCACACGGGAAGTGTGATGCATACTGATATCCTTGAAGAGAGGGTGTGATGGTACAATGCGAGACTTTTGATCCAGTTCTTGATTACAGTTTGCAGCACAGTTCAGGGATTTAGGCCGAGTAAATGATATTCAGTAAATAAATCACAGGGGTAGATCTAAGGAGGTTACTAGAGCCACCACAAGGGCAATTATAGAGCTTGTAAATCAATTGTTTAGTTCATAAACAAAACCCGGAGATAGACTGAAGCAACATTGATCTACTTTGCACTTGCATAGAAAATGCAGTTCGAAGGCTAGCTAGCTTGACTTCAGGCTCCGTCTGTAAGTTTATAAAGCAAACAAATATAGAAAAACAAACAATCTATTCAATCCCCAGTGGAGTCACCATTTTGTTATCAGGAAATCTAGTGTCTATGCAGAACTGCTAGTCCCACTAAGACTGGTAGCTATCTTAGAAACAAACAAACTAAAACTACTTTCGTTTTCCTTTATGAGAAGTAGATAAGAGGGGAACAAAGGAGACCAACCTCTGTCTTGCACTTGGTTCCTTGCTTGATTCCTCTCCCTTCTAATAGATCTTTGCCACTCGCTTCCTCGTCTACCCAGCTTCAAGGAGCACCTGTGGAATCAAAGCAGCATAACACTATCCAAGAACAAAGATCTACTATCATAAACAATATAGGACCATATATATATTGACCACACAAATCCATATATCATCAATCATACAAGAATGTGGAGGAAAACTTGAATAGCTTTATTAATATCAAGAATAGCGAAGAGGATTACAACTAATTGTTCTGACCCAGCATCATCCTCTCAGCAAGAAAGCCCTTCTTCACCTCATGAAAAGCTTAGATCACCCAATACTATGATGTTACACAAAGAAACCAGTAGCACTTCCTTACAAGATACAAAATTCCAGCCTCTGGATCTCTGGGATGAGGGATCCATATATAGATGATTGCAGGGAGGTGAGTCAGCTTCTGAGATTTGATTAGTGTCCTCTCTCTGATAGTTCTTGATTCCACTTGGAGATTGATGATCTCTTACTCATCCCTGGGTGAATGGAGAGAGGCAAGTGTCACAGGAGAAGTTTCTGGAAGATTCCATGATCCTCCACCTCGCAAATTGACTTTTCCATTTGTCCACTCTCGCACATCACACCCCATAGAAGGGCTTTTCAGTATGCATCGCACCTCCCATGTGCATTTAGGTAGGATGCAGCGCACTTTGACCATGGAGCAGGTGAGATGGTCCGGTTTTGACCAGTTCTGAGTAGTTTTTCATGGAGAACTTCTGGGAGATGATGTAATCAGCTGAACTTGTTCTTTTAGGGGATGGAACAACACTTTTAGGGACTTATGAGCCCTTGGTTTATGGACATGTTTGATTGGGATTGCAGTGCCCAAAAATGTCTATAAAATTTTTTTTAAGACTTGTAATCAAAGCCTCATACTCTGCTTCATTATTAGAGCAATCAAAATCTAATTTGTAGGAACATACTCTAACATTACTTGGGACTTTGGCAAGCTCGAAAGTAGGGCTTTGAATCCAAATTCCAATACCAACACCGTCCTTACCCACAGCGCCTTCAAAGTCCATGCTCCAAAGGCTAGCTTCATCTTCTAGATGCTAGAATTTTGTTTCGTTCTCAAGCTTACCTTTACTGATTACTTCATTTTTCTGCTCTTCATTGACCTTTTGCTGATGTGTAGGCTGCTGAGAAGAAATTGCTATTTTTTCTTTTTCTTGATTAAGAACTACTCTAAAATTCTTGGAAATTTCTGGTACATCATCTACTTCTACAAGTTGAATATCTACATCATTCAATCCACTATCAAATTACAAAACAAAGGACTCTAAATCAGTATGTACAACATTTAATGGATGATTCACATGCTTCTCTGTACTAGTGATCATATACTTCATTTTTTTTTCCCGGTACAACTTCCTCAATTGACCGAAAGAAAGGATGGTAGCATAAGAGAAGTAAAGTTGTAAAGTGCCTTTGAGTTTAGCACCCCACGGTCTAGATAAGAGCATACCAAATCGAGGTGGTATATCAGCGACTACCACATCCATCAAGACATTTTTGGCTGGGATTTGATCTAAAGAAACCACCAAATTTTGATGAGACCAATGCAACGAACTCTGCCAGAGTCAAAGGGGTACAAATCCTGATATTTCCGGGTGATATCCAGGCCCAACTTTTACATAATGGCTTTAGCCATCAAATTGTGGGAAGTTCTGGAATCTAACATAACATTATGGAGAATATACTCATGAAGTATAAGACTCAGATAAAATGGAGGAACTTCACTATCTTTAGGCTGACCTTCTATGGCTAGACCAAAAATGAGTTCAAGATGATCATCCTCGACATTCACCATGTCTGACAAAGGATCTATTTGCAATATTCTAGATACATGGTGTTTATAATTGTTATTCTTAACAAGCTCAGTTAAAGGAATGGACACTTTTAATTTGTCAATTTCACTTTCTAAATTAAAGGATGAAACATTTTCTACCTCTTTGACACCAATGTCCTTCTTATCTGTTTGCTCTTTCGTTGCACTATCCTTTTGTTGATTGTTCTTCTCATTTACAGTGATACTTGTTGATGGTACCTTGCTGGGATTCGAATTAGCAAGCTCTTTCCCTTTCTTTTGAGTGTTTGAGGAATCATTCTTTGATTGCACATCCTTTCTTTTCTGAATGGTATTGACCAGTACATCTCTACTCCTTAAAGAGTATTGCCTCTACTGTGCAGTCAAAGGATTCATATAACCACGCCGATAATCATCAAATTCAGCCGCCAAAACCACATCATTTTCTAAGATGTAATCCTCATCCCTTTGAATTTCTGGAACTTCTACGTATTCTTCATCTTCAATAAGAAATATAGGCATACCATCAGCAGTGAAAAAGTGATTTGTTTCAATTATCAGATCTTCCTCATCTTCTTCTTCCATTCCTTGAACATAATTCTATTGTAAGGGAGTTCTGATCTATTGTTGTTGAGCTGATTGTTGTGGTGCTTTTTGTTATCCCTGCTTGATTCGGAATTGGGGCTACTGCTATCCTCTAAAATTTGGATTTCAGATTTGTGGTTCAGCTCTATCTGTGATGGATAACCGGTTAACCATCCTCTCCACTGTTCGAATCAATGTATCCATCTTTACATTTGAGGTAGATGCTTCTTCTTTCATGGTCACTCCTTTCTCAGATATCATTCTTGCTCTTTTGGCTAGCATGTTTTCTTCTACACTCACAGCATTTTTTGCATGTCTTCTAGTGTGGTAAGATCACGTTCCCACAACTTATATGCCACATCAGCATCAAAACCATCTGGAAACTGATATCTCTATTGTTTTGTGCATGGATTTCGCACATGGTTTTGGGCATGATGTTTTTCTGTCCATGGCATTTTATAGATCCAGTCAAGGGAACTACGATTATGTTCTAATCCAGGGTTAATGGATTGGGATTTATGAAAGCTTCGACATGTATATATATCTATCTGTATATATATCTATCTATATATATATATATATATATATATATATATATATATATATATATATATATATATATATATATAGAGAGAGAGAGAGAGAGAGAGAGAGAGAGAGAGAGAGAGAGAGAGAGAGAGAGATATTGTAACATTGAAAGGAACATAACGATAAATCAATCTGGTAGTCCCAGGTTTGGGATCTAGGGGAAAATCTATTTGTATATCTCCTTTATGTTTTATGCTCTCGCCATTGTTTCTTTTCTATTTTTAGAATTCGTATCCAGGTAATTTCTCTACTGGGTTAAAACCTACATTTCTTTCTATCTCATTCCACTCCCTCTTCTCTTATATTTCATATTTTCCTTCCTGTATGCCTAGCAGAAAGGGTGGACTGAGTTTGAGTCCTATCCACCTGATTTTGATCATCTTCGCGATTCTCTTGTACAATGGTTTTCTCTCCAAGGAATTCCTTAGCCTTTCAGGAGAGTGATATTCTCTCACTTGTAGACCATGGGGTAAGGCATGCCATCTTGTCTAGAAAGCTTGTAGACTCTCTCTTCCCAACATTCGAAAGGTGTCTTCAAATTGTAGAATGGTTTTCTCATGGGTAGAAATGTATTTGGGTGCTAAAGTAGTATCATTGGAGATGAGGTTATGATTGTTAATGACAACCTTAGGGCTCACTATCTCTGCTCTGATATACAAGGGTTCCTTCTCCTCCCTTGTCATTACCTTTTTCACCTCCTTAGCCCGTTCCTCCTCATGAGTCAACCAAGATGCTAAAGTGATTACCTACATGTCTCATAATCTTGAGTTCGGATCCCAAAACTTTAGATCTTTCAAAGTTAAATTATGCATATAGAATTCAACTAACTTTTCTGTGTCCCCCATACTAGTCTCGTTGAAAAACTCAATAAACTACCTATAGTCCTCAAAAGGCAGAGACCGATATTGTACTAGAGTTTTTATTTGGAACTGAAACAACTATAATTTGAGGAAGAGAGCATAATATTTTTATGGATGCCTACATTACAAGGCTTCTATACAGAGAGTTTCTATGGTGGCAAGTTGTGTTTCTTTCTCCTGCTTCCTCTCTTTCAACCTTGTATTTTTTTCCTATAGTTGCTCCTTCATAATCGACTCCCTCAGTCTCAAATCACTTAATTCCTTACTCATTTAAATTAATTTCTCCTCTGTGAGGCCCACATCTTCCACATTCTTAGATTTGGAAATTTTCATCCACCTGTGGGTTATGCCTTTCTCTCTCTCTAGCTCATAGAGGAGTGGGATTGAAAATTTTAGAAGGATAATCCTTCCTCCTTCAATAAATTTGTAGTAAGACCTAAAGCTAAGTTTTGGGTCAGGATCTTGGAGCTCTTGTAGGTCTTTTCTAACTAAATTTGAGGTGGTTGCTTCCTTTTGAAGATCTTTTTTATGCTCCTATAGCTTCCCCTGTTCTTCCTATAATAGAATCTACCCATTTATAGTGAACCCTATCTCTCTTATAGAAAACAATGTCTTTCTTGTAGCTTCTCTTCTTTGCAACTTTCTCAAAGGCAGCTTGTGTCCTTGGCTTCTTGAAGGTCACTGACCTAGTGGTAGGCCTTCCCACAAATGCTACATGTGACTTGGTTTTGGTTTTAAGAGGATTTACCTCCTCAATATTTCCTTTACTGGGTCTGACTTCTTCCTTTTACTTGGCGATTCATCAATAATGATAGGGACCTTTGTAGGAGCTTGTGGTTTCCCTTGTCTAATTTTGGTGTTGTTCTTGGTTTTTAAATATATGGTATCTTGTCTTGATTGCTTCCTCTTGGGCTTGACAGGAGTGTCCAATGTAGATAATGTTGCAACTACTTCTTGTTCAGTATCAACTGGAAATAGACTTTTTGATGTGGTTGTTCCTATGCTCCTTAGGGTTTATAACTATCCTTGGGGCTTACTCTCTCTTCTACTTGCTTCTCTCCCTCTTCTCCTTTGATTTATGCTTTCCTTCCTCTGTCTCTGTTGTAGATTTTTCCTCTATGTTTCTCTCTTCTTCTTTTGTTTTTTCTAGCTCTTCCTCCTCTGTTTTTTCTCCTTCATCTTCTTCTGTTTTTCCTTCTTTATCTCCAATGTTAGAGGATGGAGTCTCTCTAGGTGTGATGGCTTAGGTTTCTATGAAAGTCTCCCTATCCATGTCCACAAATTTATTCCATAGGATAAGGATCCTTAAGTGGCTCAAAGAATCCATCACTTTTAACTTGATGAGGCCATGGTGAGCTAATTGCTGGTGATTTATTTCCCTCACCTTATAACTCATCTCCATGATTGACTGAAGAAGGAAATGGGGAACAATAAGTCTTTAATGGAGAGGAAATTATGGTTTGAATATCAAACCATGGATCAATATGAAGTTATAGGCATAGACCGCACTCAACCTCCCTTTATAAAATATATACTTGAGGATATGGTGAGCTACCTGCTCCAAGGGTAAGGTAGGCTATCTCTTCTTACTCCATTCTTATCTTCTACATGATTCTCTTTTGAAATTAAGAAGTCATTTCCTAGCTGTGATACTCATTGCCTTGTCTTATTTGCTCCACCTAATTCCTAGGGGTAAGGTGGTTACTCCGCTTATGGTTTCAGGACTGAGAGAGATCGCTAACCCTATTGAAACAATAGTGGCATTGTCTTCCTCTTGAGAATGTAATGCCATGCAAATTCATGATCAGGATCATGATCATGCCCATTTAGAAACGCAAAGAAACCCAACCATTGGTGTTTGCTAAAGATGTCCACTACATGACTAGGGTTTTGGTGAATCCTCTTGGTGTTTGAGGGTTTGATTTTGTTAAATCATCCCCCATTCATTTTACTACTCCTCCTTGGTGCTATTTTGGTTTGGAATTAAAAAAAAAATCAATTATTATTAGTGGTGAAACAATGTTAAGTTTCTTGGTAGTAGTGAGGGAGAAGGGTGCTCGAATTGATATCAACCAAACTAATTTTCTCTTCTTTTAACCACAACAATTTACAAAGTTACCTCCTACTGCTCAATTGACTATTATAGGCTCTTAATTTCAAGCAAACTTCTCCTACAAATGGATGTAGAAATAAGAAAGGAGGGTGTCACTTACTTCTTGTAAAATAATTTTTTGTGTGCATAATGGTTTTGAGACAATTTCAAGCCATTGTGGCTCCTTTTTCACCTTCCAAATCCTCATGTAGCTCCTCTCAGTCCTCCTATAGTACTTGCAGGCCTTCTTGTAACTTCCTCCTATAGCACTTGCACAATGGGTTCAAAACTTCTCGGTCGAAACCGAGCTGGTCTGATACAATATCTCCTCCTCCCTCTACCTATTTTATGTGATTATGTGATTTTGCCGAAGATTATCTAAACGATGCAAATGAAGTCGAGCCTAGTGCATAATATCCTCTTTAGGTTAAAATCTTAGAGCACTCTAGTGACATGGAATTAACACAAGTTTCCTCTTTTGGACTGTTGTCTGCACTCCTTGTAATAATTTATCTCTCCTCATGATTATCACCACACTCCTCAAGGAAACGAACTCATTTTGAGATGACATCTCCATGTTTCATGGGTGACTTAACTCAAACTTAATTTTACTAGCCAAGTTCACTGGATAGCTCCAACCTATTTAAACACCTCCCTTGACCATTAAACATTTTAGTCATTTTATGCATAGGGAAGAGATGAGGGTTTCCATACCTGAGCCTACCTGTGGATGAAATTGTTGCAGATGGTTGCATTCTAGAGTTGGGCCATATAATCATTATGATCAAGAGAGTTGCCTCTTTGGCTTTTTTCTTGTGCATGTCTTCATACCTGATGATACCTTGACTGTTGACTTTGTTTTCTGTGTGTAGGTGCCTCTCTATTCTCCAAGATGATTATACTGGTGGAAATCCTTCCTAAGGATGATGTGTCCCTTCCTAGTTGTAGACAAGGATCCATCATGGATTTTTGTGGTGGAAAACAAAATATCAATGACTTCTATTATGACTTCACAGGCTACTACAGGAGGATTTTTCTTCCTATAGCAATCCATTGATCCTCCCTTGAAGTATTCAGTTTGCATGATGGTGTTGAGGGAGATGATGAAAAACGTGAGGATAGGTTTATAGTCATGGAGGAGTAGTGCATACATTGGAGAAATAGGAAACAATGGCTTCTATGTTTTTTAGATGTAGGAGAGAATGGAAAATTTAAGAAAATTTTGGTGAAATGGAGTGGATGGGTGATGGATGGGTGATGAGTAAATCATTGGAGGAACCAATTTATCATTTATTAGAGGCACCATGGTATTTTGGGATGTTATCCTCATTAGATCCCCCTCCTGTAGCTTCACAGGCTTCTCCTCTAGGATTATAGTACCTCCTATCCCAATACAAGTCCTTCCTACAGCATCACAGTGAGGAGATGAAATTCGAATTTCTTGTTTATTTGATGGTGGAGAGAGATGGTTATATGAGTGGAGATTATGGATATGAGGTGTATGGATGGAATGATAGATGAGAGTTTCTAGGTTTTTTCTTGTAGCCATGAAATATTCCACTATGTGCAATCCTACAAAAGAAGAGAAAGGTTAGCAAGCATGGTGTAAGCTTCTTCCTTGTGTTCCTATTTTCCTCTTTTTTTGCTTTCTTTTTCTCTCATTTTTTTTAGAGACAAACAGGCTGCATTGTGGAGGTTTTCAACCTGCATGCCTACCCTAGGTTCCTCAGAGGAGGTTTTCACCTACAGATATTTATTTTTTCTTCTCTTTCTTTCTCTTGGGCTACCTCAGAGAGGTTTTCAACCATTGAATTGGCCTCAGATGCTTCATATAGGTTTTCATTCAAGAATTATTATTATTATTATTATTATTATTATTATTTTTCCAAATTTTAGGAATGTTGTGGACTAGAAGCTATGAACCTCCCAATCACATTTAATTATCTACTGACTGAGCTGATAAAGTATTCCTTGGACATATGTCTTCTATATATCTTCAATCTATAATCATTTACAAGGGAATACCTTCATCATGAATGGTTCTGATCTGGACATATCCATTTTCATGACACTTTTCTACTAGGTACAGACCCAAGATTCTTGTCATTAGCTTCCCTTTGAAATATTTGAACATAGAATAATATAACAGGGCCCAATATCCTTATTAAAAAGTATTTTCCTTGATATCCATGTCATGCCAAACCTTTCTTTGCAGTTGTATGACTTTAGTTTGTAGGAAATCTTACATCTTGAACTTATCTAAGCCATTAAGTTGGAGAAAAATTTCTTGTTATGATGTAGTGGAGACTAAGTCCAACTGAGGTGCCATCCTCAAAGTGTTGTATTCAAACTCAATAGAAATAAAATACTTCTTCCCATAAACCAATTCATATGGAGTGAACCTAGTGGTGGTTTTCCAAGTGGTGTTGTAGGCCCAAGTGGCCTCTACTAGTATTTCTACCCAATATTTCTTGCTGATGCGAACAACTTTAGTGAGGATGCTCTCCAATGCTCTTTTTGTGACCTCTACTTTACCATTTTCTTGAGGGTGATAGACAATGGATGTCTTGTGCTTGATATGGTGTTTCCTCGCAAGATCGTCAATCAAATTTGATGTACATTGTGCCCCTTGATCAGTGACTACCTCCCTTGGATACCCAAACTTGTAGAAGATGTTTTCTCTTAAAAAGTCAACCAATTTCTACTTAGTTATTTCTTTGACTACCTTTTTCTCAGACACTTTGTTAATTAATCAGTGCACACAATGATGTACCTCTTCTATCTTGATGGTGGATCAACTGGCCCAATGAAATCCATGCCCCACTTTTCAAATGGCTCTAAGGCCAATAGAAATTTCATCCCTGGGTGTGACTTTTCCCATCCTTTGGCACTAATCACACCTAGTGGTGTATCTCCTTGCATCTTAGTGTAAAGTGAGCTAATAGTAACCAACCTATAAAACTTTAAAGGATGTCCTTTTAGAAACAAAATGAACCCCACAAGCTCCATCATGACATGATGAGAGGATGTCAAATACCTCTTCTTGTCTTACAAATCTCCTCAAGATCTGATCTAGTCCCAATCTGAAAAGAATGCACCCAATCCAAGTGAAAGGAGAGCTTTTCCTTGCAATATTTATTTTCTCTTTGAATGATAGATTAGGAAGGAACCTCCAAGAAACCAAGTAGTTGGCTATGTCAACAAACCAAGGAGAAGGAACCATTATCAGAAAGAGGTGTTCATCGGGAAGTTGATCATCCACCATCTCCTCATTACCTATAGGCAAGGTTAGGCTGGACAAAAAATATGTAGCCACATTTTATTTCCTTGGATTTTCAATAATAGCCAAATAAAATTGTTGTAACAATAAAAACCATCTAATCATCCTGACATTGACATCACGATTATTCATAAAATATTTAATGGATGCATGATCACTATGAACAAAATTTTGATACCCATTGATATAGTGCATGAATTTGTTTAAAGAATTTACTACTAAGAGTTTAGAAGTGGTTTTTATGAGTTGTTTATGCCATGATAAATAACTAATTGATGAAGATTCTTTGATGTTCTTACTGAGATATGAGATGATATGATCAAATCTGACAGTGAACAATTGGCACAGATTCAGGGGGATCATTTTCTATGCTTCTAAATAATGCATTGTTGTCATTATTTTTTCTTTAGAATTCCTTGGTACATAATGATTCTTATCAATGGTGATGTTTCTTATGTTGTTGAAGTTCTTTAATGATGATGCATGAATCACTAATTATGGTTGATGCTTATCAGTTGCGGAAATAACATGTAGATCTTGTTATCTCATTCTATGATTATTTGATGATAATGATTCTATCATGGTTGAAGTTTATGGGATGAGTGGTTGAGTTTCATAGTCTTTGATGTATGAAGAATTTGGGCCAAGAAAATTATGTTACTACAGTTTTCACAAAGACATGGTTATTGATATACCAGTGCTACATCTTCTTGATGATATCTAGGAACATGGCATATTTTGATGATGTTGATGAATGATGCTACACTATCCTACCTTAATTTATGATGATATGCTTGGTCCTCACTTATGTTGTTGGTGCATACCTGGTCACAAGTTGATGATATTGAAGCTACATTTTCATATCTTTCATATTGAAGCTGAGTTGCTACTGAAAGATATGATGATTGATGAATATTATCTTGGTATTCTTACTTCACTAGAGAGGTCCTTGATATTTTTCATAAATGTCATATATATCATTTGATGTAAAGGTCATGTAAATACCTATGATATAATCATTATCAAATTCAGCCATGTTGAAATATTTGGTCAAGTCCTTTTGGGAATGTGATGTAATTTGTAACCCACCTGTGATTGGATGGTTGAAGTAAAATATGTAAACACATTATGATTGGGTGATTGATGTAATTTTGAGTCATAGAGTCATGTACTTCATTGTACATCCTTCATAAATTTCAACGTGTGATTAGAGGGAGCATGGTCAATATTCAATGTTCATACTCAACAATTTAGATATACAACGCTCAATAGAGTAGCCTTCATTCATCATTGGTCAGCCCTTTTCCCTTGATTTCAAAGGCTGAGAGTAACTTGGTGTTTGAAAATATTGGTGCTTAGCTTGATGTGTTTTACAAGTATCTATAAGTGGTGGTGACCAAAAGCCAAAGTGGTTGAAATCAAGTCCAAAGGGGGAAATTGTTGGCATTATGACTAATGTGTTGTCCTTGATGGAAACCTACTTGATGAGTTGTCCTTTGATGGAAACCTACTTGATGAAGATGTAACCAGGATATGTCTACATGTGACCAAAAATGATTATCATTTTAGAGACAAAATAATCATAAAGCTGAATTTTGAAGAAGTATACACAGGTTTAGTGAAGCAAAGTCAAGTATACATAAGTTCTATGAAGAAAAATCATGTAAACACTCAGGTTTGGTGAAGCAAAGTAGAGTATACAATTTTTGTAAATAAAATCTGCGTAGACTTGTGGGTATGAAGAAGGAAAGGTGTGTACAGTTTCCAAACCATAGTGTTCTAAATGCCAAGGGTTTTTACCATGATATTGACCTGTGGTATTGAGCCGAACAATGAATATTTGATCTTGTCTAAGAATACCATCGACATTAGTATGGTTTTGACTTGTGGTGTTGGATAAGTTCTAAGTTATATAACGAGATGAATATAAAAGTGTTTGTGTGCGCAAGTGATGCTTTTTTCATAAATAGTTGGATTTGAAGCAAGTGTGCATGTAATGGGTTATTATTTATTTGTTTCATCTAAACCTAAGTATGCACCCAGGAATTTGAGGATGGATGAGATCCAATAGATTTGAAATGACAATGTTGAGTATGGGTTGATTTGACCAGTGTTGATAGTGTCTTGATGTGTGATTTTTCTATGTATGACGAGATCTAGGTATGTCTAAATTTCTGTGATGTAGTTAAGGTCTATGCCAATAATGGCAGATCTGTACATGGGTTTGATAACCTAAAAGGCACATGCACATGTGGGTTTAATATTGGTAAGTAGTGTATATCTTCATATTTGTACGTGGGTTTGTTTTCTGAAAAGCGCGTATACACATGGAAATGTTTTGAGAAAAGCACATATATAAGCTAGGGTTTTGCTGGAAAATATGTTTGATGAGTTTAATTAGTCTGGTTGTGTTTATTTTATATATCAACGAAGTCTTAATTGATGATATGGGCTTAATAGTAGTGTTTTTCATGAGGATTGATTGGTTGAAGAATGATGAAGCTACTAATTGTTTGTGATTGAAGATCAGGGATGGTTTTGTGATTATTTCAGAATTATGTAATGGTTGTGTGTATGATTCAATGTTTATTTATTGACAATGGTTCAATTTCAGGGTTCAATGTTTGGAGATCTATACGTAGGTATTTTTCAAGAAGTCGCGTATACATGTGAGTCTTCTACAAAAAAGTAGCATATATATTCTGATAGTTTATTGATCAGGGCTTTCATTTGATTCAGTAAGATGATGCAGTGTTTGGGTTCAGTATTAGTACTCTGGTTATAGTGATCTAACTGTTCTAGTTGTTTGAGAATAAGTTGATTGAGTTGGGTTTCATTTGATTCAGTGATTGGTTGATTCAGTTGATTCAGAGATTGGTTGTTTCAGTTGATGATTGAGTGATTTGTTGCAGTGATCAGTTTCAACTTTGATGTTTGATTTTTGGCTTAACTAATAGTAGTGGGTCCAGTCTAAAATGTTCATGAAATGTGGCCCACAGTTGTGATGTGTTTTATTTGGTGGATCCAGTATGAAAATTTATGAAACGTGGTCCATGGAGGTGTTGAGGGTTGGAGCCTTCAATGAGGAATTCGAAGCTTCCTTCTAGTGGTAGTTGGTAAATCATATCAGGGGGTTGGAGCTCCCTGCCTTTAGGTGTCGGTAAATGAGATCAGGGGGTTGGAGCTCTCTTCCAGTGGGCATTGGAGAAAAAGAGAAGGTTTTATCCTTCTATAGGTGGGTGCTTGTGTGCTGGTATGAGTCTGCACTAGTAAAATATGATAAGAATTTTTCCCACATCGGGTTTCCACCTAAAAATCCTGGGGTTCATGTGTGTTAACGTATTTCTTATGTGTGATGGTTTTTTTTTTCTTACTACACATGGTTATTGATTATTTAATGTCTAATGAAGTACTGATGCACTGACTCAAGATAAACAGATTTTGAATTTACTGAAAATAAGTTTACTAGATATACGTTAGTTGTCTAACTAACAATCACATACATACATGGGTTCCCTTTAGTAAAGTCACATACAGAAATTTGGATATGAAATTAAAAAGTTTAATGATTTGAAAATACTGATTCACCTCCCCCTCTCAATATTTTTCCCAACAACAACATATTCTCTAAGAAAGTGGTACTTGATGGGAATATTCTTGGTCTTTGAATACAAAACAAGATTCTTAAATATGTTGATAGCACTTGTGTTATCACAGATAACGGTAATAGGACCTATATAAGTTATCATATTCTGCAAGGTTTACTTCATCCAAAAAATCTGAGTGTAGTTAGATTCTACCACAATGTACTCTTCCTCAACAGTAGAGATAGATTGATGTTTTCTTCTTTCTCAACCAAGCCACTAGGTAATCTCCTAGAAAGAAAGAATCTCCACTTTTTCTTTTCCTATCACCTATTTTTCTAGTTAAATATTTGTTTTCATATGTTGTTAATAAGATCTTTTACCTTTGGGATACCATAACCCATAATCCATCGTATCTCTCAAATATATGAGTATTATTTTAGATTCTAGGAGATGAATTCGTTTAGGGGTTGATTTATATATGCCAACAACACCAATAGCTTGGATAATTGATAAGTTCCAATATTGCAACAAGAATGTTGCAAATCCCAAGGATACAACTTAAATTATCAACTAGGGGTTCATACAAACTTAACAGTTGTCGAAACTATATGTGCAACATGTAATGTGTCATTCTTTCATTGATATAATGCAATGAAGTGAATATCATGAAATCAAAGCCTAAACTAATTGCATAAATGGAAATGTTACTCTATTTGCAAAAAGGAAACCTAATTACTTTTGTAGAGAGGAAATCCTAGTTACTTTTGAAAAAAGTAAAGGTTATTCTACTTTGCATGAATGTAAATGTTAATCCTATTTGCAAAAATGTAGACATTTAAACCTATTCGTAGAGTGTAAATGGTACATCAAAAGGAAGCCTAGTCTATGCAATAGAAATAACAATGTTGGAAATGGAAACCATATATTAAGATGTATGAAACAAAATGAAATAATTCTCTAATCACTCCATTCAATACATAATCTTTTTCAACAAAGTCCATAAGGTGCTTCATAAATCAATCATGAAAATCATCATTATGCTCTTCAAGTCATGAATTTGTCCACTAATCACAACTGTAGAGGTTAATTGCAATGGAGAAGAGGAAAGGCTTAAGAGGTTTTTTGGTCTTACTCAATCATGGTTTTGAAGGATAGGGGTCATTTTTCAAGCCTAACAAACAAAAACCAAGATTTTGGAGCAAGTTTGGTTAAGTTTACATGTGTTACATGAGGTGCTACAGGAGGCCCTGTTTTGCTACAAGAGGAGATAACTTGCCAAATGCCCAATTAAATCAAATGAAAATGAGATGGAATTTATTATTTTATTAATTAGGATTTATTATCACTCCATTCCAAGTGGAATCACTCCAAAATACCTTTGTTAACACGTCCTTAAAAATAGCAGAAAACTACTACTCTAAAAACTGGAAATTGAAGAACTAGTGAGCTAGTAAACCTACCAAATGCATAACATAATAAAGTGAAAATGATATGGGGTAAATTTTTTCATTAACTTGAATTTTTTTATTAGTGAGTGCAAGTGGAACCAACTCAAATGAATCTCATTAACATGTTCTAAAAAATATCATAAAATTACTATTATTTTGATACAAGGGACTTCCAGAATTGTAGAATTGTGAACTAGTAACCCAATCCAAGTAGCTCAATGATGAATATGAATTTTCAAATATGTTCTAAGGATGCATCATGCTTTTGAATCTGTAAATAACCTGGAAAAAAAACTCACTTCAATAATTTAATCAATGTAACCTACAACAAAAGAAGAAAGAATAGTAAATGCAACAATAAGAGATGCAAACGAAAAAGACATTCAAATGACATAAATAAATTATACAAGAGGGCCATTGTAGGTTTTAACCCCATACATGTTGTAGGTGGAAACACCCTAGGGTCTTGGGCTGAAAACCCCAAAAAATTGAAGGGCATACAATAGAAAGAAATACACAGACAAACAGTCTAAATGCTTAAACTACTGAAGTAGGGAGAAGTGGTATTACCCGGAGGTCCTACGTTCGAGGTCGATCCCGCAGGGTCCAAACCATTTGCTCCTTCTAATTCCTTTACAACTTGTAACTTATCCAAGAAAATCATATACAACTGTAGTAATAGAAATCATGTTCATGATATAGGTGTTAAATCATATAAGCAAGTGAGAAAATAAGCATTAACATAAGATTTATAAGAAAATCATAATATGGATTAATTCATAAACACAATAAATATCAAGAACATAACAACATTTTTTTATTGATGTAAGCTAAATGAAATGTCGAAAACTACAACCTAAGTCTTCCTCCAGCTCCAAGTGGAACCGTCTTTCAGATCCGTCCTGCCTAGGCCTCAACAATCTTCCTTCATCGATATACACAAGGATGTCATAAAAGGGATGAAGGAAATCTCAAAGGAGGAAACAAAGGTTTCTTATAACTTGGGAGTGTAGGAGGCACAAGGATTTCTTTAGACTTGATCAGGGATGTAATCAACTATAATATCGATATCTCATCTTTTCTCCCCTTAGGCCTTCCCATGGAGGTTTAGTTATACTTCTCCAAATTAGTTTTTTCAATTGGGAAATATTTGGGCCACGGGCTATAGTAGGTGAGTAATAGGAAAAACCCATAAACTCCACCTAAATTTAAGGATATTATTTATTTTTTATCGTTTTAATACATATGTGCAGGTTGGGTATAGACTAACCCGCCTGTACATGCCTTTTATACATGGAAAAATAGCGTATGGGAAGTAAAACACTATTTTTTAGAATTTGGACCAAGTCTGGAAAGGAAGGGTTGCCCTAGGCCATAACCATAGTATCAAATATACCAAGAGTGGTAAATGTTGCTATAACAGTAGGGAAATTACCTGCATACGATTTCTAAAAACAAAAAATAAACAATGGCAAGAGCATAACACATAAAACAAATATACACAGAGATTCTCCCTTGGATCCCAAAACTAGATACCAGATTGTTTTTTAATTATGTTCCTTTCAGTGTTACAATACATATATATACATGCTGAAGCATCCATAAACCCCAATCCATTAACCCTAGATTAGAACATAATTGTAGTTCCCTTGACTGGATGTACAAAATACCATGGATCGATAACCATCACACCCAAAACCATGTGTGAAATCCATGCACAAAACCAAAGGTAGGTCCACCCACCTAATATAGGGTCCAAAAAACATTCCCCACAACATTTTTCCAGACCTCGTAGAGGGGGGCTACCACCCACTCAAACCCCCCAACAAGGTGGGTTTCTGCCCCCCCTGTGACCCCCCTGCTGTGCCCGACACAATGAAGAGGGGGCTCCAGCCCCACTCTAACCCCCCGTTTTAACTATCGGGGCTAGTCGTGGAAACAATATAACACAACACAACAACCATGAGGCTCCTAGGATGTTCAAGACCAAGGAAAATGAAAGGCATATGAAGGAAACCAAGCCTTAGAAGCTAAAAATTGCACCAATCTTCATTATTTGAATCAATCCAAGTACATCCCCGCTAGAAATGAAAGTGGAGGAGCTAAATTCCAAGTTTTCTCCACACGAAGACTAAAAAATATACACCCTTAGAGTAAAACTCATATTGGTACTCATAAAAATTGTTGGATAAGCATTCTCCTTGAAAGGAGGAATCTTTCCCTTCCAAAATTGCTCAAATAGTGTATCTGGTTCCCAACACTAGGAATTTGCATTAAATGGCAGAGAACACATTCCTAGATTTTCTCACTCACTGGAGCTCCATAATTTGTCAATAATTTCATGATATTTTATTCATTTATCATCCAATCTTGATCCTCCTATAGAAGGGAGCAAGTCACTAGATTATCTTATCCTCCAAATCATCATAATATGCCCAATATTCTCTCAATATTATACAAAAATAAGTAATATTAGGCACAAATATGCAATTATCTCTAAATATTCCTAATGAACATATTAAATCTAAAAATATGTCATCTAATGCAAAAAGAATATAGGTTTAATGTGTTGAAGGATGGTCAGATGGAACTTAATTTATGTATAATTTGGAGGCCCATCATACCACTCTGATAAAAGTGTTGCTCATCCTTTGAACAACTTAGTGACCTGATTATGCCTCATTCATGGCCCTAGAAGCATCCTTAACATACCAAGCTACCTCAGAAGGAATTTTGGCACATATTGTCTTGCTTCATCCTCTTCCTCTTCTTCTCCAACTCCTTCTGTAGATCCATCTTTTTCTCCAAGTTCTAATTAGGCTTGTGCTTGTGTCTTAAGAAAAGTCTCCCAGTTAATTTCCACAATGTTTTCCCATGATACAAGTGTTTGAACATTCTCCACAACATGTGTGATAATTATCATCCTTGATGAGTCTATGGAGTCTTTTCAATTGAAACTATTCTTGCCATGTTTTTTCACTATGATTTTCCAAAGTTTGGAAAACCAATACTCCCATTTTGCTACAGGGGTAAAATAGAAATTTTATCCATACTAGTTAGACGAAGGAAAACTTCAGACTCAACTCGAAAACAATCACATTTCCTTTATTATCTTGCTTAACTCAAATGAAGCATTCTCATTCAATTTTTTTATTCTGAAACTGCTATCAGAATTTTGTTTGAAGGAATGAGAGGTTTTCCAATTTTCTTGTCCACAGATGGCAGAGAAAAAAGTGTACTTACCCTTCTCTTAGATGTATCTCTTCAAATCTAGCGTAAATTTTCTCAAAATTATGGTTTTTTCAACTCTATGGACTTTCCTGTGGCACATTGTCTTCTCCTATAGAAAATATGTTTCTCCTATAGCACACAATCTGTCTCTCATCTAACAGTGATTTTTCTCTTGTAGTAGCCATGTTTCCCTTGTAGCAGCTATGCCTGATCCTATAACACCTACAAATTAACTTTTTATCTCTTTTGTAGCACCCTAGAAAAGCCCTCTAGCTTATCCTTTTGTACCTTGATGGGTTTCCCTAACAATTTCTTAGGAATGAGTATTTGTGCAAGTGAATTTTAGCCTCGTACTTTTATTCCCTTTTGTGGTAATGGCTTACAATGCTTTGGTGACTTGGAATTTACATGAATTTCGTCTTTTCATTGTCATCCCTATTGCTTGTAATCATCACCCTTCTTAATTTGGTTTTTCCACATTGCATGAGTGAGGGCGTTAGCTGCACTTAATTGCTTGAGGGTGGTCGAAACTACTGACCCATTATTAGCTTATAAAACCTCAGCTCTTATGCATTGACAACGAATTTATAGCCATAACACGCTCAAGAGAAGAGGTGAATAATATTGCATACCTGTACCTACTGGTGATGTCGATTTACTAAAGATGCTTGCATGATGGAGCTAGACTTCATAATACAATGATATTGAAGGTGTTGGTTTCCTTTGTTTGCTTCTACATAGGCCTTCTTAGCTTGATAATTCTTTGACTGATAAAATTGTTATGTGTGAAGGTTTCTTCCCAGTTTCACATTTGCTATTGGTGGATTGGATGGACTACTTCCTAAGGAGGATGTGTCCCTTCTCAACTTCATAAATGGCTTCATGATGCTCAAGGTGGCGGGATCTTCTGCTCTGTGGGTGAAAAAAAATTGACATTGCGTTCTGTTATAGCTATACAGACTACTATAATAGGATTCCTATTCCTCTATAAGTCATTTAATTCCTCTTCGAGGCCTCATTATTGTAGGTGGGATTAATGGCAAGTCATAGGAGGTATCAGGACAAGGTTAAAATCATCAAGAGGTGGTGTATGTGGTGGAAACGTTGATGACAAAGCTTTTCTGATTTCAAGTGGAATTCAAAGATGACTATTGGCTAGATGGAGTGGATGAGTGATACAGGTGATATAGGTGGACCTCTCCCAACATTTATTATAGAGTATAAGTCCTTTTGGGCCCTTTTTCCAATCGGATCTACCTCCAATAGCATTTTGGGTTGCTCTTGTAACATTTCATGATAGTCTCTTGTAGCAGAATTTTTTTATCCATATATATCAAATGGTGGATGGGATTGACCTGAATTTGGTGACCATGTTTCCATCATCCTTATGCATCTCCCCATCAATAAACGCAGCCAACGGATGTATGAATCTCAATAAAAAATAAAAATGGTTGTAGTTGATGGAGGCTAATTTCTTGAAAAATGTGCTTTGCAATTTGCTAAATTTTTTTGACAGTGTTACCATCATCCATATGCATCTCCACATGAAACAACTTGGCCAATGGATGGACGGTTTTTGATATATGGTAAAAGTAATCTCTGCCCTGTGTATTTTGGCCTCATGTAGAAAAACATAACCCTCTTGTAGCATTTTAGGAGAGCGCGGAAAATGAATGGGAAAGGCTTGGAAATGATGGGTGGATGTTGGAAATGATGAGGGTAATGGATTGACATGGCCTTGGTCCTATTGGATCATCTAGGAAAAGGAGAAGAAAACCCAATTTTGACTTCCTTTGACTAGGTTTTTAATCAATTTTTTTTTTTTTTTGCTAAATTGTTCCTATTGCTATCAAAAGTTGGAGAGCACCTACATTAATCAAAGAGAAATACATGGAGAAAATAATTTTTTCTTTTCATTTTTTTCAATTTTTTCTCCTAGTCCTACTCGCTGCCTCAATGAGGTTTTCAACTAGTAGGTCTGCATAGGCACCTCAAAGGAGGTTTTCACCAAGGATAATTTTAGGGGCGAATGTTCGCCCTTTGGCGAAATTAAGGGATTTTAAATTTTTAGTGGGCGAATATTTTGTATCATAGTACATTTTTACAAATCACATCAAATAGCCCACCTTATTTTAAGGGAGAGGGTAAAAAAGGTAAATTTAGCCCTTGAAATTAGGACTTACAACCTTCCATTCGCCCATTTTCAAGAATAGGTTTTATTTAAGTGAATCCATTCGCCCATTTTCAAGAACACGTTTTATTTAAGTGAATCCTGTGGGCCAAATACCATATTTATAAAAGAAGTATGGTAAATTAATAAAAATATAAATAAATGAGAGGTATGGTAAATAAATAAAACAATTTTTATATTTACTCCATAAGTCACCTTATATACATGTAAGGGTGTAAACAAATAAAAATATAAGTAAAGTGGAGGTATGGTAAATAAATAAAGTGTTTTTTATATTTACTCCATAAGTCACCTTATATACATGTAAGGGTGTAAACAAATAAAAATATAAGTAAAGTGGAGGTATGGTAAATAAATAAAACGTCTTTTTATACTTACTCAAAAGGTATGGTAAATAAATAAAAATATAAATAAACTAGACGTATCGTAAATAAATAAAACCTTTTTTTATATTTAGTCCATAACCCTTGTTCTATTTATGAAGGCTCAAGAAAGAGGTTTTATTTAAGTGAATCCTATGGGCCAAATACCATACTTGTAAAAGAGGTATGGTAAATTAATAAAAATATAAATAAACGAGAGGTATGGTAAACAAATAAAACATTTTTTATATTTACTCCATAAGTCACCTTATATTTACGAACACTCAAAAAATGGGTTATATTTAGGTGAAACCTATGGCCAAAATACTATGGGACAAATACCATGGACTAGATTGTTATTAATACCATGCAAAAAACCATTATTAACCCTAATATTAGAATTAATAAAAACAAAAATGGCACATGGTATTGACCCATGGTATTCACCAAAATGGCACATGGTATTGACCCATGGTATTCACCTGGAATGTAGCCTATTTAAATGGGGGAATTAAACCAGCATGTAGCCTATGCTAAGATTCACTAGGACTTTACAAAGTTTTATTATTTAGTGAAAGACTCGCCAAGATTTTACAAGATTTTATAATTGAGTAAAATATTCGCCATGCCTGGTGAGAGATTCGCCAAAAAATTATATATACATATTATATTATTGATAAAATCGCCTTCCATTTTTCCTATATACCATGGAGATTCGCCCATTCATTATATTTATAAATTTAGGGGGGGTTCTTAAAATTTTCCCTGGTTTTCACCTAGGATCTTTTCCCTTTTTCATTTTTATCTTTCTAACCCACTAACCACCTCAAGGAGGTTTCCAATCAATGAACCAATCTCGGGTGCCTCAAAGGAGGTTTTCACCTCAGATTTTATGTTTTCTTCTTTTATTTTCTTTTCCTATTTTTGCTTTTTTCTTTTATTCCTCTATCCTACCCTACTTGAAAAAAGAAAATATCTATCAAGTATAGGAATACTTCCAATGGAGCCATCTTCATAACAAGATGACAGATAAACTTATGTGTAGGCTTGAAATGTATGCTTTGACATGTACCTAAATATTAGAGACCAATTGATTTGACTTTGATGATATCAAGCATTGTTGAAGAAGAGAGTGATGTTCCATCTTGTTGATTTTATGGAACCAAGCCTCAATATAGCCTTGATGCGCTTGGTTTGCTTGTTGATTTATATCGTCGTGTATGTGCTCTTCTTCCATGAAATTCATATCTTCTTTTTTTGTTGATTAATCTCCTGAACACATGGAGGATCTGATGGTGAAAATGATAGAATTTTCTCAATATTTGATTTTGGTGTCTGTTCTCCATCAAGTGAAACCCATAATTCTTTTGTCTCCTCATTTTAATCTTCCTTTTCTGAATGTTTCCCTTTAATGGTATCAAGAGAATCTTTTTTTTGCAATACACTTCCTGATCTAAGGTGAATACCATTTAGATCAAGAGGAGTTGTTTGGAAGTATTGTGCCTCAATATTGTATGTGGGTTGAACTAGTTCCTTGTGTGGGTTTGGAAATGGTGGTACTAGTAGTTTAGTGGGAGTGTATCTTTAAGATGGATGTGGTTGAGGTTGTGGTTGTGGTGGAGTTGGATGGTAGGGATAACATGGAGTTGGGTATGGAGGATATTGAGAATATTGTGGATTTCTACAATAAGGTTCTTACCAACCTTGTTGCCAAGATTGGTTTTCGGGTTGAGATGGCCAAGCTTTCGAAGGAAAGGGTGTGTTGCAATTACTTTGATATGGATGTGCATAACCTTGAAATTGTGAATTAGGTCCTTGTATCATATCAGGTTGACTAGGCTATCATGGTCTTCCTTGAGCTACATAACATAGTTGCTTTGGTGATTGACTTGTTCCATTGTCCTCTTGGTAAACTTCCTTCAACCTCGGTAATGATGAGAAATATTTAGTAGCATGTGATTCTACATGGATAACACAAATATCAACATCCTATTTTTTCTCATTTCGCATTCTTAACATTTCTACTTGTTCACTTAGATTGCTAAGAATTTATGTTTTAAATCTATCAAGCAAATTTCCATGTTCAGCTTGACTTACCAATCTTGATGACGAGTTACTTACTCTTTCACTTCCTCTTGATATGCACTTGCATGTTTCAAAAATTTATTCAAATGATAATTAGTATGCATCACCTCTATTCATGAGATCAATGACATCAATCCACTCATGCCTAATTGTTCTAAGTAAGAGGGGTTTTAGTGGTCAAATCCTAAATTATGCAAATTTCCCCTCTTAACATTATACATAAATCTCTCTATTAGATCCTTAGGGATCTCATCTTCCTTTTGAGTCATTCTAAATATTTATTCTTTAATATCATGATCTTTATGTTCTTATAAGAATATCTTTTGCATATTATTACATGATTTTATTGAATTAATGCCGAAAATTATGAACCATTTAAGGGCTCTATCCTTCTATTTTTCCAGAAATAATCTCAATTTTTGCATGTTTAATAATTAACCATAAGATATACAAAGGATTTCAAATTCAAAGAGAAAGTTTTATGGATCCTCTAACTTCATAGCATTGAAGTTGGGAAGGAAATATTGAGGGATGTTCTTCATATGAACACTGTTATCAATATCTTGAATGGGAAATCCAATAAGATCTTCCTCATTGTCATCATCTCCATCCATTTCTCCTACCTTCTTTGTCACCTCTTATTCTTCTACCTGTAAGAGTGGATGGTGATGTGGCTCTTACTGCACCATTTGATCAAATGGGGTGGGGTTCCTGTTGGAGATGTATTTTTTGTTTTTATATAATAAAGATACATTGAATTAGAATGCTAATACAATGCAATTTTCATTTCTTGAAATGAAATATTCCTAATGCATTTTCTTTGTTTTTGTAGAAAGTAAAAATAAATGAATCATCTAGGGAATAAAACATTGCATACTTTGACACCTCCCTGACAACAACACCAAAAAGTGATTAGCCCCAGTATTGCAACAAGAATGTTGCAACTCCCAAGGCTACCAACTTAAATTATCAACCCAAGTTTCGTACAAACTTAAGAGGTGTTGACACTATATGTGCAACATGCAATGTGTCATTCTTTCATTGATACGATGCAATGAAGTGAATATCATGAAATGCACAATGACTGAACAAAAGACAATGTTCTGCAAAGGTCAAAACCACACACTAGAGGTAGAAACGTCTAAAAAAGATTAGATGGGAGTGATAACAAACAATCAAAGCACACCCAAATAAACTTCTCTAGATGACAGCTTCACAACCAAACACAACACCACCAATTATGATACAAGCAAGAAAAACAAGAGCAATATCTCAAACAAAAGTGGTAAAAGCAAAAACAAGGAAACAAAGATGAAGATTCAAGATGCAAAATAGGTTTAAATAGACACCCAAGTAGCCAATCAGATCTGAAAAGAAGAGATCTAAAGATGAAGACGGTAGCCCCAACCAAGACACCAAAATCCCTCAAAGGAGACCTTGAAGGACACAAGCGATGGAAGACCTCAAACAAGCTAAGAAATAAGGCTTTAGACCAGTAATGCATTAATAGCTAACAACAATATAAATCAACAACCAAATAGATCTAGGGAATATCATAAAGAAAATGAATGAATGATGGAAATCCAAGATGTAACAAGAGATCCTTTCAACAATGAAAGAACCAATATTAGCAATCCAATTTAGAAAAACATATTTGAAACAAATCTAGGCTATAAACAAAAAGTTGAGTGCATGCCCATATTAGAGGCTACAAATTTCAGAGGAAAAAATTAAGATCTTCTGGGTTACAGGTCCAACCGCATAGGTCAGCCATGCTCTGAGTGATTGCAACCAAATTCTTAAAACAATAAGGTAGTTGTTAAGCCTTTCCAACCACACAAATGAAGCTTCTTGCATGTAGTTGGGGGGAAACCTAAATTTTCTAAAAGAACCACACACAAATGGAAATAACAGGAAAATATTCAGAAAATAAACCACAAAACAACCACAAATGACTCAAAAAAAAATTGTGAGAGCACCGGAAACTAGAATAGGATAAAATCGAATAGATCAAAAAGTAGAGTGAGTAAAAGAAAATAATGCTCTAATTGAAAGCACTAGTTTTGTTGTTATAAATTCTATATGCAAGGAGCTATTGCTTTGTGATCTCATGCTTGATTGAGATCACCAAACAAAAAAAGAGAATGGATAAGACAATCTAAGAAAATTCCTCTATTCAGATGGCCATGCATGCAGATTCGATGCAATTTCTAATGTTATAATGGATGAGCAAGTACATTTCCTCCTCACAAGTCAGTGAAGGATTTTGGGCCTGATGTAGAATCCCTACAGTCCATTCAAGAAATCTCTTTCATATGCTTCTGATCCAAAGCCTAAACACAATAACAATCAAATGGAGAAAACAAATGATATTCCATAGAAGATCGTTAGCTCAAAACATCCAGAAATTACACATATAAATTAGTGATATAAGGGGAAGGACCATATATCTTTGAACCATACAAATGAAAGCAAATCAATATACCTTAAGCTCTGGTTCTCCACTCCTCATTCTAGTAGAGTCTCCCTACTATAATGAAGAATGGGGTTTGCAGTGGCTCGTAAAAACCTTCCTATTGAAAAGATGATATGTAGCATAGAGGATGGGATTAATAACCTTCCTTTTGAAGACAAAGAAACATTGAGACAAGAATTTTCTCTCATCATGAGAAAAGCCAAAACTCCCAAAAGCAACTTGAGTAAAGAGGAACAAAAAGCCTTCAAATCCTTGCGGAACAATGACAAGATTGTGGTTCTTAAGGCAGATAAAGGAGGAGCATCGGTCATCTTGGATAAAGAAGACTATGTATGTAAAATGAATGATCACCTAAAATGTGGCAGTTATAAGAAGCTGAACAGTAATCCCATCCCCAAAATCATGAAGGATGTAAAAAATATCATCTCAGATTCCAACCTTGACGATAAATTAACGAAGAAATTAATCCCTTCTTGTGAAACTATCCCTAGAATCTATGGATTACCCAAGATCCATAAAGAAGGGGTCCCCCTTAGACCAATTGTTAATACTATTGGTTCCCCAACCTATGAGCTTGCTAAGTATGTTGCTAAAATTCTTAAGCCCCTTGTCGGAAATTATGATTCCTTCATCAAAGACTCCCAGGACTTTGTTAATCTTATTAAAAATGAGAGGATGGAGCGTGATGACATCCTTGTTAGCTTTGACGTGGTATCCTTATTCACCAAAATTCCACTTGATGAAGCCATTAAGGTTATAAAATATGTTACGGATCCAGGGACTGCAAAATTGGCTGAAATCTGCTTAAGGTCAACTGTGTTCACCTTCCAAGGAATATTTTATGAGCAGACATCTGGTGTGGCAATGGGATCCCCCCTTTCGCCAATCGTGGCCAACCTATACATGGAATACTTTTAAAAGAAGGCCCTTGAATCATATCCTTTAAAACCAGCCTAGTGGAAGCGATTTGTCGATGATACCAATATAAAATGGACTCATGGTAAAGCAGAGCTTGACAAGTTTTTCACTCACTTAAATTCTATCTCTCCTGAAATAAAATTTACTATAGAACTTGAAGAAAACATGAGCATCCCATTTTTAGACGTTCTAATCATCAGAAAAGAGGATGGCTCTTTAGGGCATAAGGTTTTCAGGAAATCAACCCACACAGAAAGTTACCTCCATGTTGATTCCCACCATCACCCAGCCCAGAAGTTTGGTGTTTGTTATAGACAATTTTGTGCCTTACAACAACAAGCATGAATTGTCAATAATCCAAGGGATCCAAAGTTCCCTAAACATGATGTTCCTACCCCTAGAGGAACAAGGTCAGCAAACCAACAGCTCTCAGATCAGTTCTCCACCTGAAAACACTCAAAAACAAGCAATCCTGAAATCAAAGCAGGTGCTCCACTAGGTTTCTGCGCTGAAACTCAGTTGCTCCATGGTGTACCTGCATTGCAAAGCAAGTGGGACAAAGGCCACCTGCGCTGAGCAAGATGGGACAAGTGGCACAATGAGTCATTGCTTTGGAATCTTCCAAAAATGACACTTGGATCAGGGATTTCGCCTTGTGATGAGTCAGAGGCTTTGTTTCTCCAAGTGGAAGCAAGGTTCACCAAGTGGACTCAAGAACTGAAGATCAACTAAAGATTAACTGAAGAGAGAGAGGACACAAGGCAGCTACACATCAGTTGCAAGCTGACTCATCCTTTCTCAATTCATCTATATATTGAGCTCTCTCCTATGAGCTCAGGAGGCTGGAATTTTGTGCAAAGTAATGATATGCTGTTGGTTTCACTATAGAACTATTGGGTGATTGTTTGAGAGAGGTGAAGAGGAGAAATTCTTTCTGCTGGGAGGTGTTGCTGGGTTGGAACCTTCAATGGTTGTAATACTCTCAGAACCTTTACTTCTTCATTAATAAAAGCTATTGAGGTTCTTCTATGTGCTCTTGTTTCAATAATGTATTGTGATGAGTGCATGTTTGGTTTACACTAATCCATGAACCAGTTATGATTGCATGCCTCTTGTAGTTTCCTTCTTTGTTATTTTGCAGGATCTCATTGTAGTTGGGCAAGCAAAAGAACAAGGAGCTAGGAGCAAGCGGCCAAAGAGAAGAGTTTGGATTCGACATTAAGCGCAAGGCAACGGTTAGTGCATTTCTCCATTCTCTTTTGCTTTCATAAAGAAGTAAACCTTAAGTAGTTTGTTTTACAGTTGTTGCTAAGGAACTGTCACCCTTAGAGTGGGATAGGGTCATCCGAGTCGGATACTTTTCCCTACAACAAACTGGCGACTCCGCTGGGGATCGTATCCATTTGATTGTGTTTGTAGTATCTTGCTATTCATTTCCTGAACAAAAGAGTACCAAATCGAAAAGCTTTTGACTATATCAAAAGCGAAGTAGAGGGCAGCTACTCTAGCTCATTTCTGAGCAAGTTCATGATTTGAAAAGCTGATCTACAAGGATCCTTGTAAGCTCTTAGTGATAGCTTTTTACCTTCCTAATCATCCCTTTGAGTGTGCTTGACTGATTGCTTCTGATTTGAGCAAAAACTGTGCATTTTTGAGAAAATTATGACCCGGAAACTGTGAAAACGCAACTTTCGTTTTCCAAAGCAGGTAGTACACAGGCTACCTGCTTTGCAACGCAGGTCCCGAAGGGGCTACCTGTGCTGAGAGCCAGACAGGCTGTGCAGCACCTGCGTTGGCCCAATTTTGCCTAGTGCTGTTGGGGTTTCCTCCTTTTCTCTTGCCTGTTTTCACTATTGATTTGGCTGCCAGTTACCAGTCTTGCACCTGTTCTGAAACCAATATTACTTGCCATCGTTCCGCCTCTGTTATATAACGAAATTGTACTTGTTCTTTTGTATTTCTTATTCATTTACAATTTCCCATAACGAAGAGTAAACTAGTCTTGCTTTTGGCCTCTTAGATCTGAACCTGTGTTAGGCATTTTGCTAGTCTAAAGAGTTAGCTTGTTTGCTGTCCATAGCTGATTAGTCATTTTACTTTCGTCATTATGGTTTGATTTCATGTATTTCCAGTGATTAAGCAAGTGAATCTTAAGGTGTCTTTTGATTTTGGACAAGCTTGTTTACTTTCGCTTTAAATCGAAATCAAAGTTATATAACAACTTTCTTTTTGTAACCCATCCACATTAAGAAAGAGAAAAAGAAAATACATGCATTGTGCACTTTGAATTTGACTGTTTGCTTGACGATTTAGGAAAAATTTGCATTTAGTGTGTGCTCTATGATCTGTGTGAAAAGATTTGCCTTTCTTTTCCCTCAGTAGTTAAGGTTTTCAAAGTTGAAAGATTGAAAAGTTTGCTTCTCATCTTAGACTGCATTCAGGAATTTGTTACATACATCTCGTGGTGATCCTTAAAGGCAAACTGCTAAGCAAGATCAACATTAAAATAAATCCAATTTACATAACAACGCTTTGTAACATAACGCAAACAAATAGAGGTCTAGGTAGAGACGTGTTCCGGCGTCGTTAAACATAGTGACTGTCGATCTCTACGAAGGTGGGTGATTCCTCCTGAGAGTCGGTGGCACTAATACGGACTTGTGCTCCCACGTACCGTCGCGTATATATTGGGAGACCCCTATAGGAAATTATCCTTTATCCATAGGAAGCCGTGTCGGCCGCCCTACTGATCGCGATGCAGTGAACACAGCATTCACGAAGATCGACCACCCGTACCGTAAAACGTATTCTGTGGTTTCGCGAAAAGTTTGGCACACCCTCTGCCTAGAACTCCAGAGAAGTTTCTTTTGGCCTTTTTCAAACTCTATAACTAAAAAAGTCCATCCGAGCATTTGTCACTTCGGGCTCGTTAATACATCGAAGGAGACTAGAGTCATCTTTAGCTTTTTCTCGACTCTTAAAACATGAAAAAGCAAGTTTGTGTCTAAAAGCGTCGTTAATAAAATTTATTTTAAACGGAACATAATCACCTCTTATTCCCACGTTGATCTTTCAGTTGAAAAGTATGGAGCCCACCAACCAAGGAAGTAACCTTGGTGGAAGTCCAAATCCCTTCTCCTCTTGGGGAGATGTTGGTGCGCCTCATATGACCACATTGTCACTTCTAGGATTGACAATTGGCCTACCTGTATGGCTCTTTTCAACTAATGTAGTCCAGATCGCCACTAATCCTGAGCAGTCGAATCAACAGTCAGAACAGTCTAGAGCTACCCACCAGCCTTCCACTTCTTACAATTCTTCCTCTGATCCTTCATCTTCACAAGGTAGAGCCGGCAAAAGTCAGCCTCCCATGGAGAAGAAGGAAAAGAAGAAGAGAGAAAAGAAGCAGAAGGGGCCTATGGCGAAGGCGACTGGGGACAAGCAAAAGACAGCTGACAAAAACCCACACACTGCACCGACCAGGCCTAAATCGCCATGTGTCATTTGCAAAGGGGCCCACTTCCATCATGATTGTCCTTGTATTCCCCGGATACTAAGGGACTAGTCCCCAAGGTTGCACAATCCGGTAGCATCAACCTCTGGCAGTCATGTTGATTGCAGTCCATCAACTAGCGAGAGTGAAGGACAAAGAGGGAGACCAAGATCACCCTGTATATTGTGTGAAGGCGAGCACGCCATCCACAAATGTCCATTCTTAGATGAGGCGAAAAGAGTTTTGGAAGATCGTCCGGTATCACCGTTACGGCTTCCTCCTGGATACCAAAAACTCGTGCCTAATCCCTCGATAGTTGAAAATCCAGCTGGCCCGCTCAAGTGGTCAGCTGAAGTGTCGGTCATTGAGAATGAACCAACTGAATCCAGACCAGGCGAAAGTCTAAAGGTCGAAACGGCAGTTGACCCGGTTCTTCCTTCAGAGGTTTCATCCTCAAATGACACCGTCGTTGAAGATTCATCTTCAAATGACACCCTCACTGAAGAGAATAAGGATGACACCGTCTAGATTCTTTTCATCAACACAGACTCTGATGAGCATCAGGGCAATGCGCCCATTCCTTTATCGCAGGAAGGAACATCGTCAGGGTCGTATCCGGCCGTGTATTCGGTCCCACCACCAGGCAACCTGGTTGTATCCTTTGATTGGAACCAACTAGGCAGACCCCGGTTACCAGCCAGTATACCATTCAGAATCATTGTCCAAATCTATAGAATGGTAATGGCTGGAACCATAATTGATGAAGGGGCATCTGTGAGTATCCTTTCCTCTATTGCTTGGAAAGCACTAGGTTCCCCGGCGCTTTTACCTGAGATGAGAAATCTATCAGGTTTTGATAAAGGAACCAGTCGCCCTTTAGGGATCCTCCCCAATGTTCCCATTACATTGAGGAAGAAGACAGTTCATATGAATGTCATGGTCGTCCAAGGACCCTTGGATTATAACCTACTCCTTGGACGGGACTATATATATTGCATGGGAGCTATAGTCTCCTCACTCTTTAGAGTAATGTGTTTTCCACACAAAGGAAAGATGGTCAAGCTCGTAGACCAACTTTCATTTCCGGGATCTCGCATCGCAAATAGTCAAATACCAACCCTAAACGGCTTATTCACTCAAGAAATGCCTCCACCCCCAGTTCTACTTCCCGATGAATGCGAGTAATTCGGAAAGAAAGAACTGGGACCCAGGGGGCATGCACCCTGGCCTGCCTTGGGCAGAGAAAACCTTGGGTATAAAGTTAATTTCCGCAGAAGAATAGACTAGTCCGTACCCCGTCCGAAAAAGGAAGAGAGGGTTGTTCTAGGATAAAATTCTTTTGTCAAAGTTATGTGAGCGAAAAGATCGTCTCCCTTTGTCTAAAAAAGTAGGCTCTCCTAAGGAGGAGATCCATTTGTGGCAGCAAGTAGCCACCATCTTTGAATGTCAAGCCTCACCCATTAAAACAATATGTTTTGAAGGATAAGTAGGGGCAGTCTTCAAAGAAAGAGATGAAATTGCTGCAACAAGTAGTCACCATCCTTAGCAACCTAATGATAGACACCGCCGAAAAGAGAGTTTAGTTTGCGGCAGCGAATAAAACTATTTTTCGGATAATAAGTAAGAGGGCCTCCCTCCGTAACACCAATGTTTTATCTGTTGCGATCTTGCAAAACCTAAAAGTGAACTGATGGGAAGACAAGTACCGTCGGCACCGAAGAATAACGAGAAGACAAGTATCGTTAAAAATATAGCAAGACGACAAGTAGAAAAACAGAGGTGGGACGGAGGAGGGGTAGCCTTGAAATTATATTTTATACCTGGGGGCATGCAAACCTTTTGGAGTGTAAGCAAAGAGCGGTTATTTATCTGTTTTTTGGATTAGTCGTTTCCGAGCTTGCATAAAGAAAGGATGTGGGGCAAAAGTTAAAACTTGCCAAATTGGAGTAACTAGTGAGGTATAGCTCCTTAAAAATGACTACCTCACCTGAGGCGTTTCTTGTATTATGACTGGTATAATTCGAGCAGTTTTAGCACACAGTTCATGCTCGTTAAAAAATAAACGCAAGATCCGAGTAGTTTTAGCGCATAGTTCATGCTCGTTAAAAAATAAACATAAGTTGTGAGCAATCTTCCCCTAGAGTTCAAGCTCACCCAGAAAAAATGAACCGGTAAATAACCTTGGTAAATGTAACCTTTGACAGCCATATTAAAGCCCTTGGTCGTGTTCTTGCAGTCTCACCTCCATCCGTTCATTTGGCCAATCGTTCATCTCCATATGTTTGTTTACCCATTTTGAGGAACAGCTGCGAAGAGTGATTTCACTAAGCCATCCTTGTGACACTGCCGTGATTGGAATATTCCAACCTGTACCTGGAATCTGCTGCTGCCCTGTTAATCACTCGTTCCTCAAAAGACGAGTCTTCTTTGAGCTCTTTTCACTGACTCGTAAAATATGAAAAGTTTGCCGAGTTTTGGCCTTCCAGCTCGTTAAAGCGACCGGAAGAGCTATCCCTCCTCTAGATTTTAATCTTTTTGGACCTGAGGGATTATTGCACAAAAAGATCGAGCGCTTGTTTTGTTCGGCTCGTTAAAGCAATCGAAAATTCATCCCTTCTGTATTGTTTTATACTTTTTCGGACTTAAGGGATTAGAAGACGAAAAAGGAATTTTGGAGTTAACTTTCCGTACCTTTTCAGACTCTCTAAAAATGAAAAGGACCGAGTTTTCCTTGTCGTTAGACTCGTTAAAATGATTAAATAGCGACAAACTTGTCTTTAGACGAGAACGAGTTTCCCTATCGCTAGGCTCGTTAAAACATAGCGATGGGCTTGCCCGAAGGGCAGGTTATAGAACAAGCATATGTTATCCTCCTCAAGCTTGACAAAAATAAAGAGGTACTGGTCAGCAATGACTGGGGAAAAATTGGGAGAACCTCACAGCATTAATGGTAGCAAGTCACTCTTGAACATGACACTTTGTCCTCCGTATCACATCGGGTTGGGTTGTTTCATTCACCGGTCTCATAACCATGGTCCTCGCCACACCATCCACAATTGGGGTAATGCTACCGATCCATCACATCAGTGTCGTTATATGTTCAAGAGATGTGGTTCTGCAAAGAGTCAACCGTGTCCCACCCACTGCCATACATTATCCTTCATCCACTTCATGACCGCCACCCTGAATCATACAACACAGTTTGTTTTCACCTCATCACAATCACTAGCTCCGTTCCGTGTCACTGATGTGGGATTCATTAAGGCCCTCCTTTGACGGATCGCTCCTTGTCGACATCAGCTCATTATCCAAGGAGTTGATCTAGGAACAACCCATTCAGTACTTTGAAGCTTGCATGCCTCAATGGCAAGTTTCTCACTTCCGGCGACAGGTATACATCAATGACCTTCGACTAGAGGATTTTGCATGGTGGTCGACGCCAAGTCCTTTATTCCCACCATGTGAATTGTACTGCTGTACCTTGAGGGTCATCATCCTTATCGGTGATTCCTCTCGCGCTTGTTAACGGTTTACATCATTGGCCGGTAATCAAGCGATGTCTTTCCATGTTTGACTTCAAAAAATTCTCACATGGATCGACTTGTATGTTGAGTGAAGATCGGAAGAGATTGAAGACCCCGGATCTAGTTTCATCCATCCGGGCTGCGATATATATTCAGGATATAAAGACATTTGATATGTACATCATTGCAGCAGATGATCATCCTTCTCAAAGGATGATAATTTCAGCAGAGAATTATCAGTCTACAATCAGACGATCGTCTGTTCTATGTACCAAAATGTATTTATAAAGCTGAGCATGGGGATGCCCGCCTCAGCTAGATCATGAAAATGTATGAAAAATAATGTATCGTATTGTATCTTATTACAGGACACTTCTCAGCAGATTGAATGAACTTCGGATCCTCTCAATAAAGCATTTCACCCGATAAACGACCTCATACTTTAGGGGGCATCTGTTATAGACAATTTTGTGCCTTACAGCAACAAGCATGAATTGTCAATAATCCAAGGGATCCAAAGTTCCCTAAACATGATGTTCCTACCCCTAGAGGAACAAGGTCAGCAAACCAACAGCTCTCAGATCAGTTCTCCACCTGAAAACACTCAAAAACAAGCAATCCTGAAATCAAAGCAGGTGCTCCACTAGGTTTCTGCGCTGAAACTCAGTTGCTCCATGGTGTACCTGCGTTGCAAAGCAAGTGGGACAAAGGCCACCTGCGCTGAGCGAGATGGGACAAGTGGCACAATGAGTCATTGCTTTGGAATCTTCCAAAAATGACACTTGGATCAGGGATTTCGCCTTGTGATGAGTCAGAGGCTTTGTTTCTCCAAGTGGAAGCAAGGTTCACCAAGTGGACTCAAGAACTGAAGATCAACTAAAGATTAACTGAAGAGAGAGAGGACACAAGGCAGCTACACATCAGTTGCAAGCTGACTCATCCTTTCTCAATTCATCTATATATTGAGCTCTCTCCTATGAGCTCAGGAGGCTGGAATTTTGTGCAAAGTAATGATATGCTGTTGGTTTCACTATAGAACTATTGGGTGATTGTTTGAGAGAGGTGAAGAGGAGAAATTCTTTCTGCTGGGAGGTGTTGCTGGGTTGGAACCTTCAATGGTTGTAATACTCTCAGAACCTTTACTTCTTCATTAATAAAAGCTATTGAGGTTCTTCTATGTGCTCTTGTTTCAATAATGTATTGTGATGAGTGCATGTTTGGTTTACACTAATCCATGAACCAGTTATGATTGCATGCCTCTTGTAGTTTCCTTCTTTGTTATTTTGCAGGATCTCATTGTAGTTGGGCAAGCAAAAGAACGAGCTAGGAGCAAGCGGCCAAAGAGAAGAGTTTGAATTTGACATTAAGCGCAAGGCAACGGTTAGTGCATTTCTCCATTCTCTTTTGCTTTCATAAAGAAGTAAACCTTAAGTAGTTTGTTTTACAGTTGTTGCTAAGGAACTGTCACCCTTAGAGTGGGATAGGGTCATCCGAGTCGGATACTTTTCCCTACAACAGTGTTCTAAACACTCTTGCCATCAGAGCCCTTCGAATTTCTGACTCGGAGCATCTGAACAAAGAAAAGAAGCATTTAGTTTCAACTTTTAAGAGTATAGGCTACAAAGAACAAGAGATTAAAAGAGCCATAGAGAAAGCTGAAAGAAAGTTGTTATCTCATGAACCTAAGGCTCAAGACCAGCCTCAGTGTGGTAAAGTTTTTCTACCTTATATCCATGGAGTCACAGACAAAATCGCTAAAATCCTAAGGAAGAAAAACATTGTCACACATTTCTCAGCACCTGGAACTATCAAGCAAGGTTTGAGGTCTGTAAAAGATGATATTGACAAACATCAGCTTAAAGGAGTCTACAAAATAGATTGTTCATGTGGTAAAAGCTACATTGGTGAAACAGGTCGCTCCCTCCAGACAAGGCTCAAGGAACATGGAGCTGATATCAGGAATGAAAGATCTCGTACTTCAGCCTTGGCAGAACACTCCTCAAAGACTAAGCACCACATCTGCTTGGAAAGCGCATCAATTATCGCAAGGGAAGAACAACATCAGAGACGAAAAATCAGAGAAGCACTTGAAATTATCAAGCATCCTCATAATCTGAACAGAGACAATGGTATGGAGATTAGCGGGAGCTGGCTTCCCTTGATCAGGGAAATCAAGATCGCCAACACATCCCAGGTATAGCATTTAATAGGTAAGATATCCCTCTCCTATCCTTATATTAAAAGTCAGTAACCCTATTTTAATAATAACAAGTATAATAATTAACATTAAAATACAATAATATAATAATTTCTCTATATAGCTATTAATTTATATATTAATTATTATATTAATTAATTATAATTTTATATATTAATTAGTATATTAATTAATTATAATTAATTATAATTGTTAATTATTATAATAATTATAATAATTATTCATTTGTATTTTAATAATTATTCATTATTAATAACCATTCATTATTATAATAATTACTCTTTATTAATAATTATTATATTAATTATTCATTATTATTATAATTATTCATTATTATTAATTATTCATTATTATAATAATTATTCATTATTATATTAATTATTATATTAATTATTATAATAATTAATATATTAATTATTAAGCTTGAACAAATTCTATATAGCAATTAATTAATATATTAATTAATATTAATATTAATATTAATTACTATTAATTAATTATTAGGTGATTATTATTCATTATTCATTATAAATAATTATTATATTATTTATTCCTTATTAATTATTATAATAACCACTCATTATTATATTAATAATTATTCATTATTATATTATTATATTAATTAGTATAATAATTAATATATTAATTATTAAACTTGGACAAATTCTATATAGCAATTAATTAATATATTAATTAATATTAATATTAATATTAATTACTATCAATTAATTATTAGGTGACTATTAATTTAATTTCCTTTACATTTATTATCATTATTAATTAAGTACTATTAATTTCTTTTAACATTATTAATATCGATTTTCTAACACTATTAACATTTATTTATTTTAATTAGCTTGATTTATTAATTAATTCATCTAGCAATTAATTGTTATTAATATTAATTACAGTTAATTAATTATTAAATGATCATTAATTTAAATATTATTAATATTTATTAACATTATTAATTTAGATTTTTTGGGATTCAACTGCGTTAAGTAAGTCATTCAAACGTATGACCATTTCCATGAGAGGTAGTCGTAACTGACTAATTTCTCATGATTTTTTGAATAGTTCACTTAGCACTCATTGCATCGGGTGATGCTCACAGGGGTGAAGAAGTGGGATTGAAACTAGTGAAATGTGGAGAACAAATCACATAGCATCAATCATCACTTCCGGGGCTTGCACCCGGTAACCAGGACTTCCCAGGAGGTCACCCATCCCAGAACTCCTCTGGCTCAAGCGCGCTTAACTGTGGAGTTTTTCCCACAATCAAGCCCACTTAGCTTGCTACCCCATTTGCAAAACCTTAGCAAGTATTGTGCCTCATGAACCATTCAAGAAGAGATCCCTTGACTCTTTTTGAATTTAAGTATGGGGGATTTACGCAGTGCATTATATTAGATTTTTTGGGATTCAACTGCGTTAAGTAAGTCATTCAAACGTATGACCATTTCCATGAGAGGTAGTCGTAACTGACTAATTTCTCATGATTTTTTGAATAGTTCACTTAGCACTCATGGCATCGGGTGATGCTCACAGGGGTTAAATATAGTTCACTTAACCCTATTATTATCTAGTAACATTATTAAATATTGATTTTTCAACATTTTTAATATGTTTTAGTTTAATATAATTTATTAAATCAAAGAGATTTAGAACAGTTGGTGAAGGAGCACGCTGTTAAGGCGCTCCGCAAGCAAAGGTCACCGGTTCTAGTCTCGCTGATACCAAAAAATCCAGCATGGTTTCCGCTGGTGCGGCTCAGGCCGGGTGCGATCCCCAGGTGATTTTGACGGCTTAGATGCCCCTGAGTCGTGGCCTCTCAGCCATAGGGTAAGAGTGATTTTCAAGATTCACCCACTTATCAACAAAAAAATAAAATAATTTATTAATTAATTTATATAGAAATTAATTAATATAAAAATTTTATTATTATTTATTTCTAAAAAAAATAAAAAATTAAATATTAGTTCAATACACTAATTTAATCCTTAGGTTTTGAATTAATGTACAAACTCTTCAATAAATATTAATATATAAAAAACTCAACAGTAAAAATAAAAATATAAGTAATTTATTAAAATTAAATTAATAAAATTAATTAATAAATAAATATTCCAGCCGACATTGTGTTGTTCCTTAAAAATGTATCCTCATTATTATTTATTTCTCTCTAAGCGCTCTTCTTTTATCATCATTCTTAAGTCCTGATGATGGATCCCATTTGGGATTTGAAATGTTGGCATAAAAATGTTCATACTGTGGATTCTCCGGTCACTAATTCAAAAGATACAAACCATAGATCTCTTAAATCCAATGAATCAATAAATTGAAGCCTTCAAGTATGAATCACAATGGCAGCATAGACTCTCTCAAGCTCACTTCCAAAACTCTAGGTATTCAAAACTAGCCTCACCCTATAAGATGGCCTAGTATAAATTGGAAGAAGAGGACTCATAGGAGGATTAATGTAGACTCTTAGGACAAAGAGAAGTTAGATCAAATTCTCAATAATGACTCCCAACAAGCTTGACTAGATAGGATAAAGTGATGAGTCAAAATGATCTCCTAAGAACCACAAGTCTCTAGAAAAAGTCTCCCAACCGCACACACAAAATAGTGAAATTTAGGCTATAACTACATGGACAGGGTGTCCTCCATGCAGTTGGAAGTTTCCAACACACGCATAACCTGGGATCCATGAGATTGGGGCACAGACTAGGAAAAAGAGTGGCTAAGTCCTAGAAAAAGGTCAATTAGTATAATGACTCATAAGTACTAACCCTAGGGAGAAAAATAAGTTGATAATGTGTTAGAAAAAAAAATTGGTGCCTTGGAAGGCTGTGGGTTGAGATACTAGTTCCTAGAGCCATGGATAGCTTCGGTAGAGTTCGATCTAGTTAGTGTTGTTGATATCTGACTACCAGGTGGAATCATTGGTTGACTGTTGAGGAGGTTTTGCCTCTAGAAACATTAGTTTATTCCATGAGATTCCATATTCATGCTTGGAATATGGCTAGGGCGTGATTGGTTGAAAGATAGATTTGGTTCAGCTCAATCTTGTTGGAAATAATACTGAGAGGGGGGGGTGAATCAGTATTATCAAGTTCTTTTAACAAATCTTCCTTATTTATACTTTGAATTATTTTTGCATATCAGTACCATAAAATAATGAGCATGAACAAGAAAAACAGATAGTCACACCAAAGAACACCAGATATAAGGTGGAAACCCAATGTGGGTGAAAACCACCTGTTGCAATATGTCTCTATCTTCTTTCAAATTAGAAACTCTTTTTACAATGATTTTGTACTGGTGCAGTCCTTTACCAGTACACAGGCTGCAACCTGCAGAGAGCTACAACTCTCTCTCGTTTTCCAGTCTCTCCTGGAAAGGAGCTACAACCCCCTAAAACATCAAATGATCATCAAGTACATGCAAATTACACAGTCAACTGCAATAACCAGATCAACAGTAACAGAACTAAACCCAGAACACCTTATCAACAGAAAAATTCAGTCAACAGAAGATCTTAAGACAGATACGCAGTTTTTCTTTCTCTGGCCAGCGTCGCTACGCACTTCACCTTCTGCTTCCCTGTGTATACCCGTAGAGAGCCTTCTGCTGCTCTGCGTACCCACGCACTGCTTATTCAATCGCGCTACGTACTGTCACTGCAGGTACGCACCCAGAGACACTATCGCGGCACGTACAACTACTGAAACCACGCACTCAAAGATACTATCGTGCCGCATACTTTTACTGTGCGTACGCACCTGAGCCTCTGTCGCGCTGCGTACCCACGCAGTTCTCCTTCTCCTGATCTGCGTACCCACGCAGTTCCCCTTCTTCTGCTCTGTGTACACACGCGGATCTCCTGTTTCTCCTCTGCGTACCCACACACTTGCACCGTTAATCACCTGCGTACTTCTGATTAGGGCCAAATTGGCAGTTCACCAGTGTGCCACAGTTAGTCAGATGCCCAGATCTGATCATGCGCTCGAGAGATCACCCTTCACAGATTCGCTTTTAACTTTACTTTCATATAGATCAAGCTTTTAAAACAATAACCCAATATTTTCAGATCTTGAGATATTCAATTTTCAAAAGATACTTAGCCAAGTGATCTCCTTTGCTTTATATAGGCAAGCTCCTCCTAAAATCATGGATCAATACCATAGATAACCAATACCAGGGGCCCAAAAACATGGGGCTCAATAATAATAATAATATAAAACAATACCATGGGCCAAAACCATAGAATCAAGAGCGGCGGGCTAAATACCACAGGCCAAACATAGGAAACCCCACGTGAACGCGCTTCTCTGCCTTGGAGTAAGTGAAACTGGGGGTACGTGTGTTAACAATTTCCACTATTGACTGGTAATCAGATGATGTTCATGCATGTTCGACTTCAGCTCATATATTCACATGCTTGAACTTGTACTCTTGTTCGGGCCGAGATGGAGCGCAAGACCCTGGATTGTGTCTGTTGTAATCCAGGCATGATTCTTGATACATGACTCATTCACTGGATGGCTGCGACCATGCCTGAGTCTAGTCATTGATCCTAACTAGATGGCTGCGTCCATACTATGGATCTCGATTATTTATGTACTCTCTTATGGATCGCTGCGACCATACCACTTACATCATGTAATTGAACTATCAGTCGTGTCTCTCAATGCAGATCCTCGACGGCAGCTATATGTGTGTTCTTGTGTGTTCCTATAAAGCATTTCACCCCTCTCTCTCCCTCTCGGACTTCATGCTTTAGAGGGCATCTGTTACACAATAATTTGTCACCATTGGTCACCATCCCTATCGCCCCATTTCCATACATTGGAGGACGCATTCCGAGACCTGTGAGCAGTGACATAACCCAAAAACACTTGCATTATGTTCCCCTGAGTATGTACTTCATGTTCCCTGAAGACACCTTCTACAAATTATCCCTGAAAAGTACTCTTTTTCCATTGGCGCAGGTCCACAGTATCTTACCCGCGCCAATTAATGAGATCCTCAAAAGAGGGCGCGACTATTGGCGCTCTGTCATAGAACAACACCCGCGCCAGCCCAGTTTGGTAATGATTTTTGACAAACGCACGCCCATCTGTTTTTTCCCTTCAGATCACGAAGTATTTTGAGGGAAAAATCCATCTGATAGAGGTCGAGAGTCATCATCTATCCTTGACATCTATCCACAGTGGCTTTTCAGAGATAATGCCAATCCACAATGGGTGTCCTGGTTCATCGAATCTTTCTCCCTTCTCCATCTATAAATATCTGTCCTCATGCATTAGACAAGAGGGGAGTTTTTGGGAAGGAATGCTAGTTGTGATTATCGTGAGTGATAGTGAAGCATAGAAAGGTTATGCTGCCGGAGAGGAGGTACATTGCAAGACACATATAGTTGCTCACCCAGCCAGAGGAGAGGTTCAACGTCAGAACCTTGGTTGTAACTTTTCCTGTCTATTATTCATTAATGAACGACTGCTATTATAGTTCCAATCTCATTGTCTATTATAGTGATGTTTGATTTATTTCCTTTCTGACTGAAATATAGTTGTGCCTTGGTGGATTTTATGCTTGTATTTGTTTCTTCCTTTGCATGTGTAGGTGTCTGTTTGCAAGGATCGCAAGGATTGTGACCTGCCAGAGCGAGGGAGCGGGAATACCAACTCTGCTTCGACTATAGCATTGGATTCCAGGTTGGTCTTCTTAATTCACTTTTAGCGTACAATTAGGAACTTGCGTAGCAGCGTGAATCGATTGTGGCTAGTTCTGTTTTAAGCTAGTGGGATCGCCTCTGTCCGCAGAGGGGATTTACCTATCCAACAGTAAGGCATGTGGAAAGCAGTCAGAGGGCCAAACTACAGAAAGAGAATGAGTTGTTGAAACAACAGCTACAACTACAGGGACGCTATAAGGAAGACAGTCCCTCCATTTTGGATGAACAGCAATAGCAAGAGGGACCTCCATCAGGCAAGGATGCATCTGATGGACAGCAGGAAGAGCACAAGCTACAGGCTGAGGTTGAGGTGCTAACAAAATAGCTAAAGAAGAAGAGCAGCACAGGCAGTGGGAGGAAGTAGAGAGAAAAGCAGGGTTTCATGACCTAGAATAGGACATCACCTCGGAAGCCTGGGATGTGAGAGAGGCAGTCAAAGCAATCAAAGATGAAGAGATAGATTAGTTTCTCAAAGGATGAGCAACACTTTCAGTAGGGGGATGATGATGAGCCCCAAAAATGGGTAATTATATGGGCTCATTCAGCCTATTAATTCAACTTAATCCACCATTCTCATTAGTTTATTGCATTTTTTTTATTATATTTATGCTAATAGAGTGAATTGGGTTAGTCATTATGCCAACAAGTCTAATGTGCGCTTTATGCAGTTTTTTTGGTCAATTTTGAGACAAAATCAATGGTTTAATGAGCACTTGATAGCCAAATTCGTGGAAGAACAAGGGAGAGGATTTGTAGGAAGTTGACCCCTTCATTTATGAACCCTTACCTCGAATTCTCCATAAAAAACTCAGAGCACAAGGGGTAGCCAGGCAAGTCAAGTAGGACTGCTATTAACTACAAGTTTTGGCAGCCGAGTCCCTAAAGTTTAGGAGGACTATTGGGGTCCTCAATTTGTATAAATAAGAAGGCTTAGGGCCTCATTCCAGTTAGTCATTTTTTAGGAAGATGTTAGTCATTTTTTAGTCAGATTTTAGTTAGATTGTAGTTAGATTTTAGTCAGTAGGTTAGCACTTTAATGTAGCTCTGTATCAGCACATTTTCGAGCTTTTTCTTGTAGACAGTTTTGGGATGTAACTATTATTTTTTGATCAATAAAGATGAATCCAGATTTGCACTAGCTCTAATATTTCTTAGGAGGATGTAGCTCTTGGGGTTGGGCCCAACTCAAGTGCCAATACCTCCTTTGAGTACTTTTATGTGTTTTTGTTGCATTCCTAGAATAATTTCTGCTATTTAGATTGAAATATTACTTTGCTACTTAGGTCATTTTTGATGATTGAAATAGCTTTTCATGTCTCAGATTGATTTGATAGGTTGGTAACAGAAAATATATTTGAAAAAGGCCATCAAGCAACCCTTGATCTCACCTCTCCCTCCTCGGGACCATGAGCTGAGACCAAGTTGTCCTTGCTGCCACAAAAATGTTGTTCTTGCTTCTTCATGCAATTGCTAGTGTTAGATTCTCAGTTGTAAAAGTTGATACCAGTTTTGATTACATGCATGGATCTATTCTTGCTTAGTTTTCATATTTATCTTACATGATTTCCTACCAATAAAGTTTTGTTCATCATGATTGTTGGGTTTCTAGGTCAAATTAGGTCAAGATAGCTAGATCTTTGGTTTGCATAGTCTTTGTTTGATTAGTTTTGAGAAATAGTGTGCAGAGCATCTATGATACTTCCCTATCTATCCTTCTTCCATCATCCCACCTGCTCCAACCTCTAATTCCATATTCCTACCTTCATTCACCACCCTTTTCCAACTTGACCTAATTTCCACATCTTTGTCCAACCTTTCTCCTTCCATCCTTGAATCAAATCCAACCACTTTCATCACTCCCTAGCATCATTTACTAGGTCCTATACCCCTTCACATCCTCATCCAACCTCCATTTCCACATTCCCACCGTTTTTCCTCCATCAACCCTCCAAAATCCTCTTTCGGATCTTCCTGTAGAACCCCTGCAGAGTTCCTGTAGAAGATCACATGAGCAGTTTCTCGAGATCTAATCATTATGAAACTCTATGGAAGGGTGCTAGGAACCCCTTAGGCCCTCTTCTCGCCTTTGCAACCTCCTACAAGTTCCTACCCCATTTCCTTTCGCCAATCAACCTCTGCACAGTAAAAAACAGTTAAAGCACATGCATAATAATTCTGACAACTTACTCAAAAATACAAAAAGATGCTTTTTTCCAGGTTTTACTTCAGAAGTAGCTTAGTCACATTCGTTTCACCTTCCCAACAGTCAATGGCATCCATTTCCACTGCTTTCATCTCTTTTCTTGCATCAGTAGGGATAGTCGATAAAACTAGGGTTTGCTAGGGTTTGCATTTCCTTTCAGCTTCCTGCTCCTTTCTGCAAGTAGATTAGCCTCTTTTGAGTTAGCTTTTATCCATCATAGTTAAAGCTTCTTCTAAGATCTCATAGAAGTTGGCTTAATCTCCTAGCAGACTTGTGCCAGTTGATGAAGTGACAGCCTATGGAAAGATCCAGTACTTGTGCATATAGCACCGTCGCTTCCAAGTTTGTTACGAAATACCGGATTGATAAAAGTAAAGAAGGGAGTCTCAGCAATTGCAGCATTATTGCTACAATACTGGAGCTCACCAATTCACTTAGAAGAAATGAAATGATTAATGGAAAACACAAAACATATTAACATATGATCACAAGAGGAAAAATTGTACTAAAATGGCATACCACATGGATCCCATAAAAATAGCTGCAATTCTTATTAATCTCCTGCTAAACTGCTACAAAATGATGTACAATCAAGGTCTTAGCATCCAACTGAGTCCAACCCTTTACAATGAAGAAGAAGAAGAAGATATAGACTTTGTTTCAACCTCCTCCCATCGTTAGGGGCTAAATCCCTAATATGAGGAGCTAATCTAACCAACACTGAACAAGAAACATGAATATAAGCATCTTAACAACTTGCCTCTAAAAGTGAAAAATGGATTCATTTGAGCTGAATTTGATTTTTAATGCAATGAATCTACCCTCTACTACTAATTATCCATCATATTTACATGCCAAGTCATTATTTATAATGTTAAAACATCCTCCATGAGAGAAAATCCATGAACATAATCAAAAAATGGAAAAATAGCCATCCTGTGTAAAATCTGCTCTATGCGCAACGCCACTGGCCCAACGTGCAGCGCGACTTTCAAGTGCCTTTTGGAGGCCTTACTAGCATCCAAATTCAGCTCATGATAGCTCATTGGAAAGGTATTCACATCTAAGTTACAAAACACCTATAATTTCTTCATTTTAAGCCCATTTGACCCCTCAAAACTTGATTCTCCCAAGACTACTTCTGTGTGTCCAAAAAGTGGCAGAAAGGTCATTTTTAGGTTGTTTTTTGACCTTTTGGTGGACCCGTTCTGCCCCAAAAACTTATAAAATCCATTGGGTGCATGTACTCATCGCTCTAAATCAGAAAATTCAAACCATTTGTCCATTGGGTGCCCCTAGGAAAAGCGCTGTGCCAGTGGTGCTACGCGTTGAGGAAAATTTTCTGTGTGTAACATTTCAAAATTTGCAAATGACAAAAACTCTTCCAAACTTGACAAAAATTGGTGAGAAGCACGATCATCAAGTATTTTGATGAGCCAGGGAAGCTTCATCAAGCAACCTAAGCCTATCCTCCTCCTTTTTTCCTTTTAGAGCCCGCCTTCGCCTAGCTTTCATCTTTTTGACCCTCATGTTGCAAATTTTGTTTTGGGTCCTGTAATGGTAGGCCATGTGTCTAATCATCTGATTGTCTATATTGGCCTTCTACAACAGCTTCTCTAGGTGCAAATTGACTCTCTCAAGCCAAGTCTCTCTGACATCTTCAATTTTCTTCTTAACAGGAGTCAAAGTGACCTGTGCCTCCTTGTCACTTTGTCATTTTACCTTGAGCAGTTCCAGCTCCATGAGGAATTGCTTGTCACTTAACTGCTTGTTCTCTTGTTCTAAATATGTGATTACATACTTGTCCCTCTCCAAATTTTCCGTCAAAGCTTGGACTTGAGCCTCCTTTTCCTGTATGATGATGTCCTTTATTGTGTCTTCGTCCTGAGCCCCTAAGTCAATTATTTCCACGCCATGATGAGTATAACGCTGCTCTGGCTCATCATGCTCTGTCAAATCAAAGTCCCTCTCTTTCTCCTCATCACCAAAACTCTCCTCCTACATCCTTTCCTTCCCTTTTTGCAACTCCTACACTTGTACCTGTTCTGTTGATGAAGAAGGCAAATCCCCTTCCACATCCTGTGGAGCAAGCATTTGCCTATGGGTTGATGAAGAAGGCAAGGTCCCTTCCACATCCTGTGGAGTAAACACTTGCCTATTAGCTGCAAACAATCTCTTTGTGCTGCTCTGATATGTCATGTAAGTCATGGGCACCTCAGTAGTTCTAGTGTCTTTGGCCACCTCATCTGTTTTCACTTGAGCACTGCTAGAAGGTCCCCGTGCTTCTTGAGACATTGGTGGAGGAATTTGAGGACCCCTGAAGATGTCATGAGCAATAAATGTCTCCCAAGAGATGTTGAGGAGACTAAGATGATGAAGCACAATCATCTTGATCAGGGAATAATGATAGAGACTGCTCATCTATTGATGGTGTGGCTTCTTCTGCACAAAATGGACCATCTTCTCAATATTCTTGAACAATAAATAAGGGAAATTTAACATCCTCACCCTGGTAAAATGCATGAGGAGCCTGATGTGATAGGTGTACAACCTAGAAAATCTGCCTTCACAAGTGAAATATTTCATGATGATTTTCATCATGGGGACATACTTGTCTTCAAGAAATCTAAAAGGAAAAAGTCTTTTCACTTCATTTCTGTATCAGGGTTTGATATAAGGCTCATAATAATGTTCATCTAGGTCATGTGCCTTGTACCACTTCTCCCCTACATTTGGAATCCTGGTGGCATTCACAATAATGGAAGGTGAAACTATGAATGTCACCCCAGCAAGAGTCACCCTGTTTTCCTGAAGATGAGCTAAAAAAAGTCTGGTGAGCTTATGGTGGTGTTGAACTCTCTCTACCTTCTCACAGAACTCATAGCAGCCAAGATTTCTATAACAAGTGACATCCAACTGAGAGGCCTACAATTCTTTGAGGTCTGATGGCTCTTCTCTGATAATTCTGCCTCCCTTGGGTGTTTTCCTCCTCCTCATAGTCTCGGTCCTCTCTGTCCATGTTTTCAAGGCTCGTGGTTGTATGAAGGGAATGAGTGAAAGTGTTTTAGGATTGAGGGGATGGGAGATGACCTTATGGGCTAGAAAATGGATGAGGCAGTAGGAATCACAAAAATGAGAGGGAGGGCTTGGTTTGTTTGAGATATTGCTTTTTGGGAAGAGGTATAAAGGGATGTGGATGTTATGCAATGATAAAAGAGTTTAGAGTTTTAGTTATAGGTGATAGGAGGAGTAATTGGGTTTAGGGTTTTAGGCATAACTAGTAGAATTTAGGGTTTGACATTTACCATTTAACTAGTATCCCTTCTGCTCAACGTGTAGCACCAACCCACAGACATGCAGCGCCACTTCTAGAAGCACAGCGCAATGTAAATTTACACTGGGGAAATCTCCAAACATGTAGCACCAAACTCTCAATGCACAACACCAACCCTCATGCCTGAAATGCGCAGTGCCAGACTGTAGAAGCACAGCGCCACTTCACCACTGCTCCAAATGTGCAGCGCCACCCTACAGAAGCACATCACCACTTCTCCTTTGCCCAAAACTCACTCAACCTTTCCTCTTGTCCTCACTTTTTGACTCCTTTCTTGCTAAATGAGAATGATGAACTTGAAAACGAAATGTGAGACCTTATATAGGAGTAAATTTTGATTTTTCACTTGAAAAACCCACTTTCTAATGTTTCTTGACCTTCTTCAAAACTCTATTTTTAATGCCTTTTCTTCTTTGTTTCTTTTCAGGCGGATAATGCTCAACTTGAACTAATTTTTGCAGTGTTTCTTCGTCTTGCAGCAAGGAGAGATGCTTTGGTGTAGCCAAGATCATTTATTACATAGAGTGACTTAAAATTACATAAGAAATACAAATTAACCAAAATACTATGTTTTCACCTCGAAAACATGTTTTCGAGGTGAAAATTACTTTAGTTTAAATGATAATTATATAGTTACTATGACCTAGAAGCCATCATGCTTGACTTATTTATCATCCTCATATCCTTGCTTCCCTTTATTTACACTTTTAAATCATGCTCTTGACCTTGGTAATGAAACCATAAGACCTAATGAAAACATGCCATATGACCTAATGAAAGCATGATTGCAAATTGGCCATGAAACCATAACTGAAGACAACTTGAAGAAGGGTCGGCAAGTATACTCTATGAGGGAGAAATTAGATTTTCTGAAGAGAAGATAACCATCAGTGGATCAGTTTGACATGACCTAATGAAATGATGTAAAAATTTCAGTATGGGACCCCTAAAATGAAAATGCAAAGAGAAAATTTTGATCCCTGATGGAAGTATGCAGATACTGACACTAACATTAGCCTTATTGGGGATGGCAGCTCCTTGGAGGTGTCAAGAACACCATAGACCAAGTGCCTTATCCATTGGGAAAAATGGTCAAACAAAAAAGAAGAAGTGAAAAATGACTCAATACAATCTGAAAACTAACTCACAACCGACTCTAAACTTGACTATAAACCAAATCAACCAAACTTGACACAAATCATTCAAACTTTATAGCCTTCACTTCAGGCCCCAAGCTCAGATGACAGTGTACTTGAAACCTTGCAAGGAAAAGCAAACTGGTATATACAATGAAGGTGAAGTAATTTCAGGGAACAACCTCAAAAGTAGTAGTGCTTCAGGAGCCTACCATTCATTGGCCCTCCTAAACATTCTTGACCATCCATTTCCTTTAATAAAAATGCATTCTTTCCTCGATAAGCTGATATCTTATATGGTCCTTTCCATAAATTGTCAAAGTTACCATGCTTTCACTTTTCCTCATTCCGTGCATCCCACCGCAGTATTACATCTTCCAGCTAAAACTTATATGCTTTGGTTTTGTGGTCATAAATTTTCTTTATCTTCTCTTGCAATCAGAAAACTTTTTTGGAAACCTCTTCCCTTGTTTATTGAAGGTGAATCATTTGATTAATTCTACGCTGAATATCATCCTCTTCACTACCAGTTTCCTATAATAATCTCATGACTGGGACTGCAAGTGATGTAGGAAACATTGTATCAGTACCATAAACCAACTCAAAAGGTGACATACCTATTGATTTCTTGCTGCTCAGTCTGTCGGCCCACAAGGCATAAACAAGCTTTCGATGCCAATTCTTCTTGATTTCCTCCAACATTTTCTTCATAATGTTCACCAAGGATTTATTTGATGACTAAGCCAATCCATTGCCCTATGGGTAGTATGTCGTGGAATGACCCAATGTAATATTGTACTTGTTGCAAAACTCAACCATCCTCTTGGACTTAGATGTTGCTACATTATCTGTTATAATCTCGTGAGGGCAACCTAAACGAGACAAGATATTAGATTCTAAAAATTGGATAATTACCGTGTTTGTGGCTTGCCTTGTCGGGATGGCCTCAATCCACTTGGTGAAGTAATCGGTAGCTGTCAAAATCCATCTGTGTTGTGTTGGTGATATAGGGTGGATTTCTCCTATGAAATCAAGTCCCCACTGCTGGAAAGGTGCATTTATTTAAAATGGCTTCAAAGGAAGAGGAAGCAACTTCCTTTTTCCTTGAAAAATTTGGAATTCATGGCAGCGCACAACTGTCTTATATACATCTGAAAACAAAGTTGCCCAATAATATCCTGCTCTCAACACTTTGTTAGTTGTTGTTTTCCAAAACAAATGACCGCCAAAATCACCTCTATGAAAATCATTCATTACCTGCTAAGCTTCATCTTCAACCAAACAACTAAGAAGAATTCCTCCCATATCCTTCCAATAGAGAGCACTATTTAAAATGAATAATTTTGCAGGATTTAGTTTTAGTGATCTACCTTTACTTCTTGAAATTCCAGGAGGTGGTGAAAGATGCTGAGGAACATAATTATATCAGAATACCAAAGTGATTTGAGAGACATTTCTCATACTTGGATGAGTGAGCCATCATCTTCGTCATCTGACATTGATGCAATGAGATTTATGTCTAGAGCATGCAAATTTGATTCAGCCATCAGTTTTTCCAAACCTTGTCCTTTGATTAGTTTGGTAGGGTTAATCTCAAGATCATACTCCAACATTGCTGCTATCCACTTACCTCTTCTCCCTCTGGATCAGTTTGCATGAAAACATCCTTGACGGCTGCATTAGGAACATATGCTATAGTATGTGAATGCAGAATGTATACTCTGAATTCCTTCAATGGTTTTATAAGAGCTAGCACTTGTTTTTCAATGATATTGTAACACAAGATATCATCTCGAATAGTCCTACTAAAAAAATCAATGGGTTTCTCCACCTGATTCCTCTTTTGCATCAACACCGAAACCATGGTGTGCTCAGATGCAAATGAAAATATAATAAAATCATGAGTATAATCAGGACTGATCAAGATAGGGGATGTGGTCTAAGAAAACTTTACCAAGTTGAATGATTTCATGGAATCCTCAGTCCATTTCACTATGCTATCCTTTTTCAACATATTAGTTATTTCATGTAAATGCTCAGCCAAACTTGGTACAAATCTGCGTAAGGAATTCATCTTACCATTGAAAGCCTGAATCTCCTTTTTGTTGAGTGAAAAATCTATATACTGGATCGCCTCCACCCTTGAAGGATAAATGTGAATACCATCTTTAGAAATTATATGACCAAGGAGTTTACCCTCATCCATGGAAAAAAGACTCTTTTCTGGTTTAGGGAAATCTCGAACTTCCTACATTTCTGAAAGACAATCCTTAAGTGGTGCAAATGCTCATCATCAGAACCAGAAAATACCATAAGATCATCTAAATAAACTACCAAGAAAACATCCTTCTCATTAGCAAAAGCTATGTCCATTTCTCGTTGAAAAGTGGCTCTGGAATTCTTCAACCGAAATGGCATTTTGGCATACTGAAAAGTTCCCCATGGTGTTGTGAAGGAAATTTTGTCTTGGTATTTTTCATGCACCAAGATCTGATTATAGCCTGAGTAGCCATCTAGTAGTGACATCTGTGATGCTCCAACTACTCTTTGCAGAATATGGTCCATCTTAGGAAGTGGGTAATTATCCTTTAAGGACACTTTATTGAGGTTCCGGAAATCTATGAAGAACCTTATTTCTCTGGTCTTCTTTCGTACCAAGACCAAATTTGAAATCCAATCAGAAAATCTAATTGGAAGAATGATGCCAACTTTAAACAATCTATTTACCTCTTTCTCGATGGATGGCAATAGCTTTGGATTGATTGTTCTCAACTTTTGTCTAAAAGGTTTTTGATCCAGCTTGATAGGAATAGTATGTTGAATGATATCCTTTGTCCGTAAGAACCAAGGTCAGTTTTCTTGCCACATCATCCTGATAAAAAAGCTCCTCTAAGGGTATGAGACCTCTAGGAATAATATTATCCTTCAGTTGTAAAACCTCCATCTAATTTACCTCAATATCTTGTTCATCGAAATCACAAACATCATCAATAGAAGCATTCTTAAACTTTCCTTCATTCTGCAAAGGCATTAATTTCATTGTCATCCCAAAAAACTTGCCAATACCTCAAATTATCAGGGACAGTAAGCCTATGTTTGACATGAATTTCAAATTTGTTGCTAGAATTCTTTGGAATCTTCAAATTGCTAGCCGCAATGGCGAGGGAATCTACAAGGATGTTTTGAGTCCACGGTAACGTTGTCAAGGTATATTCTAGAAACATCCTCAAAATATCTAGAACTGCATTTCTGTAGGCTCTCATCTACGAGTGTTTTGCTTGATATTCTCCTTTTACTTGTTTAATCACCAGCTCTGAATCATCATAAACAGAAATCCTTTTCGCATCTAGTTTTTCAAATTTTTTATCGGGAAATCTAGTGTCTATGCAGAGCTGCTAGTCCCACTAAGACTGGTAGCTATCTTAGAAACAAACAAACTAAAACTACTTTCATTTTCCTTTATGAGAAGTAGATAAGAGGGGAACAAAGGAGACCAACCTCTATCTTGCGCTTGGTTCCTTGCTTGATTCCTCTCCCTTCTGATAGATCTTTGCCACTCGCTTCCTCGTCTACCTAGCTTCAAAGAGCACCTATGGAATCAAAGCAACATAACACTATCCAAGAACAGAGATCTTCTATCATAAACAATATAGGACCAGATATATATTGACCACACAAATGCATATATCATCAATCATACAAGAATGTGGAGGAAAACTTGAATAACTTATTAATATCAAGAATAGCAAAGAGGATTACAACCAATTGTTCTGACCCAGTGTCATCCTCTCAGCAAGAAAGCCCTTCTTCACCTCATGAAAAGCTTAGATCACCCAACACTATGATGTTACACAAAGAAACCAACAACACTTCCTTACAAGATACAAAATTCCAGCCTCTGGATCTCTGGGATGATGGATCCATATATAGATGATTATAGGGAGATGAGTCAGCTTCTAAGATTTGATTAGTGTCCTCTCTCTGATAGTTCTTGATTCCACTTGGATAATGATGATCTCTTACTCATCCCTGGGCGAATGCAGAGAGGAAAGTGTCACAGGAGAAGTTTCTGGAAGATTCCATGATCCTCCACCTCACAAATTAACTCTGCCATTTGTCCACTCTCACCCATCACAGCCCATAGAAGGGATTTTCAGTATGCATCGCACCTCCCGTGTGCATTTAGGTGGGATGCAGTGCACTTTGACCATGGAGCAGGTGAGATGGTCTAGTTTTGACCAGTTTTGAGTAATTTTTCATGGAGAACTTCTGGGAGATGATGTAATCAGTCGACCTTATTCTTTTAGGGGATGGAACAACACTTTTAGGGACTTATGAGCCCTTGGTTTATGGACATGTCTGATTGGCGTTGCAGTGCCCAAAAATGTCTATAACAGTTGCCCCCTAAAGCATGAGGTCATTAATCTTTCGATGTCAGGCGAAATGCTTTATCATGAGGATCCGAAGTTTTTTCGAGCTAGAAAGCGACTGTAATAAGATATAATACAATACATTATCTTCATAATATTTTCATGATCTAGCTGAGGTGGGCATTCCCATGCTCAGCTTTATAAATTCATTTTTATGTACATAAGACAGACAATCGTCTGTGTGCAGACTGATGATTCTGGTAGAGCCATCATCCCTTAGGTTGGATGATTATCTGTGCAGCAATGATGTACATATGATGTCTTTATTTTCCTAAATATATATCGCAACTCGGATGGATGAAACTAGATCTGGGGTCTTCA